>OX383932.1:25731666-27100833 GCA_947532085.1 Elegia similella | reverse complement strand
TTAGGATTAGGATTAGGATGAAGAATATAATATATCGAATTCACATGTAAAAAATGATTTTTACATTAGAATCCAAATATATTTACACGCATACATTTATAGTAATGTAACTTACTAGTTTGAAAACTAGTGAACAACTGTATGACATTTGAAAATCATTTTGAAATAATATGAAGTAATATGATAAGTTATTTTATTTATACAGTATTGATGTTACGAATATTCGCATTCGCGAATATTCGTTATGAATATATTATGAATATCAAAAAACAAAAACAAATTGAAGGTAACATTAGGTTGATAAAATCAGAATACATTCATTTAAATTTATTTATTTAGAGAAAAAGTATCTTAACTTCCTAACGTATTCACATATCAGTCTTAATTTTATCACTTGTTAGGAACTGAGTTGTAAATTATTATCAACAACCTGAACAAAACTTAAAGTTATGATTAAAGAAAGAACATTATTCTTCTACAATAAACCATAAATGTAACATTACAAATACTTAACAAAAAACACAAAATTATTTGTTTTACTTTAATAAAGCTTAAAAATAAAATTCAAAAAATATAAAACAAGATATGTGATGGAATGAAACAAACAAAAGCAAATTCTTCTTTGTAACTTTTATCAGTCTTTATAAAACTTCTTTGGCGCCAAATATGAACAAAGACTGAATGCTAAAAAAAAGACATTCGTTACATACAATTTTATTTTATATTAAGTTTTGTTTCCTTAATCTCTATGGTTTTTATCCTTTGACTGTCAAACTGTCAAACACTAGGTAAAGCTTTACCTAAAGTCAGTCGGATTTTTAAATTCATTTGAATATTTTCTTGATCACTTGAATCAAAACTCGAATGTTTAATCAGAAAATAAGTATTCGCCGGCACTTTTTCACATTTTTTTTAATTTTTTTTTTTTTTGTGTAACATTGCAACGTTTTGTTACTTATGTATTATTAATAAGCTACACACTATCAGTTCTTTTGGTACCGACCACTACATAACACACTATTACTTAGACAACAGATTCATTACAAACCATATCACACACTCTACTTTCACTGCTCTCATATATTTCAAATAACTAGTATGGACCGAGAGGTTGCTATTCTAAATCACGAACTCGCGAACCCGAACGAAATTTTGTGCCTATACTAATGTAGGAGAAAGCATACAACTGTAAAGAATATTTCACTTTTTAAATACCTACTTATTATATTTGATTTCACAATTATTGTTAACGTCAAAAATTTACTTATAATCATGTTTACTGCTGACTCCTTGCAAAGAATGTTAAACAGAAAAGCAACGTAAGACGTACATTTTAAAATTCACTATCGGTGTCACCACGATGGCTGTATCACAATGAATGTATTAAATAAGGTTGGTAACGTATGCGTGCAATTTGGAAATTAAAATATCTAGAACGGGATTAGACGCTGGTATACTATAGCTTGGGTCGTGCTCCTGTAGTGGAGACTAAAAAGAACCTGATGATGATGATGATACTATAGCTTCATGATTGGACATTTATTCTGTTAGAACGGCACACAAAACACAAGTGTCAACAAAACACCGATTTTCCATCGAACATTATTCAAAACCTATTATGCCAGATTCGATTTACTAATTTAAAAAGTTCTTAATCAACAATAAGTGATTAGGCTAATTTATGCTAAAGTAAATATATATACAATGGTGGTTAGATACACGTGTTGTATTGTTCTGTACACCCGTAGCAGATAAGCATAGCATAACACATTTTCCACATGTAAAAAACACGTACCTTGCTAAATTAACTGTAAGTATTAAATTATTTCCTACAAGTACGTCATGTTCGTATATCTAAATCGCTATAAATTTACTACGTTTTATCACAGTGTTTGAAACACACTGCACCTGAAAAATTCAAAAGGAATTGTCCGATTATTTATGAATAATTGGCACGAATGAAAAGGAAAGCTTGATTATGATAATGTGTGGTTATGATATGTGATACGATTTGAAACAATCCCTTATGCACAGTGGCACTTTGCAAGTTTCGCAACAAAACGTGGTTTTAATGGTTTTCCTCCCTTCGCGGAGGCAAACGACGCATCGTTTTCTAAAGTTTCGATATTGCTCGGAACTGCCTTCAGTTTGCTCAAGTAAAGTGGGCCAATGAACTGCACCAGAATTCAGTCTACCCAGTTCCTGGTGCTGAGATCTAAAGTTTGTAATTTTACGGCTTTGCGGGCAATGTGAAAGATGATTTTTGAGTATGGAGTCGACAAGCTGAAGGCGGAAAGCTAAATGATCTTGAGAACGTTGTGTGGATGACTGCAGAAGAATACGTGAGTTGAGGATAGAGACATTGAGCAAGCGTTTAAAAAGCTTCATGTACCACTTGTTACAGCGTTTCCGTTCTAATAAATAAGGCTCTAGCATTTGGTCTTTCAGGTCAACCCCGCCCATACATCTATTATAGTCCAGTACCACTTGTGGTTTAAATGGTACTGGACGAGATAAAGGTTTAGATGGAACTCTAGGCAAGGCAGTAGATGAACCATGACAAGTAGAAATCATGGTTATTCGTCTTTTGTCTTGCCATGATAATACCGAAACGTCGCCGGAATGCCTGGCAATAATCTCCCCCCTTTTGAGCGGAGCCTTATTTATTAAAACGGGAACATCTCTACGAGACGGTCTTAAGGTGCCGACACAGTCTGTACCGTGATGCTTTAAAAATCTGGCGAGAAGAGGTGAATTGTACCAATTATCCGTAAATAATCGATATCCCTTGTGAAGCAACGGGGCGATCAGGTTTAGGGCCACGGATGTTGTTTTAGGTACACCGGGGGCCTGACCTGAATCGGCCGTCGATTGTTTCCCGGTGTAAACTATAAAGGACCACAGATAGCCTGTGGCACTTTCACACAGCTCGAAGGTTTTTATACCAAATTTCGCAGCTTTGGACCGAATATACTGCTTGATGTCTAATCTCCCCTTCCAAAGCGTTAAACTTTCGTCTATACAGATATCTTTGTCTAATATATAATTAGACTGAAATTTCGCATTCAGATGTAAAATAATTGGTCTTAGGTGGTATAGACGATCTGAATTTCTGGCATCAGCAGTATTTATCCGGTTACTTGTAGCGGGTTCGGCGTCTATGAAATGAAGGGCACGATTTAAGTGCTCGTATCTTTTTCTACAAAGAATCCTTTTAAACACTTCGGTTCTTAACAGAGGGTCTGTTGAAAAACAGCTCGACAATGTTGGCATTCTAATGATCCCCAACATCATCCAAAAAGCGAATAGGCACAAAATTTCATCTTTGTTTGTACAGTACCATTCGGCCTGAAAAGTTGGTGACTTGATTTTAGTGGCGTACTGGTTTGTCTCGGATACAATCAGGCTTAAGATGTCATCGTCCCAATAGGAACGAAAAGCATCATAGGATGAATTAAATATCTGAGTCGCACCAGTACGCTCAGGTAAAAAACATTCCTCCTTCCCCTGGAACGTATTCATTGGAGACCATACAAATTCCCTGCTAATACCCTCCTCACTCGCGTCAAAAAACTTGTCATCATCTTCACTCTCACTTTCACTATTCGTTTCACCTTCATTCCTCTCTTGCATTCTGATCTCTCGGCTCCTTATAACATCTCTCACCAAATTCACTAATTCAGCAGGCACATCGTCATCTGTCAACCAAATTTCATTCAGTGGGTGTCCCACTGCCCACTCATGTCCTCCTCTACGACGCCGATACTGCACACTCCCACCTTCACTTCGTGCTCCAGTACCACAACCTCCTCTCCGTCCACCTCTTCGTCCACGTCTTCGTCCAGTCCTTCCTCTTGCTCTCACATTTCCTTCACTGCCATCATTCTCTACAGGTGACACAAACATGGGGTGGGCATCAGCAGTCAAAAAAACTTCACTGTATATGTCGTCGGCCTCCAGCGGCATGCCATCTTCACCAAGAATCTCCACCACCACTTCTATTGGTTCACTATAAAAATAATTGGTATTATTAGAAACAAAACCTTTTCAATATGCATAAATGCTGTCACGTCTATGTCCCTTGCAACGTAGACAGAGCCAAAAAATACTTTAATAAATCCTTATTAATAATGAAGTTGTATTTATTTATCCGTAAACAATAAACATCATATTAACTAATATTATAAAGATGAACAATTCGTGCACATATTTGTTTGTTTTTAATGGACATACTCAAAAAGTAATGCATTTCGCCTATGGGAAGCTACGTTAACTGCGGGTAACACTTTATTGGATTTACGCGAACCAAAGTTGCGGGAAAGCAGCTAGTACTTACGATTCAAATGGTCGCTGAGATCGAATCGGCGACCTAGACCTAGACCTCTCGCGAGTTTCCCTTTCACTCTCGCGATGTCGTGGCGAGCTTAGGGTTGAATATGGCGGACAATCCGGCGTCTCCGGTCGGCTGCCCACTTCATCGTCCTGAAGGATACGAAACATCTTTCATCATCATCATCATCAGGTCCTTTTTAGTCTCCACTACAGGAGCACGACCCTCTCTGTACTACTAGGGCCATACTTGGCCAGAGCAGCCAGAGGACTTGGCCTACACTCTCCACGCTGGCCAGACGGGTTGGAGAGGTGTCTTAGATGTTTATAAGCTTTGTTTAGCTTGTATTTCCTAAGTCGCCTTCTACGACATCCACAGGAAGACTTGGAGTGGTCCTATTCTACTCTGCCGGATACCACACGGCTACCGGATACCACACGGCTAAACATCTTTCAATCTAAACATAATA
This sequence comes from Elegia similella, assembly GCA_947532085.1. Lineage (NCBI taxonomy): Eukaryota > Metazoa > Arthropoda > Insecta > Lepidoptera > Pyralidae > Elegia > Elegia similella. The sequence continues at coordinate 27,096,034 of OX383932.1, read as the reverse complement.
CCAATAACATCACCGCAAACCAAACATACTAACAGTGCAATAAATTTCAATACTAATAATAAATCTTTAAAGGTTGGTCATGGAGTAAGTTACTTTGTTTTCAGAGATATCGTGTTTATAAGCTCTATACATGATATTGAAACTAATATTGACGATAATATTATTGAAACTTACGTGAGATATCATTTTAATATTAAACAAACGCAGGAGAGCGCCCATCTACCGTGGATAGAGTAGTATTTCTGCCGTTTGTCAAGGGTATATTACAGACAAGATTGGTCATCTACTACGCCGTCGATATTGTATTAAAACCATTCCGGCCCTTGACAAAACTAAGGAATTTAATGCGCTCTCCGAAGGATAGTGATCCACTGAATGTACCAGGCATATACATGTTTCCATGCGAATGCGGCAAAAGCTACATTGGTGAAACAGGGCGCAACGTGGCTACGAGACTGGACCGAACACATACGCAGCTTGAAGAAACTGGACAAGAATGGATCTGCTATTTCCGAGCACGCCTAAGAGTCGGACGTAGCGACGAAGCTCATTATATACGCTTCGACAAATGCAAAATTTTAAACAGAGTTCAGGCGTTTGTCTCGAGCAAAGTAAGAGAGGCAATAGAAATTTTTCGCCGTCCTAATTTCAACCGGGATTGCGGCTGGACATTACCTCCTACTTGGAAACCAATTCTTCAAGCGTGCCTAAAGACGGATAACATCCAGTTACGAGGTGTCGATACGGTCAGCTCGTTGCACTCAAGCGTCCCTGATCTACCAGAAGCTGACGATGGATGGAAGACCAGCCACGACATCTTCGGAGGCGTCCAACCCCCTACCCCACGCATCGTCTCGCGAGCGCACCGCGGAGAGACGTGCGGCGCGGTGGCCCTCCTCCCTCACTGATCAGCTGACGGTCGCGCCCGGACGTCCTTGACACTCGCCCTGAGGATGGCCTACTGACTAGGCTGACAATGTCGGCATTTTTCCGAATAAAAATACGCGAGTTGTTCCGGTTTGTTCAATAATAAAATTGTGTATTTTAGGTCGATCCTTGAACAAGATCGCTCCCTTGTTGGAATTTAAAACAGATACATACGAAATTTAAAAATGATATAACGTTATGATATCTAAACACATTTTTTTTCGAAACATATAAATGAACATTTATTCTAACACACACAGAATTCACAACAGTTTCGTCAATATTACAGCTACATTTAAATCAGTCAACAATACCGTGTGCACCATTGATCTGCACCATCAGTGGTGATGAGAATAATTACTTTCCTTTGCACCACAATATACATAAATGTAAAAAATTTAAATTATTTATTTTTCTCCAACAATCTAAGTACAGTTCTTATTTTTGACCTCTCAAGCCCCAAGCGGTCCGATCCGACCGCATAACCATAGAAAATCCATTATGTCTGCGTTTCTCGAGCTTGAAGCAGTGATTTTACAACACAGATTGAAGGAGACTGGAGCTTGCTGAAGGTAAGGCCTGTGTAACAGTGCTCCAGGCCTTGCCAGGTGGTTTCTCCACACATTATTTGATAATTCATCCCTTAAGACGGTACTGCACGAAATTGTGAAAATTTACATTATTAAATCACTAGTACTATGCGCTGAATAAATCAAATACATCAAAAGTATTTGTATAATTTAGATCAATGCTTGAACAAGATCGCCCCCTTGTTGGAATTTGAAACAGCTTCATATGAAATTTAAAAATGTTATATAAATGGTATTTTAGATATTTACATTGGCATTTTTTTCGAAAACTTTGTAATTTTTAAGTCTCAAACAATAATTCTCACATAACAATATTTATATGTACGTCTCCGAGGTCGTCCCCTTTCTTATTTTTTTTATAAACATATAAATATGAAAGTATTAAGACTTTTCATCTTTTTTTCCTAATCGCCTAATGGTCCTGCGCAGCCTTGCGCAGCTCGTTTTTAGTTCACGCGGCACCTACTTAACAAATAATTCAAATCAAGAAAATAAATATGCTTTCTAACCTCCACGTCACTTAACTCCGTCTCACTCTGATACTCCTCATACTTTGTATACAGTAGATCTGAAAAGTCCGCGGGCGACTCTTCATCCACACGCCAAGTTGACATTCTACAAGAAAAATTTATAGCAAAATATTTTAAAACAGCCGTGCTTTTATTATATACACAACTATTTCGAAATACTTAACCAATTTTGTTCAACTAGAAAAGGATTATGAACGTCAAAATGACGGGACCCCACCCGGTTTTGCGAATATGATGTGACAAGGATGTAGTACCATATTAGTGCTATTTTATACTTACATAATAAAATTGTACACTCAAATAATTTAAAGATATTCAACAAAGAAAGCGGTCCCGCTATTATGATATCAAAATGGCGGGACCACACTTCAGTTCTTAAAAAACAAATGCCGTCGTCGTAAACCGAACTCACCAAACTTTAATACGATATATTGTACGACGAAGTTACGATTGTTAATTATCTTTTAAAAAAAATAATTTCAATTGTAAAAATAAAAAAAAATTTCAACGAATAAGCTCCTGAGGAAAAAGTGAATTTCAAAGCCAAGTAGCATTATACTGCTCTTACAATTTGCTTAGGCGTTTGTTTGACAGTTTTATTATGGAGGGTTATTCTACACTGAATTTGTTTTAATTTACCTTTACCTAAAAATTAAGTGCAAAACCAAATTGTTAAAACATACATACATATTATCACGTCTATTTCCCTTACGGGGTAGACAGAGCCTAGGTTTATGAGACCTAAAAGCCACGCCTAGCATGTTGGCAGGCGTGAAGGTAAAAACAGAATCAAAATAGTGATGGGTTGCTAGGCGTGGCTTGCCGCATCTCCTTCTAACTTGACCGGCTTCTACGGTCTGCGCGGGAAGAGAAGCATTCTACGTTTTTAGGGTTCCGTAGCCAAAGTGTAAAATAAGCGTGTCTGTCTGTCCGTCCGTCACCAGGTTATATCTCATGAACCGTGATAGTTATTACATTTTCACAAATAATGTATTTCTGTTGCCGCCATACAACAAACGTAGTAGTAGGTAGACGCTTGAAATATTTACATAATATTTAGTTGTATATTCACCTTAAAAATGAATTAAATTTAAATAAAATTTATATTTAAGGGGGCTTCCATACAACAGACATATTTTTTAGGAAAACATACATACATATTATCACTTCTATTTCCCTTACGGGGTAGACAGAGCCCAGGTTTATGAGACCTAAAAGCCACGCCTATTATGCCGGCGGGCGTAAAGGTGAAAAACAGAACATACTTCCTCAGATTATCGCCCATTCTTTTGACCGGCGTAACATAGAAATACAGGAAGAGAAGCATTCTACGTTTTTAGGGTCCCGTAGCCAAAGGGTAAAAAACGAGACACGATTAATATCGCTCCGCTGTCCGTACGTCTGTCTGTCCGTCCGTCTGTCACCAGGCTATATCTCATGAACCGTGAAAGTTATTAAATTTTCACAAATAATGTATTTGCCACCATACAACAAACGTGACATTTTTTTGCTCGATATTGATAACGGCAACAGGTAGACGCTTGAAATATTCACAGAATATTTAGTTGTATATTCACCTTAAAAATGAAAAATTAAATTAAATTAAATTTATATGTAAGGGCTTCATGGACATAATTTTTTGCCGTTTTTAGGGTTCCGTACCCAAAGGGTAAAAACGGGACCCTATTAATATCGCTCGGCTGTCGGTCTGTCTGTCTGTCGGTCCGTCTGTCACCTCATGAACCGTGATAGCTAGAGAGTTGAAATTTTTACAGATATGTATATATTCAATATCTTCAGATGTCGCAGAATCACCCTTATAAAATAATCGTAAGTTTTTTTTAAGTGATATATACAAACTTTTCGGCGTCATATGATAATTCAGTTCTTTACTGATCTGGCTAAAAACTTGATCACTGCTAGAAGGATATCGACGATTTCTAAATACATCTGTGTACTTTAGAAAAACGTTTCTTTGTTGATCTATAGGAACCGCGGATTTTCTTCCTCTTTTCATTATTTTGTAACAAACACAGATTAGATAATTACTATTATAAATGTTATTAAACACTACCACGATACTAAGTAAAGAAAAAATTATATAGACACTTCTTGTTGCCGATACAATGCAACTTAATATTTGTCAGATATTTGTTTTAAACTTACCCGCTGCAGTCATAATTAAAAAAATATAGTTATGTGGGGTCATACGAGAAAACTTGATGTGTGTTTATTGTAAAACTGTGTGTTTAGTTTTAAGTACCAAAAATAACTGTATTAAATACCAATGTCTTTGTAAAGTGTATATAATATTGCAAACTTTAAGCCGCCTTAAAGTTTAACGCCTAAACAAATTTGAATAGCAATATTCTTGTACTTGTGTTAAAATTTCACTTTTCCTTTAGGAGATTTTTTAACAAAAATATAATATTTTTTTTTATTGAAATATTTATTTAAAATGATAAATAACAATCGGAACTTTGTCGTACTATATCGTATTAAAGTTTGGTGAGTTCGGTTTACGACGAAAGCATTTGTTTTTTAAGAACTGAATTGTGGTCCCGCCATTTTGATATCATAATAGCGAGACCACTTTCTTTGTTGAATATCTTGAAATCATTTGAGTGTACAATTTTATTATGTAAGTATAAAATAGCACTAATATGGTAGGTACTACATCCTAGTCACATCATATTCGCAAAACCGGGCGGGGTCCCGTCATCTTGACATTCATAAAGGATTTCAAAAGTAAAGAAATTAACGTTTCATTTTTTAGGGTTACGTAGTCCACAAGGAACCCTTATAGTTTCTTTCTTTCTTGTCCGTCCAATTTAATATTTTATAAAAAAAAGAACATTTTTTCATAATTTTAAAAAACAACTTTTGGAACTTCAATATTTATCTCTCCACCAATTTTTGTGACAATCGGTGCAGTAGCGGCGAAATACGAGCCCGGACGGACTGACAGGCGGACGGATGGACGGACATGAAGAAACTATAAGGGTTCCTTGTGGACTACGGAACCCCAAAATGCTTGTTGAAATTTTTCATGAAATTCGAGGATCTAATTTAAGATCTATTATAATTTAAAAATTTAAATCAAATTACATGAACAGACGCTTCACAAAACGACTTTCCTAACATGCAATACCACAAGTACATTAGAGAGGTGCATGGGGCTGGAATTTTGTCAAAAGCACAAAATTATTGTATCGACATAACGATAAAAGTGATGCGATGTAGACGCCTCTAACAATCCTGCCACAGATAAGAAGGGCTTGAATACGCAAAGTTAATACGGAATGATCTCTTCAGAAGCCGTGCTGTGTTTGTGATCTGCGAATATGTTCTCTGTTTACTATTGTGATTTTTACAACGAATTTGCTATATTCCCGGAATCCGGAGAACTCACCTAATGTTTGACCTACGCTTGAAATTCTGGACCCGAGGGGCTACCATAACCTCTTAAAGCAGTATTATTTCAATATTACTTTTGAAATTCGTACCATGACGTATACAAAACAATATTACTATAATGTTGTGTTTTCTAGCAGTTTTGGTGACGTCAGAGCATATCATTCATTCAATTTGGTACCATGAGCTGCTACTTGACAGTCATGTTTTTACGTTATTTTTACGATCTTATAAAAGTTGGTCGGCTGTGACCAAAACAAAACTTTTTTCCTTTTGAGTAGCATAATTTTAGTGTGATAACTTGTTAATAAACCATTTTACAGTTCTCATACGGTTTCATTACAAGAACCTACCTCATACGCTGCTTTTTCTCTATAGAAATCTAAGAATGCCATCAAGGTGTGTGATGCGATCATGCGACGCGTTATAAAGCTGAAATTAATAAATCAATAAAAATCCTGACTGTATTTTATTCATGATTAGAACAAATAAGTCCCTATTGATTAGTGTTTTATTTTACTAATGCCATTCACAATTTACTTCTTACGTAATTGACACAATGTAAACAAAAATAATATACTATAATTAACTTTGTTTAGCCACAGTTGTGGTAAAAGACGAATTTTATTAAATATTGTCCAAAATTTATGTATGTTCCAGTTTTCCACTTTTCAGAAGGCGCGCGGCGCGTACCACACATAACGTCACGTCTTGATGTTTAAAAACGCTCCGTATCACGCTAGCAAATCAAATGTTGTTTTAAAACATAACTAAAATCCTAATTACTTTTTATGATAAGTATTAAATGTATGTTATGAAAATTGCATTTCAAATGTTTGTGTTATATAATAAATTTTTTAAACATAATTTATAAAATACAATTCATATTTTATTAATTTAAAAGGAGGCTAATGTTGGTTATAGATCGGAACGCCGCGTAAAAGGGATGGAGCTATACAAGGCGATAGAATTTCATTCGTTCTTTCACATCACTATGCAGGAATAAAACGATCTTGTTTTAAAGTTTCATGGTACGATTTGAAACAATATTATAATAAGCTTGAAACAAAACGGACCAAAACCATGATGGTTTTGTCAAAGTTCATGGTAGGCCCCCTGGTTTGATCTACGATTTGAACTCTATTAATGTGGAAAATGGCTGCTTCTGAAAATAGTTGTTGTGTGTCGAAATGCGTTAGAACACGTAAGGTATGTACTTTTGTTTGTACTAATATTATTTATGTTATTTTTGGTGCAAGTTCTGCAGCAGACTTTTTTATAATACATATGAAACAGCTGGCTTCACAAGAGAAATCAGTACTAGCAGCCGTGAAAAAAGAAAAGTAAATAGAATGCTACAATGTAACCAAAAATTGTTTTATTTTAACCTCTATAAGATTCAACATCAGCAGTTCTCCCACATCAGTAATATCCAACAACCAAATTTACTATTAGATATATTGATTTGGTTATTGAGTATTACTTAGAGGTGAACTTAACAATAAAATCGGAAAGGCAGAAAACCTCCTTTGACTCGGGTCCAAGACCGTTGCGGTGTTTCAAACTACGCCATGTTACGTTAGCGTCGAAATTTGTCAGTGTTGACTGTAATATAATGTACTCGATGTAAGCCATTTATTTGACTAGCTCCGTGGCGCAGCGATCAACACGCCAGCCTGCGACACGGAGTGACCGGGTTCGATCCCCGGAGATCCCCGATCTCATTTTCCATCTTGACCTGGCGGTCAAGATGGAAAATGATATTTTTCAGATTGGCCTGGGTCTTGGATGTGTATCTATATATGTATTTGTTATAAAATATAGTATCGTTGAGTTAGCATCCCATAACACAAGTCTCGAACTTACTTTGGGGCTAGCTCAATCTGTGTGATTTGTCCGTATATATTTATTATTTATATTTTTTTTAATAGTTTGATGCAGTGTCTAACTTATTCTGCCTTCCTCCTGAAATCTCAGAGCTTTTTGAAAATATGTAAAAAATCACAAACAATATGTTTTGTGTAAATCATAGGAATATCTCGAAATGGTTTTCAATTTAAGGCACCTTAGTAAAAATTAAACGTTGTCAATTTACGAAAATTGCAATTTTGGAGGTTCTTTTCTAATTTATTTGCTTTTCTATTTATTCTATTTTGTGTGGAATAAGTAAAATAAAGTGTCATGGTGCGGCTATAGTGAAATTTACTTAGCAGGCTGGTGTTTGCTCGCCTTACTGCACCGTAAATGATCAAGCCAGTGTATTCGTGGGAATTGTCGCCAGGGGTTCCATCGAAATCAGCGTAATGAATTACACCATCATTTCGTTGATATACAAGCAAGAATAACACGAAAAATAACTAGACACTGGCTAAAATAAGCTTCTGAATGAAGTTTGAGGGCCTAATAGAGAACAAATAAAAATAAAATATTACCCATACTTTCATAAATACGATATGAATGCACATATATTTTATAGAGGTACATAGGTAGGTATACCCATAGTCATCTATCGACAAAACAAACTATCCACACCATCCGTAACTATAAAAAAGTACTCCGAAAAAAGTTTAACAAAGGCTATTAGCAAGCCACGACCTTAGCTGCATACAAATAAAGATCAAAATGACTGGTTATAATTGACAGAAAAAAACCGCTATTTTGGATAGACTGTACACCAAATGGATCGTCGTATTTGTATTACAAATGTACCTAGTAAAAATGATGATAAACATGGTTGCAACTTGCATCTAAGTGTAAACTAGGTTCAATAACTTAGTCATTTTACCGTAATTATGAACAAGTATTGCCATGCCATAATCATTCTGAAATGCAATTATACATAATGTAGTCAGTTTTGAACTTTAAAATCACAAGCACGTATTACCTACAGTTAATTTATATTATGCAATTATCTAAGTACTGTGATTAGAATTACAACAAGACAATTTGTTACAGTTTTCTAATAAAACGCACTACGTACCTCACAAAAATCTAAAAATGTAGCACTCATATAAAACACCATACAATATGGCCACTTTCTTTTGCCACGACCACGACAATTGTAATAAGCGCCTATAATAATTATGTCCTCTTCTAATGTTTGTTTATAATATGGAGTTCAGTTTAGTCAGTTCAGTGGCCTTATAGGAAAGGATGCGCACGCAAGCGCAACGCCATTTGAAGACGTCATTTGCACGTCACTTGGTATTTTAAGCGGCGATTACATTACCCGATCTATCGTGCCGATCCGTCGGGACTCGGGACTATAGATGCAAAAAGTATTTTAAACGTTTAAAACCATTTGGTTTTAAACCGTTTTTTTTTTGTTTAAAACGTTTTAAACCAAATTTTGAGGTTTAATATAGGTTTAAAACGATTTTCTAATAGAATTTCCTAACATTTCACAAAAAGCAATTCAAAATTTATATTTTGAATTGCTTTTTGTGAAATGTTAGGAAATTCTATTAACCAAATATATGATGGATAATGCAATAATTATTTATTGCATTATCCATCATATATTTGGGTTAAGTGAAATGAAAAAAAATTACTATATGTATAATTATGTAAAAAAAAAACAAACTTTACCATGAAAAATTATACTTTAAGGTGACCTTAAAAACCTACCGGACGCGACAGTGGCGAAAACCTAGCAGACGGCGAAACCCTGGTTTGATCAAATGACTCAAAATGTGTATTAGACGCGACCAGAGTTGCGGGCGCTAGGATTGGAAGATATATTTAACTGTTACATTACTTTGTCATCATCCTTTAAGTTAAATGTCTAAATTTCGCAGAAAATACAAACAACGAAATAACAAACTATTAATTAACATAAATTTAGTTTTTAGGGTTCCGTATCTCAAAAGAAAAGAACGAAACCCATATAGGATCACCTCGTTGTCCGTTTGTCTGTCAAGATCCTTGATCTCAGGAACGTGTTGAGGTATCAAGCTGAAATTCATATCAAATACTCAGGTCTACCTGTCCCTTGGAGTTGTGGAAAAAACCAAGACGTTGAGAAAAAGGTTCTTGACAGACAGACAGACAAATAGACAGTCACTGTGGAGCCGGGTGATTCTATAAGGGTTCCGTTTTTTTCCTTTTGAAATAAAATGGAATGACTTATTTCGCTTAAGCGTAGTTACACTTAGCCGTATCCAGCATGCGGTACGGAACCCTAAAAAGAAAAGTAAGTCACCGAGCGGGATTCAAACCCGTAACACTCGTTTCTTGCCGTCGGCGTCCCAGACGGACAGTGGCCGGCAGGACGAAATTAGCGGCCATATTCTGCGTGGAAAGAAATACGCGTTTTTCCAAACATAAGACTAATTTAGATCGATTGTTTACCTCCGAAAACCCCCATATACCAAATATCAGCGAAATCGTTAGGGCCGTTTCCGAGATCATAGAAATAAATTTATATACATATAAATATACAAGAATTGCTCTTTAAAGGTATAAGATATAATATATTGACGAGCTCTATGGCCTAGTGGTCACCATGCCAGGCTTCCACACTGGAGGTCCCGGGTTAAATCCCCGGCCAGGTCAAGATGGAAAATGACAAAAAAAATTTATATACATACATATAAATAAATATACAAGAATTGCTCGATTAAAGGTATAATATTTTAAATAATTTAAAGTTATTATAGACCTTTCGCCCGCGGCTCTGCCCGCGTCAATGTCGATCCCTTGGGAATATTACTTTTTCCCGGGATAAAAAGTAGCCTATGCCCTTCTACGCACTCCAGAGAACTTGTATGCAAAGTTTCATGATGATCGGTATATCATAGTTACTGCGTGAAAGCGTAACAAACAAACAAACAAACACACAAACAAATAAACAAACAAACAAACTCAGTTTCGCATTTATAATATTAGTAAGGATAAGGATAATGATACGGAACCCTTAGTGCGCGAGTCCACTCGCACTTGGCCGTTTTTTAATAACAAAAAGCATACCTCCTTACAGCTTATGATAGGAAAAAGAAATTAAAAAATACGCATATTTAGATTGTAATCTTTCTAAATCCTGAAAATATTAAAACGTCATTTAAACTAATAAAAATAAAATGTTTTCAATTAATATCTTTTATTTTTACCTTCAAAATAATAATTTGTTAATAAACTAGTAATCAATTACACTTGCACTAGATCGCCTCCCTATCCCTAACTCAGTTGGCAGCCGCGTGTGCGTTACCGCAACAAAAAAGTGTTGCTGTAAGGATGGTTCCTGTGATTTCCAAGTCCCAAAAAATTTGACAATAGGCTAGTTTCCTGGGTCATAATAATAACATAATAATAAGTCCGTCAGTTAGATAATCAAAAAATATTGGACACGTATTTTTCTTTTGTCAAATAAATAATAAAGATATAGCGCGTCAAAGTTCAGGAGTAGGGGCTCGTGACGACAAAGTTTGCTAAAAATTGTAGCAAACTATGACGTCACACGGAACTTCAAAGATCTATATCTATAATATTATTAAAACTAACGCGAGATATCATTTTAATATATTACAAAACGGTTTAACTCACGTATTTTTAGTCGGAAAAATTAATAATAATAAAACTGTATTTATTTTCCTCCAATAAAAATACAATTGAATACAAAAATATACAAGAGACATATTTAAGTAATATATACATTACACAGGTACTTATATTCTAGTGGAGGACTGGTGCCCATGCTAGGTTTCCGAGGAACCTGTTATTACGGGTCACCAGGACTCGCTATCTTTATTAAATTAGGTACTTATAATTATGTTATAAAAAGTTCAAAAATTCAATAAACAAGTAAGTACTTAAATAAGCTATAGAGTATTAGACACAAAATGTTTCTAAGTAAAAGTGTTAACAGTAATATTATGTTAATATAACAATAATAAATTAATTAATTATTTAAGTTAGATCTATAGAAGTATATGCATAAGTCAAAGCACAGGTGTCATAAATTGTTCGGTCTCCTCGTATGTTAGTTTTTGTAACCACTTACGTACAATCCTTTTGCAATCGTATGTATTTAGTTTAAATAAAGGCACTTTTTTGTTCATTTCCTTGTAGAGAAAAGGACCAAGAAAACAGAAGAATTTTTTAGAGAACTCAGTGTTAAATGATGGGATAGAAAGGTTAATGATCCTGTTACTTCTAGTAAGTAGTTGCAGAAGGAAAGGGAGTCTTGTGTGCTGCTGCATTATTGTTTCAAGAATAAAGAGCTGACGTACTGTTAGTACCTCACAAAATTTTTAAAGGTCTGTTGTAGGGTATCTGTATGGCTTGAAAGTACACACTTTCAGAACAGCTCTTTGCGCTCTTTCGACTAAAAGAAGATGAGACTTTGCGGCTCCTCCCCAGGATGTAATATAATATGATATAATTGATTGACATAAGGCTAAATATGTCATACATATATAAATATGTATAGGAGCTTCCTGATTCGAGCTGAGAGTTGTATTGTATGTGGGGCAAAGTTAAGGTTGGAATCAATTAAGACTCCGAGATAAGTTGTGGTGTTTGTCATCTCTAGGGTTGGGCATTCGCAAGAACTACTAAAGCAATCTAGTGTTGCTTGAGAGTGGGCAAACAACTTGTGTATGTTGGGATCTGGGCGATTTATGTTTCTTATACTGAACGTCATGTATTTAGTTTTACCGACATTCAGTGTTAGGAAATTCTCATTCAACCACTGTTTAACATAATCCAAACCTATTTGAGCTGATTTAAATGTATCTGACCAGGTTTTGCCCGTAAATATCAGTGCAGTGTCATCAGCAAAGGACACTATTTTACAATTTTGAAGAAGTAGATTGCACAAATCATTCACATACACCAGGAATAAGTTTGGACCCAATATACTTCCTTGTGGGACTCCAAATTGTATTTTTTGGTCCGAACTAGTGTAATTACCTACTTTTACACGTTGTGTTCGGCTGGTCAGATAGTCACGAAATAACTCTAACTGTGTTCCACGAATGCCATTTTTTTCCAACTTTGAAATAAGTAGAGAAATCAAGACGGTATCGAATGCCTTACTCAGATCAAGGTAAATTACAAAACAGCGGGTGTCAGAATCGAGAGCTTTGACAACATTGTCGATAAGTACTGCAACTGCCTGAGAGGTGGATCTACCCGAACGGAAACCAAACTGATTATCCGAAAGAAGTGTGTTTTTCTCAAGGTAAATTAATAAGACTTTTACTCATAATTCGTTCAATGATTTTGGATAATGCTGGCAATATTGATATGGGACGGTAGTTATTAAGATCGCTATCTCCAGATTTGAATATCGGATGGACAACGGCAATTTTGAAAACACTAGGAAAAATACCCGTTGTAATACATAGATTACAAATATGGGTGATGGCCGAACACAATTGGGATTTGTATATTTTAAGAATTTTGGATGAAATATTGTCCCACTCCGGGGCAGCATCAGTCTTTAAAGAGTCAATAATGCTGCTTATTTCATATTCCTCAACGGTATTGAGGACAAAGGAGTCAGGTTTAGGTAAAGGAGCAGGTAGCGTGTATGTATGATTACTTCGGGTAGGCGTGATTTTATCCGCTAATATTTTTCCTACGTTTGAGAAAAACTGGTTGATGCTATCAATTGATTCTAAAGGTGTACTTTTAATAGAAAGGAGGGACTCTGATTTATTAACGCATTTGTTGGTGTCAGTAACTTTTCGGATTGCCTGCCACAGTTTTTTTGGATTTAATCCCGCTTTATTTAACTCTCCTCTTTCGTATATTCTCTTTTGCTTTTTAATAGTATTACATAAATATTTACGATAACGGGTATAAGTTACTCTAAGAATATCATTACTAGGATCTAATTTGAGATTTTTATGCATTTTGTCTCTGTTTCTCAGACATCTTAACAGACCTGGAGTAATCCACGGCTTTAAGGAACGTTTACGGCAGGGTACGGATGTAACTGTAGAGCTGGTATGTAAACATCTATTTAACGTATTTATAAGATAGGTTGCTGCAAAGTTAGGATCAGATGAGTCAAAAATCGGAGATAGATCACTATTTTTAATCTCTGTAGCAAGTATAGCATGATTCACCTGAACATTGTTATATTTACGCCTGTTAAGGCTTGTTTTAGATGACAATGCAAGTAAAACTGGGACATGGTCAGTTAGGACTGTATCGATTACCAAACACTTTGCATAACCGCTTGTTTTTAACATGAAATGATCTAAGCAAGAATTAATTCGTGTTGGAAGATTGTGAGCTGGAAGTAGTCCATGGTATGCCAAGAGATTTAAGTAATTAGAACTACTGTCATCATCGTTATTTCTGGAAATGTCTATGTTAATATCGCCTACGATAATTATGTTTTTAAAAGATCGCAAGTTATAAAGAATAGTGTCAAGAGTACTCAGGAAGTTTGTTATATTTCTATTTGACGGAGAACGGTAAATGAGACGATTTTTTTTTTTAAATCTATGGGTAAGTGGCTATAATGGCAGAGTGTTGACCTATTTTTAATACCACACTGTTTGCATCAAGGAGAGTATGTGAGACAGTTACGACATCTGTAACAGATTGATTTACATATACCACTACTCCATCATTCTGTAGGATGTTATTAGTACTGCAATAGTGTGAATATCCATCCAATTGAGGTATTTGTACATTAGTATTAGATAATAGCCAACACTCAGTGAGAACAATGATATCTAAGTGGATATCCATTCTAGCCGAAAGTAAAAGAACTTGAGGTATGTTTTTGATATACTGCATATATTTTGGTTTAGTATAACAAGAGAATTATTAATTTTGTATGAGGATAAAAGTAATTTACAACTTTCGGCCTCAAAGATCTTTGACTCGGCAATAGAGATCTTATCTAGCTCAGTTACTAATTTATGCGACATTATGTATAATATTTAACTATTTAAAAAACTAAAGTGCTGAAAGAAATGAGATAAGTGGCGCTCTTAGGCGCCTTCATAGTCAATACTGTTTATGTACCTCTTTTCAGCCATTAACCTTGCAGGGCACTCAGTGTCACCAGTTTTATGACCACATGGTTTTTTAAAATGCAAGCAAGTTGCACATTTCGATGGCTCAAAGTTCTTTGTGCAGTCTTTAATACCGTGACCTACTAGCCCACAATGTCCGCATGTGACGTCGTCCGCTCGGCATGACTTGGCCGCATGTCCGTACTGCTGACACTTGAAACACCTAGTTACAAGTGTGAAATCTCGTACAGGGCATGACGTCCAATGCACGAATACCCTGTCTTGTGTAATAATGGCCTTGCGAATATTAGCGGTAACCTCAATGACATAGTTACATCTCTCAACGTCTTTTTTACCAGACTTATGGCTCAATTTGGTAGAGGTCAAAAATTCTTCGTAACTCATGCCTTGCAGTTTACCGCTTAAGTTCTGTTGGTAGAGACAGCTAAAAACTTCAGATTCCTGCATAGTTGAGGGCACTCCTATGATAACTACTCTGGGCGCTTATGCGTGTCATCCACGGTGAGGCCAGAGGTAGTAAGTTGAGCCGATTTCTTCAATTTTTCGACGTCATCCTTACTTTCCGTGCTAATAATGACGCCGCCATTCCTCGTCATACGCATCCCTCTTACTTGCAGTTTCATATCCTCAGGCCTGATAATTTTTTGTACAAGGGTCTTAGTCTCCTCTCTGGATTTAAATTTGTCGGTTGGATAAATGGCTATTGAGCTTACGTGAGTCGGCTGGACGAAATTCCGTTCACCTTTTTTTTACCATTTCTGCAAAGGATACTGCTCCTCCCATTGGTTTAACGGACTCTTTGATGGTATTTTGTAGGTCCGTAATTTGTTTAGTGAGGTCTTGCTTTTCCTTTTGTTTGAGCGACTGGTACTGGACGGCCATTTGTGAGGTACCATGGCCTAATTTACGACACAGGGCGCTAATTCTTAACTTCCGCTCAGAGTTCAGTTTGTGTGCGTTATTCCAGCCAGATTTTGTTGAAAATTTACGAAAATCGACATTGTAGTGCAGTAGATAATTAGATATAGAGCTTCTGTAAATGGTAAGCTAATTTTTAAATTTGGTAAGCGTATATTTTTTGAATTATTTGATAAAAACAGTTCCGGCTAGCGTAACGTTACCGTAGCCAGATCTTTTTTTGTTTTACGGGAATTTTGAAATAAAAGTTATGTAAATAATTAGATATCAATTTGGTATAAATGGTACAACTTAAATTGTATTTGTATTTGCTATGGTTGCGAAGATATTTGAAATCCTGCTGGGGTAACGGTTTGCTCAATTGCTGTATCTCGGAATTGACTAAGCGGATGATGATGATTTTTGCACAGGACATCTGGCTAATTAGTTATAGTTTATAGCGCAATAAAGGAATTCACAGTAATTAACCGTTTAGAAGTTATTTTCATTAAATAGAAATATGCTTTAATAGATCCTAGCACTTCCAATAAGCGCTCCAAAGACTAACTTTAAACGTTATTATATAGTGAAATACTGTCTATAAATGGTACCAAAGTTTCATTAGTATTCTATACGTAATTAAAAAGTTATGATGAATCTTCGATTTGTTTCGGCCATGGCGCGCGGCGGAGTTATTTTACGACCGATTAACCGAGTTTCCTGTACGAGTAGTCACATAATCTTTTGTAAATAATTAGATATACATGTCAATTTAATACCTAATAAATTTCAGACTTGTAGATTAATTAATTAACGAAATAATTGAAAAAATGATGTTCGCGTGGTAACCCGACCAAATCTAGAATGTTATGAAAAAGCGGCCGCGCCATACATTATACCAACCTTCTTAAACTTACTAGATAATTTCATACTCGTACGTGTTTTGTACAGACGAGCTACATAAGTGATATAATAAAACTTAGTTATAACTAATATTATATTAATATAAAACATTTTCGTATCTTTAGATAGAATACTGTTGACTAGCTCCGTGGCGCAGCGGTCAACATGCCAGCCTGCGACACGGAGTGACCGGGTTCGATCCCCGGCCAGGTCAAAATGGAAAATGATCTTTTTCAGATTGGCCTGGATCTTGGATGTGTATCTATATATGTATTTGTTATAAAATATAGTATCGTTGAGTTAGTATCCCATAACACAAGTCTCGAACTTATTTTGGGGCTAGCTCAATCTGAGTGATTTGTCCGAAAAAGGTAAGTAAGTTTATAAATTAGCTTCAAAAATAATCACAGGTTTTTTCTTATGGACCAATATGCAACGACGCATGCTTATCTAAAATTAAAAAGAAAGAATTTATAAATACCTATATCTTTTTTATGTTATCGTTCCGAATAAGTTAAAGTAAAATACTTGTAGTCATATATAAAGTTTTATTGTATAAAATCACAGATCAATAATAATAAAATGTAATAACATCACAGTGTAGTATGTACTTACATATTTTATCTACAGTAAGTATCTACTTCCCATTGCTTTCTGTAATCTGATTAAAAAAATCACAAATGTCTTAGACTAGCTGTTGCCCGCGACTTCGTAGTATGATTAATTAGTATAGATGAATTTTCCCCGTTTTCAAAACATTTTTTATTGATGCTTCGCTCCTATTGGTCGTAGCGTAATGTTTTATAGCCTAAAACCTTCCTCAATAAATGGACTATCCAACACAAAAAGAATTTTCGAATTTGAACCAGTAGTTCCTGAGATTAGCGCGTTCAAACAAACAAATTCTTTAGCTTTATAATATTATTAGTATAGATAAAGAAAGCCGTATTCTTAAATTACGTTTTTAGTATAAAAATCAAAATACAATATTATAAATAAACGACATAACAATGCAGTTTACTTCTTAGGATACGTACTTTTTGAAACAGTACAAGCTAAAGCTTTGTTTTTTAGTAAACACTAGCTTTCGCCCGCGGCTCCGCCCGCGTTAATGTCGATCCCACGGGAATAGTACTTTTTCGCGGGATAAAAGGTAGTCTATGTCCTTCTCTGTACTCCAGAGAACCTGTATACAAAATTTCATAGAGATCGGTTCAGTAATTACGGCGTGAAAGCGTAACAAACAAACAAACTCACTTTCGGATTTATAATATTAGTAAGGATAACGCAGACTAACTACGAGTAAATTATCAAGATGCTTCCACTACTAACTGCTAAGCTGTAACTGGTAGCTAGTAGCTATTTTAAAATAAATGTACCTACTTTTTAAAAATAGCTCGTCTGTACAAACCGCGTATGTATTATCCTGTAAGTTTTAGAAGGTTGGTATAATGTATTGCGCGGCCGCTTTTTTATAACATTCTAGATTTGGTCGGGTAACCACACGAACATCATTTTTTTTCAATTATTTCGTTAATTAATTAATTTACAGGTCTGAAATTTAGCAGGTATTAAATTGACATGTATATCTAATTATTTACAAAAGATTCAGTGACCACTCGTACGGGAAACTCGGTTAATCGGTCGTTAAATAACTCCGCCGCGCGCCATGGCCGAAACAAATCGAAGATTCATCATAACTTTTTAATTACGTATAGGATACTAATGAAACTTCGGTACCATTTATAGACAGTATTTCACTATATAATGACGTTTCAAGTTAGTCTTTGGAGCGCTTATTGGAAGTGATAGGACCTATTAAAGCATATTTCTATTTAATAAAAATAACTTCAAAACGGTTAATTACTATGAATTCCTTTATTATGCTATAAACTATAACTAATTAGCCAGATGTTCTGTGCAAAAATCATCATCATCCGCTTAGTCAATTCCGAGATACAGCAATTTAGCAAACCGTTACCCCAGCAGAATTTCAAATATCTTCGCAACCATAGCAAATACAAATACAATTTAAGTTGTACCATTTATACCAAATTGATATCTAATTATTTACATAACTTTTATTTCAAAATTCCCGTAAAACAAAAAAAGATCTGGCTACGGTAACGTTACGCTAGCCGGAACTGTTTTTATTAAATAATTCAAGAAATATACGCTTACCAAATTTAAAAATTAGCTTACCATTTACAGAAGCTCTATATCTAATTATCTACTGCACTACAATGTCGATTTCCGACAATTTTCAACAAAATCTGGCTGGCGTAACGGACACGTTCAGTTTACCTTTACTAGATATTAAACACACCTCCTTTAGGCACTGGTCAATAGACGTCATCCAATTTTGTATTTCAGGCGTAGCAATGATCTCAGGAGGCTCATCTTCCCGCGGGATATGCCTGGGTTCTGGCTGAAGGGTTGAGGGCGTGGATGGAGGACTACGCCGAGTCAGCGCACTTCGATTGAAGGGCCTGCTAACTTCTTCCATTATTTTTAATTTACACTATTGCATTTCGTAACTATGCAATAATAAACGAATGTCAGTACGGTCAATGTTTCACTAGGTCACAGTTTTGCACTTATGCACTTATTGTTATTTGTTTTTAGAACACACGTCCGATTGCATTGTCTAAAGAATAACGAATAAAATTCAAATTGTCTTTTTACCAGACTACGAAGCATAAAGGAGGGTTATGATTTGGACCGGTATGTATGTATGTTCATCTGTTCGCTCATAACGTCTCTCACAACTAATTAACAGAATTTGACGATTGAGTTATCGTCAGTTGTCAGCTAGTCATAGGCTCTGTAAAGTCATGAAAAATTTAATGTGTCGCTTTGTAGGCACCTTTCAAACGTATATGTAAGTATAATAATATGTAAACAGAACACCCGCTCGTATTCAGCGCCGCGCGGCTACTGAACTCCCTAACTTACTGGCACTGGCAGCGATCACACCACCCGATTTACGCCCTAACTATTTTCTAGTTGGAGCGATCGGGTAGCCACAATCGCCCTAAATCAGGTTTAGCACACTAACTAACAGAACACCCGCTCGTATCCAGCGCCGCGCGGCTACTGAATTCCCTAACTTACTGACAATGACAGCGATCACACCACCCGATTTACACCCTATTTCCTAGTTGGGGCGATCGGGTAGCCACGATCGCCGGGTCCCGATAGATCGGGTAATATAATCGCCGCTTTATTCAGAGGAGGTCCCAGATACTCGCTTATCTGTGGCAGGTGCAGGTAGCTCAGAATTGTTCTGAGGCAGGTAGGTATGGTTTTTAAGGATTGCGATGCGACGCCCGCTATCGTGCGTCCGTCCGCGGGGTACTATTTTTGAAAGTGTGACATTCGTCTTCGAGCGATTGTTGTATGGAAAAATTACTCGTTTACGGCATCGGCATCATTTCAAAAATAGCACTCCAGTTCGTCTTAGGCGGAGGGGACGTACTGAATGAGCTTTTCTATATACGCCCGGGGTGCGCTATAGAGTCGTCCCAACACTAAATTTTGATGTATAAGATAGTGTTTGGTTGGGGACTCAAATATATGGATGGGTACTTCATTAGCGAACATAAATATCCAATTTCTTACATCCGGTTAAGAAGCGTCTAGAAGTTATGGAAGTTTGAAAATTTCAAAATAAAAATTGTTGTAATGAAAAAAAAATATGTTGAAGTACTAAGAATGTACTAAGGTACTCGTAGTTAACATTTAAGAGATAAATTAGTTGTGTTGTCTCGAACTATGAAAAGTAAAATGGTCTTGTCTGGACCAATTTTCTTTTTCATAGTTCGACGTCAGAATATCTGGCCACTTTTTTTTTTGCTGTCAATCTCAGTGTCAATTGAAGTACTAAAATGTTGAATTTAGTTACCAAATAGTACCGAGAAGGTATTGCGTTTTGGTATTTTCAAAACATCAAAAATGTGTATTGGTCCAGGAGTGCTATTATTAAAATGATGCCGTTCGTAAAATAGCGATTATTCCATACAAAAATCGCTCGCAGACGTGTCACACTTTCAAAAATAGTACCCCAGGGGTCCTGACACTTACTACTATTCCTATGTAGATTGCGCTCATTGACATTAAATAAAATTAGCCTAAAAAGATAATTATGCCAAAATAACTCATATGCCAAAAACCAATTAAGCCTAAGAACTATTATGGCAAAATATTTTATGCCAAAACCGGTATGCCAAAGCATATTAGGACAAAACAAATTATGCAAAAAAAGGGGTCTCGTTTACCGATCTTTTTGTAAAGTATCGATCTTTTCATAAAGTATGAAATGAAATGTATGTAATAAAATAAAACTACATAGCCACAGCAGCAATAATTATTTATTCTTCAATGTAAATGGTGATGTTCATCACCATCGTTTTCGTTCAACCTTTATTAACGATGAAGAATATAAATATACCGATATAAACACATGTGAAAAATGATTAAATTTACATCAGAATACAAATACATTCATAAGATTATTTCTTAAATACAAACACGCACACATCTAGTAGGTAATTATAATTATAAATTGTTGTAGTTATAAAGACATTACGACTCGAAAAGAAGAAGGTCTAGTAACAATGACATTTGGAATTTATTTTAAAAAATAAGAAATATTATGATAAGTATTTTTATTTATACACCCTTTCGTTTATACCATTCTGACCCAAAAGGACGATAGGTACTGTTTGACACCAGTGTGCATTTATGTAAATATTTTCGTTTAATTGTGACCTCGAGCAGCTTGACCTATTAAAAGTTAAGGAGTCAATTGCTTCTTTGCTTTAGTTTCAGACGCCATTTTATTTTAAATGTATGTTTGCTTCGTTTTTATCTGAGGTTTTTATCCTCTGACTGTCAAACACTAGAAAAGTCCAGTCGGATTTTTAAATTCATTCGAATATTTCCTTGACCAAACTCGAATGTTTATACAGAAAATAGGTCATCCGCAGGCACTTTTTTCACATCATTTAAATTCACATCATTTTTAAATTCACATTTTTTTGTGTTTCATTTACAATGTTTCATTACTAATGTATTATTCATAAGCTACACACTATCAGTTCTTTTGGTACCGACCACTACATTACACACTATTACTTAGACAACAGATTCATAACACATTGCAACCATATCACACTCTACTTTCACTGCTCTCATATATTTCAAATAACTAGTATGGACCGAGAGGTTGCTATTCTAAACCACGAACTCGCGAACCCGAACGAAATTTTGTGCCTATACTGATTAAGGATAAAGCATACAACTCAAAGGAATATTTCACTTATTATATACTTATCATATTTGATTTCACAATAATCGTTATCGTCACAAATTTACTTTTAACCAAGTTTACTGCCGATTCCTTGACAAAAATGTTAAATAGAAAAGCAACGAGACGTACATTTTAAAATCAATACAAAAGTCACCACCATCGGTGTCACCAATTACGGCGAAGGTGATTGAAACCACGATGACTATATCACAATGAATTTAATAAATAAGTGTGGCATTCCGTGTGTGCGTGGAATTCCGAAATAAAATTATCTAGAACGGGATTAGAGGTTTATTCTGTTAGAACGGCACACACAACACAAGTGTCATCAAAACACCGATTTTCCATCGAACATTATTCAAAACCTATTATGCCAGATTCGATTTACTAATTTAAATAGTTCCTATTCAACAATAAGTGATTATGCTAACTTTATTTAAAGTTATAATATATGTATATATATTTACTTTAAATAAAGTTAGCATAATAAAAAAATAATATATATATATACAATGGTGGTTAGATACACGTGTTGTATTGTTCTGTACACCCGTAGCAGATACGTACCTAAGCATAGCACATTTTCCACAGGTAAAAACACGTACCTTGCTAAATTAACTGTAAGTATTATATTATTTCCTACAAGTACGTCATGTTCGTATATCTAAATCGCTATAAATTTACTTCGTTTTATCACAGTTTTTCCAACACACTGCACCTGAAGAATTCAAAAGGAATTGTTCAATTATTTATGAATAATTGGCACGAATGAAAAGAAAAACTTGATTATGATAATGTGTGGTTATGATATGTGATACGATTTAAAACAATCCTTTATGCACAGTGGCACTTTGCAAGTTTCGCAACAATACGTGGTTTTATTGGATTTCCTCCCTTCGCGGAGGCAAACGACACAGCGTTTTCTAAAGTTTCGATTTTGCGCGTAACTGCCTTCGGTTTGCTCAAGTAAAGTGGGCCAATGAACTGCACCAGGAATCAGTCTACCTAGTTCCAGATGCCGAGATCTAAGGGTTGTAATCCTACGGCTTTGCGGGCAATGTGAAAGATGATTTTTGAGTATGGAGTCGACAAGCTGAAGGCGGAAAGCTAAATGATCTTGAGAACGTTGTGTGGATGACTGCAGAAGAATACGTGAGTTGAGGATAGAGACATTGAGCAAGCGTTTAAAAAGCTTCATGTACCACTTGTTACAGCGTTTCCGTTCTAATAAATAAGGCTCTAGCATTTGGTCTTTCAGGTCAACCCCGCCCATACATCTATTATAGTCCAGTACCACTTGTGGTTTGAATGGTACTGGACGAGATAAAGGTTTAGATGGAACTCTAGGCAAAGCAGTAGATGAACCATGACAAGTAGAAATCATGGTTATTCGTCTTTTGTCTTGCCATGATAATACCGAGACGTCGCCGGAATGTCTGGCAATAATTTCCCCCCTTTTGAGCGGAGCCTTATTTATTAAAACGGGAACATCTCGACGGGACGGTCTTAAGGTGCCGACACAGTCGGTACCGTTACGCTTCAAAAATCTGGCGAGAAGAGGTGAATTGTACCAATTATCCATAAATAATCGATATCCCTTGTGAAGCAACGGGGCGATCAGGTTTAGGGCCACGGCTGTTGTTTTAGGTACACCGGGGGCCTGACCTAAATCGGCCGTCGATTGTTTCCCGGTGTAAACTATAAAGGACCACAGATAGCCTGTGGCACTTTCACACAGCTCGAAGGTTTTTATACCAAATTTCGCAGCTTTGGACCGAATATACTGCTTGATGTCTAATCTCCCCTTCCAAAGCGTTAAACTTTCGTCTATACAGATATCTTTGTCTAATATATAATTAGACTGAAATTTCGCATTCAGATGTAAAATAATTGGTCTTAGGTGGTATAGACGATCTGAATTTCTGGCATCAGCAGTATTTATCGGGTTACTTGTAGCGGGGTCTGCGTCTATGAAATGAAGGGCACGATTTAAGTACTCGTATCTTTTTCTACAAAGAATCCTTTTAAACACTTCGGTTCTTAACAGAGGGTCTGTTGAAAAACAGCTCGACAATGTTGGCATTCTAATGATCCCCAACATCATCCAGAAAGCGAATAGACACAAAATTTCATCTTTGTTTGTGCAGTACCAATCGGCCTGAAAAGTTGGTGACTTGATTTTAGTGGCGTACTGGTTTGTCTCAGATACAATCAGGCTTAAGATGTCATCGTCCCAATAGGAACGAAAAGCATCATAGGCTGAATTAAATATCTGAGTCGCACCAGTACGCTCAGGTAAAAAACATTCCTCCTTCCCCTGGAACGAATTCATTGGAGACCATACAAATTCCCTACTAATACCCTCCTCACTCGCGTCAAAAAACTCGCCTTCATCTTCGCTCTCACTTTCACTATTGGTTTCACCTTTATTCCTCTCTTGCATTCTGATCTCTCGGTTCCTTATAACATCTCTCACCAAATTCACTAATTCAGCAGGCACATCGTCATCTGTCAACCAAATTTCATTCAGTGGGTGTCCCACTGCCCACTGATGTCCTCCTTTACGACGCCGATACTGCACATGCCCACCTTCACTTCGTGCTCCAGTACTACAACCTCCTCTCCGTCCGCCTCTTCGTCCACGTCTTCGTCCAGTCCTTCCTCTTTCTCTCACATTTCCTTCACTGCCATCATTCTCCACAGGTGACACAAACATGGGGTGGGCATCAGCAGTCAAAAAAACTTCACTGTATATGTCGTCGGCCTCCAGCGGCATGCCATCTTCATCAAGAATCTCCACCACCACTTCTATTGGTTCACTATAAAAATATTTGGTATTATTAGAAACAAAACCTTTTCAATATGCATACATACTGTCACGTCTATGTCCCTTGCAGCGTAGACAGAGCCAAATTACTTGGAAGTCAATGTGAGCGTAAAAATAGAAAAAGGAATCAAAATAGTGATGGGTTGCTAGCCACATCGCCTACGGACATGATTCCTAAGTTTTTCGCCAATTGTTTTCAATATACTTTAATAAATCCTTATTAATAAAGAAGTTTTATTTGTAAGAACTCAAAAAGTACTGGATTTTAAAAATTATTTCGCCTATAGGAACTGCGGTTACACATTATTGGATTTACGCGAACCAAAGTCGCGGGAAAACAGCTAGTACTTACGATTCAAATGGTTGCTGAGATCGAATCGGAGACCTAGACCTAGACCTCTCGCGAGTTTCCCTTACACTCTCGCGATGTCGTGGCGAGCTCAGGGGTGAATATGGCGGACAATCCGGCGTCTCCGGTCGGCTGCCCACTTCATCGTCCTGAAGGATACGAAACAGCATTCAATCCAAACATAACACCAATAATATCACTGCAAATCAAAACACAACATGTGCAAAACAAACAATATAAATGAAAACCAGATATTAAATATTGTTGCTTCAAAGCCAGTGAACAATATAACGGTTCCCTATTTTTTGCATAAAATTTTATATCATAATCATAAATTAACATGGTATACTTTTACTTATCCTCATAATAGTAACTCACAATATTAATTTGGCATAACTTTTTAATAAGAGAGAGAAATAAATTAAACAATTGAATAATACATACATAAATGCATAGATATATATATAACACATACATAATCATCATCATCATTTCGAGTAGGTGTCACGGTCAATCGACCATGCACACCCTGGTGTCAGAGTTCTTCGGAACCGCCTCTCGGCCTCTAACATGGTTCCTTTAACGACTAAGGGATGGCCGCCGGGACCACCGGCTTAACGTGACTTCCGAAGCACGGAATCATCTTTATTATCAGACAATCAGGTGATTCAAGCCTGCAATGTCCTAACCAAACTGGAAACAACTAAACAAAGTATGCTTCCGATGGGAATCGAACCCACGACCCCCGGATCAACAGGCAAACTCCTTAACCACTGAAACACGGAGGTTGTACATACATAAAAATATATATATTTATATATAAATACGATAAATATAGAATAAACGGGATGATTTCTAAAACTGTATAATTTTAGGTAAAAGATTTTTCAAGGTAAAGTTTGTGGACTGCCTCCTTAAACGCGAATCCGTTGGGAGCCTTTCTAATCGATTCTGAAAGAGCGTTCCACAGACGTATAGCCTGCAGCTGAAGAGTTATATGCATAATAATTATACGCCACAGTACGCCACATAATTAACTTCTGTTAAAACATCCCTGGGTCTATGTTGTCTTAAATAAAGATTTAATTTATTATTATTATTACATAAATTTACTCGTTTCTGAGGACGATTTGTTTTCTGGTAGGGTCGCAGTAGGCTTGTTGAAAAAATATCAATACATCGATATATTTTTTCAAAGTACCTATATTTTTGAGTGATATTTGATATATATAAAATTCCAAGTATCGAAAAGGCATAAAAATCTATATTTCTGTTCAAGATTTAAGATTAAAAAATCCTAAAAAGGAATACTTTTTATTATACTGACATATTTTTAACAAATTGTATATTATTGTTACGTGGTTAGGGTTCGGGATTTGGAGTAAAACACCTACAGTTATTAGTATCGCTCACTAAGAACACTCGCAGTCAACTGATTTACGTTTTATTTTTTTTGAATTGACTATGTAGCTAGCTTCCAAGTGAGCTTTCGCTACTTCAACGGGCGTTTGAGGCGAGGGCAGAGTGCGCTCAACCTTTATGGACAACATCACCAAAGGGCCCCCAGGAGGGACGGACCTCGGCTTTGGGCGTTGCCTGTGTGCGCAAGGCTTGGAGAGACAACAAACTCTCATATTGCCTGATGGGCCGCGTATACGTGCAAACCTGAAGGGCCAATCTGAGAAATAATGGCAAAAGCCTTTGGAGAGCAGCAACTCTCATCTTTTGCCTTATGGGCCGAAAGCTACGTTGCCAGAAGGGCCTATCCTGGGTGCAAGTCACCCGGGACCGCCGGGCGGTCACCAGTAATCGGAGCTAATCCTACTCTACGCACTATATTCCGGTGGCGAGTGCGACGGGGTCGAATAGTGGGACTCCTCTGCCTATTCGGTGCCGAAGAGGGGTCGGGGCGGGCTTGTGCGATGTCAATAGGATCATCGGGATCGTCAAGTACGTTCCTAGGACGTCTACGACGTAAGGTCGTGTCGTGTTAGTTGGGGGAGTAGTTAGCAGCTTGCACTACTAACGGGTTGGGATGGCGTGCGGCTTTCTCAAGTAACGCTTGGAGGCGTTTTTGAGATAGCCGCGAATGGATGGGAGATCTAGGTCACGGTGTAGGTCAGTCATGCGCAAGTACCGATGGTGACTCATATTTGTGGCACGGGTGACGAAGCGGTTCTGCAAGCGTTGCAGCCGATCGATGTGGGAGGACGCGATGTGGGAGAAGACTACGCCGGCGTAGGTCATGATAGGGCGGACGCAAAGCTTATAGTGTGTCAACTTATTTCTAAGTGACATCTTAGCATTGCCTATCATGGGGTGGAGACGGCA
Organism: Elegia similella; assembly: GCA_947532085.1. Lineage (NCBI taxonomy): Eukaryota > Metazoa > Arthropoda > Insecta > Lepidoptera > Pyralidae > Elegia > Elegia similella. The sequence goes on along the minus strand of OX383932.1, from coordinate 27,068,959 downwards.
TAATACGAAGGCTGCATGGTTGCGGACTCTGGTGATGTGGGAGCCGAAGGCCATCGTGCTATCGAGTACGAATCCAAGGTATTTAGCCTTTCCTGCCCACTGAATGGGTTTTCCGTACAACGATACTGATCCTAACGGGGGAATTTCTGCTCCGGACATGGTGATTTTTCGACGTGACGCAGCGCAGTTATCCTTTGAAAAAAAACACAGATGTGCTTTTCTCCGGATTAACTTCGATGCGCCACCTCTTGAACCACCTGCCGAGAGCGTCCACGACGGACTGAAGGCGATTCCATCACATGAAGACGGTCATCGTGACCGTCTTCATGTGATGGGACGTGTAGAGGGCCGTATCGTCGGCGAATAGTGCCACTTCTGTAGCAATGATGTGCACGAGACCATCTGGCAGGCTCAAGTTGGTCAACTTGGATTTCAAGCCTGAATGCCAGACTTTGCCGAAGGCTTTCGCTACATCGAAGAAGAGTGCTCCCGTAGGACGTCCCCAGTTTCTCAACTTTAGAATATGCTCCGTGTGGCGGTGCAGTTGGTGGTAACACGCGTGTTTGGCCCGGAATCCAAACTGTTAGTCGGGGATGAGACTTTTGGACTCTACGTAGTCGTCGAGTCTTTTAAGGATGATCCGTTCATAAATCTTGCCTATACATTCAAGAGACTGATGGGCCGGTAGGAGGAGGGGTTATTCAGGTCTTTGCCTGGTTTAGGGATCCCGATCACGATTGCTTCTTTCCAGGCCGCTGGAAAGGTACAATTAGCAAGACTGATTTACGATCGCCACGTCCGCTCCCTTATATACTGACATAAGGGTCTCTAGAAAGTTCCATATAGGAAGATGTATGAGCGCGTCAGACGATGTTCAGTTCTAGACTATTCTGTTCTGGGAGCTTCGCGACATTATGTAATTTTTGTTTTTGGTCATCTCAATTTGCTGTTTTATAATTTGGTTTTTAAGTTGGCATCTCTGTTTTTCAATTTCAACGGAAGATAGACTAATGATAAATAAATAATCAAAATAAAAACAAATAATAATAATAAAATGTAATTATACATTTTTAATAATGACAAATCAATAGGACTAGTAAGTAATACTTGCGCAATACTATATTAATTACATAGATAGTCTACTTTATTAATAACTATTGCGACTAGTAGTTCTATAAAAACCTAACCTACTTTTCTGGAAGCGATTTTACGGTTAGCATTTTAACTTGATATTATATTTTTGAATGTAATAATACCATGGAAAAGTACACACTGGATATTGAATCCATTATGCATTTGATCTTTGGACCTCATTAGCCATCATATCAACATTAGCCTAAATAATATTTATGCATACTGAAATAGTATGCCAAAAAACAATTATGTCAAAGTATTATTACGACAAAAAAAATATGCCTAACTTGTTATGCCAAATTAAATTAGGACAAAAAAGATTAGCCAAAACAAAGAGATCCCGAATATAACGTTATCTCCATCCTATGAAATATATACACATTACTTGCTAATTTCTCCATAAACAATAATTCAAATCAAGAAAAAAGAAATGGTTACTAACCTCTAAGTCACTTAACTCCGACTCACTCTGATATTCCTCGTAATTTGTATACAGTAGATCTAAAAAGTTCGCGGGCGACTCTTCATTCTCACGCCAAGTTGACATTCTACAAGAATAATTTATAACAAAAATATTAAAACAGCCGTGCTTTTTATTTTAAACACAACTATTTTGAAATACTAAACCAATTTTGTGCAACTAGAAAAGCATTGAAAATTAGAGAACTCTACTAAAACTGCAATTTTGACAAAATTACCTACATTACGTATGAATTATCTGCGAGCAAAACAAACATACACACAAACAAAATTATACAGTCACTTTCATAAATACAAATATACATAAATATTCATACACTCGCAACCTAACACAGATAACAAAATACTCCTATAATCATCTATCAACACCATATGGAACTATAAAAATATAACACAGTAAAGTTTGACATAGGCTTTTAGCAAGCCACGACCATCCAAACCGCCATTTTTGATCGGCTGCTGTGTGTTCTTTCTAAGTAGATACATGATCGATTGCTGCTGCTGTACACCATTGATCGTACCTATGCGCGTTTGTGCACTACACAGAATTTTTTTACATGCACTTGTCCATAATAACTCGGAGGTACAGCGCAGTAAAGAGTAGCTAGCTCTGTTTAAAACTCAGGCCATACACATAAATACTCAAGAAACTATGCGTTTCTTTGAAGTCGGTAGTTACTTGCTTTATAAATAAATTTTCTCCGAGCGACTGTAATTTATTATTTTGTATTGTTTTATGGGTCAGAAAGTTATGTACCTGAAATTTTATTTATTTATTTATTTCTCTAAGCTAAGTGCGAAGACGAAGAAGTCAAAAATAATTTTGGGTTCATCTTTAGATTCAACAAGTTCAATTAGTGTAAAAGTGTTGTACTCATACATGATTGTCAACTCGATCACGCCTGTTTGTTTGAATGAAATGAGAGGGAATAATTTAATATCTGACCATAAGTTAAAAGTAAAACCTTTTTAAAAACAAGCATTTATGTTCGCGTCACTTTATGTTTCAAGTTATTTTCAGCGAGCCCTTTAATTTGATAGGTATCCATTTTGTCAAGGTCAAGTGTACCAAAAATAGCTAGTTTGTCATCTTAAGTGTTCCGTCATGTTGGATTTAGAATGACGTCATACAGCTTACTATGCATGCCATCCAAACTAAACAAGTATACAAAATTTCAGCTCAATCAGTGAAAGATATCTGCTACAAAATTATATTATATTATTTTGTAGCAGATATCATACATTGCAAGTTAAATAAAAGCTTGTAATAAATAATTGCGGACGAATTGCGAATGCAGTGCACAAACATAAACATGTTTATCATTGCTGCCCCCTCGGATCAGAAAAAACGGTCCGGAATAGGCAAAAGTAAAAAGTTAGATGGTAAAATTACGTGTAGTGGACAAACTATCATATAAATTTATGGTCTGCTATATCGGACCGTAAAAAAAGGACTGCTGGACAGTAAAATACAAAGTTTTGTAATTAATGATGATAAACATAGTTGCAAAAAATAATTGTTTTTTGAGTAAGTACCTAATTACATGGATCTAAAAATAATTAGTAATGAAAAATTATTGCCATGAATCATTCTAAAATAGTAGGTATGTCAGTACCTCAGTAAGGTAGGTAGTCAGTTTTGAACTTACATATTAATCCCACTAATCCTAACTAATATTATAGATGCGAAAGTGAGTTTGTTTGTTTGTTACATATATTTTGTACCGAGAAAAAGTACTGTTCCCGACGCGACGCGAGCGGAGGCGCGGACGAAAGCTTGTTACGATCTATTCTAATAAACAATTATCTACAGTGATTCAAAATACAACAATACTATTTTTACAATTTTCTAGTAAAACACGGTACCTACTTGCACAAAAATCCAAAAATGTAGCACAATCACAAGTTCACAACACAACGTAACCACCATACAATACAATCACAGATTTGAAAGAGATGTCTTAAAAACAAACCCAAGTCATTCCCAGGACAAAAATACCAAGACAATACAACAATTTGTTTCTTTGACACACAAACCACAAACTACTAAGAGATACTACAAACTACTAAGAGATACTACTTTGACAACAATAGAATCACAAACTACTAAGAGTAAATAGAATACAATACCAGAGTTGCCAGGGCCCTTGAGTCGTAAGTTACGTTTCGTTTTCTGAAATGTTACATTTTATCAGCAAAAGTTAAAATGTTGTAATTTTTTTAATTTACGTGTTTTTGGGGTCGGAGTATAACCCTCCACACAGCGCTATCATATAAAGTGGTCACTAACATATAGCATAACGCTTTGCGGCATTTAATCGGTCGACCATATCGCGCATTTACCGGCGGTGACTTTTGTTTATAATAATAGAGATAGAAAAGATACCATATAAACCTGTAACAACCTGCCCTGTCCCATTATTATGTCTGTGTTATATTTAAGTCTTGTCTTTACCAAAACACAAAAAAAAATATTCTAAGATATAGATCATCACGATGTCTATACCTTACTGGGTAATCATTACTCTAGCTGGAGTGCCGAAATTACGTATTAACAAGACAAGACTATTTATATGATATGATAAATTGATAATATGGCGCTTTCTATTTCAGAACCATCTCTGAGTGTGATATGTAGTGAAATACTTTTTAGACGCACCATTTTAGGTGCGTTCAAATCGAATGCGTTGCATTGCAATCAAAATCTAGTATTACAAACTCGTTGTTCTCAGAAGTTACGAAAATTGCCTTAAATATAAAAATTACTTACATGTTACGCGAGAAGGTCAAAAGTTACGAAAAATGTAAGAAATGTAACCTTCTGGCAACGCTGTACAATACAAGATGCTCAGAACCTCAGAAGAATAATATACATAGAAGCCGCATAAAAATAGAAACTGAAAACAGATAGTTGACACTGTATTTTTCTTATGAGCTTTCGCTTATGACAGAATGAGACAAAAACTTCAGTCAGTTTCTATTATTTTCATGGTTGTCCCGACTTGAAATGTCAATGGACTCCATTGGACTCCAATTAAATCCGACTAAATTCAAAATAACTTATTACAGTTCAACGTCTGTAATATTAGCATCTTGCCGATTTGATCGGGTTATATATCGACAAAAACATTGCGGCGGAATTGTGATGTCTGCAAATTAAATATAGGATTGTGCTAAAATTCTCACGGAAAAAAGTATTAACCGGTGTTGGGTTGGTGCGTTATCAAATGACCATTATACTAAACAATGTCTTGTGCAATGGAGCGATGTAAATCCCATTCAGGACGAACAGAAATAAATTCTGTAAAACATAATTTTCTTCGGTAAGTTTTTCAGTTAAAAGTGCATAATTAAAACCCAAAATACCTCAAAATACAACAATAATATTGTCAATTATATAACGTATTGTATAAATGACAACTTTTATAGGTATTTTGCTTAAAATTATCGTTTTTTCCTTATTTCAAATTAGGTTAGTTTTTTTTGCTAGTGATGTGGTAAAATCACGTATCTACGAGTATATCGATATTTTTTATGACGGTCTTGCTATCAGGGATATTTTTGAAGGGTTCCGTACCATCCTTACATATAATATTATAAATGTGAAAGTGAGTTTGTTTGTTACGCTTCCACGCCGTAACTTCTGAACCGATCATCATGAAATTTTGCATCATCATCATCACCATTGCACGATCTCTGGAGTACGGAAAAGAACATAGACATAAATTACATCTCAGAATAAGGTACTGTTATCGGGGATAGACATTAACGCGAGCGGAGCCGTGGGCGTAAGCTATAAAAACGCCCGAAATTTTTGTTTGTAATATTTCAACTGTCTCACTATCACGGTTCATGAGATACAGCCTGGTGACAGACAGATGGATATCGGAGTCATATTAGTAGGGTCCTGTTTTTATCCTTTGGGTACGGAACCCTAAAAAGAATCGATTTTTACTAATATGAAGAAAATTATTGTTGAAATTTTATTGCAGCTCCCTGAAGTAAAAGGATAAAAAGGTGTGGATCCGAGGAACTTTCAAGCGACATATTGGACATAAAATGTCATACATACTCGAATTTGTTCAAAATATTTTACTGCCGTGCCGATACATTAATTTCGAATATAAAATTAAATGGAAGCGATTGAAACACGATGCTTTACCTACATTTATATTTGCCGAATTATAAATCAATGGTAATAAGAAAGTTTACGGAAACGGTTTTATTATTTATATTTAAAATTATGAAAAACATTTTATTTTGGACAGTAATGAAAGTGGGTAAAGTAATCTCTTGTTTTTCTTCACCTCTTGTTTTTCTATTACCAACACTGTGAATTTTTCACAAATAACACACTGGCACTTTTTTACCCTAGTGTAAAAGTTTTATAAAATAAAAAATGTCACTTCGAATTATGTGTTTCTCTTTACCTACCTGATTATGTTTCCTTTACTGACTGTTCCTCAAAGCTAGCTGGGAAAAGCTTTAGATGGTTTTGGAATATGCTGAATGGCCCATTGATCAAGTGAAAAATATATCTGACCTTATATTACCTTTTGATACATGAGCGCCCCATTGCAATTTAGAGTTTATTGTGATTCCTAAGAAGGTGGTATCATTTACAAAGTCTATTTTACCTTCAACTAGTATGTCAACGTTGGACTGCCTCACATTGGGGACTGTAAATCGAATGCATTGGGTTTTTTGCGCATTCATAGGTAAGGTAGGTAAGTAGGCACTGTTTGAATTTCGAAATAATCGAAAATATGATTGACATCATATTAGGTATTCTGCGGTTCGACCAATACTGGGTAAGGCCTAATGACCACCAGTAGACAGTAAACGCGCGGTGGGTAATGTATGGATTTTTTTTTTTACCTATTTATCAGATGAAGCCAAGCGACGCCATGCGATTAGGAGTTATTTAGGTGTATCTTGACGTAACTTTTAAAGTAAAAGCCTCTTTAGCGGCTTTGTGCACTTTTTGGGATGGGTAAAATAGAAAACTCGCGTCAGGACACGTGAATTGATCGAAAATTCGTAAGAAGGACACGGACCTGAGTATGCCGCAAAGGCGAGTTTTCACTTCTGCCGGCACTCCTGGAGTGCAACTAGTTGTTTTTTTTTTATGAATCGTACTCATTTAACGAATCGATACAATCAGAGTAGACTACATTTATGACTTTCTTAGGACGAAACATTTAGTCGATAAATATATTTCATCGATATAGTACAACCCTGATCACATCAGTACCCCAGGACAACCTGCACATTTACGCAAATGGCATTGTATATGCATCTCTTTCTGATGCTTTAACAATGCCATAAGTAAAAACAGTGTAGAATATTGTATTTTGTTGTTATTTTAACACGGTTTCTATGCTTTAGTTATTGTTCTGAGCTCAGAACAATAACTAAAGCATAGAAACCGCGAAATATTGTATTTTGTTGTTATTTTAACACGGTTTCTATGCTTTAGTTATTGTTCTGAGCTCAGAACAATAACTAAAGCATAGAAACCGTGTTAAAATAACAACAAAATACAATATTCTACACTGTTTTTACTTATGGCATTGTTAAAGCATCAGAAAGAGATGCATATACAATGCCATTTGCGTAAATGTGCAGGTTGTCCCTCAGAAGAATAATATACATAGAAGCCGCATAAAAATAGAAACTGAAAACAGATAGTTGACACGGTATTTTTCTTATGAGCTTTCGCTTATGACAGAATGAGACAAAAACTTCAGTCAGTTTCTATTATTTTCATGGTTGTACCGACTTGAAATGTCAATGGACTCCATTGGACTCCATTAAATCCGACTAAATTCAAAATAACTTATTACAGTTCAACGTCTGTCACATTAGCATCTTGCCGATTTGATCGGGTTATATATCGACAAAAACATTGCGGCGGAATTGTGATGTCTGCAAATTAAATATAGGATTGTGCTAAAATTCTCACAGAAAAAAGTATTAACCGGTGTTGGGTTGGTGCGTTATCAAATGACCATTATACTAAACAAGGTCTTGTGCAATGGAGCGATGTAAATCCCATTCAGGACGAACAGAAATAAATTCTGTAGAACATAATTTTCTTCGGTAAGTTTTTCAGTTAAAAGTGCATAATTAAAACCCAAAATACCTCAAAATACAACAATAATATTGTCAATTAAATAACGTATTGTATAAATGACAACTTTTATAGGTATTTTGCTTAAAATTATCGTTTTTTCCTTATTTCAAATTAGGTTAGTTTTTTTTGCTAGTGATGTGGTAAAATCACGTATCTACGAGTATATCGATATTTTTTATGACGGTCTTGCTATCAGGGATATTTTTGTTAGTGTTGAGCCATGCAATAGTAATGTAACAAATTGAACTATCATGGTAATCAAACAACCAGCAAAGTGTGAGTCGGACTCGCGCACGAAGGGTTCCGTACCATCCTTACATATAATATTATAAATGTGAAAGTGAGTTTGTTTGTTACGCTTCCACGCCGTAACTTCTGAACCGATCATCATGAAATTTTGCATCATCATCATCACCATTGCACGATCTCTGGAGTACGGAAAAGAACATAGACATAAATTACATATCAGAATGAGGTACTGTTATCGGGGATAGACATTAACGCGAGCGGAGCCGTGGGCGTAAGCTATAAAAACGCCCGAAATTTTTGTTTGTAATATTTCAACTGTCTCACTATCACGGTTCATGAGATACAGCCTGGTGACAGACAGATGGATATCGGAGTCATATTAGTAGGGTCCTGTTTTTATCCTTTGGGTACGGAACCCTAAAAAGAATCGATTTTTACTAATATGAAGAAAATTATTGTTGAAATTTTATTGCAGCTCCCTGAAGTAAAAAGAAATTAAAAAGGTGTGGATCCGAGGAACTTTCAAGCGACATATTGGACATAAAATGTCATACATACTCGAATTTGTTCAAAATATTTTACTGCCGTGCCGATACATTAATTTCGAATATAAAATTAAATGGAAGCGATTGAAACACGATGCTTTACCTACATTTATATTTGCCGAATTATAAATCAATGGTAATAAGAAAGTTTACGGAAACAGTTTTATTATTTATATTTAAAATTATGAAAAACATATTTTATTTTGGACAGTAATGAAAGTGGGTAAAGTAATCTCTTGTTTTTCTTCACCTCTTGTTTTTCTATTACCAACACTGTGAATTTTTCACAAATAACACACTGGCACTTTTTTACCCTAGTGTAAAAGTTTTATAAATAAAAAATATCACTTCGAATTATGTGTTTCTCTTTACCTACCTGATTATTTTTCCTTTACTGACTGTTCCTCAAAGCTAGCTGGGAAAAGCTTTAGATGGTTTTGGAATATGCTGAATGGCCCATTGATCAAGTGAAAAATATATCTGACCTTATATGACCTTTTGATACATGAGCGCCCCATTGCAATTTAGAGTCTATTGTGATTCCTAAGAAGGTGGTATCATTTACAAAGTCTAGTATTTTACCTTCAACTAGTATGTCAACGTTGGACTGCCTCACATTGGGGACTGTAAATCGAATGCATTGGGTTTTTTGCGCATTCATAGGTAATAGGTAAAGTAGGCACTGTTTGAATTTCGAAATAATCGAAAATATGATTGACATCATATTAGGTATTCTGCCGTTCGACCAATACTGGGTAAGGCCTAATGACCAGCAGTAGACAGTAGACGCGCGGTGGGTAATGTATGGTTTTTTTTTTTACCTATTTATCAGATGAAGCCAAGCGGCGCCATGCGATTAGGAGTTATTTAGGTGTATCTTGACGTAACTTTTAAAGTAAAAGCCTCTTTAGCGGCTTTGTGCACTTTTCGGGATGGGTAAAATAGAAAACTCGCGTCAGGACACGTGAATTGATCGAAAATTCGTAAGAAGGACACGGACCTGAGTATGCCGCAAAGGCGAGTTTTCACTTCTGCCGGCACTCCTGGAGTGCAACTAGTTGTTTTTTTTTATGAATCGTACTCATTTAACGAATCGATACAATCAGAGTAGAGTACATTTATGACTTTCTTAAGACGAAACATTTAGTCGATAAATATATTTCATCGATATAGTACAACCCTGATGACATCGGTACCCCAGGACAACCTGCTTATTTACGCAAATGGCATTGTATATGCATCTCTTTCTGATGCTTTAACAATGCCATATGTAAAAACAGTGTAGAATATTGTGTTTTGTTGTTATTTTAACACGGTTTCTATGCTTTAGTTATTGTTCTGAGGGTTGTCCTGGGGTACTGATGTGATCAGGGTTGTACTATATCGATGAAATATATTTATCGACTAAATGTTTCGTCCTAAGAAAGTCATAAATGTACTCTACTCTGATTGTATCGATTCGTTAAATGAGTACGATTCATAAAAAACAACTAGTTGCACTCCAGGAGTGCCGGCAGAAGTGAAAACTCGCCTTTGCGGCATACTCAGGTCCGTGTCCTTCTTACGAATTTTCGATCAATTCACGTGTCCTGACGCGAGTTTTCTATTTTACCCATCCCGAAAAGTGCACAAAGCCGCTAAAGAGGCTTTTACTTTAAAAGTTACGTCAAGATACACCTAAATAACTCCTAATCGCATGGCGCCGCTTGGCTTCATCTGATAAATAGGTAAAAAAAAAAAACCATACATTACCCACCGCGCGTCTACTGTATACTGCTGGTCATTAGGCCTTACCCAGTATTGGTCGAACGGCAGAATACCTAATATGATGTCAATCATATTTTCGATTATTTCGAAATTCAATCAGTGCCTACTTACCTACCTTACCTATGAATGCGCAAAAAACCCAATGCATTCGATTTACAGTCCCCAATGTGAGGCAGTCCAACGTTGACATACTAGTTGAAGGTAAAATAGACTTTGTAAATGATACCACCTTCTTAGGAATCACAATAGACTCTAAATTGCAATGGGGCGCTCATGTATCAAAAGGTAATATAAGGTCAGATATATTTTTCACTTGATCAATGGGCCATTCAGCATATTCCAAAACCATCTAAGGCTTTTCCCAGCTAGCTTTGAGGAACAGTCAGTAAAGGAAACATAATCAGGTAGGTAAAGAGAAACACATAATTCGAAGTGATATTTTTTATTTTATAAAACTTTTACACTAGGGTAAAAAAGTGCCAGTGTGTTATTTGTGAAAAATTCACAGTGTTGGTAATAGAAAAACAAGAGGTGAAGAAAAACAAGAGATTACTTTACTTACTTTCATTACTGTCCAAAATAAAATATGTTTTTCATAATTTTAAATATAAATAATAAAACCGTTTCCGTAAACTTTCTTATTACCATTGATTTATAATTCGGCAAATATAAATGTAGGTAAAGCATCGTGTTTCAATCGCTTCCATATAATTTTATATTCGAAATTAATGTATCGGCACGGCAGTAAAATATTTTGAACAAATTCGAGTATGTATGACATTTTATGTCCAATATGTCGCTTGAAAGTTCCTCGGATCCACACCTTTTTAATTTCTTTTTACTTCAGGGAGCTGCAATAAAATTTCAACAATAATTTTCTTCATATTAGTAAAAATCGATTCTTTTTAGGGTTCCGTACCCAAAGGATAAAAACAGGACCCTACTAATATGACTCCGATATCCATCTGTCTGTCACCAGGCTGTATCTCATGAACCGTGATAGTGAGACAGTTGAAATATTACAAACAAAAATTTCGGGCGTTTTTATAGCTTACGGGCGTAAGCTATAAAAACGCCCGAAATTTTTCGGCTCCGCTCGCGTTAATGTCTATCCCCTATAAGAGTACCTTATTCTGAGATGTAATTTATGTCTATGTTCTTTTCCGTACTCCAGAGATCGTGCAATGGTGATGATGATGATGCAAAATTTCATGATGATCGGTTCAGAAGTTACGGCGTGGAAGCGTAACAAACAAACTCACTTTCACATTTATAATATTATATGTAAGGATGGTACGGAACCCTTCGTGCGCGAGTCCGACTCACACTTTGCTGGTTGTTTAATTACCATGATGGTTCAATTTGTTACATTACTATTGCATGGCTCAACACTAACAAAAATATCCCTGATAGCAAGACCGTCATAAAAAATATCGATATACTCGTAGATACGTGATTTTACCACATCACTAGCAAAAAAAACTAACCTAATTTGAAATAAGGAAAAAACGATAATTTTAAGCAAAATACCTATAAAAGTTGTCATTTATACAATACGTTATATAATTGACAATATTATTGTTGTATTTTGAGGTATTTTGGGTTTTAATTATGCACTTTTAACTGAAAAACTTACCGAAGAAAATTATGTTTTACAGAATTTATTTCTGTTCGTCCTGAATGGGATTTACATCGCTTCATTGCACAAGACATTGTTTAGTATAATGGTCATTTGATAACGCACCAACCCAACACCGGTTAATACTTTTTTCCGTGAGAATTTTAGCACAATCCTATATTTAATTTGCAGACATCACAATTCCGCCGCAATGTTTTTGTCGATATATAACCCGATCAAATCGGCAAGATGCTAATATTACAGACGTTGAACTGTAATAAGTTATTTTGAATTTAGTCGTATTTAATTGGAGTCCAATGGAGTCCATTGACATTTCAAGTCGGGACAACCATGAAAATAATAGAAACTGACTGAAGTTTTTGTCTCATTCTGTCATAAGCGAAAGCTCATAAGAAAAATACCGTGTCAACTATCTGTTTTCAGTTTCTATTTTTATGCGGCTTCTATGTATATTATTCTCAGAACAATAACTAAATATTATTCTTCTGAGACAAGATGGCCGCTTTATTTTCTTTTATTTATGGCTTTCACGCGTTACGTATTTAGCCAGTATCAAGTATGAGTTTTCCCGCGCTTTTTCTAAGTCTTGCTATGAAGCGAAGCAGTGTTGACACGTTGCGGTGCTGTGAAACTACGACGGGTAGCGAAGCGACGCGGGGCGGTGCTGCGATGAAAATGAGTGGCGTAGCTGTGAAAACGGTGCTTATCAATGAAACGATGGTGTAGTTCATTTCATGAAATAAATAAATATATACGGACAAATCACATAGATTGAGCTAGCCCCAAAGTAAGTTCGAGACTTGTGTTATGGGATACTAACTCAACGATACTATATTTTATAACAAATACATATATAGATACACAACCAAGACCCAGGCCAATCTGAAAAAGATTTTCCATCTTGACCTGGCCGGGGATCGAACCCGGTCACTCCGTGTCGCAGGCTGGCGTGTTGACCGCTGCGCCACGGAGCTCAATAGCGGCTAGCTCAATCTGTGTGATTTGTCCGTATATATTTATTTATTTATTTATTTGATCACAGACGACGCAACAAGGCGAGCGATCCACCAGCCCGCTAAGTAAATCTCACTACAGCCGCACTGTGACAGTTTATTTCAGTTATTCCACACATTGTTCATAAACATGGGCATTTATAACACCAAATTACACTTATTTCACATTATAAAGTCCACTAGAAACAATTTACAAAACAATCCAAAACACAAGCCGTGCTCTCCGCTGAAATTCCCGCCAAGAACTCTAGCCGCTTTTTCCAAAGAGTTTTTATAACCTATTTTTTGTTTCATATTTGTTTATGTTTTACGGCATTTGGCTTTCTATGCCTTTTAGCCTCAGAAGAATAATATACATAGAAGCCGCATAAAAATAGAAACTGAAAACAGATAGTTGACACTGTATTTTTCTTATGAGCTTTCGCTTATGACAGAGTGAGACAAAAACTTCAGTCAGTTTCTATTATTTTCATGGTTGTCCCGACTTGAAATGTCAATGGACTCCATTGGACTCCAATTAAATCCGACTAAATTCAAAATAACTTATTACAGTTCAACGTCTGTAATATTAGCATCTTGCCGATTTGATCGGGTTATATATCGACAAAAACATTGCGGCGGAATTGTGATGTCTGCAAATTAAATATAGGATTGTGCTAAAATTCTCACGGAAAAAAGTATTAACCGGTGTTGGGTTGGTGCGTTATCAAATGACCATTATACTAAACAATGTCTTGTGCAATGGAGCGATGTAAATCCCATTCAGGACGAACAGAAATAAATTCTGTAAAACATAATTTTCTTCGGTAAGTTTTTCAGTTAAAAGTGCATAATTAAAACCCAAAATACCTCAAAATACAACAATAATATTGTCAATTATATAACGTATTGTATAAATGACAACTTTTATAGGTATTTTGCTTAAAATTATCGTTTTTTCCTTATTTCAAATTAGGTTAGTTTTTTTTGCTAGTGATGTGGTAAAATCACGTATCTACGAGTATATCGATATTTTTTATGACGGTCTTGCTATCAGGGATATTTTTGTTAGTGTTGAGCCATGCAATAGTAATGTAACAAATTGAACCATCATGGTAATTAAACAACCAGCAAAGTGTGAGTCGGACTCGCGCACGAAGGGTTCCGTACCATCCTTACATATAATATTATAAATGTGAAAGTGAGTTTGTTTGTTACGCTTCCACGCCGTAACTTCTGAACCGATCATCATGAAATTTTGCATCATCATCATCACCATTGCACGATCTCTGGAGTATGGAAAAGAACATAGACATAAATTACATCTTAGAATAAGGTACTGTTATCGGGGATAGACATTAACGCGAGCGGAGCCGTGGGCGTAAGCTATAAAAACGCCCGAAATTTTTGTTTGTAATATTTCAACTGTCTCACTATCACGGTTCATGAGATACAGCCTGGTGACAGACAGATGGATATCGGAGTCATATTAGTAGGGTCCTGTTTTTATCCTTTGGGTACGGAACCCTAAAAAGAATCAATTTTTACTAATATGAAGAAAATTATTGTTGAAATTTTATTGCAGCTCCCTGAAGTAAAAGGATAAAAAGGTGTGGATCCGAGGAACTTTCAAGCGACATATTGGACATAAAATGTCATACATACTCGAATTTGTTCAAAATATTTTACTGCCGTGCCGATACATTAATTTCGAATATAAAATTAAATGGAAGCGATTGAAACACGATGCTTTACCTACATTTATATTTGCCGAATTATAAATCAATGGTAATAAGAAAGTTTACGGAAACGGTTTTATTATTTATATTTAAAATTATGAAAATCATTTTATTTTGGACAGTAATGAAAGTGGGTAAAGTAATCTCTTGTTTTTCTTCACCTCTTATTTTTCTATTACCAACACTGTGAATTTTTCACAAATAACACACTGGCACTTTTTTACCCTAGTGTAAAAGTTTTATAAAATAAAAAATATCACTTCGAATTATGTGTTTCTCTTTACCTACCTGATTATGTTTCCTTTACTGACTGTTCCTCAAAGCTAGCTGGGAAAAGCTTTAGATGGTTTTGGAATATGCTGAATGGCCCATTGATCAAGTGAAAAATATATCTGACCTTATATTACCTTTTGATACATGAGCGCCCCATTGCAATTTAGAGTCTATTGTGATTCCTAAGAAGGTGGTATCATTTACAAAGTCTATTTTACCTTCAACTAGTATGTCAACGTTGGACTGCCTCGCATTGGGGACTGTAAATCGAATGCATTGGGTTTTTTGCGCATTCATAGGTAAGGTAGTTACCTACCTTACCTAGTAGGCACTGTTTGAATTTCGAAATAATCGAAAATATGATTGACATCATATTAGGTATTCTGCCGTTCGACCAATACTGGTTAAGGCCTAATGACCAGCAGTAGACAGTAGACGCGCGGTGGGTAATGTATGGTTTTTTTTTTTACCTATTTATCAGATGAAGCCAAGCGACGCCATGCGATTAGGAGTTATTTAGGTGTATCTTGACGTAACTTTTAAAGAAAAAGCCTCTTTAGCGGCTTTGTGCACTTTTTGGGATGGGTAAAATAGAAAACTCGCGTCAGGACACGTGAATTGATCGAAAATTCGTAAGAAGGACACGGACCTGAGTATGGTAAAGGCGATTTTTTACTTCTGCCGGCACTCCTGGAGTGCAACTAGTTGTTTTTTTTTTTATGAATCGTACTCATTTAACGAATCGATACAATCAGAGTAGAGTACATTTATGACTTTCTTAGGACGAAACATTTAGTCGATAAATATATTTCATCGATATAGTACAACCCTGATCACATCAGTACCCCAGGACAACCTGCACATTTACGCAAATGGAATTGTATATGCATCTCTTTCTGATGCTTTAACAATGCCATAAGTAAAAACAGTGTAGAATATTGTATTTTGTTGTTATTTTAACACGGTTTCTATGCTTTAGTTATTGTTCTGAGCTTTTAGCCCTTCGTAATGAGGATCAGTAAAGTTGTAGCAAATTCAATAGGACTAATATCCACATTATTCTTCATGACATTCATCATCATCACTCATATATCTTTTTGAATTATCGAAATCGGACAATTACTTACGAAGATATTAATAATAAACATCATGCCGTTCCTGCCGCGAAAAGGCATTGCACGCCGGTGCGTGTGACGTCACTGTGACGGACCGAGCGCGGTCGGCAGTCGGCACTCATAGAGCGATCATTCGACTGAGCGACGGCGACGCGGTTCGTCGCTATTTTTAACAATTTATTGAAATAAAGTGTTGTTAGAGTGTAATTTTTGTGATATTTACGTATAAAACGTACTTATTATGGGAACTAATAAAGAAAAACAAAGCAAAGAAAGAAGATTTTTATTTTTACTCTTGATTGCTATATAGACAATCTTGTAAATTAACTAAACCACATGCTATTGTTACCATATTATAAAAAAAAGCATGAAATATGGACATAGGCGTGAGGTCCGATCATTTTATAGTCTTTCAACTTCCATATGCTTCTTTCAACGAGAACTCTTATCGCCATCAGCGATCGTTTTTGTTTGCAAAACTTTTTCTGCTGTAGGGTTGGAACTGTCCGTACTTAAAACTCTTTAAAACTGTTCTATTTCGTGTCTTTTCTTAAAACCAGATCTATAATTTTTAGGGTTCCGTACCGTAAAAGGAAAAAACGGAACCCTAAAAGCGTTCTGTTTCATCACTTGGTTGTACGTCATTCTGTCTGTCAAGACCCTTTTTCTCAGGAACGTAGGAGTTTAGAGGTATCAAGCTGAAATTCATATCAAATACTCAGGTCTACTATCCCTTGGAGCTATGAAAAAATCCGTTTATACCGCAAATTTTCGAAGCCAACCCAATCTTAAGATACAGCTAATTGTGCCGCAAATTTTCGTGTTTTTAGGGTTCCGTACCCAAAGGGAAAAACGGGACACTATTTATTTCGCTCCGCTGTCCGTCTGTCTGTCTGTCTGTATTTCTGTTGCCGCTATAACAACAAATACTAAAAAATAAAATAAAATAAATATTGAAGGGGGCTCCCATACAACAAACATGATTTTTTGCTTGTTTTTGCTCGATATTGGTATCGGCAACAGGTAGACGCTTGAAATATTTGCAGAACATTAAGTTTATATATTCACTTTAAAAATAAATAATTAAATAAAAATAAAATAAATATTAAAGGGGGGCTTCCATACAGCAGACATGATTTTTTTTGCCATTTTCATAGATAACGGTGCGAAACCTTCCGTTTGCGAGTCTGACTCGCACTTGGCCGGTTTTTTCGATATTCGCAAGGGAATCAATACCTACCAGAGAACTTCCCATGAACTTAGAAATTTGGTACGAAGCAACATCTTTTAGCGCAGATAATGGAAAAATTGCGAAAAGCATACATTTTTAGTTACATCATATTTATAATAACTTCAAACTTGTATAAGTTTATATCGAGTCGGCCTCGTGCACGTATCTGCGCGTGGCCGACTCGCACTTCGCCGGTTCTTTTAAAGCTTTTGACATTCAAACTAATGAGCCAAAACTCCCTTCTTAAAGCTTTCCTCCAACCAACTTAAGTTTATTTTCCATGTCTTTTTCCACCTGAAATATATAAAATAATACCATATTGTATCAGCCTCACATTTTGTATGAAAATGTCGATATTGTTTATTAGTTCAATCCTGCAAATATAATTTTAAAGTTTAAAATTTTAAAAAGAGATGATATAAAATTCACACCAAACTTCGTTAAAAATTATAAATTTTTCCAGAAGTTTTGTGTCTTTAGGCACGTTAAAAGATAGTTTTTCTGGCGTTTTAAAAGAAGTTTTTGTACAGTTCGGCACTATACAATATTTGTTCATAGTTAAAAAGATAAATTAAACATAAATAATTTATTTTAAAGTCGTAATTACCACACAAAACACCGCGTGCCTTGTCACTGCCATCGGGCAACTAGCGGCGTCCGTCACAGTGACGTCACAGTCCATCGCGCCGGCCGGCCAGTGAATTTTGCGAGTAATTTGGTCATAACTTCGTCAATTTTTATCGTAGAACAATAATTTTTGCACTGTATGTTATGGATTTCTTAGCTCTATAATCCTGCATTCTCAACTAAAAACTTTACGGATCCTCATTTCTACGAGTTCTCCACGAAATGGTGGTGTTACATACACCACCATTTCGTTGAGAAGTAGGCATGCCGCATGTATCCACTAAGAACAAATGGGATGGATAAAAACGTCTAATCATTCGTTGATTATTTGGTTATTTCGTTGATTACGAATCCACTGGTTTGTTCATAGACGTCGCAGTAAGGCGTAAATCTCACTACAGCCGCACCATGACACTTTATTTTAGTTATTCCACACATTGATCATAAACATGGGCATTTATAACGAGGTATTGTCGCGCAGTGTTGGCTGAACCGCTGTTGCACATGTATAATTAATTTTACTATTGAATACCTCTACTATTTGCCAAATTGAGGGTTTTCTGAAATGTCGCTAACCAGGCAGCAGCATTGAGAGGTACAGTTCAGACAATATACGATTTGTAGTAAGTTGTCAATTAGATGTATATGTGAAGTATATACATACCTCCTTGTATGTTTCATTCTTGAGCAGAGCCGATAAATTTTGAAACATATTTAAATTATAGTAAGATGAAACCCATGACAAATGGAAGAGAATACACCAAAAATTAAAGGAAAAATAAATTACGCTGAGGTCGGGAAGTGGGAGGGCTTTTAAGGGTAAAAAATGGTTTATTTCTGGCAAAATTACAAGTCCTGCGGAAAAACGTTATGTAGGTAAACAAGTTCTACTTCTTTTGTATTTTCTCTTTTTTCACATACCTAATCTCAAAATGTATGTGAAAAATTCAAATAAGCAAGTTTGTTATTTATTTTTATATTTAACAATTATTTATCATTCACGAAATTTGGTGAAAACTTACCTTTCTATGCTCCAAACACACTGTATTTTTTTTTGATCTAATCTATTTTTTTTTTACCTTTTTTAATTAATACCCTAATCTTCAATCGAAAATTCTGACGTCAAAATATCTGCTTTTTAAAAAAAGTCGCTGGGCTTTTTGATACTTGAAATCTCTATTTTCTAATGATGTAACAAAAATTATACTTTACCATAGTAAATATTCTCAGAAAATGCAAATCAAACAAAACAATTAAAAAATCGGCCAAGTGCGAGTCGGACTCGCGCATAAAGGGTTTCTATAATGGCAAAAAAATCTCTTTTGTATGCCCCCCTTTCATATTAATATTATTTTTAAAGTGAAAATGCATATGTATATCTAAATATTCTGTGAATATTTCAAGCGTCTACCTGTTGCCGTTATTAATATAGAGCAAAAGCAAGCAAAAAAAAAAGCACGTTTTTTGTTGTTATTTACATCTGTTTTTTAGTATTTGTTGTTATAGCGGCAACAGAAATACATAATCTGTGAAAATTTCTACTCTACTTACTCTACCTGTCATGCCATGCTGGAAAGGGTTTCAATCGAGATGCCTACGCCACAGATTTGAAAGAGTAGGCCTACGCATCGTTACGGGTGTCCAAGTAGAATGCTCTTCACCTTCGAAGGCAGTATTCGGCAGACAGATTTATTTTTAAAACTGTGCAAAACTCATCCCACCCTCTCCATAAAATCTTAGAATTACTCTCTCAATCTATTCCAACTTCCAATTATTGGTCCCACAAAAGCCTTAATAGTTATGATAAATATAAAAGAACAAATTGTCCTACACTGACATACGACCGCAACCCACTATTAGGTACAGAGTTCTCAGCTCTAATCTTTCAGCCTCACATAATCTTAGACTTAGGAATAAACAAGCTTTCCCCCCAGGCGAATCTTCAGTTCAATGCACTTGTAGCTGAAGAGTGGAAGGACTGGCTTATTCTATTTACTGATGCTTCTAAAATGTCAGAAGAGGACAATGTTGGCGCAGCCGTGTGGATTCCAAAATATAACATAGTTTTAAATTTCAAATGCCTGCCTCAGTCATCAGTTTTCACTGGCGAAGCCATTGCCCTATTAGAAGCCGTCTCATTTGTTGAATCCCACCAAATAAAAAAAGCCTTGATTTTCTCGGATTCTAAGAGCTGTCTGCAAGATATTATAAAACTCCCATTCCATGTTAAGGACAACTATCCCATCACACTGATGACGAGACTGTCTATATATTCATTGTCACCGTGCTGATCTAGAGGTCGTCCTGACCTGGATCCCTAGTCATTCAGGTATTATCGGTAACGAAACTGTAGACATGTTAGCAAAGGACGCCATTCAGGTAGGAAATCAAAAGCATTATTATTGCCTCCCTCGTGATCTCAGACTGTCAGCTCAATCTCACTTATATAAAAATTGGAATAATTTCTGAACTACACATGGGAGCTCTAGAGCCAAAATCTATTATAAGATACAGCCTGATATCCCAACAAAGCTGTGGTTCGCTAAATACAAAAAATATGATAAACATCCTACATCTGCTAAAATTAGACTTCAATTAGGCCATGTTTGCTCTCTGGTCTTCCTCGCTAAAATTAAGGTAAAAGACAGCTCCATATGTGAATGAAAGCTCCTTGGAACACATTTTTTTCGATTGTCCATTACTTTCAATATCTCTGTACGACTGGCTGCCCAAAAATATTCCGCGTCCTATTAACGTCTCATTTTTGCTAACTCTGGTATTCTCCCCTTTGTATTGGTTCTAGCAACATTTATTAAAAGTAACAATAACAATATATACCTCTGACTCTTCTCCTATAATATTTAAATTGTACTAGGCAGGCATCAACATTTTACTAACTCTATGTGTTGTGTTGTTCTAGGAAACCCATTGCTCCTCATTTACCGGTCAACTGCTTCATGTTTACTTTAAGTATTATTACTGTATTACGTGTTATTCTCAACCTTGACATTGGCAGAATTATCGTTTTTGGCTAAACGATGGAGCCATAAACATAAAGAAAGAAAGAAAATTGCTTTATAAATGCTACATATGAGATTTAAAAAAAAAAAACAATTTTAAGAAAATGATTTTTAGATAAAAAATATTGAAAAAATTTGGAAGTATTTACATTTAAGTTACTTTAGATTGCACATATTGCATAAATAAAAACTATCACTTCCGGTTTGTAGTATGTATTGATTTTGACAATGAATGACATTGACAACAGATAGACAGCGCGCGAGTATTTGGGTTTTGGCTCAGCCACTTGCAGTTGCCCCGCTAGGAGTAATAATAATGTTCTGTGGTCAGTTGTTCTGAGGGTTTTGGGTTGCTGCGATTTGGGTAGATTTGGTCACAGATTTGAAAGAGTATGTCCTGATTTGGTTAGGAATTTAGGATATGAAGGACGTATATCTTAGTAGTTTGTGGTATATATATTCTTTGACATAGGCACTTTCTCTTTCAAATCAGTGGAATAGGTACTGTGGATTTATTTGCGTATAGGTAGAAAGTACAGGCTCCAATTACCAATTAAAAATTGTTTCCAAATACATATAGAAAATCATTACTAAATTACTTAATCTAATTATGTTTGAATCCGGACAGATTGATGGTGTAATACCTGAAATTATCAGTCCAAACCATGTATCTGTAGTTGATAAATCTTTACAGCATCAATACAAACTTTCTTTGCAAAGGTAGGTAAATTTTAATTCTTATTAAAAGTAATATTCTTAATATAACATACATATTTTCACGTCGTATCGCTGACGGGTTAATGTTAATTGTTTGTTTATGTCTCCACCCGTCACGAAAAATCTATGAAAAGCATGCATGCACTTTTCTTATTATCTCATTACAGTTCATCCAATACTTTATCAAAAACTTTGCTCAATGATGTCTGGCGCGCTAACCAGGAGTTCTTCGATAAAGGTGCTGTTGCAGCAGATATATTGCTTGGATCTGTAAATGGGTTACTTAAAAACAGGGATATCAGCCATCTCAGAACCTGGAAAAGTTCCTTAGAGTAAGTTTATATCATCATCATCATTAGCAGCCTGTGGCAGTCCACTGCTGGACGTAGGCTTCTCCCAAGATGCGCCACTTTGTAATATCATATGACAATAAAAAAAGTTTAATTTAATATTATGTTGTTCTGTGGTTATCATGCTAGGCTCTCACACTGGAGGTCCCGAAGTCATTTTAGGATGTTGACAACATACAAGTCTATTTTGATCTCTAATATTTATATGATGTTATAAATTATCAATACAATAAATTTTTTTTTACTGATTATTTTATTATTAGAATGCCTCCGTAGTCCAGTGGTTAAGGCGTTTGCCTGTAGACCCGTGGTCGTGGTTCGATTCCCACGGGAAGCATACTTTGTTAAGTTGTTTTCAGTTTGGTTAGGACATTGCAGGCTTGAATCACCTGATTGTCTGATAATTAAGATGATTCCGTGCTTCGGAAGGTACGTTAAGCCATAGGTCCCGGCTGCCACCTGTTATTCGTTAAAGGAACCACGTCAGAAGCTAAGAGGCCGTTCTGAAAAACTCTGACCGTGCATGTGTGTGCATGGTCGACTGACCGTGTCACCTACTCGAAATGATGATGATGATTATTAGAATTATTTATTACAACTGTAATACCTGTATTCCATGCAAATAAACAAATTATTATCTATAATTTTCATTCTCATTGTTAACAGCCTCCGTGGTCCAGTGGTTAAGGCGTTTGCCCGTTGACCCGGGGGTCGTGGGTTCCATTCCCACCGGAAGCATATTTATTTATTGAATTCTACAGCGTTACAAATTGGTACTTATCAATAGGAACTTATAGAATATGTAAGTCCAATTACAGAATTCGATAGAAGTAATGCTGAAAAGTAATTATACAAACCATACTTTGTTTAGTTGTTTAAATAATAAATAAATAATAAATATATACGGATAAATCACACAGATTGAGCTAGCCCCAAAGTAAGTTCGTGACTTGTGTTATGGGATACTAACTCAACGATACTATATTTTATAACAAATACATATATAGATACACATCCAAGACCCAGGCCAATCTGAAAAAGATCATTTTCCATCTTGACCTGGCCGGGGATCGAATCCGGTTACTCCGTGTCGCAGGCTGGCGTGTTGACCGCTGCGCCACGGAGCTAGTCCAAGTTTCCAGTTTGGTTAGGACATTGCAGGCTTGAATCACCTGATTGTCTGATAATAAAGATGATTCCGTGCTTCGGAAGGTACGTTAAGCCGGTGGTCCCGGCTGCAATTTGGTAGTTTTTTATTTATTTATTTATTTACTGCTTTTACATTATTTTTACAGGTCTTAACCTAATACAATAATGTAACTATTATCTAAAAGTTGTTAAAGGAACCACGTCAGAGACCGAGAGGCGGTTCCGAAGAACTCTGACACCAGGGTGTGCATGGGCGATTGACCGTGACACCTACTCGAAATGAATGAATTATCTATAATCTCAAAAAAAATATATCTCAAAATTTATATAAATTAATCTTATCTTAAATAAAAGTAGAATAAATAAATAATGCTATACAGGCCTTGCGGTAATGTTGCCCGAAGTCTGGCAGCATTGGTATATTGAATTGGTTGCTTTTTCTTGGACAAGATAGTTTCCAGCCCTTTGACACCTCAACCAGCGTTGCTCACAACACTTGAATAATTTGTAACCTGACAGACTCCACAGGTGGCAATGCTTCTTTAAATGAGGCTTATTTTAATCAATCAAAAATAATTAAAACTTACTCGAGATGACATAAACTCTAACTCTCACTCTGAAGATGGCTGGAACTACCCGTGATACCAACTAATAATCCTTACTAATATTATAAATGCGAAAGTGAGTTTTTTTGTTTGTTTGTTTGTTACGCTTTCACGCCGTAACTACTGAACCGATCATCATGAAATTTTGCATATAAGTTCTTTGGAGTACGGAGAAGGACATAGGCCTTTTATCCCGGGAAAAAGTACTATTCCCGAGGGATCGACATTGACGCGGGCGAAGCCGCGGGCAAAAGCTAGTACGTAAATAAACCATTGTTTAAAATTGTTTACAGCAAAATTCTAGATCCCGTATCCGTATTTGAGCAGAACTTACCTGGTTGCACAAAGTGCAGAGGCCCTACATCTGTTGAGTACCAACAGTTTACAGAATACTGTACATGTGAACTGGGTTCTATAACCCAGAACAGAATACCTAAAGAAAGCATACCTGAAAATACAAAGTCCTCATTCATCAAAGCTTTTGGATCTGAATGCACAAACCAGGAAGGGTCATCTGGTGACAAGCCCGTCTTCAAACCTAAGTTTTCTAGAGCAAGATCTATAAAGAAACTTGATCCACCAGAGCCTGTAAGACATTTGGTTTGCCCAGAAATTGACCTCACTAAAGAGCAAGATGAGGAAAAGGCACATAAACAGAATGTGGCAAAGATCACATTTAAAACTGCCAAAGAGACACTTCTGGCTTCAAACCCGGCTGCCAGGAGGACTCTGGGAGCTTCCAGGAAGGCACAGGCTAAGTTTGTGTCACCCATGATTGGAGCACAGTAAGATATTTAATTTTTAAATTATCATTAGTATTATTTCTCTAGCAATATATTTATGTTATATGTTATATATATATAATTTTTATTTTTCTCAGGGAGAAACAAGAAGTACCTGGACCTGAGGTGACCGATGAGAGACTGAAACACATAGATCCCAAAATGATTGAGTTGATTGAAAGTGAAATTATCGATAAGGGAACACCTATAAGTATGTTGCCAGTTAAATTTTATCTTAATTATTTTGCATGAAGAAAAGCCCCTCTTTCATTGGGGCCTCCCTCTCATCCTAGATGCTAAAATATTAAGAAACATTGGATACCAAAACAACAAGCAACAGCCATTTAAAAATCATCTTAATATATTATTATAAATATATTCCAGGTTGGGATGAGATAGCTGGTCTGGAAATGGCCAAGTCAGTGATACAAGAGGCTGTGGTATGGCCTCTGTTACGTCCAGACATCTTCACAGGATTAAGGAGGCCTCCTAAGGGCATCCTGCTCTTTGGACCTCCAGGCACTGGCAAGACATTGATTGGTAAACACCTTTATTATGATATATGACTTTTGTCCAACCTAGAGACATGTCCAACAATAAAAATAACCAACTCATTTTTCAAGCTGCATAAACCTAAAGGCATCTGACATAGTTTAACAACTGCCATCAATGATGACAACCGGGACCAACGGCTTAACATGCCTTCCGAAGCACGGAAGAGTTTGAGAATTGCTTGTACTACTTGCGGTCTACCCATCACAGTGGGGACTGCGCCCAGAGTTGCTTAATTTCCGTAAGCGCTAGTAATGCTCACGACCACTTAGGCGCCTCATACAATACTCCACTGTCAATTTTTCATTCTCATTGGTAATTTGTTTTGGTCGGATATTATTTTAAACCTGTTTTACAAGCTTTTAACTGGCGATGTGTGTATGTAACTATGTTTTTTTGGGTGAAATCTTGCAACACAATTTTAAAGCAGATGTCTTCCACCGATTGACCTGAATTTTGTACACTCTTAGTCTATACTCTGTTTGTTTAGGTATTTAAAAACATGTAAACAATCTTGATACGTCTTTCTATTAAAATGTACACTTTTTAAATCAGAAACTTTACTCTTTCTTTACCAATTCAATGTGAAAGTAAAAGTAATTCCATGACATTCAAGTAAAATGAATTGGCGCCCAACGTGGGGCCTATGTGAGACCTCGACCTAGGCCGCGTTGTACAGTAAATCGAATGTTTTGGGTGATTGTGTGTAGGCAAGTGTGTGGCGGCGCAGTGCCACGCGACGTTCTTCAGCATCTCGGCGTCCTCGCTGACGTCCAAGTGGATCGGCGACGGCGAGAAGATGGTGCGTGCGCTGTTTGCCGTCGCGCGCTGCCACCAGCCCGCGGTACCGCTTTACTCATTACTTATTATTATTATTTACTAGCTTTCGCCCGCGGCTCCGCCCGCGTCAATGTCGATCCCTCGGGAACAGTACTTTTGCCCGGGATAAAAAGCCTATATCCTTCTCGGAACTCCAGAGAACTTGTATCCAAAATTTCACGATGATCGGTTCAGTAGTTACGGCGTGAAAGCGTAACAAACAAACTCACTTTCGCATTTATAATATTAGTAAGGATAATTTATGGATTATTCGCCGTGTGAAATCCGGCAGAGTAGAACAGGACCGCTCCAAGTCTTCCCTAATACACATCCAAGACCCAGGCCAATCTGAAAAAGATCATTTTCCATCTTGTCCTGGCCGGGGATCGTACCCGGGCACTCTCGTGTCGCAGGCTGGCGTGTTGACCGCTGCGCCATGGAGCTAGCCATGGTATTAGAGTTAGCTGTATAGTTTTATCTCTAGCTACGAATGATTGTGTTTTTTTCGAATTGGTATTCCAACCAGCAGTCTAAACTTATGACGTCAACCGGACACTTTTCTTTCTTGTCTTTTTCACTTGGAACTCAATAAGATTAAAAAACTTTATGTCAACGCCATACTGTATTTATTAATTTGCAGGTGATATTCATAGATGAGATAGACTCTCTATTAACACAGAGAAGCGATACGGAGCATGAAGCGACCCGGCGGATCAAGACTGAGTTCCTGGTTCAGTTTGACGGCGCCGCTACTGGTGAGTACCACTCCACTTAACGCCCCCACACTAGCGTCTTTGAAGCGTCGTCTTGGCGAAGCGACGCCAACCCTGAGTGGCTGTCTTCTTCTTTTCGTGTCGGTAGCAAATCTTTTTTATATTATATTCGCAGGCAGATTGGATTGGGTTTACGTAAACCATTGCTGCACTATAGCCGGGGGGATGGTGCAGGAATGGTCTGCACAATAAATAATTTAGTGTTTTTCTACTATACCTACTAACATAGTTATAAGTATACTAACATTATGAGTCATGGTCACTTGAATAAATAATTTTTCATTCATTCATTCATTCCTATTTTTTGTTCCCAGTATTCAGCCACTTGAATGGCGTTAGTGTTGGCTGTCATCAGGTCATCCAATGTACAGGAACAGGTGCACAAGGAACAGGACAACAAGTGGGACATTGTTTGTCGAAGTCCACATTCGCACAATTTGTCGGAGTTAGTTGTGAATCTCCGCCTAGAAAGATTTTCCTTACATCGGCCGACCTGAGTCCGAAGTCTGTTTAAAGACTTCCAGGTCAGCCATGGCAACTCATATCCTGGCAGGAGTTTCTAGGACATTGGCACGAAAGGGGAAGGACCATTCCACTTGCTGCACCTCGCCTGTTGAACATTAGTTCAACACATTTGAATCCGTGCTTCGGAAGGCACGTTAAGCCGGTGGCCCCGGCTGCCATCTGGTAGTCGTTAAAAGAACCACGTCAGAGGACGAGAGGCGGTTCCGAAGAACTCTGACACCAGGGTGTGCATGGTCGATTGACCGTGACACCTACTCGAAGTGAATGAAGTTCAACACACTTTTTAAAACTGCGTCGACTTCTATGTAGTGGCTGTTGGACGCTGGGTTCACGCAGCGCTGGCATCGCGGGAAAGGATAGAAATTTGTTGGATTTGGGAAGGTGATGAAGGTATTGGGATGGAATACAACTCACTTGGATGAAACGGAGAAGCAAGTATTGGTATCTCTTGGATAGGCATGTAACATCCTCGTCTTCATCGTCACTTACCATCGGGTGAGATGGGAGACAAATGCCTAATTCAATATATAGTAAAAAAAAAAGTAGCAGCGGAGGAGTGCGCTCGTGTCCGATGCCATTCCTGCAACCACCGGACAGGCAGTTGAAGACACCCATGGGTGGTCAAGGGTGTCTTCAACTGCCTGTCCGGTTTCACGGCTTCTCTATAATTTGATGCTTACGATTTCAATTTGCTTATCAAATTTTTCAGGAGAGGAAGATCAGCTTCTGATAGTAGGTGCTACGAACCGCCCTCAGGAATTAGACGAAGCTGCCAGAAGACGTCTTGTTAAACGACTTTATATTCCACTACCAGATGCCGGTGTAAGTTACGTAGTGACACAAGTGACAAATAAACTAATAGTACATTGTGAAGAAAGGGCGGTATCCTTTTTAGGGTTCCGTACCTCAAAAGGAAAAAACGGAACCCTTATCGCTTTGTTGTCCATCTGTTTGTCAATAAAATAGACAATTTCGGGATCCAAGATGGTGGTCACCACTTGTCATGAAAATTTGTCATGGGTGTGCCGTTTTTAAGGTACATTCTTGGATGTAGATCACGAAAATAATGTTAATCTCGAAATCCAAGTAGGCGGACACCACTTTTTGAGATGAGATTGTTTGTAAGGTTTTGGGGTATCATCATAAAGAAGAGAGCTGACGCCATTCGCCATCCATGTAAATTACGACTCTTGGGGGTGTAGATCAAAAAAATCAGGTCAATTTCGTGATTCAAGATGGCTGACGTTCATTTATTTAATATTCAACATCATCTATCTATACATATAATAAAACAGTAAAATTATTTTGTCTGTACATTTCGCATTTTTGACTGAAATGGATAGAGGGACACTTAAAAAGAATAATAGAAAGCAAAAAATTTTTTTGGAATTTCTTGTCTGTCTGTCTGTATGTATGATCACGATTATCTCCGAAAATACTGAACCGATTTACTTCAAACTTTCACCAATTGCTTTGTTTTAACTCAGTTTAACATTTAAAGTTTGTTTCATCAAAATCGGTTCATTAAAAAAAAAGTTATCGTCATTTGAATGAACTCAAGGCATGAGTTTGCCTGCAAACATATAGCAAAAATAAAATAAAATAATAAGTGACATAAGTGAATTAAAATCCAAAGTCAATTCATCATCATTATACGACAGCATTATACCTACCCATACTATCCATAGTAATCCATACTTAAAAAAAAAGGAGAAGCTGACTGACTGACTGACATATCAACGCAGGGCCTAAACTATAAGGGTTAGGAACTTGCAATTTTGCACAGGGGTTCCTTTTATAACGTAGGGGAGCACTAAGAAAGGATTTTTGGAAATTCATCTCCTTAGGGGGAAAAACGGGTTGCAAAGTTAGTATGAAACTTTGTTGTTTTTGAAGTTATTCGAATGAAATTCAGCATGAAGGTTCTTTATTGAAAGGTATGAAACACGAGTAAAATATTTTACTCAAAAATCATCCTTTAAGGGGGTAAAATAGGGGTGCAAAGTAAGCATGAAACTTTGCCATTTTTGAAGTTAGTCGAATGAAATTCAGCATGAAGGTTCTTTACTAAAAGACATGAAATACGAGTAAAATATTTTTCTTAAAAATCATCCCTTAAGGGGACATAACGGAGATGCAAAGTTAGTATTAAACTTTCCATTTTTGAAGTTATTAAATTGAAATTCAATATTAAGGTGTTTCATTGAAAGTCATAAACTAATGTATTCCGGGTAATTCTACTGTTCCTGAGAAGTCGACACTTACGCGGGCGGAGCCGCGGGCCAAAGGCAAACCTGACTTATATATCAACGCACAGCCGAAACTACTGTGCGCAGAAACTGAAATTTGGCACAGGGATTCTTTTTATGATGTAAATGAGCACTAAGAAAGGATTTTTAGAAAATCAAAGGGGTTGAAGTTTTATGGAATTTTCTCATTTCTGGACTTAGAAGTTTGAAAGTAGGTACGCAAGTTCTCAATTAAAAAAAGATCTGTTTAGGTGAACCAGACAACATTTTCCCTTGAAGGGGTAAATAGGGGGTAAAGTTTGTATGGAATTTTTCCATTTCTAGACTTAGAGGTATGAAAATAAGTATATACGTTCTAGGTTACAATTAAAAAGATCTGTGTAGGTGAAATGTACAAAATTTCCCCCTTAAGGGATAAAGGGGGGATTGTATGGAAATTTTCTCATTTCTGGACATGGAACTATAAAAATAAGTATATATGTTTACATTACAATTAAAAAGATCTGTGTAGTTAAAATGGTCGAAATTTCCCCTTGAAGGGGTAGAATAGGTGGGGTAAAGTTTGTATGGATTTTTTTATTTACTTAGAAATATGACAATAAGAAGTTCTCCATTACAATAAAAAAATATCTGTGTAGGTGAAATGGGCAAAATCCCCTCCTTAAGGGCTAAAAATCTATGCAGGTGAAATGTATTAAATTCCCACTTAAGGGGAAAAAGCAAAGGGGCAGGGGTTTGTATAGAATTTTTATCATTTCTACTGTTCCCAAGGGAACGACATTAACGCGGGCGGAGCCGCGGGCAACAGCTAGTGTACAATATATTAAAAAATGAAATATATGTCAATAGTCAATAGTCAAATATTTTATTCATCGTAAGATATTTTAAACATCATTTGGTGAACGTTAACTTAAATAACACATTATTATTTACAACATTATTATTGTTGACGTCAATAACTTACTTAGAGCTAAGTTTACGCCGCTTCCAAGGCGGAGTGCAGAAGAAGCGGCAACAAACTGCTCAGCGCATTTTCTCCAAACGACATCAACTTACAATCTATGAATTTTAATTATAATCATTTCAAATTGAAGAAAAATCGTAAGGATCTTTGTTTGTATTATTATTAATATTGTGTTTTTATAATTATAATTCTGGTAACGTTCCTCAGGCGCGCGAGCAGATAATCAGCAACTTGCTAGCGAACGAGAACAACGACCTGTCCCCGGGCGAGGTGTGTGAGATCGCGCGGCTCACGGCCGGCTACTCGGGCGCCGACATGAAGTCGTTATGCTCCGAGGCCGCCATGGGGCCAGTCCGCTCCGTGCCGCTGTCGCAGATCGTCACCATCGACAGGGAGAAGGTAAGTCATCAATACAGCCGCAAAAAATCCACTGGACAAAGACCTCTCCCAAGTATTCTTCGTTCCATGGGAAGATATTGCCATACTCACCACGCTTGGGAGTGTGAGTCGGCGAGCGCAGATTCTTTGGCTTCTTTTAATAATAATAATAATTCATTTATTTCAGGCAATAGTATTGTACTTACAATTATGTACAATACCAAAGGCCCATATTATAAATACCTTACAGACCAACATACATATAAAAATCATTTAAATAAATACCTTATATCTAGCATACATCCTTACTAATATTATAAATGCGAAAGTGAGTTTGTTTGTTTGTTTGTTACGCTTTCACGCCGTAACTACTGAACCGATCATCATGAAATTTTGCATACAAGTTCTCTGGAGTACGGAGAAGGACATAGGCTACCTTTTATCCCGGGACAAAGAACTATTCCCGAGGGATCGACATTGACGCGGGCGGAGCCGCGGGCGAAAGCTAGTAATAAATATATTATCCTATATCACACGTAGTGCCGGCTACGTGTGACGCGCAGTGACGTCAGGCAGCCGACCTCGGAACCTCCGAAATACAACTCCCTGCGGCCAAAAGGCCTCCTCCATGAAGGTTGGCAG
Organism: Elegia similella; assembly: GCA_947532085.1. Lineage (NCBI taxonomy): Eukaryota > Metazoa > Arthropoda > Insecta > Lepidoptera > Pyralidae > Elegia > Elegia similella. Next base: position 27,037,507 of record OX383932.1, on the reverse strand, counting down.
ATGATGCGTCGGCACTCTCACCACATAAGAATTGAAATTCGCCTTGTGCTTCCGACGCTGCTGCTCATCGCATTCAAACTTAATTTGATCCGGATTAGGGTATGCAAATCTCGCGCGATTGGGGTTCAAGCGAGATCTCGCGAGTTTATGAATAACAATACTGCGAGATCTCGCCAATTTCGAGATCTCGCGAGATTGGCAGTATCGTGTGTTTTTTTTTGCAAATAATCACAATATTTGAATAAATTACGAAAAAAATAATAAAAACCATAAGTATTTTATGATAAACATTTATTTTCACGAAATTTTTCAATAGAATTTTATGAATTAAACACGTGTCAGTCCACGCGCTGCCGCGTTTTTCTTTTTAATCTCGTAAAACTCGCGAGATTAACGAGACTGCAATCTCGTTAATCTCGGAAATTAACGAGATTGCAATCTCGTAAAACTCGCGAGATCTCGCCCTTTTTTCGTGCGAGATCAATCTCGCTAAAAAAGACCGAGATTGCGTACTCGCGAGATCTCGGTCTTTTTTAACGAGATTGCATTCCCTAATCCGGATACTTACCTTCTTGGTCCGAGGTGTCATCGTCAACTGCTCGCTCGGTGGTTGCAGTTATGGCATCGGATATGCGCACGCGGCCTCCCGAGCTTTGTTTGCTTTTCCCCCATTCATCGGAGTGAGAAGTTTCAGTATAGTATCTTCTTTAGAATATATTATCTTTAAATAGACTGCGGGCTGGTGTTGGCAGATGCCACGTAAATAGAGTCAGGGCGTCTCCAACAATAGTGAGTGCGACTGCGGTGCTATTCAATCTATGGATCACCTCTTGATGTGCCCAGAAAGCCCAGCTTCTTGCTCCCAGCAGGATCTGAATGAGGCAAACGAATGGGCAATCATGGTGGCAAAGCACTGGTCAAAACTTATTTAAAATGTATATAACTATATTTTACGACTCGATAGAAGAAGAAGTATCTTCTTCGAATTAAAAACTGATGTGTATACATATTAATAAACATCAGTAACCACACAGTAGGTTACCAGATTTTATGGTTGTCGTGCCCTCTCCCTCTCCTCCGACTTCAAACAGACTTACTATGTCCCATCGTAACCTCGTGTATGTACATATAAAAACGAACAAATACCTGTTTATTTTCAGGTTCGTCCTGTGTGTGTACAAGACTTCATCAATGCCTTGCAGCGAGTGAGGCCCAGTGTTTCTCAGGACGACCTGGGCCAATATGTGAAGTGGAACAACACTTATGGACAAGGGTTTTAATAAATAAATAAATTGTTTACTTGATATATTTATTTTATTATTCTCATACACTTCAGCCTACGTACGAGTATGTATATTAATTAAAACAGTACAAACAATTATCCAGCTTTTAACATGTTGAGCAACACTAGTGGTTATAAATATCTGAAACTTCTACATATTTCGGTAGGCACGTTCAGCCGTAAGAGCAGCTCTCATTATTTGATGGCATTCATTAGCAGTCATTATGGCTATGCAAAGGAATAGGTACTTACAGTACTACTACGATTTAAATGACCGCTAGTCAGACAACTGGTTTTTGTTGGTCCGTTTTCAGGTAATATTTTGCTTATAAGGCCCGAAAATTAGTTATAAGAGGTCGTGACTCGTGTCAGAAAGAGTACCGGTGACGGATTTTATTTGAGGAAGAAACGTATCCACGTTGATAAATATTCTTGTAGGATTGTACTTAAGTGTATAAAGATATTTAGAATTATCAGAATCCAATGTTGGCCATTACAATACCAGCCACGTTTTTTTCATGTGAGTTGCGAACACAGATTTGAAAGAGGTGCGAACTGCAATATATATTTTTCAAGGTATGGTGGGTGGCACAGTTAATTATTTCTTTGCTGGATGAGAAAAATGTCAAAGTTATCTGTCAACGTCATTACTTCTAGAACAGCTGATTCCTTGAGATTCATGTTTACCCGCCTATCATGCCGCCTATTTATTTTATTTTAATTAAAATTTAGGACATACTCGCTCTAATCTGTGATTAAAATAAATGAAATATTTAAAATATGTCCCCATTTTCGTGATCCTTTATGTTATACTTGAAGCAGTTTAACTATGCAAGCGTGACAAAGTGAAACAAATTCGTGATGGAGCAAGAAAACAGAGTGGTTGTTCTCATTGATATGGACTGCTTTTATTGCCAAGTGGAAGAGAAACTGAACCCAGACTTACGTGGAAAACCCATAGCTGTAGTCCAGTATAACCCTTGGAAAGGAGGAGGGTAAAATCACGTATATTTAACTACCATACAAGTGTTAGTTTACATGCAAGAAACATAACCTATATACGCTTATCTTGCAGAATAATAGCTGTAAACTATGTAGCAAGAGCAATGGGAGTGACCAGACACATGAGAGGTGATGAAGCCAAGGAGAAATGTCCTGAAATACAGTTGCCATCCGTGCCTTGCCTAAGAGGCAAAGCTGATATCTCAAAGTTAGTTCGTAGGCCTCTATTAAAGTACCATTTGTTTGTATCATATTGATTCTGTCCTGTAAATTTTATTTTATATTATTCTTTCTAACAATTATTTATTTTGAGATGCTTCTAAAGACCGAAAGAAAAAAACTCAGACCATTTTTTTATTCATCAGTGCTAAACACACAGATTATTTCTATATTATCATCTGAAGGTATTGGTATGTGTTAAAAAGACAATCCCATGAATGTATTGGTCAATACCTATTATATTTACACTTATTTTTAACACAATTACATATACATGGTGAAATTTATATTGTTTTGGACCCTTAAAGGGGTGATTAAGCCCGTCGATATGAACAACTTTTACTATAGGACCAATGCTGGGAACTCAAAAAAAATTCGACATTCCCATACAAATTGGCCAGGCGGCGGGACTCTTTTGTATGGAAATGCCGAAATTTTTTTTGAGTTCCCAGCATTGTTCCCATAGAAAAAGTTGTTCATATTGATGGTCTGAGTCACCCCTTTAAGGGTCCAAAATAAAATAGAATTAAAAATTTTTTTTTTAATTATTTAACTTACTTTTAATTTTTTATTATATAATTTAACTTAATAAATATATTTATTTGTTAAGTTTGGATGCATATTGATATTTGTGCTATGCCATATAACAAAAAAATTGTCTTTGTCATTGTAAAGGAAAAACTTTTTTAATTAGTATGAAAACTAGCAACCCACCCTGGCTTCACACTAGTGATGTAAAGAACTCGAGTCTTTGAGTCTTAATTCGATAGACTCGGCTCAATTTTACTAGACTCGGTGTACTAACAAAACTCAGAGCCTTGAGTCGAGCCGAGCTCCAGTCCTTTCTCAAAATCTCGAGCGTCAAAATAGAACTTGTATTTTAAAAAGAGCTTGAGTCTTAAAAAGAAGCTCACGTCTCAAAAAGAACTCGAGTCTTAAAAAGAGCTCGAGTCTTGAGCGTATCAAGGTTGATTTATTTCAAAATACATTTATGTGGCAACATGCTAAATGTGGCCTTAAGGCATGGCATTATTAGGTTCTGTGTACGAGTAAGAGGGATAAAAACGTGACACTATTTATTATGTGGGTACAGATAAATTTTTGTTGCTTGTTATTTTACGAGTATTTAAAGCTAAGAATACGACTTTACAAAAATAACTAAATTACTATTATATCTCACAAAAGTTACATATTTTATTCCCTGTTTATTTATAAAGGAACTCCAAATGGAAAAGAACTTGAGCGCGACTCGTCGCGTAAAACGACTCGAGCGCGAATCAAGACCTGAGCGCCATGTTGCGCTCGAGTCTTTATGTAGACTTAAGTGCTCTAGTCTCGGGGTCTTGTTGTAACGAGTCGAGCTGTGCAATTTTTCAGCCGAGCCTAAAATTTAGGACTCAAAAGACTCGAGTTCTTTACATCTCTACTTCACACAGGAAATTTAATAAATTATGCTGAAATCTGCATTAAAATCTGTTGAGTAATTTAAAAGATCTTATCAAACAGACAGCGGAAGTGACTTCATGTTTATGTTAGATGTGTTTAAAGGCAAAATTTATAAGTCTGTGGCTAAATCCCCTTAAAGAAAATATTGCTGTAGTACAATATTATAAAATGTTTGACAGACTCCAACTGTTCTGCAGGTACAGAGATGCCGGCAAAGAGGTGGCTAAAGTTTTGCAGAAGTATACAACTCTTTTGGAGAGAGCTTCCATTGATGAAGCTTATTTGGATATCACATCTCCTGTGAGTACTTTGCATTGTCGCTGAGACTTACCTGATTGATTTTATTTCTTTGTACTTATATCTTCAAGTTTGGAGCATCTTTCTGTTTTTAGGATAAACCTAAGGGTGACAAAAGGAACTAACCCTATAACTAAGCCTAATGTTCAGGGTTGACCTCGTCGAACGTACTGCAGACATTCTTAAAAAAGGAGCAGTTAGAAGTACCTGAAGCTGTAGAGCATGTATGAGGAGAGTAATGAGTGTAGACGAAGCTAGAGATTGTCAGGATCGTAGCAAGTGGAGATCCATAGTCTCTGCCTACCACCCTGGGAAACAGGCGTGATAATATATATGTATGTAAATGTATGTATGTATTTAACTCGCCCTGTCGGTATCGAAAACACTTAAACATACATACCTACGCGCAGTGACCCCTTCGAAGGTGAAAACCACGTGAAATTCGTGAAAACTGAACAAATTTGGTAGGAATGACGCGCGATTGGTTATATGTGTTCACCGACTTCAACGAATTACGAATCGTATGTTTAGAGCTATAAGTATAAAATTAGCTTGCTGTAGGTATCTAGGGTGCTACTTTCTGACGCGAGCCAAATTACACCGTGTCGCTAACTACCTTGAGTTGATATTTCTTTGAATACCTTTGCAGAGTGCGACTTCTGTACGTAAAGCGCCTATTAAACTATCCTGAACTAGCTTTCGCCTGCGGCTCCGCCCGCGTCTTTGTCGATCCCTCGGGAATAGTACTTTTTTACCGGGATAAAAGGTAGCCTATGTCCTTCTCCGTACTCCAGAGAACTTGTATGCAAAATTTCATGATGATCGGTTCAGTAGTTACGGCGTGAAAGCGTAACAAACAAACAAACAAACAAATAAACAAACAAACAAACTCACTTTCGCATTTATAATATTAGTAAGGATTTAGGATCCGATGGGAGGGAGGCCGCAATACGTGCGATACGATTGGAGATATCTCGTATCGTGTCTAACGTAAAGCGGCGTCCCTCTCATCGGATCCGATTTAAGATGCGATTCAGTACTAATACTAACGGGGGTATAATACCCCCTTTAGTATTAGTACTTATTCTTCGCTATTGTTACTAAATTCCAGGTAGATGAAAGGCTGAAGACCCTTAACATAAACACAGTGAACACAGACATGATTCCCAACACATATGCCCTGGGCTATGACGAGGTGACCCAGTTCATCAAGGATGTGCATAACTACAGCAATGACTCTATCGAATTTGACTTTGAGAATGCAAAGCGACTGCTGGTCGGCGCTGTGATCGTTAGCGAGATTAGGGCTGCTGTATATGAGGAAACAGGTATCTTATACCCTATACCCTATCTATGCACCTATCTCTAAATATATATATAACTCAAAGGTGACTGTGATCAACGCACAGCCCAAACCACTGGACGGATCGGGCTGAAATTTGGCACGCAGGTAGATGTTATGACGTAGGCATCCGCTAAGAAAGGCTTTTGATCAATTCTACCCCCAAGGGGATAAAATAGGGGATTAAAGTTTGTATGTAACTTTTTCAATTTTAAATCGATCGGGCTGAGACTGCATGCATAAAGCTACTATGACGTAGGTATAAAATTGCCGCGATTGAAGTCGCGGGCAACAGCTAGTGCTTCTGTTGTGGAGCCAATGTACATGTATAGATAAAATGTTCACTATGTCCTTCTCCGTACCCCAGACAACGGGCATGCTAAATTTCATGACGATCGGTTCAGTAGATGGGGCGTGAAGGCGTAAAAAAAACTCACTTTTGTATTTTTATTATTAGTTAGGATTAGGATAAGCGAAAGAGACAATTGAGCCTCTTGTACAAGCATTTGACAAAATCAATGGATTGTAATCAAATGTCTGTTTTCAGGATACAGATGTTCAGCAGGCATAGCTCACAACAAAATCCTGGCGAAGTTGGTGTGTGGGATGAACAAGCCAAACAAACAGACAGTTTTACCTAAACACTCCATCAATATTTTGTATAGGTAATGTATATTTCTCGCTTTCTGGGGCGATGGATCTGGATCAAGAAATTAATGAGAAATAGTTTTTTTTTTTAATTTTATTTTCTATAAAATAATTAAATAAATCACACAGATTGAGCTAGCCCCAAAGTAAGTTCGAGACTTGTGTTATGGGATACTAACTCAACGAAACTATATTTTAGAACAAATACATATATACATACACATCCAAGACCCAGGCCAATCTGAAAAAGATCATTTTCCATCTTGACCTGGCCGGGGATCGAACCCGGGCACTCTCGTGTCGCAGGCTGGCGGGTTGACCGCTGCGCCACAGAGCTAGCTAGCTAGAATGGAACGAACATAATGTTAATGCTTTAAATTACAGTCTTAACTTAACCATATAATTCAACACCATCATTACAGGACCTTATCACTGAAGAAAGTAAAACACTTGGGTGGAAAGTTCGGAGATACGGTTTGTGAAATCCTGAAAATCAGTAAAATGGCAGAATTGCAAAGTTTCACAGGGAAAGAGCTACAAGCAAAGTTTGATGAAAAAAATGGGTAAGTTAATGATAGATTTGGCACCCCTAGGCTATTTCACTATTGCCGTCTGCCATCAACTAGCATGTTGTGTCCCATTATTGTGCAAAGGCCTCCCTTTCACTCCACCACAGATCTGTATGATAGCGATGGTCAGCCACTTTCAAAGTCACTCAGCAGGGCCCATTATGTGGTTACTTTTTACCCACCTCTCCGGGCGCATCCTGCAGACATGGCCACTTGTGTTTGGCTGCCTTCCTGCCCACGTCCACTACTTTGGTCTTGGAGCAAATGAAGGTATTTTGAACTTCCAACACACTTCGCTCCATAAACCGTTGTCAAACCCTGAGTTTCGACTTTTTGTGTTAGGGACAAAGATCAGATCTGCGTGCTATAGGTAAGAACGGGCGAATTAGTCGACATGTGTATCCTACACATGACTAATTTGCGCTTTCGTGTTAAAGGGAGGTTACCCATCATGATCTCGCCGATTAAAATAGACCAAATATTATTCCCAGGATCTTATCTCTATGATTTTTTCAGATATTTATGATCCTTCTCTCGATCTCTTACTTGCCATTTATTGAATGAAACTATCTGGCCCATGTAAATGTTCTTTATTTTTTCCAGAACTTGGCTTTACAACATAGCGCGTGGCATTGACCTAGAACCAGTCCAAGCGAGGTTCAACCCCAAAAGTATTGGCTGCTGCAAGCAGCTGAGAGGCAAGGCAGCACTCACCGACCTGGATAGCTTAAAGAAGTGGCTCCGAGACTTAGGCGATGAGATCGAAGACCGATTAGAAAAAGACGCGCTGGAAAACAACAGAACACCGCGGCAGATGGTCGTCAGCTTCACCACGCAGCTGCCCGACGGACGAGACTCTGGCAGCTCCAGGTCCTACAACTTTGTGGCTGATGATGAACTGTGCGGAGAACTCTTCTCTAGCAAAGCTTTGGAGTTGGTCATGGACAGCATTGAAGGAGCCAAATTGAAAGGTGATTGTTTATTTCTTATAACTGGAAAATTGAAGGTTAAATGTGTTTTATATGCTTATCTTTTTGTTTTAATAGATGGGGAACCAAACAGAAAACTTAAAGCTCCAGTCAAATTCTTAGGAATAAGTGTGGGAAAGTTTGAAGATAACTTGGGGAACAAAAAGATAAAGAAGATTAATGAATATTTTGGTGCAGGAACATTAAAAGAAACATCAGGCAACAAAAAAGTAGTTTCTGAACAAAGTGACAGCAAAAAAATACATGCAGATAGCAGCGAGCCCAATAAAGTGTGTAATGGAAAAGATTACATATTCCAAAAATTCTTCCAAGCGGCTGCAAAACCAACAGTAAATGAAGTAACAACTACAAAAGCAAATGATGACGTTACTGCGTCAGTAAGAAATGCATCTAATCTAGCGTCTACATTAGACAAGCAGGAATCGTTCTTTGCCAAATTTTTGAAAAGTGGTCCTAATAGCGTGGAAGATAGTTCAGACAAAAGTAAAATAAAACATCCAACAACTCCAAATTGTGACGTTGTCAACTGTGGTGAGAACAGCAATGACTCAAATTATTCTAGTTCAACTATAAATAATGAAATCAACAAGAGCATTGCTCTGTTTGAAGAGGACCCGGAAGATGTGGCTCGCGTCAGCAGCATGAGGGAGCTACTAAAAACTTCGAATGCTGTGAAGGAAGATGCTTCTGACGAATTGAAGGAAGAACCACATCACAACCAACTGCAAGAAGAAAATCAAGAAAACGTACCTGATAATAGTATAACTTTGGAAACATTTGAATGTCCTGAATGTAAGAAGACATTAACTGTAGACATGTTTGAGACTCATTCAGATTACCACTTGGCACTCCGATTACGAGAAGAAGAACGGCAACAAGTTCGCAACGAAATAAAAGAGAGAAAACAAACTTTTGCTACAAGCAGCGAGACAACAACTAAGAAAAGTAGCAATAAATCGAATAAACCAGATGAAAAATCCAAGACGGAATCAACATTATCTATCGCAAGTTACCTTGTTAAAGTCGATGACACGGTCCCCACAGAGATGTGCTCCGAGTGTGGCAAAAAAGTCCCAGTTGAAAAGTTTGGAGAGCATTTAGACTTCCATGAAGCTCAGAAGTTGAGTAGGAGTTTGAATATGAAGACAACTCCAGGTTACTTCACAAGCAACAGTGTAAAAAGAAAGAGAAAATCTCCAGCATCGCCGAGGAAAAAGAATAAGATGCCATCTTGTAAATCAATTGACTCATTTTTTAGATCTTGAAGGTGTAATAAAGTGTATTTTTTTATTCTTATGTATTATAGTTAAAAATGGAATTAAAAATCTGACATTTCTTTTTCTAATTTTATAGATATAGTATAGTACGACATAATTCTTCCCAGGATCTGTAGTTAACAAAGTTCACACAACCAAACCAAGGGCCATAATATTTACAATGATGCCTGGGCTTTGATACATTATGAAAACAGTGATAAGTGGATAGCTTATCGCCTGTGTATCAAGCTTTACGTTACGCCTAACTATTCGATAGACTTGATAAGCGCGGCGGGTATAACTCCGAAGTGAGCATGGTATTGGGATTTTCTTATTTCTGAACTACCACCGTACTTTCAGTTTTCCACCTTAGGGTCAATTCAGATCAGGCGGAAAAATGCTCTAGCAATTTTTGAGTAGTAATTAAATATCTTGTCAATGTCATCTATCCATCTCTTCCTCGGTCTTCTACGTCCACCTGGTGTCCATTGGGTGGTGATGTAAGCCCATTTTTCAGGATGCATTCGACAAATGTGACCCGCCCAATCCCACTTTAGTTTGGCTTTGATAGATGACAAGTTTGAGAAGGATTGGAAGAGTTTATCGAGGGAAAGGAATTTGTGGAAACAACGAGGGGAGGCCTTTGCCCAGCAGTGGGACACAAACGGCTACAGAAAAAAAAATTAAATATCATAACCTTATCCCATTCAATCAAAGTTGAAAATAGTATGCAACATTGAAATCTTATTTATTTCGAATGGAGGTTCTTAGAGAACAATCTTTATGGTCATATCAATAAACATCCCAGGATCCCTACTACGTGACCCAATATTTTTTTAGCCGCCTCTGTGGCCTGCCGTTATGCCCAGTACCAGTATATATATTCAAATCCCAGTAGTAGTATATATTCAAAGAGAAATAAAGGCTAAGTGCAAGGCGGACTCGCGTACTAAGGGTTCCGTATTATTCGTCCAAGGTTCCGTACCATTATCTATTTCTATTCTACTATAAAACCAAATTAAGGCAAAAATCACGTTTGTTGTATAGGAGTCCCCTTTTATTAATGTTTATTTCATTTTAATAATTTATTTCAAGTCAATAAAAACTAAATGTTCTGTGAATATGTCAAGCGTCTACCTGTTGCCTACGGCAAGAAACTAACAGAAGAGGCGCGGCGCTGCGTGTGGCGTGCGGCGGTTATTGATCTATGATTATTTGTAATAATCATAGGTAAAGTTACAATTTCTTTATTATTTGTGTATGTATTTTTATGTAGGTATGAAAATAAATGAAACTTAACCGTTGCTGCGACTTTTTTTGAAATTATGCTCCGAAATGTGTCCTGCACATTTCTGTTACTATAGTTCGTATTAGTATAATCATACAGAGCAGGATACTGCTCTACCAATTGGCAAAATTGTATATTAAATTCAGCATCGTCACGCATGTTTGTGCCTCATGTATATATGACGTTTCGTTTCCTGAAATGTTACATTTATGCAGCAAAAATTACTTTATTGTAATTTTTTTAATTTACGTGTTTTTGGGGTCGGTGTATAACCCACCACACAACGCTATCCTATAAAGTGACCACTAACGTATAGCATAACGCTTTGCGGCATCTTAATCGGTCGAGTATATCGCGCATATACCGGCAGTGATGCCGGTTATTATAGTCTGCGCCATATGCAAGTCTGTCTTTACCAAAATAAAAAAAAAAATCTAAGATCTAGATCGATACTTTACTGGGTAATCATTACTCTGGCTGTAGTGCCGAAATTACGTATTAACAAGATATTTAGATGATAAGATAATATGGTTTATAGTTTAAATTGAATGCGTTGGATAGCAATAAAAATCTAGTATTACAAATCTCGTTGCTCTCAAAAGTTACGAAAATTTTCCTAAATATAAAAATTACTTACATGTTACGCGAGGAGGTTACGAAAAATGTAAGAAATGTAACCTTCAGGCAACACTGTTCAAAATACGTGCCGTGCGCCGCGAAGCGGCGGCGGTGCGGCGGCGGTGCAGCGAAGGCGTGCCGCAAGCGGCGGCGGCGCGACGCAAAAAGACGCACGCCGCATGATGGCGCCGGGGGCACTACAAAAATCGACTTTATGCCACATACTATTAAGGTTAATATTCTGTTGTTTTGACTCTTCGCCTCTTGGGCGCGCCTCCGCCGCACCGCATCTGTTAGTTTCCTGCTTATAATATCAAGCAAAAAAGGCAAAGAAAATCATGGTATGTTGTATGGAAGCACCCTTAAATATTTATTTTATTCTGTTTTTAGTATTTGTTGTTATAGCAGCAACAAAAATACATCATCTATAAAAGTTTCAAGTGTGTAGCTATCACGGTTCCTGAGATACAGCCTGGCAACTTTTTAGCAACACCAGCCTGGAGTCTGTAACATCTCCAATAATGGCAAGGATAGAGATTCCTAAGGCAGGAAACTAACAGATGCGGTGCGGCGGAAGCGCGCCCAAGATGCGAAGAGTCAAAACAACAGAATATTAACCTTAATAGTATGTGATGTGGCATAAAGTCGATTTTTGTAGTGCGCCCGGCGCCATCATGCGGCGTGCGTCTTTTTGCGTCGCGCCGCCGCCGCTTGCGGCACGCCTCCGCTGCACTGCCGCCGCTTCGCGGCGCGCGGCACGTATTTTAAACAGAGTTGCCTGAAGGTTACATTTTTCGTAACTTTTGACCTCCTCGCGTAACATGTAAGTAATTTTTATATTTAGGGCAATTTTCATAACTTTTGAGAGCAACGAGATTTGTAATACTAGATTTTTATTGCAATTCAACGCATTCAATTTAAACTATAAACCATATTATCTTATCATCTATATATCTTGTTAATACGTAATTTCGGCACTACAGCCAGACTAATGATTACCCAGTAAAGTATCGATCTAGATCTTAGAATATTTTTTTTTTTGTATTTTTGTAAAGACAGACTTACATATGGCGCAGACTATAATAATGGGGCAGGGCAGGTTGGTACAGGGTAGGTGGTCTCTTCTCTATCACTATTATTATAAACGAAAGTCACTGCCGGTATATGCGCGATATACTCGACCGATTAGATGCCGCAAAGCGTTATGCTATACGTTAGTGGTCACTTTATAGGATAGCGTTGTGTGGTGGGTTATACAACGACCCCAAAAACACGTAAATTAAAAAAATTACAATAAAGTAATTTTTGCTGCAAAAATGTAACATTTCAGGAAACGAAACGTAATATATACAGGAGGCACAAACATGCGTGACGATGCTGAATTTAATATACAATTTTGCCAATTGGTAGAGCAGTATCCTGCTCTGTATGATTATACTAATACGAACTATAGTAACAGAAATGTGCAGGACACATTTTGGAGCATAATTTCAAAAAAAGTCGCAGCAACGGATAAGTTTCATTTATTTTCATACCTACATAAAAATACATACACAAATAAGAAAGAAGTTGTAACTTTACCTATGATTATTACAAATAATCATAGGTCAATAACCGCCGCTCGCGGCGCGCCACACGCCTCCGCCTCTTCAGTATAATTCACGAAGCGGCGCGGACATTTGCCGCGCCGCACTGAGATGCCCGCCGCACGCCACACGCAGCGCCGCGCCTCTTCTGTTAGTTTCTTGCCTAAGAGTCATGTTAAATTGGAGAAAAATAACCTCTCGTATCAGCCATGGAACTTCTAGCGCGAATCTCGTGCAAATTCTGCATTGGAACTGTTTGGGCTTGAAATCGAAAACGAACGATAAGAGCGGACTGTAAGTTTATAGGATTTATTTTTAATTTTATAAAAAGAAAGTAGGTAGTTCGAGATAATGCTATCTTTGTACAATGAAAAGTGTAGATTTACAACTAATGTAGGGCACTAACCTTGGCTTGTGCTGTGATGATCTTCAGCTCAGACAGACACAGGGTACTCGAAGACCTCTGTACTGGCGCCAGACTTACCAGAGAAGAAGTACCTACTGTCTGACACGGCAAACCTTAGATGCGCCCTCCTTATCGGCAAATCCACACTTTATAGGTTTTTGCACAGCACGAAAGTTAATTACACTCTATTTAATCCAAATATTAACTGAATGTTTGTATAATACGAAAAATAGCGTTGCCGCTTATGGCGCTAAACGCTCCAACGAGAAACTTTTACAAGCAACTGAGTCAATGACAAGAGCATGTCTGATGGAAACGGAAGTCAGTGTTGCGATTACGAAAACGAGAAATTATACCAAGACTGAACATTCCGCCCGCCAAAATACAATGTATTTTATCTACGGTAATAAACATACATGAATACATAAACGATAGGGATGAATAAACATACATATATACACTTATAACGAAAGGAACGGCTAGTTGTGGTCGATAGGTAGCGGACATAACTTTACAACTGGTCTACGATATTCACCAGAAGCAGTTTTAACAGTTACAACTCTACAGATGCCATCAGATCCCGGGTGCAGAGCCATTACGCGCGCCAGGCTCCAGTGCAGTGGACTAGTTTGTTCATCCTTTATTAAAACTAATGTCCCAACAGCAATATTTGCGTGTGACTTAGTCCACTTCGTTCTCTGTTGCAACGTATGAATATATTCCTGCTTCCACCTACTCCAAAAGTTTTGATGAATTTGTTGAATTAATTTCCATCTTTGTAGAACGGTAATTTTCTGGTCAATAAAATTCTCTTCTGGAGGAAACGATAGAGGTTCCAGAGTCAAGAAATGACCGGGAGTTAAGGCCGACAAATCATTAGCATCGGAACTAAGTGGAGAGAGGGGACGGGAATTTAACATGGCCTCTACTTGAGTAAGCACGGTAAGAAACTCCTCGTACGTCAACCTCTGGGTACCAATAACGCGAGCGAGGTGCGTCTTAAAGGATTTTATTCCGGCTTCAGCGATCCCGCTGAAATGCGGTGATCCCGGGGGATTGAAAGAAAACCTTAGCTGTTCAGAGTTAGCTGCCTTTTGCATTAAAGTTGCAAGATAATTACTGGCCCCGACAAAATTGCGACCTTGATCGGACACGATATGAGAGCAACGACCACGGCGTGCGATAAAACGTCTGAGCGCTGCCAGAAATGCCTCAGTTGTTAACTCTGAAGCAAGCTCTACATGTACGGCCTTCGTACATGTACAAACGAAAACACAAATGTAAGATTTGTAGGTCTTCACTCCGCGACCACGACCCAACGCGATGTCGTAAGGCCCACCGTAATCTACGGCTACACTTGAAAACGGTTTAATTTGGTTTACGCGATACGCCGGCAAGTGACTCATTAATGGTGCAGGAGCAGGTTTTGGATTGACCCGAAAACACCTTAAACATCCCGAGATAACAGATCGAATAGCGCGTCTCGGCGAGAGAATCCAAAAACTTTGCACAAGAATATTTTGTAGAGTCTGTGCACCAGGATGCATTAGTTTACGATGATATTCTTCGATGATGAGTGTAGTAAGGCGGTGAGTTCGCGGCAACAACAGAGGATGCTTAACTTCAAATTGAGCTTCAGCATGAGCCAGACGACCGCCCACCCTCACAAGACCCGCATCATCGAGAAAGAGCGATAACTTGCGTAAACTTTTAGGAAGTTCATTAGGGGACCCTTTATTCAAAACGGCAATCTCCTGCGAAAAGGTTGTTTGATGGACATGTTTTATCAAAAACATGAATGCTTTATTTATTTCGACAGTTTGTAAATGGCCAGAAGCTCTACTCTGGCCCAACGATAATTTAGAATTTTCGATAAAACGGAACATATACGACAAAACGTGTTTGAGTGTAGATAGAGACGAAAATTTATTAATCAAACTCTCTACTACATTTTCATCGACAGAAACGACAAGGCTGCAAATCTTTTGTTCCTCTTGCAAATCAACTTGGTCAACCGATAACGAGGAAATAGGCCAAGTATCCATGGGTTTCGATAGCCATGACGGACCCTTCCACCAGCTGTCATTTGCGACAATGTCAGAGGGGAACAAACCACGGGATCCACAATCAGCAGGATTTGACGATGTGCCTACATGCCGCCAGGAGTCTGGAGCGATTATTTCTTGAACATGACTGACCCTATTAGCCACGAAAGTCTTCCACCTTGACGGGCATGTCTTAATCCACGAAAGAGCAACGCTTGAATCCGACCAAGCGAATACTTCTTGGACAGTGTAAAAGGGTTGTAAGGCATCCATGACAGATTTCGTCAAATCTGACAGTAGAACCATGGCTTGGAGTTCCAAACGCGGAATCGATAATTTGCGAAGAGGCGCTATTTTAGATTTAGCACAACAAATATAGACAGAACAATTTCCATCTGATGTAATAATACGACAATATACTACGGCACAGTAACCGCGTTCTGAGGCGTCACAAAAGCCGTGTAATTGAAAACTAACGAAAGAAGAGAGCATACGACGAGGAATCGAAAGTGACGAAAGCGACGGTAGTTGCGACATAAAGCGTAACCACTCTTGTGAAATATTTTGAGGGACGTCATCATCCCAATTGACACCGCTTGCCCACAGCACTCGCATAATATACTTGGCGTAGAAAGTCACAGGGGCGAGAAAACCCAAAGGGTCATAAATCCTAGCGATTTCCGATAATACTGTACGCTTTGTACATCTGCGAGTGTCGTTACCACATACTTTAAACATAAAAGAATCAGACTGGGGTGTCCATCGGAGGCCTAGAATTTTTAGTGACAGGTCAGAAGCGTCTTCGAAACATTTGAAATCATCAGAATATAACTCAGTAGGAGGCAAGTCCCTGAGGAACGCCTGTTCGTTGGAAGTCCATTTTCTTAAATAAAATCCCGCTGACGACAACATTTGGGTCAATTCTGATCTAATCAACAAGGACTTTTCAAGAGAGTCAGCTCCAGTGACTATATCATCAGTGTAAATATCTCGAGCAAGGACTTCAGCTCCAAGAGGGTATTCAACAGCTGAATCTTTTGCTAACTGAATCATCGTACGAAGGGCTTGAAATGGGGCTGACGATACTCCATACGTCACAGTACACAACTTGTAATCTTGCAAGGGACTTGCAGGAGACGGTCGCCAAACAATCCGCTGATATTCGGTGTCATCGTCAGTGCTTAATATTTGACGATACATTTGTCTAACATCGCCAGTGAACACAACAGCGTGCCAACGAAAACGAATAAGCAAATCGAAAATGCTCTTTTGGAGCTTAGGCCCAGGCAGGAGCCTCTCATTTAAAGACACACCTTGAGCATCCCTGGCACTGGCATCAAATACGACGCGAAGAGGAGTGGTGACGGAATCAGGACGCAAAATACCGTGGTGCGGTATATAATAAAAATTACCAACATTCGACAGGGGAGGCTCTGCCTTAATCATATGACCAGACGATTCATAATCTTCCATGAAAGAGCAATAAGCCCTGGCCAACACTGGATTGCAACTAAGCTTGCGTTCCAAAGATTGGAATCGCCTGAGTGCTATCTCACGAGAACCATAAAACACTGGCTTAGACACAGGATCGACAAAAGGCAGAGGCACCATATACCTACCATCACGATTGCGAGAGTGAGTTTCGACAAAATAGTTTTCGCAACGTTGATCCTCCTTTGATAAGTATATTTGTTGAGAACCAACATTTTCTAACTCCCAAAATTTTTTTATGGAGTTATCTAACGATAAATTTGAGAGCGGGGTGTCCCCACCACTCAACGACACGAGAAAGCAACGAAAATTATCATTATGAGAAGAAATGCCATAGCCTCCCATAATGATCCAACCGAAAATAGTGTTGAGAGCGATTGGTTGGCCTGGCTTACCCCGCTTAAGCCCGGGTAACAAACACGATGCGAAAACATCTACATTAAGCAGCATGTCTATTGACCCCGATACTGCAAATTCAGGATCGGCCAAAGGTAAATTGTTAATATGAGACCAGCCCGAAAAATCGACAGAATTAATTGGCTGGTCATCACAAATTGATGGCAAAACCAACGCCTCAAAATTAGATTTAAAATTACAGTTAAAGTTTAATGGTTTGATTTCACAGTCTAAGCTACCTAGTGGTTTAGCAGTAGAGTGACCTATGCCACTGACTGACTGCTGACTACAATTTATTTTTAATCCTAAGCGCTTAGCACATGGCTCTGAAATGAAATTGCAAGCACTCGCACAATCCAGCAAAGCCCTAACCTTATGAAACTTTCCTAAGTTGTCCCTTAATAACAACTGAACTGTTGCAAACAATAATGCGCTGTCATTAGACAGAGTCGTCAACACAGCACTACTATTCGAGGTTGCATTCACAGGGACGGCAGGTTCACTGGTTGCCTTTTCAAAATGTAATAATGTATTGTGAGAGAATTTGCACACACCACAGCGAGTGGGTTCTCGACATTTTTTCACTCTATGGTTGCCTGAAAAGCAAAGAATGCACAAATTTTTTTCTTTAACAAATTTAAATCGAGTATTGGCATCCAATTTTTTAAATTCCTCACATCCTGCTAGTGAATGCTCACGAGAACAGTATATGCATTTTACAGAATTAACTACTAGAGCGGGTTTTGACTTAAATTTATTTGTATCATTATCCTTGGAAGAAGGCTTACTGTTAATTACCTCTAATGCACTAAAATGTTTTTCAATAAATTCCTGTAATGATTCAAATTTTGGAATTTTGTTAGAATTATGCTCTAATTGAAAATCTTCCCGAGTGCGTTTATCTAATTTAGACCAAAGTAAATAAAATAACATGAAATTCTTATCAGGTAATTTATATTTTTCTAAAACTAATAAATTTTCAGAAAATGTTCGATACACCCGCTCCAATTCCGCAGCAGATTTGGTCTTTATAGGATCACAATGTACTATTTTATCATAATATGTCATTGCAATCTGGCATTCCCTATCATAATATTTAGTCAATGTGTTGTATGCTAACATGTAACTTTCATCAGTAAGCGGAAACATTTTTATTAAATTGTAAGCGGTGCCTTGGACATTGGATAATAGATAATGCAGCTTCTCGACATTACTTAAGCTTCTTTTATGGATTAACGAGTCATATAATTCTTTGAACGAAACCCAAGAATCCAGACGTCCATTAAACGGTTTAATCGAGATTTTTGGCAGTTTTGCTAGCGTCTCTGAGCACGACGGGATACTCGGTTTCACTTCTTTATTATTAGTTAATTCCATTAAACGCCTTTTTACATCTTTCATCCTTTTTTCAAAAACTTCACTTACTTCTAGTGCGTGGCTCCTTTCTGACGCATGTGGCAAGGAACACAACACTCTCACCTGGGCATCACGAAATTCTACCGATAAATCTCGCAAATCTTGCTCCGTATACCCGAGGAGATCTGACGACTCGAGAAATTCCAAACGCATCATCGCATAATCTCTTGCAATGAGATTTGCATCTGCAGTAGCATGTTTACTGTGTTCCTCGTCCGACATTCTAGCGTAACTAAACAAATACCAGATAATACTTAAATATGTATGAAATAAATCACGCGAAACGACAAAAAACAACGAAAATAAATAATATCTGGTTGTTTGTTCCGGGAGATTTGACGTAACTGTCACCGCAAGCTAACCTTACTTTAATGTCACTATGGCAGAACGTCACTGCTACCAACCGACCAAAACCAACACGTAATCGTTCCTCCGGTTCATTCACCAATCATAGACTATGAATGAATAATTGAATGCCGATTATTACCGAAAAAAAATATATACTTTAACGAAAAATACGACAATTATAAACTACGAAAATTAGGCACTTTTCAGTTAATATCCGGTCGAAAGACCAATGTTTGGGCTTGAAATCGAAAACGAACGATAAGAGCGGACTGTAAGTTTATAGGATTTATTTTTAATTTTATAAAAAGAAAGTAGGTAGTTCGAGATAATGCTATCTTTGTACAATGAAAAGTGTAGATTTACAACTAATGTAGGGCACTAACCTTGGCTTGTGCTGTGATGATCTTCAGCTCAGACAGACACAGGGTACTCGAAGACCTCTGTACTGGCGCCAGACTTACCAGAGAAGAAGTACCTACTGTCTGACACGGCAAACCTTAGATGCGCCCTCCTTATCGGCAAATCCACACTTTATAGGTTTTTGCACAGCACGAAAGTTAATTACACTCTATTTAATCCAAATATTAACTGAATGTTTGTATAATACGAAAAATAGCGTTGCCGCTTATGGCGCTAAACGCTCCAACGAGAAACTTTTACAAGCAACTGAGTCAATGACAAGAGCATGTCTGATGGAAACGGAAGTCAGTGTTGCGATTACGAAAACGAGAAATTATACCAAGACTGAACAGGAACCTATCCATGAGATGGTCAATGAGATACTATGCAGCTCAAATAGCTTGTTCACATTTTGTAAAACAAGGACAAGGTAAACTTGTAAAATAAAAAAGGAGTGATATTTTACAGTTTATTCATGTAAACGTTTATACATTGAAGATCTCGTACTGCACCTTCTTCCAGGCGTCCAGAGGGCCGTGCTCGGGCCGGTACCTGACGTTGCAGCCGTCGTTGGCCAGCCTGTTTTCCTCGCGCAGGCGCTCGAACTCGTCACGCTCGTACTTCGTGAAGCCCCACTTCTTAGACACGTAGATCTGGAAAAATTATGTTTCACTGTCAGAATCTTGCTTAACTATCTTCGATCAATTAATTATAAACAAAAACCGTCCAAGTGCGAGTCGGGACTCGCGCACGAAGGGTTCCGTACTGCCATCTATAAAAATGGCAAAAAAAAATCATGTCTGTAAGTGAATATATAACTAAATATTTCAAGCGTCTATCTGTTGCCATTATCAATATCGAGTAAAAACAAGCAAAAAATCATGTTTGTTGTATTGGGTCCCCTTAAATATCTATTTTTTTATTTTTTGTTATAGCAGCAACAGAAATACTTTATCTGTGTAAATTTCAACTGTCTAGTCTAACTATCACAGTTTATATATTATGATACAGCCTGAAGACAGACGGACAGTGGTGTGATATTAATAGGGTCCTGTTTTTACAGTTTGGGTATGGAACCCTAAAAACTAGATACACATGGCCATTGTTAAACTATTGTCTTGTTTACAGACAGTGAACCTATTAAGGTCTGTGCGGCCTACTATACATCAGAATAGTATATGAATGCAAAAGTAAGCATGTTTGAAACTCTGATGGAGTTTAAACATGCTTACTTTCGGAGTTGAGTATGAATCATGGGATGCAGTCAGATTTGTCCTCAACTTAATCTATGATATTCCATTTCCTTGGAACATTTGGATGTTTCCAAAGATTCAATTGGAGAAAGGATGTTTCAATTTATCTACTGATTATATGAAATGTAGTTAGAACAGTTAGTAGATGGGGTTTCTCCTCAGAAGAATAATATACATAGAAGCCGCATAAAAATAGAAACTGAAAACAGATAGTTGACACGGTATTTTTCTTATGAGCTTTCGCTTATGACAGAATGAGACAAAAACTTCAGTCAGTTTCTATTATTTTCATGGTTGTCCCGACTTGAAATGTCAATGGACTCCATTGGACTCCAATTAAATCCGACTAAATTCAAAATAACTTATTACAGTTCAACGTCTGTAATATTAGCATCTTGCCGATTTGATCGGGTTATATATCGACAAAAACATTGCGGCGGAATTGTGATGTCTGCAAATTAAATATAGGATTGTGCTAAAATTCTCACGGAAAAAAGTATTAACCGGTGTTGGGTTGGTGCGTTATCAAATGACCATTATACTAAACAATGTCTTGTGCAATGGAGCGATGTAAATCCCATTCAGGACGAACAGAAATAAATTCTGTAAAACATAATTTTCTTCGGTAAGTTTTTCAGTTAAAAGTGCATAATTAAAACCCAAAATACCTCAAAATACAACAATAATATTGTCAATTATATAACGTATTGTATAAATGACAACTTTTATAGGTATTTTGCTTAAAATTATCGTTTTTTCCTTATTTCAAATTAGGTTAGTTTTTTTTGCTAGTGATGTGGTAAACATGGATCTACGAGTATATCGATATTTTTTATGACGGTCTTGCTATCAGGGATATTTTTGTTAGTGTTGAGCCATGCAATAGTAATGTAACAAATTGAACCATCATGGTAATTAAACAACCAGCAAAGTGTAAGTCGGACTCGCGCACGAAGGGTTCCGTACCATCCTTACATATAATATTATAAATGTGAAAGTGAGTTTGTTTGTTACGCTTCCACGCCGTAACTTCTGAACCGATCATCATGAAATTTTGCATCATCATCATCACCATTGCACGATCTCTGGAGTACGGAAAAGAACATAGACATAAATTACATCTCAGAATAAGGTACTGTTATCGGGGATAGACATTAACGCGAGCGGAGCCGTGGGCGTAAGCTATAAAAACGCCCGAAATTTTTGTTTGTAATATTTCAACTGTCTGACTATCACGGTTCATGAGATACAGCCTGGTGACAGACAGATGGATATCGGAGTCATATTAGTAGGGTCCTGTTTTTATCCTTTGGGTACGGAACCCTAAAAAGAATCGATTTTGACTAATATGAAGAAAATTATTGTTGAAATTTTATTGCAGCTCCCTGAAGTAAAGGGATAAAAAGGTGTGGATCCGAGGAACTTTCAAGCGACATATTGGACATAAAATGTCATACATACTCGAATTTGTTCAAAATATTTTACTGCCGTGCCGATACATTAATTTCGAATATAAAATTAAATGGAAGCGATTGAAACACGATGCTTTACCTACATTTATATTTGCCGAATTATAAATCAATGGTAATAAGAAAGTTTACGGAAACGGTTTTATTATTTATATTTAAAATTATGAAAAACATATTTTATTTTGGACAGTAATGAAAGTGGGTAAAGTAATCTCTTGTTTTTCTTCACCTCTTGTTTTTCTATTACCAACACTGTGAATTTTTCACAAATAACACACTGGCACTTTTTTACCCTAGTGTAAAAGTTTTATAAAATAAAAAATATCACTTCGAATTATGTGTTTCTCTTTACCTACCTGATTATGTTTCCTTTACTGACTGTTCCTCAAAGCTAGCTGGGAAAAGCTTTAGATGGTTTTGGAATATGCTGAATGGCCCATTGATCAAGTGAAAAATATATCTGACCTTATATTACCTTTTGATACATGAGCGCCCCATTGCAATTTAGAGTCTATTGTGATTCCTAAGAAGGTGGTATCATTTACAAAGTCTATTTTACCTTCAACAAGTATGTCAACGTTGGACTGCCTCACATTGGGGACTGTAAATCGAATGCATTGGGTTTTTTGCGCATTCATAGGTAAGGTAGGTAAGTAGGCACTGTTTGAATTTCGAAATAATCGAAAATATGATTGACATCATATTAGGTATTCTGCCGTTCGACCAATACTTGGTAAGGCCTAATGACCAGCAGTAGACAGTAGACGCGCGGTGGGTAATGTATGGTTTTTTTTTTTACCTATTTATCAGATGAAGCCAAGCGGCGCCATGCGATTAGGAGTTATTTAGGTGTATCTTGACGTACCTTTTAAAGTAAAAGCCTCTTTAGCGGCTTTGTGCACTTTTTGGGATGGGTAAAATAGAAAACTCGCGTCAGGACACGTGAATTGATCGAAAATTCGTAAGAAGGACACGGACCTGAGTATGCCGCAAAGACGAGTTTTCACTTCTGCCGGCACTCCTGGAGTGCAACTAGTTGATTTTTTTTTTTATGAATCGTACTCATTTAACGAATCGATACAATCAGAGTAGAGTACATTTATGACTTTCTTAGGACGAAACATTTAGTCGATAAATATATTTCATCGATATAGTACAACCCTGATCACATCAGTACCCCAGGACAACTTGCACATTTACGCAAATGGCATTGTATATGCATCTCTTTCTGATGCTTTAACAATGCCATAAGTAAAAACAGTGTAGAATATTGCATTTTGTTGTTATTTTAACACGGTTTCTATGCTTTAGTTATTGTTCTGAGGGTTTCTCCAACAATAGTGAGTGCATCTGTGGTGCTACCCAATCTATGGGTCAAATGTTAGTGTGCCCAGAAAGGCCAACTTCTTGCTCCCAGACCAGGCAAACAAATGGGTATTCATGGCAGCAAAGCACTGGTCGAAACTTATCTAATATGTATGTTTAGTTCAGTTTATGACTCGATAGAAGAAGTGCTAGAATCACGATTACAAGCAATTGTGGTGTGAAATGTGAGGTTACCTTCTGGCGACCAGGGAACTTGAACTTGGCACGACGCAGAGCCTCGATGACCTGCGCCTTCCAGCGGTCGCTGGAGCGCACGGACATGATGGGCTGGCCGATGCGCACGCGGGCGACGGTTCCTTGCGGCTTGCCGAACGCACCACGCATTCCAGTCTGGAGCCTGCAAGTTTACATGATCATTGTGTTATTATAATTACCTAATTTTACCTGAATTCGAAGCTAAAAAGAAAAGTATTGTAAATGTTTTATTTTGCATTCACAATGCTATTTTAATGTACTCTTATTAATTAAATTAAGAAATAAAATATGGTGAAAAAATCCTACCAGCATGGAATTTTTTCTCCATATTTTATTTCTTAATTTGACCTCTCAACCACCAAGCAGGCCAATCGGTCCACATGACTAACTACAAAGTAAATAAAATAAATAAATAAATATATACGGACAAATCACAAAGATTGTGTTAGCCCCAAAGTAAGTTCGAGACTTGTGTTATGGGATACTAGCTCAACGATACCATATTTTATAACAATTACATATATAGATAAACATCCAAGACCCAGGCCAATCTGAAAAAGATCATTTTCCATCTTGACCTGGCCGGGGATCGAACCCGGTCACTCCGTGGCTGGCGTGTTGACCGCTGCGCCATGGAGCTAGTCAAGAAAGAAGAAAAAGTAACTATAAGCACACCCTAAGAGTACCAAAATTTGCAAAAAACCTTTTTTTTGAATATTGTGTTTGCTATCAAATGAAAGGTACTTAATACATATAGATAACAAAAATGTATTATCTATATAAATGTACATTGTACATAAGCCATTACAATTAACCTTACAGTATTGGTAAACAATTATAAAAAAAAAATTACACCTAAGTAAACTAAATTAACAATATACGAACTATCTCTATGAAAGAACAAAAACGGCCATGTGCGAGTCAGACTCTACACCCTCCACTGCTACTCTGCGCTTCAGTAATGGCCAAATATACAGTTAGAAGTTAGAAAAGTATGCCATATACAAAGAGAAGCATCTTGCTCACTAAAATAGCAATAAGTTAAGACAATATATCAAGTCATACTCTTATAAGCAGTCACAAATTGATATCATTGCATAATATGCTGCAACAGTCCTATGAATTCTTGAGTATTGAGAAGTTTGAGCACAGACTTCTTCATAGTTGATGCAAATTCATTAACTCATCAAGTGCGAGAATCACAGACAAAGGATGTTGGTGCTCTTTCACCCAAAATCTACTCAGAAGTCCCAAAATCTTAGGCACTCTTTGCGACACTATACTTTAAGATGAAAACATACCTAAATACTAGCAGTCATAGGTACAACAGTGATTTTTAAAGAGTAAAGTGTTAGTGTACATACCTATCAGCTCCAGCACACGATAACATTTTGTTGATGCGGATGACATGGAATGGATGCAACCTCATGCGAATGTGGAACTGATCCTTTCCACAGTTCTTCACGAGGTATTTGTTACAGCAAATACGACCAGCCTCCAGAGCCTCAGAGCTCAGCTGCTCGTACTCGTCAGACACCAAGTGCACGCATAGCGGGAAGTCATCTACTGTGGCCTTCTTCTTTCCCAAGTCGAAGATACGGATCTTTGGGTCTGGTACACCACGACAGAACCGCGATTTGGGGTACGGTTTGTTTTTACAGTACCGATAACTGAAATGAAATAAAAGTTCGGTTAATTATCTGTGAAATAACTAAAGCCATTCACGAAAAATTTAAGGTTGTAAACTTACCACCTAGCTGGCCGGCGCCCCATTGTGACCTGAAATAAATCAATCAAATAATTTTAAATATATCCACAAGCAATATCTTTAACAAATCACAACAAATGATTTAACAATTCATGTGATTTTATTAGATTTCATTCAGAAAAAACATGCACCTTCACAAAGTGGCACCAAAAAAGAAAAAGAAACTCCTAAAGTTTGACGTTGACAGCCTTGACATTTTAGACAATGTCGCCAGTTTACAATATATGAAAGCAGGGGCACTATTTTTGAAAGTATGACACTCGTATACGAGCGATTTTTACATACAAAAATCGCTCGAAGACCAGAGTCACACTTTCAAAAATGGTACCCCAGATCTATATATATATACGTAAAAGAGTAAGTCGTAAGGGTTTTTCTTTTACGTGTAGGCCTATCCTGCTCGTATTTGGCACCGACATGGTAGAAACTTGATACTAAGGCATTACTCACCAATTCACCATTTATCAACGTAGACCCCAACTTGCCTCCCCGTCCCCGTAAGAAAGAAACACAGAAAACGTTTAAGCCTTCGTTTTTAAAGCAATACTAGAATATATGGCGGATAATCAATTGAATCAATCACACAAAATCTTGAGAGAGATAAGTTAAGCTTTTTCTACGAAAATTGCGTTTTTGAACGAACTTGTCAATGTCACCTGCTTTGATCAGTCAGTTTTGACAAAAAGCTCAATACAATTACAATCTTTGGTACCTACTTGTTGCCTTGTTGCTTTCAAGTCGAGTTTTTTAAAGCAAATAGGATGAGGATTGTCTTGTTTTTCAAGTAAATTTGTAGTCTCCATTCAATATTTCCAGAACCCAAAATGGGTGCTTTGACTAGTCGACAAAACGCAGGTGTTGAAGAGGCTGACGTTGTTTCGAATCATGCGTATAAATATCCTCCAAGATCAGGTAAATCTGACCTCTTGTATGTATTGATTATTTATTTTTGCATTTAATACAGTAATTCACTACCATGATATACCGTAATGTATAACCCTCGTTATGTTCTAAATTGTTGTTTATGTTAACCATTATCTACAAAGTAAATATATAAATTTAACAAAGAGGTCAATTACGTATGCGTAGGCAATTACTTCGGGAGCCACTTCATAATGGGAGGTGAGAGATTTGACACTCCGCAACCAGAAGCGTACTTGTTTGGTGAAAATGCTGACCTCAACTTCCTGGGCAGTAGACCCACACCAGTGAGTAAATTTATTTATATTATTCATTTACAAGTGATATTTGGGCCCATCTCTAAATAAATTAAAGTATTTAAGTAATTCCTCAGCAAGTAGTCTAATAAAAATATCATGGGATAGAAAAAAATGTGGGATGCTTAATTGATATCAGTACGGGTTTTTCTTTTATCAAGTACTAGCTTTTGCCCGTGGCTCTACCCGCATCAATGTCGATCCCTCGGGAATAGTACTTTTTCCTGGGATAAAAGGTAGCCTATGTCCTTCTGCATACTCTAGAGAACTTGTATGCCAAATTTCATGATGATTGGTTCAGTAGTTACGGCATGAAAGTGTAACAAACAAACAAACTCACTTTCGCATTTATAATATTAGTTAGGATTAGGATTTTATTAGGCATTTCTCATCTCACATGATGGTAAGTCATTATTTTCTTATTAATTGTTATGAAGATGATCAGTAATCAGTAATTTATTCTCATAAATATGAGTATGTACAGGAGGATCCTATGTATGCTAAATATGAGTATGTATAGAACCTATCCAGATACTTATCAAGATTTGTTTATTTCTAGTTTCCATATCCTCCACCTCAATCAAACGAGCCAACAAAGACATTGAAGAGCCTTGTGAATATCAGGAAAGAGTCCCTGCGGTTTGTGCGCTGCCCTGAGCCAGTTGCAAAGTTAGCCGAGAACAAGATTGGAGATGGAGTGGTCAAATCCGTGGACAGCAACGGCAAAGGCACCTACTATAACATAGAGTTTACATTTGACTGTGATGCTAGAATTGCCATTACTATATTCTATTTCTGTACTGAGGAAGTTACTCCTGCTGGAGTTGTGTGAGTATTATTTGATATTAACACTACTATATTTGTTAATATTAGCTCTAGCAGTAGTAGGAAATATATTTCAATTTTGGTAGCAGCAAAATTTGGAGAGTCATCTGACTAAAGCGCCTATTACGCCCATCTTAAATTCAGTCACTGACAACAGGAACGCCGCAATACGTACGATAGGATGGAGATATTTCCATTCAACAATTGGAGATAACAATCAAGATTAATGGCTTACAGCTTACATCAAAAAGGGCCTACTAATGCCCATTATTTATCTTTGCATGGTTCAATAATATATATTTACTGTGAATATAAAACGTCCCTCCTGGCTCCCAGGCCAATCCCTAGCACACAAATCTTTCCTCTTTTATAATATTATAGCCTAGATGTAGTCTAGCTAGATTAAGTTAAACTAATTAATATAGATAAAGACTTAAATTACAATTATTGTTCACAGCTACTACCCGCGAGACCCAGCCATGACATCCCAAACATACCACTACAAGAAAGGAGCCAACCAGCAGTTCTGCCAGATCTCGCACGTGTTCGACCCGTCCCGCCACCCTGAGGAGGACCTGCTGTACAATGCAGACAGAGAGATCATTCCTATTGCTATTTATTGTGTCGTCGATGAAGGTCAAGATGGTAAGAGTAGAGCATCTCTATTGCCTGTTTAAATTATGCTTGTATCTTTCTAATCAAACCTCTGACTCTGACCAAGCACTTCTGCAGCTACATGCTGTTCTTGTCTTTTAATTTATATTTGCTAGTATTGTGATTTATACACTGCAGTAGGAATACTGATACCATGTTGTTATTTACATTTTCTCTTCTTCCTAAAAACTTAATTGTAATTTTCACACAATTTACTTAAATTGTTTTTAAATAGCATTACAATGCACGGTATTCAAATCGCGTTAATCTAAGGGACGTGGGTTCGAATCCTACCTGTGGCCGAGTTCTTTTTCATTACATATTTTCAATTTTAATTTTACACAAATTATTGATGACAATCAATGAATTTCACCTGGGAACACTATGAATGCAAATTGTATTGTACCCTCATTAGCATTAGCATGCTATTTTCTTGAAAACATATTTATTATGTCGTTTTTGATTTGTTATGTAAAATATAGTCCACATGACTGTGAGATATGACGCTCAGGCTTATTGGATGAACGGAGTTGTGCTTAGACGCATTTTCATATAGCCCTGGAAGGTAATCTAGTCCTATGGGTAAGCTGGAATGAACCATAAGGTTTAGTACTACAGACAGAGCGTGGTTAAGTCCCTAATGCCTACTACAATTATTAGTAAAAAAAAAATATTTATGATTTTCTTAGTTAAAGGACTTCCTTTACTTAACCACGCCCCACCCTGCATAAGCCGACACCTACACGATCAGCAGTCTAGGAAAGGTTTCTTCCCATTTGTACTGCCTCTTATAACATACTAGTCATTTGCAATAAAAAATACAGTCCACTCTAAAGCCCAAGTCATTGATTTTAAATTATATTCTCTCCCAATCAATAATCTTAACGTCATATGCTACTGGGTATGTAAATAATTTAACTTCCAGAAATCAGACAGTCGCACACAACAATAGCAGTGGTGGAGAAGCATTCCGATGGCACCTATGTGCTGAAGGCCCTGAAGCAGAAGCTGTTTGTGGACGGCCTGTGCTACTTGCTGCAAGAGATTTACGGCATCGAAAACAAAAACTTGGATACTAAGGTGAGTTGGCGTCTTAACGTAATTGACGTCCATTTGTTTGATGACACGTTGTCATTAGGCTGAAGATTCTTGTAATGTCATAAGAGCGTATCTTCAATCACGTGTTATAATATGTGTATTTATGTTCAGAGTTATTATTATTTTCATATTTATTATATTTAGTTTGAATAGTATGTACAAGAATTGAATTAATCTTTTAGATTAAGTTTTATTTTTAGGTTTAGTTTGAAATCTAAATTGTATTTATTTCTTTATTTTCTTACAAATAAAGTCTCTTAGAATTGAATGTTCTTGTATGTTCCTCATTAGTCTTTATTGGTTCCCTTATGACTGTTCACATCTCTAAGCATACGGCTATGGTCAAGTTAAAGAGCGATCAACTTTTCGCACTTAAATAAGTCATTAAATAAATAATTTTTTTAAATAAATAAATATATACGGACAAATCACACAGATTGAGCTAGCCCCAAAGTAAGTTCGATACTTGTGTTATGGGATACTAACTCAACGATACTATATTTTATAACAAATACATATCATCCAAGACCCAGGCCAATCTGAAAAAGATCATTTTCCATCTTGACCTGGCCGGGGATCGAACCCGGTCACTCCGTGTCGCAGGCTGGCGTGTTGACCGCTGCGCCACGTAGCTAGTCATTGCTAACTAGCTTTATTTTTCTGATAGCTTGGGCAAACATACGAACGTACATACTAATGATATTTGGCACACTTGTTTATGCGCCTATTAAACCATCCTAAATTTAGGATCCGATGTGGGGGACGCCGCCGTACGTTAGACACGATACTTATCGGATCCGATTTAGGATGCGATTCAGGATGGTATAATACCCTCTTTAGAAACTGATATAGAATAACTTATTCATTTTGACAATAATACCTACATATTAATGGATCGAATTGCTAACATGCTTTTTAAAATCAGTTATAAAATGTTTGTTCTCAGCCAAGTTCAGACGAGGAGACTGAAGACGGTGGGTCAGAATGCGTGATCTGCATGTGTGACGTCCGCGACACCCTCATCCTGCCGTGCCGGCACCTCTGTCTGTGTAACTCTTGCGCGGACTCTCTGCGCTACCAAGCTAACAACTGCCCGATATGTAGGGCTCCGTTCCGCGCGCTGCTACAGATTCGAGCTTTGCAGCGAGTGTCCACTTCACCAGCACTTTTACCGGCCGCTAGCGCTGCAAGCCCACCGGATGTAAGTGTATATATATATATTTGTATTTATCCTTGTTTCCATTAGTGTTTGTCGATCCTGATCTGCCAGGAATGACGTGTAGACCATATAACTGTCTGTCCCATGCATAATGTGTACTCCCTGTAGTCAAAAATATATATTTCTATTCTTTCTTTTTACAAAAGTTATTATGCTTGGCGCGCCTGCAAAGTTTTGGAAATAATACGCTTCATAAAGTCGATTTTGATTGATAAAATTTGACCTTTAATACAGATAACCCTGTCGTTTTCAAAAAAGTCAGCGATTTTTATTCAAAATACTACTATTAACAACGAAATACTACTAGCGTATGGGAACGACCACTGGTGAGAAGAAACCGCCGTAAGAAACTCAATCCAGACTTGGTCCCTACGTGTCTGAAGGGTTCCGATTACATTGTTTACATTAGATACAATTTTTAATACTTTTGAAATTAGTTTAACACGCCAGCCTACGACACGAGGGTGTCCGGGTTCGATTCCCGGTCAGGTCAAGATGAAAAATGATCTTTTTTAGATTGGCCTGGGTCTTGGATGTGTATCTATTTATGTATTTATTATAAAATATAGTATCGTGGAGTTAGTATCCCATAACACAAGTCTCGAACTTACTTCGGGGCTAGCTCAATCTGTGTGATTTGTCCGTATATATTTATTATTATTTAGTTTATCTTTGTGTTGCATCGACAGGGCAGCATGGAGAACATCCCGGCGGGCTACGAGCCCGTGTCGCTGCTGGAGGCGCTGAATGGGCCGGGCGCGGCCGGGCTGCGGGTGAGCGCGGCGCCGCGACTGCCCGCGCCCGCCATCGCCAGTCCCGACACCGACACGGCCTCGGTACTACCACAGAATAACTCATAGCACACTCAGCCAACGATACCTCACCCCGCCATCTACCTTTATCTCGAATTAACTGTTGCCCGCGACTTCGTCCGCGGCAATTTCTGTTATTATGATTAATTAGTTTTCTCTATTAGTATACATGAATAACTTTCCCCCGTTTTTAAAACATTTTTCATTGATGCTTCGCTCCTATTGGTCGCAGCGAGATGGTTTATAGCCTAAAGTCTTACTCAATAAATGGACTATAGGCTAGTTTCCTGGGTCGTAATAATAACATAACAATTAGTCCGTCAGTTAGATAATCAAAAATTATTGGACACGTATTTTTTCTTTTGTCAAATAAACAATAAATAATAAAGATAAAGCGCGTCAAAGTTCAGGAGTGGGGGCTCGTGACGTCAAAGTTTGCTAAAAATTGTAGCAAACTATGACGTCACACGGAACTTCAAAGGGCTATATCTTTATAATTTTCTGTTTAATCGACAAAAGAAAAAATACGTGTCCAATATTTTTTCAATATCTAACTAACGGACTAATTATATTTTTTTAGGAAACTAGCCTATTCAACACAAAAATAATTTTCCAAAAAATCCTATCCTTCCCCAGCAGCATCGTCAAAAGTATAAGAAGCTCTCTAAACTGCGCATGGCAATAATTCTTCCCATGGAACGAAGAATCCTCGGCAGTGGTCTTCGTCCTGCAGTGGTCATTTTTAACTGCCTCCGTGGTCCAGTGTTTAAAACGTTTGTCTGTCGACCCGGGGACCGTGGGTTTGATTCCCACGGGAAACATACTCTGTTTGTTCCGTCGAGCCAAGAACAGAGATGACTGTATCAAGCTGATCGCCAACCTTCACTAGTTGGAGAGGCACCTTAAGAAGAAGAAGATACTCTGTTTAGTTGTTTCCAGTTTGGTTAGGACATTGCAGGCTTGAATCACCTGGTTGTCTGATAATAAAGATTCCGTGCTTCGGAAGGCAATTTAAGCCGTTGGTCCCGGCTGCCATCTGGTATCCGAAGAACTCTGACACCAGGGTGTGCATGGTCGATTGACCGTGACATCTCTCGATGATGAGTGGACATTTGCGGCTGGAATGATAATAAGGGTGTGGAATAGTAGCATCGGCGTTTAAAGTGTTTGTTGGCGCAGGCAGCAGAGATCCTGAACCGCTGCAACCTGGAGCGCAGCTCGTCCACGAGCCTGGGCAGCGCGGGCGGCAAGGCGCGCGCCAAGGACGACGCCAAGCCGCGCCCAGCCGACGCCGCCAGGGCGCCCACGCCAGAGGTTTCTCTTCATCATTCTTATTTCTAAGCTCCGTGGCGCAGCGGTCAACACGCCAGCCTGCGACACGAGTGCCCGGGTTCGATCCCCGGCCAGGTCAAGATGGAAAATGATCTTTTTCAGATTGGCCTGGGTCTCGGATGTGTATATATATGTATTTGTTATAAAATATAGTATCGTTGAGTTAGTATCCCATAACACAAGTCTCGAACTTACTTTGGGGCTAGGTATCTCTGTGACTTGTCCGTATATATTTATTTATTTATTTCTTCTGGCGTTATGTCGACTATGTGACTAAAACCACCAAGACCGGTGAACATCGTCATCAGGTCTTTTTAGTCTCAACTGCAGGAGCATGACCCTCTCTGTACTACCGGAGTAATTTCTTACCAGTTTTTTAGGTTTTTGAAGGTTCATATCTCTTAAAATAATTTAATTATGAAAAAAATTAACACATACGGACATGCCACAAAAGTATTTTGATAAAAATATCATTGCATACTGCTCTACTTTATATATACCCGGCGAAGAATCAGGGGACTAAGCTTATATGGAAATACGACCCTTCGATTTCCTCTTAACGTACAGAACGAAAACTCCCTTCGTCCCCCGCAACATGGCGTTCCCGCACCTCTCCCCCGTAAATGGAGTGCGATGAGTTTCATTGAAACAGGGTTAGGTTTTGTTCCAAGTCGAATGCGAATGTTAAAAATGAAATACTATTGCAGTCAATCGCTGTTTATCCGCCTCGAATAATGAAGGAATACATTTTATAAATCTCCGAATGATGTACACGTAAGCAACAATATCATTTTATTTACCTTTTCAGCCATATTGTAGGCAAATGTGAATGGGAATAAAATAGATATGAGTATTACTACATACTATTTTGTAGGCTTTGTCAGCTGCTTATAATCCATATCTGTCTTATGGTAAAAAAAAAAATTGAGAAGTTTCTGAAATAATAAAGCAGCAAGTAAGAAGCTGTAGGTAATATTCATTGTTACGGCCATAGAGTTACGGCAGATCTTACGCAGTCGTCTTACTCATATATAATGAAGTACTCTGTGTCTCACTCACACGGATACGTTCAACCTACAACATTGTCGCAGCATCATTTAGGTATAATATAAATTTTATCAAAAACTTTAAATGCTTTTATTGTCTACTAGCTGTTGCCCGCAACTTCGTCCGCGGCAATTTTTATTATTATTATTAATTAGTTTTTTTCTTAGATGAATAATTTTCCTCCGATTTCAAAACATTTTTTATTGATGCTTCGCTCCTATTGGTCGCAGCGTGATGTTTTATAGCCTAAAACCTTACTCAATAAATGGACTATCCAACATAAAAAGAATTTTCCAATTTGAACCAGTAGTTCCCGAGATTAGCGCGTTCAAACAAACAAACTCTTCAGCCTTTTAATATTAGTATAGATTATTTTTTAACCTCTCTATTTTTGGTGTATGCATGAATGTGTGTTGTAGCTGTAGCCATAAACGGTCGATAGTAGGTACTGTATTTGTACGAAATAAACCTTAATAATAATCAAGGCTGTCAAATAAGTATTTAGGGGTCATTCAAATATTACGTAAGCGGCGAATGGGGGGGGTCTGAGCTTGGCTTATTTTTGCTGACAAAGGGGTTGGAAGGGTCTACAATGTTATGACGTCAGCAACATTTTGCAAAATTATACCAATGTTAACGTAAGCTTGGGGGGAGGGGCAAGAGTTTTTCTTCCTTTTGCTGACAAGGGGGAGGAAATAACTGATATATTGCTTACGTAATACTAGAACGGTCGCTCATGGTAAAACGATTGGGTCTACTTTTCGATTTTAGTAATACAATAAAAAAACACACCTAGATACGAACAATATATATGTATTGTGTCGAACTTTAACTGGCATCATGA
Source organism: Elegia similella (assembly GCA_947532085.1). Taxonomy (NCBI): domain Eukaryota; kingdom Metazoa; phylum Arthropoda; class Insecta; order Lepidoptera; family Pyralidae; genus Elegia; species Elegia similella. The sequence goes on along the minus strand of OX383932.1, from coordinate 27,003,345 downwards.
GTAGGTATAATTTATATCATTAAAACTAACGTGAGATACAGACATTATGTACTAATAACGGGTCACTCACGTGCTATTTCGTCGGGATTGCCGACTATAGTTTCGGACTCGTCAGGAGCCCATTTTCAAGGCGAGTGCGAGACGCGCGGCGGAGGGTCCCGAACTCGTTATATAATAGTCGGCAATCCCGACGAAATAGCACGTGATTGACCCGTTTTTAGTACATCATCATCATCATCAGGTCCTTTTTAGTCTCCACTACAGGAGCACGACCCTCTCTGTACTACTAGGGCCATACTTGGCCAGAGCAGCCAGAGGACTTGGCCTACACTCTCCACGCTGGCCAGACGTTTTTAGTACATAAGGTATAATTTAATTTCATTCTTCGTCGTCAGCCCTGGTTCTTTAACTCACACATTAGCGTGTGCACGGATGTAAAATTTTGTTTGTAGTAGTTTTAGGTATTTATGTCGTTTAGTTTTTATGAAGTGCCATACCTGTGTCTACGTATGACCTACGCTCTGTCAATTGGGCTACCGCATGTTAAAACCTTGGCGTCGAAAATCTCCACCATATCCCATTTCCCTTATACGCATTAAGGCTTGCGTCACCTAAAACACCTACCCCACTTTTAGAAGTGAGGTATTTGATTCAACTCATTTTACAATGAATTTGAAAATCAACTAATACAGCGTGATTTTGAACCCCCTAGCTTTATTGAAATCTGGGAACCAGAATCCATGATGGAATACAGAATTGTAAGAAAAAAGGTAAGAAACGAAAAAATAAATTTAACCTTTTATAGAAATTCGTCCAGCTGATCGGCGACTTTGTATGGGGAACCTAATTTTCTTTTTCGTTTTTTACCTTTTTCTCTTGGCGTTCTGTGTTCAATTAGGGATTCTAATTCCCAGATTTCAATATAGCTAGGGGGTTCAAAATCACGCTGTATGTAGGAAGCCATGCAATATTTTGATGTGTTTGTTTTGCTTTCACAATGCTATTTTGATATTTGTCAGTTCCGCATGTCCGTGTTGCTGGCGCGTGAAGAAGAGGCCAAGCGCTGCGAGGAGAAGGCAGCCGCCAGCAGCCCGCTGTTGTACAACAACCACGCTGATGCCACGTCCAAGGTCAGGCTCACTTTTCTTATCCTCGGTAAAAACTACTTCTTTTCGAGTCGGTGTCGGTGGCAAACCGTAAAATCGCTGCAATTATCCACAGAGGGCGTAACGTGCTACATTTAACAGATATATATACTAGAACTAACAATAAAAGCGTTTTCGATTATTCTATTTGTAATATTTGTATTTGTAATATTTTACCAACTAAGAAATTGACTAAAATATTTATTATTTATATATTATTATTATTATCTTTATTTATTTAATTTCTTAGGACTAGGTTTTTATAAAACTTATATAAAAAGTAAAATATAAAAAAATATCATACAAAAAATACAACTTTTATAAAAACCTAATCCTAGAGGTCTGCCAGCAGCGGGGCAGGGCTCAAGCTACCGACAGTTAAGGCTACAGAGAGAGAAACCTCCTGACGATGCGCGCAGTGTCCAGTAGTACTGCCTTCTGTATCTGACCCTTGATCCAGCCATCTAGCGAGAGCCTCTTGAGGTGTTGGTCGAGGCTCTTCGCTATAAGACCGTTCACTGAAACGACTATCGGGACAATGATCGTCGAGTCCACATCCCACAAAGCGGTCACCTCGTGGGCCAAGTCTAGGTACTTAGTAAGTTTGTCCTTCTCGGCCTTCACAAGGTTCTCGTCATGCGGGATGGTGATATCGATGAGCATTGCCTGGCGCGTCGATCGATCTGTCAGCACGATGTCAGTCTTATTGGCAACAATAGTCCTATCCGTGATTACAGATCGATCCCAATAGGGCGTGGCACACCCAATTTATTATTATTATTATTAACTATTAACTCTGATTAAATTCTTAACTTTTAAATTAAAGCGTTACGTTTATCTTTTTTTTCGTTTCATCTCACAATGACTTTTGGAACTAACTTTATCAGAGCCTTTGCCAGAGTACGAGTTTTATTTTTAATTGTGTCCCCGGAAGAGATATAAATATTCTTTATGCTACTATTTAGTTTTATTTAAACACAAGCAAATCATATCCAACAGTGTTGGTTTACTATAATAGAATTGAGGGCAAACAAATAATCATTTAACGGTTGGTGGTTATCGTGGTTATTCATGAGTTAGTATTTTATGAATAAAAGACCAATCACTCTTTGTTTTTTTTTACTAAATATTGGATAATGCATTTGTCTCCCATCTCACCTGATGGTAAGTGACGATGAAGACGAGGATGTAACATGCCTATCCAAGAGATACCCATTTATTCTACTTTTGAATGTCCCGGGACTGTACTTGTCTGGGAATAGGTTTAGACGCAGGCAGTTCATTCCACACACTCGTTACTGAATTCAGTTAATGACGAGAGGGACGCCGCAGTACGTAAGACACGATACGAGATATTACCATTCGTGTCTAACGAACTGCCTCTCCTCGGTAACTGAATAAAATACATATGTAAAACATGCAAAACTTGTCGTTTAAAGTGGTCTAATTAAGTAATATACAATATGCAAAAAAAACCCTGTCCGATCCTTGAAGGGATGATTCAGCCCGTCGATATAAAAATCTTTTACTATGGGACCAATGCTGGGAACTCGAAATTTATTTGACGTTCCCATACAAATTAACCAGACGGACGAAGATTTTTGTTTGAAAATGTCCTTTTTTTTTAGTTTCCAACTTTGATTCCATAGAAAAAGTTGTTCATATCGACGGGCTGAATCAACCTTTCAATGATCTTTAGAGTTTTCTTTACATATATACAATACTAGCTGTTGCCCGCGACTTCGTCCGCGGCAATTTCTGTTATTATGATAATTTAGTATAGATGAATAATTTTTTCCCCGTTTTCAAAACATTTTTTATTGATGCTTCGCTTCTATCGGTCGCAGCGTGATGTTTTATAGCCTTAAGCCTTCCTCAATAAATGGACTATCCAACACAAAAAGAATTTTCCAATTTGAACCAGTAGTTCCTGAGATTAGCGCGTTCAAACAAACAAACAAACTCTTCAGCTTTATAATATTAGTATAGATGTAATCTTAATTATGATATGAAGTATTGAGTACTTAAACTATTTTCGCGTGTTTCAGTCGTCACTGAGCCTAGACTACCCGGCGGATGTGACGTCAGTGCACGAGGCTTCCTGTTCCGAGGACGAGGGCTCGGTGCGCGGCTCGCTGCGCACCTCACACCACTCCACGCTCGCCGAGCACGCCGAGCATGCCGAGCACAACGAGCAGGACGTCGAGCCTGACAGCGAGACTGAGAGGCTGTCGCCGCTGCTCACGCAGACCAACTCGGTATACATATGTCTAGATAAAGTTCTCAGAACATGTCTCCTGCCGCTTCCAGCACGCCGAGCATGCTTAGCAAAACGAGCAGAATGTCGAGTCTGACAGGTCAAGTCGGGTCATGTCTAGATATTATACTTAGAACATGTCATCTGCCTCCTGACACTCCAAGCATACTGAGCAAAATAAGCAGGATGTTGAGCCGGACAGCGAGACTGAGAGGCTGTCGCAACTCGGTCGGTTTCTATTTTATACTATAGTGTTTATTTTGATACTGGCTAAAATAAGCTTCTGATCCATTCTTCAGTTCGATAGCCAAAATAAAAGAAAAATAATTGGCTGTCTGGAAAGTCGGTTAACGAACGATAATTTTACGTGATAATAGGGAAAGAGGCCGATCGTGCCCCTCTTCTTCCGCGCTCTTGCTTACACACGGAACGTGACACGTTTTCGTACGTGCAGCCGGCGTTCGTCAATTTAAAAGAAGTTATAACGCCAAAAAGTAATTAGTCATGTTGTTTGTTGTTTTTCGTGTGTTTAAGTGGCCTACACTATTGTCAGATTTTTCAAGATGCCACAGGCATCTGTCATGGACATTAACGATGACAGCCAAAACCAACGGCTTAACGTACCTTCCAAAGCGCGGAGGAGCTCGAGATATTTTTATGCGACTTGCGGTCACCCATCACAGTGGGGCCGCACCCAGGGTTGCTTAACATGCGTAAGCGTTATTAATGCTCACGAGCACTGGGCCATCGGGCTCCTCATTAGTAAAGTCATCTCTAGGTGGTGAAGAGTGACCGCGCATCGCCGTGCCCCAGTGCTGGGACTGGGGGCCTCGCCAGTACGCCGGGCTCGTGCGGCGCCGCCAACGGAGCCCTACCCGGGAACGGCGCGCTGCGACTGTCCACGCCTACACTGGCGCACATCGATGACACAGACACCGATGAGCCCGAACACGCCACCAACTGTAAGTGTGGGGTTTAGTGTTGTTATCTGACCGTAACATTGAATTAGAAAAGCTATGGAACATTGCGCTCAAAAACTGTCACCACGAAACTACTTTGCGGTTTTTTCAAAGAGGGCGGGGCTAAAAAAGTACCTTTATCTTTTCACAAACTAGTCTGCTACGCGCTCCGTGACGGAAGGACGCGTCGATAAAAGCATTTAACGACATTTTTTTTGTGAATATCGGCGAAATCTTAACGAAATGACTTCTTGTAAAAGACGGAAAAGTGACACTGGAGTAACTTATCATAGCGAGGTAGGCGAGCTGCTAGCTTGCCTATCTCCGCTATGTTGACACCATAGCGTTAGATATGTTAACACCGCCCCGTGACCTTGACGCGGCCAATTGCAAACGAGCTTCGTCTATTAGTGCGTAAGTTTTTCGTTGTGATTTGAGTTAAGTTTGTTTGCGTAAATGGGACTGATATTGAATCGTTAGTTGTATGAGAGTTACGCTTCCATAGTTTTTCGAATTCAATGGACCGTAAGCTACAATAACTGACCGACAGAAATGGTAATGTATCGATAAATGACGGGAAGAAACGGTCAACCATGTTGCAAACGAAAAATATATGTTTAAGTACTTTTGAACGCTATAGACAAAAAAATCTTGTGTATAATTGATTTTTAGGGTTTCTTACCAAAAGGGGAAAAACGGGACCCTATTAGCATGACTCCGCTGTCCGGATGTCACCACGCTGTATCTCATGAACCATGATAGTTAGACAATGATATAGTACGCGACAGCTCGACATGACAGTTTTCTAGTGATATGGCAAAATGTACCAGTTTATATCGATATTTTTTTGCAACGCAACATAATTAAATGAGGTTTATTATAATTAAAATATATTAGGCGGAGACTTGTTATTAGCATTATTACATATGATTTATAATTATTCATTGATGCTGTAAGACTCCCTAAGTATAAATGAAACGAATAAATTTATTCAGTTTAGGCTGCTACAAACACTTATAAATGTCAAAGAAGTTAAGCTATAGGTTCGCAAGCCCTACGGTGAGAGAACTTGTAACGAGAAGAACCGCCAAGAAACTCGTCAAGAGCTGTTTTTTATTTTCGATTTATCACACCACTTTGATTCATCGATTCGATATGTAATATTATTGCTAATATCAACATTGTTGTTATCGATAAACCCGGTCGATGGGCACTCGTGCAACACTAAAACAAAGATAGCGCGGGCGATGCACGGGTGTGCGGGGTGTTCCCCGCGCTTCAGCTGCCCGATTGCCATGTCGAGCTGTTGCGTACAGTAGTTGTCTGTATCGTACCTAGTTATTCACTGAGAAAGCAGTGGTAAATAATAATGCCTGGTAAAAATAATTATAGTATGCGTTTCTCGCCACAACCACTGCCTAGATCAGCCATACCTACAATCTTTTTTCTCCCTGGACACAGCCGCTACTGCTACACATTGCGAGCCGTAATAATCTAGCCTTACCAACACCGAGCGACGGAATGTTGCCGTGACTTGAGCTCAAGAGTAGGCAGTTAAGAAAATAATGAATATTTATTGGATATAAGTGTGTAAAACAACCCTTTGAACTAAAGAATTGCCTAGTGTTATATGCCTACATATATCATACCTTACACGCTAGTTATGTTACTAATACGATTAACATATTTAGCTAATCATAGTAAGCTACTTCTTTAGTTAAACGTCAGCTACGTAGTTGAACGACAACATTCTCAGTGCTTCTTTGTATTTTATTGCTACATATTATCCCATTGAGATGCTTGCTACGAGCTATGTATTATAAGTAATAAATCGTCAGTATGAATTCTATAGATTACGATAATAAAGATGAATTACGGTTTTTCAATTAATACACAAATATGGTTTACAAATCATATTTGGCTATTAGATAGGCAAAGTCGGCCACTATAGAAAAGAAGTAAAGAAAGTAGAAATAATTGTAATATGGTGGTAGCCGTGGCGGGGTCTCCGCCGGCGGCCTCGGACTCCGAGTACTTCACGCCCGAGGAGCCCGCCACCACGCTGCTGTCGGGCGCGCCCAAACTCGCCGTAAGTCAGCTGCTCGCCTCGTCGCCATCTTGACATCATCCGCCATTTTGTTTTCTCGTGCGACGTTTCCTTTGCCATTTGTGTGGTTATTTTAGTTTGTTTTTATTATTATTATTTGTAAATTCAAGTTTATTTTTTTATTGATATTGTCAAATATGTAGCTTGCTTTATATTATTTGATTGAGGTAAGTATGTAGAGGTGCCAATCCTACATGTACATCATGTCGTAGGTTCGGTCTAATTGACTGGAAGTGTAGTAGACATTTTAGTCATTCAATTAACTGAACAAGTGGGATAAACTTTCCCACTATTTCTTCCAACTACTCTACAGAATTAGTGGGTTAGGTGTTGTAGTAGAAAATACAGACTGTATTTACCTATGTGTGTTTTCTTGCTTACGTTGTGATATAATTTGCGCAATCATGTTCATGTTAACTAGTTCATTAATTTTGTGTGATAAAGTCCCATTTTACCGGCTAACGACGTTAGAACATTTAAATATAAAGTACAGAGAAATCTGACTCCCCCTCAGTAGTGACACTATACTGATAGGGGGTCAGATTTCTCTGTACCCAACTGCATTATATGTACATAAAGACTTTATATACCTTGACTTTGTTTACTGTTCAGAATTTCACGTCTTTAGCCATTATTATCCACAGGACAGTGATGATCGCTGGTTTTACGTCCTCACTGTTGAAACGCAATTGTGGCTCTAATCTGTTCTCATGAATCTTTCAAAGTAGACGAATACGCTCACTGAATTTGTATTCTAATTCTTATTAAGTTTCTAGTAAATGGGTATATTACAAGTCATATTATATCTCTGACTTTGACTGTACTTTGAAAATTACATGATAACAATCACGAATTTCCGAAAATCTCTGCTGTCTTGTGGATATAGTAGTTAGCTATTTCCTCAATCAATCCAATAATTCAATGAAATTTCCTTTACAGGAGACTGCTATCAATGTAGAGTGTGCTCCCCAGCGATGGGCGCTGCCCCATCACGTCACTTCGCTGCCGGGTATGTAAAATAGTACGATTCTATAACAAAAGGCGTCAAATTTTCGTGAGCTACAAAATCAGAAAACCACGTTGGGCGCCAATTTCATTCGCGCGAATCTTATGACTAGAGAGCTCTTAACATACGTATTTTATTGTTATATACTAGCTTTTGCCCGCGACTTCGTCCGCGTAGAAGTCGTAAATAGTTCTAATAGGAGTAGATTGGACATAGTTTCGGAAAATTCTTTCTTAACGGATGCCTACATCGTACAAAGAATTCACTCTCCAAGATACATGTCTCTACGATCAACAGTTTAGGCTGTGCGTTGATCCGTTAGTTAGTCATTCATTCAGGACAACTAATTTTATATGTATAGATGACGAGCCATGAAGAAACAGTAAGTCGGAATATTTTTAAAAAATCATGTTAGTAGGCGATTCGGCGAGCAACTACTCAACCCATCACGATTCTTTTTGCCACCTACACGCCTACCAACATGCTAAACGTGGCCTTTAGATCTTAACGACCTAGCTCTGTAAAAAACGTGATAGTATTTTAAAAATTCTCAACACGCATCATCTAAGTATAGTTTGTTTGTGGTAGGGACCCCGCTGTCGCAATCGAGCGTGCGTTCGTCGGGCGACTCGTACAGCTCGACGTCGTCGACGCGCCAGCTGCTGGGCGCGCCGGCGCTGGCCCCGGAGCCGGCGTGCTAGCGCCCGCCGCGGGCGGGGGGCGCGCCCCCCGCCACGCACTACTGCTACCGCGACGCCCGCGACCACCTGCACTACCTACCCAACCCTGACAACCCCAGCTGCCCGCCCGGCGGCGGCCACCACTCCTATTACACCCTCGAGGATGAGAAGGGCTTCGTGGTCAGGCTGCCGGTCGCGCACTACATAGTCCGGCCCGGCCGCAGCGATTGCCCTGCTATTCTGAAGGTCTCCACGGCTTCGCAGACCATGCCGACTCTGCTTGAACTTGAGTAGTTGAGGTTTTCATTTTTTTAGCATGTTCGGCTCAATTTTAAGACATCTGTTCTTGGCTATGGGAATTGACTGTACTAAGTGGTACTGACCTGCAGACCTGTTTGCTAACTTATCATACAATGTTTTGATAGGTACTTCAAAATAAAGGCTTTCGTATGATTCACTTTTTTTTTTATTTCAGATGTATATAACATGTAATGTATTTTGAAATGACTATTAAAACATTGTACACTGAGTTAGCAAATAGGCCAGCTGTTGTAAACATAGTTCATAACAATCAAGAGCTATAGTTGGATGAAACTATATATAGAAGTGTATTAATGTATCATAATGACAAGAATCATCACAACTGCGAAGCATTACATTTCGGATGGTACACCTGTCCCTACCAAGGCATTTCCTGTAATATTGTGTGACTGTATAGAACTTTGTGTTAATGACAAATGTCTTAAGCGCCTATTAAACTAATCTGAATTCGATTGGATATATCTCCAATCGTGTCTCACGCATAGCGGCGTCCCTCTCGTCGGCGTGTGCGTTACCCCAGCAAAAAAGTACTGAATATCAAAACGTAATATTGCTAGATAATTAGTAAGTAACATCGTGTAAATGTAGTTGAAAGTTTTAAATTTGTACGTCCATTAATTTTTGAGATATTAATTAAAATCAGATTCTGCTAGGATGACATTTCAAACGTTACGCCAGCAAAAAATTTTCTCGGATCCGAATGAAAGTTAATACAATAATTAGTAGTTGATGTGCTGTAAATGTACTTGTTTAAATAGAATTTGTACGTCTCCAGACTTTTGCGATATTCAAATTTTTGCTGCGGTAACGTTTGGTCGATTGCTGGATCTCATAATCGGCACGACGTGGGAGTTTGATTTTTTTTACTTACACTGTTATGAATTTTTGGTCATGTCTGTGAAAACAGAATTTATAAAAATGTTACCATTGAAGGATTAAAAATAAAAATATGAAATATTTAACAGGTATTTTAACTCCTGTACTTTAAATATAGGACCTAGAAACTAATTGTTGACGTTAGTTTGTACTTTATAATTGCCTACAATGCCTAGGTAAGTATCAATATGACATCTTAAGTATTAAATTAGTTATGAGGAAAAAGAACCATATCTAGGTCGCCAGGAATTTCGATAGCCGATTTTACCAGTTTTTCTATTAGTTCGAAAGTCGACAGCTATCAAACTATTTGTAAGAGTAAGTTAACTATTAGTTTACAAAAAATCAGCTCAATACACGCAGTAGTTTAGGAAATATCATTAAATATCCAACTGTAGGTGAAATACCATGATAAACCAACCATTTTTAGGAGTATAGTAAAAGGCGACGGTACCGTATATTTAGTTGTATTACTGAAATTGGTCGTGTATTCATTTATTTTTGCGGTACATTCGTGTACTGAAGTGTTCGCATTTATAAATATAATCTTTATTTCTTCATACGAGAGTGTAGAATACAGTTTGTGTACGTATGCGAACATGAGGATGAGTTTTTAATGCATATATTCTTGGTTTTATGCCTTGGTTCTATACATAGGTAGGTACCGATATATAATATATATTATCACCATATTTAATTTCTTTCGAGTAATAGGTACGCTAGGCGTTTACAAAATACCTATTTAGATGAGTAGGAAAAATCTTTTACTTTTTGAAGGCTTCCGGATTTCCGTCTTGTTTAGTATTTGTTATGTAAGTTTAGGTATAATATAAATTAATAGTTATTTCATTTGCAAACTGTAAATTACAAATCTCATTATTGGATAACAAAATCAAAGATTTTTTTTTAAATCTGACGCTGTATACATTTGGTTTACATCATTGTATTATGTGCGCGACCGAGACGAGACGAGACGTCAACACAAAAAAGATCAACTGTCGTAGTATTCACTCTAGACATTTGGTCGATCCCGCAGGAGTACCACAGACCGCTCTGCAGCAGCGCCATCTAAATATCAGTTTCTGAACTAAACACTAAGTTTACTCCACTCATAACTTTGTAAATACACAACAATTTTTAACTCATTATTTATTTTAAATTAGGACAATTAGTTAGTGGTAAATAATATGCTAGTATTTCATACTATGTCGGAAGTGTCAAACGCAAAGAAAAGAATGAGTTTATCACTCAAATATATAGAGGGCGTTTACTAATATTGTAAAGAAAGTATCAACCCCATGAATGCACTCTTCTTATCAGCGTTGCTAAATGCTGGTCAGTGACTCATTCTTGTCATGGCCACAAACTAGTTAGAACTTGAGATCCCTGTCAAAGTAATATAAATGTACAGATCTATAATTTTATTCTGTGTTCTGAGAAGTGAAATATACGGCTACGTACGGCCGGACTGGCGCATGGATACCGGTGTTCTGAAATACCGGTGTAGTGTATCGGTAAACATTTTCGGTATTTCGATACAGTGATCTATTTTTGCAAGGTTGTTTAAATACTAAGAAAGCCCGATTTCTTAATGCCGTTTATACTGCTGATGAGTTTTTATATTCATAGCGTAGAAAAGCTGCCTTAATCGCTCTCTGCAAACAAGACTTCCTCCTTCAGACGTTTGAGCGTCTTGATGCCCTCGACCTGAACAATACTTACCAATCGTTATTGGAATTATTTAAACATTAACGGCCATACAATAAAACTTTACATTTACTTTTTTTACCTCCCTGATTTCTGATCAACTGAGTTGGCAACCCTAGTGGCGCACGCAACTAAGCGCGCGAAGCGCATAGTCGTGGTCTTGTAAAGCACTCTGCCACTCGTCATATAAAAAAACCAATGAGACATCACATGATAACCTGTTAGGGAACCACCAAATAAACAAATATATAAATCCAAAACTATATCTACATTATGAGTGTAAGTGCAGCGGCCCGGTTGACGGAATGAGAATAGTACTCATTGAAATAGGACTGCTGGGCACATTCCAATTGAGATTGTATTATAAGTACAATATAAAAAATGTGGTCCTAAGCAAACAATAGTTTTGTAGAAGTTAAAAAAAAAACTTGAATTTAACGATGTACGCGACTGTACTATTTTACGTGAATACTACTGCAAATTTAGGATGGTTAGCAATATATACTGTAGCGTCGCTTTTTGCTATACTCCCGAAAATGGTCGGCTTATTATGGTATTTCACCTACGGTTGGATATTTAATTATATTTCTTAAACTACTGCGTGTATTAAGCTGATGTTTTGCAAACTTATAGTTAACTTACCCTTACAAATAGTTTGATAACTGTCGACTTCCGAACTAATAGAAAAACTGGTCAAATCGGCTGTCGAAATTCCTAAAGGCCTAGATATGGTTCTTTTTCTCATAACTAATTTAATACTTAAGATTTCATATTGATACTTACCTGGGCATTGTAGGCAATCATAAGGTACAAACTAACGTCAACAATTAGTCTCTAGGTCCCATATTTAAAGTACAGGAGTTAAATTACCTGATTTCATATTTTCATTTTTAATCCCTGAATAGTAACATTTTTAGAAATTCTGTTTTTGCAGACATGATCTACAAATTCATAACAGTGTAAATAAAAATAATCAAACTCCTAAGCCGTGCCGATTATGAGATCCAGCAATCGGCCAAACGTTACCCCAGCAAAAATTCGAATATCGCAAAAGTCTGGAGACGTACAAATTCTATTTATACAAGTACATTTACAGCACATCAACTACTAATTATTGTATTAACTTTCATTCGGAGCCGAGAAAATTTTTTGCTGGCGTAACGTTTGAAATGTCATCCTAGCAGAATCTGATTTTAATTTATATCTCAAAAATTAATGGGCGTACAAATTTAAAACTTTCACCTACATTTACACGACTTTACTTACTAATTATCTAGCAATATTACGTTTTGATATTCAGTACTTTTTTGCTGGGGTAAGGGGGGCCTCGTCGGCGACTGAATTCAGGATGGTATAATACCCCCTTTACTCGTAATCTTGACTAAACTTTTAGGTACCTAAAATGATTATAGTTATATGAAATAGCTCGTAAATTCATAGATTCACACAGTAACACTATGATGGAGTCAGGGAGATAGAGCGCGCAGTGGTGTACGCCGCCCGAATTGACTTGCGCGATGTTCCCAAACGTCAAAAAGTTTGTATTGAAGTGTACTTAGGCCAGATAACTGTGGCCCTTGGTGACAATGAGGGTTTCCTGAAATACCTACGACCAGAGGGCAACACTGTTTTGTAGGGTTTGATAAGCCGCTGTCATTGGGTTATATTTGTAAAGCTGAACAACTTACACATTGTTGGCCAATAACAGCTTATGGGACATAAAAGCCTCAGTGCTGCCACCACTTCATTTCAGAAAACCTCTATTCATTGAACTAACAACTTATTCATTATTATAACTAAACTTCTAGAGACCTAAAATCATCATATGAAATAGTTTGTGATAATGGGAATGTTGGTATTAAGTCTGTAGAGCACTGAAACAACGCAATAATAGCTGTTTCGCTTTACTGGCTATTCATTGAATTAACACTTGATGTTATGTTAAATTCTGTGTATAAACAAAGCTTTTGTTCATTTTGTTGTTGTCTAAATCTTAAAGGTTTTCTTGTCTAAATCTAATGTAAATAAGTTTAACAATTAAGTAATAGATTATATTATTGTTAAAACTATATTTATTATTGTTAAGCCTTAAATATAGTTACTAAGCATAGGTGTTTAAGATAGAAATGGACTGAGCGGACATTCCTTGAGTAGCAGAATCTCAAATAATTTAAGCTTATGTATTTTATTCTCAAAGGTATGATGGAATAAAATAATTTAGTTTACTTTGTTTTTTATTTCAAGAATTTTGTGATATAAATTGAAATTATTCTATATTCATCTTAATCTAATTTTATATATAAGCATAGCAAACAACACATGATGTGGACATGTTTAATTAATATTTGCTAAAAGCTCAAACTATGCAAATATAATTAGCTTTCACCGCGGCTCCTCCAGCGTCAATGTTGATACTTCGGGAACAGTATTTCCCAGAATACACTATATATACACTATACACTATATCTTTCTCTGTAGCCCAGACAATGGGTATCATGATGATCAGTGAAGATAGGGCATGAAGGCAAACTCACTTTCGCATTTATAATATTAGTTAGGATGAATTACACATAAAACATTGCACAAGTCTACACATAAAAGTATTTTTAAATCTAGGTAAAAGCTGGTTTGGCGAAACAAAATACTAGACAATATGTTAGTACAAACTATACATAATATAACTTATGTTTTTTAATCTTTATAAAAGCTGTCCTTTGTTCATAAGAATCTCAACTTTGGTTAGGCATGACACTGCGAAGATCCTGAGGGTCCTTAGCATTCATGATTTTCTTCATGGCTTGTCGTCGGGCTGCATAAGCTGACATCCTCGTTAGCCTGGTGCGCCTCTGTTCAGGGGTCTCCTGAGCAAGCCTCTTAGCTGCGTATGCGGACATTCTAGCCAGCCTCTGCTCCCTCTGTTCACTTGTTTCTCGGGCTAATCTTCTAGCTGCATATTCAGACATTCTTTTTAAGCGCACCGCGCGCTGTTCTGGTGATTCGTTTGCCAGTCTCTGCGCGGCATATGCTGACATCTTCGCAAGCCTCGCCGCTCTGTCCTCTGGTGTTTCATTTTTCGGGACAGATCCCCTACGCCGGCGCTGTTGCTTAGGTTCATTAGTAACTATCATTAGAGGATCTAAAGACTGAGTAAAAGTTTCCGCATCTGCGTGTATCTGGTGCGCATGAAACTCACCATTTTCAGTTTTAACATTGCTGTAGCACATAGAGCCTTCGTCTATGCTGAAATTAGTGACATTTGCCTCTTCCTCTTCATTATCATCGTCTATAACAATTAAAGTATCGGGATTTTCAGGTTTAATTGTAGAAATCCACTCGTGATTTGCTTTCGCTATCACCATTTTCTTCCAGGAACAATCTGATGAATTTAAATCACCCATATTGATTGTTCAAGGATAGCGTTATCCACAGAACCATATTACGTTTAACTTCACAGGTCACAGGAATTTGCACGATTCATAAAACGAATATTTTTTGTTAATAGTCCATGAATAAATTTACAAAAAATAGTAAAAGTCTCAAGTGAGACGAGCGGAGCTTTCCTGTGAATTTTTGTCAACAACAATGAATGTCACAGAGTATATATGTGAAATGTCAAATAAGTGTCAATTTACGGGCATGTTCCGTCCGAATGCCCGCTGCGATATTTGTGGCCAACACGTGTCAGATTTTTCAGGCTGCGTAAAGGCATCTGACATAGCTTAAAGACTGCTCAATGATGACAAAGGCTTAACGTGCCTTCCGAAGCACGGAGGAGCTCGATATATTTTTATGCCACTTGGTCACCCATCACAGTGGGGACTGCAACCAGGGTTGCTTAACATGCGCAAGCGCTTTTAATGCTCACGATCACTGGGCTATCGAGGTTCATGTGTGTTTCTGTCATTTTTTGCAATAAAGACGACCATAATATGAATTACAAATAATTTATGATTATTGGCTGTTTATTTATAGACTCCGTTGTCTTTGGAGATTGGCAAAACAATGAAGATTTGCATTGCATTGCAGGCTGAGTTGTCAAAAAGTTGGCATTTGTTCCATCTGTCTGTTTTATGTATTTGGTTGGCTGAAATCTATTTTCATTACTTACATTCAGTAAATAATCGTTGATCGAGTGAGTATTATCAACAATTATTTCGATGAGAGTACATGTTGTATAAGTTCAATCGGTAGGAGTATTTAAAACATTCAATAAATGGGATTTTAAAAGTCAATACATATGTTAGTTTTTGTTGGTCATTTTATCAGTGATTTATTTAATTTCTTGATTAACTTGTTTGTTAATTGTAAACCAGTGAGTGATAGATTGTCTTATTGGTCACTAATTATAGCGGCAATGATCGGAAGATCGTAAACTTGCAGCGCTGACGTGATGACATAATGGTGTAATTGTTGATGGTATACCAAGAAGATCAATACTAAATATGGATAGCATTCTGGAATCTCCGGCGAAGTCAAGCCCACTGGGTGAGCCCGAAGGCTACCCTGAGAGCGAGACAGACTACTCCAGCATCAGAGGCAAGGTATGAACTTTGTGGCTTCTTTGTTGTTTGTTTACTAACATCAAATATGATGCCAAACACTTTGCTCTTTGTAAAGTTACATTTCTATTAATATTTGATTATTAACTTGAAAGTATCTTGAAGTATTCTATTGCTTTTCTGCAGTGGGGGAACTACTAAGGTTTCTCCAGTCCCCATAACACTGTTGCATCATGTTGCACTTGTTACTCAAGTTAAAATATAACTGTTTTGTTTTAAATGTAAAATTAAAAGATTATTTTAGTTAATTTTTATTATTTAGTCTATACAGCAAAAAATAAGTTTGCATCTCAAGCTTATTCTTTGCTGAATATGGACAATTTTTTTTTATTAGACATGTTTTTGCAATTTAAAATATGTTCCCTCTACTATACATGTATAGTACTAGCGGCCCGGCCTGGTTTTGCACATAAATATGTACCTAAATGTATTTAATTATAGCGTGTGTTGAAATAAAAATGCTCTTATAGTTAACCCTTTGACCGCAAACGTCGGATAAATTCAACAAACATTGTCATAGAAAATGTATGTCCGATTTATCTGACGTTCGCGGTCAAAGGGACACTTCCAATTATACAGATGGTCCTGGTGAGCCCTACAGCTGATCAGTATGAACTCCTGAGGAAACAAATGCTGGAGAGACTAGAGGCAGGCAATGGAGAAATTATATATGACATTGGACATGGAGAAGGTAAGGCTTGCTTGAAATATTTCATATTAAGGCATGATACAACATAACAGTTCAATCAATAACGTAAAAGTTCAGTGTTACATGCTTCAACCATGAGAACCTTAGATGAAATTTCATATGGTGGTAGATTAAAGCCCGGGGAAGAACATTGGGCACTTTTCATTCTGGGACATTCTACTGTTCCCAAGGGATCGACGTGGGCAAAATTTAGTACTGGTGTAAATTTATTAATTACTTTTACATCAAAGCAAATTCCTGGTTTCACAGTGAGCTGATTGCCCAGAATCTAAGAATGAGTTAAGAGGCTCTTCTGGGGGTAGCTAAAAATGACATTACATTAAACATTAAAAGATGATTCCGTGCTTCGGAAGGCACGTTAAGCCGTTGGTCCCGGCTGCCATCTGGTAGTCATTAAAGGAACCATGTCATAGGCCGAGAGGCGGTTCCGAACAACTCTGACACCAGGGTGTGCATGGTCGATTGACCTTGTCACCTACTCGAAATGATGAAGATTACATTACTCTTGCGTAATTTATTAGGTGGGTTGATGACATAAGGCAAACCTACGAAACCACAAATTAAAAGCTAAACGAAAACCTTTAAGAAATGTATATTGTTGAAAGTCTAGAGCTGTACCCATTTGAAATAAATGGGTGGTGTTATTTAAAATTTTGTATTGTGAAGCCTATAAACCTTCAAATTATTTCATGGACTTTAAAATGAGACTGTAATGCTTTACTTAGTATTTTTTTGCTAAAAAACGACAACTTTTGGCGAAAAGGCCCTGGTTAAAGAGTTCAAGTAGAGGCTACAAACTATGAATTACATTTTATAAAATAATTATTGATTTAGGTAGGACTTCAGGAGGACACAATTTTAAATAACATCTCTGTTTTTCATCAAATATTTTTGTTTTCAAATAGGTAGGTAACACTTGACCTCGGAAATTCAGGAACAACAAAAGTCAAAACTTATGTAACAATTTGATCTTTCTAAATATGTACAAAAAGATAAATGTATATTACTATTATTCAGTGTATGCTTTATCTTTATAAAAAAAAGATATTATTTATCATTCTATCACTATTGCATGCATAATCAAGTAACATTGATTGCACTTAAATTACACAAGCAACATACAATATGTAACATAGTACTAACCATAGATAAGAATATGTATTGACTCAACTTATGAATTCTGCATTTATGGCCAAATGTGCATGCCACTGAATAAGCAGTTAAATCCAGTCGAATATGGAGTTTAGTAGTTAAGGTATGAAAGCGTTACAAATAGATTTTTGCATTTAGAGTTATTTATCATCATTTAGCCCCTAAGAAGTCCATTGCTAGACAA
This sequence comes from Elegia similella, assembly GCA_947532085.1. Lineage (NCBI taxonomy): Eukaryota > Metazoa > Arthropoda > Insecta > Lepidoptera > Pyralidae > Elegia > Elegia similella. The sequence continues at coordinate 26,985,683 of OX383932.1, read as the reverse complement.
AGGCCTCTCCCAGGGTTTCATTGTTCCATGGGAGGAAATTGCCATACTCACCACGAGCGCAATTCCTTGATGTTCTTGTGCCGACGCCCATCGGAATCATTTTTAAGCTGTAGATGGATAGGAATTTCTATGATTTGAGAAGGGAAGGCAGGTATTGGATACTAATCTCCGACTAGCTCCGTGGCGCAGCGGTCAACACGCCTGCCTGCGACACGGAGTGACCGGGTTCGATCCCCGGCCAGGTCAAGATGGAAAATGATCTTTTTCAGATTGGCCTGAGTCTTGGATGTTTATATATATATATGTATTTGTTATAAAAATATAGTATCGTTGAGTTAGTATCCCATAACACAAGTCTCGAACTTACTTTGGGGCTAGCTCAATCTTTGTGATTTGTCCGTATATATTTATTTATTATTTATTTATAATCACTCGGAGGAATGTGGGAAAAGTAAGTAGCAGCTCGAGAGGCCGGGCGCGCGTAGCGATACCATTCCTGCAACCACCGGCCACTGCCACCCCTGACGTTGACCTGGCATTTATAATTTCACCGCTCTCACTGTCCTCTGCGGCGGACAATTAATAAATAATAATAAATAAATAAATACGGACAAATTACACAGATTGAGCTAGCCCCAAGGTAAGTTCGAGACTTGTGTTATGGGATACTAACTCAACGATACTATATTTTATAACAAATACATATATAGATAAACATCCAAGACCCAGGCCAATCTGAAAAAGATCATTTTCCATCTTGACCTGGCCGGGGATCGAACCCGGGCACTCCATGTCGCAGGCTGGCGTGTTAACCACTGCGCCCCGGAGCTGTCACAATTGGTGGACCTCTGTTATCTTTTTGGTTAGCGGAGGCCAAACTGAGGGTCGATTGAGCGGCATTTATAATTCTTTTTCTTTTCGAGTCAAAATAGCTATTTAAATAATAAATGTTATATGAAGTTATATGGTTAGGTGGGGTTTCTCTAGCAACAACCTGTGCAGCTGCGGCGCGGTTCAGAGGATGAACCATCTAATGAACTGCCCCAGCTGTCCTACTTCCTGTACTGTAGAGGACTTGATCATGCCGTCGAAGTGGCCAAACTTTGGTCTAACTTCACTTATAATTTAGGTAGCATGTGTGTGATGAATGAATAGTAATTATTGGGCATAGATGGCAGAGGGCTCACGGAAGACGAGTACAGTGCCAGCGTGGCGACACTGCAGTCGCTGGTGAGTGCCGAGCGGGTGTCGTGCGTGGAGCTGCGGCGCTGGGACTGCGGCTCGGGGCTCACGGGGCAGTACCTGCTGCGGACAGAGGTGGACCACACCGACTTCATGGAGATCAGGTATAACCTTCGACCGTCACGTGCAGTCAAGGACAGAGATATCTGACCAAGCCCTCTATCTATATATTGAATGTTCTCTTAAACTATAAACAATAATAATTTTTCAGATTGGCCTGGGTCTTGGATGTGTATATATATATATATGTATTTGTTATAAAATATAGTATCCTCGAGTTAGTATCCCATAACACAAGTCTCGAACTTACTTTGGGGCTAACTCAATCTGTTTGATTTGTCTGTATATATTTAAAAAATCAGTCTTTCATATAAATTTTCATGTAAATATTATTGTTTTAGAGCAAATTCAAGATATGGATAGAGGGCCTGGTGAGGTATCTCTTTCCCTGACTGTACTTAGTTTTTGTTTTATAACGTTACTAGCAGTGTCCGCAACTTCGTTCGCGTACATTTGTATGGGGCCACGTCTTATCATAACTGGAGAAAAAAAAATAAGTAGCCTATGTTGTGTCTTGTGCGTCTAAATGTTTATCTACCGAGTTTCATAAAAGAGTTATGGAGCAACATACATACAGAAAAAAAATCTAAATATCCGTTTATGTATAGAGCTTATAAATACGATATCTCTGAAAACAAAGTAACTTACTCCATGACCAACTTACGGATTTATTATTAGTATTGATATAACTGCTGTGTGGGAGCACCTTTAACAGATTTTCTATCCGCCAGGGTGGCAGTAGTAGGGAATGTGGACGCGGGGAAGTCCACTCTACTAGGCGTACTGACACACGGAGAGCTGGACAATGGACGAGGGTACGCACGACAGAGGTTGTTCAGGCACAAGCATGAAATGGAGAGCGGGCGAACCAGTTCCGTGGGGAACGATATCCTCGGCTTCGACAGTATGGGTGAGATCTCATTTCAACCTTCGCATCCATTATTTATTTTTGTTTTTTCTGGGAAATTATTCTTCGACGTACCTATTCTTACAGGAAAGGCAAAATGTAATTTGGATAAGAAAGCAAAGTAAATTTGGCGATGCTAACTACTCGTATAAATGAGAGACCTAATTACGCAAGGGTAAAACCGTGATAGTATGTGTGTATTTATAGTTTATTTAAATTCAGATGTTTATTTAATATTGATTTCTTTGAACACTTATTAATTGTCATATTTGATTTCACAACTGAAAATTGTTGACGTCAGTAATTTACTTATAGCTAAGTTTAGTACAACGGTATACTTATAGTATTTACAAAATATTGAAAATCTAAAGGTCATATGAATACTTAGCGCTGATGTGACGTACATTACGAGTAAAATATACTTACAAAGTTCTGATTACGCAATATGACCAGACATTATCAGAGAAACTCTGCCATTCACATTTCTTGTTGTGGTCTGTTGAGTACAATGACTCATGCTCATAACAGGTACACTGCATCAAACCGCAAATCGATCTGAGTCATCATTGTAATGGACTTTTTTATTTGGTAATAATGTTCGCAAGGTTTTATTATATTTCGTCATGTGTTTTTTGTGGATGTGGACCACTGAGCTACGCTCCAAAACTAGGGTTTTAGTTGTAGGCGTCACGTCACCTCAGCCAAACTTAAGTGGGATTGGGCCGGCTATGTGTGCCATGCGCTTAGACAGATGGGCTCTAAAGGTCACTCTGTGGATACCCGATGGACGAAGGCGCAGGGGCAAACCACGGACAAGATGGCGGGATGACTTATACCGGTTTCGGAGTCGCTGGCAACAGGCTACACTCGATAAGGATGAATGGAAGAAGGGAGGGAAGGCCTTTGCCCAGCAGCGGGACACAAATAGGCTACAAAAAATGTGTTTTTTTAGCCATTTATACTAAAGAACCGTTTTTTCTTTTGCAAAAGACTTTAAAAGAATGTTTTATATATAAAAAAAAACTTCAATCAAACTATTTAACCGATTTTGTTGAAACGATGGGACCAAGTTGAAAGCATATCCTCTTAAACAAAACAAGAATTTTTAAAATGGGTTCATAAAATTTATGGAGTTATGCGGTAAGAAACATCAAAAAAAAAGTTTTATTTGCGAAAATACATTTTAGTTACAAGCTTTTATTAAAAATGAATTCTTTAGAAAGTGCTTTCCAAGACAAATCAAATTAACCCAAACACGATTAGTGTACCTTGTTTAGTTTAAGAGTTCTGCAAGGCCATCCGACTGCAACATCAGACCAGCAAGGTTCGATAATATTGTTCTGTCATCCGATTTACACATGCATGCAAAATTTCAGTTCAATCAGTAACCGCGAACTGCATCAAATTTAACTTGGAAAGATTTGATTACAGACAAACATCGGACATGTGAAACTTAATAGAAGCTTATAAAAATACAACCGAATTAATAACCACCTTTTATGAATGCGGTTAATTATAATAAATATATAAATATATACGGACAAATCACACAGATTAAGCTAGCCCCAAAGTAAGTTCGAGACTTGTGTTATGTGATTCTAACTCAACGATACTATATTTTATAACAAATACATATATAGATAAACATCCAAGAGCCAGGCCAATCTGAAAAAGATCATTTTCCATCTTGACCTGACCGGGGATCGAACCCGGGCACCCTCGTGTCGCAGGCTGGCGTGTCAACCACTGCGCCACGGAGCTGTCTAATTTAATTTAAATAAAATAATAATAATATCTACCTCCAGGCTCGATAGTGTCGTATTAAGAAAGCCCTGTACTGTTGTAGGTAACGTTGTAAACAAGCCGGACCACGGCACGCTGGACTGGGTGAAGATCTGCGAGAAGTCATCCAAGGTGATCACGTTCATCGACCTGGCGGGCCACGAGCGCTACCTCAAGACCACCGTGTTCGGCATGACGGGCCACGCGCCGGACTTCGGGATGCTCATGGCGAGTCCATTATTCTAACTATATACAATACTACCCTTTTTAGGGTTCCGTACCTCAAAAGGTATAAAGGAACCCTTATAGGATCACTCGGTTGTCCGTCTCCTTCTGTCTGTCTGTCTGTCGGTCTCTCAAGACCTTTTTTCTCAGAAACGCGTAGAGGTATAAAGCTAAAATTCATATCAAATTCATTATATAGGTCTATTGGCCCTTGGAGCTGTGAAAAAATCAAACTTCTAAGCTAACGCAATCAAAAGATTCAGCCATTTATGTCGCAAATTTTCGTGTTTTTTCGACATTCGCTAGGGAATCAAAACCTACAGGGTACTTCCTGTGAACTCAGAATGTTGAAATTTGGTATGAAGCAACGTCTTATAGCACAGATAAAGGAAAAATTGCGAATAGTATAAATTTTTTGTTACATCATATAATAAAAATATTTTTAATCATATTTTAACTTATTATATGTTATCTATAATAAGTTAAAATATGATTAAAAATATTTTAGTACGGAACCCTTAGTGCGCGAGTCCGACTCGCACTTGACCGGTTTTTTATAAGTTACATCGCTATACCTGCGCAGAAATCTAATTTTTGCATGGCGCGAAAATATCCGTCTGCTATTGGCTGATGTGTTCGCGCCATGTCTGGAATTCGCTGGGGCGCCACACCGTACGACTATTATGAGCGAGACAGCACGAGTCTTGTTGTTTTTGGACTTCAAGTCTTATGTAGTAGCTATAAGTTCGTTATTTTACTGATATTTTACTTTTCTCAAGTACTGTATAAACTGGTTGCAAATGGCTTGGTGCAAACAAAAATCTTAAGTTCTTACGAGCACACGAAAATACATAATATTCCAATAAATGACAAGTTTAGACCCACATTGCGGAACACTAAGACCAATAATGGAAAAAATATTGATTATATGTAAAGTCAGTTTACGGACGATAATTTTACGTGATAACGGAAGAGATATGTTTGCGGTCAACGAGTGTCGACAATTAGTTTTCGAGTTTTGTGCTTGAGATCGAGTAAGTCATGCTCACTAAAATGTTCAAACTGGTGGCGGCGTTGTGTGTCGGGTCGTCGAGTTCCCTCTAATATGGTTGAGCTCAGCGATGGCTGATCCATGCGTCAACTCGTGAACGGGTGCTGCCAGGGGGGACAGGTCTGCTCGGCCTCTTTGAGACTTCTATCTATCTTTGAGACTTTTATCATATCTGTTGTTGTTGTTGCACGCTTGATCGCTAACATAACGTGTTCCGCAAAAATTTGTAAATTAAAATTGTATATGACATGACATCGGAATATAATAGGAATATAATATAATAAGTATTATTTAAAATGTGAAAAAGTGCCTGAAAAAGCCTATTTTCTGAATAAATCTTTGAATCTTTGAGGGAGAAAGATGCGTCACTAGCAGTGACGTGCACAGACATTTATCATAGGGTAGACATAATTATAAAACTTACCTTACAAACATACCACCTATTTACCTTACCTTATTATACGGCTAGTTATCTAGGTACAATTCGTTTAATATTATGATAGTCTTTCGATCTTCGACCGCAAAAGTATTCAAAACAAGCGAAAGATAAGAGATATGATTATAACCTGCTAGCCACGTAACGTATCATACGGTTTAAGATTAAACTTTAGAATAACTAACCATAACTAACCGGTTACTTGATTTGTTCAAAAGCGTGTTCACAAAACAGTTTAATTTTTCGATTTCGGCATGCAAACACTAAGCGAACGACTTTCACATGAAAATATTTTTGTCACAAATGAAATTTTGCTGATAAAGCATTTAATTTTAAAATAAAACTTTTCTCTTGGATTGTTTGTAAACACGTAAATCAATGATATTGTTTATGACATTGACATAAGTGTGAAAAATATCTATAATGACATTGACAGGTGACGATGACATTAACATCGCGCGCGGCAGCCAATAGAAACCTCGGAGACAGTGTCTCAAATTCACACACACAGCGCCAATTTGCTTTGCATGTGTGAGCCGATGAAAGATGTTTACTTGTAGTACAAGTAAACATCTTTCATCGGCTAGAAAATTATTATACACCGATAGGAAATCGCTTTTGTAGTAAAAGCGATTTCCTATCGGTGTATAATAATTTTCTATGTGTGCGTGAAAAGTCAGACCTTTGAAATTTTGTCTTACGGACAGCGGCCGCGGCCGCAGTGCGGTACTTGAACAAAATCGACTATAAAGTATTTGCTAGCAGAATTTTGCAGGCGCACGGAATATAATTATTTTTTTGTAAGAAAAAAAATTGTATTTATGTAGCGACTGCAGGGTAGACAGTGTCTAACAGTCTATATGGACTGCACGTCACTGGTCACTAGCCGTACGTTAAGGCAGATTGTGTCTTTATGGCTTGTTCCGCGCTCTCACTTGCACACGGGAAGCGACCGCGGTGCTCTGTAACGAATGTTCAGTACGATTGAACGTATCAGACGCGGGAGCCGTTGTACGGGCACTATCCGGAGTGTGTTCATCTGCTTGACGGCTGGTTCATCTGCTACACGGGTATGTATGATACCCGTGTAGCTGTGAAGCTAGCCTTAGTAGTTCATCATTTTTTTTTTTTTTTTTTATTCATAAATTTGAGTGCGTTTGACCTCCATCTTGCCTGATGGGAAACAACGATGAGGTCTAGGGTGGTACACGCAAACTCAAATAATGCCTATTCACTCTTGCATTGAAAATCCCTAAATTGTACGAGTCGGGAAACAGCGACGCAGGAAGGGAATTCCATTCCTTCGCGGTTCGCAAAATCATATCATCATATCAGCCGCTAAAAGTCCACTGCTGGACATAGGCCTCTCCCAAGGATTTCCAATACGATCGGTTGGAAGCGGCCTGCATCCAGCTTCTTCCTGCGACCTTAGTCAGGTCATCCGACCATACGACTTAATAGTTCAATAAAATAAATTTCCACACCCCAGATCGGTGCCAACGCGGGTATCGTCGGCATGACGAAGGAGCACCTAGGGCTCGCTCTGGCGCTGTCCGTGCCGGTGTTCGTGGTGGTGACGAAGATCGACATGTGCCCGCCCAACGTGCTGCAAGACAATCTCAAGCTGCTGGTGCGGATCCTCAAGTCCTCGGGCTGCCGGAAGGTGCCCGTCATGGTGAAGACCAAGGACGACGTCATTGTTAGCGCGACCAACTTTGTGTCGCAGAGGTGAGTAAACAAAGGCTTTGGCCAGCACAGCAGGATGTATGACCCTGGTAATACTATCATGATGATGGTATTGTGCCTTTCGGCCCTTCCCGATTTGCAGATGAGACTATTGAGCGGACAGTCACGGTAGCACCAGACCAGCACTATGATCTAAACATTTATAATTTAGGCATTAGCTAATGGAAAGAGGAAGAAATAACTTGGCCAGTTGCCAAGTGCGAGTTGGATTAACACACACTTCCAACCCGTCGTATTGGAAGGGTTATGTCCTTGGGGAGGGTTATGTCCAGCAGTGGACTTCTTGCGGCTGAAATCGTCAAGTCCTGCTGGCGCAGATCCTCAAGTCCTCGGGCTGCCGGAAGGTGCCCGTCATGGTACAGTCAAATCGGTACCTTTGTTCGCGCTAATTCCCGTTAATGCATTTAGTAATTATGTATTAGTGTTGGTTAATCTGTAGTATTACAGGCAACAAGCAACTAATCCTCATCTAGTCTAATGTTGGTATTAGTGCGCCTAATCAGATGACAAAGTTTTTTTTTTTTATACTACTTAGTAGGCAAACAGGCATACGGCCCACCTGATGGAAAGTGGTTACCGTAGCCTATGGACGCCTGCAATACCAGGGGTGCCACTCGCGCGTTGCCGACCCTGAAGAAATCTTTTCACGCCCTTTTTAAAGAACCCCATGTTGTAGTCACTCGGGAAAACCATGGCTGGGAGTTCGTTCCACAATTTAAGCGTACGTGGAATAAAGTTCCTTTCAAAGCGTACAGTAAAGCGTAAAGTTGATATTGTAAGGCTTTTTTGACGTAATAACGTCTTTTAAATCGATGAACACCGGCTGCACTCACGAAAAATGTCGTGTTCCGTAGCAGTAGCAGTAGTAGTATCTGTACAGTGCAGGCCATGGTGTTAGCCATACGCCGTACATGACGGGATGTTGATTGTAGGTTGTAGATGTTGGTGTGGAGATACAAGATCACGTCACGTAGAAAGTAGTTTAATTCTCACGAAGTTACATGTTGATAACCGGTGTGACGGATCCTTTCTCGATGGCAGCCCAGCAGTACCTCGACCGCCGCTGGATAGTAACTTGGCTACTGTACGATATCTCAATTTGTTATTAGATTTGATTCTAATTATAGTATACTAGTTTTCGCCCGCGGCTCCGCCCGCGTCAATGTCGATCCCTCGGGAATAGTACTTTTTCCCGGGATAAAAGGTAGCCTATGTCCTTCTCCGTACTCCAGAGAACTTGTATGCAAAATTTCATGATAATCGATTCAGTAGTTACGGCGTGAAAGCGTAACAAACAAACAAACTCACTTTCGCATTTATAATATTATAGTAAGGATAGTAAGGATAAGGATAAGGATACAGCTGACACGTGACCTACATGTTGTAGGCCACGGGTCGGCCAAAACCATGTAAAATTATCGTCCGTAAACCGAGTTGACAACCAATTTTTTTATTGTTGCCAGGCTATGCCCAATCTTCCAAGTGTCAAACGTGACAGGCGAAAACCTGGAGTTGCTGACGATGTTCCTCAATCTGCTGAAGACGCGCATGCCGTCTCAGGAAGACAAGCCGGCGGAGTTCCAGATCGATGACACCTACTCGGTGCCCGTAAGTGATAAATACTCTCTCAATCATTTTTTGCTTTCTCTGTTTTATTTTTCGTGTGAGTAAGTGGCCAACATAGGTGTCAGAATCCTCAAGTTGCCTAGAAGCATATGAGCTTTACTGCCAATAACTGTCGCTCCGAAACGCTGGGAGTTTATCGATTATGCAAATATAAAAAATAATAAGAGATAAAACTGAATGGTGATAATAAACAATTAAAAATAGTTTTCGCTGAAGGTTGGCTGCACTACAGCTCAAGTTACTATTTTAAAAATACAACAAAATTAAATTTTTGACTCGGAAGACGAGTGTGACTAGACAATATAATACTAATGTATAGACTGCCAGCCTCATACACAAACATTGGCTCAACTTAAAGCCCTATAACAACAGCAGACCGGGTAACGGCCAGCTGTGGTTGTTTGTTCCACTAACTGCCACTATGGGCGGTGAAGAGAGCGTTGCAGTGTTATAGTTATAGACTTCTCCATCCGTCACTAGATGGCGTTAGCCTAATTTTAAGCCAAAAAAAATATTTTATCTGATGATATTTCTCCTAAATATTGATTTTATTTTTTCATAATATGGTGGATACATACTTGTGATTAAACCTATGGTGCCATGTATGTGATGAGCCTGACAAAAATCGTACCCTATAGGCGTTGGGACCGCAAACGACTTGCGATTTGATGACACGACGTTTCAAAAATAGCCCTCCAGGATTTCAGTCAGATTCAGTTTTTTTCTTCTTTGGTTTATGGCTTTCACGCGTTACGTATTTAGCCAGTATCAAGTATAAATGAGTTTTCCCGCGCTTTTTCTAAGTCTTGTTATCAATGAAACGATGGTGTAGTTCATTTCATTGATTCTACGGAGCCCCTGGCGACAATTCCCACGAATCCACTGGCTTGATCACAGACGCAACGAGGCGAGACGGTCCACCAGCCCGCTAAGTAAATCTCACTACAGCCGCACCATGACAGTTTATTTCAGTTATTCCACACATTGTTCATAAACATGGGCAATTATAACACCAAATTACACCGATTTCACATTATAAAGTCCACTAGAAACAATTTACAAAACAATCCAAAACACAAGCCGTGCTCTCCGCCGAAATTCCCGCCAAGAACTCCTAGCCTAATTTTAAGCCAAAAAAATATTTTTCAACAGAAATATATTTTATCTGAAGATATTTCTCCTGAATATTGATTTTATTTTCTCATAATATGTTGGATATCTATGTAGATGGCGCCATAGGCTTATTCACAACTATAGTGTACGCTATAGGCGTTGGGACCGCATACGACTTGCGATTTGGTGACACGACGTTTTAAAAATAGCCCTCCAGGATTTCAGTCAGTTTGAGTTATTATTGAGGTATTTGGTGTCGTGTCAGGGCGTGGGCACGGTGGTGTCGGGCACTACGCTGGCGGGCGTGATCCGGCTGAATGACACGCTGCTACTGGGCCCCGACCCGCTGGGCCGGTTCACGCCCATCACCGTCAAGAGCATCCACCGCAAGCGCATGCCCGTGCCCGAGGTGCGCGGCGGGCAGACCGCCAGCTTCGCGCTCAAGAAGGTACACTCTTACTATATCCTTACTTATATTATAAACACTAAAGTTTGGTACTCATCAAGCCCATCACAGACGTAGCTATAATATACTCGGTGTAATTTTGATCGTTCTGAACCCTTAAACGGGTGATTCAGCCCATTGATATAAATAAATAAAAAAAATAAAAATCTTTTATTTTCTGATAACTAAGATCCATAGGTAATGTTAGTAATCCTTACGCTATGTGTTAGTATATATATATATTAAATTTTTAATAAAAGTGAAACAAATTAAATCATGCAGTTGAGGGGGTTTTACAGATAACCCTCCTCACCAGGGACCTCCATATCGGCGAAGTGTACCTATTGGCCAGTGTAATTAAGATACTGTTGTGACTGCCCCGCACTCTGTCGATAAGTGATGTTGTTTTTTTGCGGATAACGGCCGCAAACCCATCAATGTGGTATTGGGCAAACATAGTCGATGCACTGCAGAAACGGGGCAGTCCCACCATCATCCTAAAAATATTATTATATAGAACACGCAGGGCATCTAGAGACGTTTTGGTATAGTTGACCCACAGATTCCCGGTGTACATGTTCTGGCAGTATGCTTTAAACAGCGTGACCTTGACGTCTTCGGTACACCGCGCAAATCTGCGAGCCAACATGTTACCTCTTACCGCCAGTGCCCTACGTTCTCTATCAATGTCGGAACTGTCTTTAAGGTCGTCGACAATTATGTGCCCTAAATATTTAAATTTTGTGACTCGCTTGACGTCCATGCCATTGAGGTTGATATTAATTGTCTGTTCGGGACATTTGCCGCCGGCCTTAAAGACCATGTATTCCGTCTTATTGACATTATATTGGAGCCCATGTTCAGCAGCATACAACTCACACACACTTATCAATTTATTTAGACCCCCCGCCGTCGGACTGAGCAGCACCATGTCGTCAGCGTAGCTTATATTATTTATGCTGACATCATCTACCCGACAACCGACACGCATGCTACTCAGCTCCACGATGAGGTCGTTTACATATATATTGAAGAGTGTAGGAGATGTCAGGCCACCCTGTATAAACAACTCAAAAATTTTTTTGACGTTCCCATACAAATTGACCGGGCGGCCAAAATTTTTTGTATGGAACTGCCCATTTTTTTTTTATTGATGCCATAGGAAAAGTTGTTCGTATCGTCGGGCTGAATTACCCCTTTAAAGGTTTAGAACGATCAAAATTTCACCGTGTATATTTAGTAGATTGTGACACGAGGAGCTAACATAATACTTTTTGGTAAGGGCATTATTTTGAATCCAGAGCGGAACGAAGGAGGCTAAAAGAAACTGCGAAGCATCTCCTACTGGAGTGCCCAAGCATAGCATCTACTAGAGAGGAGTTCCTGGGACATCCGGGGACCATGAGCGAGGCCTGCAGCACACCCTCTGCAGTCCTACGTTTCCTCGACGAGCTGAGATGGCTCAAGTAAAACAACAAGAACGAAAATGAGGGAGAGAGCAGTCTCTCCAAGGCAGAAGACCGGTAGAAAGAACGTCTTCAGCTCACACACAATGGGCCCAAACGAGAGGCCTAAGTGTGGATAAATGCCCATGGAACCAGGAAGGAGGCTAGATTAATTTGGACTGCTGAGATGCAAAATATGTTGCCCGAGCAAAAGCATTATGTTAGTCCTGAGAAGGCACATTCTGTTTTTCATCTTCCTTTATGAGAATAACAAATTAAAGCTGTAACTAAGTTAACTCTAATACATATTTGAGTAATTTTATTATGAAAAAGATATACTTAAATAATGTGAATTAATTGGTAAAAAAAACACAAAATTATTATAATGAAATTTCCTATATCATTTTATTTTCTTATGTATCCTGTCATATATAACCTGAGCGCGATATTATTACGCTGTATAAATTTTAAAACATTTTGTTGGTTGGTAAATTGAAATGTAGGTAAATATTACGATAAAATAATATATTTTCAGATTTTTCTCCTTTCTAAAAATCTATGGAACCCTAGAAAGATCTAAAAGTATTTAATACCAAACATTATTTCTTCAAACGTTTTAGTCAACCTACCGTTAAGAGCCCGACATATGGCGGCGTGGCGATACAAACGCGGATGGTCTAAACGCGTTGGCTACTTTGGATATTTTCGTTTTTTAGGAATATTCAAGGGTTATTCGAAAAAGAAAAACATCTGATGGCTGCCTTATCTGTAATGCAATAATAATCAAAAGTTTCAAGGTTAATTTTAATGTATTTGGTGAATAATGCTATATACCGAGTAAATTAGACGTGATTTGGAGGCAACTTTGTAATTTTTTTCTATCGAGAAAATTTTACGCAATCGTGTTTTTGGGTCATATAGTTACCAGAGTTAGTCCTGAACTTTGCTGCATTTTTATTTCAACTTGAGTATTTAATTATTATTGATATAACAGTCAATCATGCAAAGCAGTGTGAGGTAGTACGGGCCCTTAATGGATTTTTAAAGTTCTGCTAGATTGTGGACCATGTAGGAGCTTAATAAATTCTGAAGTAGTTGTAGCCAACACTTTTTTCAATTTAATTTTACAGATCAAGCGGTCACAGATCCGCAAGGGCATGGTGATGGTGTCGCCGGCGCTCAACCCCCAGGCCTGCTGGCAATTCGAGGGGGAGATCCTGGTGCTACACCACCCCACCACCATTTCCTCGCGGTACCAGGCCATGGGTAAGAAAACACAGCTAGAGCTAAATATGTGACGTCACTGCTCTGTAACTAGTGTTCTCAAAGAGCCCTTTATGCTGAGCCCTAAACTGACTTTGTGCCTATGTAAAGTGATTATGGGAGGTTTTTCTATGGAACAATAAAAAAAGCGCAAGTCCCCATTGGTAAAGAACAGTCGAACAGCAATTCCCGTCGTCTGCAGCATCACTATGCGAAGAATGTACCAAAAACACATGTGAAAGCGATGCTATTCAAAAACTGGTTACTTGTGCTGGAATCAAGGCTGTATTATACTTTTTTGACGTGATAACGTCTTATAAATATAAATATATACGGACAAATCACACAGATTGAGCTAGCCCCAAGGTAAGTTCGAGACTTGTGTTATGGGATACTAACTCTACGATACTATATTTTATAACAAATACATAAATATAGATACACATCCAAGACCCAGGCCAATCTGAAAAAGATCATTGTCCATCTTGACCTGGCCGGGGATCAAACCCGGGCACTCCGTGTCGCAGGCTGGCGTGTTGACCACTGCGCCACGGAGCTGTCATAAATCGAGGAACGCCGGCTGCACGCACGAAAAAGTGTTGCGTTCTGTGTGCGAGCGAGGGCGCGGAACAAGCGGTAGAGAGGCACGATCGGCCTAAGCGTTTGGCTTGTGACATATCTATCTCTCTTCCACTGCTATCAGGTAAAATAATCGTCCGTAAACTGACTTTACAGACAACCAATTATTTTTCGATTTAGGATTACAAAGAGCTAAATGCAACTTTTATATTTCCAATATTTTGTAAGTAACCTGTGGTTGCCCAAAGCCCAAAGCCCTTCAGGCAAGTAGGCGACCAATACTGTTGAAAAGTGTTTCTTTGGTCTTCTCTGCAGTGGTCGGTTCCGAAACGCTGGTAGTTTGTAGCTTTTGAACAATAATTGATAATTTGAATATCATTTAATAAGTAATATTTTAAATGTGAATTGATGTGAAAAAGTGCCTGCAAAGGCCTATTTTCTGAATAAATGTTTGAATGTTTGTCAGTTCACTGCGGCAGCATCCGGCAGACAGCGTCCATCATGTCGATGTCGCGAGACTGCCTGCGCACTGGAGACAAGGCGCGGGTACGCTTCCGCTTCATCAAGCATCCCGAGTACCTCAAGCGAGGGCAGAGAATGGTGAGTACACGTACGATCGGTGAGGTTCTTCTGAAATAGGTAGCTACAGTAGCAGGCGGCGACTCCGGTAAGGTGTTATTGGGCCTTAAGTTGTCCACATACCGCGGCCGCCGACCTGCCGGCTCTACATGACCGACATGCGCACGCGCGTGTCACCGGGCCGGGCCGGCGGCTTCGGTGTGACAGCTTTACGATTCAGTGTTGCCATCTAGTGGTAAGCATTTCAGAATACCCTCAATACACTTCCATGTAATCAGATTTTTTTCTAGGTCATCATAACGCGATTTTCTGATGTATGAGACAATGTTTGAGGACTATAATATGTGGGCACATCATTAGTGAACATAAATATACAATTTTTTACATCTGGTTAGGAATCGTATAGGAGTTATGGAAGTATGAAAAGTTAAAAATTTGTTAAAAAATAAAGATAAGAGTGATTGTAAATTGTTTATAAGCCCAACCTTGTGTTAAAATAATGTTTTGGGTATTTGCCTCTTTTAATGAATTTTCAAATCAACCAAAGTTTAGGGCGCACCTTTACTGTAACGTATGACGTGCTCTGCTCTGTGGCCTAGTGGTCATCATGCCAGGCCGCCACATCAGACCAAGATGAAAAATATTTTTTTCAGATTGGCCTGGGTCTTGGATGTTTATCTATATATGTATTTATAATATAATATCTATACAAGCTCCATTTAAATTAAGCGCAAATATTTGAATGGCTGGGTCTCATAGGTCAAAGATAAAATGCTTTAGTAACAAATATTAGGAAATCGACAAGCTAGAATGTTTTTGATTTCATACAAAATAATTCTTATTGTTTTATCGTTAAATCAGCTGTTTTGACTGTCGAGGTCAATGACCTAGTATCCATAGTAGATAATAGTAAAAAGTTGTTGGCCAAGAAAGTGTTTATTTGTACACAAAGTGTTTTTTTGTCTATTTTTTTACCTGTTCAGGTCCAGATATCTCGAAAACTAGCATGTCGATTTTTTTTATTTTACTTCTAAAGCATTTTTCTAGATTAGGGGTGTCAGCCTTTAAAATATTTGCGCTTTTTTTTTAAATTGACCTTATATAATAATTAAATATATAATATAGTAATCGTTATTATCCCATAACAGAAGTCTCGAACTTACTTTAGGGCTAGGTCAATCTGTGTGATTTCTCAATGTGTATTGTGTATATTCTGCGTGCAGGTGTTCCGCGAGGGCCGCACGAAAGCCGTGGGCAACGTGCTGCGGCCGGAGCCCGCGGCGTTCAAACCGCCGCGGGCGGCCGCGCGCGCCGACCGCCGCGACAAACACGCCAGCGCCGCGGACGTGCCTGCCAGCGCGCCCAGCGGGAACCACGTCGTGAGTGCTCGACGACAACTAGTCCTAAATACTTTAACCCCACACCGAAAAGAAAGATATAACGTGACGACTTGGGCGATTATTTTTGTTTGGACATTTACTCTGCTGCGGAAAGCGGCATTGTTGGCAATCAGCTGAAGTTCCAAAGTGGATTTTCTTGGATGGATTTCGATTTTGTCATTACATCAATAGAGTGATTATCTATCATTATACAATACCATGAGTATGTAGTTAAATGTGGCATATCCATTATTTTTAACCTATATCGTCCCACTGCTGGGCAAAGGTCTCCCCCATTTCCTTCCAATCATCCCTATTTTGTGCCACTTCAGACCATTTCTATTTATGGCTCGTGATATCATCACTTTAACGCTTTCGAGGCCTACCTCTTTTTCTGTATCCATCTTCCGGCATATCCATATTGTATAAAATTTATTGTGTCCACCTGTTCCACATTCTGGGAGACAAATAGGATTTTCTACATTTGTTTTTGTGTTGAGTTACCTTGAGCATCAACATCAGGCATCTGATGAAATTTTCATTTTTCGGACTGTTAGTTCCCCACGGGAACCAACAGAGTATACTGATTAGACCCCCTTCAACTAAGAAACCTAGTTTAGTAATGATTGGACTGATGCACCCCCACTATTACATAATGCATTTTAAAGAAATGGTGTCAGGTCGAATTTTACTGTTAGAACATCGAATTATTGATATAGACAAGATAATGGGAACTTGCAAAAAGAGTAGGTTTCGAAAAATGTTTCTAATTAAAGTTAGCAGTAAAAATTTTCGATCAGTAACAGAGTATTTTACATCTAGATATGAAAAGTACTCTGTCGACAATACTTTTCCCATGAACGTCAAGATGACGGGACCCCGCCCGGTTTTGCGAATATGATGTGACTAGGATGTAGTACCATATTAGTGCTATTTTATACTTACATAATTAAATTGTTCACTCAAATGATTTAAAGATATACAACAAAAAAGTGGTCGCGCTATTATGATATCAAAATGGCGGGACCAAAATCCGTTCTTAAAAAACAAATGCCGTCGTCGTAAACCGAACTTACCAAACTTTAATACGATATAGTACGACAAAGTTCCGATTGTTGTTTATCTTGTAAAGGAATAATTTCAATAAACTTATGAAAAATTTCAACCCACCCAACCCTTAAAATATTTGCGCTTAATTTAAATGGACCTTGTATATTTCATAACACAAACAAAAAAAATGTGTGCATGGTCCCATTACATATCTCATGACTCGGATGGAAGGCCAGTTCAGATACTTTCAGATTTTGCCTATTTTCTACCACAGGTGGAGAGCGATGTGACGGCAGCAGACTCCCCGTTCGAGCTGCAGAGCGACAAGAGGGGCGCGGCGGGCGCGCGTCGGCCGCGCGGCAAGCGGCACGACGCCCCGACTGACGTCACGCCCGTCGCCGCCAACTAGGGGCTGCATCGCGACGCCAAACTAGTTTAAACCTTATCTGCATTCAACTTACATCACAAGAAAAAAATTCACCAGCGGCAGCTGCAAGAGTGGCCGGAATCAGCAACAAATATTTTAAATCATAAGCAATCATTTTGTTAAGCAATAAGGAGCAATAAGGTTTGAAATTCTTTGACAGTCAAAGTGTTGACCGCGCCGCTACCGTTCCAATGTAAAGCGAATAGGGCCGGTAACTTTTCTGTTCAGAATAGGGTACTGCTGAATGGAAAAGTATGCAGGTGATAGATGATTTCGACCGTCTTCATTGTTAAATTACTAGGTATTAAAACGTCACCGCCTATACCTACTAAGTGAAAATGATCTGTACAATTTACTCCCTCGAGCGTCCATTGAAATAGACTCGCCGCTAGACAATACACACAGAATGGAGTGTGTTGGCCACATGGCAGCATCAATAAGCTGCCGAAACTTTATCGCGTATGGACTAGCACCATCTTGCTCAGTATCTTATGATATGAAAGTGAGAAGGCTTAGTCGATAGGTAATCCCGGGGGCTAAAGTAGACTCCAATTATTCATAGCAGTACGAAGCCTCTAAAAGAGTTCCATATTTTTAATAAATATTCTTGTATCTTTACAAATAGGTTTGCATTATATTTGACTCTTATTACATAATATTGCAAACAGTCACTACTTATATTAATATTTTTTACTAAATTGAATATACATTTCAATAATTAAATGATTATAGATATACTTATTATCCATGAATGCATACTTGAAACTAGCCAATTTTTGTCAAATCTTGTGTAAATGTGCACAGATAGCAATACATTATGAAGAGATATTTGTTTAGTCCTGATATATGTTGACATTGACGCGATTGCAGAAGAATATCTGATTTGGTATTATTGGAAATTATTTGGTTTGTTATCTTTAATGATGTGGTTATAGAATTTCCTTTCACATATGAACAATTTCAAAGAAGATTCTTATCAAAACTGTTTAACATTGCATTGATTGGTTTTCGTTTTTAATTTGGTTTATTTTATAATTACTGTTTTATTTCAAAATATACTTTTATTTCTTTATGTATGTTATTTTCATTGAGATTTAGTGCAGCCCCTCACTGTTTTGGTTTCGGGTAAATAAGATTGTTTTGATGTTTGTTGACTTTGTGTGTAAATTATTTAGTTATGACAATCTAAGTTAGTGTTCTAGATGCTGATGCTTGAATGGAGCACCAACTCGTCTGAGAACTGCAATACACACTATATTAGTGAGGCTAGCTGCTCTTTCCATATCATTATTCAGTATTTCATTACAGTACCAATATTTGATTGTGATTTTCTTTTTATAGTTAAGTAATAAGGATATATTTTTATTGATTTGTTCAGAGTGAGAGAAATTAAACTAGCTACGAAATACATGGAGAGCTTTTATTTTACCATAGCTACATATTAAATTGTTCTATAACTTGAACACTAAGCAACAAGCTAACTAGCCATACTAACTAAATTGAACTATTTTTTTATTTGTTTCTTGGCATCTTCAATTCCTTCCTTAAGGTTTGCACTAAATTTTTTAATAAATGACATCAGTCTGTTGACCTTTTCTGGATCCACTTCAGACAGTTTCTCCTTGCTTCGGTAAAAGACAGACACGGCCAACTGGGCTGCCCGCCGCACTGGATAGGACTCTGCTATCTTCTGCACCAAGTGCTCATTGTTAGCAAGGTACCTGAGCAAAGCACGCAGAGGCATTGTCACCACAGTCACTTGAACGAGGTTTCAAAAGAGCACATGTTCCGGTACTTCTGCAAGAGTTCTCGTTTCAGCCTCAGCTGAGTGCGCAGGATTTCAAACTGTTTCAGTTGGTCCTGCTTGTTGTAATCAATACCAGACAGCCGCTTGATCTGAAAATGTGTATTATATAACTCGCCAGAAATTATAAAACATTTGACGTGACAACTTATTAAATATTATTACCTGAGTCCGGGCTATATCCAATTTTTTCTGCAATTCGAGAACCTTGTGGCTACAGTCCGCAGATTCCCGAGCTTTAGCAGAGTTGTCGTGGTAGTCTCGCTCAACGCTAAACAATACAAATTTCAAGTCTATTACATCATATTACAATTAAAGACTTTAAATAAATGAAAAAAGATGATAAAACGAAGTAGGTACCTGCGTATAATTTCGTACACAATCGGTAAAAAATCAACATCTACGTCTTGAACAGAGAGCGGATTGTAATTGTTTTGGTCGGAATGATCTGTGTTATTTTCCATGATATGAATAATTACACACTAATTATGAAAAATCACTTGCCTAAAAGGTCAGATGAACCAACGTTTTATAATAAATAGAAAATCAATTTAATTTTGCAAAGCAACATTTTGCTTGAACGTCACGAAGAATGGATGGTGTCAATTTGACAACTTTAGTTTTTTTTCTTTTCTTTTATTTGGCCATCAAACTTCTTTCAGAAGCTTATTTTAGCCAGTGCTAGACACTGTTGTTCTTTATTCTTGTGTATCAACGAAATGATGGTGTAATTCATTTCGCTGATTCTACGGAGCCCTTGGTGACAATTTTCACCAATCCACTGGTTTGGTCATAAGCGACGGAAATAGGTGAGCAAACACCAGCCCGCTAAATAAATCTCACTACAGCCGCACCATGACATTTATTTTACTTATTCCACACATTGATCATAAACATGGGCATCTATATCACCAAATTACACCGACTTCACATTAAAAACCGTACTAGAACCATTTCGCAAAACGAACGATCCAAAACAAAAATCGTGCTGGAGCGTAAACGAGTGATTTTACCATATACAACAATCGCTCGAAGACGAATGTCACACTTTCAAAAATAGTACCCAAGCACGGTCGACGATTGAATGGTAAAATACCAGTAATTCACAAAATTCTATAAAAAATTTAACTGTTCGGCTTGGCAGCTGTCACTGTCACTGTTATACCTCTTGTGTGCTGTGCTGACTGATACTGTTGTGTTTCTGTCGTAATTTTTAGTAAAATGCAGTGGAAATAAATTGAATAAAAATGGATGAAGTTTCTAAATTAGAACATTTGTCACTTGTTTCAAAAGTGTGCACTGAATTAGATAATCACCTGGGATTAAATGATAAGGATTTAGGTAAGTTGTTTCTAAAATTGTTAGTCATATTTCATCATATTTTCAACTTCATAAGGGATCTTTAAGATATTTGTGTCTTTATTTTACCACTATTTTTTGATTCATATCTGTATCCATTGTATCATTAAGTACAATTAAATTAAGCTGTTGTTAAAGTATATTAAAAGTGTACTTTTTTATTTTCAGCCGAGTTTATAATAGATTTAGCCGATAAGAATCCAAATTTTGATGATTTCAAAAAGGCTTTGATTGAAAATGGAGCTGAATTTTCCGACTCCTTCATGACAAATCTGCTGCGCATAATACAACATATGAAGCCAGCAAACACTTCTTCTAGCACTAACGAGCCAGATAATAGTAAAGATCCTTTAGCCTCCAAGTTCCCTGGACTTGCTATTCCAAATGAGAAACCTCCTAAGTTTTCTTCTGACGAAGACAGCAGTGAAGAGGAAGTAGATGATAAAAAGTCAATGAGAATAACTTCTAAAGATGTCTTCAAAGACCAGTCAAAGTCCAGCAACAATGATGCTGTGGTTGATGCTGCCATGGCTGAATTGGAGGCCCTGGCACCTTCACAGTCTGCTTTCAAATCTGACACTATCAAACATGAAGCTAAAAAGGAAGTAACAGGCAGTGACAATAAAGACCGCAGCAGAAAAAGAGAAAGCTCTAGAGATAGAAAGACTAGACGTAGCAGGAGTAGAGGTAGAAGAAGTAAAAGTAGAGATAATAGAAGTAGAAGTAGGGACAGAAAGAGGAGATCTAGGAGTAGACATCGACATAGGTCCCGTTCAAGGGACAGACGTAGATCTAAATCCAGAGAAAGACAGAGATCTCGTGACAGGGACAGGCGTAGAAGGTCCAAGTCAAAAGAGAAGAGGTCAAAATCTCGAGACAGAAGGTCAAGGTCGCGAGGAAAAAGGTCACATTCTCGTGGCAGGGAAGACAAATATGGTGATTACATGAAGAAAGCTCGGAAACGCAGCCCTGAGGTGGAGATGAGTGATGATCCAGAACCAGGAAGAGTAAGAAACTAAAATGTTTACAACAATTATATTCATTTCTCATTTATAGCTATAACTTGCTTTCGCCCGCGGCTCCGCCTGCGTCAATGTCGATCCCTCGGGAATATTACTTTTTCCCGGGATAAAAGGTAGCCTATGTCCATCTCCGTACTCCAGAGAACTTGTATGCAAAATTTCATGATGATCGGTTCAGTAGTTACGGCGTGAAAGCGTAACAAACAAACAAACAAACTCACTTTCGCATTTATAATATTAGTAAGAATAAGGATAAGGATTTTATAGTACTGAATTTGTTACTGACACCTTTAGAGTTCTATTCAACCATCCTGAATATTGGAGCCAATGGGAGGGCCGCCGCTATATGTTAGACACGATATGAGATATCTCCAATTGTATTGCATGTACTGTGGCATCCTTTTCATCGGATCTGATTCAGGATGTTTAATTTGCTTGTATTTTTAATCATTTGGAAATGCTACAAAGACAGATAAAAATATAGAATTAAATTGATAAATGTTGTTAATGAAATGTACATAATCCACTGAGTAGTAAAAATTATATTATATAAAGAATATATATTTATTTTTCAGATTTATGGTGGCAGAGTGGCAAATATAGTGCCATTTGGCTGTTTTGTGCAAATAGAAGGAGTGAGAAAGAGGTGGGAGGGTCTGGTTCACATTTCACAACTGAGGTCGGAAGGCAGGGTCACCAATGTATCTGATGTTGTCTCTAGAGGGGACAAAGTTAAGGTATGTTCCATTTAGACCCTTTTATTGTTCATTTCATATCTTTTAATTATACATTATATGTGACATTCTACAGGTAAAGGTAATATAATAATAGTTTTGATGTTTCTAGTTTGGTTAGGACATTGCAGGCTTGAATCATCTGATTGTCTGATAATAAACATGATTCCTTGCTTCAGAAGGCATGTTAAGCCGTTGGTCCTGGCTGCCGTCTGGTAGTCCTTAAAGGAACCACTCTGACACCAGGGTGTGCATGGTCGATTGATCTGTCACCTACTCAAAATGATGATGATGTATTTAACATCAAGAAAATATAATTTATTTAGTTGTAAAGTAAAAGAAAAAGCTGTAATTGGCATCAGTTTTGAATATTACATTGTTGTTAGAGATATGTCAATGCCTGTAAGTATATTAATCATGTAATTTTTATTTTCAGATCAAAGTTTTATCTGTAACTGGACAGAAAGTGTCTCTAACCATGAAAGATGTGTGCCAGGAGAGCGGCAAAGATCTGAATCCCACATCACATGCACACCTAGAGGTAAGAAACTTCAATACAATGACTACCACATCTTCTGCTTGTCATTCTGACATCAGGACCCTCTTAACTATTGGGCGTCCGGGTACGAAAATTTTAATGCAACCCATAACTGGGTTACTGCTAATCGAAGTAGACCATTCGACGCCCATTATACTCGGCTCCCAAGCATGGCCATTGCCTTGCTTAGGTGTGCCACACTCCTGGCCCTTGGAGACGCATTATGTTACATTAACTGTTTTATCTTGTTTTCATTTGATAAAGCATTTGTTTTTACAATTAGTGGAGGGGGAGATCAGAAGGGGAAACAAAGTAAGAGACTTGTGTTATGATGGGATACTAACTCAATTATACTATATTTTATAGCAAATACATATATAGATAAACATCAAAGACCCAGGCCAATCTGAAAAAGATAATTTTCCATTTTGACCTGACCCGGAGATAGAACACGGGAGTTTGGGTGTGGCAGCATGATAACCACTAGGCCATAGAGCTTGTCAAATGCACATTACCATAAAAACTTATTAATGGTTAAGAATCTATCAATCAATATTCCCATCAGATTCAGATCCCCAATCCATATATTGTTATTAAAGAAACACCAACAGCCAAAATATAAAATATAAAATTCTAAATATGTATAAATATAAACTAGTACGGAAGTAAAGCCATACTAACTAAAAAAACTAAATAATATCATAAGATTAGAAATAAATGTATTCAATATAAGCATGCATATGGTTTACCACATTAGTTTTTTAAGCGCCAATGACTGTAACAAGTACTCCAAGGGAGGGGCCTAGTTACCTGTAGTACAGGTCTCTTAGGTCTTCACAAGGTTTGCAAGTTCTTGTCATAGGTTAGTCTTATAATATAAATCACTAGTTACTAAGAGCTTTCGCAATGTGAAGAGAAAATAAAGTTATTTTATTATTTGTTGTTATTAAAGAAGTGTATATGTGGTCAGGCCGAGCGCGAGGGGCGCAACCCCGACCGGCCGCCGCCGGCCGCGGCCGTGCTGGCGGGGCTGCAGGCCGCGCTCGACCCCGACGACGACTCCAGCCGCAAGCGCGTCACCAGGATATCCAGCCCCGAGCGCTGGGAGATCAAGCAGGTACCATTACATTACACTTTCATTTTAAAATGAGCCTTCACCTCACATTTACACATCAAAATTAGTCGTGCGTGGTAGAACCACGCTACAAGCAAAATTTATTTTCAGTAGTATGAGACCTCGACCGTCCCGGCGCTCTAGTCGAGTTCCCACATAAATAGGAAGTAGGGGAGAACAGAGACTCGACACACAACACACACAGAGATTAATTTTATTTGTCACAGCTTAACTTCTATAAATATAATAATGTATTAGAGATCAGAGACCGTAGGAATAGAAATGAACGGTCAGAGAGATGATGGTAGACAGAAATGAGTGATGAAGAGAGAAAATGATCAAAAATAGAATGGAATGAAATTTGAAATAAAATGAGGAATGAAAATGAACAGGATGAGAAAGAAATGAGGTTGGACGAGATGTAGCATGCAGGTGGCATGCTGCAACGTTACAGTAGTATGAGTAGGTGGGCTCTCACAGAAAATCGACGTTTGAGTAGAAGATTTACTGCTTCGTACGGTGAGTGAGAGAGCCGCAGGCCTCTCCCTATGTCCTCCCCCCAACTCCTTGAGAGGCCGGCAACGCTTTTGTCACACTCTGGTGTGGCAGTTGTATATGAGCAGCGGTGATTACTTACCATAACTTGCTTATTTGCTGTCCTATATTGTGTGATGTATGGATTATTTTATTAGTTATCTGTGGGTATTCAAGACAAAATTTGTAATCTGTGGCCGAGCAGCCGGCTTTCTTTGTCTGCGATTATACATGTTACTGAATGGAAGTGTTTTATTGTGATCCGCCTAAAGTAAACCCTAGACAGTGCAGTACCTAGATATTTCTCATATTGTATAGCAATAAGGATATCAATTGTGTTGATGTGAAAAATTGCCTGAAAAGGCCTATTTTCTGAATAAATCTTTGAACCTTTGCTCTAAACCCTAGAGATAAAAAAAAATAACATGTAACTTCAGACACCTTTATACAAAATCTTCCTTCTCTCCCCAAACCCACTCTATGTGGGATCAGGATCCATTTTCCCATACAAAATATTAATTTTATTATTATTTTATTATTGTAGTGGATTATTTAGTTCATTAAAATATATCTCTGAAATTTATTTTAATACAGAATGTTCTTGTCTATAGATGATATCATCAGGAGTCATAGACAAAAGTGAACTGCCAGACTTTGACGACGAGACTGGTCTGTTACCAAAGGATGAAGATGGCGAAGCAGACATTGAAATTGAACTGGTTGAAGATGAACCCCCATTCCTACAAGGCCACGGCCGGGCCTTGCACGACTTGTCTCCGGTTAGGATAGTCAAAAACCCTGACGGATCGCTAGCCCAAGCAGCCATGATGCAATCAGCTTTAGCTAAAGAGAGGAGAGAACAGAAGATGATTCAAAGAGAGCAAGAGATGGAAAGTCTCCCCACTGGTCTCAATAAGAACTGGATTGATCCTTTACCAGAGTCAGACGGTAGAGCTCTGGCGGCCAACATGAGGGGAACGGGCATCACGCCGCAGGACCTGCCGGAGTGGAAGAAGCATGTCATTGGCGGCAAGAAGTCGTCATTCGGAAAGAAGACCAACTTGTCCCTGTTGGAACAGAGGCAGTCCTTGCCTATTTATAAGCTCAGGGACGAGTTGACAAAGGTGAGATTTAGATAATTATATCACTATTAAGACAGAGTGGCGTAATATCTTTGCTTAAAATTGTTTCTTAAACTTCTTATACGATGTCTTCGAGCCAGAGTACCTCTTGGCAAAAAAATCATTTCGATTGCTCTATATTTTTAAGCTTTAAATTGTTTCCGATGGACAGCAGCATTGGAAGCACAAGAAATCAAAAAAGTTGCGCTCGCCAACCCGCCTGCCAAGTGTGGCAATATCCTCCCTGGAGGAGGAGGAGGAATAAAGAATCCTTAGGAGAGACCCATGTTTAGAAGTTAGGGCTAAAGTGATGATGATGTTGATATTAGTTAGGATTTACGTCATACATCTTCTAGATATATTTTGATTCTCACATCCTCCTACTTATTCACATTGTTTTCTTATAAAGTGGGTATTATACCATCCAGAATCGGATGCGATGAGACGAACGCGGCAACACGTGCGATACGATTGGAGATATCTCGTATCGTGTCTAACGTATAGAGGCGTCCCTCTCATCGGATCCGATATTCAGGACATTTTATTAAGGTATGTTTAAAATAGTGATTTTTCTTGTGTTAATTTTTACTTAGGAGAATTATATCATACTTTATTTGTTGTTTTGATAAAAGATATACATCATTAAAATTGAAAATATGTGGGTAGGATTCGAACCCACGTCCCTTAGGTTTACGCCCTAAGTGTGATACCATGTTACTATGTAACTGTGGCCGAGTTCTTTTTCATCACATATTTTCAATTTTAATAATATACCGAGCATTGTGATGCTATTAAAACCAATTTAAGGTATACATCATGTTGAAAATATCGTAGGCCGTTGCGGACAACCAGATCCTGATCGTGATCGGGGAGACCGGGTCCGGCAAAACGACGCAGATCACGCAGTACCTGGCGGAGTGCGGGCTGACGGCGCGCGGCAAGATCGCGTGCACGCAGCCGCGCCGCGTGGCCGCCATGTCCGTGGCCAAACGCGTGGCCGAGGAGTTCGGCTGCCGGCTGGGGCAGGAGGTCGGCTATACCATCCGCTTCGAGGACTGCACCAGCCCCGAGACCGTCATCAAGTGAGTACTGCCTGTTGTCGAGATCGTAGTAGAAACCCCAGCAGATTATAACCTATTTCTACAACTTGAATTCAACAAGTTGAGTAAAAACAATAATTTGTTGTGCAGCAATTGTCTGTGATGAATGTTAACTTAAAGAATATATTACATAATACATTATATTACAGTACTAAACCATCATGCTGTCAATATAGTTGACTTCGGGCTCTGAAGCACCACAAATGGAAATGCAACCGAGAACACGTTCTGTCTGATGATGACAATAGACCTGCTTACATTTTTTTTTCGTGGAAAAACCTCCCAGAAATACATATAATACGATTACAGATGTAAATGTCACAAAGTTACTTAATTCTGAGTGTGTCCAAATCCTTTCAAATGGCCAGGTGACGTCAAGAGTCGTGACTTTGTAAGGGACGAGTAATAACTTGCAGTTATATTAAATACTAGCTTTCGCCCGCGGCTCCGCCCGCGTCTATGTCGATCCCTCGGAAATAGTACTTTTTTCCGGGATAAAAGGTAGCCTATGTCCTTCTCCGTATTCCAGAGAACTTGTATGCAAAATTTCATGATGATCGGTTCAGTAGTTACGACGTGAAAGCGTAACAAACAAATAAACAAACAAACAAACTCACTTTCGCATTTATAATATTAGTAAGGATAGTAAGGATTGCGTTAATGACCAAAATTAATGGCAATGACCTTAAGTTGCTTAAATTGGATGGTATAGAATATGGTAATGTCATTTTTAAATATTTTTAGTACTTCAAAAATTGATTTTCCCAGCCAACTGTAAAGGCTTATCAAGAGTACTTAATGCATCAATGTCAAATTAAAAGTTTACTTATGTCTCTTTTAGACTGATTATTATATAATTTTTTTTTTTTTCAAAATCTGAATGATGGTTCCTTATGGTGTATAAGTGTGCCGCATGCGAAATGACATCGACAACCTTAGGTTGTGTAGGTTGTCAACCTATCATTCGAAGTACAAAAAGGTGCAGTGATACGCCTTTTACAATAATCATTGTAATATTTAAATATATCAGATCATCATCATCATTTCGAGTAGGTGTCACGGTCAATCGACCATGCACACCCTTGTGTCAGAGTTCTTCGGAACCGCCTCTCGGCCTCTGACGTGGTTCCTTTAACGACTACCAGATGGCAGCCGGGACCACCGGCTTAACGTGCCTTCCGAAGCACGGAATCATCTTTATTATCAGACAATCAGGTGATTCAAGCCTGCAATGTCCTAACCAAACTGGAAACAACTAAACAAAGTATGCTTCCGGTGGGAATCGAACCCACGACCCCCGAGACAACAGGCAAACGCCTTAACTAGTGGACCATGGAGGCTGGGAATATATCAGATAATAAAGTACCTTGGGACTTGCGAATGTCCACAGTATTGCAGTGGTTGATCACAAGTTTCGTAGAATTATAGTCACTTTAAATATAATTTGTTGACAGGTACATGACAGACGGCATGTTGCTCCGCGAGTGCCTGATGGACCTGGACCTGAAGTCGTACTCGGTGATCATGTTGGACGAGGCGCACGAGCGGACCATCCACACGGACGTGCTCTTCGGCCTCCTCAAGCAGGCCGTGCAAAAGCGCCCCGAACTCAAGCTCATCGTCACCTCCGCGACGCTCGACGCCGTCAAGTTCTCACAATACTTCTTTGAAGCGCCGATCTTCACGATCCCTGGTCGAACGTTCCCTGTCGAGGTTTTATACACGAAGGAACCCGAAACGGACTACTTAGACGCGTCGTTGATAACGGTCATGCAGATACATTTGAGGGAACCACCCGGAGATATATTGTTGTTCTTGACCGGTCAGGAGGAAATCGATACGGCTTGTGAGATTCTGTACGAAAGGATGAAGTCTTTGGGACCAGATGTTCCTGAATTGATCATCCTGCCGGTATACTCGGCTTTGCCGTCGGAGATGCAGACACGTATCTTCGAGCCGGCTCCTCCGGGCTCCAGGAAAGTTGTGATAGCGACCAACATCGCCGAGACTTCGCTGACGATTGACGGCATATACTACGTGGTGGATCCAGGGTTTGTGAAGCAGAAGGTGTACAACTCGAAGACTGGAATGGATTCGCTGGTCGTCACACCCATTTCACAGGTAATTTCATGTGCTGTAACTTTTTTTTTACTGGTTTAACTAAGGGAGCGCAACGAATGTAGTGAATTTATCTAAACTTCCAATGATAGATCACAAGTGAGTAATACCGTCGCCGTTTCAACTAAATTCCTTGATGTTTAGGTACATACCTACTGAAACGGTACGGTGCACTCCGCTAAGCATAATAAATCAGTATTTTGTAGACATTGGCCCCTATCTACCTGACAAGTTTAAACAAAGAATGGATGGATTGAACATTATTTGCAAAATTGACAGTTCACAGTATATTAAATCTATCGCATAGATACGTACATTTCTGAGGTCGAATCCCTAATATTCAACCTAAAAATCGACCTCTACAGGATGGGACGGACGGTCGTTCCTTAAGCACATTAAATATACTATTAGTCATATTCTAGTGTACAACTTTAATCTATATGCAATCTCAGCTACGCTTTTGCACTTAGAACTATATCATCATCATCATCATCATTTCGAGTAGGTGTCACGGTCAATCGACTATGCACACCCTGGTGTCAGAGTTCTTCGGAACCGCCTCTCGGCCTCTGACGTGGTTCCTTTAACGACTACCAGATGGCAGCCGGGACCACCGGCTTAACGTGCCTTCCGAAGCACGGAATCATCTTTATTATCAGACAATCAGGTGATTCAAGCCTGCAATGTCCTAACCAAACTGGAAACAACTAAACAAAGTATGCTTCCGGTGGGAATCGAACCCACGACCCCCGGGTCAACAGGCAAACGCCTTAACCACTGGACCACAGAGGCTTAGAACTATATAAACAAACAGACGGACTCGCAAACTACTCCTTTTTACATTTCTCCAGCTTCCCTAAATTTCGTATATGAATATTTAATTACCCTCTTATTGTTAAATAGGTACACTGCAGTCGGGAGACCTGGTGGCCTGAAATTCAGGTTCCATCTAGTTTAGGCTCCAATCTAATCCTCATGCTTTTTGTCAAAGAATATTTTTTAGTAGTGGTTGTGGTAAAGCCGGCAAAAGTCATCCTAACTAATATTATAAATGCGAAAGTGAGTTTGTTTGTTTGTTAGGCTTTCACGCCGTAACTACTGAATCGATCATCATGAAATTTTGCATACAAGTTCTCTGGAGTACGGAGAAGGACATAGGCTACCTTTTATCCCGGGAAAAAGTACTATTCCCGAGGGATCGACATGAACGCGGGCGGAGCCGCAGGCGAAAGCTAGTATTTATATACATGGTGAAATTTTAATCGTTATGGAGCCTTAAAGGGGTGATTCAGTCCGTCGAAATGAACAACTTTTTGTATGGGACCAAAGCTGGGTACTTAAAAAATTTTGTAAAATACCCATACAAATTGACCGGGCGACTGAAGTAGTTTGTATAGAAATTACCATTTTTTTTAGTTTCCAGCATTGATCCCACAGGAAAAGTTGTTCATATCGATGGGCTGAAACACCCCTTTAAGGATCCATAACGATAAAAATGTCACCATGTATATATAAAGTACTACACTCTCACAGAAAATCGACATTTGAGTAGAAGCTTCACCGCTTCTTGCTTCGTTCGGCGACTGAAAGAGCCGGAGGCCCATCTTTCCCCATTTGCTCCCCCATATCCTTCCCCCAACTCCTTGAAAGGCTGGCAACGCTCCTTTTACACCTTGGTCTTGCATTTGTCTATTGGGCAGCGCTGATCGCTTGTTCTTCTTAAGGTGCCTCTCCAAATAGTGAAGGTCGGCAATCAGCTTGGTACAGTCCTCTCTGTTCCTGCCTCGACGGAACAGCTCAGCCGCTTTAGCAATCCCGGTCCATTATGTTTCCCAACCATGACTTCCTTCTCTCTTACCTTTTGTTTTCCAGCAACTTTGCCCATCATTATGAGCTGTAAGATGTCATACCGTTGGTGTCAACTCGTGAACGGGTGCTGCTAGGGGGGGGACAGGTCTGCTCGGCCTCTTTGAGGCTACTGTGTATAATGTAAAATATTATCATTGCACACTCGATCGCTAACATAATATGTTCCAAAAAATAATAATGTAGGTACCTATATAATAAAAATTGTAATCATAAAATGAAAAAAGAATGATAAATGAAGAAATTAGATGATAAATGATAAAGACAGATGATAAAATAAAAAAGCCCTTCAGGCGAGTAATCATAATCATAATCATAATCATAATAATTTATTTGCAAACATACAGTAAATAAGGGTCATATAACATTGAGAGTACATTGTATGAAACCTGCACGCAGGTATGCAAATATTTAATACAAATGTCAAAAAATAAGAAAAATTTAATTCATTAATAATGTAATATAATTTCAATATAAATTATAAATTAATATTTTTTAGTGATTTGCAATAGTCAATATATTCCTTCAAAGAGTAAAAACAATTCTCAAGCAACCACCGCGTCAACTTATTTTTGAATGATGTACCTTTTAATGATTTAAATTCATTAGGAAGTACATTATATATTACAATAGACATGTTAAAAACGTTCCTTTTATAAATATCCTTATGGCACATAGGCTGATATAACCTGTTCATAATTATAGCTCGCGTATGTCTAGATGTAACTTCACATCTTCTCTGCCAAAATTCTGGATGAGTATGTACGAATACACATATGTCTCTTATGTACAAACTAGGCAAGGGCAGAATATTTAAATTTTTAAATAATGGTCTACAGCTGTCTTCTATCCAAGCATTGCATAAGGCACGGATGCATTTTTTTTGTACTAGGAAAGCTCTGTCGGTATTAACTGAATTACCCCAAATAATTAAGCCATAGCTAAATATCGACGATACTTACCCATGATATGCTGCTATGGCAGCTTCAGTTGATACAGTTTGCCTCAGTCTTTTAAGAGCAAAGACAAATCTATTCAGTTTGTTGCATAATTGATCGACGTGTGCTTTCCAATTTAAATTTTTATCAATTGTAATTCCAAGAAATTTGGTAACACACACATTTTCCACTATTTTATCGTCATAGCGAATAGAAATTGGCAACTGTTGTGAATTATAGGACGAGAATTGTATGAAATTAGTTTTTTCTAAATTTACAACAAGATTATTTGCTTTCATCCAATTAACAACGTCTGCAAGTGCTTTATTTACATCAGCTTCATAGGTATCAATGGCAGTGCATTTCACTATTAATGTGGTATCGTCTGCAAATAATATACTCTTATGACCAATAGAACTTGGAAGGTCATTGATGTATACCAAAAATAGCAATGGCCCGAGTATACTTCCTTGAGGGACGCCTGTATTACAATACTGAAAGTTAGATCTGTAAGCTGTTTTCTTGGCTACTTTGTCAGATTTAGTTATTTTGACAATTTCGGTACATTGTAGTCGATTTATTAGGTAACTTTGGATCCAATCATATGCTTTACCTCGAATGCCATAGTGATCAAATTTCGCCAGCAGTTTATTGTGATTTACTAAATCAAATGCTTTGCTCATGTCAAGAAATGAGGACATTACAGGTACACTTGTCTTCTTATTAATAGTGTCGGTAATTTCCCTGACTAGTTCAAAGCACGCCAGTGTCGTTGAGCTACCTTTACGAAAGCCATACTGATTGGGGTGCAAAATGTTATGCTTATCAAAAAAACTAATCAATCTGTCTTGAAATGGCTTTTCAAATATTTTAGATAAGATGGGAGGTAGGGTTATAGGTCTAAAATTATTTGGATCTGCTTTATCACCCTTCTTAAAAAGTGGTTTAACAATGCATTTCTTCAATTGATCAGGAAATGTACCATGATAAAAGGATAAATTAATAATATGTGCTAATACACAGGAAATATATGCAGCACTAAGTTTAATAATTTTTGTTGAAATGCTATCGTGTCCACTACATTTGCTATTTTTAAGTGAAACAATTGTCTTGTATATTTCCGTTTCGTCAACGGGATTTAAAAAAATTGTATTTGGATTTTTATTAGTCAGGTATTGGTTATATGTCATATTATCAGTACTATTATTGTTATTTCTTAATTCTATAAAATAATTGTTAAATTTATTACAAATGTCAATGGGATTACAATATAAGTTATCACCAAATTTTATATTTTTTATGTCATTATCTTGTAAATTATTATTAATTATTGTTGTCGAGATAATATCCCAAGCAGCCTTGCATTTATTTTTACTTTTATTAATATAATTCCTATTTTTTATTTTTCGTGCCGTAGCTATACATTTTTTTAGCAAACTATTATATTTTTTTATTTCATTTTTAACTATATTTTTATGTTCTCCTTTTCTACTTTTTTGATATAATATACGTTTGACTTTGCATGACACTCTGATTCCCTTAGTTATCCAGTTTGATTTTATCGAGCGATTATTAATTAGGTTAGGAAGTAGGCGACCAATACGGTTGAAAAGAGTTTCTTTTGGCGTTTCTTCTCTGCAGTGGTCGGTTCCGAAACGCTAGTAGTCTGTAGCTTTTGCACATTAAGTAATAATATAAATATGACTAAACTAGCTTTCGCCCGCGGCTCCGCCCGCGTTAATGTCGATCCCTCGGGTATAGTACTTTTTCCTGGAATAAAAGGTAGCCTATGTTCTTCTCCGTACTCCAGAGAACTTGTATACAAAATTTAATGATGATCGGTTCAGTAGTTACGGCGTGAAAGCGTAACAAACAAACAAACAAACTCACTTTCGCATTTATAATATTAGTAAGGATTAGATCCTTTAAAATGTGATTTGACGTGAAAAAGTGCCTGCAAAGGCCTATTTTCTGAATAAACGTTTTGAATTTTGAATTTTGTCGCAGCACATGACCAAGGTAGGAGATTTTCCGCTTCTTTACCGTAAGCATAAGGTTGCGCTTCTGGTCAACCTGTTGTACAACGCCTACATTGGTCACTTTGTGGGTCCAACTAATGGACAGCATGCTTCTATATGTCCACATCTCAAATGATCAACTGATTGCTTACCAGGTGACTCGCTTGCTCGTTTGCC
Organism: Elegia similella; assembly: GCA_947532085.1. Lineage (NCBI taxonomy): Eukaryota > Metazoa > Arthropoda > Insecta > Lepidoptera > Pyralidae > Elegia > Elegia similella. The sequence goes on along the minus strand of OX383932.1, from coordinate 26,951,885 downwards.
GTTCCTAAAACACAAAAAAAAGTTTATATTGTATATTCTGTTGAAAAAAATATTTGTCTTTCTTTCCCGATCCCTGTACATAACAGAAGGCAGTGAATAAATGTATGTACTGTTGCAGGCGGCGGCAAAACAGCGTGCGGGCCGGGCCGGGCGTACGGGCCCGGGCAAGTGCTACCGGCTGTACACCGAGCGCGCCTACCGCGACGAGATGCTGCCCACGCCCGTGCCCGAGATACAGCGCACCAACCTGGCCACCACCGTAACTATTACCTACTTGCTATACAACCAACCAACAGCCTCCGTGGTCCAGTGGTTAAGGCGTTTACCTGTTGACCCGGGGGTCGTGGGTTCGATTCCCACCGGAAGCATACTTTGTTTAGTTGTTTCCAGTTTGGTTAGGACATTGCAGGCTTGAATCACCTGATTGTCTGATAATAAAGATGATTCCGTGCTTCGGAAGGCACGTTAAGCCGGTGGTCCCGGCTGCCATTTGGTAGTCGTTAAAGGAACCACGTCAGAGGCCGAGAGGCGGTTCCGAAGAACTCTGACACCAGGGTGTGCATGGTCGATTGACCGTGACACCTACTCGAAATGAATGAATGTACTTGCCATATGCGATACAGTGTCTTGCTAAATGCTTTAACATCATCATCATCGGGTCTTTTAAGTCTCCACTGCAGGAGCATGACCCTCTCTGTAATACTTAGTATGGCTCCGCATACTTGGCTGGAGCAGACAGAGGATTTGGCCTACACTCTCCTCGCTGGCCTCACGGGTTGGAGAGGTCTCATTGATGTTTATGAGCTTTGTTTAGCTTGTATTTCCTAAGTCACATCAGACTAGCTCCGTGGCGCAGCGGTCAACACGCCTGCCTGCGACACGGAGTGACCGGGTTCGATCCCCGGCCAGGTCAAGATGGAAAATGATCTTTTTCAGATTGGCCTGGGTCTTGGATGTGTATCTATATATGTATTTGTTATAAAATATAGTATCGTTGAGTTAGTATTCCATAACACAAGTCTCGAACTTACTTTGGGGCTAGCTCAATCTGTGTGATTTGTCCGTACATATATATTATATATATATTTAACATCCATGGAAAGACTAGGAGTAGTCCTATTCTTCTCTGCCGGAAACCACACGGCAAATATGTTTATGATAATGCTTTGACATTTTCCTATAAACATAATTAGCACACTGCAGCGGCTTGAGTAAAAAATTACCTTTCCTTCCTTTTGGTTGAATCAGCCGAAGAGGCTGATTTCAGAGTAACATCGGCGAGACGCGCCGTTGACCAACGCGTTTGACCGTGCGCTGTGAAACTATCGTACATTTTATTGCAATGTACAGTTGTGTATAATCGTTATCATTTGGACAAATATAATAACAGGATTTGCTGTTTATTTTCTATGGAAAAGAATGCAACAGCGATGTCTCAAAACATTGTAAACTGATTACTGGGCGGCACGTTTTAACTGAACTATGAAAAGAGATTACTAAGCGTAATTACGACCGCGTGCGTCTGGACGGCGCTGTTCAAACGCGTCACTCTGAAATCAGCCTTAGAAAGACCTGATCAACATTTGATCCTCTATTTTTCCTAATGGTATTTAGACTGTCTTTCTGATAAATGTGTTCGTTCCAGGTGCTGCAACTGAAGACGATGGGTATCAACGACCTGTTGCACTTCGATTTCATGGACGCGCCGCCGGTGGAGTCCCTCATCATGGCGCTGGAGCAGCTGCACTCGCTGTCAGCCTTGGACGCTGAGGGGCTGCTCACTAGGCTCGGCCGCAGGGTAAGGGAATACTTCTTATGGGGTCCACAGAGCCAATGGTCGTAAGTCCAAAGACCACGTTGGTAACATGACAGGCCTGAAAATTTACAATAGTCATATAGGGAGCTTGCCCATCATTTATTTAGAGTAATCCACGCGTTCACGGTTTTAACGTCTTATAAATCGATAAAAACCGGCTGCACGCACGAAAAAGTGTCACGTTCCGAGTGCAAGCGAAAACGCGCAACAAGCGATGGATAGGCACGATAGACCTAAGCGTTCGGCTTGTGACGCATCTATCTCTTTTCCACCGTTGTCACGTAAAATTACCATCTGTAAATCGACTTTCTTCTTCTTCTGAAGGTGCCTCTCCAACTAGTGAAGGTTGGCGATCAGCTTGGTACAGTCATCTCTGTTCTTGGTTCGACGGAACAGCTCAGCCGCTTTAGCAATCCCGGTCCACTGTCGACTTTACAGACAACCAATTATTAACTTGATGGACCTTTCCGATAGAGGAAAAGCGGAGCTTGACACATTTTGTTTTTATATGGTTGCATTTCAGTTATCTTTTATTGATATAGTATATATCTACTGGGATCAGTAGATATATCAGCATTATAAAACACAAAAGTCGTAACCCGGTAATATAAAATTTACTTCCGGACTTTAGAGGCACGTACCATGGAATGGTTGTGTGGTTTCCATGGCTCTGTGCGACCTCAATCTTATACATGGTTCCTTTTGATAGAATCCATGTCTCGGCACATAATTAAATAAATAATTATTTCAGATGGCAGAGTTCCCGCTGGAGCCTAACCTGTCGAAGATCCTGATCATGTCAGTAGCGCTGCAGTGCTCGGACGAGATCCTCACGATCGTGTCCATGCTGAGCGTGCAGAACGTGTTCTACCGGCCCAAGGACAAGCAGGCGCTCGCCGACCAGAAGAAGGCCAAGTTCAACCAGCCCGAGGGCGACCACTTGACGCTGTTGGCTGTGTACAACAGCTGGCGGAATAATAAGTTTTCGAACGCGTGGTGCTATGAGAACTTTGTGCAGATACGGACGTTGAAACGCGCTCAGGACGTCAGGAAACAGTTGCTCGGGATTATGGATAGGTAAGTCATAAGACCGAAGAAGAAGGTGGTCGGAGGACCTGACCAAGGTCAGTACGGCGCTGGATGCAGGCCGCTTCCAGTCCTACCAGTTGTATTGGAAATGCTTGGGGTGGGCGTTTGTCCAGTAAGTAGACTTCTTGTGACTGAGATGATGATAATCATGGAAGTCAATATTCAATAATGTAAATGATAATTATCTTATGAATTATGGTCTATGGCTATGGCTCCTATAGCCAACATGAACTAGCTACCTACTAAGTTTGATACACTGGTTTGTTTTGTGTTATTTTCTATTTGGAACTAGATTTAGCTAATTAGATTCAAAGCAATAGTTGGGGGAAATCATCAAATATGACAGATACGATTGTAGGCTCAAATGTTTTTTTTTATTAGTTATTAGGTCCCACTGCTGGGCAATAGCCTCCCCTTCTGTTTTCCACCTAGTTCTATCCATTGTTATGTATTGCCATCCCTCATTGAAAGCAAACAGCTCGTCTCTCCATCTCGTTCTTGGCTTTCATCTTGAACGCCTTCAATCAGTAGGTACCCATGACGTTATCAGACGTGCCCATCTTTCAGGGCTCATACAGCATATGTGACCTGCCCAATCCCATTTTAGCTTAGCGGACAATGACACAAATAAAATGTTTTTGTTTGATTTATTTATTATGAATTCAACAGCGTATAACTAAGGATAAGATTATAATAGGTAAGGCCAATTACAGAATTCATCAAGAAAAAACCGAAAATATACAATTTCGAAAGCAAGCGGCTCATCAAACAAAAGATTGGTATATGTTGTTTTTGTTGTTGGTGTTGTTTACATAAAACATGTATTTGTTATAGACACAAGTTGGACGTGGTGTCTGCGGGCAAGAACACGGTGCGCATCCAGAAGACGATTTGCTCGGGCTTCTTCAGGAACGCGGCCAAGAAGGACCCGCAGGAAGGGTACCGCACGCTGGTAGACAGCCAGGTGGTCTACATACACCCCTCCTCCGCGCTCTTCAACCGCCAGCCGGAGTGGTAAGTCTTCTTCTCCATCATCATCATCATTCATTCATTCGGAACCTCGTCAGAGGCCGAGAGGCGGTTCCGAAGAACTCTGACACCAGGGTGTGCATGGTCGATTGAACGTGTCACCTACTCGAAATGATGATGATGATCATTCATCATTTTCAGCCCACATCAGCCCACTGCTGGGCAAAGGGCTCCCTTTTTTACGCCATTTTCTACGGTCCTGTGCTAGCACAGGGCTGTAGAAAATGGCGTAGACATTGGACAACAGCGGATGAGACTAGTCTCATCCGCTGTTTTCCAATGTCTGCTGACGAGTCTGACCAGTCCCCTGGCCAGATGACATTGTCCAGTCTTCTTCTTTCTCTCCTAATTCCACTTTGTGGGGTCAGGATGGCATTTAACTGTTTATCATTTGTCCCTTTCTCATGCCATCTCTTTCGTTACCTTCGTTTTACCTATATATCCTCCTTCACACTCTGTCAATCTTTTCTGGCCTACATCTATTCGCGTTCGTCCCGTTGTCGGAATCTCTGACCATTGTTGTTGATAACCTAGCCACCTACAGCTATTTAGAGCTCGATGGTACAAAGGGTATATGCTTCATTAAGGCTTATACATGTTCAGAAAACCCACCATGGCTTAAGGCGATCGTTCATTCTGTATATTATTCTTCTGAGGTTCATTCCTACTTGTTCGACTCGTCAGTTCAATTTATTTTCCCATTTGTTCGGCCGTCAAACAATTGAGATATTCTTTTCAATACCCGGAGTGATTTGTTTGATCATCGAAATAAATCCTTACTATCCATACTATCCATACTAATATTATAAATGCGAAAGTAACTCTGTCTGTCTGTCTTCTTTTCACGCTTCAACCATTGAACCAATTTGGATGAAATTTGGTATGGGGGTAGTTTGAGGCCCGGGGAAGGTCATAGGGTATGTTTAATTCCGGGAAATTCTACTGTTCCCGAAGGATCGACACTAACGCGGGCGGAGCCGTGGGCAACAGCTAGTAATATTATAAATGCGAAAGTGAGTTTGTTTGTTTGTTTTTTTGTTACGCTTTCACGCCGTAACTACTGAACAGATCATCATGAAATTTTGCATACAAGTTCTCTGGAGTGCGGAGAAGGACATAGGCTACCTTTATCCCGGGAAAAAGTACTTTTCCCGATGGATCGACATTGACGCGGGCGGAGCCGCGGGCAAAAGCTAGTTAAACAATAAATACACTTAAAAACGCTTTGTTTTATGAATGTCTGTTTATTGATGCTAAATTTAATACTATTTATAATAAAAAGCCTTACTTCTCTTAAAATAAATTAGGCAAAAATCTTTGAGCCATGTTAGGTATTCTATAAAATTTCCTCTCTTCCTGCTTGGGGAGGCATATAATGCCGTTGAAAAGTATCCTTGTTAAATAGTAATCGTTAATACATGACAGATGCTTTTAGGCAGCTTGAAAAAGATGAGTGTTGGCCAATAACTGACAATAACAAAAAAAGAACAAAACTATTTTTTTTTTATGGCAAGCAACATATTTCAACTGATAAAAAATTATTTTTATGTTTCAGGGTAATCTACCATGAGCTAGTGCAGACCACCAAGGAGTACATGCGCGAAGTCACCACCATCGACCCGAAGTGGCTGGTGGAGTTTGCTCCCGCCTTCTTCAAGTTCTCCGACCCCACCAAGCTGTCCAAGTTCAAGAAGAACCAGAGACTGGAGCCGCTGTACAACAAGTACGAGGAGCCCAATGCCTGGAGGATATCCAGGGTGCGAAGAAGGAGGAATTAAGTTAATCGATGAAATAAATAATCATGCCAAAAAACTTTTTCGTTTCCCTCTTCCTATCCCTCATTCTTAGTGAATGCGAGCCTATAAGAACCTCTTCGAGAAGCATTATATCACCTATTTCTTCAGAATTTATCTTTACTGGTAAAGCTGTATTAATTTTGCACTATAACAACGACACTAGTCGTTATCATAGGTCACTATCATTACTACTGAGAGGCGAAGATCATTACGAGTCGCGTGGCTCGTAGGCGAGGTAAGAGCGTGAGAATTTGAACGCTTACGCATGTTAAGCAACCCCGGACGCGGTCCCCACTTGGATGGGTGACCGCAAGTGGCATAAAAATATCTCGAGCTCCTCCGTGCTTTGAAAGGCACGTTAAGCCGTAGACTGTCATCATTGATAGCAGTCGTTAAAGTATGTCAGATGCCTTTTAGTAGCTTGAAAAATCTGACACCAGTGTCGGCCACTTGAACACACAAAAAACAAACAAGTTCTCGCGTATTTCAATTACATAGGTACATTGCTACTCCTCTGTGCTATTTTCTGGAAAAAAAAAACCCTGAACTGTCAATGTCAGCATTGACTAGAGTAAAACGTCAAAGTCAACTTCTAAAATAATTTTCCTTCTCGTTTTACAAATTATATTTTTAAAATGATTGATAAAACAGTGTAATTTATCGTAAAGAAAGGCTTTCATTAAATTTATTGTAACATAATTTAGACAAAAGCGACGGTCATCATGGAGTTCTTTTCGGAGATAATAGGAGAAACTGTGATATTGGGGTTGGATTCCCTCATCCTGGGTTTTTGCATCAAACAGCTGAGCAAATGTAAACACATACTTAATGCTCTGCAGGTAAGAATGCACTTATCAATTTATGTTGTACTTTATGTGCATCAAACTAAATTATGATGCAGTTGTTTGGACTCATAACGATATACATCCTAGGCTATCTGATATAGAAATATGCGAGGAATAAGAATAATGCCCAGGAGATTCAGTAATCCTAACATTTAATAATATTCATGCGAAAGTGAGTTAGTTTCTTTAACAAGGAATATGGAGGACACAACCTTTACTCCTGGAAAGAAGTTCTGTTCCCAAGGAAACAACAATAATGAAAGCAGAGTTGCAGGCGAAACTGAGTAAATTATGATAATGAAAAAAAAAAAACATACAGTATCCTGTAATAAGATGATAATTTAATTGCAGGTAAGTTAGGTGATAAGACATTCTTAGGGTCCTGTACCTCAAAAGGAAAAAACTGAACCTTTATAGGATCACTTGGTTGTCCGTCTGTCTGTCTCTCAAGACCCTTTTTCTCAGAAATGCGTAGAGGTATCAAGCTGAAATTCATATCAGATACTCAGGTCTACTGTCACTTGGAGTTGCAAAAAAATAAAACTTCTAAGCAACTTTTCGTGAGGCAGTGAAGTGACATTCACAACGGAATCAAAACTACAGGCTGAAGGACTCCATGAACTCAGAATCTTGAAATTTGATACAAAGAACAGAAATTTGCGAAAAGCATTAATTTTGAGTTACATTATATAATAAAAATATTTTTAATAATTTCAACCTTATTACATATAATGTAAGGAACCCTTCCATACATTATACCCAACTCGCACTGTGCTGTTTTTTTTAAAATAAATGTTCCTTAGTTATTAAAAATCACTGAATAAAATCAACATTATTTTTTTGTAGACTGCTCCTGTGCTTGACATAGACTCAACACTCAACAAGGAGATCAACAAGTACCCCAACAATACCATCCCGTTTGTGGTGATCCGAGGCCTTGTCAAGCCCCTCGGTAATCCCATAACCAGCAACTACAACAACTCTGTCACTGGAGTCATTCAGAGGTTGATAATATGCTAATAATAGTTATGTAATCAGCTTAAAGATAAGGTGTAATGTATAATTAATGATTTATTTATCTACCCTGGAAGGGAAAAAAACAAGTATGTATGTATTTTTAAACACAAATTTATCAAACATCTAGTTGTCCAAATTCTGGATGAACCCAAACATATGGTTCTATTAATAAGGTCAAGCACCATATAAGTATAGATGCAACAGAAAATTTAATATTCTCTTCCATTGGTTTTAATATTTCTTGTCAACATAAGGAACCAAACAATATTTTCATAACTGGTTATAAAACTTTGGTTGCATACATTGCTGAGTCAATATGTACTTTATTTTAGATTCCCAAAATTTTATTACAACATTTAAGAGCAGGCCACACCTCTTGCTAGCAAACCATGTGAGCATGGTTTAATCTCTTTTCAGACTTTGGTTTACAATGCGAACTGCAGAGATAAATTACTTCAGAGATTTAAAGATGTGAACAAAAATATGCAACGATTCATACGAAGCCATTCACCGGGTTAGCGTAGCTAGTTCTGTTTAAACCAAAGTATGAAAAAGAGATGAAACGATGCTCGGACTACTCCCGCTTTGGTTACCCTCGCTCTTCCGTTTTTGGTGTTAACTGGTGTTGCCTGTCCTTTAGAATGATTACTTAATCAAGATAATGATGGTGTGTTTTAGATTGACCATAAAGGAACATGTGATAGCGAGGACGTCGGCGGGCTTCTGGTCAGATCAAACACGCACCATCCATGAAGTTTGCAACTCCACTCCGTTTGTGCTCAACAATGGCAAATATAACATCGAAGTTGTGGATGCACTGGCGGCCGAGTTGCTTGGTAAATTATTATTTATTTTATAGTTTTTGTCACTTCGGGGTCTGTTCCCATGAATTCGCGACGCGGAGCGATACAAAGTATAACTATTTACTAAATAAAAAGATACACATTTCATTGAGAAGATAAGAAAATGCTCCGCAGCGTCGCGCTACTTTGCGTTGCGTTGTGGCCGACGCCGCGATAAGCTTAAGACATTGTGGCGACTTGTCTCTACTATTTTCGTTCTTAATGTAGATTTAAAGCAGCTCAGTCAAATGAAAATTAAATTGATAGACTGACTTGTAACAGTTGTAACCCAACTTCTTACAGAAGAAGAGGAAGAATACAAAAATAAGAGCTCTCGACGAATAAAACGACCCTCCACTGCGCCGCGGCAAGTAATTGCGATATACGTATGGATGTTTGTTACTTCTGTACGCAAAAACTATAAGATAGTTTTTTTAGGACTACGGACGAAATAGCAGAAAAGGCTACTGGAATAATAGTAACATTAATCTTTATTTGTTCATAATAGATATGGATGTGATATCTGACAAATTCGAGCCCATGTCCCCTGGAGTTATAGACCATGTGTGGGGCTTCTTCTCCGGGGTCAGGCAGCGGGGCCTTCAGACCATGGAAGAGATGCTTCGGGATGGCTCCTACATCACCGCCATCGGGGAGCTGAGCCGGAGCAACACAGGAGCTTTGAAGATCCAGCCGCCGAGGGACGGGCTTCCGCTGTATTTAACGACGGCTACAAAATCCTCCTTGCTGAAGAGACTGGCTAGTTCCAGGGACTTCTTGAGGTATGTTATCTTTATAACTACTAGGTGAAAATGATCAGAGACTATTAGGTACTAGTACCTATAAGTAAAACTATTACTTATCTCTGGAGGACGTATTTAGCATACCTGTAGTAATAAACAACATGGTTGTCTGTAAATTCTGTTTACGGGCGATCATTTTACGTGATAACGGTGGAAGAAAGATACATGGATGATAGCATCTACTAGAGAGGACTTCCTGGGACATCCGGGGACCATGAGCGAGGCCTGCAGCACACCCTCTGCAGTCCTACGTTTCCTCGACGAGCTGAGATGGCTCGAGTAAAACAACAAGAACGAAAATGAGGGAGAGAGCAGTCTCTCCAAGGCAGAAGACCGGTAGAAAGAACGTCTTCAGCTCACACACAATGGGCCCAAACGAGAGGCCTAAGTGTGGAAAAATGCCCACGGAACCAGGTGAACCAGGATAGATCAATGACTCACAAGCCGAACGCTTAGCTCGATCGTGCCATTCTATCGCTTGTTCCGTGCTTTCGTTTGCATAACGCTATACGTTTTCGTGCGTGCAGCTGTTCATCGATTTATAAGGCGTTTATCACGTCAATAAATAGTTTAATTTTGAAGCGAAGTATTACAATATTTTAATATCAAACATATCAAAATACTTGGCGACCGAGGATCGGGGGGAAAGTACGCCAGATGAGACAAAACTGGATAGATTTTTCACTCAACCCTTAAATGATGTTGTTGGGGCCGTCAAGTGAAATAATTACAGTCTCTATCTTGAGTCAAGACCGATTATACATACAACGAACCATAAACTACATTAAAAAATTCGAACCATGGGCAATAGATCATGAATACTTACATACTTATAATGAAATCAAAATTTACAAAAAAATCTACATTCCCATACAAATTGCGGCTGCACATTTTTGTAAGGAAATGCCCATTATTAGGATTCAGTACCCAAAGGGTAAAATCGGGACCCTATTAATACGCTCCGCTGCCCGTCTGTCTGTCTGTCTGTCACCAGGCTGTATCGCATGAACCGTGATAGAGAGTTGAAATTTTCACAGATGATGTACTTCTGTTGCCGCTATAACAAAAAATACCTACTAAAAATAGCATAAAATAAATATTTAAGGGGGCTCCCATATACAACAAACGTGATTTTTTTGCTTGTTTTTGCTCGATATTGATAACGGTAACAGGTAGACGCTTGAAATATTCACAAAATATTAAGTTATATATTCATTTTAAAAATAAATAACTGAATATTATTAATATTAAAGGGGGGCTCTCATACAAAAGACATGATTTTTTTGCCGTTATTATAGATAACGGTACGGAAACCTTCGTGAGCGAGTCCGACTCGCACTTGGCCGGTTTTTGTACTCTTATTTTAATTTAATTATAATAAAATGATCTAGTATAGACCATGGTTTTATCGAGCATGTATATGTATTTTTCACGTTGTTTAGAAATACTTGGAAATAATAAATAAACAAATATATACGGATAAATCACACAGATTGAGCTAGCCCTAAAGTAAGTTCGAGACTTGTGTTATGGGATACTAACCCAACGATACTATATTTTATAACAAATACATATAAAGACACACAAATACATATATAGAGATAGGAAATAGGCTTAACAAATTCCCCCTAAACGATACGTATAAGGGAAATGCAATATGGTGGCAATAAATGTTGTTATAACAATACCTAAATTATATACATAATATAGGTATGTATTATATTAGTCGTACATAGACCCTAGGTCGCTGGTTCAAACCCCACCCGCGTGGAATTTTTTCACCATATTTTATTTCTTAATTTAATAAGAGTATATCGAAATAGCATTGTAAATACAAACTACACACTTATAAAAATGTATTGATTACACTTCGCATCACTGCGAAACATACTTGTATGCATCCATGAATATTTCCATTCTAATTATTTGATAGAACGGTCTTCGGGCTTGCTCGAATAACCTGCTTGACCTGCTCAATGGCGAGTGACTGTACTAGTAACTCAGTGCAGAGTTAATTGTTCTAGTTTGCGTCTGTGTTGTTAGTGTATTGTTATATGTACAGTTATCTATGTTCATTTCAATCGTGTAAGTAAACATAAAATTACTTGTTGTATTATTTACAACGAGCGGCTCGCCCCGGCTTCGCGCGGGTATTTTTTGAATGTTTTTTGGTATTTTTTTCACACTTTGGGTTAAATTATCGAAGTTTTCATACGGATCTCCAACGATTTTGAAAATATTTTATAGGTTCTGTTCATCAGGAATAATTTAGGATTCTAATGGGGAAAGAATTTTTTAAATCTGTCCTGTAGTTTTGGAGCCTATTCAGTGCAAACAAACAATCAAATCTTTCCAAAGTGAAATTCAAATCAAAAACTGGCTAAGTGTGAGTCGAAATTGTATACATAGTGTTCTGTTCCGTACCACCATACAATAATTAACTACAAAAACCGCTCAAAAATTTGTTGCCTGTATAGTCGGCTTACGGCCGATCATTTTATGTGATAACGGTGAAAGATAGATGCGATATAGACACGACTACTTCTGAGGCTGCTGCTCCGGAACTTTTATTACGGATTAGCTCCGTGGCGCAGCGGTCAACACGCCAGCCTGCGACACGGAGTGACCGGGTTCGATCCCCGGCCAGGTCAAGATGGAAAATGATCTTTTTCAGATTGGCCTGGGTCTTGGATGTCTATCTATATACGTATTTGTTATAAAATATAGTATCGTTGAGTTAGTATCCCATAACACAAGTCTCGAACTTACTTTGGGGCTAGCTCAATCTGTGTGATTTGTCCGTATATATTTATTTATTAAAAAAAAAAAAAAAAAAGAATGTGACATGTTCCGTGCATGCAGCTGGTGTTCATCGATTTATAAGATGTATCTTATATGGGGTGTTATTTGTTTATTTGCCGCAGAGTGCTGCTAGTGTTGTTCGGGTCGGTGGCGGCGGCGGCGTCGCTGCGCGTCCTGTACAAGTACCTGAAGCGGCGCAAGCGGCGCGCGGTGGAGGACAGCATGAAGAAGCAGCTGGCGCAGGGCCGGCGCCAGCGGCGCGCGCACGCCCGCGAGAAGAACCTCAGCGAGCTGCAGCTCTGCGTCGTCTGCGCAGAGAACCCCAAGGAGGTGGGTGATGTAACACGTGACCATGTCTCCCTCGCTCATCTCTACCTCGGTTATTGGAGAACAGCATGAAGAAGCAGCTGGCGCAGGCGCACGTTCGCGAAAAGAACCACAGCGAGCTGCAGCTCTGCGTCGTCTGCGGAGAGAACCCCAAGGAGGTGGGTGATGTAACACGTGACCATGTCTCCCTCGCTCATCTCTACCTCGGTTATTGGAGAACCCCAAGGAGGTGGGTGATGTAACACATGACCATGTCTCCCTCGCTCATCTCTACCTCGGTTATTGGAGAACAGCATGAAGAAGCAGCTGGCGCAGGCGCACGTTCGCGGAAAGAACCACAGCGAGCTGCAGCTCTGCGTCGTCTGCGGAGAGAACCCCAAGGAGGTGGGTCTTTTTTTTATGTAATGGGACGGCAAACGAACAAGCGAGTCATCTGATGGTAAGCGATCACCGCTGCCCATGGACAACTGCAACACCAGGGTATGACAGGAGCGTTGCCGGCCTTCCTTTCAAGGAGTTTAGGGGAGGACATGGGGAAGAGGAAATGGAAGCGGGAAGGATGGGCCTCCGGCTCTCACACTCACCGAACAAAAGCGTATAAGATTCTACTCAAACATCTATTTTCTGTGAGAGTGTAGTACTGCCCATTTGTCTCCCTCGCTCATCTTAACTTCGGGTATACCCTAAGCCTTGGCAATCTGTGACGAACCTACATCATTCCAGATAATCCTGATGCCGTGCGGACACGTGTGCCTATGCGAGGACTGCTCAGACAACATCGCGGACACGTGTCCCATCTGCCGCGAGCGGATAGACTCGCGCGCGCCCGCCTTCATCACGTGAGCCGGCCTTGCGAGGTGCTAGCGCGGTCGATGACTCGCCCGAAATCACAACCTGGGTTGATCATTTTGATCAGCCAACTACATGCGCGATGTTTCCATCGCGGGAGAGGATTCCGTACGATAAATATATGAATATTAACCATACATTTGTTAAAAGTTTTCCTGCAATCTATATTTTGAATATTTTCAAAAATTTTAGGATACGTTTTGGAGATAAGGTAGGGTGAATGGTACTTTTTCTCTATTTGGTTTGAATAACTTAAGACCTTTTTAACTTAGAATTATTAGAAAAATATATTTGAGATCCTTGCCACTAGCCACTTCATTTGACGTATAGTTATATATATACGTTTACAATATAGTACGTTTACAAAACATTTAATTTTCGGATTTGTAATTATTTTTTTTATCTAAGTGTGTAAATTTCAGCTTAATTGGTTACAACTAATTGCCAAATACTCGCCTAAAGCTTATGATAAGCATTGGCGATTTAAATACACTGGATATGAAAGTAATATTACACCATCTGCGAAATACCTCTCCGGTATTTTTCGGGGCTAAATCGGACCGGCGCGCGCACAGCCTTTCTTATTGTAATATAGTCGCTGTACAAATAATATAGGAGTGAAGTGTTATAGATTAATATTAGTTTGTAATCTATTTATTGTGTAATGGCCTGGCTGTCTTATTAATAAATAAAAATGGTTTGTTCCCACCACTTTAGCCCAATTTGTTAGTGTGCAAAATTAGCAGATTATTTCTATTGCATAATGTGGCCAGGCTGTGGTTTCTGTGGTGCAAAAAGGGTGATAGTGAGTGCAATGAGCTAATTGTAATTCATAGTACTTTAATTGTGCAAATGTTTTGTTGTTTGTTCGAAACGGTTGTCAAAAGCTACAGCATTTAGATGGTTCAATAGTTCAGCTTCATTCTTATTAATTGCAATATCGAGTCAAGATTGATTTAACTTTAGAAATAACTGACTATCAAAGGAATAAAGATTTTGATTGGATTGTAAATATTTTTATTTATCAGAAGCCTATCTGCAATGACCCCATCCTGCCACAAGAAGCAGAACACAAGTCATCTTCCTCAACATTTGATGGTTGTTCTTCATCATCTGATGTATTTCTATCTCCAAAACCATTTTGAACATTAGTTTCCTCTTTTGAGGCTGTCTCGTTGGTAGCGGGTGTATTGTCTAACCCATATTGTTCTAATAAAGTATTTATCTTAGCATTAGCCGCAGCTGGGTCAACATCTTTAGAACTTCTACACTTGCCGGAACAGCACTGCCTACTGTTGCACTTATCATTACCATTTTTAATTGTTTCCTTATCATCTACTTTCTTATTACAAGAAGACTTATTTATTCTTGATTTCTTATTGTTGCCTGTGTCATCTAAATCAGATATAGCTTGTTTTAATGCGTCATTTCCTTGTTTGGTGTTGTATTCGTCAAGCATTTTCTTGGCCTTTGAGCTCTTCCCTATGCCCAGTCGCGGCAGACCTTTGTTAAGCCCTTCCAGCAGAACACAGGCCTTGCACACCTCCTGTGATGACACAAAGTGACATCTAACGCAAGTCCTCTGTGTTGGCATGGTCACTTCTTCCTTTACTGCCATTGTCTCACCTAGAAATGATAAATAATTTAAAAGTTTAGCTTAAATTTAAAAAGTTATTTGAAAAATAGAAATAAATAAAAATAATAAGGTAGGTACTTAATTATTTTTTTTGTTTAGGAATGACAAACTATTTCAGATGTGGTATAAGTGGCAAAAATAGTGTTTACATAATCAAATCATTGCAACTTATTTTTAAACTGAAGATCAAATACTTGCCTGAGTATATTATATCCATAATACAAGCAGGCCTAATTTTTTCCATGTCCTTCAGCAAAGCCCTGGCATGTCCTCTGTACGCATTGGGAGCAAATATACACTCGGTGGAGAAGTACACAAGCTTCTTGTAATGTGCATACATCACTATCTCCTTTTCATAAGTGTACTTGAGTGGTTTTACTCTTGGTATTGAGCCTTCACTACCCTGAAATTTGAAATGTTTATTTGTTGAATTATAAATGAAGAAACATTTTTGTGAATTAACATTAGTATGATCCTCAGCTAAGCATTTTTCCTGGTTGCATCTTCAGTAGTGATGCGCTAGAACCAGGGTCGGCGTTTATGAATTTTTTGGTGAAAATTTTAAAATAATAATGGGTTTTAAAATGGTCTATGAAATTGTAGTTCTTTTTCACTTGCAATTTTGTTCCTAATGACTATAATCTTCAGTTAAACACATTTTTTTTATTTAAACATGAAAGTGGACTATATTATTAACATTCCACATGCATAAATTTTTTGTTTTTATGAATTTAGTTATAGAAAAATGTTCATGAACAGAACTCATTTCAGATATTTTGATAAAAAAGTTGTTGTTTTTCTATTCTTTGAAAGTGGACTATAATATTAACATTCCGCATGCAATAATTTTCTAACTTTTTGTAAATTTTATAATGCGTAAATCAAGCTTACTGTTGACCATAAATACATGCAACATTTCATTTTAGTTAAATTTATCAAACCCTAAATGATCCCAAAAACGTGAGTATGAAAAATTCAATTTACTTTAAATTCTCTATAGGAAACACCAATTTCATAGGTAAAGACCCATTATTATAAATAAATTAGAAATGGCTATCATCAAAATTAGGTACTTGCAGTAGCAATAGCTGTACATCTCTTCAAGCGAGCAATGTCTCCTCTCAAGACATTCATCAACACTGTCTCTGCGATATCATCAGCATTGTGTCCTGTAGCTATGCATTTCACCCCCAGCATGGCAGCCCCTCTGTCTAAGGCTTGTCTTCGGAACACCCCACAAAAGGTACAATTATTCTTTCTGCCTATCTGGGCAACGATTTCATCCATAGTCCAGCCATATAGATCTTTGTATGATAAAATTTTCAAAGGCATTTCGTAGTCATCCCTGTTTTGTTTAACGGTTTCAAGGCTATCGTCTCGGTATCCGGTGATACCTTCATCAATAGATAAGAGCGTGAGCTCTAGACCGTAGTCGTAGCGACTGTTAAGTGTTTTGAGGACGTGTGCCAGCACAGTAGAATCTTTCCCACCAGATGCAGCAACAGCGACTGAATCTCCCCTATTGAACAACTCGCTTTTAGTGATAGTGTAGTGGATTTCTGTTTCAAAGGCCCAGTAAAAACATTCCTTGCACAGGGCATCTCCAGTTTTGGGTCTCTGAAAAATAATGGGTATACTTGAATTAAACGTCCCTAACAAGAACGAGTAAACAGTATTTTTACGAATAAAATCAAGAACCTTAAGAACAGCATTTTTGCCACAGCCTGTTTTACATAACACAGGCATATTTAGTGCAGTTTATGGATTAAAATAAGTACAATAAAAAAATAAAAACACGATTGTTTTAAATTGTAGGTTATCTATCTGTCATTTTAATTCACTTCGTTCACGTTGACAACAATCGTTATTGACAACGTCAACTCCGTGCGTCAAAAAAAAAAAAGTAATGCCATCGTAGAATGCCACTCTATTCTTTATCTGAGTGCCACACATACACACACAAAACCAATTCACACACCACAACACCAGCGCTTAGAATAATCGCCAGCGCCACTCTTTCTCGATTTGACTCCTACTTTCTCGATATGTCGTTCTATCACTTTTTTTTTACCAATTTCAATAAAGTTCAATCATCATTAGAACGGTAGGCAACCTTCGCAGTGCTGCTTACGATTATATTGTGCATTGTCGTGATAATATTGTGCATTGTCATCCAAAGTAAACGTGTTTATATCAGCTCAATCGGTTGAAGATATCACCTTAACAAACATACTTACATACATACATTGCAAGCTAAATAAAAAAAGTATGACACTCGACTTCGAGCCATTTCACCATTCGTAAACGAGCGATTTTTCCATACAAAAATACAAATCTCTCGTTTACATACAAAAATCGCACGTTTATGTTACCAATGGCGAAATTTCAAAAATAGCTCTCCTGAAGTGATTTTTCTTTATTATTCTTGTTTTGTCTATGGACAGGGTAAGTTTGACATTGACATTTCTGATTCTGATTCTGACACGAACACTGGATTGCTGCGTTTGCGTATTTCGCTTATAATTTGTTGAACTTTTGCTCAAATTATTTTATTTTTATTTAGTAGTAGGGATAATAAGGAACAGTTATTGTAATGGATGAATTACAAGCATAGACTCCTCCGGCTGAAGTTCGGAAGAGCCGCTCTTATAGTCTTTATGTTGTGTTGTTGATGTGTCCCAAGTGTAGTGGATGTCCACTTGAGACCGGGCGATGGTGTTGTTGAATGTCCAGTGAGTGGAGATCAGAGCCGGTACCATGCACGAACTGCTGAAGCACGTGCTGAACGAGAGAGACCTCACTCGGGCGGGAGATATCTTCGCTATCCCCGACTCCGATATAGTTGATGACCTGAATGAAGTGGTAAGAGGCTGTATGTTAATATTATTTAAATTAGTTGCATATAATTTTATTACTGTTATAAAAATGTTGGTATATGTAGTTGTTTTATTTTTCTTGATTGTATAATTTTGTTTGAATATTCATAAAGTATTTCTGTCTTTGTCCTGAGATTTGTGGTAGAGGATTGCATGGTAGTTTTTTATAATTCAGTATAATAAGCTTGTATGTGATGAATTACAAATTCACATATTTTTATTCAATTCTATATAATATAATATTTGCAGGCAAATACGGTATAAATGCATACAAGGACAAACATAGTGTCATATAAATAGCACAAGCGTGTCGCGCCAACAATTGGCATGCAAATTTTAATAATCATAAAATTGTTATGTTGCTATATATAAAATCAATTAAATATTCTAAGGTCAAAATGTTTAAAATTACACAATACGGAATATAAAATAATGTCAAAAGTTTAAAAATTCAATAAACTATATAATAGAAAGAAATCTAAATTTAAATATTAGTATATCTGATGTCTCAGCATGTCTTGGGGAAGGTTTATATGTGCCTCCTACCTCAGAATGATGTTGATCTTTTGTGTATTGTAAATGTTATGAGGCATATGTTCAGCAGTGGACGCAAATATGCTGAGAAGAAGAAGAAGGGATGAATGTCATGCTTTAATTTTGGCCATATGATTTTAGCATATATTGAAATTAGTTTCAATATATTCAGTATATTATATGTAGTACTAGCGAACTGCCCTGGCCTCGTACAGGTGCAATGTATAACTAATATACTAATATCCTTCATCTTAAATCACTCTATTCATTGCTGAAAACTGCATCAAAATCTGTTGAGTAGTTTAAAAGATCTAAGTGATAGACAGCTGAAGCAACTTCTTTTTTTATTATGTAATAGCGTAGTATATGTTCAGTGACTAAAACTTAGTATAACTGCTGTATATGTTGTATTAAAACTTATTTAAATATTAAAGCAGTGCGGTCTAGGCTTGACTTATTTTATATGATATTGGAGCCTGGGGGGTTTGTATATTTAGGATGTCAGCAACATTTTTTGTTAAAATAATACCAATGTTTATGTAAGTTTGGGAAAAGGGGGGGACATTTTTTCTCACTTTTGATGACAAGAGGGGAATAAGACGCTAATAATAGATAATCAATTGCTTCGCTAATAATAGATAATCAATTGCTTCGTAATACTGGAAGACCCCTTAGGAGTATATTTTGTAGTATTTAAATCATCCATTTGTTACCTGAATAAAGCTCTTGTATGAACTGTCTATATGTTTGTATCATATTGTCTTTGCTTTTAAAAAGTCACTGTAATTTATCAATCTAAGCAGTTAACTAATAAGTACATATGCATTTTATATTACTTGTAGAGAGAATTCAGTATGCCTACACTGTCTTAATTATTTAAACTCTTAACGAAATTATAGAAAGCAGCTGGACCTTGAAGCTAATTATAAATCAAACTGTACTTAGTTGCTGAATTACTTTATTAATATAATAACTTTATGTATTTAATTCTTTTTAGCTTAAACAAGTAACAGAGATATCATCTCGGCCTGATTATGTCCGCAACGACCGTGACCAAGCCTTGATAGAGATATGTGTAACGAGAGTGACATCATGTATCCGAGAGACAGGAACTTTGGACAAGTATTGTGGAGCCCTTATAGCCTTGTTGGAGTCCTGCCTGCACCACAACCTGATGCCAATCGGCCACCTGAGAGATGACGACCCCCCACATGCTAAGATTGCGTCAGACATCATTGCTTGCATTGTTTTGGTATGTGACATCAACATCAATCTTAAATCGATAAAATTACTGTCTTAAATCTTTTAAAATGAATTTGATTGTTGCCTTTACTTTTGCAACACCAACAGTAATAGATTGCTTTATTAACTTTATTTTGTTTCTTCTCCTATATCTAAACTAATATTAAAAGTGCCCCATAGCCCAGTGGGCATAAGCACTATTTGCGCTTACGCATGTAAAGCAACTCATAAGGTGACCACAAGTGGCAAGTAAAAAAAGGCAAACCACTGGCCACTCGCACACAAAAAAGTAATTAAAGAATAATGAGGAAAGATTTTATTGCATTTTCAAATGTAATGGATATACTCAATGTTAAAAATTAGAATTTCACAATAAACATCATTATTTATTTCTGCTTGTGGGCTAAACTATTGATGATACTGAAGTTGCGTTTTCGTTGACCAATCACAATGCTCAAAATTTCCGCTTTGCTTCAATGAAAAAGATACGAGCGGAGCAGAGTTAATCGGAAATTCATATAAAATACGTGAGCGTGCAGTTCCAAGTGTTGATTGAAGAAATCTCTTATCGTGTCTAACGTATAGCGGCGTCCCTCCCATGGGATCCTAAACTCAGGATGGTGGGACACTGCGCGCTTGACTTGCGCGCATACCACTTTTTAAATAAAAATAAAATAAATAATCTTTTTTTTATGTTAAAGGACGGAAAACGTGAAAGCGGGTCACCTGATGGTAAGTGATCACCTCTGCCCATGGACAACTACAACATCAGGGTGTGACAGGTGCGTTGTCGGCCTTTCAAGGAGTTGGGGGAAGGAAATGGGGAGGGGAGGGGGAAGGATGGGTCTCTGGCTCTCTCACTCACCGAACGCAGCATAGAAGCCGTAAAGCTTCTACTCAGACGTCGATTTTCTGTGAGAGTGTGGTACTTCCCCGGACGAGCCGGCCCATTCATGCTACTAGCAATTCATGTCGCCGGTAGCGTGGGTACCACGACTTATATAATTTCTCTGTAATGTGAGCATTGTGTATGTATATCAGAAGGTAAGTCTGTGGAACAAGCTCAGAAACGCTTTTCTACTATGAATTAATGTTGCCACTTCAGAAGTTCTGTGCCCTAAAATGGAATTTGTGTTTTCCAGGTGTCATTCCCAGTGCAGGGAGACAAGGAGGACTATGGGAACAAGAGTGTCATGGAGCTGTTCCTGCCAGTGGCGGTGCAGTTCCTGCATAAGGGCAACCGAGAGATATCGCGGCACATGGCGCGGTACTTGTCTCTCGCGGCCGTCCATCATGCCATGCTGCTGAAACCACATGTGCAGACTATCATGGATTCCATCATGTCGGGTAATATTTTAATTGAACTGAACTTTATTTCGATTTTGAGAATGCCATTATAGGACACCATAAATCAACATTCAAATTGTTATTAAACAAAAAACATTTTTGGTGTCTGTATAGTCGGTTTGTCTGCGAATTGTGGGACGCCCCCTGACTAGATGGAGCAACTATCTGCGAAGGGAGGTTGGCAGCAATTGGATGAGCATAGCTGGGGATCGAGCAAAGTGGCGCATCTTGGGCGAGGCCTACGTCCAGCATCATTCATTCATTTCGAGTAGGTGTCACGGTCAATCGACCATGCACACCCTGGTGTCAGAGTTCTTCGGAACCGCCTCTCGACCTCTGACGTGGTTCTTTTAACGACTACCAGATGGCAGCCGGGACCACCGGCTTAACGTGCCTTCCGAAGCACGGAATCATCTTTATTATTAGACAATCAGGTGATTCATGCCTGCAATGTCCTAACCAAACTGGAAACAACTAAACAAAGTATGCTTTCGGTGGGAATCGAACTCACGACCCCCGGGTCAACAGGCAAACGCCTTAACCACTGGACCACGGAGGCTGTTACGTACGTCCAGCAGTGGACTGCTAATGATGATGATGAAAGTCGGTTTATGGACAATAATTTTACGTGATAACGGTGGAAGACAGATAGATGCGTCACAAGCGGAATGCTTAGGCCGATAGTGCTCTCTGTCGCTTGTGCCGGGCTCTCGCTTGCACATGGAACGTGACACTTTTTCGTGCGTGCAGCCGGCGTTCATCTATTGATAAGACTTAACATGTCAATATTACAAACAATAATCTTTATTGATCTTATTCCAATAAATATATATAAAATCTAGTCTGTGGGTGTTCAACACTACGCTTGGCAGTACGTGGTCGCCATTCGAAGAACTGAATGTGGTTGGATAATCCAACCAAGGTAGCAGGATGCAGGCCGCTTCTAACTGGTCATATTGAAAATCCTTGGGAGAAGCTTATGTCCAGCAGTGTACTTCTTGGGGCTGAGATGATCATCATCATCATTTGACCCGTTAGAAGTCCACTGCTGGATTAAGGCTTCTCCCAAAGTTTCTTCGTTCGAAGGGAGGATATTGCATCACTCACCACCCTTGGCAGGTGGGTTGACTTGACGAGCGCGGTTTCTTTGGTTTCTTGTACGGTCGAGGTCAGTAATGCATGGTCACGTTTGAACCGTATTGTGTAGGCATAAACTTTAAACATGACCATGCACTTTTGACCCCGACTGTAATTTCGCCGATGCTGCCCATCGGAAGCATTTTTTAAACTGGGGAATGGATGAGACTTTGTTGGATTTGGGAAGGGAATGAAGCTATTGGGATACTGCTCACTCGGAAAATAAAGCTTGGGGAGCCGGACGCGCGTATCTGCAACCACCGGACAGGCAGTTGAGGTTGACGCCCCTGACCTGGCTGAGATGATGCTGATATAATATCTACCGAATTATATCTTCTGGGTTTGTCCTCTCATTAAATTTAGAAATAAAATGTGGTGAAAAAATGTTCACGCGAGCCGGGTAATCTCACCATACCTAATTTCCCTTATACGAAGTTTTCGACGCCGAGGTGTGAAGCGCGGTAGCTCAGTTGGCGGTCGCTGATTCAAACTCGTGGAATTTTGTCGCCATATTTTATTTCTTAATTTAATGAGAGCATATCAAAATAGGATTGTGAAGGTAAAAAAAAACTGGGTTTGTTTCAGGCAACTACCCACTGTGTCGTATCCTAACGAACCTGTACGGCGTGTGTCCGGAGCCCCTGGAGGCCCACGCGCCTGCATTAGCTGCGTTGTTGCCACACGCAGAGCAGGTGGAGAAGAACTCGCTCTTCGCGCTGTTTGAACAGATCGCTGTGAGAAGACCGGAAGCTCTGAAGAACTGTGTGCCTCAGTTACTGTCGTACTTGTGTCCGCATACAGCGAGCCAGACCGATCCCGGATGCATGTGTATTGATATCCTGCAGGTGAGATGGTTGTATGTTAGGAACTGTGTACAGTTTACTACCACTTTTGTAGGTCGCATCGGCTTTGTTCGGCGGCGCAGAATAGCTAAACCTACCGCCGAATGAAACCGAGTGAGAATATCAGCGAAATAACGAACTTATCGCTACTACATAATATTTGAAATCCAAAAACAATAGGACTCGTGCTGTCTCGCTCATAATACTTGTCGGCGCAGCGCTGTAGCGAACTCCAGAATTTTTTGTGCAACTTGTGGTCCTCCATCACATTTGAAATAGTGGATGAAGTTGCGGTAAAAGCTAGTAATTTCGGACTGTTACCATAGGGATCTTGAAGTCATGAGACAATGAGAAGTATTCGCCTTACTTTCATAGAAAGAAAATTCACTAACCTTTTTCTTATGACATAGGACGGCAAACGAGCAAGCGGGTCATTTGATGGTAAATGATCACCGCTGCCCATGGACAACTACAACACCCGTGGTGTTACAAGAGCGTTGCTTGCCTTTCAAGAAGATATAGACTCTTTTTTTGAAGGTTCCAATGTCATATCGATTCGGGGATACCGCCGGAGGAAGTTCATTCCACATTTCGATCGTACGTGGCAGGTAGTTTCTATTAAAATGCACGGTGGTTGACTGCCACTTATCCAGGTGGTAGGGATGAAATTTTTATTTATTTCGGGTGGTACGACAGTGAATTTGCGCGTCAGGTCGAACAATTGCTCGGAGCATTCCCCATGATACATGCGATAAAAATGCACAAGGATGCGACATCCCAACGCAGAGCCAGAGGATCGAGATGGCCGACGAGGATCTTTGAACACGGTCAAAAGGAAGAAGTTGGTATTGAGGTGCCCTGGCCCAGAGATGGCAACAACATTTCATATGCGGCCTAACCTGTGCCTTATACAGTTGAAGGCGATGCGCCGATGCGAAATACCGCCTTGCTCTACCGAGGACACCCAGTTTTTTTGGATACCAACTTAGCCTTTTCTTTTAGATTACCGCGAAATTGAACGTCGCTTGAAATCTAGACACCTACGAATAAGATATATAATACGAATAACCCATAATTTCGATTTTGATTGAGTATCGAACGTTTTTTTTTGCGGTAAACGCACAAACTTGTGTTTTTTTGGGGCTGAATTGGACTAAGTTGCAAAGACCCCAATCTGAAACTTGGTTTAATGAAGTTTCGATGTCAGACACAAGTTTTGTTCGACACTTGAGAACGCGAGTCCGAGAAATATTGGCTTGGCCGTCCGCCAAAAGTGTCCACCGTGCTATTATCTGCATAGCAATAAATGCCGCTAGATTGCAGCATATCATTGATATGCAAAAGAAAAAGCGTAGAAGACAGAACACAGCCCTGCGGGACACCAGCGTTCACGGGATAAACCCGTCTGAGCATGAACCGTCAACAACGACTTTGATGCTGTGCCCTGTGAGGAAACTGGTAACCTATTGGCACAACTTCTCGGGCAACCCATAAGAAAGAAGCTTCGATAGAAAAGCCTTGTGCCAGACCCGATCGAAGGCTTTCGACATGTCCAAGTTAGCCGTTAAGGCCTCCCCCTTACCCTCAACCGATTCCGGCCATTTATGGGTCAGGTATACCAAAAAGGTCGCCAACTGACCGTCCATGGCGATTGCTTATGAGCTGGTGCTCCTCGTACGGTTTTGAGTACGGTGACAGGGATTTCATCCTCTGCTCACTTGTGGACAATTTTATGAGTAAACCAAATTTCCGGCATAGTACTCGCACATTGTGGGATATTCGGTGCTAATTTCTCCCCATCAGCCAAAGTGGAGTTAGATGCAAAGAGGATGCTTGGAAGATCACCTTCTCTTTTGCATCATGGGCTAATGTATCATTTGCCGTGCGCAATGGTGGGAAGGACGGCTGACAAAAATAACCTTGGACCGCTTTGGCAAGATACCAGAAAGATCGTGTTCCCGAGGGCAGACGAGCTAATCTCTCACCAATTCTTCCTGTGTGTTTTGCCTTTGCCGCAGCCACAGCGTTTTTGAGGGATCTAGAAGCAAAGTTGTAATTCCCCTTAAACCTGACTACAATCCGTCACAATGGATGTTTTGTTCCTGAGCGCACGGCGCTGAAGTCTTGAAACAGCTTGAAGTCTGCTGATGTGGTGTTCGTAGTAGTAAAACGTTCACCACTAAGATTCCTAACTCATCACAACGGGTGGGATATCCACCACTTTCGCATCAAAACGGGTGGCAACGTGCAACCCTCTCGCGTTCGCGATGACAAGTGAAATGACATCATTGGATTTATTTATATATGATGAATTGCCTGAATGAATTAGTGAAGCAATGTCACACTTATTGCTATGCAAAGACCGAATAAAATGTAATCTTAATTTTAGCGAATATCTCATGAAAAATAATAATTTTTTTAATGTATATTTAACGGCAAACGAGCAGACACGTAAACAATGTATCTGTTTTTGCTAGCTGTTAGTGACTGTGAGCCGCCAGCGCGCGAGTGTAGTAAGCGCGCACAGCGCGGCGCTGAGGAACGCGGCGAGGCCGCCGCACGCCGCGCCGCGAGCCGTGGCGCTCGTCGCCGCCGCGCTCACGCTGCAGGGCCACGCCAGCAGGGTCAGTATTGTAGTGCTAGTGAGTGTGACCGCACGCCGCAGGGCCACGCCAGCAGGGTCAGTATTGTAGTGCTAGTGAGTGTGACCGCACGCCGCAGGGCCACGCCAGCAGGGTCAGTATTGTAGTGCTAGTGAGTGTGACCGCACGCCGCAGGGCCACGCCACCAGGGTCAGTATTGTAGTGCTAGTGAGTGTGACCGCACGCCGCAGGGCCACGCCAGCAGGGTCAGTATTGTAGGGCTAGTGAGTGTGACCGCACGCCGCAGGGCCACGCCAGCAGGGTCAGTATTGTAGTGCTAGTGAGTGTGACCGCACGCCGCAGGGCCACGCCAGCAGGGTCAGTATTGTAGTGCTAGTGAGTGTGACCGCACGCCGCAGGGCCACGCCAGCAGGGTCAGTATTGTAGTGCTAGTGAGTGTGACCGCACGCCGCAGGGCCACGCCAGCAGGGTCAGTATTGTAGTGCTAGTGAGTGTGACCGCACGCCGCAGGGCCACGCCAGCAGGGTCAGTATTGTAGTGCTAGTGAGTGTGACCGCACGCCGCAGGGCCACGCCAGCAGGGTCAGTATTGTAGTGCTAGTGAGTGTGACCGCACGCCGCAGGGCCACGCCAGCAGGGTCAGTATTGTAGTGCTAGTGAGTGTGACCGCACGCCGCAGGGCCACGCCAGCAGGGTCAGTATTGTAGTGCTAGTGAGTGTGACCGCACGCCGCAGGGCCACGCCAGCAGGGTCAGTATTGTAGTGCTAGTGAGTGTGACCGCACGCCGCGCCGCGTCATTTAGAAATTCGAAATGATACTTCAAGCCGGAAGATTTCGTGATACGGATAATTTTTTTTTTCGAATATTTCTGTGTATTTAGAATAGGTTTTTGCTGACTGAAGATATTTTGATCGTGTTGGTTCAGAAAGAACAATATAGCTTTGACCCAACAATGTGGTGTTATTGGAGCAGTAGAAGAACTCTGAACCCATGTTTACGTATAATATGTACAGGAGCGTGCTCAGGAAGCGCTGAACTTCATCCTGGAGCGGCTGCCGACAGCCGAGCGCGCGCAGCAGGCCGCGCTGCTGCGGGAAGCCACTGCGCTCTGCAGCCAGTACCCCGCGCTCTTCACTGACAGACTGCTCAGCGCCGTCAGGGCCAAGAACAGGTAAATGCATTTCTTTAAAAAAGGCAATTTATATGTTCTAACTAGCTTTTGTCCGCGGCTTCGCTCGCGTTAAGAAGTATAGAAGTTTCATACAAACTTTCATCCCCTATTTCATCCCCTTGAGGGTAGAATTGATCAAAATTCTTTCTTAGCGGATGCCTACGTGATAACATCTACCTGCATGCTAAATTTCAGCCCGATCTGTCCAGTGGTTTGAGCTGTGTGTTGATAGATCACTATGTCAGTCAGTCACCTTTGAGTTATTATTTTTTTATAGGCACACTGACTTCTTGTAGCTGTTTTATAATCATCATCATCATCATCAGGTCCTTTTTAGTCTCCACTACAGGAGCACGACCCTCTCTGTACTACTAGGGCCATACTTG
Organism: Elegia similella; assembly: GCA_947532085.1. Taxonomy (NCBI): domain Eukaryota; kingdom Metazoa; phylum Arthropoda; class Insecta; order Lepidoptera; family Pyralidae; genus Elegia; species Elegia similella. The sequence goes on along the minus strand of OX383932.1, from coordinate 26,924,896 downwards.
GCTAGAGCAGCCAGAGGACTTGGCCTACACTCTCCACGCTGGCCAGACGGGTTGGAGAGGTGTCTTAGATGTTTATAAGCTTTGTTTAGCTTGTATTTCTTAATTCGCCTTCTACGACATCCAAGGGAAGACTTGGAGTGGTCCTATTCTACTCTGCCGGATACCACACGGCTACTGTTTTATAATAGTATGACGTTATTGTTTTGTTTTGAGTAGCATTTTAATGTTCAACTTTTTGTTAACATACCTATATTGTTTCCATCTATAATTGGTTATATTGTTTTTATACTTGTTATTTATTGTGATTTTTGTAGCTGTTGGTCTTCCTATGTAAATAAAATAACTACTTACGATGCGAGGAACTGCGCTCTGCAGCCAGTTTGTTATTTTTAACGCACGTCACTTCATCATCGTTTTTTTTATCATAGTGAAGTAAACCGGACGCCCGGCGGAGTGACGATAGTGAAGCTGACCGGTGCCCAGCCCAGCGCGGCTCCCCCCGCGCCCAGCCCCGCCCCCGCCGTGGCCGCCCCGCCCCCCGCCAGTAACGGCGCACCCCCCACCACGGTCCAAGCGGGGTACACTAGGAGAGCCAAGCTGGGAGACTCGCGGTCTACTGGCCGCTTGCATCCGGGGCCCAACTCGCATCGCAGCATGACGCGGCTCAACGTCGCAGGTATTTGTTTGATACGGTCCCTTGCACAGTATACACTTTACATAATAATTAATTGCTCATTGCATGGGATAAGATTTGTGACTGACATGCAAACCTTTTCCACCAATACGCCCACCCACACGCTAAACGTCACTTTTCGGTCTTATGGCCTTAGACTCTGTCTACGCGGTAAGGGATAGCGACGTAATAATATGTAAGTATGTACAGTCAAGTAGATAAATGTGACCCCCCTACAATTTAAAATCTGTGTTTAGAGGGGCCAGTTCTGCTCCCGTTTTTACTGTACGTATACAATTTAAAAAATAAAATACTACTTGGATTCTCAGAAAAAAATCATATTTTGATTTCTTATACCCTTTAACAGTCAACCAGTGCGTTATAACAATTCTTCTTTCATCTAACTAAACTAAATGATTTTTATGAAAAAGTAAATTTTTCAATGAGGACGACCAACTTACTTAAAACGTCTAGTGTATCAAATCTATTTTGATATATGACGTAATAAGTAAGTAGGATTTTAATAAGGAATATTTCGGTCGCAGTAATTCTTATTTATTTTAGGTGGGTCGGTGGGCGGCCTTCACAAGAGCATGACGCGGTTATCTTCTTCGCAGCAGATCAATTCACAGCAAAACGTCAATAATACACAACATCCCAATAATGGTATGTAATATTTAAATAATCCTCTTTAATAACTTTAATGCTGACATTGCACATAAATGTTGCTTCATTTGACGCTGTTTTTATGTCTTACTTCATTACCACAGCGACCAGGTGGTCGGACGATCTGACTAAGGTCGCAGGCGCTGGATGCAGGCCGCTTCTAAGTGGTCATATTGGTAATCCTTGGGGAGGCCGATATCTAGCAGTGGCCTCCTTGTGGCTGAGAAAATATAATTTATTTATACTGAGAAACATACTAGGAATGTTTCTCGTGGTAGGTATTAGCTTTTAACTAATGGATAGGGTTGAGAAATAACAGCCTCCGTGGTCCAGTGGTTAAGGCGTTTGCCTGTTGATCCGGGGGTCGTGGGTTCGATTCCCACCGGAAGCATACTATGTTTAGTTGTTGCCAGTTTGGTTAGGACATTGCAGGCTTGAATCACCTGATTGTCTGATAATAAAGATGATTCCGTGCTTCGGAAGGCTCGTTAAGCCGGTGGTCCCGGCTGCCATCTGGTAGTCGTTAAAGAAACCACGTCAGAGGCCGAGAGGCGGTACCGAAGAACTCTGACACCAGGGTGTGCATGGTCGATTGACCGTGACACCAACTCGAAATGATGATGAGGGTTGAGAAATGTAATTAAATAAAATCTACACACATTAAGATTTCTGTATTAGTGCTCCCTCTGTATCATATAATATATAACTACAAAAGCCACGTTTCTTGTATTATCATATATTGAGTTCGCAGCATTGGTCCCATAGGAAAAGTTGTTCATTTTGATGGGCTGAATCTCCCCTTCACGGGAACGTCGTTGGTTATGCTGGAGCGTACTATACATGCTGTATAGTACGCTCCATCATTAGGTCTTTTTAGACTCCACTGCAGGAGCATGACCCTCTCTGTACTACCGGAGCCACACTTGGCTAGAGCAGACCGGAATTGGCCCACAGTACGCTCCATGCTTACTATATAAACATCAAATATATCCTTTCACTTCTTACATCAAAATGCTAATAAGTACCAGATTGAACTGAAAAATATAATGAAATTGTGAGAAACATATAAAAAGTATTTCTCGTGTGTTTAAAAACTGTAAATTATGGAAATGAAGCATAGAGTTTTGTTAATATGTCAGCTGGTAAGCCGGCGCCGTCGCGGCCCGGCGTCACCGTCACCACCGCCGCCCCGCGCTCGCACCACCGCCACCACCACCACAACATACTCATCGGCCCCAACGCCAACACCGTGAGTATAATCTTTTTAACAAAGATTTATTCAGAAAATAAGCCTTTTCAGGCACTTTTTCACGTCAATTCCCATTTTAAATAATACTTGTTATATTATATTCAAATTATTAATTATTGTTCAAAAGCTACAAACTACTAGCGTTTCGGAACCGACCAGTGCAGAGAAGAAGACGCCGAAAGAAACTCTTTTCAATAGTATTGGTCGCCTACTTGCCTGAAGGGCTTTGTATGATATTTAATATTTTTATCTTTGCTTTTTTTTCTGATTCAATTTCAATTTACATATTTTTGTGGAACACGTTATGTTACATAACATTAGGCTCGCGCTCATAAATTGTTTATATTATTCTTGTCTTTTTACTGTCGCCAGGTAGCTTAACGCTAACCCTTGTAGAGTCCTGCTTTTGCTCCAAATGTTCTGACCGTTAGTCATTTCATAGGACATCCATAATTAAATAAAATAAATAAATATATACGGACAAATCACACAGATTGAGCTAGCCTCAAAGTAAGTTCGAGACTTGTGTTATGGGATACTAACTCAACGATACAATATTTTTTAACAAATACATATATAGATATACATCCGAGACCCAGGCCAATCTGAAAAAGATAATTTTCCATCTTGACCTGGCCGGGGATCGAACCCGGGCACTCTCGTGTCGCAGGCTGGCGTGTTGACCGCTGCAATTTACATTGTACCAAGAATAATATAAATTGTTTATATTATTCTTGGTACAATATTTTTACTGCCGCGAGGTAGCTTAACGCTAACCCTTCTAGAGTTCTGCTTTTGCTCCAAATGTTCTGACCGTTAGTCATTTCATAGGACATCCATAGATAATATGGTTCAATTAAAGCCGACACCCACACGGCATTAATTTACTCTAGGCGAAATAAATAAAAGTTTCAAATAGGTATATACGCCGACGCCAGCTATCTTGACCTCACGGAAGACCAGCTCAATAAACTAGAGAGACTGCAAAACTTTTGCATAAGATTTATATTTGGTTTAAGGAAATTTGATCATGTTTCTGAATACAGAGCTAAACTTCAATGACTTCCTATACGTCTTCGCCTGAATACACACATTCTTTCCATCCTTTATAATATTCTTTTCAACCCACTTTCCCCCCGCTATCTTAAAGAAAGATTCCAATTTCTTGGGCACTCAAATGCGTATCCTTTAAGGTCGTCTAACAAACTCACCCTACAAACGCCTGCTCATAGAACGAATTTCTATAGCGGGTCCTTTACAGTACAGGCAGTGAGACTTTGGAATGCGCTACCTGATGATGTGCAGCGTGCACAATCTATTGGTGTGTTTAAAGTTAAGTTGAAGGAGTACTACCTAAAAGAATAATATAATTCCGTTTTTTTTTTTTAAATTATTCGCCACTGTTTCCAACTGTTGTTATATATATACACATATATATTATATCTATTTATTTTTTGTCGTATATATCTACTAGCTTTCGCCCGCGGCTCCGCCCGCGTCAATGTCGATCCCTCAGGAATAGTACTTTTTCCCGGGATAAAAGGTAGCCTATGTTCTTCTCCGTACTCCAGAGAACTTGTATGCAAAATTTCATGATGATCGGTTCAGTAGTTACGGCGTGAAAGCGTAACAAACAAACAAACAAACAAACTCACTTTCGCATTTATAATATTAGTAAGGATTTATGTATTTTTGCTAGTATATAAGTATGTATGTATTATAATTAAACTTAAGTACACCCCGTCCAGTAATGTGTTGATTTATTCTCCATGCATCGGTTGTCTGGAAGAAATCGCTTTAAGCGATAAGACCGCCCATTGTGCATTTAAATCTTTTATTTGTATTTTATTTTATAGCTCATTCTTTGGTGTACAATAAAGAGTTTATTCATTCATTATATAAAAATAATGCAATGCAACGAAATTATGTTTCAGAGCACCGTGCCTATAATCTCAAGCCCGCCAGTTCAAACGCAGTCAATATCCGTCAACCCGCTGACGGGCAAGTCATCCGACGCGCTCGGGCCAGTGGCCTCCTCCGTGTCCATCCAGCAGTCCTCGCACGGGCACGTCACCATCACCGCGGCACCAGGGCCTGCCAACTCTAACCCCAACCCAGTGTCCATATCAGGCCCCGTCACAGTGACGTCGCGACGCGCGAACAACACCAGCGTCACGATGATCAACTCGAGCAATTCCGCAAATTCCAATCACCGTATAAGTGTCTTCGAGCCTTATCCCATGAGGGACACCGTGCAACACTTCTGCGAGAAACATTTAGATAAAATCAAAGCTTATATGGACAACGTGTCGCTAAGGCTTCCACCGCCTGCTAAGTGCACCATTGAAGGTGAGAAATTTTGTATAGCTCATTATTGTATTGTAACTTTGTATCAATTTAGTTAAACTTCCCAAAAATTTGATAGCCCTGTTATTTTACATCACATAAAAAAATATCAACATCAAATTCAAATCCAGTAAGTCAAATACTCGTATAGGTGGTGTACAACCATATCTACTGACAAACATAGGCAATCAAGAGATAAGCCATCTATCTTTTGCAACGGTAAATGTGTTTTTAACATAATTTTGTCCTCTTTGAAACACTTCTTTCTATATTTTGTTCCGCGAAACATTGCGCCCGTACTGATATTATGGACTAACAGAATATAACGGTAGAAATCTAGTTAGAACATTTGAGATAAGGCCGCCAAGTGTCGGCAGGTTATTTTGCATGCTTGGCGACTTCGGTGTGTAGAGACACCTTATGAATAAGTTCTCATACATATTACACGGTCGCGCCAACTTTTCCGCTGACACTCCCGCCTCCGCAGACATTCTAGCCGTGTGCAAACATTAGAACATAGCTTGCACACGGCTAGAATTCTTGTCCAGTAGACTGTATTTTAGTAGCTAGTGGTGTTCGAACACCAATATTTTAGTCGAGTGTATTAATAACTAGTAAATAATTTTGTCGCTGAGTAGCGTTTCTTGGCTCCTGCCACCACTCTAGTTCTACTATCTTATATCATAGGATTAGTGAGAAAAATATGACCATTAGTTCTGCACTCGTCTGCGTTCGTTCTGGGAACAAAAGCCCATCACTGCCCACTGTATCGAATAAGAGCGAACGGGCCGATTATGTCTAGTTTATTAGTTGCTTCAAAATGTATACTTGTGAATTATCGGCCACTGCGAAAATTTTTTGGGCAGCAGAAAGTATTTTAGTACCCTATACTCCATTAAATACAAGTCGTGCGTAAACTAGGCTTGGCCTTTCAATCCCCAGCGGCCCGATCGGTCCGCATAACAATAGAAAATCCATTGTGTCTCCGTTTATCGCGCTTGATGGGTTAAGCAATCGCTTGCTCGATTTGTAGTCGGCAAAGTTGACACGACCGTGTTGTAACAAACAACACTATCGATATACACGATACGTTATCCTTGCGAATTTGTCGTCGCCGAGAAATGGCGAGAAACAGGTTATTTAACCCTTCAAGTGCGAGAAACGCAGACAATGGATTTTCTATTGTTATGCGTCCGCATTGTACCGCTCGGTGGTCGAGAGGTCAATCGAGCGAGGTGTCCTTAGAGCGGCGCTCGAAGAAGCAGGCGCGGCTGGTGTTCGTGTGCGGGCGGCGCGGGCCGCACTGCCTGTACGCGCGCGCGCCGTTCTCGATGCGCACGCGCGCGCCGCGCGTGTGGATCCACCTCATGTTCCTGGCACTGCAGGCGCGACACGCCTCCGCGCTGTCCTCGCGAGACCCCTCCGTGGCCAGCCTCAAGCACTGCTGGGACATCCTCAAGTGCGAGAACAAGACCTTCCTCACGCTCGTCACTAGCGCTTTTCCCGGAGTTAAAGTGAGTTACTTTCTTTACGCTTCCATTCAGTTTTTTCATGATCTATTATTTTTTAATTTTCAACAGCCTCCGTGGTCCAATGGTTAAGGCGGTTTGCCTGTTGACCCGGGGGTCGTGGGTTCGATTCCTACCGGAAGCATACAAAAAAAAACAAAAAACATTTATTTCATCAAGATACCTACATTAATCGGAGTACAAAAGGACTACTTAAAACTAAATAACGACGCCAATTAGAGCAGATCCACCTGACAGATCGACACCAAACTAGGTATACCTGTATCTTGGGTCTCACTGACAGAAAGGAACCACACCACTTTGCGTCTATGTAATGTACAGTCAATATGTAGGTAACTTATAACTAGTACTTACTTAATGAAGGAACACTTGTTTCCCAAACTAGTAAACTGTTATTTGGGAACAAGTAAGAATAATTTTAAAAATAAAACAGTTGAAATATAAATGAAAAGCAGTAAAGATATTTATAGATGAGATATAACATAACATGAGATCACGCCGTTTTTGAAATAAATAAGAAGTAAAAGTGAGAGCCGATTGAGTCACATGCTCATACTAATACACCAGAACATGTTATTAGTTTTACTAAAATGATTTAGGACACTAATTAGTGGGGGAGCTATGATATGAAATCTAATAGGGCTTCGGTTTGTGTGTAGTCTTTGTTTAATAACCACTGTTTTAGTTTATTTTTGCAAGAGTATTTAGGACAGGGGTATATTGAAAGTTCTTTATTAGCCTTGTTATAAAGATATCCGCTAAGCACTGTAAAGTGACGACTAGCCAACGTTGTCCTATGTGTGATTGCCGGAAAAACGCGGTCCGTACGTCTCTTACTGGTGTAAATAGAGGGGTCATAAGGAGCACTAGTGTGTTTTCGCAAAATGGCAAGCATCACATAAAGTTGCCTTACGGTCAACATAGATGTATCTCTGTATAGTTGTTCGGTTGGATACCGAAATGGTTTCCTATAAAGAACCTTTAGGACTGCCCTCAGTGCACGCTCCAGAGATAGCATTATAGTTTTACCGGTACCACCCCAAACCGTGATACCATAAGTGATTATCGACTGACAGACAGCATAATTCACAATTCGCAAAGTTGCTTCATCAGCTATATCTCTTAAATTTTTAAAGATATATATTAATTTTCTAATCCTTGGGATGAGAAAATCAACATGAGACTTCCAGTTCATGGTTTGGTCTATAAGTATGCCCAAGTACTTTACAGAGAGAACTCGTGAAATCTGAAGACAGTTGCAGTCTGGAGATTGTCTGTTGCATATATGGGCTTTAATAGTGAATGACACAGGGGGTGTGAAACAATATTTCATAGCAAAGGGAATGAATTGCGTTTTTGCTATGTTTAAGGTCAAGGAATTTACAGAAAGCCAGGAAATCACAGTTGATAAGGCATTTTCAGCTCGTGATTGAACTTCAGTCCAGTCCACACCGTGTATTATAAGTGCGGTATCGTCAGCGTAAACATAAGATCTACAAGAAGGGATATCAATGACACAGATATCGTTTATATATAGGGTAAATAGGGTTGGGCTCACCCTCCTCGCTAACATAATCTTCAATTTTAACTGACTGTGTGCGATTTGTCAAATAGTCGCGGAAAATTTCTAGGGCTGTACCCCTAACACCAATACGTTCTAATTTTTGCAACAGTATGGATATTGCGACGGTGTCAAAGGCCTTAGAGAGGTCTAGGAACACACCTAGGCACTTCACTCCTTTATCTAAACACCCAACAACATGGTCAACCAGTGACGAGACGGCATCTTCAGTAGAGACACCTTTCTGAAATCCAAATTGGATGGTTACTTTGTTTAGTTGTTTCGAGTTTGGTTAGGACATTGCAGGCTTGAATCACCTGATTGTCTGATAATAAAGATGATTCCATACTTTGGAAGGCACGTTAAGCCGGTGGTCCCGGCTGCCATCTGGTAGTCGTTAAAGGAACCACGTCAGAGACCACGAGGCGGTTCCGAAGAACTCTGACACCAGGGTGTGCATGGTCGATTGACCGTGACACCTACTCAAAATGATGATGATGATGTTCTTTTATGTCGATAATTTTTGCAGTGTACGCTCTTTAGCGTCTGATGATATTTTTTTAAGATTAGTAGTAGATAAAGGAAGGTAACGTCGATTAATGTCAGACGAGTTTAAAACACCGGATTCTATGAATGTCGGATTCTACAAATTTTAAATTCGATAAACGTCGGATACTAATAATGCCAACTTCTATAAATGCCAGATTCTATTAATGTCATATTTTCCAAAATTGAAGTTTTGAAGTCTTTTGAATAGCTTTTGTTCTACGATTCAATTTTAAAAAACTGACCTAAATGGAATCTGGTATTTATAGAAATTGGCATTATTGGAATCTGTCGTTTATCGAATCTGACATTTGTTACATCTTTATTAGCTTTTACATATACAAGGTTAAATTGAATTAATTAGCAAACGTCTAAGGAGTGACTCAGATCACGAATCTGAACAACTTTCATTATGGGACCAACTTCGACATCGTGAGAAAAAATTTGCCCTTTCATATAAAAGTAGAATAGCTACTTGGCCAAAATCTATTTGGAGTTGGTACCATAATGAAAGTTGTTCAGAATCGTGGTCTGACTACCTAAACTTTGCTAATGAATTCAATTTCACCCTGTATACTTTTCCATGATTGGATACCTAGTTTTTACGGCGTATTAACTGCTGTATTAAATATGGTATAACTATATGCCTGAGCCGGTAATCGAACCCAGTGCCCTCGTGTAGTAAGAAGGTCGTAGTCGTACATGTTAATATTTACTCCATCGCATTTAATCGTGAAATGCGTGGAGCAATCAAAAATTAACATCAATCCGTAGTACTACATTGCCAATGGAGTTGAGGGGTCGTGTTTGTCGCAAAAATAACAATAGCGCGTTGTAACTCCGCTCAGAGCCATCTAGCTGGCGTTAGGGAAACTTTGCATTCATGAATGCGGGACAATTATTTCCCAAAGATACTAGTTTTACCGCGATTTCGCTTGCGTAATTTTTAGCCAACTAGCTTTTGCACGCGGCTCCGCCCGCGTTAATGTCGATCCCTCGGGAATAGTACTTTTTCCCGGGATAAAAGGCCTATGTCCTTCTCCGTACTCCAGAGAACTTGTATGCAAAATTTCATGATGATCGGTTCAGTAGTTACGGCGTGAAAGCGTAACAAACAAACAAATAAACAAACTACCAAACTCACTTTCGCATTTATAATATTACTAGCTTTCGCCCGCGGCTCCGCCCGCGTCAATGTCGATCCCTCGGGAATAGTACTTTTTCCCGGGATAAAAAGTAGTCTATGTCCTTCTCCGTACTCCAGAGAACTTGTATGCAAAATTTCATGCTGATCGGTTCAGTAGTTACGGCGTGAAAGCGTAACAAACAAACAAATAAACAAACTAACAAACTCACTTTCGCATTTATAATATTACTAGCTTTCGCCCGCGGCTCCGCCCGCGTCAATGTCGATCCCTCGGGAATAGTACTTTTTCCCGGGATAAAAAGTAGTCTATGTCCTTCTCCGTACTCCAGAGAACTTGTATGCAAAATTTCATGACGATCGGTTCAGTAGTTACGGCGTGAAAGCGTAACAAACAAACAAATAAACAAACAAACTCACTTTCGCATTTATAATATTAGTAAGGATAAGGATTAGTAAGGATGTTCAAGTTTTAACTTCTGCCGGCACTCCCGGAGTGCTGGCAACCTGTTGCTTTTTTTTCTAGCCCGGCGTTTCAAACTCGTCTGACATTTGTAGAATTTGACATAAATCGACGTTACCTAAAGGAAGAATAAAGACTAAACAATTCTCGAGAAGATTTTCTCGGGAGTTTTCTCAGGTTATGGACAATATGAAATTGTTATTAATATGCGAATTGCGGGTTACACACGTACAAAGTCAGGTATAGGCCCTGAAGAAGACTTCCAGATGTGGTGGAAACATGCTAACCAGTAGATGATTATAAACCAATCCCGATATTCGCATTTCCAGTTTCCAGTTTGGTTAGGACATTGCAGGCTTGAATCACCTGATTGTCTGATAAAAAAGATGATTCCGTGCTTCGGAAGGCACGATAAGCCGTTGGTACCGGGTGCCATCTGGTAGTCGTTAAAGGAACCACGTCAGAGGCCTAGAGGCGGTTTCGAAGAACTCTGACACCAGGGTGTTCATGGTCGATTTACCGTGTCACCTACAGGAAATGATGATATTTGCATATTTAGTAGCTCCTTGTTTGAACAATATATAAAAGTGAATGAAGTGTGGAAGCGTTAGACCGGTACCATTGTTGCCAGGAGCAGGAGATGTTGCTGAACGAGCTGCGGTCGGCTGGCTTCTTCGACGTGTTTGAGCTCAACAGCGACGCCGGCGACGGCGCCGCGCTGCCGCCCACGCAGGTCGGCCTTACCTTTGTTTACCACTTGACCTGTGAGGCCCGCTGTGGCCAAGCGAAGGTGCAACATTTTAAATCAATGTTTTAACAAAGATAAATAATAATAAATAAATAAATTCTTTACTCAATAGAAACATATTTTACAATACTTTAAAAATACATTTTGAATTTGTGTCTAGTGGAGTTTATAATGTGAATACGATGGAATTTGTTATTAGATGTCCATGTTTAAGAACAATGTGTGGAATAACTAAAATAAAGTGTTATGGTGCGGCTGTAGTGAGATTTACTTAGCGAGCTGGTGTCTGCTCGCCTTGCTCCGTCGTTTATGATCAAACCAGTGGACTCGTGGAAATTGTCACCAAGGACTCCGTAGAATCAGCGAAATTAATTACACCATCATATCGTTCATACACAAGAATAAAGAATAACTAGACACTGGTTTAAATAAGCTTCAAGGCCAAATAAAATCAAGAAAAAAAAAAAAACATAGTTTTTTCGGTATGTGTGCAGGCGACGTGGGGCTGCTTCCTGTGCAACCACCCGGAGCGCGCCGTGGGGTTCCTGGCGGGCGGCGCGCCGGTCATCGAGGGCCAGCTGAAGGAGAAGAAGGGCCGCTGGCGGCTGTTCCGCCGCTGGCGCACGCGCTACTTCACGCTCTCCGGCGCGCACCTCTCCTGCAAGGTCAGTGCTCCGCTGCGGCGAACAATATCATCATCATCACCATCATCAGGTCTTTTTAGACTCCACTGCAGGAGCATGACCCTCTCTATACTACCGGAGCCATACTTGGCCCAGAGCAGACAGAGGATTTGGCCTACACTCTTCTCGCTGGCCAGACGAGGTAAACATCAATGAGACCTCTCAAACAATATACATGGTGAAATTTTGATCGTTCTGGACTCTTAAAGGGATAATTCAGCCCGTCGATATAAACAACTTTCCTATGGGAGCTGAGCATGACCCTCCGCATGGAGCTGAGCATGGCTCCGGTAGTACAGAGAGGGTCATGCTCCTGCAGTGGAGACTAAAAACACCCGATGATGATGAATTTAAGTCCTGGCTCCCATAGGTTAAAGAAATGGTTTAGAAGCAAAAAATCATGACGAAATTTGTACAAATAAAATTAAAAAAAAAAGAGAAGGTGAAATGTTTTTAAATGATTTCAACGGCTTTGGTCAACAACTTGAATTAATCAGAATATTTTTTAAAGACGGGGAAAAAATATATTTATTAATTTAAATACTGATTTATTTTTCGATATCCGAACGTATATTAATGATTTTTGAGTAAATATCCGAACACTACTTGCAACTGACAAGTTGAAATATATTAATATATGGCAACCCCACGCAAGCAGGCAACCATCCGTTAAAATAAAAAAGATAATCTGTCAACCCAACACGGTTTGTTTTGATTTGACATTGGTCTTTGACTGACATTTTCTCATTGACTTGACAGACGTTATTGTTCTGAGTGACAGATCTACAACAGTCAGTTTGACAACCCTTGTGAACTTTTTTTAGGCAAATGAAAATGGCAGTAAGGCTATAACTTTATTTGTTAAATATTTTATATTAACGGGGGATTAAAAATATTTCTTCTAAGCAGACATGTTACTAGTAAGGAAACCTCACTACTGCTATATAATTCATCTTCTCGTTTTTTTTTTTTTTTTTCTGTACAATGTATGGGCGTTCGCCATGATTCTTTCAAAAAATGCACACGGTGAAAGCATTTTTTAAGTTTACGGGTGCTATCTAAAGCATTAATTTAGTTTATGGGTGCCAATCCTTAAAATATTTGTGCTTAATTGAAATGGTCCTCTGCTTACAGAGCGGCAGCGAGAGCATCGACATCAGCCAGATCCGGTCGGTGAAGGTGTCCCGCGGCGCGCGCAACATCCCCAAGGCCTTCGAGATCTTCACGGGCGAGCACACGCTGATCCTGAAGCCCACGCCGGGGCAGGACGCCGAGCAGTGGGCGCAGTGCCTCAGCATCGCCGCCGCGCACGCGCACGCAAGGGACGCGCCCGCCAAGGCCAACTCGCTGCCCGCCCGCGGCCTCACGCTCAAGGGCTTCTGAGGCCTCACGCTCAAGGGCTTCTGAGGCCTCGCGCTCAAGGGCTTCTGAGGCCTTGCGCTCAAGGGCTTCTTAGGCCTCACGCTCAAGGGCTTTTGAGGCCTCACGCTCAAGGGCTTCTGGTGCCTCACTCTCAAGGGCTTCTGAAGCTGTGGGCATGGCCTCATTCGACATCTACGCGCGCGACGCGCTCGCCTAGGCCAACTTGCTGCTCGCGTGCGGTCTCACGCTCATAGGTTTCTGAAGGTGAGACTTCAAGAGCTGAGGCCACATGGTCAAGGACTTCTGAGGCCGAGGGATGGCTTGCTGGAAGGCTGGTTGGCCACACTGCTCGCTCTATGCTTGGCCCGGCCCTGTCTTCGCTGCAGCATTGATGGTAAGCACGTTTTTAGCTTCTCTTAATATAAAGAAAAATGTATAAAAAATGATGACTTGCCGACCGAGTGTTATTTACCATAAAGTGTGGCAACACCGGTTTCCGGATTGTCACAATTGTTTTGTATTGTCTAGAAACTATGCCACTAAAGCTGTGCGTGCACTGGACCGGAATCGAAGCGGACGGAGCGGACGGATTTGTTGCTTTGTATGGATTTGTATGGCGCTGCGTGCACTGCATCGGCATTTCCGTGCCGGAGACCGGAATTTCTGCCGGTGACGTCACCGGCATCGGCAGTCGTCAGTGTTGCCGTTCATAAGAAGATCTACCCCTTATGGTAGAACTTTTTATATTAGAATATTATTATGAATAACAGAGAATGGTAGAAACCTCATTTCGTAGGAATTCGATTTAGATCATCCATAACTTTTAAATTCATTAGCTAGTCATTCATTGTAGTCTTCCTCAATTACATATGTCGTGAATGAGTAAGACGAAAATACAGAGTGATGGAAATACTGACATTAAAAACAAAGATATAAATCAATGAACATTGGCTGCACGCACGAAAAATGTCACGTTCCAGACCAGCTACAGCAGCAGCAGCAGGAGTAGTAGTAGTATCTATCACGCATCTATCTCTCCCCGTTATCACGTAAAATTATTGGCCGTAAACTGACTTTAGAGTCAACCAATTTTCAGAGTTCCGTAGTAAATAGTGAACCCTTACAGTTTCGCCATGTGTGTCCGTCCGTCCGTCTGTCCATCCGTGGTTATACTCATAGACTATAAGTACTAAAAAGCTGTAATTTGCTACGGATATGTATATTAATCATGCCGAAAAAGTAGTAAAATAAAATAAAAGGTTCAATTATATAGTGAAGTTCAAAAAATTTTTTCTTCAATTCCCAAAGAATCTATCTTCATCTTTAAATAAATCAGCATATAATGTATGAAACTCTCCATAGAGGAGTCTTTTAGAGTTCATATTATGCACCCATATCTTTCTCACTCCAGCCAGAGTAATGATTACGCAGTAAGGTATAGACATCGTGATGATCTAGATCTTAGAATATTTTTTTTTGTGTTTTGGTAATGACAGACTTAAATATGACACAGACATAATAATGGGACAGGGCAGGTTGGTACAGGTTTAGGTGGTATCTTCTCTATCTCTATTATTATAAACAAAAGTCACCGCCGGTAAATAAAGCAAAGCGTTATGCTATATGTTAGTGACCACTTTATAGGATAGCGCTGTGTGGAGGGTTATACTCCGACCCCAAAAACACGTAAATTAAAAAAATTACAATATTGTAACTTTTGCTGCAAAAATGTAACATTTCAGGAAACGAAACGTAACTTATGACTTAAGGGCCCTGGCAACACTGTAAAAATGCCGGTCCGGAATCCGAATGCAGTGAACGCACCCCACCGGCATTTTGAAAATCCGGCCGCTCCGGCCGCTCCGTCCGCTCCGATTCCGGTCCAGTGAACGCACAGCTTAAAGAGAGAAGTACTCGCTCGCTTTTTAATAAATTGACAATGAACTTCAATATGTTCTGTAAATAGTGCTAAAAATTACTTTTCATGTAATGTTTAACACATGTACGTATCCGATAAACTTTGGCCTATTTCAACGTTAATTAGGTACATTCTGATGCAAACTTTTTAGCAGCACGAAACATTGCGCGAGTCAATGCGGAGTACACAATGTTAGGTATCATCGGGGTAAAGTGAGAGCGGGCAACGGACACCCCCGTACGCTCTTTCCTACGAATAAGTAATAAGGCTCTTTCCATCTCCCTGACTTCATCATAGCGTCAGTGTGTAAGTTACGTTCGTGTAGTACACACGCCTGTACCTGCGACGTTCTACGCTCGTAACTAATATCCGAGCCGCCGTTAAGTATGCATCGGAGTGTAATAGTCTTCAACAAAGAGCAATCTTTTAAAATGTATATACGTCGATCTCATACCACGGTCACAGATTGACCGATTTGCCAAAACATGAAAATACTTAAGAGCTTACTGTATTTTTTAACTATACAGCTCTTTTTATAAACACATTATACTCTAGGACTGAATATGCATGTAATAATCAAACGACTGACAATCAAGACTTGTTATACAACTGCATTTGAAATGTACTCGTATATTTAGTGTGCTAGTTAACTTCATTAAAATGGGTATTACACCATCCGGAATATCGAATCCGATGGGAGGGACGCTGCTATTAGACACGATACGAGATATTTCTAATCGTATCGCACGTATTGCGGCGTCCCTCTCATGGGATATTCAGGATAGTATAATATCCCCTTAAAGATTGTTGTTATAAATAACCAGTTATCGAATATAGACTTACTTGTATCAATAACAATTCATTAAGCGTACATTTTAAGCTTGAAATAAATAAAAAATATTGCTATGTAATTAAATATATACATAATATAAAAATATAAGGTCCCCGCTCATATTTATGTGATATAGTATCGATCACATTCCCTTTTTTTACCTTTAACAATGTACTTAATTTTCATGTAAACCCTAGTGTTGTGTAAATATAGTTTGTTAGGATATATATATTATATATACGCCAGTGCCTTATTGACGTCATTATTACTATTGAGGTAAGCGGTCGACATGAGTTATTTAAAAGTACAATCCAATATTACGTTAATGAGTTTGATAAGGTTTTAGCGCAAAACGCATGGTTACAATTATTAAATATTACTTTTGGGTATTTGAGGATTTTATATTAGACACGATACGAGATATCTCCAATCGTGTCTCACGTATAGCGGTGTCCCTCTCATTAGTGACTGAATTCAGGATGGTATATTATCCCCTTTACTTAAACATCATGTATTCTTCTTCTATCGAGTCGTAAAATGGCTTTCCGTTAATTTTGTTTCAACCAGTGCATTGCTACCGTAATTTCCCGTTCGTTTGCCTCATTCAGATCTTATTGAGAGTAAGAAGTGGGGTTTTCTGGGCACACCGAAAGGTGACCCATAGATTGGATCACCACAGTGGCACTCACTGTTGTTGGAGAAACCCCACCTGACTCTATTTTCGTGGAATCTACCAACACCAGCCCGCAGTCTGTTTAAATACTAATTAATCATGTATTAAGATAATGACTATAGTCAAATTTATGACTGTTGTGATAAGCACAAGATAAATCATCCTTTGTAAGGTTATTCTGTGCCTGCCATCAGTACTTTGAAAAATATGAACTGTTAGTAAGCTTGTTTCCTAAAAAAATACAATTTAAAATTTCGAAAAATATAAGATAGGTATGTATTATTTCTTTTCTCAATCAAACAAAAATTGGTAATGATATAGCACGTTAAAGTTCCCCGTGACGTCACTGTCCGGTACACTTTATACCGGCCTGTTGCGTCATGAGCTCTTGAACTTTGATGCGCTGTATCTTTATCATCTTATGTTTGATTGAAAAAAGAATAAATACGTATCTAATATTTTTCGATAATCTTAAAGATGGACTAATTATTTTAAATGGTATTATTTTTAGGAAACAAGCCAGAAAACAAGTAAGAAAATTAGTTACCTGGTATTTGGTATTATACCAAATACCAGGTAACTAATAACCCCGTGCGGACAGTGATACTATCACGTCTAGCTAAATCATCCTAGTTTTTCTTACGAAGCCGAGACTAGTCGGCATTACCGACTTCCATAATGTTAGAATAATACGAGATACCTGTCTGTGTAGACACAATTATTTAAGAATAAAGAAATTTGAGATTTTTGATCCCTCAAAGACTGATAACTGGTCAAAATGAATGTTGTGGAGACCTTGTGATTCTAAATTAGCATTCCCTTCTGCGCGACAGATACATTCGGCGGTCCAGAAATTATTGTGGTCTCAAATATCAAATGGTTGTATCGACAAGAATGACATTAGAATAAGATTAATTTTAATATTTTAGATTAGAACTAAGTATATTTTTAACCGACTTCAAAAAAAGGAAGAGGTTGTCAATTGGGTTGTATTATTTTAAACGTTTGTTACCTTAAAACTCCGTCATTTATGAACCGATTTTAAAGAGAAAGGGTATGCTTTCAAGTTACTTCCATTTAAATTTCATCACAATCGGTTCAGTAGTACGATTGAAGTCGGTTTTTTTATATGAAAGATTATATTTAGAAATGGTTCATATAACTTGCCATTTTGCATATTGTAATATAGCTAAGCTAATACAATAAAGCACAATTTATTTTATACATTGTAAATATTGTGTTTTTGCCTTTTGTAAAATGTTTTATCCTGTGTTCTAAAGACAGAAAGTGTTCTTGATTCCGCCCTCACCAAATGCTTAGTGTTCATTGGTAGTTATATTATTTTGATGTGTATATTATTGTTGTAATGATTTCAAATAACTTTTCGCTTGAGCGGACTAACATCTCTCTTGCTTTTATAAGGTAGTTGTTATTAAAACCTTAGTTTGCGCATTATATATTGTGTTATAGGTATTTGTGTTAAAAAAATTTAATTTGCTGGCCGTCCTTTCCTATTTTGGCAATTGAAATTAAAAAGAAGCAGAGTTCACTGCCAAAATATCACCCAGTGTAGGAAACTTAAATGTATCTTCTTCATCAGGTCTTTTTTAGTCTCCACTCATCATTTCGAGTAGGTGTCACGGTCAATCGACCATGCACACCCTGGTGTCAGAGTTCTTCGGAACCGCCTCTCGGCCTCTGACGTGGTTCCTTTAACGACTACCGGATGGCAGCCGGGACCACCGGCTTAACGTGCCTTCCGAAGCACGGAATCATCTTTATTATCAGACAATCAGGTGATTCAAGCCTGCAATGTCCTAACCAAACTGGAAACAACTAAACAAAGTATGCTTCCGGTGGGAATCGAACCCACGACCCCCGGGTCAACAGGCAAACGCCTTAACCACTGGACCATGAAGGCTGTCATTTATTTAGTCTCCACTGCAGGAATATGACCCTCTCTGTACTACTGGAGCCATACTTGGCCAGAGCTGTCAGAGGGAATGTATGAAATGCCCCCCCGACCCTTTAATTTAAAATTTTATCTTGCTTTCAGTATGTGTTGTTATACCGGCAATATATGTATACACACAATCTGTGAAAATTTCAATTCTCTAACTATTACGGTTCAATAGATACAGCTCTGTGACTGTGCTGACATTGGAATTTTCTCACCTTTCCTTTTGTTACCCCTTGGGTACGTAACTCTAAAACAATATTTATTCTTCTTTTGACAAAACTTTGCTTAGCACTTTGCATGTTCTATATTAGTAGGTTTCGATTTGATTTAATAAATAATACTTAATTCAATATTCAGGTATCTTCCAGCATGACAATTTCTTAATTGAAAGATTTTTATTCAAGATGGTTTGATGTGTAATATTGAACTTATTCATATACACGCTGATGACGACATTTGCGTAATAAATCGTAGCGCATATTCGTGATTATGTATAAATATTATGCAATAATTCATAAAATCCAGTCACTAGTTATCGTGGAAATACATTTTGAAATATCAGCTTTAAGAATATTCTTGGAAATATGCTTCTGTAGATACAGTTATTACATTTTTTATATATTTACATAAATATTTGTATATAATTAAATTTTTATCAATTTAAGTTTAATGTCACTATACTATAGTGATCTAGCATAGCCCTTGGACTAGTTTATTACGCAAATATCGTAAGTATCTACCCTGTTTATACAAATGGCTCATGAAATAAGCTATTATTGTACAGAAGGATATTTATAAAATTTTATACATGTTGATTAAGTTTAAGTTTAGCTTTAGTTTCAGAAACCTTATGAATTTGGTGCTACTTGATAATATGTACATGTACTGTCATGATCACTGCTGAACATCGGCCCAGTACTTAATATTGCCTATTTATTATCAAATAAACAGTCTGTTCATGAGAATGTGGTTTTATTTACAATATGGTGCCGGGCTTAAATAGCATTAATTGTTTTCTGAATCCAGCGTTAGGTTGGATGGCGGGCCGCTTGTCTTTCACTGCTTTGTATGCCTCCTCAAAAGACATGTGGTGGAAGTGCATCAAGTATGCTATGGCCACCAGGGAAGTCCTCGAGACACCTGCATTGCAGTGAACCAACACATTCTCTTTCTTGCTGACACCATCATACGCAAACGGCAGACATTCTTTGAGCACCGGCGTCACGTTAGTTTCGGGCAGGTCTAAGCATTCAACAAACTTGTGGTTCAAGGTTACTTCTACGTCTATGCCTAAACTAAGCACATGTTTAATGTCGTGTGCTTCTAACACACTCCTCTCTGTGCAATCTTGCGAGCCTATGTACAAGTGATCTACTATCTCTACAGGAACATTGTCAGGTTTGTTGTCTACTACGAACCCATAGCTAGAGCTCAAACTAGAAACTATTTTGGTATCACCTTTCTCTATGTGTCTCTGTCCGTCAACACTAGTCACTATTGTTTCTGTCTCTTTCAGTTTTTGCTTCTGCTTCTTCAGTTCCTCCAGAAAACTCATTTTTATTCACTTTCACTTTCCAATAAGCGTTCTTCTGAGACAACCTCACTATTTGGATTGTATATCAAGTCTTCAGGTTTGTACTCTACGTCGCACAAGTACAGCCCATCAGGAGGACAGTTCTCTATAAATCCGTACCAGGAATGCTTGGAAGGTATCTGGAGCATAACCTTCACCTCCTCTGGTGGAAGTTTACCAATGGCAACGCTCATCAATGTGCCTATCATGCGTCGAATCTGAAATCATCAATCATAGTTATTTCCATTAATTATGAGCCATCAAATTCTGTGTTTAGGGTGGGACCATTGAATTAGAAAAACTATGGAAGCGTAACTCTCATACAACTAACGATTCAATATCAGTCCCATTTACGCTAACAAACTTAAATCACAACGAAAAACTTACGCACTCATAGACGTAGATAGTTTGCGATTGGCCGCGTCAAGGTCACGGGGCTGTGCCAACATTTCTAATGAACGCTATGGTGTCAACATAGCGGACGTAGGTAGGTATCGCACGCGACAGCAGCTCGTCCGCTCGCTATGATAAGTTACTCCAGTGTCACTTTTACGCCTTTCCTTGCGTTGCGCCGTTTCTTGCACCACTTTACTACACAAGAAGTAATTTTTTTCTTAATTCGTTAAGATTTCGCCGATGTTCACAAAAAATATGTCGTTAAATGCTTTTATCGACGCGTCCTTCCGTCACCGAGAGCGTGGCAGACTATTTCGCGAAAAGATATACTTTTTAAACCCCGCCCACTTTGATTTACTTTGCGTGGTGTCAGTTTTTGAGCGCAATGCTGCTTCCATAGTTTTTCTAATTCACTCAAAGATGCTTGTAAGTACATGTGCTTCCACATTAAGTAACACTGCGCGTGGGCTGATTATGTTCAAACAATTTAAGATCTTTTAATGCAGCTCTGAAATCTGTAGAGCACTAAAATTGTCATTTTGAAAGTATCATATACCTGGTTGTGCACAAAAGCGCGCCCCCTGATCTCAACTTCCCAATAGTCAAAGAAGTCGTCTTGCGCTAGCGTGTGGCTGGTGACGGCGCGTCGCCCCGGCCGCACGGCCAGGGAGTACAGCTGCCGCCGGTACGACTTGTGCTGCGTCAGCTTGTCGAACTTCTTGAATGTCGTGAAGTCATGGTAGCCGGGAAAGTACTTTGCACCTTCTTTGAACTTTTCAATGTCAAAGTTTCGTAATCTGGAAATAAATTCATCATCATCAGGTCTTTTTAGTCTCCACTGCAAGAGCATGACCCTCTCTGTACTACCAGAGCCATAGTTGGCTAGAGCAGACAGATGATTTGGCCTACACTTTCCTCGCTGGTCAGATGGGTAGGAGAGGTCTCATTGATGTTTATGAGCTTTGTTTAGCTTGTATTTCCTAAGTCGCGTGCAAGCGACAGCGCGGAACAAGCGATAGAATCGGCCTAAGCGTTAAGTTTGTGACGCTGATGCATCTATCGGAAGCATTCGGCTTCTGACGCATCTATCTCTCTTCCACCGTTATCATGTAAAATTATCGTCCATAAACCGACTTTACAGAATATTCAAAATGACAATACACTTTTTGTCTAAACTAATAAGTGTAAACCGAGAAAGTTGGCAGCAGGATAAAGTATTAGGAATAGATTTTGTCTAATATTTATATGTTTTTTGAGAAAAAAGGATCATGTTGAAATTGCGTTTTAGATATGATAGCGACCAGTGACCAATTATTTTGTATGTGTGACATCACAAAGCTATGACTCCTCCCCATCCCCCTGTCACACACTGACAGACATTGTGCACCCCCTCCCCGCCCTTAATGTGTGACGTAATTTATGGATAGTCCCTACGTAGTGAAGCAATGTAAAGTTTATTTATTAATTTACTAGCAGCCCGCCCCGGCTTCGCTCGGGTAGATATAGTGATTTACCGAAAAAATAAAAATAATAATTTTAATACACGCTTGGCAAACTTTCCGTGCTTAGCGCACTCGATCAAGTTTGCTTTTGATAAACAAACAAAGTTATAACAACAACCTACAAATAGATACACATGCAGACACATAAAACACGTAATATTTATAACACCCTATAATAATGGTTAGTGTAATTGGTAATAATTATGAATGTTTTCGGTTAATTTCAATTATATGTTTAAGTACCTACTTAAGTAATATGAGAAGCTAAATTTCTCATAATCACTTCTCTCGTTGATGTGTCGGGCTACCCTCTACCTACCCTGTGAGGGATACAGGTGTGATGGATGGATATACTCATTTACACAGAAACCATTAGCCAAATTTTTCGCGTCTATTATCTGTTGCAACAAAACTCATAGGCACGAAAAGACTTAAAAATCTGGAATTCGCAGATGAAATTGTCCTTTTTGCTTCTACATCAGCAGAACTACAGGAAATGATGTGTGAACAAACTGAACTATCGAAGATCTGAGCAAGGCAACTCTTGGGATTGGACTCAAGGCTCAAGTTAAGATCAACAGCAAGAAAAGTAAGAAATGAACTATTTCGATGAGTATATCTATTTGGGCCAGCTAGTTTCCTTCAGTAATAGGCAGGAAAAAGAAATAAATCGCCTTATAGAGGTATATAAGGCCTGGAGGAGCTACTGGTCCATGAAAGAGCTTATGAATGGAAACTTTCCATTGTCACCAGATCGTAAACTCATCACCATGTGTATATTGCCCATCCTAACTTACGGCAAAATTGGTCATCGACTGAGGAACAGAATTCCCAAGTCAAGCCTTACCAGAGAGAGTGAAGCATCCTAGGTGTCGGCTGGATAGAGTTCCAAACACCAGTAGATCACTCTAAAACTGGCATCGTTGATGTGGGGCATAAAGCCGTAAAGTTGAAATGGGATTGGGCTGGTCTTTTGCCGAATTTTTCCGGACCAATGGGCCACTTTAATTAGGAAGTGGACTCCTGATGATGATTACAGGAATCGTGGTAGGCTTAGAAAACGTTTGTGTGATGATATAAAGAAATTTGAAAAGAAATGGTCAGGTGTAGCCCAGCAGTGGTCAGAATACGTTAGAAAAAAAATCTCTGTTGCCGATAAAACCATTTGTCCATCATCAACATCGCAATTGAGAGTTTTGAGTCATAAACTCAACTGCGGTGTTGATTCTCCAAGATAGCAATTGCTATTTACCCTTTGTTATTAGAAGAAAATCCTAGGAAAGAATCATTGAATCCGGGATTGCAATTGATTTTTAGGGTTCCGTACTCAAACGGTAAAAACGGAACCCTAATTTAATATCGTTTCGCTCTCCGTCTGTCTGTCTGTCTCTCACCAGGCTGTATCTCATGAACCGTAATAGTTAGACAGTTGAAATTTTTACAGATGATGTATTTTTGTTGCCGCTATAACAACAAATACTAAAATATAGAATAAAATTAATATTTAAGGGGGCTCCCATAGAACAGACATGATTATTTGCCGTTTTTTATACTACAGAACCCTTCACGCGCGAGTCCGACTCGCACTTGGCCGGTTTTTTTCTTTTCTCCCAGACCAGCATGGTTTGACTAAAAAAACAATCAAAATCATCTGTTTGGGAACTATGATGCCGCAGTTTTCTTAAATTTCAATTTTAATAATTATTACACACGTGATAACTTTTGAATGGTATGTCCGATTTGAATGATTCAAAAAGTAATTTACAGGTACTGATATAGCCTTGAATTCAAAATGATTTATTTTGATAAGGATTCATACCAAGGTACGAATAATGTGGCCTCGTTCGTATCAGCGTTGCTATTGTATATTTTAACATGAAAAAGTAGTTATTGTGACGTAA
The DNA here is from genome assembly GCA_947532085.1 of Elegia similella. NCBI lineage: Eukaryota > Metazoa > Arthropoda > Insecta > Lepidoptera > Pyralidae > Elegia > Elegia similella. The sequence continues at coordinate 26,901,171 of OX383932.1, read as the reverse complement.
CTAGAATAGTTAACCATATGCTGCCGCGGACTTTTTTGTAGACATTGTTTTATTGAGTCCTCTCTAAAACTGTAGTACATCACTTTGCTCTATTGTCAATAGTTGCCGCAGCGTACGCGATAGAAGGATTTTTCTTGCAATTTTTTTCACACCTTGGGTTACATTATCGAAGTTTTCATACGGATCCCTAACTTTTTTGAAAATATGCTATAGCCTATGTTCATCAGGGATAATTGAGGAGTCTAATGGTGAAAGAATTATTCAAATCGGCCCAGTACTTTTGGAGCCTATTCAATTCAAACAAACAAACAAACAATCAAAACTCTTCTCTTTATAATATTAGTGTAGATTTATTAGTTTACCTCAAAAAATGGCATCTTTTCCATTCTTCTATGGGGATAACTGAGGCTATGTGACCATGTTCAGGCAAATCTTTTTTTAGTACTGCGAACCTGAAATCATAATTGTAGGATAACCTACAAAATCACTGAATACAGAATATTTCAATTTCAAAATCCTGTGCAAAGCTGGGAACAATTTTTTTTTTACATTTTTGTAATTTGCCCGGGCGATGAAACATTTTTGTATGGAAATGTCCATGTTTTGAGTTCCCAGCATTGGTACCACAGGGAAAGGTGTTTGTATCGATACCCGTTGAGGATTCAAAGTCAGCAGCATTATTCTAATGTACATCTTGCAAACAATGATTGCAGTAAATGTTTTTACACCTATATATTTAGGTGCCTTGAAAAGGAGGTACACCCCCTTGCATTCCAACATTGCCTACCCAGTCTAGCTTTGTCCCAAACACATAATATTTTAATAATAATATTAATATTTATTTAATAATAAATAATATTCTAAAATATATTCACCTATACAAGTATTTTCTGGCTATTGCCCAGCGCCTAGCATCAAAGTTGTCAGAAACCCGAATGCATTTCTTGATGAATATGCTAAAATCATTCTTGTGGAAGAACTTGTTTAATTGAAATGCGATGGCAGGTGGCTCATATATCCTGGAGCCATATCTCTCAAGATCAAAGTGAGCTGATGAGTTTAATGCGTGCACTCCACCATCTGTCCTGTAACAAAGTCTTTTTTAAAAACATCTATTATACATTTTTATAGAGAATTCCAGTGTAACTTTTTTTTGGGTCAAAAATTTGTGCAGCCTTGCTCCACTTTAACTTTGATTCCTAAAGAAGAAGCCTGTAGTTTAATCAGGACTACTTTTTGTAATCATATTTGATATAGCAACATGTGGCAGTCCACTGCTGGACGCAGGCCTCTCTCAAGGTGCGCCACTTTGCTCGATCACCAGCTACGCTCATCCAATTGCTGCCAGCCGCCCTACGCAGATCGTCGCTCCATCTTGCCGGGGGCCATCACACACTTAGCTATCGATGAGTAAATAAAATACATTTATTATTATTACTACTTACCGGCTAGATAGGATGAAATGTGGATAATTCAAAGACTTCAGTTTTAAAAGGCCTATTTCTGTAATTCCTTGCACACTTTCTGGATCTGGATAGTTCTTGTTATTTTTCAGCCACAACTTCTCTGAAGACCTGAACACGGCAATATATAGGACTAACTATTCAATGGTTAAGCCAGGGGATACACATTGTGAATTTTACTCACGAATTACAAACCTGAATCGCGTTCCTATATAAGAGAAAAATACTACATATCTGGCTTTCATTATACCTCGCTTTCTACTATAAACAGTTAGTTCTACAGCAATTAAAATAATTTTAAATAGGTATATTTGCTGTGTTTAGGTTATCTGAGTACAGCAGTGTTTTGAAAGTTTTGACATTGACACATTATTACACAGATAGAGACAAACAATAAATTATTTATAGCTTCTAGGAGTTCAATGCCTACTTCTACTATTCTCGATTGAAATGTTATACCTCAATCAATGTAAGCACAACACTATTATTTGACAGTGACACTTCTCAATCGCAACACACACATACATAATTCTTACCACCTACATACTACATAGTTCAATCAGCACAGAGTACTTTTGTATATACTGAAATAGAGACCTCTCTCGGCGGCGAATAGAGGCAACAGCCCAGTGCTGCCGTCTGGACTTCATTAACGGTACTATTTGAAGTAGTATACATAACCTGTGGGTATGCGTACGTACGTACTAGTGATGTAACGAATGTCATATTTTGGACATTCGCGAGTGCGAATGCGAATGCGAATATTTGCTACCGACATTCGCGAATGCGAATGCGAATGCGAATATTCAGTTGTTGACAAATAATGTTTGTTGATTGTTATTTTTAGTTTTGTTAAGAAGTAGAAAAGGTAAAAATTCATAGAAGAATTGTTTTTGTTTGTGTACAATGTTTGTAGACATTATTATTTTAGATTTAAAGTTAATTTCTCAAAGTTAATAAATAAATGTTACCAACCAAATGATAAAGAGAAGACTGATTATGTGATGACGAGGTTAAATATTTTTCTTGAATTAAAACATAGTTAATGTATAGATTTTGTTTTATTATATCAAACAACAATAAAAAAAAATTAAAAAAAAATATATTCGCAAAAACATTTGCAGTAAATTCGCGAATGCGAATGCGAATGCGAATATGCAAAAATATGCGAATATTCGCGAATGCGAATGCGAATGCGAATATTCGTTACATCACTAGTACGTACGTATAGCTAGCTATTCTAGGTCCGTTATTTAGATTTATCTATATTTAGATAATATCGCCAAAGGATTTTTAATGCAAACTTCGAGCTATTGGTTAAATTGTTGTTAATATAATTGTAATAATATGACAATATTTATACAAATATTTTAACAAATAGCACAAAGTATATTTTAATGAAACAAAGTATACATAAAGTTAATTATTTATTTTTCCTTTTAAAACATTTATGCCAATATTTCTTTGCCTTAATCTGAAAAATATCCTCATCGTCTGGTTCTCTCCTTCCTGTCATTATGCTATTTATTAATTTACAATGATTAAAAATGAAAAATTTCGTAGTGTGCTCTAATAAATATTCAATGATTTCATTTTTATGTTCTGCACATTTTAAGTAATCAAAATTGACATGTAACAATATAATTGTTTTTATAAATTCTTTAAGACAATCTTTATGTAAATTCGTTTTTAAAATACTATAACTAATGTCTTGGATTGCTGACATGGTAATTAGGAGAGACTCCGTTGGACTACAAAGCCACTGTTGACCAGTATACTCACGATATTTTATATATTCAATTGGCTTTGTAGCTATATTATCTGCATTACATGTCTTACATGATTTAAATACATGTTTTTTTAAATTACGCCCAAAATAGCCAGTTACATACTGCAAAGGCCCTATTAAACGAGGATCATTTTTATTCTCTATGTCTGTAATATCAATCTCAGGAATTTCGTCGAGTATACAGGCCGGTGCAGCTTTGTAGTCATCTTTAATGGGAGTGATAAAAGTTTTAAGACTTTCACATAAATCTTTTTCACAATTTGCTCCTGGGGCATGGACACTAGACATATTATTAATCATTAATGTAGTGTAAGCGTTGCAAAAACTATCTGGTGTCGGATTAGTGTTGCGGCAACCGTGGCTTCTAATGGCTCCAAAGAAATTTTCAAGTGGGTCTTGATTGAGGTGCCGCATCCAGACAGATGTAACGTTATAATTTATTTTAAGATTTTTCAACAAAACTAAAACACCGTCTAGTGTCCATGCCCAATTTTTTAATGTTGGTACATTTTCGGTATGTCCCGAAGTTTTATTTAAAAAATTCATGTTATTCATTTGTTTTTTTGCCTCTGTCCACCATTTTATATGGCAGGAATTTGGCGTCGCTGATGCCAAGAGGGGCTTTCCGTAGGCCTCTTTTTTTCTTGAATGACTGCCGTTCATGGAGTCAAATAAATTATCAAAAAACAGAAGTAGATCCGCTGTTTCTTTGCAGTCTTCCTGTAGGATCTTCTTATCTGTAAAGAAAAAAATAACTGTTTAAAAAGCTCCTTTAAAAATGTATAAATTAAAACTAGCTATTGGTTTTTTTAGAAAATCCTTTCTTAGCGAATGCCGACCTCATAATAAAATAACTATCTGCGTGCCGAATTTCAGCATAGTCCATTAAGTGGTTTGAGCTGTGTATTGATAGATCAGTCAGTCATTAACGGTTGCCTTTTGTACATACAAATAACAAGTAACTTTCAAAGTCACAATTGTTCACTTTACTGATATTAAAGCTAAACTATGATTAGCCTAAAAAAAGGTAATCACTGTTGTTACTATCTGTGCATATGTTAATGAGGGTTTTGCAATAATTTTTTTCCCCAGATGGAAGCACTGTGACGAGAGGTATATTTGAAAGCAGCTGTCAAAATTCACCAATTGTCATCTTCTTTATGATTGGTGGATTTTTACTTTAAGCCGTTTTAAAATACCTCTCGTTATACATAGTGCCGCCACCTGGGGAAAACATCGATTCTGAAAACCCTCATTGGGAGTCAAGTAAAAATTTCAATAGATATTACCTGTGAGGTATCCCATATTCGACGCCACAGTCCTACTAAATATTTGTGTTGCATACTTCACTTTCATTTTCGGAATTCTATGAGGCAAGACGTGACTATCTGTCAATTTAGCAATTAGCCTTATATTTCTATAACCAGGGTTTTCTTTGTGTAGTGCCATTATGTGGTCCCACTTGGCTTTGCATTTGTTTCCTTTTTCATGTTTATATGACAAATCTTTTGTCAATAAATTATTTCTCATACATTTTATTAAATGTGGAGGGTCAAATAGAGGAACAATTTCCTTATTATTAATAATAAATATATTTTCTTTTGGTACTTTATTCTGTCTCAGGTACATCCCCTTTGCCTCTTGGGTTAAAATTTTTATAGCGTTTCTATTGTTAGACCCCTGATCACATACAGTTGCTACCACATTAAACCCTGCTTCATCCAATTCTTTTATAATTTTTTTGATATAGATTGCCAATTCTGTGCCTTTTGTGGCCGCTTGCGCAAATGAGTAAGAAATTGGTTGTTTATAATTTTTTATAAGCCCTCTTATCATAAAAACTTGGGCGTGGTCAGCAAATTCTGCTTTCGTTTCTGACCCATTTGTGACAAAACCCGTTATTTTGTCCAGTGACTCTCTATATGTCAAATTTGCTTGAAGAGCCACTTCATCAAACAGCAAAACACATAAGCGTTCTTGTGTTTTCATTTTTTCCGATACTGTTTTCAGCTGATTGAAAGTTTTTGGGTTTATACCAGGAGCTATATAAGCTTAAGATAATAATTTACTAAGGGTCTGTGGTGCCGGTAAAATTAATATTTTTCTTAAAAATCGATAGCCTTTGGGGCTTTGTTTGAAAATTGAGAGCGCAGTTATCTTTTCTTGAAAATTAAATCTACGGCCCTTGTCCTTCTTCATTGCTTCTCTCAGTTGCATTAACAGCAATGTTTTCCCAGGAGCAGGAAGCTTTTCCAAATGGCTAAGAAAAGCAGGATTTGCAGTTATTTTTTTTGCAGCTTTAAGACTTGCTGATTTAATTTTTATTCTTTTGCGGCATTTACTAAGTTTTGACCTCAGTGCCTGAATTTCCTTATACAAATTACGTTCTGCAAGACATTTTGGCCGTCTTTTAACAACTGTGGATTTTATAGCTTTCTTGAAGGGTCCTGAAAAAATCAAGAATGAAATATTAAATACCTACACGTAAAGTAGAAAAGACATAAACGACCTCCAAGGTATGCAAGCAGTGGTTAACATACCAGCCTGCTACACAAGGGCATCTGGGTACAATTGCCAGTTAATGATGACAAATATTTGCACTTCAAATCCATAGGCATTTGTCCGCTGCTAAATAATGTAGAAGGGTTGGAGTTGGGCAGGCAACCAGCAGTAAAAACTTTGCGTAATCATATTAACACTTTGATGGACACTGAACGAGACACAATACAAGTTTTATTGTTATGTATGCTATAGCAGTTCACTGACCAGGAATGACTTAAAGCATGAAGGCTTGCAGACATCAGATCTGACTCACCATAACAGAGGATGCAACTATGAAAAAATGCTCAGAAGAGGAGAAAAATAATATATAGACATGAAACAATGTATTATATAAATGAATATTGATTTATATTGGTGCTTTTTTCGTAGGTGTGTATGATTTGAAAGTAATAGTTTCAAAAAAAAATATTAGGCAGTGGCACATAGTCTGAATTCCCTCTGTGTGTCTCTCTCTATAATCTCTCTCTGTGTGTAGAGGTCACTAAACCCTAGAGCTGTATGTAGGTCGTTCAAGTATTACGCCCATGTCATCAAAGCCTAGACACCCCCCCTCCCCTGCTTACGTAATATTTGAATGACCCCTAGCGAAAATGTGGCAACTCGCTAACTCATGCATTGGCCTTTTTATCTGAATTTACCATCTGCAGGAGAATAAAAGCATGTGATAGTGATTCTATATTTTTAAGTTTTGATTCCAGGCCGGAAAAGACCTTAGATATAATAATTTCAGAATTTATTCACTTACCTATTTCGATAATTCTGTTTTCTACAGAAGTACAAATTGTTCCCTGGCTAACCACAGTACCAGAAACAGTAATATCTTCACAAACATCCATTGACTTATTCTGAGTATCCTTCACCTCAGCTTAATCCAACAGGGTTGGGGCAGGAGCAGGATCTAAAACATTTTATTTTGTTAATTTAAAATAAAAACTTGATAAACAGTGGCCAAGTGCGACTCGCACAAAGGGTACCATTATCTAAGCAACATTAGAGCCCCCTAAACTATATAATTTATTTTTATAGTGAATATACAACTAAATATTCTGTAAATATTTCGAGCTTAGTACCTGTTGCCATTATTAATAATGAGCAAAAAACGGCAAAAAATGCTGTTTTTTACTTACCATGCTCTTTAAATATTTATTTAATCAGTTTTTAGTATTTATTGTTATAGCGGCAACAGAAATATGTCATCTGTGAAAATTTCAACTGTTTAGCTATCACGGTTCATGAGATACAGCCTGGTGACAGGCGAAAGGACTGTGGAATTTTGTGAATAGGGTCCTGTTTTTGCCTTTGGGTATGGAACACTAAAAAATATTAATTCAAGTTGTAAACAAGGTAAGTATTATAAAGATCATACCAATATTTTCCTTAGCCTCATCTTCAACAAGGTGAAAGTTGTACTGAAGATCTGAAATATCAAGAAATAAAGCAGGTTAACCAAATATACTAAAAAAATATGCTTAGATCAACTACAATGCTAAAAGAATTCGAAGACAAATAAAATATCCTACTTGTTCAAAGTACACAAATTTCTGCATCATGTTCATTTGATCCAAGTGGTAAAAGGTGAGTTTTGAGGTTATGACCACCGCTCCGGATGGTACCTGGTTCAAAGGTTATCCATAGCCATTCAGAGAGGCAATGCAGCTAGCATAATGGGTACCTTTGTGCCTGGAACGATCCGGGGTGGCATTTTTGATTGACTTTAATTAGGATTTATTTTATTTTATTTTAATTTTCAATTTTTATTTTCGCTTTAATTTAGGTTTAATTTTTAATTATAGGTTTCTAAGAAGTACTACTTATTAGATACATTATATATAGTAAGTCAATATTATATTTAATAATTGAGATGCAATAAACTTGAAAACATAGTTCCACACAGTGGTAAAATATTTGAAGCCCAGTTTCTAAAATAATGTCGAGAATCTCAATGCGATATTACAGAATAAGGTTAGTTGAATTACTAACCTGCTGAGGTTGAAGGTAAGGGTTCAGGAGTATACTGTATTGATCCCAATGGTCTTCTACCAACTTGTGGAAATCTTGAGACATTCATAAAACCTGAAAATTCATAAATTTAATTAGAGATATTATTAATAATTGTTATTCTTTCATAAAGATCTATGATCAACAGAACTGGAAGAACCTGGTCTGACGAGGCAGTGAAAAAAAAAATCGCATGGACGTGCTGACCAAATGGACCATGGACCCATGGGACAAATAATAAGTAAACATTCTTTATTGCACCATAACTATAAATCGATACAAATATAAATAAATTCTAAAAAAAGATACAGTACAATAGGTGGCCTTATCGCCAAGACAATCTCTTCAATATAGGAAATTTGGGTGATGGGAATAAATCAAAAACATATGGGTGATGTGATTGAAAATAAGAGAGAAACGATAATTGATACGACTCATTTAGTAAAATATATACAATAATAATAAAGTTGAAAAATGGCAGAAAAATGTAAAAGTATCATTTTAGAAAAAATCTTATGGAATCAGCTAGGTAAATACTAGTAATACTGAAGTTATTTAGGTAATTACTCATACAAAATTACTTATTACTACTTTTTCCCCAGCCTAATATTATATTACACCTTATTGGTTTTATAAAATTATGACTTATCATGATGGAGTGGTGTTATATAGAACTCACCTCGTAAATTTAATGTAGGCAGTGCAATGTTACTGATTCGGTTACTACGGAACAGATACTTTTCTTCAAAATGTGCTCTACACACTCGTCGCTGTTTATATATGAACTCATTGTCCAAACTGCTAATGTCACCACCAATAGCAAAAACCCATGAGTTGAAGCGATCCTTGTCAACTTCTGGATTCGGAAATGGATGAAGTGTCTGATGGGACCCTAAAATAAATAATTAATTTTTAATGAATAATGCAGATATTACATTTTATGTTTTATTAATAATCAAATTAACAAAACCACAAAAATGTTACTGACGAGAATCAAAATATATAATAACATGGTTAAAGGGATTGGTGTAGTTCAGTTTGTAGATGACACATTCAGTTTGCTTTAGAGTTTGTATGGGAGATTGATATAAGATTTTATGAAATTGTAAGAAATGAAATCAAAATACAACAAGCGTGGGTTATCCACGATCAAAAATAGATACTATATGTGCTGTATACAGATGAATTGTATAATTTTGAGTCTGCCACACACCCAAGAAAAACAACGTAAAAACAAAATAAATGACACGTGCATAAGTATAGTAAGTACTACAGTAATTAATTAAACTAGCACGTGTCATTTATTTTGATTTTGATTGGTAATTATATTAAGGGCGTTAAGTAAGTTTAACATGTAAATAAATAAAAAACTTACTTCCAGAGTCCAAACATCCAGGCACACAACATTTTTTGCGTGACATCGACATCATGTATTCACAAATTAACTTAAATTGGAGTCTCTTGTCTCGAAATAAATACACTAACAATAATACTAACTTGAGTCCTGTCTCGATAAAACAACACTGGGCAACAAAGGCAAAACTCGTAACTTTATCGGAGGAGAAACTCTCAACTCAACGATTTGTTAACGAAATGCAATTAATTGCAGAAGGAAGTACACCATTAACACACAAAGCATGAAAACAGTGTGAAAAAGTTTCAAAAATCAACAAGTAGAAGCCGCCAATGATTTACAAAAGCTGCCATAACTTTAGATCAGTGTTGCCAATTCTGGAATTATGACATCTACCCCAAATTATTGAAACGACAAAATGTTGTGTCTAGTCTTCATCTTCCTATAGATCTGACAAGTACATTTTTTTTTCAAAATTATATCAATTGTAAAAACATATATTTACATATTTAAGTAATTACAAAATTAAATATAAATAGACATAAAACTACTAAAATGGAATAATTGTAGGTGATGTTGAACACTGGTTAAAGTTGCTATGATACTAGTTTGGATTGAATAGCTGTATAGATAATAGTGTTTAGCAATAACTTGTTTTTAATTTGGTATCATAATAGCGCTGCTAGAGCCATCTGGTAATCAAGTCACATATAATATAATTTTAATACGGCAAAATTAAAAATGCTATATATTTTACTAAATGTGTGCAGTTTATCGTTCTCCTAATATTGGAAGACTTATACGTCATAAATTGCTTATTCAATTATACTGAGATTGTACACCCTGTTCAATCAGTTAAAAATGGCTCAACGGACGTGGCATATGTTTACGGTGTTAACATTAATATTTACGGTTTTATCACTTGTTGGTGATGTTTTCACCACAACAGCTGCACCATGGTACGAGAATTTACCGGCTGTCACTATGGATTATAAGGTGCATATAGATGCTGGCAAAGAGGATTGTTACTTCCAGTATGTTCAACCGGGTGCTACATTCTACGCCAGTTACCAGGTAAATAATATGAATACATTCTATTGGAACACGTGGAATACTAAGCATTACTCATATTATGTCTGTGATTCTATCAGTTTTTAATTAATTAATAAATGTTGCGCGTAAAAGCGAGTGAAAGTATGCGATGATTTTTACTTGTTTTAGGTGTTGAAAGGCGGGGACGGCATGTGCGGATTCGCTGTAAGGCATCCCAACGGTCAAATAGTGCACCCCTATGAGTGGCGGCAGAGTGCAGAGTACGCCGATCAGTCATCAACAGGTGGCTACTATGCAGTCTGCATTGACAACCAGTTCTCCAGGTTTGCGGGGAAGCTGGTCAACTTGTATCTGTCGGTGATCAGATACGACATGTGGGAGAAGTACGCTAAAGAGGTGGAGGAGCTGGATATGAATATAAAGAATTTTACAGTAAGTTACATACAATTTAAATTATTGGGATCCTAATTTTTTTTTAACTGTAAACAAAGGAAATGTAATGGATAACATGCCAGATGTCATAAATGCCTTTTGATATGGTCAATTTAATTTGCTTAGCAAGTCACTTCTCATTTTCACAACATATCTTACATGCAGTTTGACACACTTACTGCTTGTCTTATAAGAATTTCATCAAGCAGTAAGCGAAGTAAGTGAAATTAATTTGAAGCTCTGTAAAAATATGTTATATAGACATAACATGGATAATGTATGTAATTTGATAATCTTGATACAGCATAATGCATTTGAAACATACTAGAGGGATAGTGGCCATATTAAGCTCTTGTATGCAGCAATAACAAACGCAATAGTAAAACAATGCATTTTTTGAAGATCTGCCCTCCCGCATATTGAGTGATTAAGGAGAAAGGCTTGTGTCATAAACCTTTACATAGTATAAAATGAAGTCGCTTCCACTATCTGTCTGTGTGCTTAGATCTTTTAAACTACTTAACAGATTTTAAATCAGTTTTTAGCATTAGACAGAGTGATTCAAAAGGATGGTTTATATGTATAATTTACACAATCTATATTGCACCCGTGCAAAGCCGCAGCGGGTCACTAGTTAAGAATAAAGCAGAAAGCAGATGTGTGGTGTATACTTACTTATATAATAGTTTTAACTTAGTTATATAATATAACAGCATCCAAGAACTTCCAAGAATGGGGTATAGAAACCCGGGTAAACCAAGGATGCGCTGGGAGGATGACATCTCAAAGGTGGCTGGCAAGTTATGGAGAAGACACACACAAGACAAGAAGAAATAGAAGGACCTGGGAGAGGCCTTTGTCCAAAAATGGGCTATAATAGGCTGACTATGATGATGATGATGATGAGTTATATAATACTAGAGTTACAGAGCTCTTCATTAAGAGGATGAAGATGTACAATGTGTTTTAGTGCCATTAATAATTATTATTTCAGAATTCCATCCAGTTTGTGGAGAGGAACATAAATGACATTTTGCAGTACCAGTACCACTCGAGAGCGAGGGAGTCTCGAGACTACAACTTATTGCAGGATAACAACAGTTATGTGCTCAGGTAATGTATTTCACACTAGGCTGTTGGACAAAAACATTAAACTCCAATCTCTGAAAATCCAATAAATGTCCAATGTAAAAACCTATAAAAATTTTTCATTATTGTTGCTAATAAACAATATAGTATTAAAAGTTGCCGAGGTTCGTGGCGCAGTGGTCAACATGCCAGCCTGTGACAAGAGGGTGCCCAGGTTCGATCCTGGATCAGTCGGCTTATTTGCAAACTTAGTGTTCAACGTTTTGAAAGTCACATCAAAATACATTACCTAATAGTCAATCATACAAAGCCGCAATGTATTTTGAAGTGATTATTAAAATGTTGTATATTAAGTTAACAAATAGGACGGGAGCTCATGATGGCAAACCATCTTTTTCAGATTAACCTGGGTCTTGTATGTTTATCTATATAAGCATCTATTATAAAATATAGTAAAATATATAAGCCCCACAGTAAGTTGTGAACTTGTATCTAGGATACTAAATCCTACGACACAAGTTCACAACTTACTGTTTTGCTAGCTCAATTTGTGTGATATGTCCTTATATATTTATTTAATCCTCAAATACTGCATACATAGTGTAGTATCACGTCTTTTATCCCTAAAGCATGTTGATGGGCTTAAAGATGGCATACAGAATCAAAATAGTGATGGGTTGCTAGCCGCACCGCCTATTTACATGATTCTTTAGATTTGCGCCCATTCCCTCGGCCGGTTTCTACGGCCTGCGCGGGAAGAGAAGCAGCTGGTACATTCTACGTTTTTTCTTTACTCCCAGACCAGCATGGAAGAGAAATACTGTTTCACTATAAATATTCAACACAGGGAAATAGTTCCTTTTAGATATGTCCATAGCAGTGCAATGCCTGACTGCAGACTTTATAGCGTTTGTTAATTAATGAAAGAAAGATAAGGTTATGTACTACTCCAGTATTTCATTACTTTGCCATTCAATTTTCGAATCAATTGCTTACATTGACAATACCCAGAAATTTGATCAATTGGTGTTACTCGTACAATTTCAATGGGTATTGTTTAAAACAATACAAGTAATTAAGTGTGTCTTAATCAAACTGTGTTACAGATGGTCGGTGATACAAATAATAACGATTGCGGCGACGGCCAGCCTGCAGGTGTACTTCGTGAGAAAGCTGTTTGAAGTCAAGGACAATTCATCCAAGACGAGAATATGATGCAACCGGTTGACTGCTGTTGAAACTCATTGTTATCTAACCATGTTGACTTTTGACTGAACTCTTCATTCCATTTCTTTGATCGAATTTTGTGATCTCTACGTCAATGTCGGCGAGCTTGTTTTTAAACAGAGTTAGATTCATAAGTAAAGGTGAAGTTTGCCGCGAAGAAGTACAATTAAGGTGCACAAATAATGCTTTTTTTATACTAACGGAAGCTGACGGCTGAATGTTATAACTACATAGTATTTTTTACTTAATATTAGTTCTCACAATCATCACATTTAGTCTACTTTATGTATAGTCAATGTTTTCTATAAGCAGTATAGGTTTCGAGTTGTAGCAATAGCTTTGAATTTCTGTGTAATTGAATTTTTTTTTACCCCTTTTTGTCCCGCTCATATTGCCACCAAATGATATACCGAAGGTGGACGCAGAAAAAAGGGCCGTCCGAGAACGCGATGGAGTGATGATCTTCACGAATTCGACAAGTAGTGGCCAGAGAAGACATTGAAAGGAGCCGCGTGGAAGGTGGGGAGACCTTTGGCCAGCAGCGGGACAAAAGTCGAATTTATATTACTTTTTGAAAACAAACTTTGTTTTATACTGTCTGGTAAATTATTCACACATTCGATACCTAAGCTCTAGTACTCCAAGTCTAGTAGATGTAGTTCGCGCTCTCTGTAACTCACTTGTCAGCTTCGAGATTTCATTTTGTTTTGTCTCCTTCACTGTTATTTGTTTTAAGGGATTTTAGATCTGAATTATGTTTTGCCGAATTGGTCTTCATGGGTATTTTGCAAAAGATTTTATATTATTTATTTATAAATATAAAATATTGAGTATTGAGATATTTTTTTAATTATTTACAAAAGTTTTTTACTTTAATTCAAAAGAGATTTCATAAATTTCTTGAAATAAAATTAAAATGTACAGTGATGAATATCATGTTAATTATAACTGAAATATACGACTATGTACTTATATAATGTTTAATATGTCTACGAACCTGTTAAGCCAAGGTTAAGCAGTGCTTGTTGCTTATTATACATAATGTACACCTTTGTGATCTTTGCGATCGTACTTCTCAGTGACTTTTGTCTGGTGTCTACTTCTACTTAGCTAGCTCCGTGGCGCAGCGGTAAAAACGCCAGCCTACGTGCGACACGATAGTACCCAGGTTCGATCCCCGGTCAGGTCAAGATGGAAAATTATCTTTTTCAGACTGGCCTGGGTCTTGGATGTGTATCTATATATGTATTTGTTATAAAATATAGTATCGTTAAGTTAGTATCCCATAACACAAGTCTCGAACTTACTTTGGGGCTAGCTCAATCTGTGTGATTTGTCCGTATATATTTATTTATATTTACTTACCTACATGGTATACGCCTGTAGCAGTACCGCTCTATTTCCTCAAACTGTTCCTGTTCCTGCGATACCTGTCTATAAGCGCGGTCATCACCTTGTACGATACATAAAAAGACGCCGTAAATACTGCCGAGTCTATAAACATTTTTTTGTACCTCATGTTTATCATATTTAGGTACGGATCGTTACGGATTTTGCAATTTTTTTATATAATTATTTTTGTATTTCTTACAGATAATTTTGATTTGTGACTGACATTGTTTGGCATATTATTTTCTTTCAAAATCCATAGAGATAGATATACTGAGCTTGATTGGATTGGCTTAGAGCAATCACAGACATGATTTTGATTGATTTTCTTTGAGAGAGCCCGCCAAAAATTTGGTTCTTGGCGGGTCCAAGAACGTTCTTAATAATTAGGTATATAGATGGGCAGGTCACAATCATAGCAGAGTCCACAATGTGAAAAAAAAATGGGTCTGCATAAATTTATTTTAATTTATATTGAAAAAAGTTACAATGACAATGTCAACCTTTTATTTTTAAAAATTTACTTCGTCTTTCGTCATCATTCATCATTTCAGCTCAGCCGTAAGTAGTCCACTGCAGGACAAAGGCCTCTCCTAAGGATTATTTATTCTATAGGCGGATATTGCCATACTAACAAAATTATATTATTTTAAACCGGCAAACGTGGTGACGTTTGCCGGTTTAAAATAATATAATTTTGTTTGATATCAAACGAAATATACTTCAAAAAACTTTTTTCAACTTCGCATAGTCTAGAGGGCGTCATTTTGGTTTTATTGTGACGTCACATAGCCTTTAATAAGCGGACGCAGATCATTTAACGATATATCATGTGTAGAGTTACGTTGGGTAGTTTAGGAGATAGAGAAAAACGAACATACACATACATAGCGTTCAAAGTAATAACCCTCAATTTGGCTTTGCCGTATTCGGTGAAAACTTGTGGCAAAAGCACAAATCAAGTGCATTAAGTAAAAGTAAGAACTATACTTAGTAATGTTAACAATATGAAGTCATCCACCTGGATTTGGTTACTGCGAGCACTTTCCAAGTTTTTTTTCTTCACTTGAACAATATTGACTCTTATAAATAATAATAAATAAATAAAAAAGTAACTTACTGCCAAAAAAAAACACTTTTTTAAAAACGTGTTTAAACAATGAGGACATGCAATTCAGGTTGATTTTTAAGGTGCATAACGCTGTTTTGCAGAATCGATGATGAACACTGAGAAAAGAAAATAAATGTAAACAACGTACCGCGGCTGGCTTAGTCAGTAGGAACCATGTAAGAACATGTACTCGACAATATGATTTCGTAGAACGCGTGAATGTCATACATTACATAAAACATGGGGCAAGTCAGGTCTGAGTTTGCATACATCAACGACGGCTTTGTTAAAAAAAAAGAAATCCGTTTACAGATTTTATTTTTGGAAAAATCAAATGCAATATCTCCGTGTATTTTTTTTATTTCTCTTTAGTCTCTATATTTATATTTCGCAATTATAATGGTGAATACTTAAAAGTAAACAACTAAAAACGAAAAATCCGGATCTTGGGGAACTGAAGAACACAACTTGAAAAAAAAAAATAACATTTCTAAAATCAATAAACGCCTTGAAAATATTCTTTTGGAACTAGGTGTTAAGATACCAGCTGAAGGAAACGATTTTGCAAAATAAAAATGCACCAAATATTTTAAATACAAATAATATATTTGAAATTGATATGGATCATAATTACATAACCTATAAATACATTAGTTCCTCAAGACTAACATTGAAGTATCTACACAATAATTTACTAAAGTACATGCTCCGAATGTTTACAATTTCATTGCTTAGAGTAGTGTTAGTCGGGAATGTATTGTGGGCAGTGACCGGCCCGCGCATGACTAGGGAAATTTCGAAACGCGGCCAAGCGAAGCACCCATGGCCGAAAACACACTTGACATAAACAGGTCGATTGCGATAAAAATAAAACTTATATTTCTATATGACAAGGATCTAAAAGAACGCCAGTCGGCATCTTGTACAATGGTTAATTAGTTATTATTGAGTTTTGTCTCAATGTCTGATCCAGCGGCAGGTTTATGTATATTATCATATATTCATAAACCAGGACAGCATGACTCAATATAAAAAAAATTAGACCCAGGGGTGGGGCGGCGAATCGCCTAAAATTCGATTAGCACCCGTCGCGTCACGTCTCTTGGGGACTTTTAGGTTATATTTTGTTAATAAAGTACGAAAAACGCCTAACAGTTATAAGTAGTAGTGTAAGAAAGAGAAGTGTACAAAAGGTGCCGGTGAAGGATTTAATTTGTGGAAGAAAAATATGCCCACGTTAAAAGGTCCTTGTGGGACTGTAAAATAATCATATATACTACATTCCAGAGGTCATTGACACTTGTTGCTAGGTGGTCGCGGCCAGACATAAGGGGGTATTATGCCATCCTGAATCGGATCCGATAAGAGGGACGTCGCTATACGTGCGATACGATTGGAGATATCTCGTATCGTTTCTAACGTATAGCGGCGTCCCTCCCATCAGATCCTAAATTCAGGATAGTTTAATAGGCGCTTTAGGCATTGTCTTTCGACCAGTAAATAAATATTTAATTAAAAAATAAAGAACTAAAAAAAAAAATTGTTTTTTTTTTTAGTTCTCTGCTTCCGAGATTTCATGAAATCAGCTTGTTGAAATTAACTTACTTAAACTCATTCATGATAATTTTATTTGATTAAAATTATTATTCTTCGTATACAATTAAGTTTTAACGTGAACATATATATGGTTTTGATGAAACAATCTGCCAAGAGTGCTTTCAGCCATATACAAACATAATAAAGGTTAGAATTAAATACTAATCAGCGATACAAATAAAAACGATAATTTAGTCTGTACAATACATTACTGCGAATCTCATACGTAACTGTACACTTCACAACACTCTCTGAGAGTCCTCTAACGCTATATTAAGCACCTTAATTCATAACAATTAAAATAGTGCTCGAGAAAAGTCATCAACACTCGTAAACAGCTCCAAAAATACAACTAGTTAAAATATTATCGATATCGATAAGGCAGTGCGGACGGACACAATCGATACGCTACGTCAGTCCATTCGTGATCATTAATACTTTCCATTACAGATATAATTTCATAAATTTAAAATCTCTATTTCATAATCCGCATTAATAAAAATCTGTGATGTATCAATAAATAAGGCAACGTGTGCACCTATAAGTGTAACGAAACTCGGTACATCGTATTATAAAAGATACTGAGATTACGTTGAGGGCAAACCTTATATTAGTATCTATAATAATGATACACTTTCGTAAAATCACGATTTTTTCTCTTTTGAACACATAATTATTAATTTTAACAAGCACGAACCTTTATATTTTATATATAACAATAGGTTAAATAATAAGGTTCGTGTTAAGTCCCGTTAAAATTAATAATCACGATTATTTTAGCAAATATCCATATATGATTTTCTTAACATTCATAGTTAGTGTCATTACTGGACAATAGCCGTGTGGTTTCCGGCAAAGTAGAATAGGACCACTCCAAGTCTTCCCATGGATGTGGAAACAAAGCTCATAAACATTAATGAGACCTCTCCAACCCGTCTGGCCAGCGAGGAGAGTGTAGGCCAAATCCTCTGTCTGCTCTGGCAAAGTATGGCTCCGGTAGTAGAGAGGGACATGCTCCTGCAGTGGAGACGAAAAATACCTGATGATGATGATACTGGACAATAGGAGACGAGCTGGTTTGTATAACTATACTGCGTAATAAAGTCAGTCCGTGGTAAGAGGGCCAGCGAATGTGTCGTACCAGCGTGCCCCGCGCGTGGTCTCGGAGTCGCCGAAGCTCAGGAGTCAGAGCGCGCGTTTCTTCTGCCCCACGTAGGTGGCGGAGAGCGCGAGCAGGCGGTACCGCTGGCGCAAATTTCGCGCACGAACGTGCGGCGACGCGATCTCGGCCGTGTACGCGCCCGGGAACCAGCCCGCTTCGCCGTCGCGCGTGCGCTCGCCGTAGTACCAGCCTGCAGGGGATACCACAAATATTTACAGTAATTCATAATTCATTTATTTTTGTCAGACATGGGTAATATACATTTATAACAAGGTGTTAGTATTACATAGTGCGCCATGCTGCGCCGTCAGGCATACAAAATTCGATACAGATTTTTGTGTTAATTGTAGGTATATAGATTAAAAGTAAAAATGGATTGTCATGCAAAAATTATATAAATCTTTATAATGTCAATGTCAAATTCAAGGGGATCCTTTGTTTTCGCATAATTTATTTTGTTCTAATGTGGCGTTAGGGTAGGGCGCTGGACGTGTAAAGGGCGCTATCAAACAGGGGCATAGAGCGCAGAGCAGTGTGATTCAATTTGCACCCCCCGCCATGAGGGGGCGCTCGGAGAAATCCCGCCCAGGGCGCCGGTATTGCTAACGCCGGCACTGCATACTGGTTTTGGCATAATTTTTTTTGCATAATAGTTTTTAGGCATAATTATTTTTTTGGCAATTAACTTTTAGGCTAATTTGATTTGTCATAATGTTATATGCATAATCTCCGTTGGTAATATAAGAATAAAACTAAATAGTATTTAGACACAAAGTTTAGTTAAGTATACGTCGTATACCAGCTTCTTCCAGAAAAGGTTAGGTTGGGTTAGAACTGCGATTCCACCAGAACGAATCGCCATCAGAAACGAGTTGCTACAAGAAAAGTAGGTCACGTTAGGTTAGAATTGCGACCCCAACAGAAACTGAATCGCTATCAGAAACAAGCTACTACCAGGATAGAAAATTTGCCATTAAGAATTTAGTCTTCTGCTTAAAGAATGTTATGCTTAGATAAAATATGGTTTGGTACTATTGTATTTAAATACATTTATGCTTTAGTAATGTTATTCCTAAACATGAATATGCTTGGATGAATTATGCTTCAAATAATTATGCGTAAGAACGTTATGCTTAAAATTACTATACCATAATACAGTATGCTATATTACATTACGGCTTCAAATGTTTATTCAAATGTTTATGCCTATAGATAAAGACCCTACCCTAATTCAAGTGAATTTGTTACCGTTCATCATCATATTCATTGCAGCCGTAAGAACTCCACTACTGGACAAAGGCGAGTTCTCAAAAAATTACCAACACGCCTAAATAAAGTTTTGACTTTTAATAAAAAAAATATTTGCATGATTATAATGACCAAGGAGTATTATTTTTGAACGAGCGACCACTAAAATTAATGATTTATGTTTGGAAAAAATCACTCGTCTTGTGAAGTCATCAATTCAGAAATAGTGCTCCAGAATCGCAATAAGTGTCCTTCAGCGGTCGGTAGTGAATTTGGCAACGGACAACTCTATGAAAGGAGTTCTTGGCGGGAATATCGGCGGAGAGCACGGCTTGTGTTTCGGATTGTTTTGTAAATTGTTTCTAGTGAACTTTATAATATGAAATCGGTGTAATTTGGTGTTATAAATGCCCATGTTTATGAAAAATGTGTGGAATATCTAAAATAAAGTGTCATGGTGCGGCTGTAGTGAGATTTACATAGCGGCCTGGTGTTCGCTCGCCTTACTTCATCGTATATGATCAAGCCAGTGGATTCGTGGGAAATCAGCGAAACGAATTACACCATCATTTCGTCGATACACAAGTAAGAATAACTAGAAAAATACACTGGCTAAAATAAGTGTCTGAATGAAGTTTGAGGGCCAAATAGAAAAATACCTTCGCTGGTCTTCCTGGTGACGTTGATGACGTCGCCCTCCGCGAGGCGCAGTTCGTCGGGCTGCGCGGGCGCATACGCGTAGAGCGCGGCCACCTGCGGGCAGTCCCAGCCCGCGTACACCGCCTCGCCGTCCGCGCCCGCACACGCCGGGGACAGCGCCTCTGCCCAGCGCGACGCGTCCGTCTCCGACGCGCATGACATCAGCTGCAAATAAAAAAAATAAAAAAAACAATAAAACAAAAAAAAAATAAAAAACAAAACAAAAAATTGTAAAATTTTAAATTAAAAAAAAAATAAAACTTCAAAAAATAACAATTATAATAAAAAAACACGGTGCAAGTCGGACTCGCGGACGAAGGGTTCCGTCTATAAAAAAGGCAAAAAAATCCTGTTTCATTGTATGGGAGCCACCCATATATATTAATTTTATTTTTAATAAAATATATTTTTTAAAGTGTATATTTAACTAAATATGTGAATATTTCAAGCGTCTACCTGTTGCCGTTATCAATATAGAACAAAAACAAGCAGAAAAATCACGATTGTTGTATGGAAGCCCCCTATAATATTCAAATATCTAACTATCACGGTTCATAAGATACAGACGGACAGCGAAGCAATATTAATAGGATCCCGTTTTTACCCTTTGGGTACGAAACCCTAAAAACTCGCACGAATGGTTCTGTACCATTATAATATGTTAAAATTATTAAAAATATTTTATTATATGATGTAACTAAAAATGTATGCTTTTCGCAATTTTTCCTTTATCTGTGCTATAAGCCGTTGCTTCATACCAAATTTCAAAATTCTAAGTTCACGGGAAGTACCCTGTAAGTTTTGATTCCCTTGTGAATGTCAAAACTGCAACGGTCCAACGATACCTTTTGAGGGGAGCGTTTTCCATATATACACCCACCAAAACGCTAAACGTGGTATTTAGTTCTTATGGCCTTAGACTCTGTCTCCGAAAGGAATAAAGACGTGATAATATGTATGTGTGTAACTGAAGAGAGTCGCTGGTAGTGGGTGGATGAGGAAAGCGGGAGATCGTGCATTGTGGCGTACCCTTGGGGAGGCCTACGTCCAGCAGTGGACTGCAATAGGCTGATTGATTGATTGAATATGTATGTATGTATATACTGACCATCTCGACGGTGCGTCCCTCGTGGTTCTCGAGCAGCGTGAGCAGCAGTGCGTGGCGGGCGCCCCCCGCGCCCCCCGCCACCCCCGCACCCTCTGCCGAGCACACCTCCAGTAGCGAGCGCGGACAGTGGTCCACCGCCACGAAACTCTCCTCGCTGCAACACCACAGTACTGAATTAATAATAATAATATATATTATTACAGACAAAACAATATGTATACATAGTATTATTCAAAGTTTATAATAATTGGTTTTGGTTAGGTTAGGTTGGTCATCGGCGCCATGGTCTACCTCGCTTTCTTTTCATCTGTCTCGTGAACCAGTACATCACAATCTTTGACCATTTGTCTCCTCCTCTAATAGTGTGTCCAGTCCATTTCCACTTAAGTTTACTGACAGTCACTGATACATCCGTTGTTCTAGTCAGTTTCTTTATTTTTAAAAGTTTTACCCTGTCCGATAATCTTAGTCCCAACATACTTCGTTCCAAAAAAGACAATACTGAATTAACAGCAGAAAAATAAATCTGCGGGGTGTAGAACGTACTTAAAAAGAAGTCTTAGCTCGTCAAAAGGCTAGTTTTCTTCAAAATAATAATATTATGTCAAATTCTCCTCCTCGCGTTGTTATCCTCAATATTGTACGTCGTGATTCCCTAGTTGGGGTGATCTTCTTCCGGATAGTTGCTCGCCACTTGTTCCTCTCCTTGGCCGTCAGTCCGACAGATAGATAATCAAAAAATATTAGTCCACTTTTTATTATTCTTTTGTTAATTAAACGATTAATTATAAAATGCGTCAAAGTTCATGAGTGGGGGCTCGTGACGTCATAGTGCGATAAAAAGTGTAGTAAACTGTGACGTCACACGGAATTATAAGTGTCTATTTTTGATTATCTAATTTTATTTATTTAAAACGTAATTTATATTTTTGGGAAACTATCCTATTCGAACAACTTTTGTTATGGAAGCAAGCAGTACCGGAATTTTACAATTCTCTCATATGAATTGTAGAATACGGTCGGCTACATGCTTTCATATGAGAATAATACTTTTGTCGTAATTTCAGCTTAAACTTTTGAGTATTTCTTAGTTATATTTAATTGTAAATTGTGTAAATAAAGCCTTATTATGATCTTCTTATTAAAATCATATTTATTTTAAAGGTATATAGTGCAGTATCACAAAAAAAAAACGGTCCATGTACACTTCCGAATTTCGGGGAAAATATTTCCCAACCTGGCAACTCATAAGACTTGGCTGTCAACATCATCATTATTTGATTGACATGTGATTAAGCATGGGAATGTTGCATTATAAATCCTACAATCGGGTTTTATTCAAAAATACATAAAAAATTTAAAATTGTATAAAAAAAAATTAAAAAATCTGGAAGTATTTACATATAAGGTAATTTTGATTTCGCAAGTTGTCAATCATTGCAGAGAAACAAGTAGCACTCCGTGGGATTTCGTGCCGAAGATTAGTCTTTTAGATCCTCTGCGTCATCTCTAAGAGACACTACAGTAACAAGAGACGACATTTACCTCTTCTTCTTGGTGATAACCAGCAGGTCGTTGAAGAGGAACAGGTAGAGAGGCACCTTGTGGAACTTCTTGCCGAAAGTCAGCTTCAGCTCGTCTGTCTTCCAGATCAGCTGGGTCATCTCACCCGACCGCACCAGCCAGCGGACAGGTCTAAAAGATAAAAGTAAAACGTTTTTAACTACTTACTTTTCAGGTAAATGGTCAGTAGCGGAGTTAGGGTAGGGCGCGCTTGGGCGACTGCCCAGGGCGCTGGATACGGAAGGGGCGCTTCGACCAAGCAAGGAAGGCACGTTAAGACGTTAGACCGATGCGGCAGAAGGTTCCCGGCTGTCATCATTGATGGCAGTCGTTAAGCTATGTCAGATGTCTTTAGGCAGCTTGAAAAATCTGACACCAGTGTTGGCCACTTACACACACGAAAAACAACCAAGCAAGGGCAGAGGACGCAGGGCAGTGTGATTCAATCGCATTGCACCCCCCTCTCCCTAATAAGAGGGGCACTCGTAGAAATCTCGCCCAGGGCGCTATTAATGCTGACACTGGCACTGTAAATGGTCTTTCATTTCATATCATCATCATCATCATCAGGTCCTTTTTAGTCTCCACTACAGGAGCACGACCCTCTCTGTACTACTAGGGCCATACTTGGCCAGAGCAGCCAGAGGACTTGGCCTACACTCTCCACGCTGGCTAGACGGGTTGGAGAGGTCTCTTAGATGTTTATAATGAAATGAAATGAAATTCTTTATTTGCTAGGGTTATACATACAATGATGATTTCCCGCCTCTTATAAGCTTTGTTCAGCTTGTATTTCCTAAGTCGCCTTCTACAAAATCCACGGGAAGACTTGGAGTGGTCCTATTCTACTCTGCCGGATACCACACGGCTACCTAATTCATTTCATATAGTAGTATTAAAACTTACGCGAGATAATTTCAATCTAAAAACACGGTTCACTCACGTTTATTCAGTCGGAATCGCCAACTAGTTTGGTCTGTTACGAAGACCATCATCAGGGCGAGTGTTAGTGGCGACACGGCGGTTTCGCTTTGAGGGACGTGAGTGAAACTGTGTTTTTATAATCATTTTATATAGTCTAACTTTTTTATATTTCATAACACATAATAATTTATTCTTTTGGAGGCTTTGAGGAGTGAAACAAGCGCCACGTCTCTATTTTTTTATTCCCAAACATTCGCTCGTGGCTCCGCCCGTGTCAATGTCGATCCCTCGGGAACAGTTTTCCCAGGATAAAATGCACCATGTCGTTCTCCGTACTCCAGACAATATGTATGCAAAATTTCATGATGATCGGTTCAGTAATTACAACGTGAAAGCGAACGAACAAACAAACAAACAAACTCACTTTCTCATTTATAATATTAGTAAGGAAGTATGGATGCGAAAGTGAGTTTGTTTGTTTGTACGTTCGCTTTCACGTTGTAACTACTGAACCGACATAGGCTACCTTTTATCCCGGGAAAAAGTACTATTCCCGAGAAATCGACATTGACGCGGGCGGAGCCGCGGGCGAAAGGTAGTTTTTAATATTAGTAAGGATAAGGAAGTAAGGATAAGGCGATTCTTATCCTCGTAAGGATAAGGATAAGGAAGTTAGGATACGATATATTGGTGGCGGTAAGCAGCTTACCTTTTGTCCCGTCGCGAGCAGGCGGGCCCGAGCACGGGCGCGTGTCTGACGGCGGGCGGGAAGTCGATGGCGCGGGACACGCGGAACATCTCCTCCACGCGCTCCGTGCTGCGCGCGCCCTCGTTGCACTGCGACACGAACTGGAAATAAACAACCATTATCATTCATTAATCACTTAAGGCGGTACTGCACGAAATTGTGAAAATTAACGTGTTTTTAAATAAATAAGTAAATATATACGGACAAATCACACAGATTGAGCTAGCCCCAAAGTAAGTTCGAGACTTGTATTATGGGATACTAACTGAACGATACTATATTTTATAACAAATACATATATAGATAAACATCCAAGACCCAGGCCAATCTGAAAAAGATCATTTTCCATCTTGACCTGGCCGGGGATCGAACCCGGTCACTCCGTGTCGCAGGCTGGCGTGTTGACCGCTGCGCCACGGAGCTAGTCAAATTAAATCACTAGTACTAGGCGCTGAATTCATTAAATACATATTAAATACGCCCCTTTAAAGACGGTTTATCATTTTATTCCCTTTGCCGTGGAGGTAAGCGGAGCGTGGGGGGCTGAGGCTAAGATCTATGTAAGGAGCTGGGAAGGCGTCTAAAAAATTGTGGTGCTGACGCACGCGCCGAATCGTATCTGGTGCAACGAATATCCCTTGCGATACAACGCGGGAATGCTGCAAGCGTTATGGGCACTTTTGCACCAGGTACAATTCAAGGCGGATTATTTGACTAAACCGGGACTGCCGGTGTAATTTATTGACGAAATGTACACATGAATGTATTTTATTCGATTGATTTATATGTCATTTGTAAAGTTACTTCATACATAAGATTTAAAAGGTTATGTTTTTTGTTGTTGACTACAACAAAAAACATAACCTTAATAAAATACATCAAAAGTATTTGTATAATTTAGATCAATCCTTGAATAAGATTGCCCCCTTGTTGGAATTTGAAACATATACATATATAATTTAAAAATGATATATATATATGGTATGATACCTAAAAGCATTTTTCTTCGAAATCTTTGTAATGTTTACGTCTAAAACAATAATTCTCATATGACAATATTTATATCTACGTCTCGGAGGTCGCCCCCATCCTTATTTTTATTTTAAAAATATATATATATATGAAAATAATAAGACTTTTCATCTTTTTTCCTAATCTCTGAATGGTTCTGCGCAGCCTAATGGCTTGCGCAGTAGCAACGTTTTTCGTTCGCGCGGCACCCGCTTAAACCAGCCCCCGTAGCATGGCTCCCGCGACGCCGTTTATATCACGCGATAAACTATCCACATCTCGCTCTTCGATATTACGGAAAACAAGACGGTGGTAGTCGATAAACGTTGTCGCGCCATGCTGCGGGGGCAGGCCTGTCTCACTCCCCGTGTCGGTATCGAAGACATACCTATGCGCGGCGACACCTTTGAAGGGGAAAATCTTACTTATTCGTAGGGAAAACCGAATAAATCCGGGAGGAACAACGCGCGTTTCGTCACATGTGTTCACCGTCTTCAACGAATTATGAATCGTTTGTTCAGAGCTATAAATAATATAATAAATAAATATATACGGACAAATCACACAGATTGAGCTAGCCCCAAGGTAAGTTCGAGACTTGTGTTATGGGATACTAACTCAACGATACTATATTTTATAACAAATACATATATAGATAAACATCCAAGACCCAGGCCAATCTGAAAAAGATCATTTTCCATCTTGAACTGGCCGGGGATCGAACCCGGGCACTCCGTGTCGCAGGCTGGCGTGTTAACCACTGCGCCACTGAGCTATAAGTGGATACCTATCTAAAGTAAACAGTAGGTAAAAAAACGCACATGGCCGGTTTTTTTAACAGACTAAGTAGCTAAGGAAGGATGTTTGGTCACTTTCTAAGGCACGATCAATTTATGAAAAATATTATAGAGGGAAAAATTGAGACAAGGAGAGGGAAAGGAAGACCAAGAAGAGCATATTTGGATGAGATAAAGGAAAAGGCTGGAGTTGTGTCATATGGAGAGGTGAAAAGAATGGCTGAGAACCGAGAGACATGGAGAGTACTCCACCGACAAGAACACAGTTCTTAAATTATAGATAGAGAGATAGAGATACAAGTAGCACTCACGTTGTTGAGCGTGGCGAGCGCGAGCATGCAGCTCTGGTACTCGGGGTCTGCGCCGCCGAGGTTCTTGAGCACGGCGTCCAGTAACAGCGGCAGCCGCGTCACGCGCTGCATGGGCAGCATCAGGAACGAGTGCAGCGACAGCGACTGGCACGCAGGGTGGCTCTCCAGCCTGCCGACACGGGAAACACTACTTACACCCTCGTCCCAACACGTTTTACTGATGTACACGGTAGCCAAATAACAGATTTAGTTTTGTAATTTTATTCTATGAAAAATAAGCCGTGTTGTATCCGGCAGAGTAGAATAGGACCACTCCAAGTCTTCCCGTGGATATCGTAGAAGGCGACTTAGGAAATGCAAGCTAAACAAAACTTATAAACATCTGTGAGACCTCTCCAACCCGTCTGGCCAGCGTGGAGAGTGTAGGCCAAGTCCTCTGACTGCTCTGGCCAAGTATGGCTCTAGTAGTACAGAGAGGGTCGTGCTCCTGTAGTGGAGACTATAAAAGACCTGATGATAATGATGATTCTATGAAATATATAAAATATGAATTATTATTCTCTGAAAAAGAAAGAGTTTGACGCACCTTCTGAGGGGAGACTGCACGGTTTTTGTTTTGGATTGTTTTGCAAATTGCTTCTAGTGGACTTTATAATGTGAAATCGGTGTAATTTGGTGTTATAAATGCCCATATTTATGAACAATGTGTGGAATAACTAAAATAAAGTGTCATGGTGCAACTGTAGTGCGATTTACATAGCGGGCTGGTGGTCGCTCACCTTACCGCAACGTCTATGATCAAACCAGTGGATTCGTGTACCTCTAAAGGGGAGTTCTTGGCGACAATACCAGTGGCTATTGTCGCCAAGAACTTCCCCTTAGAAGGTCCGTCAAACTCTTTCTTTTTCTCTTTTCCTACATTGAATCAACGAAATGAATTACACCACCATTTCGTTGATAACACGTAGAAAAATATGAAGGGCTAAAAGGCATAGAAAGCCAAATGCCGTAAAACAAATACATACATACATATTATAACGCCTGTTTCCCAGGGGGGTAGGCAGAGACTAGGGACCTCCACTTGCTACGATCTTTACAAACCTCTCTCGCTTCACCTACATCTATCACTCTCTTCATGCATGCTCGTCGGTTTCGGGTACTCCTAACTTGCCCTTTGGCCTACGTCCGTAATCTGGTCACGGTATGTGCGTCGAGGCAAAGAGAAAGAGTCGAGAAAAGAGGTCAAACAAATATGAAAAAAAAACCTTCTGAGGGCAGCGGCGAAGGCGGGCTTCTCCCGCAGCCGCTGTAGCGCGCGCACCATGAGCGCCTGCGTCTCGCAGTACTTCACGTACACGTGGAAGTGCTGCTCCGCGTGCCGCCGCACGATGTCGCAGATGCCCGTCAGCAGGATGTTCTCCTGCCAGCACTTCTCCAGCTCGTTCATCAGCAGCTGAGAGCATTTGCGTACTGCAACAAACAACAACATTATGTAAGACTATACTTTTAATTAACTGCCTCCGTGGTCCAGTGGTTAAGGCGTTTGCCTGTATACTCGGGGGTCGTGGGTTCGATTCCCACGGGAAGCTACTTTGTTGTTTCCAGTTTGGTTAAGATATTGCAGGCTTGAATCACCTGATTGTATAATAATTAAGATGATTCCGTGCTTCGAAAGGCTTGTAAAGCAGTTGGTCCCGGCTGCCCTCTGGTAGTCGTTAAAGGAACCACGTCAGAGGCCGCGAGGCGGTTCCTAAGAACTCTGATAAGGGTGTGCATACACGAAATGAATGAATGTAGGATTTTAAGTAGTTCCATATACGATAGGTATAGACTAGATCAGCTATTCTCAAAGTGTGCTACGTGGTACCCCAAGGCTCCGCGAAAAGCCCTTTCCTTTTCAGGAGGGCAATAATGTTAAGGATGGGCATTAGTAGAGCTAATCTACCAATACCTTTGCCCCACCTGGACCCCGTCTTTACATATGCTAGGAAATATGCAGCACACTTGGGGCTCCGATTAAAATTTTGCTTTCCAAAAGAGGCCCTAAGGACTTTAAAAGAAAACTGTAGAAATGGTTTTTTATAAATCCTAAAAAATAAACACCTACATTTCCCCTTTGAATAGCATTGATTTTTTTAACTAGGTACAGAAATGAATAGTATCTATCTAGCTTTATCTTCCTGTAACAATCGGTCGTCAAATTACCGCTTTTAATTTTTTTTTTTATATACATAGGAAGACCAACAGCTACAAAAAAATCACAATAAATAACAAGTATAACAACAATATAACCAATTATAGGTCCTCACCAATAGAAACAATTTATGTTAACAAAAAGTTGAACATTAAAACGCTACTAAAAAGAAAACAATAACATCATACTATTATAAAACAGCTACAAGAGGTCAGTGTACCTTTATCAAAAATCAGGTGGGATATACGCCTGTTAGCCGTGTGGTTTCCGGCAGCGTAAAATAGGACCACTCCTAGTCTTCTCATGGAGGTCGTAAGAGGCGGCTTAACAATAATTTTTAACAACAAACAATAATTTTTAATACAAGCTAAACAAAGCTAACAAACATCAATGAGACCTCTCTAACCCGTCTGGCCAGTGAGGAGAGTGTAGGTCAAATCCCCTGTCGGCTCTGGCCTAGTATGGCTCCGGCAGTACAGAGAGGTTCATGCTCCTGCAGTGGAGACTAAAAAGACCTGATGATGATGATGATGATATGCCTGTTGGCCTACTACGTTGTATAAAAAAAGGGAACAAATCATGAAATTTTATCGATTACGTCAAGAGATGGAACACTGTCTGATCGTCATGAGATCATATCATTATACAAGTGTCCTATTATAAAATTAGTAGGCGCATAAAACTTAACCAAAAGAACACATTAATTTATTTAGCACTAGCTTTCGCCCGCGGCTCCGCCCGCGTCAATGTCGGTCCCACGGGAATAGTACTTTTTCCCGGGATAAAAGGTAGCCTATGTCCTTCTCCGTACTCCAAAGAACTTGTATAAAAATTTCATGATGATCGGTTCAGTAGTTACGGCATGAAAGCGTTACAAACAAACAAATAAACAAACTCACTTTCGCATTTATAAAATTAGTAAGGATAAGGATATAGCTACGTTTTGTGTGCTGTGGGTAGCGGAAGCGCGGCAGATAATTGCACTAACTATGATTATCGCCGGCCTTGTGATGATTAATGGTCTCAGTAGGCGCAAACTCCCGATTAGAACGGCTAATGGGTATTTAATTGATGTGTTTTCATTATATATGACTAGTTTTCGCCCGCGGCTCGACTCGCGTCAATGTCGATCCCTCGGGAATAGTTTTTCCCGGGATAAAAGGTAGCCTATTTCCTTCTCCGTACTCTAAAGGACTTGTATGCAAAATTTCATTATGATCGGTTTAGTAGTTACGGCGTGAAAGCGTAATAAACAAACTCACTTTTACATTTTAAATGCGAAAGTCCCGCCCCGGCTTCGCACGGGTGTAATGTAGATATACATATATATTAACATGTAGATGATTTACATGTATTCATTTACTGCCCCATATTAGTATTATGGGGCAGTAAATGATTACGGAGGAGAGCAGCAATGCAACTTATTGGGGACGTCTGATGCGGAGTGTAACTATTTTAATAACTTTCACGTGCTGTATCTACAAATTAACTATTATTATCTTTAAATTAATAATAAAAAAATTATTGAATCTAAGATAAATAATTTGTTCAGATTTTAATATAAAATTTTCTTAGAGAAAAGAAAAAACGTAGAATGTACCAGCTGCTTCTGTTTCCGCGCAGATCGTAAAAACCGATCGAGGGAATGGGTAACATCTGAGAAATCATGTTAATAGGTGATGCCGCTAGCAACCCATCACTATTTTGATTCCGTTTTCCACCTAATGCCCACCAACATGCTAAACGTGGGCCTTCAGGCCTTATAGACCTAGACTCTGTCTACCCCGCAAGGGAAAAAGAGGTTAATTCTTTCATTTCGTGTAGGTGACACCGGTCAATCGACTATGCACACCCTGGTGTCAGAGTTTTTCGGAACCGCCCTCGGCGTCTGACGTGGTTCTATTAACGACTACCAAATGGCAGCCGGGACCAACGGCTTTACGTGCCTTCCGAAGCACGGAATCATCTTTATTAAGTCAATCAGGTGATTCAAGCCTGCAATGTCCTAACCAAACTGGAAACAACTAAACAAAGTATGCTTCCGGTGGGAATCGAACCTATATAATTATAATACCTATGCTCAATACTATCTATCTTTAAAATATAAAAAAAATAGATGCATTACCCATTGATTTGAAACACCTAATACGAAAAAGAGTATATTTTTATTTTTTTGTGTCGATCCATATACTTACAGTACGTCAGAAATACTTTTTAAGCTTACTATACAGCTAGAAGCAGGCGCGGTCCGAGCGGTCACAGGGAACATGACATGACCTCCTCGCCGCCAAATCGTACACATTAAACTGAGAAACCACCTAAAAATTTACGAAGCACGGAACCATCTTTGAGAGGTTATACTATGTATGTATGTTAATATAAAATCAGTATTAGCCTCACCAGGTAGTATGGTCGCGAATAACGTGTCGAAGTCTTCCCGCGGTAGAACGTGCGCGTCCCTGAAGGCAGGGTGCGACACGAAGTGCGCTTCCAACACGTTGAGCGAGTTCAGGTAGGACGCTTCTGACGTCAGCAGCTCAAACTTGGCTTCTTGCAGCCTTTTCTGTGCTGGGGCTAGAGAGCCTACGGAAAAGAAAGACAATAAGCAAACACTTTAAGGCGCTGCGCATTAGAAGAATGCTGTAAAACGTCTATTTTTTCGTTGCGCAGTTAGCCTTACTTTTCATGGAACACTGGCATGAAAAAGATATGAAGTACAGTTCAAAGATCAAAATAAATGATTAAATCAAAATATTTTCAAAAAAATATTAAAAGCTTAGCATAATAAAATACCAAAAAAGCTTTATTCAGAAAAAGTTTCGTCGCGCATTACTTGATATTTTCAGAGACAACTACCAACTTTTTTACGTCTATAAAAAGTAGGTAAACCTAAATGAGCAAGAAGGAATAATAAAAAAATAGAATACTTGGTTATAATTATTGAATTATTAAAAGTGAAAATTAACATGGAAATGACCTCTCCGGCCTCCCAAGCTGCTTCTTGCTTTTCCCCTATTCATCCGAGGGAGTAGATAGTATTCCAATACCTCCTCATAAATTCCTATGCTTCCCGAGCTTAAAAATGATCCCGATGGGCAGCAGCGTCGAAAGCACAAGAAGCTAAACAAACTGCGCCAACCCGCCTGCCAAGCGTGGTGAGTATGGCAATATCCTCCCATGGAACAAAGAATCCTTGGGAGAGGTCTTTGTCCAGCGGACTTCTTACAGCTGACACTATGATGATTCAAAATTTTGTCCATAGACAGCGAGATTTTGAACCTCCTAACTATAAATCTGGAAATCTGGGAATCAGAATCCCTAATGGAATAATCGACTAGCTCCGTGGCGCAGTGGTCAACACGCCAGCCTGCGACACGGAGTGACCGGGTTCGATCCCCGGCCAGGTCGAGATGGAAAATGATCTTTTTCAGATTGGCCTGGGTCTTGGATTTTTATCTATATATGTATTTGTTATAAAATAATGTATCGTTGAGTTAGTATCCCATAACACAAGTCTCGAACTTAGTTTCGGGCTAACTCAATCTGTGTGATTTGTCCGTATATATTTAAAAAAATAAAAAATAAAATACAGAATTGCAAGAAAAAAGGCAAACCGAATAATAAATTTAGGCCTTCCATAGAAATTCATCCAGCTGAACGGCGACTTTGAACGCTATTTTTTTTTCGACTCTCAGCTTTTTTCTTGCAATTCTATATAAAATAAATATATACGGACAAATCACACAGATTGAATTAGCCCCAAAGTAAGTTCGAGACTTCTGTTATGGGATACTAACTCAACGTTACTATATTTTATAACTTATGCATATATAGATACACATCCAAGACCTAGGCCAATCTGAAAAAGATCATTTTCCAGTTTGACCTGGCCGGGGATCGAACCCGGGCATTCTCGTGTCGCAGGCTGGCGTGTTGACCGCTGCGCCACGGAGCTAGCCATATTTCATTAGGGATTCTGATTCTGAGATTCCAAAATAGCTAAGAGGTTCAAAATCACGTTGTATGTTCCTAAACCGGTGGTAGTAATCTAGTATATGCTTACTCAGCACAGCAGAGTTGACGACCTCAGGCACCTCGCACCAGAGGGTGCGTGCGGGCCCGCGGGGCGCTACTAGTGCCATGGCGGAGGGGCGCGCGGCGGGGGGCGCGGCGCCGGGGGCCACTGAGCCCGCGCCCGACACCGAGGCTTCGTACGCGTCGGAGTCCGAGTCGCCCGTCTCCCGGCACACCGACTGAAAACGAAATAGACTATTAGACATAGTAATAGCTGTAGATGAAGCGAAAGAGGATTGTAAGGATCGTAGCAAGGGAAGTCCCTAGTCTTTGCCTACCCCTAATAATATGTATGTATATTTTTTTGCCTAGCTCTCTATGTCTCACTGCTGAGCAAAAGCCTCCCCTCTTTCTTTCCACTTTTCTCAATTTTTGCTAGTGTCCACCCAGTTCTTATCAAATGTTCTTATTTCATCTGACCACTTTGTTTTTGGTCTTCCTCTTTTCTATACCCATCGGATGCGACCCAGTCAGTGTATGTATATATGTATTGTATAATAATAGACGTTTGTCATGATCACTTAGTATACAGGATGATTGGTAACACACTGGACATATTGTTAGTATTCACATATCGATTATTTTCCACATTTGTAAAAAAATAGAGGCCTATATTTTACCTAATTATCCTGTAAAAACAATAAGTGTGGACACTCGCGCCGCATGCGCAATGATAGGCCGATTATGCGTTACTGCACACGGCCGCGCGGTGTCCACACTTTTCGAGTCTTAGCATATTCATTTAATTTATATTTTTTTCGCTGTAGATGATATTGTTTCTTCCTAATATAGATATCAATAAATATAAAATATCTAAGAAATGTATCTTGCAACACATCAGCACCTCCTCTTGTCCATGTCCATGGGCGACAGTGACTACTTTCCATCAGGTGGCTCGTCTGCTCGCTTGCCGTCAAATATTAATAAAAAAAATCTAAGAATTGGCTCGAGCTAGATCTCTTATCTGGGAAACCACGTTATTCCGCCCTGGGAAATTAATATTAATCCTATTAAATATCATTTGGGATATCTCACGCTATATTAGCACCTCTAGCGGAAAATCACACGCGATACCCTCATTAAAAGGTGACCAAAACTAATTAGTGTTTATTCGGCAACGACAACAATTTTAATTTTTAAGGTCAATATCGGATGCCGGCCGAAGGTCAGCCTAATTGAGCTAATTATGAAGTTTATCGCCTGTCGGCGGCATTTGTTTTTCCCGTCTCTATCATTTATTTGAAAAATACAGAGTTAATGAACTACTTTTGACTAGCTCCGTGGCGCAGCGGTCAACACGCCTGCCTGTGACACGGAGTGACCGGGTTCGATCCCCGGCCAGGTCAAGATGGAAAATGTTTTTTTTCAGATTGTCCTGGGTCTTGGATGTGTATCTATATAGGTATGTATTTGTTATAAAATATAGTATCGTGGAGTTAGGCAGTATCCCATAACACAAGTCTCGAACTTACTTTGGGGCTAGCTCAATCTGTGTGATTTGTCCGTATATATTTTATTTATTTACTTATTTAGGGTATTCTTGCTCTTTTAGAGTTCCGAAGGCAAAAGTTAAAACGGGACCCTATCACTGTATCTATTAAACCGTAATAGGTAGAGAGACTTAAACCTTTCATATAATGTGTATTTTTTTGCCGCCCTTTTTTACAGTTCCGTATCTCAAGGGGAAAAAACGGAACCCTTATAGGATCACTTTGTTGTCCGTCTGTCTGTCAAGATCCTTTTTCTCAGGAATGCGTGGAGGTATCAAGATATAATTCATCTTAAATACTCAGGTCTACTGTCCCTTGGGGCTGTGATAAAATCAAACTTCTAAGCCAACGCAATCAAAAGATACAGACGTTTATGCCGCAAATTTTTGACATTCGTAAGGGAATCAAAACTTACATCAGGGCAGGGCACTTCCCGTGAACACAGAATCTTGAAATTTGGTACGAAGCAACGTCTAGCACAAATAAAAGAAAAAAATGCGAAAAGCATACATTTTTAGTTATATCACATAATAAATATATTTTTAATAATTTTAAACTTATTTATTATATACTAGCTTTCGCCCGCGGCTCCGCCCGCGTCAATGTCGATCCCTCGGGAATCTACTTTTTCCCGGGATAAAAGGTAGCCTATGTCCTTCGCCGTACTCCAGAGAACTTGTATGCAAAATTTCATGCTGATCGGTTCAGTAGTTACGGCGTGAAAGCGTAACAAACAAACAAACAAACAAACAAATAAGCAAACAAACAAACTCACTTTCGCATTTATAATATTAGTAAGGATAATGGTACTGAAACCTTGGTGCGCGAGTCCGACTCGCACTTGGCAAGTTTTTTTAATGAGCTATTTAGGTCCCAGGGCAAAGCCTCCTCTTTCTTTTTTTGTTTTTTTTTTTTGGTAGTGGCCCAGGCACCGTAGGTTAGTTCTGAGACTGGACGTAGTATGACACTGGACTTTTTAACACATTCGACATTGTAGGAGACTAGACATTGTCAGACAGAAGGAAATGAAAGCCCAACTGCAGGCCTGGGGTTCTCAGATCCGGAGCATTTGTATGCGTTCGGAAGCGGACGAAGCAAAAAGTACAATATCGGCGGCGAAATAACGTAGATTAGTTAATCTATTTCCGCCGACGATAATGCCCTTTGTTTTCCAAGAATCTACTAGTAGTTGGAACACTTCTTGTAATACACTATTATATAATTAAGAGAAGCGGCGTAAACTTAGCTCTAAGTAAGTTATTGACGTCAACAATAATAATGTTGTAAATAATAATGTGTAATTAAAGTTAACGTTCACTAAAAGGTATTTAAAATATCTTACGATTAATAAAATATTTGACTGTCGACTAGCGGGTCACCCTGCTTCACACCCCTCTGTATCTGTAAAGATGGGCCAGCATTTTGGAGCATGTGCTGTGAGATGAGTTGTGTATTGAGCCTTGTTGTGTTTCTGTAGAGGTTTTTATAAAAGTTAGAGGAGATTTCAATAATTTTGTCTCCGCCGATGTTCCTCTCCAGTTTCATCTTTAAGAATTGTAATCCATTACCAAAGTAAAAGTATATTTATTTTCTCCAACAATCTAAGTACAATTCAACATAGTCTTCACAGTGATTTCTCAGCACAGGTTGAAGGAGACTCAGCCTGATGAAGGCAGGGCCGTGTTACAGTGCTCCAGGCCTCTCGCCTCTGGATGTGTGATCGTATTAGCATACACATCTTATTTGGGTGGTTTCCCCGTTCGTGAGGTGTACATTGTTGAGGACAAAGTCTAACTTTCTTTAATATAACAGTAAAAAAAAAATAAAAAAAATAAAGACACGTGTTTTTGAGCGATTTTTTTAGTTAAATATTGTATGGTACCACCATGCAATATTTACCGGAACCGAACCCTTCATGGCCTATTCTAACTCTCAATTTGCCGGTTTAATTATTTAATGATGAACCTTTTTGCTAATACCAAAGTTGCGCACCATTTAGTACATACACGATTGCTGACAAAACAAAGAGATAATCCGGCTTATC
The DNA here is from genome assembly GCA_947532085.1 of Elegia similella. Classification (NCBI taxonomy): domain Eukaryota; kingdom Metazoa; phylum Arthropoda; class Insecta; order Lepidoptera; family Pyralidae; genus Elegia; species Elegia similella. Next base: position 26,864,735 of record OX383932.1, on the reverse strand, counting down.
TCAACTTGGGTACGGACAGACGGACACGTCAGTTATTTTAGGTATTTACAGGGATTTTCTGCGCTGCGTGTTTTTACACAACCGTACCTAAGTGTAGGCATTTTACCGATTCTATAGGTACTTAAAACTCAAGAGAGCACAACACTGTAGGCTGTAGGTCAACGAAACGATAGTGTGCCGGCATTGGGTCACTGCATGTATGGTATGTGCACATTTACTAGTGTACCTATATGAAAATAAATTTCTGACACCAAAGTGAAAATGTGTGTCTCAGTCAGGAAAAGCAGTAATGAAAAGTCATAATCAAGTGTATGTATTTGATTTTGAGATCTCCTAGTTTGGTGACGAACTGTCAGGTGGATCTGCCCTAATTACATACATAATATTATGTCTTTTCCTTTGCGGGGTAGACAGAGGCCACGTTTAGCACGTTGGTAGGCGTGTAGGTGGCAAAAAGAATCAAAATAGTGATGGGTTTGCCCAGCAGTGGGAAATGCAAATAGGCTATTTAAAAAAAAGTCCTTTGTTACTTCGAATAATCTTAGTGACATAAATGTTTTTTATCTTTTTTTCCATTTCACTCCACAAATTAAGAAGTCCTTGTGAATTCAACCAAGGAACAACTAAATACGTTTGCTACTTGAATAAGTATTTTCAGCGTCCGGTTTGCGTACTAAGTAGGTATTGCAAACGGAGGAGGCTGCCGCCTTCGCTTTTTTTTACCATTTGGTACCGTTGAGGTGACGCCTTATAGCGACAAATATTAAATAGCATGCATGTATTGTCAGCTGACTGTAGAGAAAGCAGTGCTTGGAAATCGAGTTGGGTCATTTTAATCCAGTTTATCGAGGTTTATGATGCCCACAACATTGATTACAGAGACGTAAATAGAAGGCTAGTTCGTACATTCCTGTATATGACCTCCTACATTATACCTACTGCATTCGAAAAACAAAATCACCGAGCGGTTTTTTTTATACTACTTCGTAGGCACCAGTTTTTTTTTATACTTCTTCGTGGGCTAACGAATTAGTTGTGAACTTGTTATTTAATTTTGTCTATGTCATATTTTGATGAAATTTGGTAGGTAATCAAGACATCCGGTTAATATTGAAATGTCATTCTTGGACCCAACATGGCCGTTTACAAAAAAAATATATCTTTCCTAGTGCACGCGTTTGATTACTTTTTAACCTTTTTTATCTCAGTGCTGGACAAACTTCCTATCTTAGGCAAACTCCGACCATTCATTCCTTATTATTTCCTTATTCAATTCGCAATCTAAACACAATTTTCTTCGAAAACTATGTAATTTTTACGTCCTAAACAATAATTCTCACATGTTAATATTTATATTTTGGAGGTCGCCCTTTCCTATTTTTTTTATCCTTATCCTTACTAATATTATAAATGCGAAAGTGAGTTTGTTTGTTTGTTACGCTTTCACGCCGTAACTACTGAACCGATCATCATGAAATTTTGTATACAAGTTCTCTGGAGTACGGAGAAGGACATAGGCTACCTTTTATCCCGGGAAAAAGTACTATTCCCGAGGGATCCACATTGACGCGGGCGGAGCCGCGGGCGAAAGCTAGTAAAAATATAAATATGAAAATATTAAGACTTCATCTTTTTTCCTAATCGCTTAATGGTTCTGCGCAGCTTAATGGCTTGCGCAGTAGCGACGTTTTTCTTTCGCGCGGCACCCGCTTAAACAGATCATGCATGAACTATAAAGATCTATATCTATGCTGTTAAGACAACATTTACAGCCTCTAATGAAATGAGTCGACACTTAATAATGCCAGTCACGATATTGTAAAGAGAGATCCGTTAGCTATCGTACCAACAACTCTTTCGTACATAATGATGATAATTGAGATTCATTACTGACGAATCATTAAGGTAATCTTAGCTTTTGGAACATTTGGCCAATAATGCCGGTAATTTTGGATACATATAATTTTTTTAATGAATGTGTTTTGATTTAATTTAAAGATTTCTATAAAGGTTGGTAACGGATGCGAATATATTGCAAGTCATATTAAATAATTGTGAATTAAGAAAATCATCAGTTTTCTATTACCTACACACGTAACTTCTACGTAATCTGTTATTCTATTTATTGTTATAGCCTGATGGCCTGAGCTATAGCAGCGCATACGCTTACGTTACGCAACCTTAGGTTCAGTGCCCACTGGGACGAGTGAAACGAAAACACGTTAGCCGTTAATTCATCTTTTTGCGACCTTACATGAAACAAGAAAGAGGGCAGAACATATTAGATCACAGTATAAGTATAAATTAGCAACTGGTGGCCATAAAACAGCGCTTATGGCAAAAAGTATTTTTGGTATGGCACCAGTTATATACAATCAATTACCTGACAAGTTCAAGGAGCTAAATGTTAAACAATCAAACATCAATTAAAATTATTTTTGACTGAAAAATGTTACTATACAATTGACGATTTCTTTAATGATAAATTTTATGACTAATTTGAACAATTTATGTGTTTTTTTTTTTTTTTTTCAATAATAATGGGTAATAATAATATTTTTTAATAACTAATTATTGTATGTCCAGTATGGTCAGAGCATGGTGGCCTTTTTTTTATTTTTGTAACATCTCATCTTACCTGTGTTCTACAATAAAGAGATTTTTTTTGTATTAATTTTGCCGTTTGTCCCGGCTGTCATCATTGACGGCAGTCGTTAAGATGCCTTAAGGTAGCTTGAAAAACTGAGACCAGTATAATTTAAACAAAAATAAATATCTATAGCTCCCCCGTGCCATGACATGGCATGGCATCATGACATGCATTTGTTAAACTATGTTGCTTTTAAATTTGAGGCCAGTGTTGGCCACTTCCACGAAAAACATTCAACAATATCAAACATCCCTAAGCGTTTGTTTGTAAAAGACAGTTTAAAGAACATTACCTCAACTTTAGCAGCGTTGTAGAACTGGTACAGCGGCTCGTGCGTGAACAGCGAGTGTGGAAGCGGCGAAGCAGGATGCGAACCCGACGAAGCACCCGACGACGACGACACGTGGCCCACGGGAGGTACCCCCGCCTCCGCGTACCTGCACAAATATGACATTTATAAAGAAAAAGATTTTTTGCAAAAATTACATTTTTGTGACAAGCTTTGATTATAAACGAATCCATACTGTAAAGTGTTTTCCAAGAAAAATCAAATGAGCCCAAACACGATTGGTGTACATTGTTTAGTTTAGGAGTACCTATGGCCACCTTCCGACTCCATCATACCAGCGCAATGATTCCATAATATTGTATTGTCAATCCGATTTACACATGCATGTAAAATTTCAGCTCAATCGGTAACCGGGAAGTGGATAAAATTTAACTTGCATGATTTGATTACAGGACAAACATCGGGACGGGCGAAATTAAATAAAAGTTTGTAAAAATATCTAGGTATGGTGGGTCAGGGGTAGAGAATACAATCCCGAGCATGTTTTTCAATCCCGGGCTTACGGGATTTTTGTAGCCTTTTCCCGGGATCCCGGGCCTATCCCGGAATTAGACTATGTGGTTTCTAATTGGGCTAAAATAAAAAAAACACGAGTAATTAAAATCCCGTCCTTCGCAATTAATAATAACTCCACACTGACGTCGTATCACTGTCTTTTTTATGTTTAACAAAGTCTCCCGCCATTTGAAATACTTAATTTCAGATAATTGACTTTTACATTTTAATGACGTAGCCTACGTAACCCGTCACTGACAGAACAATAAATGAAAAAAATAAAACCTGATTTGCATATTTATACTTTCGTACAGGGAACCCGCAACAATATTATGATATGAGATGATCGGGTGATTCCCCTGTTGTGGTTCGTTGGGGAATTACCTTAAGCGTAATGTATTAGAGTGGGGAAGTCCCTTCTAAGTTCTACGACAAACATATTATTAGGACTGTATCTGTGTACTAAATAGTGGGTACCTACGTATTGCACGCGTTGCTTTTTGTCGTAATGTATTAAAATAATCTAGGCAAGGTTATTTTCAAGGCGCAACGGACTACGGAATACAAACTAGACTTGTTTGTGGCAATCCCGAAAATCCCGAGATTAGTCAATTACAGTCTCGGGATTTTCGGGGCCAGAAAACGGTCGGGATCCCGGTCGGATTGTATTCTCTAGTCAGGGGTGTCATCCTCAACTGTTTGCGAGGGGAATCGGGTACGCGCGCCTTCCTAAAGTTTTTATGGAAATTTCTCATTTCTGGACTTAGACGTATGAAAATTGATAATTGTAATTGATATAGGGGAAATATATGCGAACAAACGAACGCGGGACATCGGCAATAGTCGTGACATGGCCGAATGAAAAGCGAAGAGACGGTACTGCACGAAATTGTAAAAATTGTCGTGTTTTTAAATCACTAGTACTATGCGCTGAATTAATTAAATACATCAAAAGTATTTTTATAATTTAGATCAATCCTTGAACATGATCGCCCCCTTGTTGGAATTTGAAACAGATACATATGAAATTTTAAAGTTATATATATTTATGGTATAATATCTAAAAGCTTTTTTCTTCGAAAACTTTGTAATTTTTACGACTAAAACAATAATTCTCACATGACAATATTTATATGTACGTCTCGGAGGTCGCCGCCTTTCTTATTTTTTTATAAAGATTTAAATATGAAAATATTAAGACTTTTCATCTGTTTTCCTAATCGCCTAATGGTTCTGCGCAGCTTAATGGCTTGCGCAGTAGCGACGTTTTTCGTTCGCGCGGCACCCGCTTAAAATAGTATTTAATAGTACACCGTATTTGCCAAATAGTTAGCGAGGGGGTCTGCTGGTTTGTCTCAAAATCCTTGCATTGCATTCCTGTCAGTTAGGCTAAAATACAGACAGACATCGGCAATAGTCGTGACCTATAGCTGAATGTGAAGCGAAGAGCTCGAGATAAATATCGCCAATCCAAGGTCGCTGTCGCTGGCAATTTAAATTCGACATTGCTAAATAGCCCAGCACACAATGCGCATTTACTATTGTTACACATAATGTACGATGACATAAGTTACAAGTGCACCTTTTATTATAAACCAGATATTGTTGAGCGTCGAGCAGCTAGGTATCAACGACATACAGCAGATTGCTGGTAAAGCTGGATTGTGTGACTAGGGATAGAGAATGGCGCAGACAAAACGAGGCTTATACCTGGAAGATGGGTAGTAGAAAGCTGACGATGTGGAATGGGAATATAACTAATTTGATAAGTGATTAGCTGTTTCGTCGCCTTTTCATCCGCGTACGATATACCCTATGTTACCGGTAATATGTAGCTCCCTATACCTACATAAGTAAAGGCATTCTTAAAATCGGTCCAGCAGTTTTTGAATTTGTCCATTGCAATTAACCACTCAAACAATCCAATATTACCTCTCTATACATAACATTACCCTCGTCTAGTATGTAATTAAGGATCGGGAGGAAAATCAAAAATTTAAAAAGACGCTTTAGTGAAAAATAAACCTGATACCTGAAACGATTTATTGATTATTCGTAGCCCCATACGGAATAACATTTTCCAAAATTATAAAGAAATCAATTTAAAAGAATTTAATATTTCAAAAAATACCTTCATCTTAAAAAACGAAAACTAGTAGGTAGTTAAATAATTACACAATATAATCTCACCGACCACAACAATGTATCCACACACAGTTTAATAGCTCTAATCATCAGATAGGCAATAATCATTACTCACAGTCCGATTCCACAAACACGTTATTATTCCAATCTTGGCACCATTACACTACCACATGACGAGTATCCTTCAGCACACGTGACTAAAATTAATTAAATCAACACATTTAACAAAATATCCTTTATGATATTTTGCAATATACTGCGGAATGCAGTTTGAATCCAACCGACTGACGTTCCACGACTAGCATTCATAACATACCGAAACGAAGTGGCGCGTATACGTGTGTTGATAGCCCTGCGTGGCATAAATCACAAGCGGTTACGCGTTTTGTTATAACTTCATTGGTGCGTGTCTAGAATGATAAGCGACCAGTGCGAATCTCTATTGTTGCGCCCTTGAGATGCAGTTCAAGGGGTCAGGGTCAATTTTCATTCTAAGCAGGATAGAAGAGGAATCTGTTGGTTAGTTATCTTCACTATAATAAATATAAATAAACTATGAAATTGTAATGTTGAAAGTAAAGAAAACACACTTCGAGGATAGACCCTAAGTTTTTCAGTATTAATTACGATAATGACCATTTTCAGAAAATCTTTTGATCGCCTATTGCTAAACATAAATAACATAAAATCTAGACTTTTTAGGACTGTATCAGTAAACAGGACGAAGAAAATGACATGAAAAAAGTAGGCGTATATCCCATTCCACATCAGTGGATCATATCTTATTAAAAAGAAGAAGTTCGTAGACCGGTCGTACATTGCAACCTAGTCTCGCTCGCGCTTATAACTTGCGTTCACTTAACGGTGGTACGGCAAACTGGCTTGTGAGTCATCCAGAGGTAATGGTGGAGTCTCTGCCAGCCTGACTAACCGAGATGGGTGCGCTCTGCGCACCGTGTGATGAGATCGTAACGACCATACAAATACATGGTCTCTTTTCGCGTCTAAGGCTCAAGGGATTGAAATATGTCTCTCCAGCATGTGGCAACTCTGTCACCACTCTCGGATGCAGAGTACAGATCAGGGTTCCTCAAAGTGGAGTACGCGAACCCCTAAGGCCAAGAACCAATCGACGGTAGAGTGTTCGCGACAAATTTACGTAATGGTGGCTGCAAGACTGTTAATCCTAAAATTGACACAATTTGCGACAAAAAATAAGCCCACCCGCATCACATTAATAATGAATTGAAATTTTAATAAAAAAAAAGCCTTGTTCTCCAACAGACAATTTAGTTATTTTTCATTCTTACTGAAAGTATGAGCTTGCCCTCATGTTAATTAAGAAAAGTACACGTCAACGAGGTTACGTGCGTGTCTATCTCAGAACAAGGACGTGTCTATGACAGCTACCGTTTTTTCTCACTAAAGGGCGCCACTGTTGTTTTTTATTACACGAGTGAAAACAAAGTTTATGTTTCAATCATATTTAATGTCTTTGTCTGCATAAACTATATCCTTATTACTTTCAATAAGCGATTCTTGTATATGTAAGTATAAAAAATAATCTAAGAAATTGCTTCAACATGTGATGAAAAGATGGTATATAAATTATATTTATCCTGTGGAGACCATATGAGCCGATAGAGGGAATAGACGAAATCCTAAAAAACTTCAATAGCAGCCGATCACTATTTTGCGAAAAATCGATAAATGTAACTGGGTCTCATATTTGCAAAAATACGTTTTTCCGTCTTCTTCCAGGTATGAGTCCTGTTAAATGTCATTTCGAATACCCCACGCTACACAGCGCCTCAAGCGGAAAATTCACACGCGATAGGCCCTCATTGGTTACATTACACCATACACGAGTTAGGCGCCACCCAGCCACTCAGTGTCACATCAATGAGTTTGGCTATTTAATTACATCGTCGGTAACGTTATTGAGTCAGGGTTACTTGACGGATAGTATTTTATGATAAACTTCTTAATGTGTCGACAGGCGAGTATAAACTCGGCAATGACAATTTACGTTGTTAGTAGATAATCTTTATATAAATATTTTAATACTTGCTTTTTCCCGCGACTTAGTTCGCGTAAATTAAAACCTATACCCGGTGTCAGGTCAGGGGTATCATCCTCGACTGTCTCTCCGGTGGTTGCAGATAGGTAGGTATGGCATCGGGTACGCGCGCCTGGCCCCCCGAGCTGCTACTTGCTTTTCCCCCATTCATCCGAGTGAGTTCCAATACCTTTCATTACTCTCTCAAATTCAAAAATTTCCTATCCTTTAATAACCTTTTTAAAATGCTTGCGATGTGCCAAAGCCAAAGAAACTGCGTTCTTTTGAAAATGAATACTTTTTATTCAAAATAGGATACATGCATCACTCGTCAACGCGCCTGTCAAGCATGGTGAATATGGCAATATCCTCCCGTGGAACACAGAATCCTTGGGAGAGACCCTTGTTCAGTAGTGAACTTTTGCGGCTGTAATGTTGACTATAATGATTACCCGCTGATAATTAAGTTTCCTATAGGTGAAAGAATTTTTTAAATCGTTTCCTTTAGTTTTGTTTTATTTTTTCCATCACAAATAAAGAATCTAAACTTTCCTGTTTATCCCTTCAACAGTCGGACGCCCGGAGCATCCCGGGCGTCCGACATATTGTTTTACTATTGTGTCTGCTATGGCGACTGTTGAAGGGATATAATATTAGAAATAGATAAAGTGAGTATAGTATTCTGATTTGCCGAATGTACCTATACTTTGTTGATACTGATGCTCACGTTAATTTTTCTGCTGTTTCTGACAACCCTAATTGCATTACGAAATATGCATTTATGGCCACCACCGACTGGAAACGAACCCAAGGTAAAGGCCCGCGTTGGTGTTGTAAATTCTCTTGTGGCTGCACTTTATGAAATTTAACGTGACGCGAGCGTGCCCACTCTGTTGTAATACTTTGTTTCCATTGTGTGGGATGCCGGCAATTCTAGGGAAAGAATATATGACGAGTGGCTTAACAAAAACCAAGGATTTTTCCTTATAAAGAAAGGAAAATGAGCCAATGCTATTGTCTGATCTGTTGGGTTGAGTTTAGCTTAGAAGAATGTCAACCGTTAACTTGAATATGATCAGCTGGACAACGATCTAAATAATAAAATAAAATTAAAATTGTAAAAATTATGTTATTGAATCCAAACACGATATGTCTGCTGTAAGTTATCGAAGAGTAAGGTTCTTTGTAGACTATTCTGGTTGCAGCATCAGGTCAAATATACTGGCACGCGTGAAGCACTTATTTAGGTAATCATACGCTATATTACTTCTTTTGGAAAAGAGCTGATACTCTTACACTGCTGGACCGATATTAACCAAACATTGAACAACCGCAATGACATTGGCTTTCAATTTTAAAAAATTGCTTCGAAATAGTACCTTTCCTTTGAGAGCTACGATGCCACACACTCTAGTGTTGGGGGTTATAGAATTCTTAGAGTGTAGTATATTCTTATTACTAGTTCTTGCGAATTTTCTGTCTTCAGTCCCGTTACTAATTGTCTGTGAGCTTTAGAATATAGTTAAGCACGAATATTCAGCGTATTAGAGAATCGATAGAACTTACTTTTCATTTCATTATGACACGTGTTTAGTGTAACTTTTTTTTTTTTTTCATTTTTTTTAAAATACCATATTGGGGAGTGTGGGTGACGCAGCCATCCCGCCAAGGGGGTCTGGGGGCTATGCCCCCACCATAACAAAAAAAGCCACAGAAAAGTTTGTGAGGTTTCCTTGTGATCGGAACAGGAGCGAGCGAGCTTCCCCAAGTGCGAAACCACCAAATACTAACTTTAAATAATTATATTTTAGGGCTATTTGGTACTTAAGTAAATATAAATAACGTCTCCACAGTTTAAAAATCATATAATGAAGAACTAAGAAATACTACTCGTATTACATTCAGTCATATCATAAGAAATAACTAATTCGTGCTAAGCTATTGCTCACCTGATCACACTGTCACCTTCATCAAGAATATTTCGGAAGATAAATAATATAGGTACACCGATGTAGGTAGGTACCTGCGCAGAAATCTAACTTTGGCATGGCGCGTAAATATCCGTCCGCTATTGGCTGATGCGTACGTCGCCATGTCTGGAGTTCGCTGCAGCGCCGCGCAGTACAAGTATTATGAGCGAGACAGCACGAGTCCTGTTGTTTTTGGATTTCAAATCTTATGTAGTAGCTATAAATTCGATATTTCACTTATATTTTCACTCGGTTTGATTCGGCGGTAGGTTTTGCTATTCTGCGCCGCCGAACAAAGCTAATGCGACTTATAACGTGGTACTTAGTACTATATCTACAAAGAGATTCTTCTTCTTACCAGGATGCGGTGGAGTGGTGGACTACAGTGGGGGTGTCGGAGCCACAGCCGGCGTACCAAGAGGTGCGGGTCCGAGGGCCTTTCTCCTTCCGCGAAAGAGTCGGCAGGAGGCGCTTCAGTTCTGCCATATAATAAAGCACAGGTTAATAAATGAGTTACCAAATACTTAAAGATATGTACAGACGACTAAGTTAAACACTAAAGTATAAGTTACAATTATGTATCTTTTACGGGGTAGACAACAAAAGGTAATGAGGACAAGGGTCAGCTTTTGCAAAATAGAGCCATTTTAAATAGAATGCCTGCTTGAGAAATAGTGACGCCTGGGGCAAATCCTCAATTTTACGCCCAAGTTTAGCTTAAGTCCGTTGAGAAGCCCGATGGTCCAGTGGGACTGAGCAATATTATCGCTTTCGTATGTTAAGCAACCCCGGACGCGGTACCCACTGGGATGTGTGACCGCAAGTGGCATAATAATATCTCAAACTCGTCCGTGCTTCGGAAGGCACGTTAAGCCTTTTGTACCGGTTGTCATCATTGATAGCAGTCGTTAAGCTATGTCAGATGACTTTAGGCAGCTTGAAAAATCGGACACCAGTGTTGGCCACTTACAAACAACAACAACAACAAATCTTAATCTTAAAAGTCAAGAGAAAAATAGAGATAAACGACTACAATCGTCAAAAATTGAGTTTACATATGTTTATGTGTGTCACCCCCCAAAGCGTGTCACCCAGGCTGACTTTATCTACGCCACTGTAGCCATAAAGAATGCACATCAACACTAGCGTGTTTCGATATGAAGCGAGAAACAGGCCATGAAATTACAGTGTCACAAGAGTTTCACTTCGCAGTTAATTGCACTGTGACAACGACAAGACTTGCTGACATATTCTAATATTTCCTAAGTACTACTTTTTATTTATAATTTCTATAGCATTTTTAGGTTTACCATGTTGCTAAAAGTGGCCCTTGGAGCCAACTTTTGACTATGTACCCCGCAAGAGATATTTTTTTACTGTGTCTGTGTGTAACAAGACATATTAAATATATGTATAAGCATATTAATAAAATTAAATAACTTAATACGGTTTTATCACGATTATTATTTTACGACGAGCGTTACGAAAAATTTAAAACGTTATTATTACACCGAACGATCGGACTTCTAAACAGATTTTTAGAAGTTCTGCATAGTTCTTATATCTCATAATAGACAAATGTCAACTTAGTCTACCTGCGAACATGAAAATTGTTAAGTTTAAACGTTGTGTATAATCTATTTATCTATCTCTAATATTTAAAATTCAACAAATAAACTTCGAAATGGCTTGGCTTTATTACATTTTGTATGTACATTCCACTAGGTCTGAGAATAGGACGTAAACTACTTTTCATTCCCATCAAGATAAGGGTGGTTTTATATGGCAAAACAAAATTTGTCGGGTCAGCCAGTATCATACCAATATTATAAATGCGAAAGTAACTCTGTCTGTTATCTTTTCACGCTTCAACCACTGAACCAATTTGGATGAAATTTGGTATGGAGGTAGTTGGAGGTTCGGGAAAGGACATAGGGTAACTTTCATTCCGCGAAGTTCTCCTGTTCCCAAGGGATCGAAATTAAAGCGGGCGGAGCCGCGGGCAGTAGCTAGTAATATAATAAACGTGATTAAACCGTATTAAGTAATAACAATCGCGAAAACATTAGGTTAATAAAAAGTTAATCAAAAAGAAGGCAAGAAATTAAAATCACTAATAAACGACAGTATTTAGAAATAACTGTAGTTGGAATTAACTGTATTTCCCTACATAAACCGTACTACCACTTGTCATTTAATATACTAAGGCCATCTACTTTAATCATCACAGTGGGAAAACTAAGTTTCTGTGCTTATAAATACTTAGTTATATCGTGCTTCGTTACACAGTACGGAAAACATTAATCATGTTAAAGTCAATGAAAAAAATAACGATTATTTTTATGGAAAACAATTCCTTAAAAAATAAGATTGACTGCAGCAATATAAAAATACTAATTCATGCATAATTACAACACTAACACATGACACAGGTGGTTGGTTTGTGCATTCGTTTCAGTGCATAAGGATGTGCCTTCAAATACCAATCCTATCGGCAGCAACACCATAACGTTATTTGGAAAACTTACGATTCATAAGAACAGAAAAGCACTACACATTAACGAACTTTGTTGCACTATGACGAAGCTGGGCGTGCATCGCGTGCCTGCGCCCAGCGAGTACTAACGATGTCCGCAAACAGAGTATGACGTGCGAACAACTCAAATGCATTGAAATTGTAATTACGGTCGAAGGTCTCTCGTTATCTCGCGGTGATCTAGTCGACATGAAGACTCAGGGCCGGTAGTCTTTTACGATTTCAGTAAAAATGCTCCGTTTTCCTCTCATAATATAAGAACAACGCATGCGCATCTTTGTTTATACAGCTTGGGAAGAAACTGGCCGATGGATCGGTGAAAATGACAATGAGGGTTTTCTAATACGTCACATATCTACGTGCCGATATTAAAGCGTATGGAGACTTAGTCATTCGACAAGGTTTAGTCATTGCCCACTATTGTTTTAAGGAATACAAATTAACGTCTCTTGTCATTTAGAGAGTGTGTATATTCAGAAAAACTTTTGCACTTTTCCGTTTCTGTGTATTATACGTACTTATGTGAACATATCAATTGTTAATAATATTCAAAATATAAACTAGATAAATTATTAATAAAAATCATGATTTAAACCTTGATTCCATAATGACATGAAGTGTTTTACTATTGTGTCTCAATTGGACAAGTGATGGGTTAATTATACCGAACTGACATCGAAGGAGACTAGCGGCCCTGAACAAACCCACAACCAAGAATATTGAGTGATTAAAACAATTATAAAAGGAAGACAAAGACAGTGCAACAAATAGACATCAAGTGAAGCTAGGCTAGGGAAACTCATGCATCCTCCGCTTGGCAGAAATAACTATCGAGACTTGAATTCAGGACAGGAAGCGATTTGTTACAAATATACAAATGTGTCATTGTTTCTAATGAATTCATGGTTTGTCATCCGTCCAATTAGAATGTCGTTCGAAAACGTATAAATAAATTACTAAAATATTACTGATAGGTTTGTTTTGTTCTACAGTCTAAATCAGGGATGTTACCAATATCATATTTTCGACATTCGCGAATGCGAATGCGAATGCGAATATTGGTCATGCGAATGTGCGAATGCGAATATTCCGGTAAATCATTGAAATAACAAATAATACAAAAGATAAGTACGTAATCACAATATAATAACAGCCTCCGTGGTCCAGTGGTTTAGGCGTTTGCCTGTTGACCCGGGGATCGTGGGTTCGATTCCCACCGGAAGCATACTTTGTTTAGTTGTTTCCAGTTTGGTTAGGACATTGCAGGCTTAAATCACCTGATTGTCTGATAATAAAGATGATTCCGTGCTTCGGAAGGCACGTTAAGCCGGTCCCGGCTGCCATCTGGTAGTCGTTAAAGGAACCATGTCAGAGGCCGAGAGGCGGTTCCGAAGAACTCTGACACCAGGGTGTGCATGGCCGATTGACCGTGACACCTACTCGAAATGATGATGATCACAATATTCATTTATTAATAATTATACATATACCTACATATTAATAGTAATAAGGGTACAGTTAGTAGGTAGGTAAACCTATGAAATTATAACAATCATTAGTATTTATTTCCGCCCACTTCTAGCATGCACCGACTTGCACAGATTCGCATTCGCAAAACATTCGCATCGTTCGATGCGAATATAAAAGGTTTATGCGAATTTTTAAAATGATGCGAATCATTTGCTTATGCGAATGCGAATACAAATATTCGTAACATCCCTAGTCTAAATTGATGAATCATAACGACGTTGTATTAGGTCTATCCACTCTTTGTAGTCGTCAAGATAGAATTAATTCTTGTAGGTTACAACTGACCCCGGGTTGTGATGGAATAGGTATTGTCACCAAGCGGAGGCACTGACCTCTGTTAGCGCTGTCTTCGTTCTGTCCCGGTTGCCAAGCCAAACATCAAAGCAACGCTATGCACAGACGTCAACTGCTATCAATATTATCTATTTATTACAATTAAGTAAGTTAAATTATCTTTTAAAGCCAATAAATGTCTTTATACTTAATTTAGTTATTACTTCGCTAAATCAGTGTTACCTACTTTGTTTATTCCTACCATCTTAAAGTATTAATAATTGTATATTGTGTATTACTTCGCAGATTATTTAAATAAGAGACAGCGATCTGCCTGTAAGTAGGCTTTGCGATACGAAGATTAAAAAATACCATAATTATAATTCAATCTAAATTCAAACTTTGAACAGTTTTTATAACAGTTCACAAAGATCTTATTTTATAAAATAATACTAAGTCCTTCTTATTGATCCTTGGGGGTATAGCAAATAGTTATATTATTATATTTGGTTTGTTTTTATAAAACGACTTTCCTAAAAAATATATTCCTCGGTAACATGTCCTAACTTCGTAACTAAGTCGTGACTCGCGGTAGGACCTAAAAGACAATACGATGATGACGCACGGACTATTTGACGTCTTGGGACAATTTTCTGGGAACACTCATACAAGTCAAAATGACGCAAATTTTCTTAGTCATATTCAATCGTCATAAAAAACAACGCACTCGTCTAATAATCGTCTAATAATAGCATTTCATTTCATTTTCATTTGATTTCATTTCATTTCATTTCAAAATAGTAAATGTCTCAAAGGTGAACTGGCAGACAATGCCACTAGCATTTAGTTTATCCTTTTGTAATAAATCTTTGATTGTGTACAGTCAGCCAAGGAGTTACCTGACCCCGCCATCTACCTATATCTTGAATTTTCTCCTTAATTAAAAATAATATTAATATGAAAATATAAAATAAAAAAATAATATTAATATGAAAGTATGAAATAAAAAAAATAATATTAATATATAATATTAATATAAAAGTATGGAAAAAATTTACGATGCATGTTGCTGAATACTAATTTTGTAAATTTTGACGAAGCATGTTGTGGATATTTCGTTATGGTATATTTGACAGTCATATTTGACGAAGCTTGTGGCGGATAAATACCAGAATGTAATTTGATTGATTTAAATACAGCAGATTAATAAATGAAAATTATAATATAATATATTATTAAAAAAATATATATATGAAAATATATATTCAGAAAGATTTTAATTTAGACTTCCTAAATATACATTTTCATGTTAATATTACTTTTAGTTTAAGAGGAAATTCAAGATATAGGTAGATGGCGGGGTCAGGTATCTCGTTGGCTGACTGTACTATAAACGTAAATAAATAATGTTATGATTGTTTCAGGAATACTTACCTATACAATATAGGTAAGTTTTACCATGAAATAAGAAAAGGGGGGCCTGTATCCAGCAATGGGATATACAAACAAGTAATTAAAAAGTAAAGTAATTGATCAGTATGTACGTAAGTGTGTATGTAATTTATAAAACTTACAATGATAATGTTAATCGATTCGCAACAATCCTTATCCTTACTAATAAATGCGAAAGTGAGTTTGTTTGTTTGTTACGCTTTCAGGCCGTAACTACTGAACCGATCATTATGAAATTTTGCATACAAGTTCTCTGGAGTACGGAGAAGGACATAGGCTACCTTTTATCCCGGGAAAAAGTACCAATCCCCAGGGGTAACATTGACGCGGGCGGAGCCGCGTGCGAAAGCTAGTTATTTATAAGTTAAACACGGCTTATATAAGAACTAGGTATTACGGTACCTAGGTGTATAAGTTCTATGTAGTTGAACGGTTGAATATATAATTGCACTATTATCCATAACTAGTTTTAAAAGACGTTGAAATTATTTCTCGTCTATGTATATCTGTTATTTTCAAACCTTACACGTTACCTCAAACCAAACAATGTTTTACGTTAGTAATGCAAGTATGTAGGCAGAGATTCAAAGATTTATTCAGAAAATAGGCCTTTTCAAGCACTTTTTCACGTCAATTCTCATTTTAAATAATACCTATTATATTATATTCAAATTATTAATTACTAGCTTTCGCCCGCGGCTCCGCCCGCGTAAAGGTCGATCGGGAATAGTACTTTTTCCCGGGATGAAAGGTAGCCAATGTCCTTCTCCGTATTCCAGAGAACTTGTATGCAAAATTTCATGATGATCGGTTCAGTAGTTACGGCATGAAAGCGTAACAAACAAACAAACAAACAAGCAAACAAACTCACTTTCGCATTTATAATATTAGTAAGGATTGTCCAAAAGCTACAAACTACTAGCGTTTCGGAACCGACCACTGCAGAGAAGAAGACGCCGAAAGAAACTCTTTTCACCAGTATTGGTCGCCTACTTGCCTGAAGGGCTTTGTATATTTAATTTGTTTTTTCTTTTCTTCTTTCTTTTTTTTCAGAGGCAAATACGCCATAATTCTTTAAAAAATATGGAGACCGTTTATTCGACATACAACAATATCGACAAATTTCTGATTCAAGATTCAAAGCTTAATAAGTAAATTGGCATAAGTACTTACCTTAAATCGTTTATTTACATTTCAAAAAATCTTTTTAAAATGTAAATTCAAAGCTACAAACTACTAGCGTTCCGATTACTACAGAAAAGAGACTGCGAAAAAAACTCTTTTCAACTATTGGTCTAAGGGGAAACTGCTTCGTTTACGATGTAAATAAAAACAGAGTGCTTGTTTCAAGCAAGCATCTTTAGTACAACTAACTAAATCTATATCTATACTTCTATACTAATATTATAAAGCTGAAGAGTTTGTTTGTTTGTTTGAACGCGCTAGTCAGGAACTACTGGGTTCGATAGTCCATTTATTGAGGAAGACTTTAGGCTATAAAACATCACGCTGTGACCAATAGGAGCGAAGCATCAATATTTTTTTTTTAAAACGGGTGAAAATTATTCATCGAGAGAGAATTTGCCGCGGACGAAGTCGCGGGCAACAGCCAGTTAATAATAAACGTGTGACAGAACTATTTTCTAAAAGATTTATCTCGGTAAGATTATAGTGTTCTCGTAAAAGCAATGTCCGTAGCCAGTTGACGCCTGCAAGCGGTGGCGGGGGGTACCTTCGTTGACAGCGCTAAGGTCAGTGGCGGGGTGCGGGGCGGGCGGCGGCGGGGGCGGCACGGCGGGCCGCGACAGCCGCTCCGAGCGTTCGGGCCGCTCGGGCCGCTCGGGCCGCTCGGACCGCTCCACCGCCAGGCAGGGGGACGACTCGGCCCAGGGCCGCCTACCGTCACGGCGCCGCGGCGCGGACGCCGGAGACAGCGTCTCTGTGCTGCCAGGGGCGCCGTCGCTGCTGTGGACAAACAGACTTTTACAGCCAAATTGTCTGTCGTCATCGACTGGAAGCATTCAAGGTCGGCATGTGTTAAAGGCCTTGAATGCTTTTATTGTTCACAGAAAAATTCGATACTTCGATCAATTATAATTTGATCGAAGGTTCGATATATTCTTTTCTGAGTGAATATTATCTATAATACTTTCATTTTCATTCGTATGACCTCAATAGTCAATTGGTATTTTATTTCCACAAAACAATATCACTTTCTGTAAACAAAAAATTGTTTAAAATTTCAACGAGAAATAATCGCGTCAAAACTACAGCCATCATTATTGTCAATCGTGCGTGACGTCATTAGAACAAAAAGGAAGAGCTTCAAATGCGCGTAATCTTTATAATGTACAATGTGTGATGTAACATTTAGAATCTTGTCTATATACATATAATAAAACAGTAAAAATATTTTGTCTGTACATTTAGAATTTTTGACTGAAATGGATAGAGGAACACTTAAAAAGAAAAATAGAAAGCAAAAACTTTTTTTTAGAATTTTTTGTCTGTCTGTCTGTCTGTCTGTATGTATGATCACGATTATCTCCGAAAATACTGAACCGATTTACTTCAAACTTTCACCAATTGCTTTATTTTAACTCAGATTAACATTTAAAGTTTGTTTCATAAAAATCGGTTAGTTGAAAAAAAGTTATCGTCATTTGAATGAATTTAAGCCATGAGTTTGCCTTTCCTGCAAATATATAGCACTTACTTATATATTATAAGTGACATAGGAAAATTACATGCTAAACGTGGCCTTCAGGTCTTATAGACCTAGGCTCTGTCTACCCCGTAAGGAAAAAAGACGTGATACTATGTATGTATGTATAGTCTTCTTTTCACGCTTCAACCATTGAACCAATTTGGATGAAATTTGGTATGGGGGTAGTTTGAAACCCGGGGAAGGACATAGGGTATCTTTTATTCCGGGAAATTCTACAGTTCCTGAGGGATGTACACTAACGGCGGCGACGTAGCCGCGGGCAAATTCTGACTTATATATCAACGCAACCGAAACTGCTGCGCCTAGAAACTTGAAATTTGGTACAGGGGTTTTTATAATGATGTGAGTGATGAAAGGAGCGTCTGTTGTCTTTTTACGCTTCAACCATTGAACTGATTTGGATGAAATTTGGTACGGAGGTAGTTTGAGGCCCAGGAAAGGACATAGGGTATGTTTGATTCCGGGAAATTCTCCTGTTCCCGAGGGATCGACACTAACGCGGGCGGAGCCGTGGGCAACAGCTAGTGTGATATAAAGCTAATTTAAATTTACAATATAAAGATATCTCAACATTCCACTGTTGTTTATAAAAAAGACGTGTATTAGTACCACTAACATCACCCACGAGAAAACATGGGTGTCAGCTTTTTCAGTCACGTGATTAAATTCACGTTCGACGTGAAGTTCCCAAAAAGATAAATAAGGATGTAAATTTACATACAGGAGTGACCAAGCCCGTTAAAATAAACAACTATTCCTTTGGGACCAATACAGGAAACAAAAAGAAATAAACATCTTTATATTTTTTATTATTAACTGTGTAAACATAATTTGGCCTTAATTGTGTACTTGTATAGCCTATATATTAAAGAAATTGTAACGCTGTTTGTTTACCAATAAACGAAAATAAAATAAAATAAAGTGCTTAGTCCCCCCGGCTAGTTACCTAATGAAATATATGGGTTATATCGTTATCATTAAAGATTTATTCACATGCAACACAAAAAAAAAAAAAAAACAACATATTCATGCAAATATGCAATAAAAATAGCTAAAACATGCACGAAAAACCAAAAGAGCCAAAATATGCAACATAAAATAATAAATGAAGTCGTCATTTTAATTTTTTTTCCTGCCAAGCGTGGTGAGTATGGCAGTGTCCTCCTATGGAACGAAATATCTTTGAGAGAGGTCTTTGTCCTGTAGTGGACTTTTTTACTGGTTCTAATAATGATGATGATGATAAAGGATAAAAATACCAATATTACCAATTGCTAAATCCCGAGTCTCCATCCATAGAGTCAGTCAGGTAGAACGTCGAATTAGTTATCTTCAGAGCGCTGGGCACCTCCGCATTTATGTCCATTACCGACGACGAAGACCGCCTGAACCGGGACTTGAAGGAGAAGTACGTCTTCCGCGACAAAGTCCCACTATCCTTCTTACTGTTCTCACTAGTGGGCGTCGTCGGCTTCTCTGGAGGCGGCTTGTCGGGTAAAGGAGGCGGGTCGCCGTTACTCAACCTCTTTTCTCCTAAAGCAGTCTTTAACTCGTCCTTGAACCCGTTGACTTTGATCACGGGATTCTCAGTCTTATTTAGTACGGGCCGCGTGTCCGGGAAGTTGATATTGCTGTACACGTGTCGGGACTCCGGTTGGTCGCAGTTGGCGTAGATTGGAGACTTCGGCTTGGTTTTAGACGCTTCGTAAGTTCCGTTCTGCGGTGATGGTGACAGCTTCAATGTCTTGCCGTCCATGGCTTCTGGAGTAAAAATTTAAAAATAAATATTAGAATAGAGTAAAGAAAAAAAAACACTGATTCAATCAGTTCAATGACAGATCCGATATAGAGTCGCCGTGTGCATGTGCAGTGATAACGTGCGTGCCATAACGATGAGATTCAATACCGGACTAGAATGTTTAAAGATATGAAGAAAATAGGTTCTAAAAAACCGTACAGGACCTACAGATACATATACATACAGACGAAGGGTTCCGTACCATTATCTCTACATTAGACTAGCATTAGACACTATTATTATATATTTTTTTACTTTCACACACGGTTGAGATTTGTTATAGGACCCCTTATTTAATTTTTATTTTTTAAGTGAATATATATCTAAATATTCTGTGAATATTTGTTACCGTTAATAATATCGAGCAAAAAACGGCAAATAAATTCCGTTTATTATATGGGATGGGAGCCCCACGGAGGGAGCCCCTTACAATACAATATAAAAACATCATCTGTGAAAATTTCAACTGTCTAGATCACGGTTCATGAGATACAGCCCGGTGACAGCCGGACAGTGGAACCGTATTTAACAGGATCCCGTTTTTAACCTTGGGGTACGGAACCCTAAAAAACTAAATGACTGTTATTTAGATTTTCTACAGCTATTTCGAGTCACTCATCATCATCCGATATGGTCTAGTGGCTAGGATACCTGGCTCTCACCCAGGAGGCTCGGGTTCGATTCCCGGTATCGGAATATAATTTTTTATATATTTTTTGCTTTTTATTTTATTTTTTAATTTATGTATCAAGTCTTCTTCCCTTGCGGGGTAGACAGAGCCTAGGTCTATAAGACCTTATCGCCACATTTGGCATGTTGCAGGGTGTGTATATGGAAAACGGAATCAAATAGTGATGGGTTGCTAGCCACATCGCCTATTGACGTGATTCCGCAGATTTTAGCCCAATCCCTCGACCGGCTTTTACAATCTGCGCGAGAAGACAGGCAGCTGGCACATTCTACGTTTTTTCTTTTTCCTAGACCTGCATGGAAGAGTTAAATTTATCTAAATTTAAAATTGTTATTTACCGCTGTATCGCTTGGTGAGGTTCCGTTTGATTTGCCGCATCTTCCGCTGGGCGGCGCTAGCGATCTTAGTGAGCGTGTATTGGCCGCGCTCAATTGGCGGGGATGGCAGATGCCGCGATGTCGGCAGCGCAGGCGCAGCTGGTGCATACTGGAACATAAACAAACAAAACTATTAAGCCTCTAATATTTTGACTAATGGTATATTGTGGAGAATTTCGGCGCCGAGATTGAATTGTGCCGTAGCTTAGATGGCAGAGCATAGGTCGTACATTGACCTAGGTCGCCGGTTCAACTCCCGCCCGCATGAAATTTTTTCACCATATTTTATTTTCTTAATTTATTAAGAGACTACTGGTGATTTTTACCATCTTTTTATAGGCGCCATACGAGTAAATCGTATGGCGCGTATACATAAACATTACACAGATACTAAGATAATATAAAAAACGAAGTGTGAGTCGGACTCGCGCACGAAGTGTTCCGTGCCATTATACTTAAGTTTAAAATTATTAAAAATACTTTTATTATATGATGTTACTAAAAATGCATGCGTTTCTCAATTTTTCCTTTATCTGTGCTATAAGACGTTGCTTCGTATCAAATTTCAAGATTCATAGTTCCTGGGAAGTACCCTGTAGGTTTTGATTCCCTTGCGATTGTCGCAAAAACACGAAATTTTGCGGCATAACCAGCTGTATCTTTTAATTGCTATGGCTTAGAAGTTTAATTTTTTCACAGCTCGAAGGATCAATAGACCTGAGTATTTGATATGAATTTCAGCTTGATACCTCTACGCGTTCCTGAGAAAAAGGTTCTTGACAGACCGACAGACAGACGGACAACCAAGTGATCTTATAAGGGTTCCAACTTCAATCAAACTACTGAACCGATTTCGATGAAATTCAAGTAGAACCGATTGGAAAGCATATCCAACCAACATGCATAGGTTCCCGAAAAAAATTCATATCTGTTCATAAATGACGGCGTTACCTATGTTATAATATAAACCAACCAATAACATTATAATGGAGAACCTCCTCCTTTTTAGTTTTGGAGTCATGGCTGTGCTGTCTATAGTATGAAATTCAAGTCACCTTTTCTTCATCATCGGAGTCACTATCAAACGAGTCGAAGTCATCGTCAATAGGCACAGGCATGGGGGGCGCCGGCGCGGGCTCCAACGATTCGTACAGGTGGCCAGAGTCGCTGCTGTCGCAGTCTGTGGGCAACAAAAAAAATACTTGAGAATAAATTTAAGGCGCTGTGCATCAGAAGAATACCGTAAAACGTCTAATTTTTTCGTCGCTCAGTTAGCCTTATTTTTCAAGGAATACTAGCATGAAAAAAAATAAGGTACAGTTCAATGATCAAAATAAATGGTTACATCAAAATTAAAAAAAGAAACCTATCTAAGAAAAATAGCAAAAAAGCTATATCCAGAAAAAGTTTCGTCGCGTATTACTTGATATTTTCGGCGACAACTACCACTATAATAAGTATACGTCTATAAAAAGTATAACTAAATGAGCAAGATAGATATCTAAAAATACAATATTTGCTAAATATTTGGTTATAATTATTGAATAATTAAATTAAAAGTGAAAATTAACACGGAAATGGCAGACACGGGTTTCAACTGAGACTGATACAGGTATGACACGAGTAGGTATATAATATATACTCGTGTCATACGTTAAGGGCTACAGCGCCTTAAGAACATTTATCTAAAGGCAGATGTTACGCTTTGATTTTTGGGTTGAAATCTGATATTTTACAAGTTAGCCCTATGATGTGCAAGTACAATGACGGGGCAAGCAAGACAATACCTAATTTGGGCATGGGCAAGATACGTTCGAGGTCTTATGGTTATTTTTCGCAAGTCGTAGGCTGCCTATGACACGTTCCGCGAGGCCTTATGGCTCTTTTTTGCAAATCGTAGGCTTCCTATGACACGTTCCGCGAGGCCTTGGGGCTCTTTTTTGCAAATCGTAGGCTTCCTAGGACACGTTCCGCGAGGCTTTTTACGAGATAACGTTGGAAGGGAGATTGATGCGTCACAATCTGAGCTCCCCCGATAGATGCCGAACGCTTAGGCCCATCGTGCCTTTCAATCGCCTATTCCGCGCTCTCGCTTGCACGCGGAGCGCGACACTTTTTCGTGCATGCAGCCGTCGTTCATCGATATATTGTTAAGAACAACATAAAAATATCGTCCTACCAGGACCGAAGTAATATTAAAAAGTTTGTGTGTTGTCTTTGACATGGTGTTGCCGTCTCGCTTTGGCTTTGATCGTATCTCTCTCTTCTCTGCCAACCTTCGGCTGAGACGCACGCGTCAACTTTTGTAAGAATTTAATTTCGTTCTATTTAAGTTAAAGTGTGTTGTGAACATTGCTGCACAGTCGTGCAATAAACGGTGTAACGAAAGCGAGGCATTTACATTCCCAACTCCTGGCTCCTTACATCGGCGCCTACGAAAAACAGTCCACTAGGAAACCACGTGGAAGAACTAAGTACTCCACAATATAAGATGTTATCACGTGAAGAACAGATAATAATTTACCAATGGTTGATTACACTTATCAAATTCCCAACGCTTGCAATCAGTCACATCGCGTCCAGTTTCCATTCACGCACAGGCCAGTCCATATAAAAATGATTATGAAAGCAAAGCGACACTTTTACTGCAGGGATTGCCATCCGAATCATGGCGGTGACCTTCCCAACCGGAGTCTCGAGGTCTTTGTCACAGACAGGAAAACATAAAAATAAGAGACATTGCAAAGTGATCGTTTACTTATAATTATGATTACAAAACGAACCAAAGGAAATAGAGTTTTATTCACTCTATGCGGGAAAGTTCCCCAGTGACGAGACCTAGCCAATCGATTTTTCGCCTTCTAAGCCCTCTACATGGTAAATAAGTAATTCAAATGTGTACCAGTAATTCTTGTATATAGTTATGTATAACATATAATAATATAATAGTTATGTGTAACAATAGATTAATTATGCATCACTGTATTACGCTTTCCAAGTGAGAATTAACTCCAGCAATATGCATTATTATCAAAATAAAACAGCGGTTCTATTTAATTAAAAATAATAAATAATAAAAATCGTTTATTTTTTAAACTAAATACAATTTCCTTATGATTAAGCACTTAAATAAAATACAGTCTTAATACAAATAACAGAGGCCCCAACAAGGCTACATAACCTGTGCTTTGGGGTCACTGTAAGCGCAAGTACTAAATATAAGGATACATATTACTAAGATAGGTACTTAATCAGTGTAGCGCTGAACTCCACACTAGGATTCCCTGTATCGTGGAGCGCAGCGTCTTCCCCTAAATAAGACTAAACATAGAAAAGATACGAGAAAAGAAAATAAGTTATATAGAATAAATTACAAACCAATCCAGATCGCATAAATAAAATATACATATTTAAGGACATATTACACAAATTGAGGTAACAATACTATATTTTATAATACTTATGTATTATTTTAATTAAAAGTTTAGTTATCAATTACGTGATAAATGCAGAATAAAAGCAATATAATGTAAATAAATAAATATGAATTTAGAAGAAGTAATTTTGTATATATAATTGATATTATATGTAAATAAGCTGCTAAATAATGTGATGTAAAATTTCCTCTATTTGCTCGTAATTTTTGCCTTCTAGCCACTCGCATGCCGCCTTTCTACATCTTGCTCTAGTCATATCAATTATACTTTTGTTATTTTTATAAAATTTTGAATACAAATAAGCTCCCATATGTTTAAAAGTTCTTCGCGCAAAATCAGTATTTACTTTCTGACGATCCCATTTTACAACTCTACTAGATTGTCGTCCTATTTTTTTGGCAATTTTGTGAAATTTAAGGATAGCCGATATAATGTATAATTGTCTAACCCGAGGATGTTTGTAATTTTTATAGAGCATATCAGTTGGATATAGCCAAGGTTTCCGGTATATTATTTTTAAGATAGCTCGTTGTGTTCGTTCCAATTTGAGCAGGTGGGTCTTCTTTGCAGATCCCCATACGACAATGCAATAACTTAAAATGCTTTGGCACAAACTTTGATATACTAGTTTTAGCAAGTCCGGATCCGCTACATAACTAAGTTTTTTAAAGATATGAGTGAGTTTCTTTATTCTTTTGCAGAGAGCGTCAATTTGATTAACCCATAGCAAATGTTCATCGATAATTACCCCTAAATATTTTATGTGCGATACTTGTTCTAGTGGAGCACAGTCACAGGCTAAGTTAGAACAACTGTGCATTTTAATGTTTAAAGGTTTAGGAGGCGCAGTTCTCTCTGTGATTCGAAAAGCAATATATTTTGTTTTTGATGTATTTACTGTCAGTAGATTTTCCTGCAACCATAGGCTTATTCTGCGAAGACCCTCCTGGGCCACACAAGCGACCGCGTCCCAAGACCTAGCATGAAAGATGATAGCAGTGTCATCAGCAAAAGTGAAAATGCGAGCATTTGAAACTGACGTGGAGCACAGGTCGTTTATATAAACCAGAAAGAGGGTAGGTCCTAAAATACTACCCTGTGGCACGCCAAACTCTATGTCCGAGTAGTCACTAGAGTTTTCTCCAATCCGAACTCGTTGTCTGCGGTTGTCAAGGTAGGATTGAAACCATTTAAGGCAATTCCCTCTTATACCGAGACATTCCAATTTTTTAAGGAGTATTGGCCGAGAGACCGTATCAAACGCCTTTGCAAGATCCAAAAAGGCACCTAAGCATTTGTGACCTTTGTCAATTTTATCAGTAACAAAGTCAACAAGGTCAGTGACAGCGTCCTCTGTGGATCTGCCAGAGCGAAAGCCATACTGATTCTCAGCCAAGAGACCTTTACTCTCCAAAAAATTTAAAAGACGTAGATTAACGACTTTTTCTATAATTTTAGATATAACGCTTAGTAAAGAAATTGGTCTATAATTAGATGCTATTAACGGATCTCCTGCTTTAAAAATTGGAATAACATTAGCAACTTTCAGTTCACTTGGAACAGTTCCTGTTTCTATACTTAGGTTGCATATGTAAGTTAAAGGTGCAGCAACAAAATATTTGATCCGTTTTAACAAATCATTACTCAAATTGTCATGTCAATTAATTATCATCAATACTAATAATAAATCTGGGTTGGTCATGGAGTAAGTGACTTTGTTTTCAGAGATATCGTGTTTATAAGCTGTATACATGATACTGAAACTAAATTGAAATTCTAAGAACTTTTTTCTGTATGTATGAATGTTAGCTATGGAGCTCTTAACTGAATTTTATGAAACTTGGTAGATATACATTTAGGCGTACAGGCAGGCTAATGGTATCTAATTACCGTGGCACAGGATAGGCTTCTTATTTTTTTCCACCTCTCATGATAAGACGTGGCCCCCATACAAACATAACATAAAATTTACTCGAACGAATTGGTTTTTTTTTCTTTGAACGTATTAGTACTTATAAGACTGGCATTATTTCTCAATTGTATAAGAAGCTTACGTTTCTACTTTTACTAAATAATATATTTTCCCAAGACACAAGGCAGTCAAAGCCTTAGGTAAATAGTAATTTACAAAAGCGTTTGTATATTTCAAATTTATCGTATTATACCGAAACACGTGTGCGTGCAATCAAGAACACAATGTGAGGACACATTCTTGCATACAGTGGCGGCCTTACCCATAGCGAGGCTCTGGGCGGCAGGTCTTTGCGAGGCCCTTTGTCCTTCGTGAAAAGTATGTGATGCGAAAGTAGGTCTGGTTGTTTGGTTTATTCAATTCATTTGTCATGTTTGACGAGAAATGCTAAAGTTATACAATTATATATAAAATATTTTTCACTGAGAGATTTTCAATTAGAAATTAACAAATACGAGTAGATAATAAATTTTAAAATTGGGGCTTGCGGCTTCTAAAACTAAAATCTTTACTTAAATCAAAATAATCGAATGAATGAGCTACGTCATTTTCGATTGAAAGAATAGCAAGGGCTGAAAGCCGATCTTGTATCAACAATCAATTTGCTTGGGTTGTTGCGCGAGGCCCCTGCAAGAGCAAGGCCCCGGGCGATTGCCCATTTTGTATGGGATTGTCGAATTTTTTTTCGAGTTCCCATAGAAAAAGTTGTTTATATTGATGGTCTGAGACACCCCTTCAAGGATCCAAAACGATCAAAAATCACCATGTATAGGGTGTGTAACTAATATTGTCTTTGAAAAAGGACACATTCCGGCGCATTACGGCAAAATGTCAAGGCTACCGCGTTACATTACCGCTGCAGCCCGCTGTACCTCCACAAGTCCACAAGTGTGGAGCAACGATGCATGCTGTCTGTTCGACGTATTTCACAACCTTTGCTGACCAGTGTACGTATGTAATGGTCAGTGGTGTCATCCTTAACTGCCTGTCCGGTTGTTGCAAGTATGGCAATGGGTGCGCGCGCCCGGTCTCCCGGGCTACTTGCTTTTCCCCATTCATCCGAGTAAGTAGTATCCCAATATCTTCATATCCTTCCAACAAATTCCTATCGTTCCCCAGCTTAAAAATGCTTCCGATGGGCCGCAGCGTCGGTAGCACAAGAGAACCCGCCTACAAAGCGTGGTGAGTATGGCAATAACTTCCCATGGAATAAAGAATTCTTGGGAGAAGTCTTTGTCCAGCAGTGGATATTTTAACGGCTGGAATGATGATGAATGATGTACGTTTGTTCTTAGCTGATGGCCTATGACACGGGGCATTACTAGCATATTATTTCGGCACATTGCAAAATGTCAAGGTAATCGCGTTACATCACCGCTGCAGCCCGCTGCTGCCCGCAACTCCGCAAGTGTGGGGCAAACTATTTTTAACTGGCTTCTTCTTCTTCTTAAGAGCATTGTAGCTCTTGTCGTTAGAGTATGCGCAAAAATTCTCTAATTTCTGCTTTATTCTTTAGTTCTTCGATACGTCATGACTTCAGTCTTCTTTGAAGTTAGTCAACAACATTTTGAATAGTGTACGTATAAATATGCTCAAACATCGGTTAGCTTAGCTGATGAGTCGGATTGCTAATATTGTCTAAATGAGAAGACTATATGAGGACACATTCTGGCATGTTACAGCAAAATGTCAAGGTTGTCGCGTTACATCACCGCTGCAGTCCGCTGCTGCAGGCAACTCTACAAGTGTGGGGCAATGACGCATGCTGTCTGTCTGACGCATTTCACAACCTTTGTTGACCAGTGTGCATGTATGTTCTTGGCTGATGGGTCTGATATCTAATAATATGGCCTATGACACAGGGCATTATTGGCTATATTCCGGCACTTTATAGCAAAATGTCAAGCAAGGCTATCGTGTATCTTTTTTGCAGCCCGATTTACTTGCTGGCAATTCCGCAAGTCTGGGGCAATGACGCATGCTGTCTGTCCGACGCATTTCACAACCTTTGTTGATCAGTGTAGATGTGTATGTTCTTGGCTGATGGGTCTGATATCTTATATGGCCTATGACACAGAGCATTGCTAGCATATATTCCGGCACATTGCAAAATGTCAAGGTTATTGCGTTACATCACCGCTGCAGCCCGCTGCTGCCGGCAACTCCGCAAGTGTGGGGCAACGATGCATGCTGTCTGTCTGACGCATTTCACAACCTTTGTTGACCAGTGTATGATCTTAGCTAATGGGTCTGATATCTAATATGGCCTATGACATAGGGCATTGTTGGCTATATTCCGGCACTTTATAGCAAAATGTCAAGCAAGGCTATCGTGTATCATTTTTGCAGCCCGATTTAATTGCTGGCAACACCGCAAGGTGGGGCAACGATGCATGCTGTTTGTCTGTCTGACGCATTTTACAACCTTTGTTGACCAGTGTATATTTGTATGTTCTTGGCTGATGGGTCTGATATCTAATATGGCCTATGACTCAGGGTATTGTTGGTTATATTCCGGCACATAAAAGCAAAATATCAAGCAAGGCTATCGTGTTACATCATTTCTGCAGCCCGCTGTACTTGCTGGCAACTCGGCAAGTTTAGGCAACGGCGCATGCTGCCGGTCTGACACATTTCACAACTTATTTTGACTGGCTTCTTCTTCTTAACACTTTCGCGCGCACTGCCCGCCTGTAGACGTAATTCTATTGTTATTTCTTTTGTGTTTGGTTCAGTGTCCGTGAACGAGTTAAGAGCATTGTAGCTATTGTCGATGGAGTATGCGCCAAACTCTTTAATTTCTGCTTTATTCTTTAGTTCGTTGATACAACATAACTCCAGTCTTCTTCTAAGTTAGTCAACAACATTTTGAATGGCGTACGTATAAATATGCTCAAACATCGGTTAGCTTAGCTGATGAGTCGGATTGCTAATATTGTCTAAATGAGAAGACTGTGAGGACACATTCTGACATGTTACAGCAAAATGTCAAGGTAATCGCGTTACATCCCCGCTGCAGCCCGCTGTTCTTGCCGGCAACTCCGCAAGTGTGGGGCAACAATGCATGCTGCCAGTCCTACGCATTTTACACCCTTTGTTGACCAGTGTACCGTATTATCGGTTAGCTTAGCTAATGGGTCAGATATCTACTCGTAATATGGTCTATGACACAGGGCATTGTTAGCATATATTCAGGCTCATTGCAAAATGTCATGGTTATCGCGTTACATCACCGCTGCAGCCCGCTGTACTTGTCGGTAACTCTACAAGTGTGGGGCAAGAACGCATGCTGCCGGCCCGACGTAATTTCACAACTATTGTTGCCTCGCGTTCGTTATATATTAACGTCGTCAAACATCGGTTACCTTAACTGATGGGTCATAATTTTTGAAAGATGTATTCAAAGATTTCCACTTTTAGGAGGTAAAAAGGTAGATACTATGGGTTCGTTTTCATTCGTTGAAATGATATATATGAAATCATGATTTTCACTGGCAACCGAGAACAGGCCGATCGAATGCAAAGTAAGTCGATAAAACATAAGACCATATATGAAGCTGTTGAAAGTGATTGACGTAGCCCCAGATCTACAATTTTAAGGAGGCGGGGCACAAGCTGAAAATAACGCCCCTTGTAGGCAACCTGATTTTCTACCGATCTGTAATTACCGCCCTGCATATAATATTATATACCATATTTTATACTGGAGGGAAGCCACCCACATTCCTAGACAGGCACTCGAGTGAAGCCCACAAAAGAGAGGAAGCGTGGTCGTCCCAGGGAATTCTAGCGACGCTCGGTGGCGGGATTGGACTAACCTGGCCTGAGTTTGTTGCCCAGGACAGAGCAAGATGGAAAAACGCTGTAGAAGCACTCCACCCCACCCGGGGGTCATAGAAGATTAATTCAAGTAAGTCAAGAATATTATATTATGATTCTGCCCCCCTTCAACGTGCCCAGGTCGTAGGCCCGGCTAGCCTCCCTACCTAGATTCGAGGCTCTACTGACGTATGGTAAACCAGCAAGTTTTCAACGGGTATTTTCCCACAGCAATCGCATTACTGTGTTTATTTTTTTATGTAATCTTTGAACATTTTAAGAATGATTTTCTTTAAATTTCCTTATTTTTTATTATGACATTAGGTTTTGCACGTGCATAATTTTTGTGATGTTCT
The DNA here is from genome assembly GCA_947532085.1 of Elegia similella. Classification (NCBI taxonomy): domain Eukaryota; kingdom Metazoa; phylum Arthropoda; class Insecta; order Lepidoptera; family Pyralidae; genus Elegia; species Elegia similella. The sequence goes on along the minus strand of OX383932.1, from coordinate 26,834,098 downwards.
GAGGGATGGGGTCATGTCATGACCCCTACGGCCGTCATTGGTAAGACGAGGCTTGAGAGGTTGGAGAATTCGGGAATAGGTACTAGATACAGTTACAGCTACATGTCTGCGTGGAATGCAGCTAGATACAGCTGCATTCCACGCAGAAAAAGTCGCGATCATAAGCTTGTTGTTCATAGTGTTTATTTGCCTCATCGAATGCTTAGGTACAATTATACATGTTCATTTTATTTCTTGAATCATTTAAAGGAACAATCTTAGAATAACAAACGCAGCTCCTGACAACGCTTGGTATGTACAGTCGGGGCAGATAAATGTAACCCCCCTACGGTTTAAAATCTGTTGCTAGAGCGGTCACTTTTATCTGCCCCTGAATGTACACGCTGATAGATTATGCCGTAGAATATTCACAAGCGATAAAATGTGAATGCAATCGCGAAAACTCGATAAAACCAGCAAAAGAGGTTTTTGTGGACGAACTTGTTAACATTGACATTATTCAACTCTTGAGTATTTGAGCCATTCGCTGCAATAATTAATTAATATCATGCCTGAGTAACAAATAAACACAATTTAAAACCGGGGATTAATAAACTAATAAATTATAAATCATCATATTTATGACATCAACTCTTTACAAGGAGGCTGGGGTCCTTACCGTGCGGCAGCTTTACATATTAAAAACTTCGGTACAAATGCACAAAGCAGTTTTGTCATCAAGTTATTATGAAAACTTAGTAGCTCGAAGAGTTTTTCGTGTTCCCACTCCTGTGGTTAACACTACTTTTGCACAAAGATTAGGATCTTTTATTAAAATACATATTTATAACCAAGTAGCGAAATTGTGTGACATTAAGTGTAAAACTGCATCTCAGGCTCGTATAATTATTTGTAAATGGTTAGCAACATTGACTTATGAAGAAACTGAGAAAATAGTGGAGATTTGTGTTTAAATGATTTATGTAATATTTGGAATCTTTATGTTACCTTCTATTATTGTAACCAAAATAAGCTCTGACTGAGAATTCTAGTGTTAATGTCTTTATATGTAATTTTTTCTGGCTTCCTCGATCCAGGCTTGCCTAGTGAGGAAACCATAGGATAAGTTTCTTGTAAATAAAATTAATTCTGCAATATATGTTCGAATATAAATAGTATTAAGTCGTCCTGTACTATGTGACTATGTTGCAGTTAATAAAAATATTTTATTTATTTATTTATCATTGTGGGATTCTCTCAGACTTTAGAGATCTTTTAATTAGGATACAATGGGGCTGACATACAGTTAAGGAGCTCTTTAAAAAAAAACATTTATCCGTCTTATTATAAAATTCGGACAAAATTTAGTACCTGGTTTAAACCATTATCCGTCCAAAATAAATTGACAGTGGCAGTTGACTAAACGTCAAAGTGATAAGTGTCGTCTTATTTTAGTCGGATAATAATTTAAACCAGGTACTAAAGTTAGACCTCGTTTTATAATAAGACAGTATGGTATGAGATCTATTCAGTGGGCATTGGTACGCTTTACGTACGCTTTAAACATTGGTACGCTTTACGTACGCTTTAAACAATCTATGGATAGCGATGATGATTGCACACATATCATTCTTAATATTAAGGTCAGTTGACGATAATTTTACGTGATAATGGTGAGAGATAGATCTATGCGAGATAGATCTATGCGTGATAGATCCGGAACGTAACATTTTTCGTACATCGGTGGTCATCGATTTATAAGACGTCAAACACGATTGTTTTAAATCGGTTCATAGTAACGGAGCTTTGAGATAACAATCATAAAAGAAATATACAGTCGAATTCATAATCTCCTCTTCCGTCAGTGAAGCATAATCCATTTACTTCAAAGCTCAATGATTCTACACTTAGGAGACTGGCTAAATGATACATGATTTGCAAGATCCATAGAATTGTTATCTTTGTTATGTAAATGCACAAGGTCATGTTAATCAAAAATCGTTCTGCGCTTTGTTCAACATGACATACAAAAGTAACAATTTATGCAATTTAACTATTTATGTCGTATCAAAAACATCCTAATAAAGAAAGACTCATAAAACGTAAAATTATTAAAATCAATTGTAAGAAGTCACTTACACGCTAAACATGGCTTTGGGTCTTGTTTCCTTGGGCTCTGTCTGCCCCGTAACGTGATAATGTGTACCTATGTATTTTAAGCCTCTTCTGTGTCTCTTCCCGCGCAGATCCTATAAGCCGGCCGATCGAGGAAACGGGCAAAATTCTGAGGAATTATGTTAATAGGCAATGCGGCTAGCAACCCATCACTATTTTGATTCCGTTTTCCACCTAATGCCCACCAACATGCTAAACATGGCCTCCGGGTCTTATAGACCTAGGCTCCCGCAAGGGAAAAAGACGATACTCTGTATGTACTTTGGGAATAACTGATCTGAAGATTAGTTTTCATACGGAAATTATAACTAGTCAGGCCATCACGCAATACGCCAAAAATTGGTTCTCTTTTTTGATAGATTGAACTTTTTTCAGAATATTCAAATCTTTTGGCACCTTGAGAAATATAATACCAGTGTTGACCCCTTACACGCACGAAAAACAAACAAACAAGATTTCTGTCACGTCATAAACGTGTGAACTATGACGTGCAGAAATTCGTCAAGGCGGTGATAAAATCGAAATTTCTAAATTCTGTCAACATTTACTTGAGAATAGTACTGATAAAAGCGTCAATCTTGAAAATTAAATCACTTAAGCGTATCAAGTTCGCAGCCACGTAACGTGAAAGTGGATCGAGTTATTTAGAAAAAGCGCTAACCAACCACTCTCTGGAGAAAATATGTTATTAGAACCGTCGCAACCGAGCGTCGAACTCTAAACAAATTTGTTTTGACGGATGCCTACACAGGCGGAATGCATAACACTGATAGTAACGAACAGGTAGGCTGGAGAATTCCATCTATTAGACGTTAATACAAAGATGATGTGCCCAACTGTCCCTCCATCTGTACAATCGAAGACCTTAATTGGGCAAATGACAAAGGCGTCGCTGTGGCCACCTACTGGTCAAAAACTGTATAAAAGATGGCAAAAATGACCATTTTGACTCGAAAAGAAGAAGAATATAAAAAAATATTGTAGTCATGGATCCTTTTTAGAATACAAATCACATAGCATAACATTATAACCAGATTATAACAGACTGATGCAGAATACTAAAGTACATAGATTCTTTGTAAAATTATTTTTAGTGTTACAAGTATATACTGTTTTTGCGTAGACTTGACACAGTTCGGAGCAGTAGAGCGCGATAAAAATCACGGTCACATTATTATAATTTGTATAACACTTGTATAATATACATAATTTAAGTCGGATAACTAATATTTACACATTTTAAACATAAAATCGTATAATCGTCTTGGAGGAGTACAAAAAACATGCAAAAATATGAGTTCACATTGAGCATTGAATGATGATGCTCCAAAAAGTATGGGTGACCAAAATGAAGAATGAAGTTATAGAATATTAGTCCCCTTTTAGATCGTCAATGCTCCAACTTACTGAGCGAACAATAATCTTTTGAAAATATAATTACCGATAAATGCGATGAGATCTTGCGTTTCATTTTCAGTATCCTGGAGCACCGTCCTGACGCTGAGCCAGCACTGGCGCTCCAGTACGTCGATCAGTCTCACTCGGTCTCCCCAGAACACCTTGCTCGGGAGGACCCGCGCCTCCTCATCATTGCGACAATAGTGCGGAGACTTGGCGCTCGTGTCGATGTAAACAGTCGACGGCGACGTTATAAACACTACAAGAACAACAATTGATCAAGGCGCTGTAGGCTGTACTCACAATGTAGACTGTGAACGATTGAGTGCACGAGGTATTGTAGATGGATTAACCCACATACAGATGTTCGAAAGCATATTCCGCAATGCTCAATACCTTTCAAAGTCACGATTTCAGATTACTATTTTACAAGTTAAAACACATGGTGTAATGCATCAACATTTCGCAGAAAAAACTCAAGTTACATAAGAAGGTTGTAGGTTATCAAATAGAGTAGTTTCGAAACCGGTTTGCTGGCGAGCCCTAATCCTCGTGCCTCAAGTAGCAATTAGAAAAACTATGTAGAGCCTAGAGCACCTTGATCGCCGCAGTTCCTTCGAAAAGTCCTTGGCCTCAGCGGCGGCCCCACGCCGCCGTTCACCGGAGGCCTCTCCGATACCATTTTTCATCATCACTGTTATCACTTATCACTTCAATTTTCCTCACATTTTCAGAGACACTTGTGATACACTTCCTGGTGTCAGCACTTTTACATCTAAGATCAAGACTTTCACAAGATTAGGATCTATTGTTGAATCCGTTAACTGAGAGATGAACTAACAAAGGCATCGCTCGCTTCCTTATCTCAAGTCGGTTAAGTTAATAAAAAAAAGACCGCGTCGCCGGCAGCTGCGCTCGTCGGCTCACGGTCAACTGGTACCACTGGTGGTTTCCAGCGCCGAGAATCGTGTGCCGCTTATTTTTTCTACGTTTCAATGTTCAAAGTTAACTATGCTGTCGCAAATAGCATAAACATATTTGTGAGAGCTAAGTTGACATTGGTCCGTGGTTAATGCACTCCAAGCGGTGTTTGAGACAGTCACGGTTGAACAGGTAAACGCAACTAAACCGTCATTGCGAAATGCACACTTGAATTCTAATACTGCAGCGAGTTTTGCAAGACGCAAAACTTCTCTTTCCAAATAACTAATACAAATTATAGAAGACTTGCTCCATTGAATTTGAAGGTAAATTAGATACAATTGATCAGCAAATTGAATCGGTTATGGTGCAGTTACAAAATCATGAGATATGAGCGTGCGTGTATGGCGTTGCAATCAGAGCATTGCAGGTTGCGAAACAATGAAGGCGTAGCGAATAATCAGTTCCGCGGAAGGAGGCTGCACGCTGAACAACGCATACCAGCTCATAAAGCGGTTACAGGTGTGGCAGTAACGTATCGCGTAATTCAATTGAAACTAATTAAAAATACGTAACTAGTACTAAAAATGAAATTGATAATTTTTGTATGTAGATAAATTTTAAGTTAGCTTGAGATAAGTTATTTCTTTGTACTCTGTGTGCTCACTATTGTCTGGATGTTAATGAGAAGTCACGTAGTATGATTAATTTTAAATTATTACATAAAAATAAAGGTGCTGCTATTTACAATACATCACAAATAAACACAGTAAGTACTCTTAGGTGAACTAAATTGGAATCAAATATTGAGTCGGCGACTAAAGAGATTGTAAACGATATTTTAGTAGATTAGGTCATTCATGGCATTGGATTTTTAAGAAAAGTTGTATTGTGTATCGATTCAATTTACGCTTCATTTCACGATTCAACTAGGTATTTCGTTAAGTTATGTACTTGGACTATTCGCAACACAAGCTCGTTAAGATTCCTTCCATCGATTACAGTTGTGATGTATTAGTGTGTTGAATCTTCCAAATCGTATGATTTATGATATGGGATTTATTGGTTACATACAAGGAAATTTACATCGTGAGAAGGCAAAACTAGGAACCAAATTATCAAATAGTCAATAAGTACGTGGAGATTTATATGTTGAACCTTATCATTGGTAATTTAAAGATTTATTCAGAAATGTTATAAATTAATGTGACAGTTCCGGCTTATAAGTTCGACCGTGAGATCTGCGGATACAAATAGTGTATGCGTCAAAAACGTGTTTGACTTTTAACTTCTAATGGCCACATTAATTGCAAATCTTAGGAAACTAGTGAAAACGTCAGTCATTAGGGTAACTGGAAATAAATACGTTATTTGGCCAATTAAGAGGACCACAGGCAGAAAGTTTGTGGACACGCAACATAATTTCAAAAGTAAAACTGCGTTTAAACAAATTCACAGTTGTTAACTCTGAATCGGTGCTACTAATAGATGAAACCGTATGTTTAAAGATTAACAATGTAAACCAAGCCCATTTTGATGGACCGAAGCGAAGCGTGACAGAAGATAATGTGCAATTAGCGATAAACAGACACTAGAAAGTAAAATGCGTAAACATAGTGGGTGTGCCGCAAGTTTATATGTGTTTGGAAGCTGTAATTTTTCGCGATTACACGATAAATTTTGACACAGCGCAGCCGGCCGGCACGAGAACAAAACAAGCGTACCGATGCCACTATTGTGAGATTCAACAATAGGGACGACAAAAAGTATGTCAACACAAACACTGACGATTGCACTAATTTATCACTAATACGCGAGTTGATATTTTTTCACGGTTAATGGTTTGTAGACACGAATGGTACTTTCACTGGCGGGGTGCACGCGGCGCGTCCGTTCAAGTGCGCGGGCGCAGGGCTGACTCGCGATCGCGCTGCCCCGCGCCGTCCGCCGTCCCTCTCCCACGCGAGCCTTTTGCGGCAATTGTAGCAAACACCAGTGTGTAGGTGTACCAGAATCGCCTTATTAGCATCACCCCTGTATTTTGAAGTCGAATACGCGGAGACACGTCAGGATAACGTCACTCGTTAGTCGTTTCCAACTCACGTTTCATTGAGATTAAAGATTGTAATCTGATGATTGGGCCTTCAAATAGGCAGACAATTTAAAGAAACTCTAGTTAAACGATAAAATAATTAAAGTTATTCACTAGGTAGATATAAGCTGGAATTTAAATAAAGCTATAATATCTACATTTTAGAAAACCGGTTCTGCTTCGAGAATTTAGGGCGACAAGCTATCAATTAAGCTATAAATTAAACTATGCTGCCAATATCGAAATCAGCGAAACCGCAGACAATAGTGAGGTAGTGAGTAACAATGCCGATACCAAAAACTTGCAGGCGGTAAAGACTTGCTAATTGTAATTCGCAAGAAAACTGGAGCACCGCTCTCGATCGAGTCTATGATGTGACATAATGTCGGCAAAGTCGCCACAAGTGGGACGGATAAATAATTGATCCCACGTTCGGATATTTTGACTGCGACGCTTGCAAAATTTAAGATTTAGCGCATCGCTCCCGTCTTGCATTCTACTCAGACTTTTGCGGTTTGCGCCACGGCTGAGTGACGGGCTACCGGTTGCTCAACGAAGGCTACTCGCCAAATCAGTGATAGCATCGGTTTCCTGCTCCTCGCGTTTTACAACTAATTGGTCTTTCTACATTTTCCACAATCGGTCTACACGCACGACATTTCCACGCATGCTGCAACGCCCGCCAGCAGTAATAGCCATCTTATGAATTTAACAAGTGGACGACGTAACCGGACTATTGTATCGGACTTCAAAAAGAATTCTCATAATTATGTAGTTGTTTACAATTTGTTCAAAATTGCTTAGCGAAAGTCATAAATTATTCCTAATTTCTAAAATCAATTTCGCATAATTATTTTGGACACTTGTGTTGTTTCATCGTCTGTTGTTTATTTTGTCAGACTTTCGATTAGCATGAAAGCTTCTCCATATACTTCAATACCATGATCTGATAGGTACTGTGTCTCTTCAACAATTTAGATTTCTCATATTAACCGGTGGTTTATGGTTTTTATCGCAGCATTGTGTGTCTGGGATAATTTCATATCAGTCATTGTTTACTGTACAGATGTTTAAATCTTACTTTTGCCTTGTTTATTGATAGCTTTCATATGCCTACATAGTTGGTCATGCATTCCTCCAATAGCTTTATCTTTCCGAGACCAGTCAAGTCCAGCGACTAGTGCGGCCGAGGGCTTGTTCTAAACATGCATATCATTTTAATGGTTCAAGTCATCGCATTACTCGCCTATTTGGCCAGGCCTCGGCGGTCGTTACGCAAATCAAAACATTAGAGCCTACAGCCAGAATACTTTTTGGTATGCATGATTTGTAATGTTTACGAACGTTTTTCTTGGACGGTCAAGGATGAGTAATGTGTAGGTAGAAAGGTTGTTTGGAGTTATACGACAATACGTTGCAATGAATTCCTTTGTTGTCAGCATGGGTTGTTTGAAAATATAAAATATACTGTGTATTGTTTCGAAATAGCAGGAAACAATGATTAATAAAGCAATGAAAGATGTACCAAAAAGCAACTACCGATATTAAGTGTGTTAGATTATTGATCATCTTTTTTTAGTTGAAAAACAAAACCTACTACTTCAACCAAACATTGAACCGATTTACCGATTTTAACCAATCAAACACACCTTTCGAAAGAATTTTTCAAATCAGTTTACAGATGACTAGGTTACAAAAAACGAACGGTTTAATAAAGAACCTCCTCCTTTTTTGAAGTTCAATAAAAATTACAAAAAAAAATTATTAGTTTATCAATTTGCTTGATTTATGAGTAACAAAACTAGCCAATTGCAAGTCGTACAAACTAAAGGGTTCCGTACAATATTTGTCGTATCCCGTTTTTAGCCTTTGTGTACGGAGCCCTAAAACGACAGGTGTACGGAGCGAAGACGATTTACAGTTAATGAAAGCAAATGAGTACTTTGCATTTCAGGAACACGTTGCTAATACATTCACCATACATTATAAAGAACAACTGTTGTGGCTATCAGGAAGTGCAATGCTGAACGAAGGTGAACTGGACTTATTAAAAACTTGTTACACTGTGATGCGTTGACTCATTTATATATCAAGTTAGATCCTGGATTTTTTATGACATAGGACGGCAACCGTGCAAGCGTCACCTGATGGTAAGTGAAGTGATCACCGCTGCCCATAGACAACTGCAACACCTAGGGTGTGACAAGAGCGTTGCCGGCCTTTTGAGAAAACATAGACTCGTTTTTGGAATGTTCCAATGTCGCAATTCGGGAATAACACCGCAGGAAGTAAAAATTTGATTAATAAATCCGGTATTTTTACATAAGACATACGTACATATATAGTAAATGCTGAACATTTGACAGATTAACTAATATTCAATTATTTTCTAGAACTTTTCTAATAGATTTCTAAATCATCGATACCTAATACCCCGAACTTTTATTTTCGTTCAATTGGAAATGATTAATCAGAGGTCAAACAAATATTTTCTCACGACAGTCGTTTACCATTTCGTCTTGGAACTGAATAGCTAACCGATTATTAACGGGGGACACAGTCGTCTCTGACCGGGTTCAAATTGAGCGTGAAATGTGTTTGTCGTGTCTCATTTTTGTGCTTCATGCACTGATTGGATATTCTTTTTATGCATGGTTGAACAGCATGCAGCTCAGTAATAAATAAACGAGCATGCTGTGTGTCGTCGACAAGAGCGATTCAAGATGCGAAAGAGGAGTATAAAAGACATCTCCACTAATATTATAAATTAAGTTCAATTCCGTGCTTCGGAAGGCACGTTAAGCTGTTGGTCCCGGCTGCCATCTGGTAGTCGTTAAAGGAACCACGTCAGAGGCCGAGAGGCGGTTCCGAAGAACTCTGACACCAGGGTGTGCATGGTCGATTGACCGTGGCACCTACTCGAAATGATGATGATGATGACAAATTAAGCGTAAAATTTGTATGTGCCCCATACGGTATTTTTGTGTACTGTCGAGATTCCATCACAGTACATACTTAAAAGCAAATCTAAATATCAGAGTTCTTAAAATATATGAAAAAAAATAACAGAAAGAACATGAGTGAAACGCTTGTTTTATTTAAGTTTATTCCTAACAGTAACTGTTGGTTTTTTTGCCCATCCGTCCCTTGTGCCGCTTCCAGAAAGAAATCCTGGATCCGCCCTTGATGCAAAATAAACACTTATAAAAAATAATACGAAGCATCTTCATATTGCTGCCAATCACTCACCAGAAATCCATATTCATAAAATTTTAGAAAGATTGATGCATATAACATACTTAACTTTTTTGACAGGCAATCTAAAGGTCAAGACATATATCATAAAATCGTCTGCAACACTTTAAATAAAATAAGACAGGTTTGTGTGTTAGGTTTCAATCATAAATCGACCGTAAGAGGTCATCGAATAATTTATTAATATCAAAAGAGAAACCAGTTCTTGAGACACAGAGTCATTGACGACAGTCTGTTTCAGAGGAATATTGTTTATAAACTTGCCTTATATTTTATCCTGTATAATGATTCCTGATTTTAAATAACCTGGAAATATTATCATGTAAAAAAAATGTGTAAAAAAAATGGGTCGATGAGTTGGTCAAAATTCTATGGGAAGTATTTTTGTTTTCATATATTACCTTTTTAATTATCGATGTCATTAAATTTTTTAATTAAAATATTTCCCCTTAAAACCTATATGTACATTAAATATAAATCATGTGGTAGACAGAGCCTAGGCTAGGGTTATAAAACCTAAGAGCCAAGTTTAGATTTTGTGGGAGTATATAAAAACGGAATCAAACGAAAAATAGATTTATTTTAATAAAAGATATAATAAAATATTTTATCGCTAATTGAATATAATATCCTGAAACAAGACAAGACAGAGGATGGGAAATCTCTGATTGGTGATTCAGCATTTTCATTGATAGTTCTGTGAAGAAAAATACATACACAATACTCGTTTTCGCAATCACGTCGCCAAAACTGAGGCGTGAAAACCTAGGCAGTGTCACTTTCTATGACCATGAACGTTCGACGACTTGGTTTGGTAATCAATTTTGTCTGAATAACTTTACCACCGACTTTATTCATAGGAGTACTGTGTCTCATTTTAACGTTTGCCAAATAGAAGACAAAATAATTTAAGAATTCCATTATGAACGAATAATACCCCCTTTTCCAAACTCCTTATACAAAGAAAACAACGGGTCCAGGAGTGCCGGCAGAAGTGAAAACTCGCCTTTGCGGCAGTCTCAGGTCACGTGTCCGTATTACGATTTTTCGATCAGGTCACGTGTCCTAACGCGAGTTTTTTTTTTATCCATCCCAAAAAGTGCACAACGCCATTTAAGAAGTTTTCACTTCAAAAAGGACAATTAGAGCAGTTTGAAAAACACTACCATCATGAATATGGTGCTTTAAACGGTACTGCACGAAATTGTGAAAATTTACGTGTTTTCAAGTCACTAGTACTATGCACTGAATTAATGAAATACATCAAAAGTATTTGTTAATTTAGGTCGATCCTTGGCCAAGATCGCCCCCTTGTTGGAATTTAAAACAGATCTATATGAAATTTAAAAATCATATGTATATGTTATGATATCTAAACACATATTTCTTCGAAAACTTTGTAATTTTTACGTCTAACACAATAATTCTCACATGACAATGTTTATATTAACATCTTGGAGGTCGCCCCTTTCTTATCAGCAGCGACGTTTTTCGTTTGCGCGGCACCCGCTTAAATAATCCCAATGCGAGTCGTATTCGAGTACTTAATTAATTCCAGACAGACACAGAATATGCAAACAAATTCAACAATGCAATGCAGACAGCAGTCTAACAAACACCAACTCTTGGCAGAAATTAGATAAGCCAAATTGTTTGTGCTGTTCAGATTTGGACAAAGGCTGTCCGGCTGCACGTCGCCCAATAAGGAAGTGTATTAGTGTACGAGCAGCCGCCGACAAAAGCTTTGAATAGCGATAATTGTTACTGCGATCAGTATTTAAATATAAATTCGACTGCTAAGTTCACATTGATTAAGCGGACAACGAGTCAAGTCGAGTAGACTAGACATTATTTCATAGTTCACGCAATCTTCTCGACATTGATGGTACCTATACATACTCGTACAATACAGAAATATCCCTAATTAAATGTAGTGGCTAACATTTGAAACAAATGAGTTCTCGCTGCAAAAGGTAGAATATTATGTAGGAATAAATATGAAATATAAGTAATAATGAATATTATACAACGTTCAGAACAGAAAGCTTCTAATTAAGATAACTAGCTGTCGCCCGCGGCTGCGCTCCCGTTAATGTTGATCCCGTTGGAACAGATTATTTTCCTGTCAATGTGATCCAGGTAAAAACCTATCTGTGTGCAAAAGTTCGCAAAAATCCGTTTAGCAGTTTTGAAGTAACAAACATCTACTCACAAACTTACGCGTTTATATATTTTTTTATAATATTAGTAAGGATCGTACGATTTTAATTAACACTTTCGCTGCCACTGCCCGCCTGTAGACGTAATTCTATTGTTATCTCTTTGTGGCTGGTTCAGTGTCAGCGAACGAGTTAAAAAGAAATACGTTAATATATGTGAAGCAGCAGATTTGCTGTTTCGTTGCTAAAGCATGCCAGTAGACGTCTAATATCAAAATCCCTGAAGCGCTAAGCGCTAGCCAATCTGTTCACTCGCCCATTGTGAGAATAAAGTACTTTATAATGACAATACCTACAGCAACAATTCAAATAGAAATGGATTGCGCATAGACAATTACTGTTATGGAAATCGGTCGCCTACTGCTGGCTGTTGTAAATAGCAGATTATATTATTTTATGGAACTCGAACGGGCTGGATTGTGCTTGCATCAACACTTTACACTTTCGCTGACACTGCCCGCTTGTAGACGTAATTCTATTGTTATTTCTTTTGTGTCTGGTTCAGTGTCAGCGAACGAGTTAATAAGAATGAAAATGTATATTCAGAAAGCCTTCATTAAAATCTTTCTGAATAGGTATAAATAAATAAAATAAATATATACGGATAAATCACACAGATTGAGCTAGCCCTAAAGTAAGTTCGAGACTTGTGTTATGGGATACTAACTTAACGATACTATATTTTATAGCAAATACATCCATACAGATAAACATCAATACAGATACATCCATATAGATAAACATCCAAGAACCAGGCCAATCTGAAAAAGATCAATTTCCATCTTGACCTGACTGGGGATCAAACCCGGGCACACTCGTGTCGCAGGCTGGCGTGTTAACCACTGCACCACGGAGTTTAAGAGAAAATTCAAGATATACTCGTAGGTAGAGTGCCTGGTCAGATATCTCGGTATCTAACTGTACCTACGCAAAATTAATTATGATCGGTTGTGTAACAAAAACTCATTCGTAATTTATAATATTGTTTGGAATTATTTGATAACAAATATAACCATATGGATAATTTCTTCCAATATTATTAAAAATAATTATCAGATACAGCAAAAGTGGGGGCAATTACATAACTCACACAACTATCTATTCGAAATCTTTGTAGTACGAGTAACAACGTGGTAATAAAGTAAAATGGTTATTTCATTGCACATCGCCGTCAACTGAACATTATATTTTTACGACACGCGCTTACGACAATAACTGTCTACACCGCAGAGTTTCATCACTTCCTGCCAAGCATTTACTCCTGTAACGAATCCTCAATACACCCGGAAGCAAGCGGACGACAGAAAGCCATCGCAACGACAGAAAGCCATCGCATCGGTCTCCATACGAGATCCGTATAAAACGAATAGAAACGGATCTTCAACGATAGGCTCTGTTCACACTCTGATGCTTACTTAGAGTTTATTTCATCATCATCATTACGGCCTGCGGCAGTCCACTGCTGGGCGTAGGCATCTCCCAAAATACGCCACTTAGCTCGATCACCAGCTATACTCATCCAATTGCTACCAGCCGCCCTACGCAGATCATCGCTCCATCTAGCCGGGGGGGCGTCCCACACTTCCCAGAGTTTGTTTAAATAACTATAGGTATGCTAAATGTGGCCCTTGAGTCTGACATTAAGGCCCTAGGCTCTGCCTACCCTGCCAGAAAACGCCAAAACAGCAGAGAAATAAATACTTGCCAAGAAAATACATTACTTCTTTTTCTAGAGTACCAACTCTCTCTCTCGCGTAATATTTAAATCTAATGTAAACATAGTCGTAAGTTTAGGATATGCGCCGTTTAACATTATAATTGGTCTGCTATTGCGTATGGCATGCAAATAAGTACATATGCATACCAAATGTAGGAGAAGATGCTAATCTGTCTATTTGTAAATATATTTATCGCTTTACCGTACACGAATGGTAATCACTGCAAATCCTTATCCTTATCCTTATCCTTACTAATATTATAAATGCGAAAGTGAGTTTGTTTGTTTGTTTGTTTGTTACGCTTTCACACCGTAACTACTGAACCGATCATCATGAAATTTTGCATACAAGTTCTCTGGAGTACGGAGAAGGACATAGGATACCTTTTATCCCGGGAAAAAGTACTATTCCCGAGGGATCGACATTGACGCGGGCGGAGCCGCGGGCGAAAGCTAGTAAATTATAAATTATGAATAGCACGCGACGCGTTGATGTCTTTTCTTACTCTTTGAAATAATAGTTTGGATATTATGTGAGGAAATATTATTTAAATTCACCACTTCAAAATTGCAGATTTATTTGTATTTTTTTTTGCAACTCTACTATAATATATGTTTATTTAAGTTTAAAAATAAACTATACTTGCTATGTTTATGTAGACTCTAATATGTATTAACTGTTTATTCCATTTTCCATCTACACGCCACCCAACGAGCAAAATGTGGCCATAAGGTCTTATGGCTCTGTCTACCCCGCAAGGGAAAAAGACGTGATACTATGTATGTATATATTCGACTAAATTGGGTCTTTATGCAAGCGTGTCACGTGATGTTGCCTGCGGCAGTCCACTGCTGGACGTAAGCCTCTCCCAAGATGCGCTACTTTGCTCGATCACCAGCTATACTCATCCAATTGCTACCAGCCGCCCTACGCAGATCATCGCTCCATCTAGCCGGGGGGGCGTCCCACACTTCCCAGAGTTTGTTTAAATAACTATAGGTATGCTAAATGTGGCCCTTGAGTCTGACATTAAGGCCCTAGGCTCTGCCTACCCTGCCAGAAAACGCCAAAACAGCAGAGAAATAAATACTTGCCAAGAAAATACATTACTTCTTTTTCTAGAGTACCAACTCTCTCTCTCGCGTAATATTTAAATCTAATGTAAACATAGTCGTAAGTTTAGGATATGCGCCGTTTAACATTATAATTGGTCTGCTATTGCGTATGGCATGCAAATAACTACATAAGCATACCAAATGTAGGAGAAGATGCTAATCTGTCTATTTGTAAATATATTTATCGCTTTACCGTACACGAATGGTAATCACTGCAAATAACTGATAAATTATGCATAGCACGCGACGCGTTGATGTCTTTTCTTACTCTTTGAAAGAATAGTTCGGATATTATGTGAGGAAATATTATTTAAATTGACCACTTCAAAATTGCAGATTTATTTGTATTTTTTTTTGCAACTCTACTATAATATATGTTTATTTAAGTTTAAAAATAAACTATACTTGCTATGTTTAAGTAGACTCTAATATGTATTAACTATTTATTCCATTTTTCATCTACACGCCACCCAACGTGCAAAATGTGGCCATAAGGTCTTATGGCTCTGTCTACCCCGCAAGGGAAAAAGACGTGTTTCTATGTTTGAATATATTCGACTAAATTGGGTCTTTATGCAAGCGCGTCACCTGATGTTAAGCGACCAACGCTGCCCATGGACAATTGCAACAGCTGGGTGTAACAGATGCGTTGCCGGCCTTTTGGGGTGGACATGGGAGGACGGGGTTGGAAGGATGGGCCTACGATTCTCTCACTCACCGAACGAAGCACAGAAGAGGTAAAGCTTCTACTCAACCGTCGATTTTCTGTGAGAGTGTGGTACTTCCCCGGACAAGCCGGCCCATTCATGTTACTAGCAAAAATGAATTTTGCATGTAGAGTGGCTCTACCTAATTACAATTACAACTGCATTTAATTACAATTTTACTTCTATAGTAGATATCCCCAACTTCTTCTTCATCGCCTTTTCCCTGTTTGGGCTCTGTATGTCGACTTTCTCCATAATTTTCTATCCTTAACTATATCAATATTTACCCCCCATTCCCTCATATCCCCTCTGACACATTCAATCCACGTCTTTCTTGGCTACTCTTTGGCAGATGTTCGGCATCTCTCCTTTCTACTATAGTAGGAATCCCCTACAATAGAATTCTTATAGTAGGTTAGTTTTTAGAGTGACCAAACGGAACCCTTATAGGATCATGTGTGTCTGTCTGTGACAGCCAATTTATATGACATTAAAATAAAATATTATATTTATATTAAATACGTAATAATATATATTTTTTCTTTTTTAATATATTACCCGTAATAAATTGTATTATACCTAAAATAGTTATAGATTTGAATTCTAGTAAAAAATATTCGCCTGCCGTTCCTTAGATATATGTTGCGATGCCCGACAGGGTTCATGTTGTACCTATGACTGAAAAACACTGTTTATATTATATGTTAAGAATTAAGAACTGTACAATGTGAAAATGCAATAAATAAATTGAATTGAAAAAAAAAAAATTGCTCCAACTCTTACTTAGCTCATTAGGAGGCCGCAAATAAAAAAAAAAAAAATTAAACGTTTTGTAAGCCATACGTAAGTTTCGCATTACAGAGAAAAGACATTACAATCAAATGCTGTTAGTAGTAGTTATTAAACGAACGTGACTTGACTAAATAACATTAATAGAAACGAATGCTTATGATGTATTGTTGTACCGACTGCGAGACACGCGAGGGGTGCCATCAGCTGGAGGTAAATCTATATCGCCTATCTATGTGGGTCAGGGTATCTGTGCCATTACGACTGCTACATTACAACCCAGCCGGCCTATTTGCTAACTCAGTGACCAACGTTTTGATAGTCACTTCAAAATACATTGCGGGTTTCCTATGATTGACTATTTTTATTAAAGATATATAAAACGTAATGTACTTTGAAATGACTATCAAAATGTTGTACACTGAGTTAGCAAATAGGCCGGCTGGTCACAGTACTCAAGAATCAATACATTCATAGCATTTGACTAGCTCCGTGGCGCAGCGGTCAACACGCCAGCCTGCGACACGGAGTGACCGGGTTCGATCCCCGGCCAGGTCAAGATGGAAAATGATCTTTTTCAGATTGGCCTGGGTCTTGGATGTGTATCTATATATGTATTTGTTATAAAATATAGTTCGTTGAGTTAGTATCCCATAACACAAAACTCGAACTTACTTTGGGGCTAGCTCAATCTGTGTGATTTGTCCGTATATATTTATTTTATTTATTTAAAGCATGAAATGAACTGCCACCGTGGTAAGGGCGTTTGCCTGTAGACCCGGGGGTCGTTGGTCCGATTCCCATGGGAAGCATACTTTGTTTAGTTGTTTCCAGTTTGGTTAGGACATTGCAGGCTTGAATCACCTGATTGTCCGATTATAAAGATGATTCCGTGCTTCGGAAGGCACGTTAAGCCGTTGGTCCCGGCTGTCATCTGGTAGTCGTTAAAGGAACCACGTCAGAGGACGAGGGCGGTTCCAAAGAACTCTGACACCAGGGTGTGCATGGTCAATTGACCGTGTCACATACTTCTTTTGAAAGAATGTTTGCCCAAGCTGAAGCTGAGACACTTAGCTCGCGCTTGTCAATCACGGTATAGCTAGTTCATGTAATCATCATCATCAGGTCTTGTTAGTCTCCACTGCAGGAGCATGACCCTCTCTGCACTACCGAAGCGTTACTTAGCCAGAGCAGACAGAGCATTTGGCCTACACTCTCCTCGCTGGCCGGACGGGTTGGAGAGGTATGTAATGTTAGGTATATAAAGTTCATGTAATGGTGGTACACTTGAACTTGAACACACTTAGCCGTGTGGTACCCGGCAGAGTAGAATAGGACCACTCCAAGTCTTCCCGAGGATGTTGTAGAAGGCGAATTAGGAAGTACAAGCTGAACGGAGCTTATAAACCTCTGAGAGGCCTCTCTAACCCGTCTGGCCAACGTGGAGAGTGTAGGCCAAGTCCCTGGCTGCTCTGGCCAAGTGTGTCTCTAGTAGTACAGAGAGGGTCGTACTCCTGTAGTGGAGACTAGAAGGACCTGATGATGATGATGAAACACTTGAAACCCCTGTTGAAAAGGAGGATAAGTGTTATAGTAAGAAAAATACATATAAATAGTTCCTATTCGTAACTACCAGCATACATATATTATACTTGACAATATTGTTCTAGCAAAACGGAGTCAAACGCCTAAGGAATCCGGCAGCCGCCCACACCGGCGGCCCATGAACTTGTTGCAACATAATATTGCCATTACATTGCCCACTGTTAGCACAAACTATAGAGCAATAGATCTGACTTCTCATAACGTGCATTCTAGCACTGTAAATCGACAAAGGAGTAAAATAACTGGACATTAGCAAGTCTAGGATAAACAAAAGGGATACAAGCGCCTCAGGAGTCAGGAATTCAACAGCCGCCCATAACGGATAACGTGATCTATCTCTTATCCGCCGTTATCACGTAAAATCGTCCGTAAGCTGACTTCACAGACAACCAATTTATTTATCAATATTACGATTGCCTGCTGCTTATATCACAAGAAGATAATAAGAACCTTTATATTAAACTAGCTTTCGCCCGCGACTCCGCCCGCGTCAATGTCGATCCCTCGGGAATAGTACTTTTTCCCAGGATAAAAGGTAGCCTATGTCCTTCTCCGTACTCCAGAGAACTTGTTTTCAACAATTTCATGATGATCGGTTCAGTAGTTACGACGTGAAAGCGTAACAAACAAACAAATAAACAAACTCACTTTCGCATTAGTTAAAATCAGTCCTGTCCCGTAATGGAATTCGTGCAACATTATTTAACCAATTTATTTATAAGATGTATGTAGTTTATTAAAACTATTGTCAGCAAATTTGTACTCGTACCTCTATTTTGTGCAATAAATGTCGTATTATTATTTTTTCCAGGTTTCATACCTCAAAAGGTAAAAAGAAACCCTTATAGGATCACTCGGTTATTTTTAATATTTTTTTACTTATTATATATAACGAAACGGAACCCTTAGTGCGCAAGTCCGACCCGCACTTGACCGGTTTCTTTTCTTACACAACGACTATTCTTCTGTTACCTCTTTATGTGTGCCGTGTTACCGACATGTAAATCGCGTTGCGAAGCCACAATAAACATTATTTATGACACTTGTACATCGACGTGCAACAGCCTGGGTACAGCCGATGGAAATTAGGACGTGCGATTGTATTAGACGCGTCAAGGTTGGGATTTGAATTAATTATAATTTGATTTTAATTACACAGTTATGCGTGGGTTCGGTTCATTGTGGTTTCCGTGGTACTTAAATATTCGGTTACAAAATTAAAAATAATAACCAAGTAGATCTACTTGGTTATTATTTTTAATTTGTCACGTCTATGATACTTTAAATATGGTTTTGTACCAAATTGAATAAAAAGGAGGAAATTTTTCTTTCATATTTTTATTCTGTAATCGTCATGAAATCCATTAAGTGTATAAGTATTATACTTAAGAGATATGTAGAGGAACCAGTATAATTAAATGAAATGTACCTCCTTCAAAACAGAAATTAACTTGGTAAAAATAAATCCAATTGAAATTAACATATTATCTAAGTACTAATGATTATAATAACAATAAATTGGTTCCAAGTACCATAATAAACAAGCTTTTGCTAAAAATTTGACTAAATTCGATATTAAGTCCGTTCCGACAGCGCCACCTAGAGTGATCGAAGTAAGTCACGAAGTATTGGACGCAATCACGATGTTTGCTAGTACACGAGCAAAATCATAGATGGCGCTACATACACTTTTTCGAAGCAAGACTGCTACACTTTGTATTTTCTATAATTTTTCTTTCTTCACTACGAATCCAATTTTACCATAAAAGTTAAATTAAATTAGTTTTATGTAAGCTATTTATTTGCATAAACACGCGATGTTGTAATCAATTTTGCTGATACATATTTTTTTTTATTGTTTTTAGTGTTTATTTATTTATTTATTAAGGTACATATTAAATTGATTTAGCTTTTTGGTAAACAGTTTGGCCTTTATAACTGCTTACGACTTTTTTAACAAATTGAAGTAACTGACCTTTTTGAGTGTTGCTTTGCTCCGGCGCTTTCTGCCACTGATGCCGCACCTTTTGCGACCAGCTGATGGGACTCTTCCTACCGCGGCTTATTTCTTGCACTCTGCAATCAGAAACCAGTAAATTTATTGTACTATAACTGTGACAAAATCAAAACTATATTCCCCCTATACATATGTATGTTGAAACGGCCAACTTTTACTGCAGTTTGGTGCCTAGTGAATCGGTTAATAATATTTTTATCGACACCAGATAACTTTGTTTACATTGCACTTTGGAAACCATGATAGGAACATATTGCAAAATGTATGAGACAACAAATTGGGTCATTCGGGATATTGATTGCAAGATACAGATCACGTCTTTATCCCTTACGGGGTAGACAGAGCCTAAAGTTATAAGACCGAAAGGCCACGTTTAGCGTCCGTTTCTGTTTTTTCACCTTTACGGTGGAAAAACGGAATCAAAATAGTGATGGGTTGCTAGTCGCATCGCCTATTGATATAATTCTTTAGATTTTCGCCCATTCCCTCGACCGGCTTCTACGGTCTGCGCGGGAAGAGAAGCAGCTGGCACATTATACGTTTTTTCTTTTCTCCCAGACCAGCATGGAAGATACAGGGTGATACACTAAATATACCTACTATTACAGTACATGCTTCCCGCCCAGCGCGTGCGCAACTGCAGGTTTTAAATTTAATTTATTGTCTGCTAAAGTGGTTCTTATCATTTCTAAAGCTTTTTTAGTTCTTGGAAAGGTTGCGGATTTCGTTCAGTTCAATAAAATATCTACATAAATAGTAAGTCATTATAAGAAACTAACAGTGCCCGCGACTTCATTCGCGTACATTTTATATTATGTTTGTATGGAAGCCACGTCTTATCATGACAGGAGAAAAAAATAAGTAGCCTATCCTGTGTCCTGTACGCCTAAATGTACATCTACCAAGTTTCATACAATTCAGTTAATTCGTTTAAGAGTTATGGAGAAACATACATAATTACATACAGAAAAAAAATCTAAAAATCCTCAATTTAGTTTCAGTATCATGTATAGAGCTTATTAACACGATATCTCTGAAAATAAAGTAACTTACTCCATGACCAACCCTTACAGATTTATTATTAGTAGTAATAATGATACTTACATGATTATCTTTTGCTCCTCATTTTTCTCCTCATCAGATATATCGACCCAGTCGTCACTTCTGTCGCTGACGCTGGTCTCGCTGCCGGGAACCTGGAACGCGATCTCCTGCCCGTTGTAGCTCACCACCGACCGCTGGCCGTAGATGCTGTTCGTCTTCTGCTCGCTGGATATCGTACAGTGGCTAATGTTCGACACAGTGTCAAAAGACAAGCGTTTCTGAATAGCAGAAGACAGTTGCTTTCTTACGTTACTCCGTAGCTTCACCATGCTAGGGCTATTGGGTATGCTTTCGTAGCAATGCGACAAGGAAGCCCCGTCTCCGTGCTTGATTGTATCGTAAATATTCTCAGAGTCGTTGTACCCCGTGTAATCCGATGACACGAACGAGTGCCGACTGCCGTAACTGTTTGGACTACTGTCCTTTGACTTTGGAGGTTGAGGTGGAATCTTTTCATAGATTCTTTCGGAACCGATCTTTTCGTAACTCACCGTGGATGTCCCGCTAACCGATTTGGATATTATATAGTTAGTATTATTGCCATCTGAAGGTACTGGTCGGTAGTTTTCAGCAATTTGGATACCAGAACTGGAGGTGACGCAGTATGGTTTAACCGGCGATTTACAGTACTCATATCCATCGTCACTGTCACCGTCTCCTCGCGTCCTTTCTTCCAACCTGTTTTCGCAGAGCTCATAGTTATGAAAACTATTTTCGTCGCCTTCTGGATGTGACCTTAGTTCTAATAAACACTGGTATATATTATCTCCTTTTGTACCTTCATTTGGTGATTCCGGAAGACTGTTTTGTGGAATTTCTGGCAAAGGACAATTCTTTTTTGACGACACACTCGTATCAGCTGCTTTGATAGGAATGATAACGACATTTTCATTATCTTTCGGCTCCAAAAGTTCATAATCATTCTCCACCACCGATTCTTTCTGTGGTTTTGACGTGAAACCAACAAGAACATCTTTATTAATAGCTTCGACTAGATTTGATTCAAAATCAGAGCAAGGATCCCATTCAGGATTTTTAATGCCCTTATTTCCATTTTGAGATTCATCTAATTCAAGTTTTTGAGATTCTTCTTGTGAGATTACAGGAGTATCCTGATTACAATTAACAATAACTTCGTCATTAGATATGCACATGATACTGTATGGGCTTTCTGAGGGAGACTTTTCCATATCTGTATAAGTACTACTTTTTCTTCTCCAAAGAAATGATTCATTAGGGGTAATGCATGAACTTAAATCTTGGTACGTTTTGTCTTGATCTGATTTGCTTGGAGACGTTTCCCGCGACGTATCTGAATTTATTATTATAGTTGTATTCTCATTTACATCTTCTTGGATAATCTCAACCACTTTCAAGGGTAATTTTTCCGAGTGGATATAGTTTGTTTTAAATTTCTTCTTTTCATATGTAGAATATACAGGTTCCTTCTTTTTCAAAATCTCAGCACTTGGCTTTTTACATTCCGCTTCTTTTTGCGCAGAATTATTAATAAAAGGCTTAATAGTTTTAATTTTTGGGACACCATCCTTCACTACTACATTTTTTGTTAAGACTAATGATGATTTCTTTTCAGGTACTTTTGGTTTTTCTTTTACAGTAATGTTGTTTTTAGCGCTATCGCTTTGTCTTTTCACCGTACTGAAGTTGGAATTTTGGGCCGTTATTTCACATTCAAACTTTTTTATCACATCTTTCACTACATTATTTTGCGGTATAATTGACTCTTTCCTTGGTTCGTCTTTCTGTTTTACAGGGCTGCCGTCCACACAATCTGATCCACTTTGTTCCGTACTAGCATCTTGGTATTTTAATTGTCTTTTTGGGGATTTTGGTATTTTAGTACCGTCTGACTTTGATCGTATAACACGAATTTTAGTTGTGGAGTTATCGGATAGTATCAGTTTGTCTATAGAATCCATACTGGAACATCGTTTTCTATTATTGCGTCTTCGGGAACTTCTTTTCTGTCGTACTACTATTTTGATATTTGGGCTAGAGCTAAGAGTTGAAGACGGTGTAGAACTGTTACTAGCTGAGCAGCGAGAGTTTGATTGCAGATCTTCTATGGTCTTTACAAGTTTTGATTGTTTTACTGATGTGTTGTGAGAATCTGTCACTAAATTGTTAAACTTCTTTGTCAGTTCAGCAACATTACTACTTTTAATTGTCATTGTCTTTAAAGCCAAAGGTGGCCGTCGATAAGATGTTGATGCGTTTTTTATTTTAAAACTAACTTTTCGTTGTTGTTGTTCCACTTTTTTCTTTACATTGGGCGATATATCTAGTGGTAAAGAGGTCAATTTATTTTCTTTAAATTCTACCCTAGTAGATTTTATATGTTTACCTCCGCCCGTACTTCTGGTATCCTCGCTTGCGGTAGTGATGGCTAACTGAGCATAGTGTATAGTCGGTTCTATCTTCTTGGCGACTGGCTGCGGGCTAGTAGGCGCAGGATTCACGGTAGAGTTTAAAAACGCCATTTTTGCCTCATTTATTGACTTCATTCTGTCATGCACAGGCGATAACGTTTTGATCGGGACAGAGTAGACACATTTGTTATCACTTTTGCTTTCCTTAATAGCCATGCTATCGTTTTCTGGCAGAATGAAGTTCTTCAACAGCGCCTTGATAGTCCCGTGCTCTCTCCCGTCGGTGTTGAAACCTTTTATCGACGTAATCAGTTTGTTCGTCGGTATAGCTTCCCCTTCCATTAGATTGCTCAATAACATTTGTGATGGATATCTCGGTCCGCTTGTCTACGCCATCTGCAACAATTAAATTACACATTAGTGCGATTGAAGGAAATGATTACGTGTCGTAAATGTATCGATTTGTTTCAGGCGATCTTATAATATCAATAAAGTAAATATGCTTAGTTAACAAGTGAACAATGGGTAACAAGTGAAAAACGAAAGTTTAAAGAGTCGGCATGTGGTTTCTGCCATGTTTGACACACTATGTGTGATTTTCCCGTGTCGTTAGTTTAATAGCAGCCATTGTGGCTTGACGATTCCCACGTGATTGCATCGGTACATGGCGAAGTTGGACAGGTGTCAGGGCATTTACGAGTCGTTAGCAAATGTATTCTCGTTACAAATCATTTAGTGCCTTACCTATGTGTGAAGTGTTGTTTATTACTTAATTACCTGTCACTTTGGGAGTGTTCTTATTGCAGTATATTATTACGTTTAATTATTTGTATAGTTATTTTAAGAATAATAAGTAACTAAACGTGTGAGGGTCAGTTAAAAACATACAAAGCACTGTGGTTCTGAAAATGTAAAGCAGAATTTAATGAACAAATTTTGTAATAATAATAGAGTAGCGATAGGAAAGAAAACCTTTCATATCGGTAACGGTAACGAGATAAATTTAATTCTAAATTTAAAACTTTATTTACCAAAGAAAATGGTACAAAAGGTGGATTTAATGCTATTAGCATTCTCTATCAGTCAGTGACGTGCAGTCCATATAGACTGTTAGACACTGTCTACCCTGCAGTCGCTAAATAAATACAATTTTTTTTTTCTTACAAAAAAATAATTATATTAGGTGCGCCTGCAAAATTCTGCTAGCAAATACTTTATAGTCGATTTTGATCAAGTACGGCGCTGTGGCCGCGGCCCGCGCTTGCCCGCGCTAAGCAGTATGTATACGCGTAAGCCGCGTAAGACAAAATTTCAAAGGTCTGACTTTTCACGCACACATAGATTTTTTTTATACACAGATAGGAAGTCGCTTTTGTAGTAGTACAAGTAAACATCTTTCATCGACTCACACATGCAAATCAAATTTGCGCTGTGTGTGTGAATTGAAGACACTGTCTCCGAGGTTTCTATTGGCTGCCGCGCGCGAAGTAAATGTCATCGTCACTTGTCAATGTCATTATAGATATTAATCATACTTATGCCAATGTCATTGATTTACATGTTTACAAACAATCCAAGAGGAAAGTTTTATTTTAAAATTAATTGCTTTATCAGTTAAATTTCATTTGTGACAAAAATATTTTCATGTGAACGTTGTGTCGCTTAGTGTTTGCATGCCAAAACCGAAATATAAAGTGTTATGTGAACACGCTTTGGAACAAATCAAGTATCCGGTTAGTTATGGTTAGTTATTCTAAAGTTGAATCTTAAACCGTATGATACGTGTACGTGGCTCACAGGTTGTAATCATATCTCTTATCTTTTGCTTGTTTTGAATACTTTTGCGGTCGAAGATCGAAAGACTATCATAATATTAAACGAGTTGTATTGTAGATAACTAGCCGTATAGTAAGGTAAGGTATATAGGTGGTATGTTTGTAAGTAAAGTTTATAATTATGTCTACCCTATGATAAATGTCTGTGCACGTCACTGCTATCAGTCAACATTCCGAAATAAATAGAAATAAAATGTGGTACGCGAATACACAATTATTTATAACTAGCTTTCGCCCGCGGCTCCGCCCGCGTCAATGTCGATCCCTCGGGAATAGTCCTTTTTCCCGGGATAAAAGGTATCCTATGTCCATCTCCGTACTCCAGAGAACTTGTATGCAAAATTTCATGATGATTGGTTCAGTAGATACGACGTGAAAGCGTAACAAACAAACAAACAAACTCACTTTCGCATTTATAATATTATAGTTAGGATACATACATACAAATATATAAATACATATACACAACATAATATAAACATACATACATTAATAAATATTGCCACACATAACAACAAAATGGTTGTTGAAAATGATCTTAATATCTACTGCACTAACGAAACTACTGGAGAAGAAGTTGCATGTGGACGTTTTCTAAATAAGTACCTGTTAGTGACAAATTGAATGTCTCCTGGCAAGGCATTCCAGAGACAAGAATTAAGAAATGAGACAAGATATACGTAATGAACCATCCGAAAAAAATTCTATGAAACCGCATGAAAATCTAGAAGGCTCAGAACTAAACTCGAAATCTGGGCGATCGACTATGTACGAAAAAGGGCCAGTGCCCAGCACTGTCAAAATTATACGATGCTAATAAAAAAAAATATGTCCCTAATTTCCTCCTCATTGTCAATGTCTTACGAGGTCATTATCACCTCGTTGTCTGGTGGACATTCGCCATTTCACGGCGCATTTGAATCACAATGGCCGCCATTCGTCTCCTCGATTGTTTGTGCAAGTAGGCGACCAACCTCATTGCTTCTACTATTTATGGCGTCGGACATAAACCTCCATTTATTGTTTATGCTGGAGTCCCAGTTTATGCACATGTGCTGAAAGTAAAAGCATCCTTTGTTTGGGCCTTTCGTTTTCTTTTGAACTTTCTTCGGTCAGCACTTAGAAAGGGTTATGGATTTTTAAGTTTGTATATTTTTCCTCTGTCTGCTCTGGCCAAGTATGGTATATCCGGTAGTACAGAGAGCGTCATGCTCCTGCAGTGGAGACAAAAAGACCTGATGATGATGACATTTTTCAAAGGGAAACCGTTCTATGATTTATTTTAAAACGGTTTATTAATTATTATGCATCTATTTAAATGATATACCATGCGTAATGTTTTCCTTCTAAAAGAGCAAGTCTGTTATTAGTATGTAAGTAATACAGTTCATTAAAAATATACCCTTTGCAGCAGTGGCGGTCTAAAGGGTGGCGAGCCGGGCAAGCGCCCAGGGCCTCGCGCTTACACGAGCCTTGCGCTCCGTTTCGATTTGCAGATCATAACTGGCCGCACAGCTGGCTCATAGACTAAGAAATAAGGGGGTTCTTTCTTAGTCCATGAACCAGCTCCAAAACCCAAAATCGGCTAGGAGCGCAGGCAATGGATAAGGTCACCTAAAGAGCTAACAACAATAAGTGCCTCGCAATCGAGAAAAATACTCGGTACCTCGGACGACATGACTTGCTGTTTTTTTGGTGGCAAATATGCCAGTGATGTCTGAGGCCGACCCGCACATGAAAAGTTGATGAGCACAGGTAATAATGAACGTCGCTATCAACGCATTTCCCATTTCACATGCATGTATCGGGATATTCTCCTATTAAAGCAGCAAGGGTCACAGTGCAACTTTCACAGCCTAGGAGCAAAATATAGAGGTACACGTGCTGTTGTCGACTGATCCCGACGATACACGACCGTGATGACAAGATGCGATAGCACTGATACAAAGATAGTAGAGCCGCGGAAAATCATTTATACGCACTTTTTATTAGCTTCACATTTAAGTTTGCTTGTCTGTTTGTAACCGACTTCTTTGAAGTCTATTTTGACCCACTTTAAATGGTCAGATTTAATTAAAATTATGTAGACTTATTCATCATTCATTCATTTCGTGTAGGTGGCACGGTCAATCGACCATGCACACCCTGGTGTCAGAGTTCTTCGGAACCGCCGGAATTTTGTTGACTTATTAAGGACCGATGACAATACAACAATTTCATAAAAGCGTGTTTTAAGATTTTTTTAAACTATATTTTTAAGTGAGAAGTTGTAATGTAAACACTTGTGTCTTTTGCTACACTTACAAACAATATTTATCGTGGTATAGCCGTGTGGTTTCCGGCAGAGTAGAATAGGACCACTCCTAGTCTTCCCATGGAGGTCGTAAGAGGCGACTTAGGAAATACAAGCTAAACAAAGCTCATAAACATCAACGAGACCTCTCCAACCCATCTGGCCAGCGAGGAGAGTGTAGGCCAAATCCTCTGTCTGCTCTAGCCAAATATGGCTTCGGTAGCACAGAGAGGGTCATGCTCCTGCAGTGGAGACTGAAAGAACCTGATGATGATGATAATGATGATGATTTATTGTGGTAGAGCCACGCTACCGGCAAAATTCATTTTTGCTAGTAGCATGAATGGGCCGGCTCGTGCGGGGAAGTACCACACTCTCACAGAAAATAGACATTTGAGTAGAAGCTTTACCGCTTCTATGCTTCATTCGGTGAGTGAGAGTGCCGGAAGCCAATTACGGACGATAATTTTACGTGATAATAGTGGAAGAGAAATAGATGCGGCACAAGTCGAACGCTTAGGCCGATCGTGGCTCTCTATCGCTTGTTCCGCACTAACGCTTGCACACAGAACGTGACACTTTCTCGTGCGTGCAGCCGGCGTTCATCGATTTATAAGACGTTATCACTGCTAAAACGCGCTTCACAAGTTGTTCATTTCACATGCGATTATCGGGATATCCTGGCAGCAAAGGTCATAGTGCAGCTTTCCCTACCTGGGACACGCGTGCTAGCGGATGATCACAATACCACGCGAGATCAGAACCGCGATGACAAGATGCGATAGTACGGAGAATAGTGGAGGGTGCCGCGCGAACGAAAAATGTCGCTACTGCGCAAGCCATCAGGCTGCGCAGAACCATTAGGCGATTAGGAAAAAAGATGAAAAGTCTTAATATTTTCATATTTATATTTTTCGACCTCCGACATGTAAATATAAATATTGTCATGTGAGAATTATTATTATAGACGTAAAAATTACAAAGTTTTCGAAGAAAAATATTATATATTATCACTTTTAAATTTCATATCTATCTGTTTCGAATTCAAACAAGGGGGCGATCTTGTTCCATGATCGACCTAAATTATACAAATACTTTTGATGTCTTTAATTAATTCAGCTCATAGTACTAGTGATTTAAAAAACACGTCAATTTTCACAATTCGTGCAGTACCGTCTTAAGTAAGACGTTGTTATATGAACTTTCTGAGTTGTGAATTTCATTAATAACTATAATAGTCCATATGGGCTTCCAATGTGACTAATGCGAGTTTAATTGTACATCGAAATACTAAGAATGCATGACTAATTTTCATTTCGATTGAGAATCGTGTACATTAAGTCAGGACATAGTTTAATGAATTTTTATTCCAACTTTTATTATATATTATACTAGCTTTCGCCCGCGGCTCCGCCCGCGTCAATGTCGATCCCTCGGGAATAGTACTTTTTTCCCGGGATAAAAGGTAGCCTATGTCCTTCTCCGTACTCCAGAGAACTTGTATGCAAAATTTCATGATTATCGGTTCAGTAGTTACGATGTGAAAGCGTAACAAACAAACAAACTCGCTTTCGCATTTATAATATTAGTAAGCATTAACAATTTTTATTCCAAGTTTATTCCGAACTTACCAGCGGTTGAAGCGTGATTCAGTCCCATGAATTCAGTCACAAAACATATATTTATAACACAAAAAATGACATATATAACTGTTACAAACGATACATATATATAGTATAGGATCTTTGTAGGATAGTGAGATTTATTTCGATTCCAAGGACAAAGCATACAAATTGAGCTAGCCACACAGTAAGTTGTGAACTTGTGTCGAACAATATAAACTCAACGATACTTTATATTTTAAACCCCGACGCAAAAAGAAGGGGGCACAGAAAGGGGATTGTATAACTGTGTGTGTTTCTGTCTGTGACCTCGTAACTCTCAAATGGACCAATGGATGGACCAATTTCAATGCGTTTTTTTTTTTTTTTCATTTAAAAGTCAGTTTCCTTGCAGTGGTTCTTATCGGTCCCTTGCTTGCGGTGGTTCTTAGCTATGTTTGGTTAATAGTATCAGCTCTTTTCCAAAATGATGTAAAGGAAAAATGATGTAATGGCGTATGATTACTTGATTAAGTGCTTCACGCGTGCCAGTATAATGATCTTCCCTGAAATAGTAAAATTAAGACATTATATTTATTCGATAATATCCATTAAGAATTTTCTCAGTGTTACCAAAGAGCTCAAAGTGGAATAAGTCAAGTGATCGATAACGATGTCAATGTATGATTGTAGTACGAAATGTGTTCACACACATTACACAATGATGCGTGGGACTCTTACTGATCGTTATACTTCCAACCAATGCGGCGAGCATGCTAATATAACTTCTAGAAAGTGGCTGGGACGTGATACAAATTAGGTGATAATAGCGTACACTAAAAACTTTGTAAGTTTTCTTCATCGTTGCGTTGCGTCAGTGGTTAAGGCGTTTACCTGTAGACCCGGAGGTCGTTGTTCGATTCCCACGGGAAGCATACTTTGTTTAGTTGTTTCCAGTTTGTTTAGGACATTGTAGGCTTGAATCACCCGATTGTCTGATAATAAAGATGATTCCGTGCTTGGAAAGGTACGTTAAGCCGTTGGTCCCGGCTGCCATCTGGTAGTCGATAAAGGATCCACGTCAGAGGCCGAGAGGCGGTTTCGAAGAATTCTGACACCAGGGTATGCATGGTCGATTGACCGTGACACCTACACGAAATGATGATGAGCCGTTTTTATATTTGTGTGTAAGTGACACCTAAAGTTTAGTGACTACGTCTAATGATGATAGCCGAGGCCAAAGTTTGCCGGGTTCGATCCCCGGTCAGGTCAAGATGGAAAATGATCTATTTCAGATTAGCCTGGGTCTTGGATGTTTATCTATATTATATATGTATTTATTATAAAATATAGTATCTGAGTTTATATCCCACGACACGACTTAACAACTTGGCTTGGCTTGGTGTGGGGCTAGCTCAATCTGTGTGATTTGTTCATTTATATTTATTTATTTATTATTTTCTCGTTTCTGGTAAACAAGACTTTGATTTTAAGACAACAAGACTTTGAATTGATTGAAAAGAATAAAGATATTCGTAATGTAGAGTTTTCTATAGAGAATCATAGATATAATCTCTGTATGTAAGTATTACCTAAAAGTAACGGTACTTTGCCCGAACCTTTTATTTATTTTCTCTGACGTTGCTATAACTTCAGAGAAACATCAGCAAAATCCTAAATTATATTATAAATGCGAGTGAGTTTGTTTGTGGGTGACGCCATCACGCCCTATCCATTAAACGAAATGTCATGAAAGTTGGCATACCCGTTGTCTGGGATACGGAGGAGGATACATTTTATCCCGGGAATAATTACTGTTCCCGAGGGATCGATATGGAGCCGCTGCATGTGTAGTTAACTTTTATCCACTAACATTAAATATATAAATATATACGGACAAATCACACAGATTGACCTAGCCCCAAAGTAAGTTCGAGACTGTGTTATGGGATACTAACTCAACGATACTATATTTTATAACAAATACATATATAGATAAACATCCAAAACCCAGGCCAATCTGAAAAAGATCATTTTCCATCTTGACCTGGCTGGGGATCGAACCCGGGCACTCTCGTGTCGCTGGCTGGCGTGTTGACCACTGCGCCACGGAGCTAGTCATAACATTAACTGTGTGTATATTTTATTAAAATAATCGGCGACAAAACTCTTTGTTTATCTCTATTGTGTAATATCAGTATACTCATACGTTGACGGGGGCGAGGTCCTAATGGGTGGAATTAAATAGTCATAGACAATATTTATTGTTCATGTTAACAACAACCTGTCCTCGCAGTTCAAGTTCCTTTGTAGTCTAAATCATGGCCGTTTCTCTTATTAATATTTACCATCGGTTGAAAGTAAAAGTTAATAATCGAGCGGATACTAATGCAAATTGACTGATGTCTAACAAGTATATACACAGGCATAATGTATTGTATGTCTGTACATCAAAATACAAATCGCGTTTTGCATATCTGGCTGAAGAAACCTTTCTCTTGGTGTTTTGTTGTAGTAAAAATAATTCACCATGTCTATGTTTCTTGTGCCAGCTGTCTTTACATGCTCTGGCAGATGTATTAACAAAAAGACTTGCGTTCTTGCTTGTTACGAGAATGAACGCACTTGTCTATTTTTTAGTCTCAATTGTTTGAATTGGACGTCTGTAAACGAAATGCTAGGTTTTACTTGTTTGTACTGGGTGGCGCAAAAGTAAAGACCCTATTTGGTTCAGCTATAACATTTTTTCTAAATTAGAAAACTAGATTTAGGTTTTTTTAAATGTATATTTGTGCCATTAAATTTCGTACCATTAGGATTTAAAGATGATGTCTTTTAAATGGTGACCTCCAGAGTTGATACACATTTGAGCCCTATTTATGACATTTTGCATAACTTGCCGTAACACTTCCTGCGATATGTTCGTTATTTCTTGACGAATGTTTTCTTTTAGAGCTGCGAGAGTCTGTGGCTTGTTCACATACACCCGAGATTTCAAAAAACCCCAAAGAAAGAAGTCTGGACTGGTCAGATCGGGTGATCTTGCATGAAATCGTCGACGAAATTCACGTTGTGTTCTTATCACTGATGAATTATTCCGTAAGAACATTGACACAATTATTCCACGTTCTTGGGGAGTAAAACGGTCCATGTTTATTTTCAGTGTATTTTACATTTGTTCACTACACAATTTTCAAAAACAGAATGACAGAAAATGTCATATAAAAAAAATAAAAGTATTTTCTTTAGTGCCCGTACTTTTGCGCCACCCTGTATTATTTATATTGACAGCTCCGTGGCGCAGTGGTTAACACGTCAGACTGTGACACGGAGTGCCCGGGTTCGATCCCCGGCCAGGTCAAGATGGAAAATGATCTTTTTCAGATTGGCCTGGGTCTTGGATGTTTATCTATATATGTATATTGTTATAAAATATAGTATCATTGAGTTAGTATCCCATAACACAAGTCTCGAACTTACCTTGGGGCTAGCTCAATCTGTGTGATTTGTCCGTATATATTTATATATTTATATTGTACACGTCATTCATCATCATCTTTACAGCCACAAAAAGATTATTAGAGGGAGGATATTGCTCACCATGCTTGGCAGGCGGGTTGCTGAGCGCAGTTTCTTTGGCTTCTTGTGCTTCCGATGTCAAGCATTTTGAAGCTGGGGAAGGATAGGAATTTGGTGGATTTGGGAAGGGAATGAAAGGTATCGGGATACAACTCATTCGGATGGATGGGAGAAAAGCAAGTAACAGCTCGGGAGGCCGGGTACCTGATGCCATACCTGCAACCACCGGACAGACTGTTGAGGATGACACCACTTTTTTTTTTTTTTCACATGTGGAAAATGCGTTATGCATACTGATCGGTACGGGGATACAGAGCAGTTATGCGGGACTCACACCCGCTAAAAACCACATGATTGCTCTCTTCACGCCATATTACCGGAATGGTGGGCACGGTGGAGCTACCACCACCTGATCGTCACATAAGAATACAATGAAAAATTAAATTCTACGTCGTCTCTAGAGGTATAAGCAGGCTGTCGAGTTATTATGACTATTTTTTTTATTTATTCTCTTAACATACAGTCGTGTACTAATAATATCATCGAGAAAACTTTAGTCAGTCAGAGTATAGTCACTCGGTAACCTCGGTAATGTTACCTTTTCAAGTGTAGAATTATTGTTATCTGTTTTATACTCGTCGCTGGACAGATGGACATGTGAGTATTTACAGAGACAAATTAAGATGCACTTTTTTTGATTTAGATTAAGATGCGCTTCCATGCTGTTCTGAGAGGAAAGAAAAAACTAAGAATGTGCCAGCTGCTTCTCTTCCCGCGCAGACCGTAAAAGCCGATTGAGGGAATGGGCAACAATCTAAAGAATCCCGCTATTTTCATTCCGTTTTCCATCATTATTTTGATTCCGTTTTACATCTACACGCCCTCCAATATGCTAAATGTGGTCATAAGATCTTATAGACCTAGCCTCTGTCTACCCCTCAAGTGAAAAAGACGTGATGCTATGTATGTACCACTGAAATTTTCTAATTAAGTTAAAAAATTAAGATTATCGACTGGTATCCCGAACTTCCTTACGGTTTCCAGTTATAAACGAAGAACTGACTTAATTTGGACACAATTGCGTTTAAATAATAATTTACATGATTACATTATACTTAGATCTTGGGCCTTTGTACCAATACTGCATGGATTACACTGTCGTATCGTAACTCAATATGAAACCAATGTTTCAATTGTTTATGAGTAGGCACTTATGAGTTATGATTATGATATGACCAACTAAAAACAGTTACAGTACAGCTAGGTAGATTTTAAGAACTGGATGACTGTGATGTTGAATTATTATATGTTTTGTTTCTGCTAATAGGCGCATCAAATTAGCTTAACCTGGACATAATTCGATAACTCGTAGTTTTTATTATTTTATTGGATATCAATGTTAAGTATCAAATATCAATGAGATATATTAAGTAAAATAATCGGGGTCGTAACCATATTATATTAAATTGTTAAAGTACACGTACGGTACACGTACACACGTAAAGGTAAATACTTTGTTAGTATAACTTTGAGGTGCATTCAAATGCGATCTCTTAATAGCAAAATTAAACTGTTTTCATTTTATCTTATTATTCAGATAACCTAAAATATAAACATACTACGCACCTAACTTGACACCATTACGCGATTGTATCCATATTTGCGAAGGTAATTTCTTATTACATATAAACTAATATTACAATACCTACATGTGAATGTGTGTATCATCTTTTGGGTGTTTACTTATCACGGTGAAATTTTTAACGTTTTGGACCCTTAAAGGGGTGACTCAGACCATCAGAATGAACAACTTTTCCTATCGGAACAATGCTGGGAACTCAAAAAAAAAATCGACCTTCCCATACAAACCAGCCGGGCGGTAGGACTCTTTTGTATGGAATTGACGAAATTTTTTTTCGAGTTTATTTATTTATTTATTTATTAGAAAAACAAACAGGCGCAGAATAACACACGTAAACTTAATTAAATATAAGATAGAACATAGCCCAATAGTTTTTACTACTAAGTAACACATAAATACGTTGTAGGACAAGTGAAGTTAATTCAAATATGTATTAGGTAATTAACAACATGGTAATACTAAAGTTCCCAGCCTTGGTCCCATAGAAAAAGTTGTTAATATTGATGGTCTGAGTCACCCCTTTAAGGGTCCAAAACGATCAAAATTTCACCATGTATATAAAATTCTCGTGTCACGATATATGTTCGGGATAAACTGTGAAACTACTGAACCGATTTTGATTTTACTTTGTAACTATCTGTTATTTGGTCCAACTTTAAAGATAGGATAGTTTTTATCCTATAGCGAAACGAAGGACAGCTAGTATTATTATATTTTTTCTGTTCGATTAAATTAACCTAAGTATATCTAAAATTAATAATATAAACCGGCGGTTAATATTTAATTTACACTTAAACTATGCCTATGAATATAAATATGAATAGTTAAAAAAAAAACTATATATTTTGCAATAAGTAATTGACGTTATGATGTAAATCCGCGGTTTCACGTTAATTTAATGTTATATTCGTGTGCGAGGAAAGTGGGCTGCGACCGCGCTGTTTGATCTATTGTTGCCGTGCTTCGATACGTGTCATAACCACACACAATTTTAATTGATCAACAAATTTATTTCATAACTAGCTTTCGCCCGCGGCTACGCCCGCGTCAATGTTGATCCCTCGGGAATAGTACTTTTTCCCGGGATAAAAGGTAGCCTATGTCCTTGGCACTCCAGAGAACTTGTATGAAAAATTTCATGATGATCGGTTCGGTAGTTACGGCGTGAAAGCGTAACAAACAAACAAACTCACTTTCGCATTTATAATATTAGTAAGGATAGATGTAACTATTAGCAATATTCACAAAGCATATAGGACGCATGAACTCATGAACATGTTCAGTCGTGGTAGAGCCACGCTACCGGCAAAATGAATTGCGGGGAAGTACCACACGCTCATAGAAAATCGACGTCTGAGTAGAAGCTTTACCGCTTCTATGTTTCGTTCGGTGAGTGAGAAAACCGGAGGCCCATCCTTTCCCCTTCCCTCCTCATTTCCTTCCCCTAACTCCTTGAAAGGCCGGCAACGCACCTGTCACACCCTGGTGTTGCAGTTGCCCATGGGCAGCGGTGATCACTTACCATCAGGTGACCCGCTTGCTCGTCTGCCGTCCTATGTCATAAAAAAAAATAATTCTTATGGCCCTGTATGTATGTATCATAGATATATAATTATCTTGATTTAGCATTATTCGGGTTACAAAGACAAAATCGAAGAAAAATAATACCATTATTTTGTATGGACGTCCGATGCTAATAAAAAATAATAGAACGAAAATATTTCGCCATTGGAGGAGGAAGTAGAAACTTTAAATTTCAATAATAATACACGGGCCGTACTTTCCCTAGAGTTATTTAAGTACAACGGCACTTTTACATAAATAAACACTGGCAACACACAAACCTATTAAAAACAAAAGGCATTATTTGAAATTCGAACGCAAGGCCGCACTTTCCGCGGGCCCAGAGCCCCATTAGCGAGTTGGTACGAGGATAACTGTAGCCAATAACGGCACATGCGCTCAATGGATCGCGGACGGCTTTGGAAGTTACCCGTGAGATTCCGCGATGTTTTTCCAAATTAGAAACGGTCAGCGAGAGTAGGGTTTAGTTTTTCACTACACCATACTTTTTACTGTTGAACAAAAACAGAGTATACAAAATACTGTTTTCAGAATCAAACTGCCTAAATTCTCTCAGACCTAAATATATTTTATTTCTTGTAAAAAAGAAACTTGGCAACCCTAAGCGAGAGTGACGATAACTAAACTGTTGGTACCACGGGTTGGTACTCTACTGGCCAGAATTGCAAGTAGTCACTATTCCGACCAACCATTGTACTATACGCTTTTGCCTCTTTCCTTTTATGTTATAGAATGTCAAACTAGCAAGTGGCTTTAACATTGATATGGATGACTCATTCGACAAAGACGATTACTTGGTAATAAAGATTCAAAAAAATCCAAAAATGCGGTTTTCATTTTCACAACAAGTTGTAGTATGACTGTACGATTGCTTTGATCATTTTCTCTATCTGTTATAGATAAAAAAAATCTCCCGCTGAACCACCTCGAAGAGACATCCCTGTATAATTGTTAACACGTTGTATAATTGTTTCTTTACTACGCATATACTTACGTAAGTTATATTATTATATTATCCACAATATATATGCATATTTGCGGGATTTACATGCCCATTGCTCCTTAACCATTATTACCAGTCATTTAATCGAAGCCAGTCATTATTAGTCATTATACTAACGGCATAACAGACGTATACTTTTGCGGTAAAATAATTACAATTGCGGTAAAATTATATTCAGTGTTATATTGATTAAAATTAAATTACCTAAAAATTCACTTCTAATTTACAATTTAATTATAATTATTACCTATAGTTCAAATTTTATTTCTCTTTTACCATTAATTTTAATGGTAGTGAGTACCAAGAGATCTCCAAAGACCATGCTGGTATGGGGGAAAAGAAAACACGTAGAATGTATCAGCTGCTTCTCTTTCTAATTAATAGTACCTTACTCCAGACTGAAAGATAATAATATGTCCCCGGGCCTTACACTATCTCCTTAAAAAAATAATCTAAATCGGTGTAGTGGTTGACGCGTGAAGGAGTAATAAACAGAGTTACTTTCGCATTTACAATATTACAGTAGGGATTACCACTTACCTAAAATCACATAATTATATTGCAAAATTGCGATATTTTGCAAAAGGCAAGGTATTTCTTGTGCTGGCAGCTCAAATATTGTATAAGATGGTTGCAGAATGAAAAGCTATTACCACGAAAGATACAATATTTAGTTTCGCAACCTCCTAAGGTGCTAAGGCTGGACTTTTACCAGCTTCATGCCCTAAAATTTATATCGGCGGAAAG
The DNA here is from genome assembly GCA_947532085.1 of Elegia similella. NCBI lineage: Eukaryota > Metazoa > Arthropoda > Insecta > Lepidoptera > Pyralidae > Elegia > Elegia similella. The sequence goes on along the minus strand of OX383932.1, from coordinate 26,796,330 downwards.
TATGTACGTACCAATATTATAAAGAGAAATAGTAGATTGCGACACAAGGGCCTTACAAAATACTTTTTGGTGAGGGCAATATTCTGAATCCCGAGCGTAGCGAGGGGTTCTAAAGCAGACAGCTAAATGAAGCGAGAGAAAAAAGAAACAAAGTTGGTACAAATGCTTAGGGTAGATAAACAGAGTACATATGATTGGTGTTTGGCGCAGAACAGATATACATACAATTAATTATATATACATAATATAAACGTATATTTTAACAAGTAATTGTTAGATAAGATAACACCGGAATGTAAAATACCTGTTAAAAACTGTATACCAACTGTTACCTCTACAACATCATGTTAGGTGACATAATAATGTGTAAAATTGTACATTACCTAATGAAGTATTATGTATTTAATGGCTAATTCGTGTATTTAGACTTTTAAAGTTAGAAATTTGTTGAAGCCAAATTAAAGATAATGATAGAATTAGACGCGTTAAATCATGATTAGACATTAAATTTTTTAATCATGCCCTTTATTTAGAAAAATCAAAGTAGAAAGCTTCTTATTTTTTTTATTATAAGCATTTATTTCAGTTGCAATATATGTATCTTGTTTGTTTAGGTCAAATCTTGCAACAAAAAATTTATGCTCTTGTGTACTTTTGTAATACGGATGACAATGCAATATTATGGTACCATAGACGTGATCTGATGATGGAGTCGCAAGGATATAGGCACTCATTTGTTTGGGCTCATTTGATTTGTTTAGAGAAGCACTTTTCAATATTAATCAAATAAAATATAAATAATCAAAAAGTACATTTTTGGAAAAAAATCTAATTTAGTAGGTTTTGTCGTTAATTTTTTACAACTATTTAAATACAAAATGTCATGTTATGTAAGCATTATTTTTTATTATTAATTGTTTTTAGGAAAATGTGTGCATGGAGAGAACATTTATCCAGAAAAAAATAGAAACAATGATTAGAATAGTCGAAGGTATATAATTTTTTAGACTACAAGTTTGTTTCCTGTGTGACGGCTAACAAAACCAGCTGAATTGCCTCAAAAAAATAGGTCGAGGATTAGTTTTTTTGTCTTTTTATGTATAGTATTGTAGTAAAATATATTCGGTTATGTTGTATTTATATCATTAGAACGGTGAAATTTGAAAGAAGAATATAAAATGGAAAACATCCTACTTATTTTCAATTATGTTTCTCTCAGTTAAAATGAATTAGTTTAACGAAGAAATTCTGCACATTTTTTTAAGTTTATTAAAAATAGGAAAAGGTGTAAAATAATGATTTTTATGAACTTACTGCAATCCCCAATAAAACCAGCACAAAGTCGATTTTAGCATTTTTTTTGTTTGAATTTAGATATCCACGTTACAGCTCTTTTCTATGATCTGAGAAAGTCTCCATTCAAAATACGATAAGAACTATCTAGTTTTGCTTACATATGTTACCCTGTAAGTATTGGTTATAAGTTATATTTGTTCCATACGAGTAACGTAAAGTGTTACAACTAGTGTAACATGAGATTTGGAGATTTTGAAATTTGCTAACTTTTTCCATTACGGTTTATGTATCTTAAATAAAAATAGTCAATCATACGAAACCCTCAATGGTTGTTGAAGTGACCATTAAAACTTTGTACACTGTATTTGTCAAAAATTTGCAAATAAATAAATAAATATTAAATATATACGAACAAATCACACAGATTGAGCTAGCCCCAAATTAAGTTCGAGACTTATAATATAATACCGTCGTTCTCTCTCTCTCTCCAATTTAATTCTAAAATGATTGTTACATCACACAAATGAGGCAGCTCACCTAGGAAATAATCAACGCTTGATAGAATAACAGACAAAGTAATCAACAATCTCCGTTTTTACTTAGTCATAATAATTACTTTTAATACACTTTCCAGCCATTATGTCGTTCGTAGTTTAACGATATAAAAGCTTTTGAAGCTTTGTTAATGCCTATTACCTAACGTATTCCGACTCGACGTTTATTTAGCTATTCTGGGATTTTATATCAGTCGTATAGCTTAATGTTTGGCCATATACTGAACAAAGGCCCGACAAGTTGCGCAATAGACGTGACGATAGACTGGAAAAAATCGGTAAGTTGAGAGAAAGGTTTTTACTTGTTATTAAAAATATATAAAACTAAGGGTTACTCGCGTATAGTCAGCTATTGGTAGGGTTGTAAAAAATTCGAGTCCGGGAGTCTATATTTGCAAACTTGACTAATCAGGCATACATTTTCAGACATTAAAAGTCAGAGTCGAGTCGAGCACGAGTCATTAGAGCACGGACTCAAGTCGACTAAGAACTTGAGTTGAACGTCGATAACAGTGGAAGAGAGATAGATGCGTCGCAAGCCGAACGCTTAGGCCGATCGTGCCTCTCTATCGCTTGTTAGGCGCTCTCGCTTGCACTCTGAACGTGACATTAATCGTGCGTGCAGCCGGCGTTCATCGATTTAAAAAACGTTATCACGTCAAAAATTGTTCTATTTGATAGCTAAACATGTACTTAGATAATAATTCGATTGGAAAAATGTTCACCCCGATGTTGGGACACATTGTATATTCATACTCATATATCTGACATACAGATATACGTAAGCTACCCTCAGGCAGAAGTTAATACAATTAATCAATATCAGGCAGAAGATATTCTTTTCTGAAAACGTCGAGTCAGAAACGCAATCTTGGCGCTCATCTTGGGAGTCTTGTGACCTTGCACAAAAGGACATTATCTTGGACCCAATGAAAAAACCAGCAGGCTTTGATAGTCAAAGAGGAGCGTGGGTAAAATTGAACAGATTCCGAACAGGATACGGACGGTCTAATCACCACCTCTATAAGTGGGGCTACAAAGACTCTCCAGAATGTGTGCCAGGGAACAAACGTTGTGGCATATTGTCGAAGAGTGCCCACTCTATGGTTTCCCTGGAGGCCTTAACGAACTCCATTCCCTTTCGCCAGCAGCCTAAGACAGGCTCAAGAACTTAAAATTAAACATTTAATAAAATTTTCATAGAATTCTTGCTGACCATGCCATACGGTCATCATCATCATTTCGTGTAGATGCCACGGTCAAACGACCATGCACACCCTGGTGTCAGAGTTCTTCGGAACCGCCTCTCGGCCTCTGACGTGGTTCCTTTAACGACTACCAGATGGCATCCGGGACCAACAGCATAACGTGCCTTCCGAAGCACGAAATCATTTTAATTATCAGACAATCAGGTCATTCAAGCCTGCAATGTCCTAACCAAACTGGAAACAACTAAACAAAGTATGCTTCCCGTGGGAATCGAACCCACAACCGCCGGGTCTACAGGCAAACGCCTTAACCACTGGACGACGAAGGCAGTCCATAGGGTATGATGATGAGAAACGCAACGACGTAATACGCGTAAACACAGAAGGGCTCTACGCAACTTTTGTAGGGATTTTATAAAATTATGCAAACGTTCAATATTTATCGACTTTCTCTCGTGGGACGAAAGTGACAGTATCGAAGCCAATTAAATGCGTGCATCGGTGATAGGTGATTTGGACCTTCCGTGTAGACATGTTCTTTTTACTATTAAAAAAACGAGAGATGACATAATAAAACAAACGGTTTCACTCGCGTATATGCTTAGGCAGTGTCGCCGACTTTAAGCAAGTGAACGAAGGTCGACCGAGCCGCGATGTCCTTCACACTCGCTCTGAATACCTATGGGCTCTCGCCCTTAAGATGGCCTTCTAGGCCGAAACTTGTCGGCGATACTGACTTAAAAAATACGTGATCCAAAGAGTTTATTTAAGGGCCCGTACTACCTCACACTGCTTTGCATGATTGCATGACTCAAGTTAAAATAAAAATGCAGCAAAGTTCAGGACTAACTCTGGTAACTATCTGACTCAAAAACACGATTGCGTTAAATTTTCTCGATAGAAAAAAATTGCAAAGTTGCCTCCAAATCACGTCTAATTTATTCGGTATATGGCATTATATCACTAAATACATTAAAATTAACCATGAAACTTTTGATTATTATTGCATTACAGATAAGGCAGCCATCATATGTTTTTCTTTTTCGGATAACCCTTGAATATTCCTAAAAAACGAAAATATCCAAAGTAGCCAACGCGTATTTATAAAAGGGCTCTTAAGTATTTTATAAAAGATGTCGCGAGAATGATACAGAAACACATATAGACGAATCACACAGATTGCGCTAGCCCCAAAGTAAGTTCAAGACTTGTGTTATGGGATACTAACTCAACGATACTATTAGTTAAAACATATAAACACCCAAGACCCAGGCCTATCTGAAAAAGAACATTTTCCATTTTGGCCTGGAAAATAAAATACGAAGGTCGATTTCGAACCACCTGGCAATATTTACATTCTGGAATCAAGAGCATAATACAACACTCGATGGTAAACCAAGACCAAGACGTTGCTTCGTTCCAAATTCTGAATTCATGGGAGTGAACAAGTACCCTGTAAGTTTTGATTCCCTAGCGAATGTCGAAAAAACACGAACGCGGCATAACCAGCTGTATCTTTTGATTGCGTTGGCTTAGTAGTTTTATTTTTTCATAGCTCCAAGGGACAATAGACCTGAGTATTTGATATTAATTTCAGCTTGATACATCTACGTGTTCCTGAGAAAAGGGGTCTTGACAGATAGACAACCAAGTGATCCTATAAGGGTGCCGTTTTTTCTTTTTAGGTACGGATCCCTAAAAAGATGTCCATAGAAATTTGACCAGCTAGATCGGCGAACTAATATAGGAGGCCCAACATTATTTTCGTATTTAACCATCTTTACTTACGATTTTGCATTCTATAAGGTCACTTAACTTCATTCTGAGATTTAAATAATTTCAGGAGTTCAAAATATCACCATGTATAAAACATTCATCTAATTACCTAAAATCATTACGTGATTCAAAGAAATGTTTTAAAATTTGCACTTTCATAATGATTATAGTTTTATATTAGAGAAGCTAGTTAGCGTACACAACAATAGGTACGATTTAATTAACGTAGGCTATAAAATTAACATTTTATTATAAAAAGCCAATTCTTCCGGCTGTTATATATATTCTAGCAAATGTTAATTTTATATAGTTTTTGACGTGATAACGTCTCATAAATAGATGAACGCCGGCTGCGCGCACGAAAAAGTGTCACGTACCGTGTGCAAGCGAGAGCGCGGAACAAGCGATAGAGAGGCACGATCAGCCTAAGCGTTCGGCCTCTACGCCCGTATCTCTTCCTCTCTTCCCTTGCACATTATTACGTAAAATTATTGTCCGTAAACCGATTTTACCTATTTTTAGGATTCCGTACCCAAAGGGTTAAAAATTAATTTCGCTCCGCTGTCCGTCTGTCTGTCTGTCTGTCCGTCTGTCACCAGGCTGTATCTCATGAACGGTTATAGTAAAATAGTAAATATTTAAGGGGGCTCCCATACAACAAACGTGATATTATTGCTTGGTTTTGCTCGTTATTGATAACGGCAACAGGTAGGCACTTAAAATATTCACAGAATGGTAAGTTATATATTCACTTTAAAAATAAATAATTAAATAAAAATAAAATTAATATTAAAGGGGGCTCCCATACAAAAGACATGATTTTTTGTCGTTTTCATAGATAACGGTACGGACCGTTCGAGCGCGAGTCCGACTCGCACTTGACCGATTTTTTTACTGAGTAAAGAGTAGATTGCCAGCAAAACAATACCAACACTATATTAGCCTATTTGTCAAACTATCAGCTCACAATGTAATGCCAACATAGATATCAGAGACAATGGTACCAACCGCAGATATTGTGCAAAGGGGCCGCTAATGCGTACATTCATAATGTGAGATTACTTAACGATCACAAGCCGCCATCTATAATTAATGTTCTTATTACATTTTTAGTTCCACTCCTACGTTGAGATTGATAAATGCAGCAGCATGTGCGTAAGGCGCATTGAACAATGCCGTTGTGCAAGGGAAGGAAGGCGGGGCTTTGATGTTTTATCTTGTGATTTTCGATATGTCTCTAATATAGACAGAAATACACCAGCTGCTTCTCTTCCCGCGCTTGCCGTAAAAGCCGGCAGAGGGAATGGGCGAAAATAAGGAATCATGTTAATAGGCGATGCGGCTAGCAACCCATCACTATTTTGATTGCGTCTTCCACCTATACGTTCACTAATATGTACGCTAAATGTGGCCTTTGGGTCTTATGGCCTTAGGCTCTGTCTACCTCGTCAAGGCCAAAGACTTGATAATATGTATGTATGTATGTATCACACCGTCCCGATACCTTCATTCCCTTTCCATTTTCAACAAATTCCTATCCTTCCCCAGCTTTAAAATAATTCCGATGGGCAACAGCGTCGGAAGCACAAGAAGCCAAAGAAACTGCGCTCGCCAACCCGCCTGCCAAGCGTGGCGATTATGGCCAATAGTGGGCTTTTTACGGCTGCAAAGACGATGGATGATAGACAGAAAGGCCTCATGGGATTCACTTCATATTGTTGTACACTTAGCTATGCTCCGGTCTACGTACTATCTTAAGAGCCCGCCATATGCCAGGCGGCGTGGCGGTACAAACGCGGATGGTCTAAACGCGTTGGCTACTTTGGATATTTTCGTTTTTTAGGAATATTAAAGGGTTATTCGAAAATGAAAAAACATATGATGGCTGCCTTATCTGTAATGCAATAATAATCAAAAGTTTCAAGGTTAATTTTAATGTATTTTGTGAATAATGCTATATACCGAGTAAATTAGACGTGATTTGGAGGCAACTTTGCAATTTTTTTCTATCGAGAAAATTTAACGCAATCGTGTTTTTGAGTCACATAGTTACCAGAGTTAGTCCTGAACTTTGCTGCATTTTTATTTCAACTTGAGTATTTAATTATTATTAATATAACAGTCAATCATGCAAAGCAGTGTGAGGTAGTACGGGCCCTTAAATGATGATAATGATATTGACATTTATTTCACTTAAAATAGAGTACAATAGTTCTTAGAATATAACAGAAAGTCTCTTAGTCTATTTTGCTCTTAATTAAGCATGTATAAATACTACAGTTTGATAAAATTAAAAAAAAAACATTACGTTTTGCCGAAATATTAAGATTCAATTGCTAATATTTATAAGTATATAAAAATGTCATTTACTTAAATACAGCGTGATTTTGAACCCCCTAGCTAAATTGAAATCTGGGAATCAGAATCCCTAATGGAATACAGAATTACAAGAAAAAAGGTAAAAAACGAAAAAAAAACATTTGACCTTCCATAGAAATTCGTCCAGCTGATCGACGACTTTGTATGGGAAGCCTAATTTTTTTTCGACTTACCTTTTTTTCTTGCATTTCTGTATTCTATTGGGGATTCTGACTCCGAGATTCCAATATAGCTAGGAGGTTCAAAATCACGTTGTATGTCGTTAATCTTTTAATACATTTTTTTAATTATTAATAAATTGTTTTAGTAACTTTTTAGATTTAGGTATATAAAATATAATGATTATTGTAACTTAATACCTTTAGCTTCAAATTACTAAATTTATATTTGCATGCCAATTATGGTAAAATATGTGGATCTATTTTATGTATATGAAAATCTTAATGAACCATATTTTAAGCAAATAAATATATTATTATTTTTATTATTTTCTACAAGCTGTTGTTTTAATTTTGTCTTAAAAAGTCGCAGTGGTAGCTCCTTTATATTAGGAGGCAATTAAGAGGCTCCTTTTTATTAAACACAACCCAAAATTTGCCTAGCTTCTAACACCAATTGAGGTCTTAACTATAATTCATGTTTGAAGTTCTATATAGCCTCTACACCTGCAGGCCTACTCAGTAACTTATGCCAGCTAAGTGTAGAATGTATTAATTGACGATACATTGCAGCTTTTGTATGATTGACTATTTTTATTAAAGATACATAAACCATAATGGATGTTGAAGTGACCATCAAAACGTACGACGTAGCTATAAAAAGTTAGCGTGTAGCGGTCTTGTAAAAACACAAACTTAAAATATAATAAGTCAAAATTGTGCGGGAAGTATCAACCTCGGCTTTAGTATTATAGTCGGCAACTACAGCTGTTGCCTTATCAACAATTCAATCGCGTGTTGTTTCGAAGGCGATAACATCACTACATCCATACTACTTGTATACTAATATTATAAAGCTGCTGAAGAGTTTGTTTGTTTGCACGCGCTAATCTCAGGAACTACTGGTTCAAATTGGAAAATTATTTTTGTGTTGGATAGTCAGTTTATTGAGGAAGGCTTTAGGCTATAAAACATTACACTGCGACCAATAGGAGCGAAGCATCAATAAACAATGTTTTGAAAACGGGGGAAAATTATTCATCTATACTAATAAAAAACTAATTAATCATAATAACAGAAATTGCCGTGAACGAAGTCGCGGGCAACAGCTAGTAATATTATAAATGCGAAAGTAACTCTGACTGTCTGCCTTCTTTTCACGCTTCAACCATTGAGCTAATTTGTATGAAATTTGGTATGGAGGTAGTTTAAGGCCCGGGGAAGTACATAGGGTAGGTACCTTTCATTCCGGGAAATTCTACCGTTCCCGAGGGTTCGACACTAACGCGGGCGAAGCCGCGGGCAAAAGCTAGTAAATAAAACAAAGTCGCTTCCCGCTGTCTGTCCCTATATATGCAATAACTTTCAAACTACGCAACGGATTTTGATGCGGTTTTTTATAATAGATAGACTAATTCAAGAGGAAGGTTTATATGTATAATTTATCGCACCTGTGCGAAGCCGGGGCAGGTCGCTAGTCAATAATAATATGACTTTGCTAAATACCAACTCTGTAATGAGAACGTCAATATTTAGCAAATGAGTGTAACTATTGCGACTAACGTTGTGAACTCAAAAGGTGCAGTCCATAGAAGCAGGTGCGTCCTATTATGATGGCAACGGCCACAATAATATGTCGTCATGCTGGCGCATTGAAGGTTAGACAATGGGAGGATGTATGGAAAGGCCCCTTGTTGAACTTAACTGCCTCACATCATGTATTATTCGATTGAAATGATACTTTTATAGTTTCAGTGGAGGGTTCCGTACCAATACCAACATGTAATATTTAAGTACAAAAAATATTCAAAAACACATGTATGGAGATGGAGCCCGTTCTTAAAGCTGCAATGGATAAACACATTCTGTGAAATATCAAGTCTCTACCTATTACAGTTCAATGTGACGGACGGACATCGGAGGCTTAGTAATTGTACACATTTTCCCTTTTGGGTATGAAACGCTAAAAAGCGCTGCATGGTATAAAAATAAAGATAACGTTAGATTTGCCTTAGCAACCTGAACATTTTCAAATTAATAAAACCTATTGTAGAAAAAATTAAAGGCTTTTAAGCGCCATAATAAGGGTAAAGGAATGTTTACTTTTCATTAATTTAAAAAAGGGTACATAAGAATTTAAAAGTCATTTTTTTAAATAAAAAATTAATGAAATAAATTCACTTTATTTGGTCTCATTGTATTGCAAATTTATTTATTTCGAAAACGTAACTTTAATATAACCATCATTTAAAAAAAAAGAACCACCTTAATTGACGCAATGCAAAATATTCCAATGTTCCTTTCCATGAAACATTATTAATAAAATTAAGAAAGGTAATTCTTCAACTGGAATTTGAATCACGATTTAATTTTAGAACAAAAGCGCAATACCCGGAAATTTGCAAGGAGGTAGTAAACATAAAAAATCTGAGAAACCCCTTATCTCGTACGCTAATGACTTCGTAGGAAAAGATAGTAAGGGCCAGTTGTATTTGAATTGAAATGCGAAGAATAGGACTCGGACAATGAGCATTGTTGAGCAAGACAATGCAGTGCCTACTGCATCCTTGCAATCGAAGTTTCGGTGTCAATGGAGTGGATGGCCATTTTAACTGGGAATTTCTTTTAACGTTAATTACTTATACAGAGTATTAGGGTGGGAATTAATCTAAATAGATTTTACGAAAAAGAGAACAGTGACCACATTTAAATATTAGGAATCCCTGGATATTGACGAATTTTACTTTCAAAATGTCTGAAAGTCATGAGGATCAAATATGATTCGTTATATCCTCAAAAACCTAGTCATTAATACATACATAGTATCACGTCTTTTCTCCTTGGCGAGTAGACAGAACCTAGGTCTTTAAGACCTTTAAGGTTTAGCAGGTTACTGGGCGTTATAGGTGGAAAACGGAATAAAAGTAGTGATGGGTTGCTAGTCGCATCGGCGTCTAAACATGATTCCTTAGATTTCCGCCCAATCTTAGTATCTACATTCAACGTATTTTGTTTTCTCTCAGACCAGCATGCAAGATTATATTTTATGCTTTTGGTATGGACTATTCTTGACCTTAGTATGTTTAGGTTCAATAAAAATGCATCAAGAGAGAGCACGCAAGCCAAGGACATCCTGCTACAAGTATGTGATCTGACTTAAACGTTTTATTTTGATCTTCAGCTTTTGTTAGCCTTTTGTTAAACTATAGTGTAATAAAGAGTGACTCATCAAAATCATTAGCTTTTTTAATAATTCTTCTTACAAAATTAGATAACGTCATTAAAAACAGTTTGGCGTCTCTTTTAAACATTGAGTTTGATCACTTTATTTGGGAACAAGCCTCCTTACCTATAAGGTTAGGAGGACTTGGAATACGAAAAATTTCTAGTGTTGCTTTGCCAGCATTTTTGTCTTCTGTCCATAGCATACAAGACCTTTTTAAGAAAATTTTACAAAATCCCTCTTATGAAACTGCTTATATGACAGAAGCCAGAGACGCTTGGTCAGAGCTTTGTTTAAATTCGGAATTTCCAGATAACCCTTCTTCTCAGAGGCGTTGGGACGAGCCGCTCTGCAGACTTGTACAGAGTAACCTACTTGAATCTTCTTGTGGCAACTCTGCAGAACGAGCGCGTCTCCTTGCCGTTGCGGAGTGGGAGTCAGGACTTTGGTTACAGGCCTTACCTTCTTTCACTTTGGGTACCTTTCTGGACGATAATACATTCCGTCTGGCGACATGTCTGCGTTTAGGAGCTAAAGCGAATGTCCCGCATCGTTGTCTTTGCGGCGATACCGTAGACCAGTTTGGGCGTCATGGACTTTCGTGTCTCAAAAGTGCAGGTCGCATGGCGCGCCATGCCACCATTAATAACATAATCCAAAGGGCTCTTGTCACCATTCACGTGCCAGCTGTTTTAGAACCAAATGGCCTGGTGCGTGAGGATGGCAAGAGGCCGGACGGAATGACCCTTGTGCCGTGGAGGATGGGAAGGCCACTTGTTTGGGATGCCACGTGTGTCGACACATTCGCGCCTTCCCACCTCCCCAGCACTGGGTCTAAGGCAGGCATGGCTGCAGCCAATGCCGAGTCCCTCAAACGGCGCAAATATGCCTGCATCGGCAACGGTTTCATTTTTGAGCCGTTTGGGGTGGAGACACTTGGTCCATGGGGCCCGTCGGCTCATAATCTATTTAAGTCATTAAGCCGAAAGCTGGTTGAGGTGTCGGGTGACCAGAGGGCTGGCAATTTTCTAGGACAAAGAATAAGCATTGCCATCCAACGTGGCAATGCTGTCAGCCTTCTAGGTACCCTTCCGCGTGACAACGAACTGCGGGACATTTTTTATTTATAATGGTTATTTTTAATTAAGTAGGTTAGGCTATTTTATTTTTAATTCTTTAACAAGGAAATTCTTAAAATACAGAGAAATGTTGTTACTACAATAAAAACCCGGACCCTAACGATAGTTAGTATTAAAAGAGAATAAATATAAAGTGTATCTATAGGAAGATCTTTAATAATAACACAACAAAAAGGAAACAATGTGTTTGTTCGAAACGAATAACTGAAAAATAAATAGACAGGTTTTAAAAATTCTTTCATCAATACAACAGCTACATTATTAGCGAATAACAAAGGCTATATAATATGTCGACAAAAATTAGGGCATAGTTAGAATTAACATAACCACAGGAATCAAAAGTTTAACGACATTATGGGCGAGCGGTGCAAAAATTATTGTTGTCTCTGTCATATAATCGTGTTTCCGGTTACATCCTCATCTGACATGCTTCAGAACCTGGAACCTGGGAGCCCGAATAGACTGGGAACCGAAACCAACGCTAGTGTTGGATATATACATAACAATATTAAATTAATAGACACGTGCTTTCCCCAACTTCCTATATCTGCGGTCTCGCTGAAGTAATAATCATAAACACAAGCAGAGCAAATCTGCAATAAAATATTGCGCCTATTACCAGCATTACCTCACGCATCGACACTACAACCGCAAGTTATGGCGCTGGCTTTTGGTGCGTGACGAGCGTGGCCCTAATAGAGCAGACTGGTTCTAGATATTCCGGCTATATCTTCAGCCGGACGACCAAACGGATTATGTGTAAAGACTGGTGCATCATTCATTAACGAGGAAAATAGTGTATGGTTATTTTATTCACCAATATAATCTACTAGCTGTTGCCCGCGGCTCCGCCCGCGTTAATGTCGTTCCCTTGGGAACAGTAGAAATGATAAAAATTCCAAACAAACCCCTCCCCCTTTGCTTTTTCCCCTTAAGGGGGAATTTAATACATTTCACCTGCATAGATTTTTAGCCCTTAAGAAGGGGATTTTGCCCATTTCACCTACACAGATATTTTGTTATTGTAATGGAGAACTTCTTATTGTCATATTTCTAAGTAAATAAAAAAATCCATACAAATTTTACCCCACCTATTCTACCCCTTCAAGAGGAAATTTCGACCATTTTAACTACACAGATCTTTTTAATTGTAATGTAAACATATATTCTTATTTTTATACTTCTATGTCCAGAAATGAGAAAATTTCCATACAATAAACCCCCTTTATCCCTTAAGGGGGGAATTTTGTACATTTCACCTTTAAGTCTAGAAATTAAATAATCCATACTAACTTTACTCCCCTATTTTATCCCTTCAGGCGAAAATTTCGTCGGTTTTACCTACATACATCTTTTTAATTGTAATCCAGAACGTTCAGAAATGAGAAAATGTCCATACAAACTTAACTCCTCCCCACCCCCCATGTTGCCCCTTAAGGAGGGGATTATATACATTTCACCTACACAGATCTTTTTAATTGTAATCGAGAACTTTCATACCTATTTTTATATTCTAAATCTAGAAATGGAAAAAATCCATACAAACTTTACCCCCTATTTACCCCTTCAAGGGAGAATGTTGTCTGGTTCACCTAAACAGATCTTTTTTTAATTTTAATTGAGAACTTGCGTACCTACTTTCAAACTTCTAAGTCCAGAAATGAGAAAATTCCATAAAAATTCAACCCCATTGATTTTCTAAAAATCCTTTCTTAGTGCTCATTTACATCATAAAAAGAATCCCTGTGCCAAATTTCAAGTTTCGGCGCACAGTAGTTTCGGCTGTGCGTTGATATATAAGTCAGGTTTGCCTTTGGCCCGCGACTCCGCCCGCGTAAGTGTCGATTTCTCAGGAACAGTAGAATTACCCGGAATACATTTGTTTATGACTTTCAATGAAACACCTTAATATTGAATTTCAATTGAATAACTTCAAAAACGGAAAGTTTCATACTAACCTTGCATCCCCGTTATATCCCCTTAAGGGATGATTTTTGAGAAAAATATTTTACTCGTGTTTCATGCCTTTCAGTAAAGAACCTTCATGCTAAATTTCATTCGAATAATTTCAAAAACGACAAAGTTTCATACTAACTTTGCAACCCGTTTTTCCCCCTAAGGAGATGAATTTCCAAAAATCCTTTCTTAGTGCTCTCCTACGTTATAAAAGGAACCCCTGTGCAAAATTTCAAGTTCCTAACCCTTATAGTTTAGGCCCTGCGTTGATATGTCAGTCAGTCAGTCAGCTTCTCCTTTTTTTTTAGTATGGATTACTATGGATAGTATGGATAGGTATAATGCTGTCGTATAATGATGATGAATTGACTTTGGATTTTAATTTTCTTATGTCACTTATTATTTTATTTTATTTTTGCTATGTTTGCAGGCAAACTTATGCCTTGAGTTCATTCAAATGACGATAACTTTTTTTTTATTCAACCGATTTTGATAAAACAAACTTTAAATGTTAAACTGAATTAAAACAAAGCAATTGGTGAATGTTTGAAGTAAATCGGTTTAGTATTTTCGGAGATAATCGTGATCATACATACAGACAGACAGACAGACAGACAAGAAATTCCAAAAAAAAATTTTTGCTTTCTATTATTCTTTTTAAGTGTCCCTCTATCCATTTCAGTCAAAAATTCGAAATGTACAGACAAAACAATTTTACTGTTATATTATATGTATAGATAACGGTTAATTTATTATCACGTAAATCAGTGGTATCTGTGATCCTCAACTGCCTGTCCGGTGGTTGCGGTATGATATCGGGTACGCGTGCTCGGCTTCCCGAGCTGCTATATGATTTTCCCGTTCATCCGAGTATTATCCTAATACCCTCATTTCCTTCCCAGCTCCAACAAATTCCTATCTTTCCTCGGCTTGAACGCTTTCGATGGGTAGCAGCGTCGGAAGCACAAGAACAAGAAGCCTAAGAAATACGCTCGCCTGCCAAGCGTGGTGAGTATGGCAAGTAAGCAGTGTACTTTTTACGGCTGTATTAACGAAATGGAAATGAAAATACAAATGCAGGTTTCTTCTAGTCCATTCAAATGGTTTATTTCTGGAAGTTTTCTGGTAACATCAAAATTGATCTTAGTTTGAAAGTACTTTGGGGCAAGCTCAATATGTGTGATTTGTCCGTATATTTATTTATCTGTCAGCGACGTATCCGGCTGCCGGATCATGTAAACCAAGCCTTATAGCTGATTGTTGCAATTTCTAACAACATAATTGGTACTCCGAGGCGAAACGGCAATTTGATAAATCAATATTGCAGAATGGTGTTTAACTTATGTTGCCCGGCGGCTTGGTTGATGATCTTTAGATTAGAAGTAACGTTTGTGGGGGACATTAGATCTGCTTGGTTGTGATGTGATGAAAGCCAAACCGCTTTGATTGATTGAGGTAGTATAGATACTCATACGTATCAAATACTTTGTGAATGGAGATCTCGTCGTGAAACTAAAGGAGAGAGAACAATTTTTAAAAGTGGATTTCCCCTAATATATAATACTCAAGGATATAATCATGATCTGAGTCAAGGAAAAATCCCATATGATATATGAATATGTTAAGGATATTGATATCGATGATGACACCTACTGCTGTAGAAGTTCTTAGATAAGCATAATGAAGGCGACTAAATTGTAGTAAACCTTAAGGTAGAGTAGTAAAACTTAGGGCTGTTATATTGTTAAATTACCAGATATTCTGTTATAACTACAAAATTATTGATTTTGCTATATTTACCCGAGCTAACCACGCTTACAGTAATTATTTCACGTAACTTTATCGATAAACTTTTACAGAAAGGGCAGCCTTTCCTAAAATAAATATCGATTGAACGATCTACCATTCCATTACATTTAATAGCTTTAATGTATTTCCACCGGAAGTAGTATCTATCGCGCAAAGGGCTAACAAACCTATTACAATTTACTGTTTTGTTGTTGTTGTTGCATTACGAATGTAATGGCACACAAATTGGCCTGACCCTACAGCAAAACAACAATTTAAATTGCAATTGTAAAACGGAGCACTTTCACCACTGAACAACTGCAGGGTTCAGAAACCCACAAATAACACTGCACGACATAAATCGAAACACTTTCGATTAGGTAATACATTTTGCCTAAGGTGCACAAACTTTGTTGATTGCTATCTATTGGTGGTTATTAGTAGATTGGTGGTCGTAAATCGATCGATTACGCCGATATACGAATGAGATATTGTTACTTTTTTTTCTGTGGTTTTAATCAACTTGTCATAATTATGTCACAGATGTAATAATGAAATTGATTTATGCAAACAAATTAAAAATATTTAATTGCTTGGCAAGAGTGGAAATAAATAGTGAAGTAATCATAACTAAACGATTAATGAACATACCGAATGTAATCAATATGACCAATAATATTTGAACAATCGATAGATATAAACTTTCACAAACAGCTAAAGACTTACCGATAGTCAACACTGACGCTAACACGATGAAAACAATATAAATTCCAATGCGTTGGTCCGTGAAGATCCGAAAGGTACACAACACTGAACTGCACTGGGCACTGACGTCACACAATGATAAATAACGATATTATTAGCGATTTTAAAACTGCACTTAGCGGGAGGTCGTTGGTAATAACGAAATAACTGTTATGACAGCTTGAGGAAACGTGCGGCCGGCTCGAATGCCGCACTAGCTCTGCCAGTGACCGAGTGGAAACTGGGTGAAGCGGACGGGGCTGGGTGAATTCTTCAGAAGCAGCCGATGGGCATTTAGTACCATATTTGTATTGTATTCACTGACCTGACTAGTTTCGGGAATTACAGATTAACGAGGGATTTTAAAAAGTTACATTGTTGGATGTGCTGAGTTATTGTTCTTGTAATTGGTGCGGGTTTTGACCATGTTTTTGAAATCTATATATATAACTTTGTAAAATATAAGAATAAGTTGCGAGCTCTGTTGTAAAAAACCTAACTGTCAAAGAAAATGACCCAACAATTATGTACTTTCTTTGGAAGTACGGATTTTCCACTCATAAAATACAAATTCATGCATTTACTACTTCCTTCAGCTGCTTAATCATAACCTTGTCGCTTTATATTATATAAAAAATATCTTCAGCAGGTGCAATACCAGTAAACCATAATATATCTATATTTAGGATCTCTACGTGTTGCACCTGTAACTCAAACGACCTCTCAAAGAACCGGATCACCAAGCCCATGAATACAGGGAAGAGACAACGAAATCCAAAATATGATGCGAATCTACCAATACGAGTACATATTCGTATTAGGCTTCATCCTATTTCTTGTACATACAAGAAATAGGATGAAGGCTAACCAGCATAATACAAAAACACCAAATATTGATTCAACATGGTTCTATAATTAGATTAACTTCAGCACATGTGCCCAACTCCATCGGATCGAACACGTTCTGCCCTTCATACAAAAACATAAAAGTACGCTGGTCGGTGCCGGTCCGCGCCCGGCGCAACTCCGAGCCATCCAATTACATAGGAATGTAGGTCGTGCATACTTGCTTCACATAATATTTACTATATTACAGTCTTAGCTGGCATGTGCTTCGTCTTCACGATAAAGAAATTGTGTTTTATTTTCTAGAGTTTTCTTAGCGTTATCGCGTGATCCAGCAGCAATTATTGTAGAAACGTAATCGTCTACGGCTGAATGATCTCTGATGAATTGATATAATGACATCCGTTCCTGCTACGGAGTTAATACCTATCTCCTATCATTACTGTAAAACATATGTACTTATATCTTTTTATTATATAAATAAATATATACGGACAAATCACACAGATTGAGCTAGCCCCAAAGTAAGCTCGAGACTTGTGTTAAGAGTTACTAACTCAACGATTATATGTACTGTTCCTTTTCTTTAGACTTCCTGATAAAGTGCGCACTATGCAACATTTTCGTTACCATAACTTTGGAATTTATTTAGAAACCTTTAAACGAATCTTTTCATCAAATTTTATCAGATTTTCTAAAAATGTTATACTCCATTACAAATTAAATTTGAACCATCTGAGGATGAAGGTTACAACATAATGATATAAGTATTATGAATTAACCACGCTGAATACTGTACAATGGATCATTTTATTTGTGTGATGGTGAAGCAATTATTACTGTGATTCCATTAGATAGTGCCAAGAGTGAGATGATTAGTCAAATTCCTGATCAAAGTACAATATTCTGAGTCTTAGGAGTCAGTGTCAGGAAGACAATAAAATTATTAATACGTGATTACCATACAATTTTGAATTTAATGTAAATAGATTTCATGATGTGTCGTTACTGTGTTGTTACTGTGGTCGAGTCTGATCCGCTTACTCTACCAGTAATATTTTATCTCACATGCATCAACTAGATCATCTTTGAAACTCTTATGTTATTTGTACTTCCCCTGTTGCGAATATTTATTAATTACCACCTTTGAATGGGACTTCCTCAGAAACTATAAAATATAATACAGCGAATTAGTCATTAATTAAGGCCTTATCCTGAATATTATACAATATGCAAAGAAAACCCTGACCGATCCTTGAAAAGATGATTTAGCCCGTCAATTTGAACAACTTTTCCTATGGAACCAATACTATGGGAATTAAAAAAAAATTACGTTCCTTTCCTATACAAGGTGACCAGAAGGCCGAATTTTTTTGTTTAAAAATGCCTATTTTTTTGAGTTCTCAGCTTTGATACCAAAGAAAAAGTTGTTCACATCAACGGACTGAATCATCCTTTCAAGGATCGGACAGGGTATTCGTTACATATTGTATATTAATTCTACGTTACAGTAGTCTATCCACAGCTTATTTCTCCGTTAGAACGCTCGGAACTCGGAACGCACATCTAATGACTGTTGCTAGGTCATGATGATCATCGTACTGGTACTCTTGCCCCTATTAGTGATAATTCAATGTTACGTTAGCTTTAACATTGTGCCGGCTGACCTCTGGAGCCGCCCACGATGCGTTTCACTTCGTATGACTTGCCGAAAGGTGGCCCCGATGCTTGACATCAATATCTTTGAGTATGTATCTATTTGTAACAGCTGTGAAGTCAAACAACTGGAGGTCAACTCAAATCTGGTCAAAGCGTGGCAGATGTATTGGTCTAAATGGAATTTTGAATCTCACTGTTACTTTCGTAGAAGTCTGTGAAAATGTTTGTGATGCTTGCTTTTCGTGTGTGTAAGTGACCAACACTGGTATCAGATTTTTCAAGCTGATGAAGGCATTTGAGCATCTTAACAACTGCAATGTCATGATGACAGCAAAGTGTCATGTCATAAAAGAACCGGATAGGTGCGATTCGGCCTCGCGCATGAAGAGTTCCGTTCCGTTATCTATAAAAAACGTCAAAAAAATCATGTCTGTTGTATGGGAGCCCCCCTTTAATATTAATTTTATTTTTAGTTAATTATTCATTTTTAATGTGAATATATAACTAAATATTCTGTAAATATTTTAAGCGTCTACCTGTTGCCGTTATCAATATCGAGCAAAAACAAGCAAAGAAATCACGTTTGTTGTATGGGGGCTCCTATACCACAAACGTGATTTCTTTGCTTGATTCTTCCCTTAAATATTTATTTTATTCAATTTTTTAGTATTTGTTGTTATAGCGGCAACGGAAATACATCATCTGTGAAAATTTTAACTGTCTAGCTATCACGGTTCATGAGAATACAGCCTGGTGACAGACGGACAGACAGACATTCAGACTGACGGACAGCGGAGCGAAATTAATAGGGTCCCGTTTTTCCCTTTGGGTACGGAACCCTAAAAAGAAGAAATTGGTGCGAAGCCCATATTGTGTATTTGAAAATCAAGTAAAACGTGAATTTTATTGAAATGAAAGTCTTATGGCCCTAGGCTCTAACTACCCCGTAAAGAATAAAGGCGTATATAGTATGTATGTTTGTATTATTAATGACAAAAATGTGATAAGGAACATGCAAAAGGAAGAACAAATCAATACCACTGCACTACCTGATATGCATACAAGAAATACAGGAAAGTATTCAAAGCAAGAACATCTATTGGGACGTCTCATTTCCTGCCGCAGATAGATGGACTTTCCTTAATATACAGATACACTAAGGAAGTTAAATTTCATCAGTAAGGAGCATTTTAAGTGGATATTATAGGCAAGCCACACTTTTTTGGCCATGGAAACCAACCTCTGGTTTTATAATTTAAGCTACGGAAAAATTAGCAGGCTTCTAATAAACTAATTCCCCGTTTTTCAAAGGAAAGTAATTAGTTGGGCCGCTAAATAATTATTTGGGCAGCAGATTTTACAAATGGGGCAGCAGAGAAAAATTCAAGAGCCTAAAGCGTTGGATAAGCTTTGGCTTTCCACTTGGAACGACTGAGAGCAGAAAAAAAGTTTTGCTGACCATAAGTTGCTGCCGAACTAGCTTTTTTAGCTGACCGATTACATTTTTTTGCCATCAAAATTACGAATATTCTGCTAAGCGATTAAATAACACCCTTTTTTAAATGCCAGACCCCAACTTGCGCGATATCCCCAATATTAGAAAAACAACTTGACCACAGAGCAGAGGGTAGCTTAGGTTTGTTAGGTTTCTTTGTGACCAAAACAGGGCGTAACAGTAGCTTACATCGAAAAGTAGTGGCTAAGATAGTATTTTTAGACGCGCATTGATTGTGACCGACTTAGCAACTCCCTCTGCGTTGCTAAGTCAGCCACTATGTAGATTTTAAGAAGAGAATAATGCTATAACATAAAATTCAGTTTAATTTGCACCCTCCTTTAAATGCTGCAACTAAATCGCATGCACTTTTCAACGAAACCCGACCTCCAAGACTCAAAGACCTATGTTATTAAAACTGCTTTATATACTAATCGTATGAACTTTTCTACGAAACCCGACTTCGAGGACTCGAAGACCAGTGTAATCGGACGAGTGGTATTAAATTACACAAATAAGTACTGGAGGTGGGAAGCCAGTGCGGAAATGAAGCGGACTCGAAGCCTATAAGGTTTCCTTCCTCAAGCCATCGCGTGTAGTGTAACACTCTCGATTACTATTGTCATGTGAGAGGCTTTTCACTGCTTGCAATGTCTTCTCGTGTTGAACTGAAGTTAAATTTCATTTTGAAATGAAATTAAGTAAAAATTCTATATTTATTCTCCACAATCTTAACACTAAACTTAACTAAAACATCGCACAACTATTTGTTACATAATGTAAGATTGTGAGAGACTGGTATCTGAACTAAGCAGAGCTTCTCTCAGTACACCTGCCTCTCTCCCACTCGGAGCAAAGTAATAAAAGTGTGAATTGAAAACTTAGCACGTAATAAAGTATAAAAAGAACTATTATTAGTAACTTAAAAATAATAAAATAATGAAAACCATAACAAAAATACATGTATTGTCTGATAGAAACTTAATTAATTCATACACTTAGGTTATAAGTGAAGTATTAAGTACATATATATAATAAATAAGTATAAATATATAGGGACATATCACACTTATTAAGCTAACCCCACGGTAAGTTGTGAACTTTTGTCGTAGGATACTAACTCAACGATACTGTATTTTACAAATAAATTTAAATAAACAAACTTTATCTATACTTCTTTTTTGCAAAAAATACATTTTTGAGACAAGTTTTTTTTATAAACGAATCTACACTGTAAAGTGCTTTCCAAGAGAAATCAAATGAGCCCAAACACGAGTGGTGTACCTTGTTTAGTTTGAGTTCCTATGGCCACCTTCCGTCTCCATCAACAGACCAGTGCAATCACTGCATAATATTGTATTGTCATCCGATTTACACATGCATGCAAAATTTCAGCTCAATCGGTAACCGGGAAGTAAATCAAATTTAACTCGCAATATTTTCTAGCCCTACAGTTTGTTGTGAACTTGGGTCGTGTGTTACTAAATCAACGATACTATATTTATAATAAACTAGCGACCCGCCTCGACTTTGCACGGGTGCAATCTTGAATCACTCTATCTATTGTTGAAAACTGCATTAAAATCCGTTGAGTAGTTTTTTACGGAGGCGGTTTCTTTTTAACTATGTTAAGGTACATTTATATAAAGATCATCCAAGACACTTCTCAATTTAAAAAGATAGTTTGCCATCTTGACCTGACCGGGGATCGAACCCAGGGCACTGCGATTCTAAGGTACTTGCGGTACCACTGAGCTACAGAGATCGGAAGTTAAACGCCATCAGGAAATTAATATCCGGGCATTCATTAATGTATGAGTCTTTCATGAGCGGATAACATAAAATGTATAAGGAAATGTGAATTTGTATTGACTGAAAGCATTTATATGTATTGTTTTTACATATTCATAACCTAACTATACAATAGAACAAAGCTGTTTGAAGTTGTATGGACTTGTAAAAGATTTTACTACCACTGACGGTTCGCAGCTAAATTTTCTTCTTAGCGTTTTCTACATTAAATTGTACATAATATGTTTCATTTACTGTTTGTGTTATGGATTTTTAAGTGTATGAAATAAGTATGTTGTATGAAATAAAATCGATTTAAAGCAATTTTAAATATATCTATACCTGCTTCAATTGACTTCTACACGTGTTTCTGCTCGATTCACATCAAAGCAATATAAAGGCATGCAGTTACAAAATGCACTGGTAATTAAAGAGTGCGTTTACATAGATTTGATCCGCGAATTCTGCAATCGTTGCAAACTGGCAACGCAACAATGGCCTGCTATACTTATTGCGATTACTTGTTAAACATTTTGCGCTATTTAGTGATTTAAACGATTTTTATTATTAACCTAGGTCTCATTATTGGGCAAAGACATCACCTCTATCTGTACCTATTACGATAGTTTTTTAGTTCGTGTGCTGTCAAGTAATTTATACTTTACTAGCGATAGTTTTTTTTTTCATTTGTGTATTTTTTTATTTGCGTGAGTAATTGTACTTATTCTGTGGCACAGCTTAATTCTTGTTTTTAGTTAAAACATAGAAAATAGAAGAACAGAAAGACAGTGAAAGTTTTGCTTCATTGATACTGTGGCAATTTGCAGTGTAGATTTAACTTATTCGTCGTGTCAATAGAATGTAGAAATTACGCAACCGTAGCATCGATAGTGTGAAATGAAAGCAAAGCGAAGGGCGAATGGTTTTATCAATCATAAAATTAGTATGACAGTCATAAACTACAGAATATATGTGATTGGTTTCATTTTTATAAAAATAAAGATTTTTTTGTTATCATGTTTTGATATAGTCCGTTATATATTTTACAATAAAAGTATGAAAAGGAATTAAAAGTAAAAATAAAAACACTTTATTGCAACAGGAATGTATACAAATATAAAAATTAAAAAAAAAAATTAGGTACAATTGGCAGCCTTATCGCTTAAGCAGTCCCTTTCGCTTACAGGCTACCATTTTTTTTCTTTAATAGCCTATTTCAGTTTCCTACTGCTGGGCAAAGGCCTCCCCTTTTTGTTTAGTCATCTCTATCGCGGGCAATGATTTGCCAGCCACTTATATAAGCATCCAAGTCATCGCGCCATCTCCCTCTTGGTCTGCCACGTTTTCGGCGGCCATCCGGTTACCATTGGGAGACAGAAATACAAAATAAAAGTACTTAAGTAGCTTAAGCTAATAAAATTTAGACACACTCTTGCAAAACACCTAATCCAAAAGGAATTTAGCATCAGGCACATGGTATGATTTATATTTAGTTCCAAATTCGGGGAAAACCGTCTGTGTCTGCAGACTAAACATCTTCAGCGTTGTGCAAGAAACAGATGTGGCCACAAGACACGCAGATCCTTATAATATTTAATTAAAACTTACGCGAGATAATTCATTATGGAATCACGGTCCTGCGCACAAAACGTAATCTGTAATTGTACATTTTAGCAATTTTTTTCCATCGCTGTGCTTGATAATTATTTTTTCCTCTGTGTACGTATTTTTTTTCTAGTTAATAATTTCGTGTGTCTCACTTGGTAAGTTCATTTTTAGCCGAGCAAGATGATTTGACTTACGCGAACTGCCCCGGCTTCGCACGGGTGCAATTTAGATAGTAGATAAGTACCAATAAGGAGCAGGATATTATTCATATAAACCTTCCTCTTGAATCACTCTATTGCTGGAAACTGCATTACAACCCGTTGAGTAGGTTAAAAGATCTAAGCAAACAGACAGCGGAAGCAAGTTCATTTTATACGTTGTCTGCTTTGTTTTTACCCGACTGACCTACCCAGAAGGAGAATAATGTTATTTTCACCCGTATGTATGTATGTAAGTACCTATGCAAGTTCTACTGTCGTCTTTATAGCCTAAACGGCTAAACCGATTTTAAAGTGCGAGTTATCATTAAATTCGTATTCTTCGCCGGAGTGTCATAGGCTATGTGACGTTAGCAAAAAATCTATATGGCGGATGTAAACTGTCAAAAAGCCAATAAGGATTTTTATTTTTTGAAATAATCCACTTGTTCTAATATTGGGACAGGAAACAGAAATGGCAAAGAATAGAAATTTGTGGGATGAAAAGACTATATCATAGGGTGAAGAAGACTATGAAGGATATTTATCATCACTAATTATTGTTCACTGGGTCCTTTAGTAGTACAGAGAGGGTCGTGCTCCTGTAGTGGAGACTAAAAAGACCTGATGATGAATTATTGACCAATCGGATCACGGTGGGTGAAACTAATTCAATTAACTGAAAATGTACCTTCAGTTTTTGTACAATTACTACTGCGGGTCTAGTTCTGTTTCCAAGTTTGGCAAGCGACTTATTAAAGACAGTGGCCGGTCCACTAGGGAAAGTGGAGGGTCGTTGGCCCAGGGCTAGTTAGTAAATCTAACGAACTGTCTGCAAACATGGCCGGCCTGTTTCGACTCTCTTCCCTTTCAAAACGAGTGGTCATTCAACCATAGGCCATGACAATAAATAACACTAGCTGTTATATTGTATAAATTGACAAATGTCATGAATTATTGTAAAAACAAAAAGATATATGGGAAAATCCTAAGGTATTGTGAAACTTTACTTACATACCGGAAATGTGGTTTAAATTAGAACATGGCTTGGGTATCTGCAATCTGTTTTGTTAAAATCCTTGGTTAAGATATAATCACATCATCACGTACTCAACTTTTCATAGTTAGAATGAAACGAGGGTACATCGTTGGTTTTACAGGAATTTCGGCGAGCTCCGTGGCGCAGTGGTTAACACGCCAGCCTGCGCCACGAGGGCCCCGGGTTCGATCCCCGGTCAGGTCAAGATAAAAATGATATTTTTCAGATTGGCTTGGGTCTTGGATGTTTATCTATAAATGTATTTGTTATAAAATATAGTATTGTTGAGTTAGTATCCCATAACACAAGTCTCGAACTTACTTTGGGCAAAGCTTTGGGGCTAGCTCAATCTGTGTAATTTGTCCGTATTGTAACACTTTTATTTTCGAGTCAATATTTTCTTACCAAATTATTCCACAATGACAGTTGGTTGTGCGTCTCCAATGTCATACATTCGAGTACTACATCATATATAGCATTTTGTCGCATCCACAGGGTATTTTTATTCAATAATATCCTTAAAGTATTTAAAAATCTAAAATTATAAATTAGGTTATGTTATTGTTTGTTGTGGTAAACTGACATTTCGATTTGACAGCTGGTTCGAGAGAAATTTATGCGTCAGTGAGACCATATAAAAAAATACTGTTAGAATCTACCAAACACATTTTTACCCGAACTGGGACTAGGGTAAAATTTCTATTTATTACATGGCGCCCGAACAGGGACCAAAGGTAAAATTTCTATTTATTACATGGCGCCCGAACAGGGACGTTGTTGGTTTCGTGGACATTTTCCCCGGCATTGATCTTTTGCTCACTGACGGATTGGCTGGCCCGTAACTTGTGTTACATTTTCCCTTTTTGCTGCTTGTATTGTATTGTGTGGGAACATTATAATATAATAGTGATCTAGTATTTAAGGTTACTGTGTAAACAATACCGACGTAATACAATTGTTAGTGTTATAATACTTTAGATATTACTTCATCATGATTGAGGAACGGCCAATTTGTTTCAATGTGTTAAATAAAGATGAGTTACTTTACGAAGTTACTGTGCGTGATGGTGTACCGGAGAATACTGTTGATCGGTTACGTGTTCAAATTAGGCTTTTGTCGAAGGAAATACCTACCGACGAAGTGAGTGTGTTTGAGGGAGACGTGGCGGTGGAATTAAAAACTATTAATTCCAAGATTAGTGAATTGGAGGAGCTTCTAGGAGGGAAAGCTCTTTTATTAAAAAAGTTTAAGCGTATCCAATCATTAGGTAATCACATCTTTCATAGGCTAAGTCGTGTTGATTCGGCGACGGAAGTGGATCAGACTTTTAAAGATCAATTGGAGAACCGTCTTCTCCCTTTGTTGAAACGAATCGATCAAATGTCGCATACGTTTAG
Organism: Elegia similella; assembly: GCA_947532085.1. Taxonomy (NCBI): domain Eukaryota; kingdom Metazoa; phylum Arthropoda; class Insecta; order Lepidoptera; family Pyralidae; genus Elegia; species Elegia similella. The sequence continues at coordinate 26,770,076 of OX383932.1, read as the reverse complement.
TAGTAGTTATGATTTCAAGCCAGCGGAGGATGTGGTTCCAGGCGAGTCTGATATGGCTGAGACTGGTTCAGCGGTAGTTAAGCCGGTGGTGACATGTGATCGTGCCTCTTACGTCCACTCTTTGAATCTTAAATTCAACGGAAAGGATAGTGTGCAAGCGTTTATTCAAAGAATAGAGGAGTTGTGTTTATCCCGGAATATTTCGAAAGGGAAATTATTTAATTCTGCTGCTGAGTTGTTTTCGGATGAGGCCTTGTACTGGTACCGTGGTGTGCGCGATGAGGTTACGGATTGGGATTCTTTGAAGTGTTTGTTAATGGAAGAATACCTTCCATATGATTATGATCACCGCCTGTTGCAAGAGATTCGCTCTAGGACTCAAGGCCCTGAGGAGTCTATTTCTAGTTATTTAAGTGTCATGCAAAACTACTTTTCTCGATTGCGAATGCCTATAGGAACAGAAGAAAAGCTGAGTATCGTGAAATTTAACATTAGGCCGTCATATTCTATTCCACTAGCGACAATGGATATTCAATCTTGGTCTGTCCTTAAGAAATATTGTAGGCAGCTGGAAGCCGCCAAGCAGAGAGCGGAATCGTTTATGGAGCCGCCGAAGAATGTTCAAAATGCTGTTGCTCCCGACCTTGCTTATAAGTGGAAGACGAATCGACCACGTTGTGATGCTGTTTCTAGTGAGAAGAATGTGGAGAAGTTTTGCGTGAGATGTCGGGTGAATGATCATACGCTCCTTGAGTGTAAGGCACCCCGTATCCTTATTTGTTACCGTTGTGGTGAAAAAGGTGTTACTATTGCTCAGTGTCCGAAGTGTGCGCCTAAGAATAATCCTGCTCCGGTTTCAAAAAACGAGTAAAGGTGGGCCGTCGTTTAACTACGCCTGAGGAGTGGCGTGAATGGTGTGAATATGTGCGTGTGTTTTTTCAAAATTCTAAACGTGATGTTTCGACGGTCCGTTCAAATGATTGTCTGGACGCTTGTCCTTATTTAAATGTAGAGATAGGTGGTGTTCCGTTTTCTGGATTGTTGGATTCTGGGTCGGAAATTTCAATTATTGGTGGATCTGCGGTGGAATATTTTTCTAATTTAGGTGATCTGCATCCGTCAGATACAGTAAAGTCTGTTGTGACGGCGAATGGGTCTACGTCTCCCGTGAAGGGGTATATGTTTTTGCCGGTTGTTGTCAATGACGTTTTGCGTGTGATAAAGTTTTTTGTGATACCTGGGGTGTCTTCGTCTTTATTGTTTGGTATCAACTTTTGGAAAGCTTTTCAGGTTGCTCCGGACATCTTGCGTCTGACTGAACGAAAAGACTTGTTTACTTTTCAGAAACCTGCAGGAGTGGGCGTGTCTCAAATTAATCGTATACACCCTTTTGATGCTTTAACTGAAGAGCAGAAGAAATTGGCGGGTGATGTGTGTAAAATGTTTGAAGATATCTCGGCTGAAAAGAAGGGTTTAGGTCGAACTCATTTGATATCTCATCCCATTTATACAGGGGACGCGGCTCCTATTAAGCAGCGATATTATGTTATGTCACCTGATAAACTTCGTGAGTTGAATCGTCAACTTGACGAAATGATTGAACTAGATGTTGTTGAGCCTAGTTGTAGTCCTTGGAACAACCCTATCACCATGGTTCCTAAAGCAAATGGTGAAATGCGTTTTTGCTTGGATAGCCGGAAACTTAATGAAGTTTCGAAACATGATGCCTATCCTCTTCCATACATCAATAATATCTTGGATCAACTTCGGGACTCATGTTTTCTTTCTTCCATTGATTTAAAATCTGCTTTCTGGCAGATCCCTCTTACTCCTTCTTCGAAAGAGAAGACTGCATTTACGGTTCCATCGCGGGGACTGTTTCAATTTAAAGTCATGTGCTTCGGACTGACCTCTGCGCCAGCTACGCAGCAACGACTCGTGGATAAATTGTTTGGACCTGAATTTGGTGGTAGTGTATTTATTTATTTAGATGATATCGTGGTTGCTAGTAAAACTTTCGAGGAGCATATTGACCTCCTAAAGAAAGTATTTGAGCGTCTGCGGTCTGCAAATCTTACGATTGGTCTGTCAAAGTGTTGTTTGTTTCGAAAGCAGTTGAAGTACCTTGGGTATGTTGTAGATGATTTAGGATTGAGAACTGACCCTGAGAAGGTGAAGGCTATTACGGATTTTCCGATACCTACCTGCTCCAAGGACGTCAAACGGTTTCTTGGGACAGCTTCATATTATAGGCGTTTTATTCGAGGGTTCAGTACGATTGCTGCACCTTTGAACGCGTTAACGTCTACCCGAAAAAATCGGCCTCCGTTTGTTTGGTCGCCCGAGGCTGAATATGCGTTTCTTCAATTGAAAAGTGCTTTGTCGTCTGCACCGGTTTTGGCGTGTCCGGATTTTTCACTTCCATTTATTGTGCATACTGATGCATCTGATGTCGGTATTGGAGGAATGTTGACTCAGGTTTTTGATGGTGAGGAGCATCCAATTGCTTACTATAGTCGTTCCTTAAATCGACCAGAGCGCAATTATTCCGCTACGGAACGGGAGGCGCTAGCAGTAGTGCTTGTGGTGGAACATTTTAGACCGTATCTAGAGGGCTCTAAACCTTTTAAGATTATAACTGATCATGCTAGCTTAAAATGGTTTCTTAACTTACAGAACCCTACAGGTCGTTTGGAGCGCTGGGGTTGTAGACTTTCTCCTTACAACTTTGTGATAGAGCATCGGCGTGGAAAGGAACATGTAATCCCTGATTCTCTGTCTCGTGCTATACCAGTATCTGTTGTAAATGCAGCGGTAGCTGATCCCTGGTTTCGTAATTTATATGATAGGTGTTGTGAGAGACCCCAAACCTGTCCGAACTACCAAATTATCGATGGGAAGTTGTACCGCTACACTAAAAGCAAAACTTCGTTGACTGGAGATTTTGATTGGAAGGAAGTCGTTCCCTTGGACGAAAGACAACGTTTGATTACTGAGAATCATGATTCTCCTTTGGGTGCTCATTTGGGGATTGAAAAGACTTTTAAACGATTGCGTCTTCGTTTCTATTGGCCCAAAATGTACCAAGATGTTGAGGACTATGTGTCGAACTGTTCAACGTGTAAAGCATTTAAGCATCCGAACCAAGCTACTCCTGGATTGTTTGGAAATCCGAAGGTGTGCCGTAGACCGTTCCAGTGTATCAGCGTAGATTTAGTTGGTCCACTGCCCAGGTCTCGACAGCAAAATGAGTACCTTCTCGTGGTTGTGTGTTGTTTTTCGAAGTATGTAATGTTGTTTCCTCTTCGGCGTGCTACTGGTAAAGTGGTAGCTGAGCGCTTGGAAGATCATGTATTTTTGGTACATGGGATTCCACAAACTGTTATTGTCGATAATGGACCGCAGTTTATATCACGCGACGTGAAAGCCTTGTTTGAGAAGTATAGGATACCCCAAGTACATTTTACTCCTACTTATTGTCCGCAGGTGAACACTGTGGAACGGTATAATCGTACTGTCGTTACGGCCATCGCTGCACTTGTGGGTACTGATCAACGTAGTTGGGATTCGCATCTTTGTGAGATTCAATTTGCTGTTAATACTGCTGTTAACGATGCTACCACATTTACGCCTTTTCTGCTTGTGTATGGACGTGAAGCGGTTGCAGATGGAAAATTATACGGTGACAGTGAGGATTTAGACGACATTGTGTTCGCTTCTCGGATCGAGTATGTTGATAAGTTGGGAACATTGAAAGAGGTATTCTTGAAGGTGGATAAAGAGTTGAAGAAGTCGCACTCCCGAAATGCCAAATACTACAATAGGCGCAGGAGAGATGTTGAGTTCGAGGTGAACGACGTGGTTTGGCGTCGCACGCATGTGCGCAGTGATGCTGCGAAGCACTTCTCCTATAAATTAGCTCCACGTTTCGAGAAATGTAGGATAGTGGAAAAGTTGTCTAAACTGGTTTACTTGTTGGAGGATGAGAACGGTAAGAGGAGTGAATGTCATGTGAAAGACATTAAAGGCTTGGATTGAATTTTGGTTACTGTGAAGCTGGAGGGCCAGCGTGAATTTTTCTCGTTATCTCGCAAAATTCTGGCGAGCGAGGGGGTACTGTAACACTTTTATTTTCGAGTCAATATTTTCTTACCAAATTATTCCACAATGACAGTTGGTTGTGCGTCTCCAATGTCATACATTCGAGTACTACATCATATATAGCATTTTGTCGCATCCACAGGGTATTTTTATTCAATAATATCCTTAAAGTATTTAAAAATCTAAAATTATAAATTAGGTTATGTTATTGTTTGTTGTGGTAAACTGACATTTCGATTTGACAGCTGGTTCGAGAGAAATTTATGCGTCAGTGAGACCATATAAAAAAATACTGTTAGAATCTACCAAACACATTTTTACCCGAACTGGGACTAGGGTAAAATTTCTATTTATTACAGTATGTAATTATTTATTTATTTATTGTAATTTTACCAAAATTCTTACAGAAAATGTATGGGGCCGACCAAACAACTTAAGAGGGATGCTTCACCGCTCATAGACGTGGTGGTCATTGGTCCATTGTATTTGTACGTCTATCATTGTACAAATTCGATGTACAAGTTTTAGCCTTGCGAATTTCATCCCTCTCAAAACAAGATGTATCCGACAAATATAATTTTGCTGTTTGTTATTCCCATGAAATAAATAAATACAAATATCTATTAAAAAGGGTCAAACAAATTATGCGATGGAATATGAAACTCTAAAGAAAACACTGTTTTCATATGTAAAGTGACTTTAAGTGACACTATTTTCCTAAGTAAGCGCTTAATTTGAAAGCCACCAAGCACATACCAATAAACTATAATGAGAGAAACTCTTCAAACTAGTCCATTTCTCTGACTGAGACGTAACATTATCTCCAGAGTTAACAATTATGGCCATTTAAGAGTCCCGGTCACCTTCGTAATCATAGTTTAGGAGTAAAACCGTGTGGTTTGCTGGTTGTCGAGGAAAGTTGGTTTTGACGGGGTGAGATTAATGGAGCAGCTTTATCAGTGCGAAATCAATTTCACCTCGTAAAGGTTTCAATAACCTCATCGAGTTATCACAAAGGTGGTCGAGTCAAGGTCTGAAGAAATAACGACTTAATAGACTCGCTTGTATTTTGTCTGTTATTTTATTTTCTACACTAATATTGTAAAGAGGAAAGTTTTGATTGTTTGCATTGGATAGGCTCCGAAACCAATTTGAAAAATTCTTTAACTATAAGAATCCTAAATTATCCCTCATGAATATAGGCTGTAGAATAAATACCTATATCTACACGTGCAGAAGCAGCAATATAGCGCAACTTTTCCAATCTATACCAAATGTTACTTAGAAGAGCAGTAATGATAATCAGTGTGTGAGAGGTCCGAGTAGCTAATTTATTTATTTATTACTGATGATGATTTATTACTTATTGCACCACAATCAAGTATGATGGTGAAACCTACGAGGTGAAACGCATCTTGCTTCTTACAAACTCAAATATTTTTCAAGGCCTAAACTCAGGGCAAATCGAGCCTAGAAGAAAGCGAGCACATTTTTAGGTTCTTGATTTTTTTTTTAATCGACATCCTTAGACAATGAAAACAATTGATCTTCTTTGTCGGGTCTCTTATGTTTGTTTCTCTGCTACTCCTAACTGAGAAGCACGTATTAAAAAAAAAAAGAGTAAACGTAGGTATTCATATTGTTTTAATTAAGCTACTTTTTACCAGTCCTCACAACAGTAAAGGACCTTTCCAAGGATTTTCTCAATGGACCTTTCCAACAATTTCCTGTAGTAATTTTCGAACATTATCCGTATCGAAAACACTAACCGTTGTTCGTGGGAGAAAGTCGAAAAGTAATTCGGATACAAAGATAATGAAATAAAAAGCGTGGAGTATCGAATATCTTGCGATCAGACTATTACCACTAAGTGCTGCTTGTAAGAAACCTGTGAAAATTATTGAAGTACATATTACCATTACATTGACTGGTAGAGCATGCTGTTTAGCGTTAAGTCCACCTTTTGTACTTGTTACATTTTGTATGTGTGTACAATAAAGCATAAATAAATAAAAAATATACCATTCGTGCAATGCCTGCCAGAATATTTGACATCTTGAAATCTTGTGGGTTATAGTTAACTAACGCAAAAACTGCTAAAGGCGACTTAGGTGCATCATGACTAACAACGTTTGTTCTATGACTTTTACCTAAACGCAATACATAGTAAGATTTTACATACATTAGCTTTTATGAAGATTTCTATCAAACGTTAAGGTCTATGCTGCCGGCGGCGTGCCACGTGAACGTAGGTACCTACCTATTATTATTACTTCATAGCGCCGATTGCCATAGAGTTAAGACAAATTGCAAAATTGCATTTTTTTTTTGTATGAAAAAGCAAACATCGAATTACAAAAAGTCATAGAACAAACGTAGTTAATCTTGATGTACCTTAGTCACCTTTAGGAGGTTATGCGTTAGATACCTACCACTTACCCTGTATAATACTCTTGATACGGTCATGGCTATACACATTCAGGATGTTAGGGTAATCACGGTTGTCCCTCGAACAACTGTTCCTATGAGACCAATGCTGAGAAATAAAAAAATCTCGACTTATTCATACAAATTGCCGGCGGCGAACGCTTTTGTTTGTTTGTTTGTAAATACTTTATTGTACATCAAAACAACATACAACAACACATCTTAAAAGTATTAAAGTCAAGTAAGGGGATCTCTTCCAGTCAACCAGGTATCTGAAAGGAGATCTGATTGGGTTAAGTGGGGCAGAGGTATGAGTTCTAGTAAGAAAATTGGTATGAAAATATCGAAAAGTTTTTTTTGAAATGCTGATTTGATGGTTCGAAGCACAACGGTGTTTACCCTTACATCCTGTATTTTAAAGACAATTGAAAATTAATTGTTACATACCACCATATATATATTATCTTATTCCATTGTTTTACACGTATGCCACCATATGAAGAAGGTTACCTACCTTTAGTCTAAACTTTTATGTGGTCTTAGGTCTCATACGGTTTAATGCTCTGTCTACACAGAAAGAGCGAAAGACGTTATTACTACATATTGATTTTTATTTGTGTTTGCTTGTAAGTATAGAGAATTAAAATAGATAATTGTTGAATATTTTTTTTCCCGAGCGTACTTTAATATACAATAGAAATAAATGCATTTTAATTTAAATCAATCCATTTATTTGTACAACATTTCAAGCCGTTTTCCGAACATATGAGGATTTAAAAATTTTGGTCTGCAATTCACAATGTCACCGATTTAGATAATCGTCCAACAATTTGCTATAATGGCACTAAATTAAAAAATAAAAATAGTCGCAGTTACGCGACACATGCACGTAATAATTTGTTTAATTGTTTGACGTCATCACTGCAGCTCACACGGTTGTCAGCGTTGCCGCTTTGTGCTTTATGCCTGGGTTATCATATTCCATTGTTTTATTTCACTTTCGTTACAAAAAGCAAGTAGATTTTCATTTCAACCGCATGATTTTTGTATTTGTGTTACCTTGTACCTTATGATTCATTCATAAACCGAGTTGAAAAATTATATTTTCATTGAAGGAGTTCACTTACGAATTAATGAGTAACATTAAAATTTCATCAAAATCAGATCCTTTAGACTTTCACTTAGGACGAACAATCAATCGACAGATTGCCTGTTGAAGAAATAAGCTCCAATAGTTTACCGCAATATGGCGATTTTATAATTTTGGATAGGCCATAAATGCGAACGTAGGTTTATATATTTTACACGGCAAATTCCCAGCGCTCCAAAATTTCGGTACCAGAGGCTCCATATCTATGACAATTACACACAATGGGCCCAGACAAGATGCCAAGGTATGTAAAATTGCCCACCAAGTGGGTCAGTATTTGTAAAGCTTTTACTACTGAATCGATCAACATATTATCGTTGATGAGAGGATTCATCACGTACAGAAACACATTCATCGAACAGAAGAAATACCATTCTAGTGGGATAAGAAATAGTATAGATAGTTAACAGGAACTAAAATGCGAAAGGCTGAGTACTGGGACGGTTACTTGTTCTGATAAGAAGGATAAGTAATATAATGCTGATACTGCCTGCTGAGAAACTACCACCAGGTGGCAATTTGTTCTGGCCAGCTTGGAAGTCTTTAAACAGACTGCGGGCTGGTGTTGGCAGATGCCACGAAAATAGAGTCAGGTGGGGTTTCTCCAACAATAGTGAATGCGACTGTGGTGCTATCCAATCTATGGGTCACCTTTCGGTGTGCCCAGAAAACCCAACTTCTTGCTCCTAAGGGCAAGAAGTTGGGCTTTCTGGCAAACGAACGGGCAATCACGGCGGCAAAGCACTGGTCGAAACATATTTAATGTGAACGCAAAGGCATTTTACGACTCGATAGAAGAAGTCGTTATATCAAAAGCATTTCTATCAGCGGACCTCTAAACAATAGACAAAGAAGACAAAGAATATTTATTTGCATAAACATGTGTAAACTACATTAAATGGATATATTATAAAAAGTTTAGAAGGCATGCAATTATATCAAAAAAAATACAAAAATTTTAAGAGCAAAGAAAGTTTTTATATTTACATCGAATCTATGTCAAAAATATATAATACTATAAATATACAATCCGAACATTTTTAAACTTAGTAGAAATAATTTTCATTGATTTATTAATCGAGATGAAAAAGAAACTAAAACGGCCAGATCGACAAAATAATGAAAGAGAAACTCCAAGGTCCACATAAATTATTTCACGTAAGAGCAAGGCAGTTCGATAGAAACGAGTGAACAAACGAATAGAAATCAATAGCCTAACCTATACTGACCTATATGCATTAGGCTATTTCAATTAAATGCCGGCCTTGGTTTCTTTTCAGTAGGCTCTCGATAATAAATATTATAGTTTTTAGGGTACCGCAGTAAACAAGGAAGCCTTAAAGTTTCGCCGTGTCTGTCTGCCCGCGGTTGAGCTCAGAGCCTATTAGTACATATTATAAAAACAAACAATAATAAGAACAAAAAAAATTTATTAATTATTGAGTCGTCAAACAAGAGAGATTATTCCGGTATGATCTACCAAACGGATCCACTGTCAGTTATTATTACTTTTCTGCGGTCTCGACTGATCTACTATAAAATTATATTAGGTCGGTCTGATCTCCTGTCTATTTTTCATGGGCAAGTACAGTCAGAGAAGAGTCAGAGAAGAGAAAAACAGTTGTTGATGAAAAAGTAATCAGTTTTTATTACCTACACAGCGTGTAAATTGACCCTCGACGTTCCCTTAAAGGGGTGACTCAGCCCATCAATATGAACAACTTTTCCTATGAGAACAATAAAGGAAAATAAAAAAAAAATCGGCATACTACTGGCCGGGCGGCAGAACATTTTTGTATCGAAATGCCGAAAATTTTTTTTTTAGTTCCTAGCATTGTTTCCATAGCAAAAGTTGTTCATATTGATGGGCTGAGTCAACCCTTTAAGGGAACGTCGACGATACATTTACACCCTGTACCATCAATCACAGAATTAACAGATACCTAATAGAAACGTGTTCTTTTGCCGTTTTTATTGATTCCGTCAAAGTTGCTGCTAACCACAGTTAATTTAGACCAACAAAGTTTGTGTTCGAAAAAGTTTGGATATCCTCATAAGAAAGGTCGCTTGGAAGAAGTTTTAGCGCACTCTACTTAAATGATCTAAAACCTCTTCTCTCGCTCAGTACCCGTCCTCTACACAAAAGAAACAAGAAAGGTGGATTTTGTAGTAAAATATTGTACGGTGGTGGGGGTACGAAACCCTCAGTGTTTGTGCTAATGAATCTCGGAACTCGGCACGTTTTGATTTTATTATGTTCGGAATAGGTATATTTATTTCATCAGCAGACTTTTTTATCAGCAGTATCAGACAGGTTATCTAAAGAAGCGTAAAATTATTACGTAATTGTACATAGTTGCAGGTCCTCTTCTAAATGATTGCCTATAATAGTTCCTTCAACACGAAACTACTTTCAAAAGCTGGTATTTAAAAAAAAGTTATCCGATATTTTTTTATCTTTGAAAAAAACTTAAGATTACATAAGTGAATGAATGGAAGAACAACCTGTTTCGTCAACTTTACGTAACAGACTTACCCTTAAATTATTTATTTGCATATACAAGAAATAAAAATTGACCAAAACATTTTTTTTTTATAATTTGGATTGGTCGATGATGTACGCTTGCTGCACTACTCAATACACGAACGAATACATATTTCAATTTCTTCTTTTGACGTGATAACGTTTTATAAATCGATGAACGCCGGCTGCACGCACGAAAAAGTGTCATGTTCCGTGTGCAAGCGAGAGCGCGGAACAAGTGATAGAGAAGCACGATCGGCTTAAGCGTTCGGCTTGTGACGAATTTATCTCTCTTCCACCGTTATCACGTAAAATTATCGTCTTTAAACCGACATTACAACCTACATGTATTAATACTAGCTGTTGCCCGCGACTTCGTCCGCGGCAATTTCTGTTATTATGATTAATTCGTTTTTTTATTAGTATAGATCAATAATTTTCCCCCGTTTCCAAAACATTTTTTATTGATGCTTCGCTCATTTTGGTCACAGCGTGATGTTTTATAGCCTAAATCCTTGCCTTCCTCCTCAATAAATGAACTATCCAACACAAGATTTTTTTATTTGAACCAGTATTTCCTGAGATTAGTGCGTTAAAACAAACTCTTCAGCTTTATAATATTAAGTATAGATGTGTCCCAGTTTCGTTTCATAATATAACAAAATGTTGATTTAGCATAAATTAATGGCTATGAATATGCATGTGATATGGATGGTGTTAATCTGATCCATAGATTAATTTATTCGTTTTTACAGAAATAATGAAAAGGTTACAAAGAACTTCAATGTTTGTCTATGTATTTTTCATTTTTTTTCTAATGTCGTAATTTTCAGCACATAAAGCTTTTATTATAAGTCGTGAAAAAATTGATGGCTGACGGTCTAGACATAAAAGAAACAAAAAAATATTTCCGTTACGCAACGCTGAGCCTCAAAGTTCAACCTGTGTCAGTCACGGCGTATTTGAGGAGTGTCGCATATCTCTGACATTTACCGGAATAATTAAATTACCTTTATGACCAGTTTATGTTAAGAGATATTTGGAAAAACTGGCCAAGTGTGAGTCAGATACGGTTACGAAAGGTTTCGAACCTCGTCAAGAACGTTAACTTTTATAGCGCCTCCTTCCTGATAGCAACCATAGAACACAAAATCTGCAAAGTTCCAAAGATTCAGTCCCTATCCATATTTTTTTGTTTTTCTTGTATTTAAGTGACGAACACTGGTGTCAGATTTTTAAGCAGCATCTGACATTGCTTGAATATTGCCATTAATAATGAAAGCCGGGACCAACGGCTTAACATACAATCCGAAGCACAGAGGAGCTCGAGAATTTTTCATGCCACCATGGTCACCCATCATTCCAGTAGGGCCGTTCCCGGGGTCGCTTTACATGCGTAAGCGCTAATAATACTTACGCCCTCTGGGCTTTAAAGCTTTCAACTTCTCTTACTAACACTGAGTGAGCTGTGATGTTCACTATGATATTCAACGCATCATCTGAGAGAGAGAGAAGATATAACGGTGACGTAGTTATTCAAGATAATGTGCCTCGCATGTTCTGCGCAAGGAACCCTAAAAGTGGCAATTTTCATAATTGGATGAGATTCGCAGGCATCGTCGGTGAGATTAAAGTGGTTACAATTGACATTAACAAAAAGGCGACGCGGAGAGAGTAGGAAATGAAATGCTACGAGTATATTGCGTGATATCACGTCACACCCTTTTAGGACAATTAACGGGTCCTTATCTATGAAATTGTCGTTTTTTCCGCTTGCCATTTTGTCTTAGTTTAAGGGCCCCATCGTTCTCAGTTTGAGTAAGTACGTCCCTTCTAATAATAGGCTTGTTTCTAAAAAACAATAATTGCTCCGTCAGTTAGATATTCATTATTATAACGAGCCGTTAATGTCCCAATGCTGGGCAAAGGCCTCTTTTCCTCTTTTCCATTTTTGTCTTTTTTAGATATTCATAAGAAAAAATAAAAAAAAAGTGTCCAATATTTTTTTGATTATCTAACTGTTAACCGAATTTTAATATTATTGTATTGACCCAGGAAAATACAAGTAGCCTATTGGGAATTTATTGGATTATATAAAATATTAACAATATTTTTTCATATAAAAACCGACTTTAAACAAGCTACTGAACCAATTGTGATCAAATTTAAATGGAACCAATTTGAAAGCAAACCAACCCGTTAAAACAAAAAATAATTCTTAAAATCGTTTTATAAATGATGGAGTTCTGAGGTCATGAAGAAACATAAAAAAACATACAAACGAATTGATAACCTCCTCCATCCATATTCATCATCATCATCAGGTCTTTTTAGTCTCCACTGCAGGAGCATCACCCTCTCTGTACTACCGGAGCCATACTTGGCCAGAACAGATAGAGGATTTGGCCTACACTCTCCTCGCTAGCTAGACGGGTTGGAGAGGTTTCATTAATGTTTATGAGCTTTGTTTAGCTTGTATTTCCTGATCCATATGGTAATATGGATGAAACAAAGCTCATAAACATTAATATTACCTTAAGAGCCCGCCATATGGCAAGCGGCGTGGCGATACAAACGCGGATGGTCTAAACGCGTTGGCTACTTTGGATATTTTCGTTTTTTAGGAATATTCAAGGGTTATTCGAAAAATAAAAACATATGATGGCTGCCTTATCTGTAATGCAATAATAATCAAAAGTTTCAAGGTTAATTTTAATGTATTTGGTGAATAATGCTATAATACCGAGTAAATTAGACGTGATTTGGAGGCAACTTTGCAATTTTTTTCTATCGAGAAAATTTAACCCAATCGTGTTTTTGAGTCATATAGTTACCAGAGTTAGTCCTGAACTTTGCTGCATTTTTATTTTACCTTGAGTATTTAATTATTATTGATATAACAGTCAATCATGCAAAGCAGTGTGAGGTAGTACGGGCCCTTAAGGATCAGGAAATACAAGCTAAATAAAGCTCATAAACATCAATGAAACCTCTCCATTGTCCGGCCAGCGAGGAGGAGAGTAGCTAATATGTAGATGGTAAGTGGTAACCTAACATCTACATATTAGCTACTGTATGTATGTATTTAATGCAAATAAATCTTTATCTTATCTCCTTTTTTTGAAGTGAATTAAAAAGGTGACGCGGTGAGAGTAGGAAATGAAATGCTACATTACGTGATACTACTCACATCACACCCTTTTAAGACGTTCATTAGTGTCGTTCGAGTCAAACAGAGCTGATAATGGACCTCATACAAGATAATTTATTGTTTTTAGGGTTCCGTACCCAAAGGGTAAAAACGGGACCCTATTAATATCGCTCCGCTGTCCGTCTGTCTGTCTGTCTGTCTGTCCGTCTGTCAACAGGCTGTATCTCATGACCCGTGATAGTTAGACAGTTGAAATTTTCACAGATGATGTATTTCTGTTGTAAAAAATGTAATAATAAATATTTAAGGGGGCTCCCATACAACAATCGTCATTTTTAGCTTGTTTTTGCTTGATATTGATAACGGCAACCGGTCCGGCAATTTGTATGGGAAAACCTAATTTTTTTTTCGATTATCTGCTTTTTTTCTTGCAGTTCAATATTTCATTAGGGATTCTGATTCTGAGATTTCAATAAAGCTAGGAGGTTCAAAATCACGTTGTATTCAGTTATATATTCACTTTAAAAATTGATAATTGAATAAAATAAAATTATTATTAAAGGGGGGCTCCCATACAACAGACATGATTTTTTGCCGTTTTTATAGATAACGGTACGTGACCCTTCGTGTGCGAGTCAGACTCGCACTTGGCCGGTTTTCTTAAGGATAAAATGCAGTTTGATGCAACAAAGCGTAGCTGATTGATAGATTCGCGTGATTAATGCAAAAACAGTCTGATATTGATTATAACCCGAAAATGAGATTTATTCATATTTTATTTCCATACAATACATAGACTTACAGGCTTATCCTAATCCAACTGCACTATGACTAATCTACACGAATATTATAAAGAGCAACGATCTGTTTGTTTGCATTGAATAAGTCTAGTCCTGAGCGAGTTTGGATATTTGATTCATCACCATTATAGCGTTTTCCCGGTTGCATTCTCAGCTGTCCTGTGCCCGTGGTCTCTTTATACAAATTTCACGCTATAATATGATTTGGCAACAAACAATGTACAGTCAGGGACAGAGATACCTGACCAGACCCTCTACTTATATCTTAAATTATCTCCTAAACTATAAATAATATTAACATAAAAAATTATATTGAGAAAGACTTCATTAAAATCCTTCTGTATATAAATGTTCATGTTAATATTATTTATAGTTTAAGAGAAAATTCAAGATAGGTAGTACCTGGTCAGGTATCTCTGTCCCTGACTGTACTATTGTAAGTATTGTAGACAAAGAGAGACAAAGTCACATGCAGAAGCAAACAACCTACACATAAAAATATGAATCAAATTTATAGAAAAAGTTTTATTTTGTAGGGCACGGACAATTCATTGGGCACTAGCTAAACTAGCTAACTTCTTCATAAATGCATATAATCACGTCTCTGCCCCTTACGAGGTAGACAGAGCCTAAGGCCATAAGACCCAAAGGCCACGTTTAGAAATTTGGTGGGCGTATATGTCGACAATGGAATCAAAATAGCATCATTCGCAACATGGTTCACGATCAGCGTAGACAAATACGGATCAATAGAAATTTGATCAAATGGAACCATTTCATACATAAATACATATTATCACGTCTTTATCCCTTACGGGGTAGACAGAGCCTAAATTCATAAGACCATTTCGACTCGAAAATAAGATGATTGATATGGTTCCCAGATCTTCAACTAAATCTCAAGGTCAGCTTATTCGGTCTGCGTAGGAAAAAACCAGCTAATACATCCTACGTTTTTTGTTCTCTTCCAGACCAGCAGTGTTTTTTCCATCCTTAGGGCAAGTGTAAAACACAACAGTGAAAGATATCCAGATTCACGAGTGCCATATAATGTAGACGATAACAATATCAACAGAGTAAACCTAACAACCTTGAAGCATAAGAAATCGTTTAATGAACCACATAATCCAATACCATGACGTCATGTAACAGCAGACGCGGTAAGTCAAATAAGGAATAAATACATAGCAGTCAAGGTTCCAGTTTAGGAGTTTTTATGGACAAACAAACGGTCGGTTGCCGAAAACGGCGATGTTCGACAGACTCGATTAACCGGTCCCGCTAATGTAGACATGAATTTAGAATTAGCGAAGGAGGAACCGAAACCGAATGTTTTATTTCTGAACTAGCTGATGCCCGCGACTTCGTCCGCGGCAATTTCTGTTATTATGATTAATTATTAATTAGTATACATGAATAATTTTTCCCCGTTTTCAAAACATTTTTTATTGATGCTTCGCTCCTATTGGTCGCAGCGTGATGTTTTATAGCCTAAAGCCTTCCTCAATAAATGGACTATCCAACACAAAAAGAATTTTCCAATTTGAACCAGTAGTTCCTGAGATTAGCGCGTTCAAACAAACAAACTCTTCAGCTTTATAACATTAGTATAGATTTAAAGAAAAGGTGTAAAGAAAAGGGGACGCCGAAGGGGGCGCTCGTTGAAATCTCGCCCGATAGTAATGCTGACGCCAGCACTGCCCCATTACTCTAAAATGCCCAGGGCTTCCAATAGTATAAAGACGGCCCTGGTCATTATGTCATTTATTTTAGTACTTGTATACATCAAATTAAAATAATGACTAGCTCCGTGGCGCAGCGGTCAACACGCCAGCCTGCGACACGGAGTGACCGGGTTCGATCCCCGGCCAGGTCAAGATGGAAAAAGATCTTCTTCGGATTGGCCTGGGTCTTGGATGTGTAACTATATATGTATTTGTTATAAAATATAGTATCGTTGAGTTAGTATCCCATAACACAAGTCTCGAACTTACTTTGGGGCTAGCTCAATCTGTGTGATTTGTCCGTATATATTTATTTATTTTTATTTATAATACGTGCTTGTAAACACATGTATAGCTGTAAGTATCATAGGTCAACTTTTCATTTCTACTTTCTACTATAAAAACATAAAGGTTTGCGCAATAATAACGATTTTATAGGGGAAGAAAGCTAATAATGAAAGTAATTATTAGCTTTCCTTTCCCTTGTGATGAAATCAACGATGACAAAACATATTTACCTGCTTTTGATTTGCTGGACATCAATGAAGATTCTGCAACAAAGAAAAAGACATTTATTTTCATTATTCTTAACATCCTTACTTAATATTAAATGCGAAAGTGAGTTTGTTTGTGTGTTACGCTTTCACGCCGTAACTACTGAACCGATCATCATGAAATTTTGCATGCAAGTTCTCTGGAGTATAAGGAAGGACACAGGATACCTTTTACCCCGGAAAAAAGCACTATTCCCGAGGGATCGACATTGGCGCGGGCGGAGCCGCAGGCGAAAGCTAGTAACTTCATAAAAGATACAGTATCAGAGAATTTATCAGAGAAATAGTTAAAACGTCGGGTCTAATTAGCTGTTGTTATGCATAACGTACATTAGACAACAGCTTACTATCAGATTGCTGTTGTAAGCCACATGAGAGCTCACGAGAGAGCCCTGACTACCTGAAGCGGTCGCCACGGCCGAAATCGGTCGGACGATAGAGAGATGACGTTATTGACTTTAGTGGGTACCAAAAAATTTTTCAAATAAAATGATGCCAAGACGAGAACATATGACTCGCACAGTCAAATAATTATTACATATGTATATTTTAGTCTAATACATGGTGAAATTTTTATCGTTTTGGACCCTTAAAGGGGTGACTCAGACCATCAATATGAACAACTTTTTCTATGGAAACTAGTAAGTCAAAAAAATTTGTTATTTCCATACAAAAGAGTTCCGCCGCCCGGCCAGTTTGTATAGGAATGTCGAATTTTTTTTTGAGCTTTCTTATGCTCTCCACCCGCGTCAATATCGATCCCTTGAGTACAGTACTTTTTGGCTGAGATAAAATGTACCCTATGTCCTTCTCCGTACCTCATATAACGTATATGCAAAATTTCATGATGATCGGTTCAGTAGTTACAACGTGAAAGCGTAACAAACTAACAAATAAACTCACTTTCACATTTGTAATATTCGTTAGCATTAGGGTAGATAATATTTTAGTAAAATATGTGGTTTGGAACTTGGCCACATTCACATGAGTGTACGGTGAAAAAAATATTTACTGTTCATCACCTTTTTGTTACACATACAATAGATCTTGTAGTAACAAAACGGCGCGACTTTGTCTGCGTAATTTTATAGCCTATATTACCCACATAGGCTATCACCTTTAAGAATAGTTATTTTGTTGTGGGTGCCATGTTACAGAAGCGTGCGTTTGAAGACTTAATTAAAGGAAGTCACACACGGAAACCTCCAGCACCAAGAAGTTGCAAAAAGAAGATGCCACGTAACTCAATGTGTGTAACCATGTTTTGTTCGATTGGGAAGCGATCGATGCCATTGTTTATAGTCGCTGGAGCATTGTTCCTGATTTGGTTCACTTAACTTGATTGTCATGAGGTGCCAACGACCTGGATTACGAAATCAATGGTGTGGTATGTAATGTTCACACTTGAAGAATCACCTGAGGCGATGGATTGGAATAGCCAAGGAAGCTGGAAGATTATGAAATAATCGCTGAGGCATTGTTCATCGCTTAAATAGAAAGGTTGGCCAAAGAAGTCAGAGGATTATGAAATAATATCTGAAGCATTGTTTCTGATTTGATTTACTTGAATTAGTTGCCTTCAATTATACCAATGATCTGGATTACGAAATTTATGGTGTGGTATGTGCGTTCACACAAATTTATGTGTGAACGCACATACCACACCATAAATTACTATCTAAATTACATTAATCGACTATTTAGTCGACCGTCATCTAGTTGAGAGATTTGAATGAGCAAGAAAGTCAACGTTTTGAAAAAGAGGCAAACCACGCAAAAGGTTAAAGTAGATTAGGGGTGGTATAGGAAAAGTTACGGAAGAATGATTAAAATGGTATGGTAATTATACATTTGCACAAGGTATCCTATTAAAAGACGCCAGATAACTTGAATACAGAGTTCAACAGATGAAAGGTCTTGACTTATACATTCAGCGTCTTAACAGTACCAAATTTGCCTTTAATACTAGACACTAGACTCATCAACATATAGTCGACTACTTATTATGACCACTCCCTCATCCTTTATTTATTTATTTATCCAACAAGATGATATAGAGGTGTGTTGGAATGTAATGCAAATTAATAAATTCACAGAGGGAGGCAAAATGTTATGAATATGCTAAGTGATCGGTTGCAATCAATATCAAATATTGAAGTAAATTTCAAGGATTTACGAAATCTTTTCTACTCGCACACATACCGTATGATAATTTCGTAATTTGTATTGAGCTTTTCATTTATAATATAGCTTTATTTTCTTATGTAATCAGAATACTCAAATACAATTAATTTTAATTAGGAAAGTCTTGCGTGCAACCAAGTAGGCATCTACTCGAGTGTTCAAACCTGTTCCAGCTTTGATATTTCTGATATTTGCTTTTTTGACAAGTTCAACCATCAAAAACAACAACATAATCATTTTCGTCAACCGTCGTTCAACAGTTCATATGCATTTCATCATCAATTTATATCACACTACATACATTCATGAAGATAAACAGGTTCTTTACAAGACATGTATTGCCTCCGGGTTGTACGGCCTCTATAATTACCCGTAATATAAGTTTTGGTATTTAAATAAACGATTGTCTTATTTAACGAGCTAAATTTAGGCTACATACGTTTTATTATCTATTTAGCATTTATATAATTTAGACAATACATGTAGACGTGTGGGAGACGCATAGTTCCCATATTTGTGTGAAGTTTCGACACAAGTGTGAATGCGTCTAACTGGGTCTTATGATTATAGACAGAGGGATTGTTTTTGTTTTGCTTTTTGTGTTATTATTGTAATTATAGTCTGGGTAAGTTCACGTAGAGCTCGTTACGTTTTGCGCAAACGATCGTTAAAATGCGAGTAAGAACTAAAGATCAATAAAGTTGACTGTACAGTAACGAAATGATAAAACGGCGTGCAAGATTTTTTCACATGACTGCTTCAACAAGGAATGAAATGAAAATTTTCAAATGCCTAATGAAATTTGAATGTATGGTATCGTTGAATCCTTACATGAAACTAACTGATACAATATTTTTGTTCTGGACAAATTTTTCATAAACAGGTACATATGTGACACGGTGCGAATAGACCAACACAACGTTTTGTAAGGTTTATCATGCGGTCATCTGCTTTGTCATACAAAGAATTAATAAAACATAATGTGTAATAAGATCTCACGTAACAATCGCATGTCAGTGTGGGATCTGCTGTAATCATGTCATGTAATATCTAGGTAAACACTCACTTTGTTTGTAGTCTATGTATGTCTATAACTAGTGAATCAAACAGGAGAATGTTCATCGCACAATTTCTATTCATCATTATCAGCCTTCTACGACCCACTGCTGGTCTAATTTTGTTTGCGCCTTCCCTATCTCTAGGCATTGCAATCCAGGTTTTTCCAGCAATTTTCCTGATGTCGTCAACCGAGTAGTATCACAAAAATTGGAAACATAGCTGACTAGTGCAGCTATGTTTCAAATTTTTGGTATACTACTCAGTGACAGCCTTAGTCTACATACCGTCGTTTTTTCTAGCTAGTTGTTTTAACAAATTACTTTAATATTTCAGTTATAAAGTGCCATGCCGTCGTGGCAACAAAAGGCAATTATTAATGTTCACAGGCGCACATGTTTAATAATAACAGGCTGGGTGTGTTGGCAGGACTTTGCATATCTTTTGACCGCAGCCTTAGAGTACTTGTCAAATTAGTAGCATCATCGTTTTGTTATTTCAAAACGATTGGATTAAATTCACCCTGCAATCATTCGATAGCTGCAATCCTAGCCAACATCACAAAGTCGATTTAAGCATTTTTTGTCTTTGAATTTAGATATCAAACTTACAACTCTTTCGTATGAACAGATAAAGTCTCCATATTAATTACGAAACGACTTTTTCCCCGACCTCATACGTAGGTATTTCATCATTTCTGGCCTTCCAACTCCTGCATACAATATATGTATATATATCGGAGCGTCTATGAACAAGTTTTTGGTGGCTGTTTTTCTCTCTATTGATTACTGTATAAATCGACTTGGAACAAGTTGTTACTTACAAAAGTTTCAAGTAGCGTTGGAGACGAGTTGCTACTGTAGACTAGTTATGTTTTCTACCATTCGTTATCGCTCAATTCTTCGATAATTGCGTACACTAAATTCTGTTGTCGTTGGCTATGTCATGCGGTGTTAATTAAATAGCACGGAATTTTTAATTTGATCACGCATAAAGGTAATGCGAAATGGCTTTTTCCGTTATATTGACTTTCCCACAGCATATCGAATATCTTATTTGACTAAAAGGCTTATTAATTATGATTTATAAACGAAAACATTTTCTATTATGTAAATGCCTGTCCTCAGCAGTCGCAGCGGTCACAGCTTTTCATTCTTGACAGCGACAAAACCTTCGTAATCTGCATACAAACGGTAGCCTTGTCTGCAATATGAAATCTTAACAACTTTCAACTTAAGCAATTAGTCAGTACGTATCATCTTTCAAATTACTCCTATTACCAACGCACAAAGAAAACCTTGAAAATGCAACATGAGGATAGTCCGATATGATTCGATTAACCTCTTCCGTACGTGTAAAACAAGCCTCAATTTTTTAAACAATGATTCATTCATTTCTCCATGTATCCATCAATGAAACGAAATGTCTACAGCAAATTGGATCTCATTGCAAAACACGAAGATACAATTTTGTACGTCAACTTTCATAAAAGTATTGCTGACCGTGGTCTAAGATTTCTGTATGAGTCAGATGTGGTCAGATATTGCAAAGTTGCATTTTGTAGGTCGTAAGAGTGTGACGTAGAAACAGGCGGATCCGCGATGTATGACGTCGGTCCTTTCCGATCTCTATGACGCCATTTAATCAACTCATCGACATACGTTTGAATAATTTAAAGAGTTAATGTGGTTGAGGCCAGTGCTTAGATCATATCTTACATTTATAAATAACCTAGGCTTGGATACTTGAAATGCCAAGCTCCTCTATCATTTTAAATGATGGGAATGGATAATAAATAACCATACATACAATAATAGGCTGCGATGCTATCAAAATGAATTTAAGGTATAGAGGAAAGCAGACCAATTTCTTTCAAAAGCAAAACTAACGTTCGGAAAAGAGAGAAACGAGAACAAAATGAAACCCGATGAGAAGTATGAGACCTGTCATATTTATAAACTTGAGAACTAATGATATATCGATAGGAATATTGCAAGTACGAGTCACACCATAATTTAAAATTGTATTATTTACCTCTTATATCTCTGTGGTATGCGTCTAATTGAGACTCGATGTTTGGCCTTCGACTCTAAGGTCAATAAACACTTCATAAATTACCATAACCATAATGAGATCGAGACGATACCATTATGAGTGCCATGGAGAATACACATCAGCGACCTTATGTGAACCTTACGTCATTGCTTGAGGAACAACGTTCTTCTCCGATTAATATCTTCCCCAATTAATATCTTAATGCCTCTTTGTTTTAGGATTCTCTTGATATCAACATTACTTGATAATACTGCCGATAGCAACATAGTATGATTCTACTACCCTGACTAGTACTAGCGAACTATAGAATAGTTAATTAGTTAGGGAAATGGATGTAGTAGTTACAATCCACTATTTTAGTAACTACTACTTTTTCAATTCAAAGTTTTCATGCCGATATGGAATATACATGCCCTTTTGACAAAATCGATATCTGAAACATTAATTCCATTTTAATAATATCCATCAACTTGTCGAAGGGCTTGGTGTAGACGAGGAATAAATCGCTGCGCTCCTAATTTTAATAGAAAAAAAGCAAATTCATATCAACACGTGTTGGAAGTTACATATTTAATATTTATTTTAAATGAGTCATCTATATTTTCGTTTAAAAAATTATGCAACATGTAAATACGAATGAGTCAAGCAGAAAAGAAATCCGGTATTATGAAAAGTGTTGACTGTTGTAAAGTTCTGTTATGTCAGTACATGTTCACGCAAATGAAAAAAAAAAAGAACGTTTTCAATGAGATTATTCCGTACTTGCCAGTTATGTAACGTAAAAGTAAAGAGCGAAGTAAAATATTTTTTATTAAAAAAAAGTTGATATAATTATTTCAGCACGAATGCAGATGTATGCGGATTATATCGGCTCATTCATCCGAAACGGATTCTGGTCTGGAATAATTCGGTCAATTAAATTATACGTCTAATGTAAGTTAGTTAGCTTAATTTATCTTATATTTACTCTTATCTACTACTCCACCGTCTATATCATGTTTTCTATGTTTTAATGAGTTTTTAATTAACTTGTTCTCTCTTACCGTACATCATAATACTGCTCGATTAAACTTGGATCAAGACGTCTTATTAAAGGTAAATGAAAGGTAGAACTGTATGTATGGTTGGTATGTATTATAAACGATATGGAAATGTTGGTAAAATCGTTAACATTAAAATGTTATGCCAATGTGTTAAAAATGTTATAGAGATGAATATAATCTACGGAGCATACATAGAGATGTCATTTGAACACTTTTCTTAGTTACAACACTTACAGCGTGTCTACCTTATCTACTACGGGTAGGTGAGGTAGGAAGGATATTGCGGTGAGTAGCGGTACTTTTTCGTAAAATTACTGGATTGAGACATGCTTTTTGTCATAAGTATAACTGGAACTACTGGGCTACATTCTCATAGCCGGACTTTGCCTTCTCTATGTATATGCTCCTTGATATCATCATCATCATCATCAGATCTTTTTAGTCTCCACTGCAGGAGCATAACCCTCTCTGTACTACCGGTGCCATACTTGGCCAGAGCAGACAGAGGATTAGGCCTACACTCTCCTCGCTGGCTCCGTAATATATAATTATATTCTACAATTAGACGTGGAATGAGTTTGGCGTCTATCAATCTACATCCTACACGAAAGAGATCATAACGCCTCAAATATGCGCATCAAAATTCAGAATCAAAGAACTATGCGTCAGTTTTTGTTTCATTACTGGAGCTAGGAAAGTGTTCATAATTGAACATCGTATATGAATGATAATAAAAACCGCAAAGGCGGAATCGTCATGCATTACTGATTTCCTCTCTCTGGAGTGATATTTTACAGGCGACCGTTCGCAAACGAATGATTGATTGTCTGTAAAATTGCCTTTTAAATTTGCCTATTTAAAAAATATTACACCTGATATTTAAGTTGTATTTGGCTGTTGTCTTGGAGTCAGTGTGTGTAAAGAAATGCACAGAATAAAGTTGCTTGCAGGTATTATTGAGGGGTTTTAAATTGCGAACAAACTACTAGGAACAATCCACAGGGCGTACTAGTGAACAATCCACAAATGTTCGATTTCTACACGATATTTTTAACTTTAAGGGAAGTAGGTAGTCGACTAGTCGTACATAAGTTTGTGTAATGTAAATTGTAATTTTTATTTCTTTTTATTAATCTGAATATGATCATTGTTATCCGAAATAAATGAATTTTATTTTATTTATTTATAAGTCGTATTAGACTACAAGCTCAAGCTGGTGGAGCAGGTTTCAAACCCGTGACCTTTTGATTATCATTTATTATTGAGCTACTACTGTTTCCTAACGAGTCCAAATTAAATCTGCTCACCAGAGTTTACATAACAACCGAAAGAGTGTGGTTACTTTCGGTCAATGAAGGAAGTGTAAACAATGCGACTTGAAATTTTACTCACTTTCTCTCATCTGAGTCGGTAGCATTCTTAGATGATATCTATGGAGATCGGGACCGCCTTTCAGCTTCTTCTTCTCCGCTTCGCGCGGTCTTTCTTATTTAGGGTCGGGAAGCAAAATGCTTCACATACCACCCTGCATAGCCACTAAAATTATAGCGAAGAACAACGGGGTGTTTTTAGTCTTAAAACACCCCGTTGTTCTTCGCTATAATTCCGGCACTGCAGGTACGACGGGGGAACGCTAGGCCCCGTCACTCGTCTGTAGCTCGCATACCACTCCTGACCTAACATCATGCCATTATTTTTTTAATTTTGCTTCTTTTACCAAGGTCTGCCAGACATTTATCCCCTTTGTAATTTGCCAGTTTCCGCAAGATATGTCATTGGTCACGCTTGACTGCAACGAGCCGAAATTGAATCTGCTCATCAGATCTACATCAGATAAACAAAGTACTTTCTAAGTCCAGATAACAACCGAAAGAGTGAGATTACGTTCGGTCAATAAATCAAGTGTAACAGATGCTATCTTAGCTTTACCATCAATCATAACATACGTAATGGAGGAAAGTGAACGTACTTCCGCGACGAAAAACGGTAATGATGACAAAAAGTGTGAGGAGAATGAGGTGTAGAATGGGAGCATGGGTGCACCCACCGGTAATTGATTGGAGATTGAATGCATGTGGGAGGCGGAGCTGAATTGAAAAATCTCGCTCGACTTTTCGAATGCATTCCATGAAAACAGGTTTTCTTATTACAAAAAACAGACTTTTCTACTTTGGGAATGATTGAATATACATGTATCTTGTTCATATAATCCATTTCTGTGTAGGACTAGGAAATTGCTCTAGTTCACTTCTATGCTGGTCTGGGAGAAAAGAAAAAATGTAGAAAATACCAGCTGCTTCTCTTCCCGCGCAGATCGTAAAAGCCGATGGAGGGAATGGGCAAAAATCTGAGGAATCATGTTAATAGGCGATGCTGCTAGCAATGAAGCCGAATTTACAGCGTATTATTACAAGCTTTTATTGAGTTTCACCTGTCCCGATATTTGCCGGTAATCAAATCTTGCAAGTTAAATTTGATCCACTACGCGGTTACCGATTGAGCTGAAATTTTGCATCGAGCTTCTGTGAAGCAAAAGCTCGGGTGAGTTAGAATATTGCAGCATGTCCAATAATGTTACATATAGATATTTAAATCGGGCCCAGTATATAAAATATTAGAGGAATATGGACATGAACCTTTTAAAACAGAACACTCTTTTTCTGGGTTATCTTGTATCATATTATGCAAGTTTCTTAGTGAATCGGATGTTCAAGCAAAGAATGTCAGTCATTATTCAACGTTTAAACATTGTTATTGCAGTGTGTATTTGAATACGTAACACCAAAGTAATTGATCACTAATAATTATGTCGAAATACTCAAATGTGTAGTGAAACATGTAATTAATCATTGTAAATTATGATAATAATCATTATGGCAGGTGCCCGACCCTTTGCAATAACCCAGCACATGGCCAGCCACATTTCAATCTTATAACCTACTAATTTCTTTTTTAAATACGCATAGTGAAAGTTATAGATTGATATTTCCAGGAACGGGTTCTGGCTGGAAACTAACATAACATGAACTTCTCCAAAGGACCACTACATGTTGGATCTGTGTCCCCACGCAATCCTCTCAAACCGGGGTAATACCCGTTAACAAAAAGGAAGCCGTGAAGTGAAAGTCTATGAATGCGATTAACCTTCTGTAATTAAATCTCAAGTACCTGGATGACCGTGCTTTGATCGGTTATTGCTATTTATTGCAATTATGATGGTGTTTAGGTAATCCACATAAACACGTTATATCAAATATTTTATAGTTTTTTTTAAATTAGTCTAAAAAAAAATTAAAAATATATATTATAAACTTGACCTTATAAATAAAATAGTATGTTACAGCGGGACTCGAACTTCGAACCCGAAACACTCGTTTCGTTTCTTGCCGTCCTCGTTTTAAATCGCTGAACCAGACGGACAGTGGCCGTCAAAACGGAATTAGCGACCATATTCTGCGTGGAAAGCAAAACGCATGAAAACTCGAAGCCGTTTCCGAGATCATAGAAATAAATTTACATACATACATATAAATAAATATACAAGAATTGCTCGTTTAAAGGTATAAGATTCCCAAAGACGGATGTCAATTCACTGAACACGAATCGGAAATTAATGCAGTGCGGTAACAAAGTAATTACAACGATATTATCTAATTTCATCTGATGGGTGTTGTACGATGCCTAATGATGTGGCTTGGAATAATATCTAAATTAATCGTGCATTCAATAATGAATCACTTCGCAAGCTGTCATCGCCAGTCGCCACACAAGTTTTGTGTATTATGTATCAGATTGCGTTTTCATGTCGTGTGCAGATAAGATTGTGAGAACACTTTTTGACTACTACGAACTGCTAAGTTAACATCGCCCATTGTATTTTTTTCATTTCGAGTCTTATTTCTATACTAATATTATATTTGATTGTTTGTTTGCATTGAATAGGATCTGAAACTATTAGACCGATTTGAAAAATTCTTTCTCCATTAGAATTCTACATTATCCCTGACGAACGTAAGCTTTAGGAGTAAAATTAAATACCTATATCAATTCTGTTAGTAATATTTCATTATAATAATAATAATTTATTTATTTCCAAATAACCAAGATCCATTTTTATTAAAAGTACAATCTTTTAACTAACAGAAATAATACAGATCTACATCATTTTCAGGTATTCATAAGGAGGTAAGAGATAAACCAGATTATTGACAGTACATGAAGATCGGAGGACAAGATGAAGTAATTAAGGGAAAATTGCTAGAAGAGATGTAGCATATGACAAAACAGAGCAAATGGAGGAGAATCAATGCTGTACACACTTTGTAAAGGGCTAGGGCAAAGATGAAGTAGATTATTTAAGTTATCGAATTTTAACACCCCTACTTTATGGTACCTTCACATAAGAATTTCTACGAGTATACCTGCGAATTCCTAGAGATTACGGCATCGACAGGACGGGGTTAACCAATCCGGTCGACGTAACTACGTTTGGTGAGAGACCACATCATAAGATCCGTACTTGTACTGGACAGGATGCATACCGTAAACTCTTACAGCTAGACATCAAATGTTGCGTAACAGTCGAATGCAGAGATGGAAGGAAGCTTAACGTTAACCGATTGTTAGTTGATCTTTTATGAACTTCGGAAAAGATTGCGTCCCGTATAATTCATTGCTTCTCATTGACGCTTATATTAACCTATTTCACGATGAAATTTAGCGGTGTATTTTTGGATTTTGTTTGTGTTAGTAGGTAAGTAGAGTTTATTTCACGACGGATATTGCTGACGGACTTTTTTTTTTGCTTAGGGTTTAGAATTTGGTTGGTGTAATTGCTAACTTCATAACGGTTATTGCTTCTTACGGCCAACTTTACCTACGTGGCTAGCTCATTGGTCAGTAGTGCGGAGCATCTATTTTTATTAGTCCCTGAACAGAAAGCTAATAATGTCGTATATAAAGAAATTCTTTGAGTTTAACCTTAAAGAATTGCTTTATTGACCAAAAATATTTTATTCGGTAATCCAAGGTCATTTAAGTAAGTATTTCATATATTAATATGATTTGTGTATTGATTTTTATCACTTTATTATACATTCAACTCGAAATTTACGTGGACGAAGTCGCGGGCAACAGCTAGTGGTACATATTTCATGAAGTTTCAGTAAGTTGGATAAAGCATGCTTTGTTTGGTGAGAGACCGCTTCACAAGATCCGTACTTGTACCGGTTCACAAATAATACCACTGTCACCATGTCCCCTTTCTTCTGTCTAACACCCCCGCGAAATGACACGCTGGGTTCCATACATAAATGGCAATATGTTACATCTATTTAGAGAGACATAATTTCTTTTTAATCTATGAAACGAGCCAACCTTTTCGCAGTTAATATTTTGAGGCATATCACTAATTTAATTAAGTGGGTAACTTGCACGCGAGCTCGTAAGTTTGAAAGCAAGATTCCGTATTTTGTAAACATAAAATATAAGTGAGCAGGTCCGAATTTATGGCTTTGTCATCAAACTAAGTGCAATGACCCAGGCGCGGATCCAGTAAGGTGGGATGGTCACAACTTTCATTCAGGATACGAGTATATCTTTCAAAGGTCTTGATTATTCTTTACGTAGGTATGTATTAGTGATGTAACGAATGTCATATTTTGGACATTCGCGAATGCGAATGCGAATATTTGCTACCGACATTCGCGAATGCGAATGCGAATATTCAGATTTTGTTTAAATTTGGCGCCAATTCACTATCGCTTGGTGACCTTGATAGCAGTTCCGTTCGAACGAGGCGAAGCGCGTTCGATTTGATTTTCGTTTCGAGAATAGCCGACTTAATACGCGCCTATACGAACGCATCCAAGTAAAATGTCATTCTGTTATTATATCAACCAACACCAAAAAAAGATTAAAAAAAAAATATTCGCAAAAACATTCGCAGTAAATTCGCGAATGCGAATGCGAATGCGAATATGCAAAAATATGCGAATATCCGCGAATGCGAATGCGAATATTCGTTACATCACTAGTATGTATGCAACCTATACTCGACTCCCTCCGAAAAAAACCTTTGTAGATATGTTTAACCTATTTTTATTGTTTTAATTTTTGACGTGATAAAGTTTTATAAATCGATAAACGCCGGCTGCACGCACGATAAAGTGTTACGTTCCGAGTGCAAGCGAGAGAGCGAAACAAGCGACGTTCGGCTTGTGACGCATCTCTTATCATCACCTTGGTACACGCAAAATTATCGTCTAGAAACAGACTCTACAGAAACCAATTAAAAAAAAATCCAATATAGATGTACGATCAGTGGATAATCTAAAGCAAGTTGGTCTTCGTTGAATGAACATCGTGCCCACCACCCTTTTGAGAACTGGATCCGCGCCTGCATTGACCGGGTGCAGTTTACTTTCTTCCAGTTTGCAGTAGCCGCCACGCCCTTTAATGGCTGCCCTAATGATTCTGACTCTTGCAATTTGAGAAGACTAAACACTGTCAATATTTACACTGTTGTTGGTATACTCACAGCTACTTTAATGCCTAGATCAAAAATATTCATCGTCTTCCTTAGCAGGACGATTCAAAAGTTTGATATTATGATTCAGTTTGTTGCCGCACCTTCTACACTCCGCTTTGGAAGCGGCATTAAACTTAGCCATAAGTAAATTACTGACGTCAACAATTCTAAGTTGAAAATGTATGACAATCATTAATTGTCCAAATGACCTATATTAAATAAACGTTTTTAATTGGAATTAGAATATATCTGCTGCAAAGCAATCTAATGGAGAAGTAATATAAATTAGAATCTAATATGCAAGCGGACCCTGGGCTCCAAAGCATCTCAGCTGAGGATGTAACTGGGAACACGCTCATATGAGCATTTGCTACTTGATCAGGAATTATCAAATAGTCAGATTTCTCTGCAGGCGTCTGTACAATTTTTTTATTGTTATTTTAAAATAAATTGCGGCTTTCGTATAATTGATTATTTTTATAACCGTAATGGACGGTGAAGTGACCATCAGAACGTTGTACACCATAGTTGTCAAAAGTTAGCGAGTAGGCCTGCTGCTGTCTAATAGAAATGGCAAGTAGAAGTAGTAGAAGTAACAGTTATCAGACTAATCTTGATGTACGACATGGACACTTTCAAGGAAGGAAACAGTTGTTAGTGGCGGAGAGGAAAATCCTCCGTAAGATGCTGGGACAAACACAAAGGGAAGATGGGTGCTGGAAGGACCAGGAAATCGAAGGTCAAGTGTTCGAGGTACATGCATAGCAAGAAATGGCGCCTTCTAGTGTCGGAGGCCAAGATCCACTTAGGGTCGCTGCGCTATCACAGCAAGTAAAATTTAATGATGAAACAAGCATTAACCTTTTTGCAACTCATCATCATCATGTCAGGCACAAGACTTCCAAAATGACCGGTTAATAGCGGCCTATACCCAGAGTTTCCTTGCGACCTTGGTCAGGTTGCACGCCAGTAGGTAGTCGCCAGAGAACCTTTCTGCCTCATCGGCCATGGGTCCTGCGCGTTATGTGCCCCGTCCTCTGCCCCTTTAAAGACCTAATCCGCTGAGCTATGTCGTTAACTTTTGTTCTTTTACGGATCTCCTCATTTCTGATTTGGTTTTGTAGAGAAACACCGAGCGTAGCTCTTTAAGCGACCTTGAGCTTTCTAGCTTTCTTATGAGGCCCATCGTAAGGGACGTGTTTTTGAGTCGTAAGTTATCTCTGGTTCTTTTTTTTTAAAGTCATCTCTGGTATCACAATTTGATTATTCCTGCAGCTACGTGCTATGAATGTGAGACACCCATTTACAGTTTAAATGTTTGATCAGCCCCGATAAAGGCGAAGGCATATTTGTAGAACATTTTCAAACAACATACGAGTATCTCGCACGCTCATAAAAGTATGATTTCTCTGACTCTCTAACATTAAATAAGATTTATTTTATTCCTTATAATGCCGCAGAGAATCAGTACTATTTGTGAAAAAAATGTGCTACGGTTTATTAAAGCTTTATTGCCACTGAATGGACAGAGCGTTATTTTAAGAAGTCCATCAGTTGCCATCATGACGTTAAAGTGACGATGATAAGATAAGAGATACGAATTAACGTTAATTGTAGTGGTAATAATTTGACTGATACACGTTTCAAATAGTATTTTTTTTTATATTTGAATATTTTAGTGAAATGTAAAAATAGCTCATTGTTAAAATTAAAGCTTTATTGCCACTGAACGGACACAGAGCGTTATTTTAAGAAGTCCAGCAGTGGAC
Source organism: Elegia similella (assembly GCA_947532085.1). Classification (NCBI taxonomy): domain Eukaryota; kingdom Metazoa; phylum Arthropoda; class Insecta; order Lepidoptera; family Pyralidae; genus Elegia; species Elegia similella. The sequence goes on along the minus strand of OX383932.1, from coordinate 26,739,009 downwards.
ATCGTGATGTTAAAATTACGATGATGAGATAAGAGATACGAATTAACGATGTTTTGACTGATACACGTTTCAAATAGTATTTATTTTAATATTTGAATATTTTAGTGAGATGCAAAAATAGCTTATTGTTAAATTTTATCAAATCATGTATAAGACAGGAAATTAATGGCTTGTTACAATATGCAGTACAATTCGTAGATGACGACAAAGCCTTCCATGGAACGAGGAATCCTTGAGAGAGGCTTTTGTCCAGCAGTGGACGTTTTACTGCGATGATAATCATGGCAAAGTACACTTACAACAAGTTCTATAGCCGTGAGTAAGGAATGATGCAAAGAGAAAATAACAAAACGGGAATGAGGATAAAACCTCGCAAATGCATCGCTTGGACTGCGACGCGGACCCAGAGAACGGCAGTGATCGCTGATCGTACAAGGCAGGCGGGCAATGTTGGCATTCACGCGGAATGTCCAAGTTCAACCAACTGCGGTTTCTCGCTCGTGACTCGCATGCCGAACGAATTCTCCGCATCTCCAACCAATGCCGGATTTAGAGCTCTGGAGGTCTCGGGGCAACATAGGAATGGAGGCACCCTGGCTCCGACTTTTTTTTTCAAAAAAAATGGTTAAAATTTTAAGCGAGTTCTGCAATAAGTAATTTATTAGCAAGGATAAAATGGTAACCGCGAAAAAAACATTATAGAAGTTTGTTTACTAGTGTTGACTAGTATGACTCTTTATGGAGCCCAATAGCCCAGTGGCCGTGAGCATTAAATGCGCTTGCGCATGTTAAGCAACCTGGGCGCAGTCCCCACTGTGATGGGTGAACGCAAGTGGCATAAAATATCTCGAGCTCCTCCGTGCTTCGAAAGGCACGTTATGCCGTTGGTCCTGGCTGTCATCATTGATGGCAGTTGTTAAGCTATGTCAGATGCCTTTATAGGTAGTTTGAAAAATCTGACACCAGTGTTGGCCACTTACACACAAGAAAAACAAACAAAACTAGTCTGAATTTCATTTTATTTTCGAAGTCTAGGATGCCCCTTTTTTGTTGAGGCCCAGGGGCTGTAGCCCTGGTTGCCCTCCCCTAAATCCGGCTCTGTCTCCAACGGATTGTAGAAAAAATACGTTCTGCCGAGCTCTGCTTGTGCCAAATGCTTGTTGTTTTGGTGTGTGGCCTCAATACTAATGATTAACATATTAACGGCGCAGTACTACATATACTGTGTATGCCGCTTTGTGCAAATATTATTGACATATATCATCATGAGTTACCCAACATACCCATTGTGGCCTCAATATCGAAATTGAGAAGAGAGAAAGATGCGTCACAAGCCGGACACTTATGCCGTTCGTGCCTCTCTATCGCGCTGTCGCTTTCACACGGAACGTGACACTTTTTCGTGCATGTAGTCGTTTATCGATTTATAAGACTTATTCACGTCAAAAATTACGAGCACTCGTTTAAAAATGTTGCACGAATTCCATTACGGTTCTGATTTAAACTATCCATATTTAATTTAACCCTTTGACCGCGTCCGTAAAGGTTCTTATGTGGTTCTTATTATATTCTTGTATAGCCATGTGGTCTACTCCTACCTCCGCTACCTAGCTCCGTGGCGCAGTGGTCAACACGCCAGACTGCGACACGGAGTGACCGGGTTTGATCCCCGGTCAGGTCAAGATGGAAAATGATCTTTTTCAGATTGGCCTGGGTCTTGGATGTTTATCTATATATGTATTTGTTATAAAATATAGTATCTTTGAATGAAATGAAAAAAAAAAAAAAAAAAAAAATGAAATGAAAAATATTTATTGTAACACACAATGGCACACACAACACAAAGAAAAAAGGACAGTATAAGACAAAACACAATTATAAGGCGGTGCCATCAGTATTACAAAAGGTGACGGCTCAGTATTACGTTGTACTAGGCATATGCATGACCTAGTACAACACTGATTTTCAGCCGTCACCTTCTGTGGCATCACGGACCGTCCCACGATTAACATATAACGAGAAAAAAAAAATAAGTAAAATACATACACAAAAAGAAAAAAAAAAAAAAAACATAAGAAAAGAAAAGAATGAATAACATAACAGTACACTCACACAAGACAGTCGGTCAAAACTAAGACAAGCAGCACAACACGTGGCATTAGTGCCACGTCACTAGTAAAAACAAAAAACTACTATTTTCAAAACGTCAAATCATAGTCGACAACCAATGAACCAATCACGTAACAGATCCATTCAATCAATGGCTGCCGCCGTGCTTTGTGATTAATACAATAATTTTATGCTTATCAGTAATTATTTACACATAATAGGCATCACAGACACAGTGAAATTGTGTGGATCAGCATTTCAAATTGGATTTATCCTTACGTTGATGGAACTGAACAATAGGCACCGCTGGATTAACCCTAGCCGCCCACGTGTGACGTGCCATCGTCGTTGGTAAGTTTTTTAGGTATTTATTGTATTTGAATTTGAAGAAAATGCGTTTTAAGGTGTCTTCTAAATGTACTTAACGTTTTTAGGGCACGCAACGGAGGCGGCAAGTTATTCCAGCAGGAGGTAGCCGCATATCTAAAACTGCCTCTAAAGGCGGCAGTTTTATGTCGGGGTGTTAGAAGGCGGAAAATTTGGCAGGAGCGAGCACCCCGTCTACCGGCAAACTGAAACCATCTCAATTTCTCGAAAAGATACGAAGGCTGTTCTGATTTAATAACACCAAACAGCAAGCATGCTAAATGGTGACTTCTACGAGCCGACATTTTTAAAACGTTCGCCTTATTAATGAAAGGAGTCACGTGCGACGTGCACGTCTTTGAGATAGTATCCCTTAACACAAGTCTCGAACTTACTTTGGGGCTAGCTCAATCTGTGTGATTTGTCCGTATATATTTATTTTTATTTATTTATTTGTGGTATCCGGCAGAGTACAATAGGACTCCAAGTCTTCCCGTGGATGTCGTAGAAGGCGACTTAGGAAATACAACCTAAACAAAGCTTATAAACATCTGTGAGACCTCTACAACCCGTCTGGCCAGCGTGGAGAGTGTAGGCCAAGTCCTCTGGCTGCTCTGGCCAAGTATGGCCCTCGTAGTACAGAGAGGGTCGTGCTCCTGTAGTGGAGACTAAAAAGGACTTGATGATGATGATTATATTCTTGTGATAATATAAGCAATAGGCAATGGTAATATTGATATCAAAATCACAATGTTTTGTATGATTTTAAGGTTCCTTACCTCAAAAGGAAAAAACGGAAACCTTATAAGATCACTTAGTTGTCCGTCTGTCTGTCTGTCAAGAAGGAACACGTGGAGGTGTCAAGCGGAGATTCATATCAAATACTTAGGTCTACTGTTTCTTGGAGCTGTAAATAAAATCAAACTTCTAAGCCAACGCAATCAATGAAGCCGTTATGCCGCAAATTATCGTTATTCGCAAGGGAATCTAAACCTACAGGTACTACACTTCCCGTGAACAAAAACTCAACTTGAAATTTAGTACGAAGCAACGTCTTATAGCACAGATAAAGGAAAAATTGCGAAAAGCATACATTTTTTGTTACTTCATATAATGAAAATATTTTTTTTATTTTTTACCTTAATATAGATAACTAGCTTTCGCCCGCGGCTCCGCCCGCGTCAATGTCGATCCCTCGGGAATAGTACTTTTTCCCGGGATAAAAGGTAGCCTATGTCCTTCTCCGCACTCCAGAGAACTTGTATGCAAAATTTCATGATGATCGGTTCAGTAGTTACGGCGTGAAAGCGTAACAAACAAACAAACAAACAAACTCACTTTCGCATTTATAATATTAGTAAGTAAAGTAAGTATTAGTAAGGAAGGATGGTACGGAACCCTTCATGCCGTGCGTGAGTCCGACTCGCACTTAACAGTTTTTTTCATATTTAATTTACTTAAATACCATAATATAAACGGGTGATAAAAAGCGATACACCCATAGTGATGTGAATGACGCGATGAATACAATTTCAGCAAACATATACCTACTTTCCAATTAAACATTTGCTTGTAAAGAAACCACACGCGCAAACTCTATTGACAAATTATTTCTCCAAGGCGTATGCTAATCCGACAAAAGTGCATGCGATTATGCAATCGTCTGATCTGTCTGACAGTCAGTATGCACTGACTGTCAGACAGACAGACGAGTGCATGAGGTGCGTACGTGATTGCCTGCGTGCGCGCAGTCAGCATATCGTTGTTTTATTTAGAGGTTAGAGCCCTTACAATCATTGCATATTGTGATGTATATGAATTGTAAGATCGCGAAATCTCCATGATGAATAAATAAATATTTTATTATTAATTGTCTTCTTTATACTTCGTTCGCGTACATTTTGTGTTACCTATGTTGATATTGATTAGGACCCCCTATACCAATTGCAATTATTTTCATACTGCTAAGTGCAGAAATGAGAAAATTTCCATACAAACTTTAGCAACAGAAATTCATCATCTGTGAAAATTTTAACTATCTAACTATCACGGTTCATGAGATACAGCCTAGTGACAGACGGACAGCGGAGCAATATTAATCGGGTCCCGTTTTTACCCTTTGGGTACGGAACCCTAAAAAACGGGACGCAGCCTTTATGTATGGAGCGATACATACAAACATGCACGTATTACCTACTCGCACACAAATAAATTAATGCAATAATCACGAATTCTCTGAGCGTGGCTGCAACTGCAATTTATAGAATTGCAATGGCTATTGCAGTATCGTCGCGGTTCGCAGAACACCATTTTGATAACATTGTATTTTAACTATCACGGTGCTGGAATCTCACTTTTATGACATGAGTAATGCGTGAGGAATCATGTTAATAGGCGATGCGGCTAGCAAACCATCACTATTTTGAATCCGTTTTCCACCTAATACCCACCAACATGCTAAACGTGGTCTTCAGGTCTTATAGACCTAGGCTCTCCTTCTACGGGCGGGGTAGATAACCCCGCAAGGGAAAAAGACGTGGTACTATGTATGTATGTAATGTATAGTGTCTGTCACCAGGGTGTGCATGATCTATTGACCGTGACACCTAGGTACTCGATACATGACCACTGATGACCACTACAATATATTTAATAAACTTTCATATAAAAAAACCGACTTCAATCAAACTACTGCACCGATTGCGATGAAATTTTAATGGGACCAACTTTAAAGCATACCCTTTCATACAAAAAAAGAATTTTAAAATCTTCTTTGAGACAATTTACTTAACGAATATTTCGTTGCTTGTCATTCGAACGACCAACATCTAGATTTCACTGCCTAAAGATGCCTCGTGTAGAGGCGAAACACGTGTCGCGTGCACGACGGCCGACATTGCTGCAGCCTCAACGGATGCAGCAGTATCGACCAGGGTTGCATGCATCAACTATTGGTGACGGGCATGAAGGAACTAACAGTAGTGGGTGGGTGCTGGCCAGCAATAGTTTGCATGAACTAACTGGTGGCGGAAGCACGCAAAGTAAATTGTCCAAAGTAAATGTAGCTTTGACTTCCGCAAAGTAACACCTGAATCTAGTAACAATTTTAAAATCGGTCTTACTTAGTAATTTATCTAGAGTTAAATATCCATACTAATAATATAAATGCGAAAATAACTCTGTCTGTCCCTGTTAGCACTTCACGCTTTAACTATTAAACAAATTATGATGAAATTTGATATGGAAGTAGTTTGAGGCCCGGGTAAGGACTTACACCTTACATCCCGGAAAAAATTACTGTTCCCGAGGGATCTATATTATCGCAGGCGGTGTCGCGGGCAAAAGCTATAGTCCTTACTAATATTATAAATGCGAAAGTGAGTTTGTTTGTTTGTTTGTTACGCTTTCACGCCGTAACTACTGAACCGATCATCATGAAATTTTGCACACAAGTTCTCTGGAGTACAGAGAAGGACATAGGCTACCTTTTATCCCGGGAAAAATTACTATTCCCGAGGGATCGAAATTGACGCGGGCGGAGCGGCGGGCGAAAGCTAGTATCTTATAAATATACTAGCTTTTACTCGCGGCTTCGCTCGCGTTAAGAAGTATAGTTTCATACAAACTTTCATCCCCTATTTTATCCCCTTGGTGGTAGAATTGATCAAAATCCTTTGTTAGCGGATGCCTACGTCATAATATCTACCTGCATTCCAAATTTCAGCCCGATCCGTTCAGTCAGTCAGTCACTTTTGAGTTATATATATTTAGATCATTCTTACAGAATAGACATCAATGAAAACCGTCAGTTTTGACTTACAAGTTATATTTTCCCAAAACAACACGTTATAATATTATCTTGCATTACATTTCGATTTCACATCATATTACTCAAAACGATAATTTGTAACGAAAATTACCAAAAAATATTCAATTACCTAATTCATAAGAGACACACTTCTTGCTTTCATAATGATTGATACATCATATTGCGTTACTTCGTTACTATATTTTTAGGTTATATTTAGTAAAACAGTATTGCAATATTTCGAACAGTTTCCTCGAATCTGATATCCGACGCGAGCTGGTGCCAGTCTTATCAGTAACAATAACCTTCGATTAAACACTGTGAAGCAGTAAATTGGCCGTCATACATATTTAGTTAACATTGGTATGTTTCATCATCGTCATCAGGTCCCTTTAGTCTCCACTACAGGAGCACGATCCTCTCTGTACTACTAGGGCCATACTTGGCCAGAGCAGCCAGAGGACATGGCCTACACTCTCCACGCTGGCCAGACGGGTTGGAGAGGTCTCTTAGATGTTTAGCTTTGTTTAGCTTGTATTTCCTAAGTCGCCTTCTACGACATCCACGGGAAGACTTGGAGTGGTCCTATTCTACTCTGCCGGATACCACACGGCTAACATTGGTATGTTTAGTTTGCAACTTATGTTTGGAAAACAAAACTCATTTTACTTTCACAATATCATATGTCGCTTGCAACCAAACAGTTGACAGCCTCCGTGGTCCAGTGGTTAAGGCATTTGCCTGTTGACCCGGGGGTCGTGGGTTCGATTCCCACCGGAAGCATACTTTGCTTAGTTGTTTCCAGTTTGGTTAGGACATTGCAGGCTTGAATGACCTGATTGTCTGATGATAAAAATGATTCCGTGCTTCGGAAGGCACGTTTAGCCGGTGGTCCCAGCTGCCATCTGGTAGTCGTTAAAGGAACCACGTCAGAGGCCGAGAGGCGGTTCCGAAGAACTCTGACACTAGGGTGTGCATGGTCGATTGACCGTGACACCTAATCGAAATGATGATGAACCAAACAGATGGGCTTGGACTCAAAAGATTACTTCAAGAGTTTGCATTAATAGGGCGAGAGCTTAGAACACGAGTGATGCCGGCTTCACATCTACGGGTTTCTAAAGTTGTGTAAATAATGTGAAGTAGGTATTATTATTTTAGTACATACAAACATACATGGTGAAATTTTGATCGTTTTGGACCCTTAAAGGGGTGACTCAGACCATCAATATGAACAACTTTTACCACATGGTGTGGTGGGAGCATTGGTCCCATAGGAAAAGTTGTTCATATCGACGGGCTGAATCACCCCTTGGAGGGTCCAAACGATCAAAATTTCACCGTGTATAAATAGGTATATTTGCTCCTATTAGGTATAACCATTTTCTACTTCTGCGCGGATGAAATAGTAAAGGTTAGTACTTAGTTAGTGGGATAAAATTGGTGGCGCCATACCAAAAGTATTGATTAACAGGGAAAGTCTATCATACAGTTTCACATTGTATCATTCAGTTACACTTATTTTATGCGTACTTATATTTAAACATCTGACGACCACACCAATAGTCAATAGTCAAATATTTTATTCATCGTAAGATATTTTAAATATCATTTGGTGAACGTTAACTTACATTACATATTATAGTATATTATATATTTTTACAACATTATTACTTTAGGCTAGTTTCCTGGGTCGTAATAATAACATAACAATTAGTCCGTCAGTTAGATAATCAAAAAATATTGGACACGTATTTTTTCTTTTGTCAAATAAACAATAAATAATAAAGATAAAGCGCCTCAAAGTTCAGGAGTGGGGGCTCGTGACGTCAAAGTTTGCTAAAAATTGTAGCAAACTATGACGTCACACGGAACTTCAAAGGGCTATATCTTTATCATTTTTTGTTTAATCGACAAAAGAAAAAATACGTGTCCAATATTTTTTGAATATCTAACTGACGGACTAATTATATTTTTTTAGGAAACTAGCCTATTTACTTACAGCTAAGTTTACGCCGCTTTCAAGGCAGAGGAGTGCAGAAAACCTAAGAAGAATATACCTAAAGTAAATTACGAAATCTAGAATAGAAACGCTGCGCGTTGCGACACTAAATACGCGTTATCGGTGTTAATTGATACTTCGATAGAGTATAGGAAACTGATACCATGTTTTGAGAAACATCACGTACCATACATTTACTGTAAATATACAAACACACGAACGAGTAAAGATTTAGAGGAAGTTATCATGATATAGTTTATTCTTTTTGTGAAAGTTAAGTACCTATATAATAGACTAGATGACAACGGCTTCGCTCTCGTTAAAAAAAACCGGGATGAGAGTTACTTGTAATCAGGACCCTATACAGCAATTCTATACTGCTAAGTCCAGAAATAAGAAAATTTTCCTACAAACTTTACCCCGCATTTTACCTCTTTAGTAGGGAATTTTGTCCGTTTCACCTACACAAATCATTTTTATTTAATTGTAATTGAGAATTTTTATACCTATTTTCATACTTTCTAAGTCCAGAAATGATATCACTTCACCCCCTAATTTACCCTTTAGGGGCTGAATTTCTATAAATCCTTTCTTAGTCCTCACTTACGTCATGAAATGAACCCCTATACCAAACATCCAAGTTTCTAGGTACAATAGTTGGGCTGTGCGTAGACATATAAGTCAGTGAGTCAGGTTTGCCTTATATATATATAAAATAGATAATAAATGGAATTGATCGGGACATGTCTGCCGCATGCAGCCAGAGAGAATAGAGAAAATAGAGAGAAAGAACAGAAAAGAACAGAGAGAATAGAGCGAATAGAGACGAGTGGAGAAGTAAGGGGGAGGCCTTAGCCCAGCAGTGGGACACAAAATCCATAGATTATTAAAAAAAAAATAAACAGAAGGCTTGATTTTGACCTCTCAACCCCTAAGCGGGCCAATCGGTCCGCATAACAATAGAAAATCCATAGTGTCTGCGTTTCTCGCGCTTGATGGGTTAAATCTTACAATCTTAAGATATTCGTGAAGCAAGCTTTCCAACCAACACGATAACTTTTGCAATTTCATAACTTTTTCTCCGCACGCTGTGCGATGTCTACTCACTCATGTGGAGCGAAATTGATTATGTTTTGATGAAGTTCCGCGGAGATCTAACGAGTGAAACGAAAGCATTAGATCTACTGTGTCTTAAATAAAATGTGTCTCTTTTATTGTTTAAGATGTGTGTATGTCACATAACAACAAACATAACAAGCATAACAGCCTCCGTGGTCCAGTGGTTAAGGCGTTTGCCTGTTGCCCGGGGGTCGTGGGTTCGATTCCCAGCGGAAGCATACTTTGTTTAGTTGCTTCCAGTTTGGTTAGGACATTGTAGGCTTGAATCACCTGATTGTCTGATAATAAAGATGATTCCGTGCTTCGGAAGGCCCGTCGCCGGTCGTCCCGGCTGCCATCTGGTAGTCGTTAAAGGAACCACGTCAGAGGCCGAGAGGCGGTTCCGAAGAACTCTGACACCAGGGTGTGCATGGTCTATTGACCGTGACACCTACTCGAAATGATGAGAACAACAAAGACATTAGAAATGGCAAGGGGCGTGGCAGGCGCGCCGACAATGCGCTCGATCAGCTCACTTGAATTACTTAAGTAGTTTGTCCCGCAATCGTCAAAGGAACAAAAAGTGAAATTTACGTGAAAAAAAGGCCGACGTGTGCTATTCTAACGCGTAAAGTGAGAAGTTCTAGTGACACTTTGATCAAAGGAAGAGTTGCTAAATTGTGTTGCGTTAGTACTATGCTCGAAATGAGGCGACGCTGGTTTCCATAGAAATCACGCGTGATAACACTTTCAATGTGTTTGTTGTTCTGTGGTTTATGTTGTATTTCATGTATTTATATATAACTGGCTTTCGCCCGCGGCTCCGCCCGCGTCCATGTCGATGCCTCGGGAATAGTACTTTTTCCCGGGATAAAAGGTAGCCTATGTCCTTCTCCGTACTCCAGAAAACTTGTATGCAAAATTTCATGATAATCGGTTCAGTAGTTACGGCGTGAAAGCGTAACAAACAAACAAACTTAGCTTCGCATTTATAATATAAGTAAGGATTTATTTAATGTATAATCATCATCATCAGGTCCTTTTTAGTCTCCACTACAGGAGCACGACCCTCTTTGTACTACTAGGGCCATACTTGGCCAGAGCAGCCAGAGGACTTGGCCTACACTCTCCACGCTGGCCAGACGGGTTGGAGAGGTGTCTTAGACGTTTATAAGCTTTGTTTAGCTTGTATTTCCTAAGTCGCCTTCTACGACATCCACGGGAAGACTTGGAGTGGTCCTATTCTACTCTGCCGGATACCACACGGCTATTTAATGTATGTTAATATTTATTTTATTCATATTGATACTATTTCTCAAACTAGTCGCATCACACATTTATTCCTGTCACTCAAAGGTAGCCTGGAAGAGATTGCCTTGGCCACATTAATCATAACAATACTACGAATGTGTCTTTATGGTGCAATAAAATAAAATATTTTTACTTTTTAACCGACTTCAAAAGAAGGAGGAGGTTTTCAATACGGTCATATTTTTTAATGTTTGTTACCGAATAGAATTTAGAAATATAAATTAGAAAAATTTGACTAGCTCCGTGGCGCAGCGGTCAACACGCCAGCCTGCGACACGGAGTGACCGGGTTCGATCCCCGGCCAGGTCAAGATGGAAAATAATCTTTTTCAGATTGGCCTGGGTCTTGGATGTGTATCTATATATGTATTTGTTATAAAATATTGTATCGTTGAGTAAGAATCCCATAACACAAGTCTCGAACTTACTTTGGGGCTAGCTCAATCTGTGTGATTTGTCCGTATATATTTATTAATTTATTTAATAACTCCGTCATTTGTAACTGTTTTTTTAATTATTATTTTTTTTGTTTAAAAGATATACTTTTAAATTGGCCCCATTTAAATTTCATAAAAATTGGTTTAGTAGTTTGATTGGAGTCAGTTTTTTTACATGAAAGATCATACTTTACTTACTACCGTTTGAAAGTAAAACAATAATTGCGAATCATATTCTTATAAAGAAATCGGGATATACAGATACAGACAAAAAGTAATCTTTCGATTTAGATATTTCAAAGTTCATCTAGAGTTTTCAGTGGCGAAGAAATTAAATTAAATTTACAAATATTTTTTTGTTTCTTTATCTTTATTATTTATTGACTGTCGTTTCCCACTGTTGGGCAAAGGCCTCCCCTTTCTGTTTCCACACTTCCCGAGCTGGGGCTACTTGCTGCCAACCAGATAAAAAGAAATAGTTATTAATTTATTAAATTAAAAAAAAAAGAATTTGTGGTGGGAACTTAGAAAAGCCATTGGAGCGGGCGAAACCGTAGGCGGAAGGTATCGACACGTAACCGGGTCCGTCTGACCTTTTTAGGTTTCGAGTTCAACCGAGTACATCGAATGATTGAATATTTTACAAACTAGCACTCACCATACTAGTGGTATGTCGAGCAATACCACAGCAGACCTGAAAAGAGACACCTGAATAAATAACAATGTCGCCACGACATTCTTTTATATACTTTAATTAGGATACGTTACACGAGTGAGGTATACAAATATATTGAAAGATATAGATTGGAAGCTGAGTCATACATTTTATTAATTAAATATAAGTATTTTTGATTATTTAGCGAGCAATAAGTTATAATTATAAGTAGGATGACAGAGTCAGGTCAGTCCTTGTCAGACCTGACTAAGGTCGCAGGAAGACGCTGGATGCAGGCCGCTTCCAGCTGGTCGTATTGGAAATCCTTGAGGGAGGCCTATGTCTAGCAGTTGACTAATGGCGGCTGTTATGATGATGAAGTAGGATGACAAATATTTAAGTCTAATCTGGCTGGCATATAGAAATAAAAGCAGCTTGCTTCAGATAATCTTCCTTCGTCTTGTCGAGTGTTGGCCAACACTACATGAAGTGCTGTTTTAAGCTGCTTAAAGCCATCCGGAATAGCTTTATCACAATTATCTGATGATGACAGCCGGGACTGATACTTCTAATAATACTTCTTATAAGCACGTATTACATACCTACATTGATACACAATGTGCTATTCGTTTATAGTGGTACATTATAACATTAGTATTATACTCCGCAAGGGAAAAAGACGTGAACTATCGCGTCTTTTTCCTCTGCGGGGTAGATAGAGCCTGGGTGTAAAAGAACCTAAAAGCTGTGTTGGTGGGTGTCTACCGTGTTGGTGGGTGGCGTGTAGATAAAAAATAGAATCAAAATAATGATCTCTCGGTTATTAATCGTATGTATGTATTTATTTCGAATTGGCGGCAAACCACTAACACAACGTTGAAGCAACTAATAGTTAAATCTAAATTCAATCATAAACAGTGTCATCATCATAAAATCCAGTTTGACGGCTTCACTAAACTGAGATTAGCTAAAGACATAGAGCACATTAGCGATAAAATCAAAAACATTAATCAACCAACGGTCCGTAACTCCGTAACGTTCCGAACTCACCACGAGAAGCCAGACAAAGATCACAACGCACTGAACGGAACTAATCCAATATCAATCCCTTTAATGATAAAGAGACGACAGTTCCAGGTCACAAATTAGCACTAGTACACTTCACAGATCGTTAGTTTCGGAGACAGGTGACGCGCAGGTGCGCGAGCGCACCAACAGCGGGGGACTGACTGACAGTTTTCGAAGGCTCAGCTCAGATGACGGAGGCGAGACGATTTGCGTAATCGACACTCGCCTCGGGCAAGTGGACTATCGATTCCACTTCGAGCTCTGCCCCCGTCTTCCTTTGAAGGTATTTACAAGAACTTAAAATTTTCTGCATTAGCACCAGGCAAGGTCATTGCGCTCGATGCGGAATTTGTAACTGTGTTGTTATTAAATAAAGCGAATCTTGTTTACGGTTTGCGATTATCATCGAGTAGCGTTTTATCGTGTTTCCGTTCGAGGGTTTATTAGTTTCTTTGATTACGTAAAATGGTAATTTTGTGACACTTTTATTAATTCTAGCGTTTAGAACTAGATACATAAGATATATACGTATAGTGCGATACAGAATAGGCTTACTTTTAATTTGTTTTATTTTAAAATAAACTTAGCCCCTTAAATATTTATTTTATCCTGTTTTTTAGTATTTGTTGTTAAACTGGCATCAGAAATATCATCATCATCATCTGTGAAAATTTCAACTTTCTCACTATCACGATGCATGAGATACAGCCTGGTTGCAGACGGACAGATAGAATGTCAGACAGACTGTGGAGCAATATTAATAGGGTGTCATTTTTACCCTTTGCGTAGAAAAAAGATTAGGGAGAAAATTTTCATTTTTTTATGAATTTCATTTCCACTTATCTTTTTTATGGTTCTACGACTAAAACTTACTAGACAACAAATTTGCTAATTTTATTTGCAACAAAGAATGTCAGATATTTTTTGTGAAACCTATAGTTTGGCAGATAAACCGTAAAAACCATTTAAACCCCTTTTTCTAAGATGGCGACCGTGGGACATGGGTTGCAACCCCACAAACTTGGATTAAACTTTACACTAACCCCTCCTTCACAACACATCATAAAATTGCGTTCTTTGACAAACGCACGTAAGCCCAAAAAAAAATTAACATTTCATCAATCAATAATTTATTTGCATGAATACATCACATACAGTAATCTACATAAAATTTGTGAGTGTCTTCATAAAATTGGTGGACCTATTTACAGGTGTGCAAATTGTTGAATATAAAATCTACATCTTTTAACATATTTGATATAAAAAATTTTGAAAGAAAGTTAAAGGAATATAATGTTACATAAAAAATAATTAATTAATTATTACAACATATAATGATAACTCTGGCATTGTAATCAATGGACTACAATGCCAGTATTTTGGGCAGGTCGCCGTTAGTGCTATTCTGTGACGTTGTCTCGATATGAAGTGTTAAAAGATTTTTTCTTAAATAAGTTAAGTCAGCAGTGGGACAAGACAATATAGGTTAGTAAAAAAAAAATAAAGGAATATTGCCGCGATTGAATTTGTTTCTTCTCATATTCCGTTTGTGAAAATGGATATAAATGTGCTGTTTAAGAAATAGAGAAACTCACATATTGAGGTTTGTTGAATTTAGTAATAAGATATTATCGAAATATTTCTAAAATATTTGAAATTAATAATAGAATCAAATTATATATTCAGATGAAAACTAGTTTTATCAGATTCCTCAGCTAATACTAAAAGTCTAGGTCGAGAGCCAACACTGGTTTGAAGATATTTGCATATTTTTACTTTAAAAACAGTTTCTTTTTAGATGCAAAATTAATCGGGTCGGGATGTAAAATTAAAAAGGTAAAGTGTATGAAAACAGATAGATATTAACAACAACCCTAAAAAATAAGGACTTATAGACTATAGAACAAAGCTTTTAATCATAAGAAATCTTAGTAAAAGATAAAAATAAAACAGAAAACTCTTATCTAAAGAAGACAAAAAGTGAAATTACAATGATAGATAAGCGATCGCCTCGACAATCAATTACAAATAACGATCTCTAATTCGTTGTCACCGCTTCCTTATACCTACCGAAAGTCATAGGTTAAAGATATGAAGATTTTCCGGTGCTGTTGATTAATGGACGGAACCAAAGAGAGAAAGTACTCGAACTCGACAAATAGACAATTACTCATCAGACGAATGGCGATGCTGAGATAGGGCCATCTACACACGATGCAGAAATTGCTTGCATTTGATTCTTTTTTAAATACAAAACCAACTTGAGATGAATAGGAAACCAAATAACTACGAATACTAATATCAATATGAATATAATAACTATGAATACTAAGTCGTATTTATTCTATGATTTTATATTGAATATTGTATAAAATTTGAGTCACACTGATACTGACTGAATTTTGCATGCCAAGTTTGGCTGAATGTAAATGACTATTTTATGTGATGATAACACCGTAATCCTACTCATTCATTGCGAAATAAATGAATACATGTAATTTCAAAAAATTCGATAATGGACAACAAAAAACAATATGTCGATGAACGTATATCTAAAATATTTTGAAAACTTAGTCAACCATCAACTGTATATTATAATATAACTGTAATATTATTATTTTCTTTAATTTTAAAGGTTTTGTTGTCTGGTCATCCAACCATTATAATTTAATTCAAATTTCACGTTTACTATTTTACATACACTTTATTTACATACCATTCACTACATTTAACGATATTAATAAAACCGAATGATGTGTCGAGACCTTTATTCGGAAGAAAAATGATGGACAGATGGTGCAATGTGTGAAGGCATGAGAACAAGGAGAATGTCTACAAGAATTCATAGACATACTTAACACAGATCAGCCTATCAGGCATCTTAATTAATCTTAATTATTATATAACTCTTAACGCCTTGTTAAGCTAGAGATTTATTGGTTGTATTTGAAGGTTGTTTGTTTTAAGAACTTGAATTTCCATCAACTTAAATTCTCTTTACAGGAAAGTAGAAATTTTGTACAGTTTTTAAAATTGTTTTAAGTTTATTTTGTATTTTATCTTTATAGTTTAGTCATCGATAATAGAATAGATTGTTGATGTCGAATACGGCCATTTGCAGTATTTGTTGATTATTTTGAATATTTTCTATTGTTTCCACTAATCCACATTGTCACTGTCAACAATACCCAACAGAATTCTGTGATATAGACAAACGACATGACAAATAAAATTGTTTATAAAAGTAATCTCACGGTCCGCCAGTGCCGACAGTGAGAACAGAACAAGCCGAGCTAATTATACAAATTCGAACAAGCGAGCCATTAATATATTCAATGATGTACCACTTCATAAATATAACTGACAGGTGAATAGGAAACAACACAAGCGAGATGGAAAGTTGTGAAGAAGATTCCCAGAGTCGTGACAAATTAAATGTTATCTAATTTCGGTTAATGCCGGGTAAAACAATGAGATCTGCCTGTAGCGGTTATGCAAGGCGGCGTAACAGCCTGGGACGGGAGTTAGCGCCGAGAGTGGAGCGATGCGGGAGATAACCTCAACTAAAATGCAGTCATATAATTTGTAATGAGGTTTTTGATGGCCTCGAGAGCGTAGTGCATTGCGCTTACGCATTTTAAGCAACCCCGGGAGTGGTTTCAAATAGGATGGGTGACCATAAGTGGTATAAACATGTCTCGAGCATCTCCATGCTTCGGAAGGAATCCTAAGCCGTTGGCCCCGGATGTAATCAGTAGATGGCAGTTGCCAAAACATTGCAGACACCTTTAGGCGATTTGAAATTGCAACGTCGTTGCAGGGCTCATTTGTGCACTTTTAACATGTATAAGACCTAATGTACACCAAATGAAGCAAAAATAAATCAGTTCTCCACTACAGGAGCACGACCCTCTCTGCACTACTAGGCCCATACTTGGCCAAAGCAGCCAGAGGACTTGGCCTACACTCTCCACGCTGGCCAGACGGGTTGGAGAGGTCTCTTAGATGTTTATAAGCTTTGTTTAGCTTGTAAAAATAATTAAGATTATGGAAATCAAGACATTAGGCTTATTATTACTTTGGCCACTGACGCACACGAAACAGCATATACATATTTATAATTCTATACGTCTGTTACTTATTGAATTCTACTTTAATAAAATGAGGAAAATGTAAAAGGTAAAATTATTTGCATTTATAGTGACATAATATTTAAAAGGTACTTGCTTATCTGAAGCTTTTTATTTTATTAAAATACACCTTCACGAACATTGAAAGGTAATAAATCCCCAATCTTAATTAATAAGATATACATGCCCAAATATATAGCATTTCAATTACCGGTTTCGACCGCGGCTCCGCCCGCGTCATTGCGAACCCCCGGGAACAGTACTTTTTCTCGGGATGAAATGTACCCTTTGTCATTCTCCGTACCCCCAGATTGTATATGTATGTAAATTTCATGATGATTGGTTTAGTAATAAATAAAAAGGCGTTAAGGCGTAAAAACCGACCAAGTGATGATTGGTTTAGTAATAAATAAAAAGGCGTTAAGGCGTAAAAACCGACCAAGTGCGAGTCGGCCTCGCGCACGAAGGGTTCCGTACCGTTATATATAAAAACAAGCAAAAAAATCACGTTTGTTGTATGGGAGTCCCCGTAATTATTTATTTTATTCTATTTTATTAGTAATTGTTGTTATAGCGGTAACAAAAATACATCATCTGTGAAAATTGCAGCTGTCTAACTATCACGGTTCATGAGACAGCCTGACAGACGGACAGACACAGACAGACGGAGCGATATTAATAGGGTACAGTTTTTACCCTTTGGGTACGGACCGAACCCTAAAAACAAACAAACTCGCTTTTGCATTTATAATATTATTCGTTAGGAAGAGGATTCAATTGCTGACATTGATTAGAAAGTCAATGAAATTAAAATAATATCTTCATAAGGCATCATAAATATTATTATAGTAATATGTCATCGGTATGTTTGCATAAGTATACATGTAAGTTAATAAATGAAAGCGCTAATACGGAAAACTTTGCAAAACCAGAAATAGTGATTTCAGAAGGAAAGAAAAATAATGTTTGCACTATTCTTAGCTTTAGTGAAAGCAAGGTAATTTGTGATATTGTCGAAGTTCTATGTATTGTATGATCACCTGTTTTTGTGACTTTATTTATACATACATGTCTTTGAGCGAAGTTCACTCAAAGACATGTATAGTCGATGTGGGACGCAAAGCCGCAAGGTTAAAATGGGATTGGGCGGGTCATGTTTGCCGTATGCACCCGGATCGCTGGGCCCATGTTGCCACGAAGTGGTATCCAGAAGGAGGAAGACGAAATAGAGGTAGACCGCGTACGCGATGGAGTGATGATATGCGGAAGTTTAATACAAAATGGTCAGAGATGGCTCAAGATAGGAATTACTGGAGGGAAATGGGGGAGACCTTTGCCCAGCAGTGGGACAATATAGGTTAATAAATAAAAAAAATTATACATACACACAATCACGTCTTTTTCCCTTGCGTGATTCCACAGCATGAAAGTGACTTTAAAACATACAGTTAATTAATCTTATAGTATTGAGAATTCTAGCTATAATTCTATTCCTTTATTATAAATTCGAAAAAAAGTCTGTTTGTTTATGCTTGTTATTATAAGCTTCCAAAAATGTCAGAGCTTCACGTGGTGTTTTCCCTCGTACAGCAAGATTGTGGAATGGGCGCCCTCGCGAGGTTTTCCCTGTGAGCTATGACTTGGGACTCCTTCAAAAGGCCTGCGCATCAGAACCTCCTCTGGTGTTGCAGATGTTCATGGGCGACGGTGACCACTTTCCATCAGGTGGCTCGTCTGCTCGTTTGCCTTCAAATATACATAAAAAAAATTGCGCGCCTTATTCGATCATCATGAAAGCATACACGTTGTCTAGGGTTTGGCTAGCTCCGTGGCGCAGCGGTTAACACGCCAGCCTGCGACACGAGAGTGCCCGGATTCGATCCCCGGCCAGGTCAAGATGGAAAATGATCTTTTTCAGATTGGCCTGGGTCTTGGATGTTTATCTATATATGAATTTGTTATAAAATATAGTATCGTTGAGTTAGTATCCCATCATAACACAAGTCTCGAACTTACTTTGGGGCTAGCCCAATCTGTGTGATTTGTCCGTATATAATTGTCTATTTATGTAAAAAAAAGGGTACAGACATAGGCCACCTTTCATCCCGTGTTAGTATACCATACATTACACAAGTCTCGAACTTACTTTGGGCTCTAGCACAATTTGTGTGATTTTTCATATTTATTTATCTACACAAGACAATCAACGCGACAAAGTTTAAATACAGCGGACAGCAAATCAAGGATTACAATCCAATTCTTTTATTCATTTCATGGAGGTGACACGGTCAATCGACCATGCACAGTTCTTCGAAACCGCCTCTCGGTCTCTGACGTGGTTCCTTAACGTCTAACAGATGGCAGCCGGGACCAACGGCTTAACGTGCCTTCCGAAGCACGGAATCATCGTTATTACCGGACAATCAGGTCATTCAAGCCTGCAATGTCCTAACCAAACTGGAAACAGCTAAACAAAGTATGTTTCCCGTGGGAATTGAACCCACGACCCCCGGATCTACAGGCAAACGCCTCAACCACTGAACCACGGAGGCAGTTCAATCCAATTAGTAATCCAAGTAGCCATAATATCAGAACTACCTGTTACACTCGAGATGCCACCTACTGAAAGTAATAACTCAAAAGTTATAGTCAGTTTGGCAGTTACCGATGCGGTTTGCTCTGCAATTAGTCTTGGTGCTTAACAAGCGTTTAAAATGTCATTATTTTTTATGTGCGACGTTAATGGCTTTGAAAACAATGTCGATGATAATGATGATCAGTGATCGGAGTACTTAGGTAAAGAAATTTGTTGTACTTGCGATGCATTGTCTTAATATGGATACTCCCGGAAGACTGGGGTTTGAAATATATAATTAATTGATAATACAGATATTAACGAAGATTAAAGTAACATTGCATAAAGTAGTGAGACGAAGTGTAGACGTTTCTATATAAAAAAAGAAATTCTGCCAACCAAATTAAAAATAAATTTTCCTATCCTACCGAGTTCCGTAAGTAGGTACCGATCAGTTACAGAAAGAAAGTAAGAAAAATCGCTTATTTGATATGTCACAAATCAATTTTGACATTTGAAAAATAAATATATTTGTATCCATATGAAAATGGCTTCTCTGAGGATAATGTTGTGGCAGAGACCACAACGCTGGTCTTCCGAGAACGCTACGATCAAATCAAAATTGATACAAAAATTTATCATCAGAAAGAAAATAAAAATAAGCAATCCAAGGGGGCGCCACACTAATTCTGTTTATAAAGGAAAACATTCTGTAATCGAGACGATTTTTTTTTTTTTATTCTATGGTAATCACACATTCCGAGAAATTTGACAAATACACAAAAAACAAACAAACATCACATCATCTAGGTACGTTGATTCAAATTTTAGCACTACTGATTAACTAAGGTCGTAGAGAAACCACAGGACATTATTAGCATGCTAAATAAGACTCGACGCGAATGCTAACATAGATCAGGAGCGGTCGTTAATAGTAATAGGCGATGGTAATGCCATGTAAGTTTATTCTGAGGATGTGAGTGGATTCTTCGTAATTATATCAAAGTACGTACCAAAGCCACGAAAAGATGCCATATAAACAGTTATTTCCAAGGTATTAATTTTATTGTGAATACAAATATTGCCCCAAGATTATCCGTGACCAAAAGGTCGAATCTGGGTCGAATCATATGTTTAGAGAGTTACACTGGCCAGTAAGAATATTTTCAAAATAAATTCTTAAGAGGCCTTTGCTTTGACACTTGGTTGGCTGACTTGTTCGCACAATCAAAACATTTTTAAAGATTATTAAAAAATATGTCTAATTTTTACAAAAGTGTTTCATTAGTATCGATTACTATATCGTAGGTATTTCAGACATGTTTTTGTATTGTGTACACATGACTACATAGTAAATTAGTTGATCAAAAATTTTAAAGTTTTGGAAGCTGAGGATATTTTATGATAGATGCTTGTTTTGCTCACGCTTTAAAGGTGTTTTATTAGGCACATTTTATTAACAAAATTGTTTTTATTTTTCACTAGCTGTTGCCCGCGGCTCCGCTCGCGTTAATGTCGTTTTCTTGGGAACAGTAAAAATGATAAAAATTCCATACAAACCCCTCCCCCTCTGCTTTTTCCCCTTAAGGGGGAATTTAATACATTTCACCTGCATAGATCTCTAGCCCTTAAGGAGGGGATTTTGCCCTCTTGAGAACTTATATACTTATTGTCATATTTCTAAGACCAAAAAAAAATCCATACAAACTTTACCCCGCCTATTTTACCCCTTCAAGGGGAAATTTCGTCCATTTTAACGAGTAATCGAGAACTTACATACCTATTTTTATATACTAAGTCTAGAAATGGAAAAATTCTATACAAACTTTACCCTCTATTTACCCCTTCAAGGGAGAATGTTGTCTGGTTCACCTAAACAGATCTTTTTTAATTTTAATTGAGAACTTGTGTACCTACTTTCAAGTCCAGAAATGAGAAAATTCCATAAAACTTCACCCCCTTTGATTTTCTAAAAATCCTTTCTTAGTGCTCATTAAGATTAGGGTTAGGAACTTGAAATTTTGCACAGGGGTTCCTTTTATAACGTAGGGGAGCACAGAGAAAGGATTTTTGGAAATTCATCTCCTAAGGGGGTAAAACGGGTGGCAAAGTTAGTATGAAAATTTGTCGTTATTGAAGTTATTCGAATGAAATTCAGCATGAAGGTTCTTTACTGAAAGGTATGAAACACGAGTAAAATATTTTACTCAAAAATCATCCCTTAAGGGGTAAAATAGGGATGCAAAGTTAGCATGAAACTTTGCCATTTTTGAAGTTAGTCGAATGAAATTCAGCATGAAGGTTCTTTACTGAAAGGCATGAAACACGAGTAAAATATTTTCTCAAAAATCATCCCTTTATGCCTGCTCATTAAAAACGTATGTCTTCTAGCTTTCACCCGCGGCTCCGCTCGCGTTTATGTTGTTCCTTCGGGAACAGTACTATTTTTCGGGATGAAAGGTAGCTTTTCTTTGTCCCAAACAAAACTTATGCAAAATTTTATGAAGCTCGGTTTAGTATTTAAAGCGCGAAAGCGTAACAAACCGACAAATAAATAAATAAACAAACCAGCAACCGAACAAACTTACTTCCGCATTTATACGAGTAATACTAGTTAGGATAGGATTAAGGACAGGTGATACGGATCAAATAGCTGAAATAATGAAAGTTATGAAAATATTCTTATTCTTATAATGAAAATACAACTCTCGAGTTATAAATAAGATTTTGTTCATCATCATCATCAGGTTTTTTTAGTCTCCACTGCAGGACCTCCAGGACCACCTCTCTGTACTACCGGAGCCATACTTGGCCAAAGCAGACGGAGGATTTGGCCTACACTCTCCTCGCTGGCCAGACGGGTTGGAGAGGTCTCATTGATGTTTATGAGCTTTGTTTAGCTTGTATTTCATAAGTCGCCTCTTACGACCTCCATGGGAAGACTAGGAGTGGTTCTATTCTACTCTGCCAGAAACCACATGGCTCTTTTTCATTATACTCTTTGTTCATCATACTCTTTAATTCATTTTCCATACTAAAATATCTTAATAACCTATGAGAAGTTTTTCTCGCAATTGCATTCTCTGTTAGAATAACGAATAAGTTATGAATCAGCCAATAACGGGAACCTGCGCCCGGCAACTGTATGTTTTTTATTTCCATCGTTCTCACCGTGGGCACCGGTTGGCACGACCAGTCAACAACATAACAAACATAACTTGATAAATATGCAGTACAAGCTACTGTCTGACGAAGAGAAAATTTATTGAAAAAATTATTCCAAAAGACATTTACAAATCCGAATATATAAACGGAAGATTTGACTAAAGAATGAAATTGTAGGTAGGTAATTATTAATACAGATTTGTAGCTAATTGACCGAGCAAGTGCGAAGCGTTGCATTGCGAAGCGTCTAAGCTTCAGCTTGGGCACAAATTCGTTCGTATGTTCGCCTGTGTTGTCTTTCCGGTTGTTCTCCTCTACAGGTTCTATTTGTCATCCGATTTCCGTCAAATTTTGTGAGTAGCAATTTTAAATATTCTTTTACCAATGTAAAGCTACATTATAAGCGAAAAACAAGGATTAATTTACCCAAACGAAGTAGCTAATTTATGAAAAATTCCTGTGCGACACCAAAACGAATCGCTAGGCACTAACTATGTAAATGTGAAAATCGTGTATCAACCTAGGACTTAGACTTAGCGGCCTCCAGTAATGAGGTAATGCTTGTTGACCACAAGGTGATGCGGATTTTTCGTGACTTCATTGTGTGCAAACGGCAACGGAATGCTGATAAGCAGAAACAAACACGAGGATTTCGCGAGTCTGCCGGACAGCTTATTTAGCTAGCTGTTTCCCGCGGCTTCGTCCGTGTGGGGTTCAGTTTTTATGTTATACGAAGGCAAACGAGCAAACGAGTCACCTAATGGTAAGCTATCGACGCTGCCCATGGACAACTGCAACACCAGGGTGTGACAGGAGCGTTGCCGGTGTTTCAAGGAGTTGGGGGAAGAATATTGGGGGAAGACATGGGATGGATAGAGGGGAGAAGGAAGGATGGGCCTCCAGCTCTCCCACTCACCGAATGACGCATAGAAGCGGTAAAGATTCTACTCAAACGTCGATTTTCTGTGAGAGCGTGGTACTTCCCCGGACGAGCCGGCCCATTCATGCTACTAGCAAAAACAAAGTTTGCCGGTAGCGTGGCTCTACCAGGTGTTTCACATAGTCTATACGGGCCCCCGTCGAATTGTTTATTTTTTGTCTAGCGCGGAAGATTTCGCGATTTTTTCAGAGAACTGCGCGAACAGGTTTAAGGAGCAAATAATAATTACGCAATTATTACGCTAGTTGCTTTCACTGGTCGCCACCCTTGCCTTGCCTTTTACCACTCCGCTGTCAAAGGTGTCGAGAAAAAACGAAAGTGGCCGGCTCTGTTACCAGCAGCGGCAACTGATACTGGAAAGGTGATAATTAATACCGGTGCCTAATTCAAATAGAGTTCGATCACGTAGTGAGTACAGCGGTGTTGGAGTAGGGCTGTCTCCAGGAGTTTACATTTGAAGGGCTTATCTCCGATCGTTGGGGATTGGTCTTCAAATTATGGTATAAAATGAAGGAAATTTGGAAAGCAGCAGACTTCTAAAATTTGCGGAATAATCACATCAACTATAGGATATTTAACCAAAAAGCCAAGCCTTATACAGCTAAATAAGGAACGAATAGTATGAGGATTTATGGGAACAAAAAGTGTAAAAAAGTTGGTCGTGTAAATGTAACGAATGAAATAAATACATGTAAAATGAAAGAAAGTGTTGAACTCAAAGAGAAATCACAAATAGTGCATACCACTATGAGAGACAAATTAAAGCGCGGAATTTAACGGCATTGGCATTAGTTATAGTATATAGCTGATTCTAATTTATTGGTGATAGTAAATATGGTTTTATTTTACTTTACTGCTGTAGCAATTGACACGAAATGAAGGAAGGATGTCATTGATGTTTATGAGCTTTGTTTAGCTTGTATTTCCTAAGACG
Organism: Elegia similella; assembly: GCA_947532085.1. NCBI lineage: Eukaryota > Metazoa > Arthropoda > Insecta > Lepidoptera > Pyralidae > Elegia > Elegia similella. The sequence goes on along the minus strand of OX383932.1, from coordinate 26,714,412 downwards.
ACCTCCATGGGAAGACTAAACATCAATTAGACCTCTCAAACTCGTCTGGCCAGCGAGGAGAGTTTAGGCCAAATCCTCTGTCTGCTTTGGCCAAGTATGGCTCTGGTAGTACAGATAGGGTCATGCTTCTACAGTGGAGACTAAAAAGACCTGATGAGGTTGATGATGAAGGAAGGACAATTAATCAATAATATACTGTCACAATAAGCGACTCCTGGACTGGGATACACTAAAGCTGAGAATGCATCCGGTAAAAATGAGGTTAGGTCAGGGGTACCTACTACCACCGGACAGGTGATTGAGGATGACCCTCAATCACCTGTCCGGTGGTAGTAGGTATCGCAACTGGCACGTGCCTTCGAACTGCTACTTGCTTTTCTCCCATTCATCCGAGAGTATCCCAAAACCTTCATTCCATTCCGAGATCCAGATCCAACAAATTCCTATCCTTCCCCAGCTTAAAAATACTTCCGATGGGCAAGAGCGTCGGAAGCACATAAACCCAAAGAAATTGCTCTCGCCAACCACCCTGTCAAGTGTGGTGAGTATGGCAATATCCTCCCATGAAACGAAGAATCCCTGGGAGAGGTCTTTGTCCGGCACTGGATTTCCTACGTCTGAAATGAGAGGTGGAGGAAGGAAGAACAAGGTAGCAACCCTGATGTGATCAATTCGCACGTCTGCATGGAAATGTCCTTGCGCGACTCTCGAAAGCTAATGCCGTGTTTTGTTGTGCAACGCTCGCTCGTAACCGGCGATGTCCTGCGCATACTGTATTCGGCCATTTTGCGTCCTCTGTGACACATTTAGGCGACATTAAATATCAACACTGAATGATGGCCGCATTACAGATTAATTTATTACCTAACAGAGAAATCGCGGCGTGCCCACGTGCATATATACTGGTGCATCAATTAGAAGGGCTTGAGGTAGTTAAGTCTCGCTTATTCTTGCTAAAACTATTTGTTTTATAAATGACGGAGATATGATGTAACAAACGTTAAAAAATAGGTTTGTTCACATTGATTGTCGCTAGTAGAATATAACTATTAACACACCCCTACATTATAAGTTTACTAACAAAAAATGGACTAAACCGTTAATCTGAAAATATATTTTTTTATTTAATTTTTATTTATTTATTGAGTCACACCGCGATGAGTAACACTGTTACTCAATGGGAAAAATTTCCCGTTGTGTAAAAGTGTTTACAACCGATTGAGAAACCCTCCTTTTTTGAAGTAGGTTGCAAAGCGGATTGCAACGGAAAGCAAAATAAGTAGAAAGACTATGTAATAAAATGATGGGCGTAGGTCGGCAACAGATAAAAAAAGAAATGGAATACAAGTCAATTCTCGAGTAAACCAATTCTTTCATAGATTTAAATACAATCAGCAGGCCTACTCGATAAATTTTGACAACTATTATGTATAAGGTTTTGATGGTCACTTCAACATCCAATACGGTTTATATTACTTGAATAAAAATAATCAATCATACGAAAGCCGTAATGTATTTTGAAGCGACGATCAAAACGTTGTACACCGTATTTTTCAAAACTTATAGGCCTGCTGAGAAAGGCAAGAAAAGCAGTAAGTAACAAATTGCTAAGCTAACGGTTCACACTACGATGGTCACCTTAAAATTCAATACGGTTTATATACTTTGAATACAAATAGTCAATCACACAAAAGCCGCAATGTATTTTGCTCCGCTTAGCAAGGCGAGAAATGCAATAACATTGCCAAAGAGATATTCTCCTTGCGTATTGCTAACCTTCACACCAACGTACAAGGAACAGGGCAACAAAGGATTAAATTTATAAAATTACACTTTAGTACGACGTATCATTAGATAAGTGTTCAATAAACAACCAGTGTTATCAGTTCAAGGATGCAATGCATATCGTATGCATTCCATAAACCTTGTTTTGTACAATGAACTTTTGATTGCATTTGTGCAATTTATCATTATTGTGTCAAAACATTAGATATACACTTTAGTTTTTAGGATACCGTAACCAAAGGGTGCTAAATGGAAACCTAAGTCTCCGATATCCGTCCGTGCGTCCGTCTGTCACAAGGCTGTTTCTATTGAACTTTAATAGGTAGAAACTTGTTCACAGAGATCTATAGCCGCTTCAACAAAAAATAATAATTAAAAGGAGGTCTGCAAGATACAGTAGTACAGAGAGGGTCGTGCTCCTGTAGTGGAGACTAAAAAGGACCTGATAATGATGATGATGATGCAAGAGACGTGTCCTTTCCTTTCGGCGTAAATACTTGATTCTGTCAAAGTTGCTGCTTATTTATTACTGAGACGTCAAACCACAGATAATTAAGAACAGTATTATTCATGCTCGACAGAGTTTGGTTAACCCTGCGGGTTATGAAAATGCCAATAGCTATTCAAAATATGTTATACAAATAAAAAATAGTAAATTAGGATTGAAATAAAATTTAATTCCTATAGAGATTTACAAAAGACTAGCTTTCGCCCGCGGCTCCGCCCGCGTCAATGTCGATCCCTCGGAAATAGTACTTTTTCCCGGGATAAAAGGTCCTATGTCCTTCTCCGCACTCCAGAGAACTTGTATTCAAAATTTCATGATGATCGGTTCAGTAGTTAAGGCGTGAAAGCGTAACAAACAAACAAACAAACTCACTTTCGCATTTATAATATTAGTAAAGTAAGGATGTACACTGGCCAAGTGTGAGTCGCGTTAGCGTGTGCTTGGTATGTGTATACCAAGGGTACCGTAAAATACACTGAAATATTTTATTTCAATTACAACTTCCTACTTTTTTATTTGTTATTACATTAATAAATAAATAATAAATAAATAAATATATACGGACAAATCACACAGATTGAGCTAGCCCCAAAGTAAGTTCGAGACTTGTGTTATGGGATACTAACTCAAAGATACTATATTTTATAACAAATACATATATAGATAAACATCCAAGACCTAGGCCAATCTGAAAAAGATCATTTTCCATCTTGACCTGGCCGGGGATCGAACCCGGTCACTCCGTGTCGCAGGCTGGTGTGTTGACCGCTGCGCCACGGAGCTAGTCTACTACATTAGTTAGTAGCTACATTAGTTTACTAATTCGTAGTATTACATAGTTAAATAGCTATTGGCATTATCTTATAAAACTATGCCAGTTAGTCATATCATATATTTTAATTGAATGTAATCTAAATGTAGAAAAGGCAAACCTGACTGACTCGTCTATCAACGCACAACCGAAACTACTGAACAGATTTCACTGAAATTTGGTATACAAATAGTTGCATTGACGTAGGTATCCGGTTAGAAAGAATTCTTGAAAATTGAACCCCTAAGCGAGTGAAAAAGGGGTTAAAATTTTGTATGGAAGTTCGTCATTTTTAGAGCTAGAAGCCTAACACTTGTTTTTAGGTTAACGATTAGAAATTAACAGTTACATGTCCTAGGGTTTCTGAAAATTCAACCCCTGGGTGAAAAAGGGCTTGAAAGTTTGTATGAGGAAACAAGATTAGTTAAACTATTTTATTCGAAACTTTACGGGGGTACTCTTATCAAAAAATTAGTAAACAAGTATTTTAGGCTCTTTCAGAATTCAAAGGTGGAAAAGGATGACAAATTCTGAAACATGGGTATTGGTTGGCTGCTTACAAAACAAACTTTTGCTTACAAAAATTGCACAAAAACATAAAACAAAACATAGACAAGAAGATTTATACAAAAAAATATCCTAAGCTGACATCCCGTGCAGATCACAAAAACCGGTCAAAGAAACGGCCGAAATATGCATAATTTTAAGCTATATTTTTTAACTGACTTAAAAAAAAAGGAGGAGGTTATTAATTAAGTAATTCTCTGTCTATTATCTAATAAAATAAACGTCGATTTCATAAGATTTTTCCGGTATCCACTCACTCACTAGTAGACCCAACTTAAAATACCAAACACCTTTTCTGTTTTCTATATTTTGAGGACCAAGTCGTAGCTGAGAGTCAACAAACCTGCGGGTGCTTAACCTTATAATACGCGACGTGCTCCAACGCAAACATAATGTTTGTGACCATATACGCTCGTGACGTTGGGCCTCCGAATGTGGTCCATTGGCGAAACGCGAACAAGTAAAAGCTTTGTTTTCTTTCCGCGTTTCGAATGCTGCTTCATATTATTAGGTACTTTAGCAAACGCAAACCACTTTTGATAGTAAAATAATATGTATAAATAACAAGTTCTTTTGCAAAAATTACATTTTTGTGACAAGCTTTAATTATAAACGAAAGTGTAAAGTGTTTTCCACTTCTTCCAAGACAAATCAAATGAGCCCAAACACGATTGGTGTACCTTTGGCTTAACAGTTTCTATGGCCACCTTCTGACTCCATCAGACCAGCGCAACGATTCTCTAATATTGTATTGTCATCCGATTTACACATGCATGTGTTTCAGCTCAATCGGTAACCGGAAAGTGGATCAATTTTAACTTGCAAGATTTGATTACAAACATTGGAACAGGTAAAACTAAACAAAAGCTTGTAAAACCTGTAACGTAGTCTAGGTATACCTGAATAATTAAAGTCCAATCCAAAAATTATAATTTGTCATGCGGTGACCTACGTTTTGATTACAGTCTAATAATCAGTAGAGACATTGACGTGACTGATTCATCATAATAATCTCAGCCGTAAGAAGCCCATAGTTTAACAAAGGCCTCTCCCTAAGATTCTTTGATCCATGGGAGGATGTTACATACTACCACGCTTGGCAGACGGGTTGGCGTGCAGTTCGAGGTCAGAACTGCTCACAAGAAGCCAGAACTTCTGGCTTCTTATGCTGCCGAAGCTGCTGCTTTTAGGAAGCACTTTCTGACTTGGATAAATGGTGGAAAAGAAAAACAGCTTGGGAGCCCGGGTGCATGTACCTAATGCCATACCTGCAACCACCTATTTAAGCTTGTACAAAGGATAGTTTCATTCAGTCAGGGGTGTCATTCTCAACTGCTTGGCCGGTGGTCGCAGGTATTGAATTGGGTACGTGCGCCCGGGCTCCCAATATGTTTTTCATTTCCACCATTTATCCAAGTGAGAAGTATCCCAATACCTTCATTCCCTTCCGAATTCCAACTGATACCTACTCTTCCCTAGCTTGAAGGTGCTTTCTAAAAGCAGCAGCTTCGGCAGCATAAGAAGCCAAAAGTTCTGGTTCTTGTGAGCAGTTCTGATCTCGACCGAGTGAAAGCTAAAAATAGCTTTAATTAGTGAGTAAATTACAGGTAAAATGTGACACAATTTGTTGCACACTAATCAATGAAGATCTGTGTGCCGAATTGACCGACGAGCGAGCTCACTGGACTCGATCTTCCGATTTCGACGGATCCGTTCTCCGTTAGAAACTAATTTAACGCGCATCGGCATACAATGGATTACCGTCAGGTGCATATAAAAATGTTTATCTGGGTCAAATTATCCAGTAAAGCTTCGAATCGGAAATACCATTCACTTTTAAGTGGATTGAATCAGTCAAGTACACCTTAATCAAGGTGTTTTAAAATGTGACAGGAAGAGGCATGAAAAAATATATTTTTAAGACATCTCGCAGAAGTTTCGACTTTTAGTTTAAGAGCATCTATAGAGATGCTCTTGAAGTGTGCATAGGCACAGTCAGCTTTTAATTCAATCAATTGCTTTTTATATATCATTTATTTCCACAACATTCTAGTGTCTTTCAAGCGCAGAATTATTTTTAAATTTTCTTCCATTTTCCGGTTTTTGGTTGTAATATATCTAATACTAAGTTAGAACGTTTGTACAGTTATTGCTTGATGTTTCCGTTACTTTGACTTTAACACATGCATTCTTATCTCTGCCTCTGCCTCCTGATACCATGTCGGCATCAAAGAGAGCTAATGCATAGCTGCGGGCGATCATCGGCTGCGATGGAGCGGCAAATTGGACCCGCCCGCCGGATGTCTGCTGATGCACTTAGCTATGGATTATTTTGCGTATGCATCGTGACTGCAGTGATGACAGGCATTCTTGTTCGCTCCATCATTTGTGAAGGTATATTTTTTGTTATAAGGTGTTTCTTGTTTGTGGCTGCTAATCAGAATAACATTTTTCATAAATTTGTCCATGTTTTTCCACAAATTTGTAATTTTATAGTAACTTTTTGCTGTAGCCAATCCCTTTTCGACTTACATTGTAAATATTATTTCCATGTTTGGTTTTTAATAAACCCGGCTCCTGGAAAGTTGTCTAATTTGCATAGCTTCACTAAAAAGTAACTTTTAGACAAAGAAGCGCCTCTCACGTAGTCGTTAAACGTCATTACGCACTCCGAACTCGCCGAAACAAACATTACGCTAATGCCAATCAAAGACTTTCTCAGTTAAAGGGGGAAACGGCGCAATCATCGTGGACAAAGAGTGTTTTAATCCGCAATACAGACTGAAACAACGCGCAAAGCACGCCGTTGCACGTTGACACAGAATTAAGTTAGTGCCAACGCCAACAATAAAGGTCATGTTCAAATTGTTTAGTACTAGAAAACAAATAATATTTCTACAGGTACTCACTTACATTCAGTGTGAGTTTCTTGGTGTTCTATGCTTGGAAATTAAATTATGTTCAAATTTGCATAACATGCACCTATCTCTTTTTGAACGTCATATAGTTTCGGAACAACCACTACTTAGAATACGGAATGAAACTCCGTCCAGTATTGGTCCCTACGTGCCTGAAGGGTTAATTAAACATTGTCGCACCGCCTCGTTTATATTATTTTTATTCTTCGTAATGTCCGGCGTGTTGTATACAAAACAGTGTTTGGTTCCACAATATTCTAAATTGTAGAACAGTCGGTGCCCGTGTTTTTAGCTTTGCGGCACATCTCATATTTCATATGTGCAATTTTAATGGCTTCCCCTAATGTATTTCCGTTAAATCCATATCCATTATCTATACTTAATAATATAAATTCGAAAGTAACTCTGACTGTTACGTCTCCACGCTTCAACCACTAAACCAATTTAGATGAAATTGGTATGGTGGTAGTTTGGAGAAGGACAAAAGTGATTAGTTATATGTTTAATAGTTCATTATGTAATGTTTTGAACTCTGTGACTGTACCTTACTCAATAAAATAAAATAAATAAAATACAATACCATTATCGAAGTACGGTTCTCAAGGGAGCGACTACCACACAAGCGGAACCGCGGGCAAAAGCTAGACCTATAATTATTTCAGCTCGACAGATTTTGATAGAAATTGGCGTAGGTAAGCGCAAAACAGAGATAATGTGGAAACAAAGAGCTTAGCTAGCTCCGTGGCGCAGCGGTCAACACGGCAGCCTGCGACACGATCCCCGGCCAGGTCAAGATGGAAAATGATCTTTTTCATATTGGCCTGGGTCTTGGATGAGTATCTATATATGTATTTGTTATAAAATATAGTATCGTTGAGTTAGTATCCCATAACACAAGTGACGCACTTACTTTGAGGCTAGCTCAATCTGTGTGATTTGTCCGTATATTTATTTATTAATTATTTATTTATTTATTAAAGAGAGGAGGCCTTTACCCAGCAGTGGTACATAACGACTAGTTAAAAGGTCTCAGACTCAATCAACGACACAGTCAGTAAAAAGCGTTCATGTACAAAGAGTAAGTTTATTGTTCTGCAATGTGCTAAATTAGAAGGCGGTCATTGACCACTACTTCGCAGTACAGGCGCTACATCCAGATGTGCATTTGTTTCATGTGTTTATTGTTCTCATGTAATGTACACATAATCATTCTATTATCAGCGTTTTGTGTATGCAAAACTGACAGGCGATGTAATAATAATAAATGAAGTTATTAATTTATCTTAATACACATTGTAATAATCAAATGCCTGAAGCAAATTGAATTCATACGCAAAATTATCATCAAAATAAAAATTAATCATAACATTATCAAACTAAAGTAATTCAACTTCTATATTTTTCTTCTGCTCTTGTGACTTTAAATGTTATTTCGAAGGACAACATCTTTAATTGTCACGATACGAGTGGTTGGTAAGCTTCGCACTTAAATTACACAGTTCATAGATTCAGGTGTTACTTTGCGGATAGCTTCCTTTTTTTTTAAAATATAGATACTGCTGCAGCTTCAACGGATGCTGCAGTATCGACCAGGGTTGCATGCATCAACTATTGATATGAAGGGTAGGGACTAACAGTAGTGGGTGGGCGCTGGCCAGCAATAGCTTGCATGAACTAACTGGTGGCGGAAGCACGCAAAATATCTGGGTTCGAAACTTTTAACTACACCTTATTTTGGTCATTATGCATGCATGACATGACCATCTGGCCATCGCACTCAGCGATAATAATGAAGTAACCTAAACTAAAGTAACGATTAATTTTATGTAATGGTATTATCGAAATTTTTCATCTTATTTCTGTACAATGAATGCTGATTATAGGGATGCACTACCGCGTAACATCGATGATAAGATCATTCGGATACGCATAAATCGAGAAATCAAGCAATCGACCGAAATAACGTGACGTTCGATCATAAATAATAGTTGAGTATGCAAATGAGCGAGAGTTCTGAAATGATATCACTTTAGAGCATCACGCTGCTCCTAGCGGTAATAAAAAGCGAATTACAATTGCGTAATACAACTCAGCTTAATTACCTGACAGATTTGATATAATTTGATGAATTGTCAATTAGTGGCAAATTTTATCACGACCTGTCGCAGAAGTGATATATTTGTTTATATTAAATTTAATAATTATAACTTAATGAAATTATTTGAAATAGTTCATTTAATGAACCGGATATGAAATGTTCTGTACGATTTAGGTGTTATGTGACTACATATACAGCACAACCAGGTTACTATCTAAGGATTTTTTTATGACATAGGACGGCTAATGAACAAACGGGTTATCTGATGGTAGGTAAGTGATCACCGGAGATGGGAAAGAACACCTGGGGTGTGACAAGAGCGATGCCAGCCTTTTAGGAAAGATAGACTCGATTGTTGAAGGTTCAAATATAGTATCGAGACTGTTGTCACTAATCACTAGTGCCGACTTTGGTGAAACAGGGTTATTTTTGAAACTTTGGACGAATCAAAAAGTTTTTAGCAGAGGCCGCCGATTTCTGCTGAGCATTCAAATATCCTTTAAAATCCGGCATCAATATCATTTCCATCAATATCGATCAGCAAAATTTGAAACTATTAAATTGAAACTATTAAAACTCACGCGAAATAATTATAATGGCGGCGAGACCAACTTCTTCATCTTCACTTACCACCAGATGGTGACAGATGCCTACTTCAATACTAAGTAAAAAAACTGAAGTGATAAAACGTGAGTATAACCCGTCATTGTATGAAGCAAAATTTTATTCGAACTTTTTATTATTGTTGCGAAACACGAGTAATATTCTGTGTTTTGATGGTAGAGTTCACGACATAACAGGATTATTAAAGCTATTTTGGTCTCAGAGTAGGCTGTACTGTTAGCTGTGTGACAAATTGCTTTATCCTTGATATTGCGAGATTCGCAGGCTCAGATTAAGGGCACGATTACCTTGCATCGTGACTCTGTCAAAGGTTATCAAAACATATATAGTTATATTTGTGTTGCTTAATGTTCTCAACAACGTAGGTTTACAATATTTTTATAAATAACTTATTATCTAAAGTCAATGAGCTTTTGCAAGTATAAGGTATGCATATTAATGGTCACTTAAGTATGCATTGCGGCTTGCGTTTGATTGTCTATTTTGATTTTAGATATGTAAACTGTAATGGTTGTTGAAGTGAACATTAAAACATTGTACGCCGCATTTGTGAAAAGTTAGCGAGTAGGCCAGTAGATAATAGATTTTTTTAATAACCAGTATTGGTTCCACTGCTAGGCAAAGGTCTCTCCCATCTCCATCCATTTATCTCGATCGAGATAATAGAATAAGAGAAGTATATAATATGGCTTCAGGAACTACATACGGACGATGACAAGCTGACGATTTTCTTTATTCAATTTGTATTCGCATCTACAATAGGCTAGTTTCCTAAAAAAATATAATTAGTCCGTCAGTTAGATATTCAAAATATTGGACACGTATTTTTTCTTTTGTCGATTAAACAAAAAATGATAAAGATATAGCCCTTTGAAGTTCCGTGTGACGTCATAGTTTGCTACAATTTTTAGCAAACTTTGACGTCACGAGCCCCCACTCCTGAACTTTGACGTGCTTTATCTTTATTATTTATTTGACAAAAGAAAAAATACGTGTCCAATATTTTTTGATTATCTAACTGACGGACTAATTGTTATGTTATTATTACGACCCAGAAAACTAGCCTATTCTCTCGTTTATCAAAAGGACAACTAATATCAAATTAATTACATTAAATTATTCAGGAAATGTTCAAATCATCATTTAATTTCATATTTGGCCGCCCCTTGCCAAAATTAATACAACATGGCCGACTAGCGATACTTTAATATTAATTATTTCACAGCTGTTTGCTATTATAAGGGGGTTAATGTGCAAATTATACGCCGGATCTTATTAATTAGTAAATACGTGTTTCATTAATAGCATTGGTGAAATAATGGTGTCAAATTAACAAAACACTAAGCGAAATCCAAAACTATACTTAGAGTGAGAATCCTTGGAGATTTGGTTTAGGCCAGTTGTCGATCAGCCAAGGAGAAGGTTAGGGGTCAACGCATATATTTATGTACGATGGATATTTTAATACAAAAATACTGTACACATGTGTATTTAACTCAAACTGAAAATAGTACAGTCAGCCAAGGAGATACCTGACCCCGCCATCTGCCTATATCTTGAATTTTCTCTTAAACTAAAAGTAATATTAACATGAAAATATATATTAAATTGAAATCTTTCTGAATATATATTTTCATATTAATATTATTTTTAATTAAGGAGAAAATTCAAGATATAGTTAGATGGCGGGGTCAGGTAACTCCTTGGCTGACTGTACAACTACATCTAGATTAAATAGAATTATCTATTTCATAGATGAAATTGTATTATTTCTTCAATAAAATTTTAAAATAAAAATAATTATCTACATTACTTAGAAGACAAAGGGACTTAGATAAATAAATAAATATATAGGGACATATTACACACATTGAGCTAGCCCCACAGTTAGTTGTGAATTGTGTCGTAGGATACTAACTTAACGATACTATATTTTATAATAGATACTTATGTAGATAAACATCCAAGACCCAGGTCAATCTGAAAAGGTTAGTTTTCCATCATGACCTGACCGGGGATCGAACCCGGGCACCCTCGTGTCGCAGGCTGGCGTGTTAACCACTGCGCCACGGAGTTCGCGAGAAATCACAGAATAAATGAAAAGTAAATTATATGTATATACTTCGTTGAATTGAACATAAAGTACATTTTAGCCCAAAGAATTTGGGGTTTTAAATGGGTGATCCAATAGACGGCCCACATGGCAATACCGGTCATCAAACCTACGGATAAATTCGCGGATACAAAACTGGAAGCCATACATCTAGGCCAGCGGATACGAATATCCGTTGTGCGTTACTGATATTACGAAGTAATCCTAATGCATATTAGTCTTTCAAGGCCATTCGTATAGGAGACGAAGGTTTTAATACGAGCAACATGCACAAAGCATCAATTACAAGCGTCAAATGGTGTCTATCCTTATATTCTGTATGCAGTTTTATATGAGCCGCCAGACACTCGAAGATACCGCACGGTTCTTTTTTCATGTTTGTTTTACGGCATTTGACTTTCTATGCCTTTTAGCTCTTCATATTTTTAATAATAAATAAATAAATATATACGGACAAATCACACAGATTGAGCTAGCCCCAAAGTAAGTTCCAGACTTGTGTTATGGGATACTAACTCAACGATACTATATTTTATAACAAATACATACATAGATACACATCCAAGACCCAGGCCAATCTGAAAAAGATCATTTGCCATCTTGACCTGGCCGGGGATCGAACCCGGTCACTCGGTGTCGCAGGCTGGCGTGTTGACCGCTGCGCCACGGAGCTAGTCAAATTTTCTACGAGTTATCACCGAAATGGTGGTGTAGTTCATTTCGTTGATTCAATGGAGCCCCTGGCGACAATTCTCACGAATCCACTGGTTTGATCATAGACGCAGTAGAGTGAGGCGAGCGACCACCAGCCCGCTATGTAAATCTCACTGTACCCACACCATGATACTTTATTTTAGTTATAGCACACATTGTTCATAAACATGGGCATTTATAACACCAAATTACACCGATTTCACATTATAAAGTTCACTAGAAACAATTTGCAAAACAATCCAAAACAAAAACCGTGCAGTCCGCCGAAATTCCCGCCAAGAACTCTCGATTCCGGACGGAAAAGAACTGACGCGAGTAAGTCATGCGTGTCTATACAATGTCATGTGTTATGAGTTAAGGATTACGACGCCCCACGGACGGAATAATTCCTGATGGCTGTAGTTCTTTGAAACTCGTAACTGAAGAGTCAGAGCTAATAAGGCAGTAAGAATTTGTTGTTGCTGATGTAAAAATAATAATCCAATAGCAACTAAAAATAAGATAGCAACAGTCATACAAGTAGTAAAGTTTCATAAAACTCTGATTATTTTGAAGAAGAAATGAAGTACGCTTAAGTACAATACATAGAGGTACATATCACTGTATTTATCTCAGAGTCCTTGCAACAGGATACTTTTATCAATATTTATAAAAAGTGCGCAATAAATATTAATGATAAATGGTAATTGACAGTTATACTAGTTAATATAATTTAATCATACACCTCTCCAACCCGTCTGGCCAGCGAGGAGAGTGTAGGCCAAATCCTCTGTCTGCTCTGGCCAGGTATGGCTCCGGTAGTACAGAGAGGGTCGTGCTCCTGCAGTGGAGACTAAAAAGACCTGATGATGATGATGATGATGAATCATACAATAACATAGTAATTACATGTAAAGGTATCAAGAAACCGGCCTCCCGAGCTGCTTATTGTTTTTTTTTATATACTAGCCATCGGGCTCCTCATTGCGCTTTCCCGGTTGCATCCTTGATTGTGGAGGGTTGAAGTCAGAGATACGCTTTTATGACAACATACAAGACTTCATACAAGCCTACTGTAATGAGATTTGGCAAATATTACTGCCGATGCCGGCCTGACTTGATGGCAATTTTGAGTGATGCTCCAAAACTATGTACGACTCGAGTCTATGTAAGACTTAAGGCACCTTAAGGTCGCAGGTTCATATCCCGCCTGATTGAATTTTTTTCACCACATTTATATTTATTTAATAAGAGTTTGGACGTACGTTATTAGAATTTTGGCAAATATTACTGCCGGCCTGACCTGATGGCGACCCTGAGTGATGCTCTAAAACCATGCGTTGGTGAAAAAATTTCAAGCGTCGTACATAGACTTACGTCGCAGGTTAAAATACCGCCCATTTTAACCTGCGACGTAAGTCTATGTACGACTTAAGGTCGCAGGTTCATATCCCGCCCGCTTGAAATTTTTTTCATTTTATTTTATTTCTTTAATAAGGGTACATCAAAATAGCATTGTGAATGCAAAAATACGAACACTTAAAAATATCTTCCGTCCCAAATCATTTTCGTGACAATAAAGCACAAATGTTTGCCTGCGCCGAGAATCGGCTGACGTGTGACTGCGCCACGGAAGCCGTCAAGGAATATTATTTTACCTAGAAAAATGATTAAATCAATTCGGTATGAAAGATAAAATCATAATTATAGTTATAAGGATACGGACGGAAGAGTTGATAGTGCATCAAGTTGGGCAAACGCTTATCAGGCCAAGGTAGCCTTGGTGGTTACACCGGTTATCCACGGAGGAGATATAGAGTGGAGACGGCGTAAGCTACTGTGCACTGTGATTCCAACTAGGTCCTGACGTCATCACGTTAACATCGAGAGTAGGCGTGGCCTATTAGTCTGCTGTTGTAGCTGTCAATGTTCGTACGTGGTTCGTTCTGTGCACACAGTGAGATTTTCGGACTTTTCTTGTTTTTTACGAAGAAAATCATGAAGTGTTGTATTATATCATGTAAAAACTACTCCGATAAACGTTCAGATGCTATGGAAGGAATCACATTTCATTTGTAAGTATTTTAATTCGTAATTTACTTAAATTATTCTAGAAGAATCTTTTGGCGACGTTCCGTGCTACTCATCGTTAGATGGCACCACTTTGCGTAATGGGACGTAAGAACTATAAAAATATATTAAAGCTAATTATCGTAATAACTAATAACCATAAGTACTGAAATTTGTTCTAAATTTATACCTAAAGACTTTTACCTTGACAAAAAGATTATGTTTATGTAGTTTCATAATTCTCTTTTAGTAGCATTAGGTGTTAGGGACATCTAGTGACGGATAGATAAACTAAAAAGAAAGATCAACATCGAACTTATTAAGTAGTTGGGCTATTCGCCGCTAGATGGATATAAAGGAGGGAGTGAGACAGAGCAAGTAGAGTGAGACAGATAATACTCCCCTCACCCCCTGTAAGTGCCACGCATTGTTTCATAGAAAATATTCCTTAGGGCAACTCCTCTCTATATCTGCTCCGTGGTTATAAGCATGTTACAGAATGTGTAGAAACGTTGCGAAAGCTCTCAAAGTCTTTACGTGTAACAAAATGGAGGTGATAACACTTAAAGGGCATGATTAGCCCATACCAACAACATTCCGCAGGGGAATTTCGTGTTTTGATGTAGGTTGAGGAAAAGCAGAGCTGATCAAGGCTTAAGTATTATTATTTCCATTTTGTTAGTACAACAAATATGACGATTTATAGTTATGTCAGTTCATTTAAAGAAATCAACTGAACCGATTTTGATTAAATTTAAAACGCTCCAATTTGAAAGCATAGATACCTTATCAAACAAAATATAATTTGAAATCGGTTCTAAAATTAAGAAGTTATGCGGTGACAATATAACGTCTTATAAATCGATGAACGCCGTCTGCACGCACGAAAAAGTGTCACGTTCCGTGTGCAAGCGAGAGCGCGGAACAAGCGATAGAGAGTGACGCATCTACCTCTCTTCCACCGTTATCACGTCAAATCATCGTCCGTAAATCGACTTTCCGAGACAAATCAAATGAGCCAGAGCACGATTGGTGTACCTTGTTTAGTTTATAGGTTCCTATGGCCACCTTCCGACTCCATCATCAGATTAGCGCAACGATTCCATAATATTGTAATGTTGTGTGTTGCGACTTTCTGGAAGGGTCACTGCATTCTCCGATCAACCCCAGAATCACAGCAAGGAAAAAATCAGTAAACACTAACCTGGATTCATTGGTGAACAGGATTCGGAAGGATTCGCCCGCGACAGGCCTCGTGGCGGCTGGCTGGGAATCCGCCTGGCTTGAACTGTATTATTTTCTTACTGCCTACACTAGTGGTACAACATCACACACGCGCGATGAAGAATTAGGGTTGTTTTCGGCCAGCGAAGCCCTTAGGATCGTTATTTTTGGAAATTATATTAGCGCAAGGCGCTGTTCAACTCGACTCGCACGCCATATTTTTTCGACTACTGTTGTGCGACCAATCAGAGGCCGTCAACGGCGAATAGGGACTAGATATAGGAGGGAACGGAAGCAGGACCACAGATAGGTAATTTTATTTGGGTTTTTAAAGTTAATGCTTACACATCCGATTTACGATCCGATCGAACCCAGGCAACCCGCAGCCTGGCGTGTTAACCACTGCACCACGGAGCTCGCCAAGACTCCCAGCTATAACAGATGCCTCAAGGCAGATTGTACAATCTCACATGAGTGTTTGTCACTCACACGAAAACCAAGCAAGTGTAGTTTTTCCCACTAAGTTCATGTTTCGGAAAACTCGTAAAATAGAGAAAACAGCACATTTAACACCTTCATTGACAACTTCCAAGAAGGCTTGGTTTATGTACTTTCTAACAACAGTGCGAGGAAAATGTTGTACACGGTAGATGAAAATCTGCGGCTACTAAAATCTTGTGTGATGTAGGCTTTCAGCGCCGCTTTTGTTACTTGATTTATGGCACACACAAGCTTGTTGAATAGACTGTGCTGCCATTGCATTGCTTGCCACTTTTCCTGTGCGAAAATGCGGCGTTTGTAAATAAATAATTAATATGTAAATATACAAGTTGTTAATGAAAAAGCGCAAAACCTCAGACACTTATTTTATTACTAAAGAATTATGTAAATTAGTAAATTTAATTTTAGCGGATTATTTAAGAATATATTAGCTTTAGCTTTATTAGCTTTTATTAGAATTATTTAGCTTTTTTTGTTTTCTTGTCTTTGGTGAAAATTAAAAAGTCTACAAGGTAAATTACACGCGACCTAGGGCGACGTTGCCGCTTCCCGTGCCGCTCTGACATGCCGCCGCGAAAGTGAAAGAGTTCAGTAATGATCAAAAACGGCGTAATTAAAAGGTTTTTTTGATAAAATTTGACCCCTATTTTAACAAGTTGTATAAGGACAAATCACACAAATGGAGCTAGCCCATAGAGATAAGATAATCCTGACGGAGGTGTAGTTGGATACTAACTCAACGATACTATATTTAATAATAGATATCTATATTGATATATATTCAAAATCTAGGGCAATCTGAAAAATATCGTTTTTCATTTTGACCTGGTCAGGTATCGAAGCCGCTTCAAAGGTACTTGCAGTACCACTGAACCATAGAGTTCGTCTTAAACGTAGGTGAAAAAATCCTTCTAACATTAGTTGGGGTGTTTAATGCCTAACATTTGTTGGGGGTTTTTATCTAGGTCTAATCTTTATCTATCTACACTATTATAAAACAAAATATTGTTTGTTTGCATTGAATACGCTCGGAAACTATTGGACCGATTTGAAGAACATTAGAATCCTACAGTATCCCAGATAAACATAGGCTTTTAAATACCTATTCTACCAGTGCGAAGCCGGGGCGGGCCGCCAATGGATTAACAACAGATCATCATAAAATTGCATATACGAAGTCATAAGACATAGGATAGGATACCGTTCATCCAGGAAAACTGTTCCCGAGGGATCAAAATGAAGGCGAGGGGAGCAGCGGGCCCAGTACCCGGGCAGAAGCTTGGTAGTATTGTTCGTTCGTAGATAGAGTTTTTGCTTTATAAAGGTTAATGATCTAGGACAAAAACTTTACAAAACAAAGAAATTGGCGTGTTCAAATTGGCCTTCCGTTGGGTTTCAACCGTAACCATAACGTCAAGTACATATATATG
Source organism: Elegia similella (assembly GCA_947532085.1). Lineage (NCBI taxonomy): Eukaryota > Metazoa > Arthropoda > Insecta > Lepidoptera > Pyralidae > Elegia > Elegia similella. The sequence goes on along the minus strand of OX383932.1, from coordinate 26,697,070 downwards.
AACTGTAATATCTTGTGTATTAGTTAAAGTCCTCTATCTGTAGTACTAAAAAAGATTTATAGCTATTGCCCGCGGCTCCGTCTTCGGGATCGCGAACAGTAGAATATAGAATGGTTGAAAAAGCGTAAAGAGGTGACAGAGAGACAGACAGTAGTATGGGTTACAGCCATATTAGCATTAATCCCTAACGTGGTAGATAAAGTCTAAGGTCACGCTGACCGTGTTGGTGGGAATTTATGTGGATAAAGCAATTAAATCTGCCGTAATGGCTTGTAGCTGCTTCGCTCATAGGCATGGTTCCTTTGATTTTCGCTTATTGGCTCGGCGGGCTGCTACGATGAGCGCGGGAAGAAAAGCAACTGGTGTATTCTAAATTTTTTCTTTTCTCCATACCAACATGAAATATCATATTAATTAGTATATCCTAACTAAATTAATATTATAAATGCGAAAGTGAGTTTGTTTGTAACGCTTTCACACCTTTACTACTGATCCGATCGTCATCAAAATTTGCATACACGTAATCAGGGGTACGGAGAAGGACATAATAATCATTTTGTCCCAGGAAAAGGTACTGTTCCCGAGGGATCGACATTGAAGCGAACGGAGCCGCGGTCGAATGCTAGTATTCTATTAAATATGTCTATCAAAGTAATTTGTAAGTACATAATTAGAAATGAGAACGGATGCTCAGGTTCGCAACCAGATTAAAATACTTATTCAAAACCGCCTACTAATTCCGGTCTAGATAGATAGGTACAATGTTGAAAATATAATAATTTCATTCATTAACAATAACAAAGACTGTTTCTTTACAAGTTATAAAGTTAAACCACGTTATTAATTTATATAATAACAAACGGTTTCCCTCACGTATCGTTAGTCGGTATCTCCGACAAGTTTCAGATAATTCAGATGGCCATCTTCAGGACGAGTGTTAAGGATACCGACTAACGATACGTGAGTGAAACCGTTTGTTATAATAATTATAAATTATGTCTCGCGTAACGTTTAATATTATCACGTTATTAATTTTTGGAACCCAATCAAAAAATGATTTAACTCAAAAGTCTGTGATCGAAGATGGTCTTCAGTCTGGTCAAATTGCGTGTTTGGATTTTGACGTAATAGATAACGTCTTATAAATCGATGATCGCTGGCTGCACAGCCGGTTCCGTGAGCAAGCGAGAACGAGCAACAAGCGATAGAGGCACGGTCGGCCTAAGCGTTCGGCTTGTGTTGTGATGTGACGCATCTATCTCTCTTCTACCGATATCACGTAAAATTATTGAATATTGATGCAATAAAAAATCACAATGAATTTACAATACAATACAATACCTACCCTTTATTGCACAAAAAAACAACAAGTTGTATGTATATTTATCTAATACTAACAGATTGTGCAAAAGGCGGCCTTATCGCAATGCAATTTCTTCCAGGCAACCTTTGCAGAAAAAAAACATAATGTTGGGGGAAAAAATAGTGCGGGGTAGCTAAAGCAAACTAAATTACATTGTTTAATGTACAATAAACATACATAAATATAACAATATAAATAAACATACATATACATAAAACTTAAAAACAGCAGAAAGCCATGAAGTTAGTAAGATGCATACGATGACAGGGAAAAAAAAAAAAATCATAAAGATAGGAAATGTGACTTTACTTGAGATTTAAAGCTGGCCAGCGTTTGAGCACACCGGATATTATAAAAATTCATTGTGATTTTTTAAGATAATTTTGTATAAATTCTTTGTAAGATAGGAAAAAAGAAAATGTTGGTGTGCGGTATTCAGGTTAATTTTTAACTCCCTGGCAATATTTATCTTGGAATCCGTTTACTATTATTTGCTTTACTAACCGTTGCTCTCTTTCCGCGCAGACCGTAAAAGCCGATCGAGGGAATGGACAAAAATCGGAGAAATCATACTAATTCGATTTCATTTTCCACCTAACGCCCACAAATATGCTAAACGTGGCTTTTGAGTCTTATGGACTTGGGCTCTGTTTGCCCCGCAGTTAGGGTTTCCAACTTTTTTTTACAAGAAATAAAGTATGTTTAATAAATATAATAAAATAAAGTAGGCCTTAGAAGAATATTAAACAGTATTTTAGAAAAATTATCAGTATTTTATTTGTTTATTGTTTTAAATACATAGTTTTTAGAACTTCTCTTGCCACTGACTAAATAAAAAAAACATGTTAAGCGTTTTGATGCTGAAAACTGTATAATACTGTTTTTAACAGTAAAGTTGGCAACCCTACCCGCAGGGGAGGGAGGTGACACTATGTATGTATACAGGTTAAAAAAAAGCTGACTTAATATTTTTATAATTCCTAAAATTGCGTGGTCTAATTAGTGATCGTTATGATGTGATAATGGATATGTAAAACCGGATTAGTTTAACGCTATTGTAATTCAAGAAAACCGCCGGATGAATTTTCAATTTCCGCCCGATGCCCAATGCTTTAAGAAACCGTAATAACGGTTTGAGTGTGACTCAGATCTGTTGGATTGTTTACTATTTGCCATAGTAATTAACACGTTTACAGCTATTTGACTAGCGGAAACTGTCCCTCCAAGTAGATTTTACTCACCGGCATTGACAACATTTAGTCATTTTTTAAATTAACGGGTTTCGATGGTTTTGTAAGTTCTTTGTAGTGTTTTTGATTTTCCGATTCGGAGAGAAGTTTCCTATATTTCAATGGGAAATGGGATAGGTATGGGTATGTATTCCCAAGTCCTCCCAACTCTTTTAGCGTAAGATTTGTGTCTACAGTGGTACAAAGATAGAGCCAAGGTTTATTCCCAAAGAAGTATCCACCATGTTATGAGAAAATAAAAGCAATATTCGAGAAAATCTTCATATTTTCGGCTTAAATTTTTAAAAATATTTTTTCCTAATTTTACCAAGTTTAGGCTGCGCCATCTAGTAACGGGTGGAACAAGCTGTCACTATTGCACTTTACACTGCAGCAAGACTGCGCCGCTGCCGTCCATAGTGGGAACAGTGGCAGTTAGTGGAACTTACTATGCCGGGTACTTTGTATGCTTATAGCAGGCCTTTGGACTAATATTTTTGTATGAGTTTTATGGTCTGCACATTTGTCTTTGCCGGAGATCGACCCCCCTCAATGGCGGCCTTAGAGGGTGGCGAACCGGGCACGCGCCCGGGGTCTGAAGCTTGCAGGTGCCTCATATCAACGAATACCTGGGGCGTTGCTTATCAAGGGCTTTGCTAAAATCTGCAGGTCCCGCGCGCTGGAACCGCTGACGAGCTATCAACCAACAACTAAGCCTAGAGAGGGCCTCGCAACGATCTACCGCCCGGAGACTGGCAATAGTTAAGGCCGCCATTGGCTGACCAACTAGGGTATTCACATAATTATGTTTATAACCGAGACTTAGCACAAACCTTTTTATTATTTGTTTCAGTTGACGTTTCAACGAAAACAAACAATAAAATATAATAAATAGGTCCGTGCAAAGTCCCGTTTATTTATATACATAATTTTGTGTTTAGAGCGCGAAAATTTAAAAAAGAATATAGGGCATACAGCCAGGTATGATCACCACTAAGCTACAGCCACAGAGGTCGTCGTTACATATACGAATTTCATAACTTTGAAAAATAATAAGAATAACGAACTGATTGCGAGTTAATTGCGTACAATGTATCATAAGTCGAATGGGCTGCCCTGCCTTTTTTTTGACATAGGTCGGCAAACGAGCAAGCGGGTCACCTGATGGTAAGCGATCACCGTGCCTATAGACAACTGCAACAAGGGGTATGACAATAGCGTTGCCGGCCTTTTAAGAATACATACACTCGTTTTTTGAAGGTTCTATGTCCTATCGATTTGGGAATACCGTCGCAGGCAGTTCATTTTACTGAAGTTCTCAAATCATCATGGCCTTTAACTAGAGCCAAGGCAAAGGGTTTGTCTATAGAAAATCAGATTCAAGAAAACACAGGGTTTATCTAAATTAACAGTTTATCGCTCGCAGTTGAGTGACCGTCGCGAATCCGCAAGAATGCGCGTGCGCCGTGAAGGCACGAGTACGGTGCACTGTACCTACCTACTTGTTGTACCTGTTGCTAAAGTTCATCTATTTGTCAATACGAGGTGAGTGCAACTGAAGGGTGTGACTTGCGATATTTACTTTGCACGCGTGGGTCAGCGGCATCGGCATCGAGCTTACAATAGACATATATAAATAGACTAAAAAAAACATTTAAAATAATGAATCCGTCTTAAAGATTACCGAAAAATAATATATACGTATTTTTTCTTTTTCAATCAAACAAATAAATGATAAAGCCCATCAAAGTTCAGGAGTGGGGGCTCATGACGCAACAGGTCGGTAAAAAGTGACACAAATAAAATGCCTACTGCGGTAATGTTATTATAAGTAAGTGTTTTTGAATGTGAATGTCTGCCTAACACAAAAAGTCTATGCACGTCACTGCTTATCAGTATTACAAAACGTCACATAATCATCATCATCATATCAGCCGCAAGAAGTCAACTGCTGGACATAGGCCTCAAGGATTTCCAATACGACCGGTTGGAAGCGGCCTTGATCCGTCTTCCTGCGACCTACATACACACCAAATAATTACAAGAGCTTCGGGTCATGAGATGAACACCCAAAAGCCTCATTTGCATGACGGTGGCCGAATAGTTGGAAAAGCAAATCTAAATAGTTAGGTTTCATCCATTCTTTAATTTTAGGCTTTTGCAAACTGGCAGGGAGACACTCCTAGTAAACCCTACGTTTAGTGCCCGCCCGGCGTGGAAAAGGGTAAGAGCCATTCGCTCAGGCGCCATTCAGAAAGTGCCCTAAGTGGAATGCCTCGTAATCATGGAACAAAATACGACGCGAAACCGTTACGCTAATTTGAGACCTAATCAATATTCGCGAATCACAAAGCGGAAATGGACACATAAGGTGTTTGGCGGATTACGCACTCTGTTGCGTTATCTGTGATCATGGTAATTCTGCGGTCCGACCCTTTACATCTTATTGACACGGATCCAAAACGAAAACAAACTCGTGCAAGGTCGCGTTACACAATACGTGAGATAGAGGCCGCTTTCCCATTGTCTCGCCTATGTGTGCCATAGATATCATAGTTATATTAATATACCTACCGTGCTGGTTTAGGAGTAAAGAAAAAAATCGGTAAAGTGCGAGTCGAACTCGCGCACCAAGGGTTCTGTACTATTATCTATAATAAATTATTAAAAATATTTTTATTTTATGAGGTAACTAAAATTTTATGTTTTTCGCAATTTTTCCTATAATAATAATAATAATTATTTATTTCAGACAACCAAGTCCATATAATCCATTTGTCAATACGATATCTGTGCTTTAAGTCGTTGCTTCGTACCAAATTTCAAGATTCTGAGTTCATGGGAAGTACTCTGTAGGTTTGGATTCCCTTGCGAATGTCCAAAATTTGCAGCATAAACGGCTGTATCTTTTGATTGCGTTGGCTTAGAAGTTTGATTTTTCACAGCTCAAAGGGACAATTTTAGCTTGATGCTTCCACGCGTTCCTGAAAAAAGGTTCTGGACAGACATACAGTCAGAAGGACAACAAAGTGATCCTATAAGGGTTCCTTTTTTTCCTTTTGAGGTACGGAACACTAAAAACATAGAATGTAATAGCTGCTTCTCTTCTCGCACAGAACGTAAAGTTGATCACGGGAAAGGGCGAAAAAAAATTTTTTTTTAAATAATACCTACTATTTGTTTTACGTAGTATTTAATTAATATATTTTTGCGAGATCGCGATGAACGGACGGTTCATTAGTACGAGTAAGAATTGATCAATGGAAAAGGCGTAAGTTTAGGGATTACTTTTTACAGATATGTGTGGAAATACCCGATGTATAAGTAATATACTCGAGCTATCTATAAGCAACTTAGCTGGTACCGTACCTGCAAACACCAAATACCAGTTAACGATCCGAAGAAAACTTGTTGAAAAACCAATAATGTTTGCCAAGGAAACTAGCTTCCAAGCGCTCTTTGAGCTAGTTGAACCCTCACCATTCCTCCATCGGACTACGAGGCGCAGACAGAAATTTCACCCTTTTATCGTTGGAATACCAAAGAGTCGAACTAAACGCTTTGACAGTTCCTTTTTGGTTCGAGTAGCTAATGTGTGGAATGAACTGCCTGCGTCTATATTCCCAAACAAGTACAGTCCCGGGACATTCAAAAGTAGAATAAATGGGTATCTCTTAGATAGGCATGTAACATCCTCGTCTTCATCGTCACTTACCATCAGGTGAGATGGGAGACAAATGCCTAATCCAATATTGAGTAAAAAAAAAAAACATTTATTACTACAAGCTTTTATTATGACTATTCTTACAATTCTTACGCATCAAAATGCTTATAATTTAAAGATGCAAAGATTAGTTGTGGTAGAGCCACGCTACCTTATTTATATATTTTTGCTAGTAGCATGAATGGACCGGCTCGTCCGTGGAAGGACCGGCTCGTCCGTGGAAGTACCACACTCTCAGAGAAAATTCTATGCTTCATTCGGTGAGTGAGAGAGCCGGAAGCCCATCCTTCCCCCATTTCCTCCTTCCATGTCCTTCCCCCTACTCCTTGAAAGGCCGGCAACGCTCCTGTTAAACCCTGGTGTTGCAGTTGTCCATGGGCAGCGCTGATCGCTTACAAAACATGCATGTTCTTTGCTTAAAGTACGTACATAAGGACTAGTACTTATTCTGTGCTTAAAGTATGTCCTTGACTGGCGCCCTGGAGTTACCTTCTGAAACAGTGGTGACACCCGTGCTAGCTGGTGTCACCCCAGCCTAGTAGTTAATTATGTCATCTCGCGTAAGACCTCTTTTTGTCTATAAAACAGTAAGCACCTAAATGGGAGATTTCTCCAGGATCAAACGAATATTACATTCGCATGATTGATTTAATTAATTGAATATTTAACGCTCTAATCGATATCGTTTTAATATGCAGATACTAACATCGTTTTGATATTCGAAAATTAATTGGCAAATCATATGTCCGGCTATCGAATGAGTGATAGTTTAAACGGGTTTAGTAACTAAACGGTGAGTAATCCTTATCCTTTCCTTACTAGTATTATAAATGCGAAAGTGAGTTTGTTTGTTTGTTACGCTTTCACGCCGTAACTACTGAACCGATCATCATGAAATTTTGCATACAAGTTCTCTGGAGTGCGGAGAAGGACATAGGCTACCTTTTATCCCGGGAAAAAGTACTATTCCCGAGGGATCGACATTGACGCGGGCGGAGCCGCGGGCGAAAGCTAGTTGAACATAAATAAATGCGAAAGTGAGTATGTATTTTCTTTTAACGCTTTATTTTTTTAATAATAGATAAAGATTATTATTCTAATAATAGATAAAGATATAACAGATCATCACGAATTTTAGCAAACATATTGTTATCGGGGGTACGAAGAAGGGCATAAAATACATTCCATCCGGAAAAAATCTATAAATACATAAACGCCACAAAAAATATTCTATATTAGGTTACGACGCCGTTGTCTAGCGTAATTTCAGGTTAGCAAGTTTGTATATGCAAGTGTCTCAATTTTAGCTTGGGCAAAATTACTTTTGTATGTCTCTTGGTCCCGCTGTTCGGCTGTTCTCATCTACAGGTCACATTTCTCAACCAATATCGTGAAATTTTATGAGCAGGTTCAATAATAACATATAGTTTTTGGTTGGTTGAGTAATTTTTTTACAAATAGAAGCAATTGAAGTAAAGTATCTAAACGCTATTAGGGTCCTCGGGGCTTAGGATCATTGTAAATTCGCTGCCAGAGCCACTATTTATCTAGTGGCTTGTTCGCCACCTTGTTGGAATTTAAAACAGATACATATGAAAAATTAAAAACGATACATATATCTTTTCACATTTTTTAAAGTTTGTAAATTATACGTCTAAAACAATAATTCTCACATGAAAATATATATATTTACATCTCGCAGGTTACACCATTTCAATTTTTTTTTAATAAAATGTAATTATTAAGTCTTTTAATTATTTTACATTATTATTTATTTATTATTATTGTTTATTTCGAGCCATCATGTGTCCCACTGCTGGGCAAAGGCGTTCCTCCACTTCTATTTTACATAATCGCATAATAGTTTTGCGCAGCCTAATGGCTTGCGCTGCGCAGGCGCGATGTTTTTCATTAGCGCGGCAAGCTCTATTAGCTGTAGCGGGACAGACGGACAGGCGTATGAAAGTAATTTACTTCGGCTGAAACGGAGATGTTGACGTATCCGTGTTTAAGCGACTTTTTTGTGAAAATATGCAGAACATTTCTTTTGTCTCCAACGGAACGTTGATTATGCCTAAAAGTAGGTACTACGCCAGATCCAACATTAACTTTACGATTGCAGCGACTTGTCTAAGTTGACAGCTACTTGATTCGTGTAATCTATGCATATTGCCTATACCTGAGGCCTATACACGCGTTGACATTCGGCTAGTGAAACCGGTTGTTGAGTCACAGCACAGGGAAACTGCAAGCTTTTGCAAATAAAATACAAGTCAACATGCAGAGGTAGCTTCGTGGTATTGACTCATGGCGAAGATGAAATTTCTAGAGTGAAGTTTCCTTAACAAATTATGGGGTTTTTTAATTACATCGATATTAGGTATTATTTCTGCATCCAGACTAATAGGTATAGCATTTTAGCTAAATGAGCAGACCTATAATTTTAACATTACTAAGACTGTTGGAAAGATAAAGAAACCATACTATGCTTCTTCCCAGGAAGATCATAAAAACTGGCCGAGTGAATGGGCGAATCTGTCAGAACAAAAACCATGTCATAGGCGATGCGGCTAGCGAACCATCACTTTTTTAATTCGCCTTCTCCACCTAAAAGCCCACATCGCACTAAACATAGCCATTAGGTCTTGTGACCTCAAACTCTATCTACCACGTAAAGGATAAAGACGTCGTAAGCAAGTATTTAAGAAAAGAAATATGCGTTCGTGACTGCTATTTTGAAGTTTACCACATGTTGCAAAATTTAACTTTTTAATTTTGGAACAAAGTTAAGCAACCCTGAGCGGAGTTCCAACTGTGATTGGTGACCGCAAGTGGCATACAAATATTTCAATCTCCTCCATACTTCGGAAGGTACGTTAAGTCGTTGGTCCTAGCTTTCATCTGTGATGGTAGTCGTTAAGCTATGTCAGATGCCTTTTGGCAGCTTAAAAATCTGTCACTATGTAAGCCACTTATACACACGAAAGAAATTGCAGTCTAAATCTATGAATAGAGATTTAGACTGCAATTTTTTCACCATGTCTCATTTCTAATTGAATTTATATTTAGGTTTATGTGGTACATACATTGGAGAGAGTGAGGGTATAATACATTTCTGATTGATTATTCATTATCCTCTTCCTCATCATAGTGTTTTCCCAGTTGCATCCTCAGCTGGAACATCAATGGAACATCAGAGCACCAAATCCACTATTATGAGCATTTATGCTGTGATATGATTTGGCGAAACTTTTTACGGCCGGCTGTCTGCCCGACGCCAACACTCCTTGAGTAACTTCAGAGCCATGGATTATTCATACATATGAAATTAAAATTATTATTGTTAAATAGTTGAATAAAGAAAATTGGTTTTCTGTAAAGTCGGTCTACGGACGATAATTTTATGTGATACCCTTGTGACACAGCTATCTCTTTTTCACCGTGGAAGAAAGATGCCGAATGCTTAGGCCGATCATGCCTTTTTATAGCTTGTTCCGCTCTCTCACTTGCACATGGAATGTGACACTTTTCCGTTCATTCTTATATAGTCATTCTTTGAAAAACTAAAAAGAACCTTCTGCATGTATCTGAGGGGAACGGTAGTACCCCCACCTGGACAAGTAAAGTGAATGGGCACTAACTACTATAATCAGAAACATTAATTCCAGAACAGGTAGGTACCTTTTCTTTAATTAATGTTTCCGATTATAGATCTAAGATAAATAACTTTCTCAGTGTGAGGAAAAAGCTTATAACTGATGGGTTATAAATATGGTAGGTATCGCTGTATACCAGATACTTACAGTTGTAATATAATGAATTAAAAGACAGCCAAGTTGTAAACTTAGCAATTATAATTATAAGCTTATTATCATTTCTAAGTTAAGCTGCTCTACTTCTATATAGTGTGTATTCAAATATGAGCTTCTGACTGTTACCTTGTTAACTGTGATATAAAGTATTAGCTGATACATAAATTGTAGCCTATGTTACTAAACCACTGATAAAGTAGCTTTCCATTAGTGAAAGTATTTGTTAAGATTTGTTCAGTACTTTTCAATTTATAATGTGCAATTAAATTCTTCCTATTTGTAATATTTAGTAAAAATATTTAAAGAGCCCTTGGTATAATCTTGGTCTAGCTAAATTAATCTCTTACGAGTAGGCAGAGGTTAGGGTCTGCCTAGGCCGTAAGATATAAAGACGTGATTAGTATACATTCAATTATATTTGCAGTTAATTTTTAAATCAGGTATGACCTTTGAAAGTGATTGAATAGGTAAGACAAATTTACACAGCGAAAATTAATATTTAAATGATTATTTATGTAATCAGAATGAAAATGTTATTCCTTAAGTCACATGAATTTTTAAAGCAGTATGTGTGTGGCAAATTAGTATGGTTGGTAGAAACAAAGAAAGAATTGTTAACTTACCTAAAGAAGGCTAGGAGTAGAAACAGGAAAGGCTTACAATAAACATTGTTTTACTTGTACACTACACAATATTTTAGATCATTAAAAGTTTTGTAAAGTTTTATTTTCCTCTTGAAATAACAAAAACAACTTTTCGTAACTTTATCAACAAATTGACAACATCAACTGACGTTGACAGTCCACAGATTTCAAAGAATATGTGTTTTTTTTTTAGCAGTAAGGCGAGCGACCAGCGACCACTAGCCCGCTATGTAAATCTCACTTTTAGTTTTTGGCGGAAATTTCGGCAGACTGCACGGATTGTGTTTTGGTTTGTTTTGTAAATTGTTTCTAGTGGACTTAATAATGTGAAATCGGTGTAATTTGGTGATATAAATATGCCCATATTTATATCACCAAATTACACCGATTTTGATGTTTATGAACAATGTGTGGAATAACTGAAATAAACGGTCACAATGCGGCTATAGTGAGATTCACTTAGCGGGCTGGTGATTGTCTGCTTCGCCTCATTGCGTCGTTCGTTTGTGATCAAGCCAGTGGATTTGTGGGAATTGTCGCCAGGGGCTCCATAGAATCAACAAATCTACTACAGCATAATTTCATTGATTAACATAACTAAGAAAAAGCGCGGGAAAACTCATTTATCTATACTAATATTATAAAGCTGAAGAGTTTGTTTGTTTGAACACGCTAATCTCAGGAACTACTGGTTCAAATTGGAAAATTATTTTTGTGTTAAATAGTCCATTTATTGAGGAAGGCTTTAGGCTATAAAACATCACGCTGTGACCAATAGAAGCGTAGCGTCAATAAAAAATGTTTTGAAATTGGGGAAAAATTACTCGTCTATGCTAATTAATCATAATAACAAAAATTGCCGCGGATGAAGTCGCGGGCAACAGCTAGTACTTAATATTGGCTTAATATGTAACGCGTGAAAGACAAAATCTATAAATAAAAAAAAACACACACACACACACAAAGCTGTCACTGTCAAATTCACAAGAGTCAAATTGTTGTCATAGCAACCAAGTAAAATATACACAAAAACAAACTTTCTCTCTGTAAAAGTTCCACTTTTCTGCTATTATTAATTATATATAAGTAATCTTACTTGCTTTATGATGAGTATGACCCGTTGGCTAGACGTAGAAGTTGGAACCGACGAAATAGAACTCAACACATTGCCGTCTAACGTGGCCCTTGTGGATCTAAACAACGATAATGAAGTTAAACTCCTTGTCGGCGACTTGGGAAAGGGTGAAGAAGGTCCTAAATTGAAGGTGAGTAGGTTCTCTAGTATCATGTGCCTTGAATTTGAGTATAAAGGGGGTAAACCTCATAATTTCAAAAATACCTACCTACCTTTGATCTCTACCATCATATTGGATGAAGGTAGAAATCACGGGTTTGACATATTCAAGGTTTTTACCATATCAACCTCTTTATAAAGGCTCTTTATTTCAAATGAAATGAAATACGGGAAACAATGCTGTTTATTTTACTATTTCATATAAATACACTGTAACACATTAAAGTCATAAGAATCGGAAGTAGTACTAATATGTTTAGGTAATAATTTGTAACTTATACTACTTTTCTTAATATTTTTCCAGATTTTCAAGGGTACAATGCAGATTTCTGATATAACGCTGCCTGATTTGCCTCTAGGAGTGGTGGGCTTCTATGCCAGTGATTCTATGCCCCACCCATTGCCTATAATAGCTGTAGCATTCAGCTCCTGCGTGTACATGTACCGGAACATGAAAATATTCTATAAGTACTATTTGCCTTCTTTTGATCTAAGCACTTGCGAGATGGAAGTGTGGAAACAGGTATGTCTCTATTTTTTAACTTAATCCTTACTAATATTATAAATGCGAAAGTGAGTTTGTTTGTTTGTTTGTTACGCTTTTACGCCGTAACTACTAAACCGATCATTATGAAATTTTGCATACAAGTTCTCTGGAGTACAGAGAAGGACATAGGCTACCTTTTATCCCGGGAAAAAGTACTATTCCCGAGGGATCGACATTAACGCGGGCGGAGCCGCGGGCGAAAGCTAGTTAATCATAAATGTAAATCATATGAATCTTTTATTACATAAAGCGACAAAAAAATAGCATCAAATATATCAGTTTCTTATGTAAATAGCTTGTAATTAGTATATATAATGCACAATTTACTATCTGGACCTCTCAACCACCAAGCAGCGGCCGATTGGTCCGCATAACAATAGAAAATCCATTGTGTGGGGTTAAATATTTATTTATTAAAAAAAAATAACACTTTATTTGTGTATTGAATTAAAAAATACTTTATTTTATAATTTTTTTTGCATTCAATATGCTATTGTGGTTCACCTGGTTCCGTGGGCAATTTTCCACACCTAGGCCTCTTGTTTGAGCCCATAGCTATTGTGATACTCTTATTAAATTAAGAAATAAAAAATGGTGATAAAATTCCACGCGGGTAGGGTTTGGCCCAGCAACCTTAAGTGTCTGTACGACCTACACTCTGCCATTTGTGCTACCACACTTCAAAACTTGGCATCGAAAAATCTCCACCATATCCCTTTCCCCTTATTCGCAGTCTTGCATCACCTTTGTTTCTCAGTTGTTTTTTATTTCTTATTATATTAAAAATACTCGTTAACTGGTTACAGTTAACTGACCCCTCCAACCACAACACCAACACCATAGCAAGTATCTCCGAGAACTTAAAAGCAATACCAGCTAAGATCCTTACAGCTCAATCCCGAGACTTCCTGGCGATGACTTCTGAACAGCAGCTGGAGTACCTAGAGCAGTTGACAGAGCTGCCGACATCCAAAGTACCAGAAATAGCATGTATAACAACTCTGAGGATGCATTCTGTTGAGAAACATTCAGTCTCATGCTTGGTGATTGGAACAGAAGACGGAGAGGTCGTTATCATTGAACCTCAAACTTTCACAGCTTTGTCGCAGGTAAATTATTAAACCTTAAATTTTTAGTCACCGATGAATGAATGAGCATTTTGATTGATGGAGGTGTCTAGGAGAGTATGGAAAAAGAAGTGACAAAGGCAACGGTAGGCGACAGAACAAAATGGAGAGAACTGATATACTTTGCCGACCCCACATGAAAAAGTGGGATAAGGTACAGAGAGATGATGAATGTATGAAAAAGTGGGATAAGGAAGAAGAAGAAGAGTGAGCATTTTGAAACTGACAATGAAACTACTACTTTTTAATGTGTAATGGAAGTGGCCACCTGGTTCACCTGGTTCCGTGGGCATTTTTCCACACTTAGGCCTCTCATTTGGGCCCATTGTGTGTAAGCTGAAGACGTCTATTCTCCCAGTCTTCTGCCTTGGGGAGACTGCTCTCTCCCTCATTTTTTTTTTGTTGTTTTACTCGAGCCATCTCAGCTCGTCGAGGAAACGTAGGACTGCAGAGGGTGTGCTGCAGGCCTCGCTCATGGTCCCCGGGTGTCCCAGGAACTCCTCTCTAGTAGATGCTATGCTTGGGCACTCCAGTAGGAGGTGCTTCGCAGTTTCTTCAGCTTGTAGGCAGCCTCTGCAAAGGGGACTGTTAGTGATTCCTATAACAAAAAGGTGTTTGTTTAACGAGCAATGCCCGGTAATTACTCCTATAAGGAGTCGTAATTTTACCCTTGGTAGCGCCAGCATGCGTTTTGAGAGCTTGCTGTTTAGGACAGGCAAGGTTTCCCTAGCTTGTCGGCATGTGTCCAGGGTTGACCAGATTCTTTGATGTTCGGCCTTACCTCGGTTACTGATCCATGAACGTACCTGCGCGAATGGTATGGGTACCATTGGTAGTGGGCCGAATGGAATCATATTCGACCCCCTCCTTGCAAGTTCGTCCGCTGCATCGTTCCCGAGTGAGTTACTGTGGCCTTTTATCCACTGTAAGGTAACTGTGTTATACTTACAGAGTTCGTTCAATGCGATGTGGCATTCGAGGATGAGCGCAGAGTCAATCAAAGGGTTTCTTAGAGCATGGAGTACTGCTGCGCTGTCTGATAGGATGCGAATGTTTAGTTGCGTTACCTTCATCCTGTTGATAAGTGCAGCGGCATGAGTAATGGCTACGCATTCTGCTTGGAAGATGGAGTTATCCCTACCCAGAGCCGTTGCATAGTTTATGTTGAGGTCATGAGAGAAGACTCCTGCTCCTACTCCTTTACTTGTTTTGGAGCCGTCGGTGTAAACTCTCATTTCTCTGATGCCTGAGCTGTCAGATTTTCCCTCATGTAACTGAATCTTGTATTTCTTGTCGAAGACAAATTGTTTCTTAATTCTGTCATTTATAGCTCCCATCATTAGGGATGATTCCATCGCTCTTGCCAGAATTTGTGTGTGGGGTGCCTCAGAGTTACTTTTCCAAGTACCCATTGTCTTTAGTCTTATGGATGCAATCTCCGCTTCTTGTTGTATGTGTAAGTGGAGTGGTTTGATGTCGAGTATCGCTTCCAGGGCTGCTGTAGGTGTAGTGCTCATGCCTCCACCAATGGCCATACAGGCTGTGCGTTGGAAGCGCTGTAGTTTGTCTTGTACTGTTTTTAAAGTGGTTCTTTTCCACCAGACAATTGCTCCATATGTGAGCGCTGGTCTTATAACCATCGTATAAAGCCATTTCATTATTTTTGGTGTGAGACCCCAGTTTTTGCCTACCATCTTACGGCAGTGCCATAATGATATGCAGGATTTCTTTATTTTGTTTTCTAGATGACTATTCCAGCTTAGTTTGCTGTCTATGATGACTCCCAGGTATTTAACCTCTGGTGACAGTTTTAGTGTGGTGCCAAATAGTTTTGGTGGGGTATAGTTACCTAGTTGTCGTTTTTTTGTGAACATTACCAATTCGGTTTTATTGGCGTTTACTGTTAATTCGTTTTTTCTACACCATACTTCTACAATCTTTAGTGCACCTCTGGTGAGGTTGCAGGCTGTATCTGCAGTTTTCCCTGGGATAAGTATCGCCAGGTCATCTGCGTAGCCGATTGTGAAGAAGTTGTTGTTGTTTAGGGTTGTTAGAAGTTCATCTACAACCAGACTCCACAGGATTGGTGATAGAACACCCCCTTGCGGGCAACCTCTTGTAGCTATTACTTTTGTTGTGTCCTGTATTGTTAGTTGTATTTTCCTTTGTTTCAGCATATTACGGATCCAGTCTGTAATGGTGTCCGGAGTGCCGTGTCTAGATAGGGCTTCGCATATGCTGTTGAAATTTGTCTTGTCGAAGGCTCCTTCGATATCTATGAAGGTTCCTAAGCAAAGATCCTTGTTATGTATCGATTTTTCCGCTATGCTTACTACTTCATGTAGTGCTGACTCGGTTGACTTTCCCACACTGTAGGCATGTTGCCTCGGGTGGATGGGGTTTTTTGCGATGATTTTATCTCTAATAAATCTATCGCATAGTCTCTCCTGGGTTTTCAGCAGGAATGAAGATAGACTTATTGGTCTGAAGGATTTGGCGTCAGTGTAGTCCGTTTTTCCTGGTTTGGGAATGAAGACTACTTTAACTTCTCGCCATTGTTCAGGTATGTATCTATGCGCTAAGCAGGCTGTTATCAGGTTTGTTAGGTGTTGGAGTAGAGTGTCTTCACCCCATTTAAGTAGGCCTGGGAAGATTCCGTCCGGGCCAGGAGCTTTGAATGGTTGGAAGCTATTGATTGCCCATTTAACTCTGTCTTCTGTTATTACTGCTTTCGCTGTTTGCCAGTCTATTTCACTTGTAGGTCGTCTTACTGTTTCACCTGGGCTGTTTGTTTCTGATGTGATTTCTATGCAGCCTGGGAAATGCGTGTTCAGTAAGATCTCGTTAATTTCTGCCTCTGTTGCAGTGTAAGTCCCGTCTTGTTTTTTAAGAGTTCCAATAGTTTTTTGGCTGTTGTCCCCGCTTAGTACTTTTCTAATTCTTGAGGCTTCGGCGGTAGATTGTATGTTTGAACAGTATTTACACCAGGACCTTCGTTTAAAGGATCTTATTCTTCTTTTATAATTTGCCCTGGCCCTGTTGTAGTTGTCCCAATCGTAGTCACTTCTGGTGTTCATTGCTCTATTAAAGAGTCTGCCAACTTGACCCTTTCTACGTGCTAGTTCAGGGCCCCATATACCTTTGTCATTTTTTTTGCCGCAGGTAGGGGCACTTAAGGGGCATGAATGATGGAAGCTCTCTATTAAGGCGTTTGATATTGTTTTTGCATACTTTTCGACTTCTGTGCAGTTATTTAGGTCTGTTATATCCCGCGCAGTCCCGAGACTCTCCTCTAGGCTCTTTTTGTAAGCTTGCCTGTCTGTTTTTCTGGGGTTCCTGCGTGGAGTAGGTATAGCAATTTCATGGTCGATTACGTACCTGATCCATCTGTGATCGGAGCCCGAGTAGTCATCGGATACCTGCCACTGATGGATGAGTTCTGCGACTCCGCTAGTTGCCAGTGTTAGGTCTATGATTGTCTGGCTACGCCTTGTTACAAAAGTGGGTTTGTTACCTCTGTTTATGATGTTAAGGTCGGTCTGGAACAGGTAGTTATGGAAGTGGCCAACACTGATCTTAGATTTTTCACACTGCTTTTCAAATCTCCTTCCCGTCTTCAGCTAGCAAATTTTTATCAATAAAAATTTGCTAACTGAAGGAGAGAAGGATTGAAGTCTCATTAAGTGGTTCAATTGCAAATAAAAAGAATGAGCATAAATACAAATACATTTATTACAAATAGAAAATGGGAGACTAGGTGACTAAAGTCACTTTTCTAAAGTCTAAAGTTTCTTTTCTGATTTTCGTTACTCTATCTAGGGTTGATGTTAAATGCAGCTCTTCAATCTTTTGTTACCTTTTGCCTTTTTTTATAATGTATAAACCGTTACCGTTATTAGTTACTGTATATAAGTATAAATTCTTCCCCCCATGTCCTTCCCTTGGTGTTGCAGTTGTCCATGGGTAGTGCTGATCGCTTACCATCAGGTGACTGGCACGCTCGTTTGTCGTCCGTCCTATATTATAAAAAAAAACAATGTAGTACAGCAAACTAGCTCTCGCCCGCGGCTCCGCTCGCTATATTTGGATCCCTCGAGAACAGTACTTTCTTCTGGGATGGAAGTTCTCCTTTGCACTTCTCTGCATCCCAGACAACGCCTATGCAAAATTTTCCATCAGGCAATATGAGAATTTGCTGTCTCCAAGCCTTTCGTACAAAGACAACGCCCAAAGCCGAGGTACGTCTCTGGTAATGTTGTTTAAAAGGCTGAGGGCACTCTGCCCTCGCCTCAAACGCCCGGTGAAGTAACGAAAGCTCACTTGGAGCTAGCTACATAGTCATTCCATAAAAAATACTATGCAAAATTTTAACTATGAAAATGTAACAAACAAACAAATTCACCTTCGTATTTATAATAATAAGTTAGGATACACATAAATTTGCTATTATAAATGATCAGGCGTTTTCGATCTGCAGGCTAAAGTTTGCACAGTAAAGAAGACACCATACCAAATGGTGGCC
Source organism: Elegia similella (assembly GCA_947532085.1). Taxonomy (NCBI): domain Eukaryota; kingdom Metazoa; phylum Arthropoda; class Insecta; order Lepidoptera; family Pyralidae; genus Elegia; species Elegia similella. Next base: position 26,678,808 of record OX383932.1, on the reverse strand, counting down.
ACAGGACTGTACAGTGTGGACTACAGAATCACAATAGCTACAAGGTGTGACACATGGACAATTGAGTTTTACACAATCTTTTGCACCTTTGTAGTTTTTAAATTGTCCACTTTGCACTTTTTTGCGCTTGTCTTTTCTATTTGAAGTCTATGCTGTCTCACTGCAGGGCAAAGGCCTCCCTTTCGTCATTCCAAAGATTGCGGTCGACCGATACTAAAGTCGTCTTTCCGATAGGATTGAAGCTCGTCTTTCCATAAATTTTTGAGCTTTCCGTTCCGCTTATCTTTCGTTTTACAATATTACCACCATTTAAACTTTGTGTTGCTGAGTACTTGACATTTAATTATAAAAAATCAAATTATATATACATACTATCACTTCTTTTTCCCTTGCGGGGTAGACAGAGCCCAGGTCTTTAAGATCCGCGTTGATGATTTTGGGGGCATTAGGTGGAAAATGGAATCATGATAGTAATATGTTGCTAGCCGCATCGCTTTCTAATATGATTTCTCAGATTTTCGCCCATTCCCTCGATCTGCTTGGGAAAAGAAGCAGTGGTGTGGAAGAGAAAAAACTGTAACCTGAAATGTAAATCAAATTGTAACTTTTTATCATAGCTATAGTCCGGCACTCTGCTCTGGGAAAATAATGTATCAGCTGCTTCTCTTCCCTTCTGCCGGTGAACGAATATCTCAGGAATCATAGCATACGCGTTGTGGCTAGCCACCCGAGCCATAGAGATCAATATTTTTTCATTCACTTTTTAACAGACTTCTACATATACAAGTCAACCATAAACACATACGAATACCTAATTCTTATGGCCCTACTCTGTCTTCCATGGAGTGGATAAAGACTTAGTATTTGGGTCGTCTTAACCATATTGCGCACCCGGGTGCGAAAAAAATCCTGACGCCTCTTATCTGCCAACGTTCCTCTTGAGAACGGGGGAGTGGGGGAGCAAATGGTGACGAAACGGGTTCAAAAAATCGATAGGCACGGCGCGGCGGTGCCCTTTTCACCAGACTATCGCCGTCCACTGAAATATGGGGCGCGGGGGCGTGATAGTACTCTCAGTAAATTGTCGACAATATCGGCGCCCACTAATACCAGGTGCCCGGGTGTACCGCACCCCCAGGTTGAGACGGTCCTACTTAGTATAATCAATATTCTCTAATTGCAGAGAGAAATGTGTATGCGTCCTGAAGAGGGAGTGGAGCGAAGGCCGCCTGTTGTTCGCCACTGAGGAGCAGATCATTGCGATCGAAGTGATCACTTCGGACAGCAGCGTGATGGTCGTGTGTGCTGATAACACCATGGCTTGCTATAGCAAAAAGGTATGTACTTAAAGCAATAGCAAAAATGCCTATTAAGGCGTTTGCTCCTATCGGAAATTAGCAGCAATACATACGAGTATAACAAGAGTAATATTCTTCTTTTCGAGTCGACCGTAAAATTGTGGTATTAAATTAATTCCTGCCAATACTTAGCCACCTGTATGGCGTTTGCATACTATAGTACCTACTTATACAGTTCCCATTGCGTCACACGGCAATGAGTAACACTGCTTCTCGATGGGAAAAACATCTCGTTGTGTGTTACACATTGCAACTCTTTTTCCCAATAAGTAACAGTGTTATTCCCGTCAGATGGGAATAAACCTAATATAGGAATCCTGATAAATTATATTAGCATTTTAATATTGGTAATATTTGTGTTTGGATTTGTTTGTAAATTGTAATATAGAAACCATACAGATTTTTCCTCGTCTTGTTATAAAAGAGTAACTAACTTTAGTACCCAAAACAAATTGACAATGACAGCTGAGAAAATATCAGTGTAGGTATTGATTTATTTTTGTTGGATAATGTCGATCTCTCGAGAACAGTACTTTGTCCCGGGATAAAATGTACCCTATGTCCTTCTCTATACCCCAGTTAAGGTGTATGCAAAATTTCATTATGATCTTATGATAGTACTTTCACGTTGTAACTACTGAACTGATCATCATAACAATTAAAGAAACTTACTTTCGCATTTATAATATTAGTTAGGATATATTTTGCCCGTACTAAAACAGAACTAATAAATAGATATGTGAGACGTTAAACTGTTAATATGCTTCCGACGGGTGGCAGCGTTGGAAGTACAAGAAGCCAAAGAAACTGCGCTCGCTGACCCGCTTGTCAAGCGTGGTGAATATGTTAATAACCTCTCTTTGAACGAAAATGGGAGAGGCCTTTGTAGACTTTTTCGGCTGAAATGATGAAAAATGTGTTGACATCATTGAATTAGAAAAACTATGGAAGCGTAATTCTCATACAATTAACGATTCAATATCAGTCCCATTTACGCAAACATACTTAACTCGAATCACAACTAAAAACATACACACTCATAGACGAAGATAGTTGGTGATTGGCCGCGGTTACGGGGCGGTGACAACATATCTAATAAACGCTATGGTGTCAACATATCGGCTAGTAGGTAGACACCGCTCGCGACAGCAGCTCGCCTCGCTCGCTATGATAAGTTACTCCAGTGTCACTTTTCCGTCTTTCCTTGCGTTTTCTGCACCACTTTACTACACAAGAAGTATTTTTTCTTAATTCGTTAATATTTCACCAATGTTCATAAAAAATATGTCCCTCCGTCACGGAGCGCGTGGCAGACTAGTTCGCGAAAAGATATACTTTTCAGCCCCGCCCGCTTTGATCTACTTTGCGTGGTGTCAGTTTTTGAGCGCAATGCTGCTTCCATAGCTTTTCTAATTCACAGTTTTTCACAATTGGTTGACATATGAATAAATGCTTGCGGTTATTATCTGTTAATTTATAAATACTACATTGAAAAGCATCAGCAAGGTTGTGAATAAAGTATTATTAACTTTCTCTTCAGGGCAAGAAGCAATGGTCATTGAACTTGGAGCATCGGCCAGTGACAATGACCCTGGTGCCAGTGCTGCATTTAGGGATGACGCTCACGGGCGTGACGCTTGCTTCTGGACACGTTCTGCTGTTTGATGGCAAGGCGCGACGGGACTCACTTTTTGTGAGAGGTGGGACATAAACTTTTTGTTAGAGGTGGGACATACACCGGTTTCAGTGCAAGAAGCTGGTATATATTCTTGCTTACGTTACAGTCGTGGCGCTTGCGTCTACGGGACTTTCTTCAGGGCAAGGAAAAGTTAGAGCACATAATCCAGTCAACTTTTTTATTTTCGTAAATTTTTAGGTGATTTCTCAGTTTAATGTGTATGATTTGGCGGCGAGGGGGTCATGTCATGTTCCCTGTGACCGCTCGGACCGCGCCTGCTTCTAGCTGTATAGTAAGCTTAAAAAGTATTTCTGACGTACTGTAAGTATATGGATCGACGCAAAAAATTAAAAATATACTCTTTTTCGTATTAGGTGTTTCAAATCAATGGGTAATGCATCTATATTTTTAAATATTTTAAAGATAGATAGTTATGAGCATAGGTATTATAATTATATAGGTTCGATTCCCACCGGAAGCATACTTTGTTTAGTTGTTTTCAGTTTGGTTAGGACATTGCAGGCTTGAATCACCTGATTGTCTGATAATAAAGATGATTCCGTGCTTCGGAAGGCACGTTAAGCTGGTGGTCCCGGCTGCCATCTGTTAGTCGTTAAAGGAACCACGTCAGAGGCCGAGAGGCGGTTCCGAAGAACTCTGACACCAGGGTGGGCATGGTCGATTGACCGTGACCCCTACACGAAGTGATGATGATGATGATGATTATATAGGAAGAGATATCTCATCCGGCGGCGCACTCTAGGAAACGCTCTGGCAAGCTTAGTTCCAAAAGTTATCTATAGACGGCAGTCCATTGCTAGTTAACTAGACTGAGTAAGTTTAATAATTGAAAATGCTTTTTTTAGTTTAAGTAGCAATACGAGTATCTGTTAAATGTAACAAGTAACGCCCTCTGTGTATTATTGCAGCGCAACTTAGTTTGTATGGAATATCGAGGGCACGTCAAAGATGATACCATTATGATATCTCATAGTTATTATGTACTAAAAACGGGTCACTCATACATAATGTCTGTATCTCACGTTAGTTTCAATGATATCTCATAGTATAAAACAAGGCTTTTTGCCAAAATTACATTTTTGTAACAAGCATTCATCATTTTGGAGATTACGCATGCTTCGAATGCGTGTACCTATAATATGTGATAAACAAATTCGCCGCGATTTGAAGCTACGGCAGCTCAGTGGTTGAGAGCATCGACGGGCCAGATGTCGAAGGTTGTAGGTTCAAATCCTACCTGTGGCAAAATTTTTTCATCACATATTTTCGATTTTAATAACAAGCTTTCATTATAAACAAATCAACACTGTAAAGTGTTTTCCAAGACAAATCAAATGAGCCCAAACACGATTGGTATACCTACCTACCTTGTTTAGTTTAAGAGTTGCTATGAACACCTTCCGACTCCATTATCAGACTAGCGCAACGATTCCATAATATTGTATTGTCATCCGATTTACATATGCATGCAACATTTCAGCTCAATCGGTAACCGGGAAGTGGATCAAATTTAACGCGCAAGATTTAATTACAGACAAATATCGGGACAGCTGAAACTAAATAAAAGCTTGTGATGTAGTCGCTTCCGCTGTATCTTTTAAATTACTTAACGAATTTTAATGCAGTTTTCTGCAACAGATCGAGAGGTTCAAGAGGAAGGTTTATATGTATAATTTACTACCCCATATTAGTATCTACATTGCACCCGTGCGAAGCCGGGCCAGGTCGTTAGTCAGAAATGAAGGAATTATAATTTATTAAACATTATTCTTATTTGTTCCAGATGTTGTTTCGGTGATGAAATTTGGTCAGTTGGGTCAGGAGGAGCACGTGCTGATCATCGTCACAGGCAGTATGTTGTTATAGTTTCTGCTTTTATGGCTTCCGTGGCGCTGTGCTTAACACGTTTGTCAGCTGACCCAGAGGTTCTGGATTCACAGCGCGGGCGAATTATACGTACACTCACGAGCAATAATATATACAGGCTGACTGGTAAATTAAGTGACATAAATAATGACCACACGTAACGTCAAAAAATATAAAACCAACATAATACTTATTAATTACAAAGAACAAAAATGTAATTACAAAGTCTTGAAATGTTTGGAAACCGCACGCTCGCAACGCGCATCTAGCTAGACGCGGGATTTGATTAGAGCTAGTGTCCAAATTATTTTATTTTATTGGATAATTTGCTGAACTTTTAAGCCCCTATTTTTAGCGTTGATAATGCTCAGACCCATTGGACTATCGGGTTCCTAACGCTTAGATAAGAAAGAGATAGAACGAATGTACTTCTGATTCCAGGTGGTAATCTAATGCTGAAGATCCTCAAACGAACTGCTGATTTCAATGGGCACGCGGCTGGTGTGGAGACCACTCAGGCGACTGCGAAACCCTGGATGATCCCCAAGAAATCCAAGCTGTTTATAGAGCAGTCAGTCAGGGAAAGGGAGAACGCTGTAGGTGAGAAATATAGCAAGAACTTAATTTATTTGTTTTATCATAGCATCGATGAGGCAAATCAAGACCAGCAATTTTTAGCCGTGGTAGTTCCACGCTCCCGGCAAAATGAATTGCTAGAAGCATGAATGGGCCGGCTCGCCCGGGGAAGTACCACACTCACAGAACATCGACGTCTGAGACGTCTTTGTACGGCGAGTGAGAGAGCCGGAGGCCCATTCTTCCCCCTCCCCCTCCCCATCTCCTTCCCCCAACTCCTTGAAAGGCCCACAACGTACCTGACACTCCCTGGTGTTGCAGTTGTCCATGGGTAGCGGTGATCACTTACCATCATGTGACCCGCTTGCTCGTTTTTCGTCCTATATAATAAAAAAAGTCAAGCGTATTTGTCCATTCTTTGGTGAAACTAACTATTCATACTAATCCATATCCATGCTATCCACACTGATATTATAAATGCGAAAGTAACTCTGTCCGTCTCCTTTTCACGCTTCAACCATTGAACCAATTTGGATAAAATTTAGTGTGGAGGTAGTTTGAGGCCCGGGGAAGGACATACGGTACCTTTGATTCCGGGAAATGCTACTGTTCCCGGGCGGAGACGCGGGCAACAGTTAGTATTTAATAAGAGACGCTCTCGAACACAAAGGCTATGGATTCCTTTATAACCCATCAAGTCAGCGACGTGCAGTCCAAATTAACGAAAATATGCTATACTTAAACTGTGCTATACATACTTAAACTTTACGACCGAGCAGTGTTGTTTTAGGAAAGCGCGAGATCTCGGCAATCACTATATTAAAAATCAAGTACAGTCCAGGGACATTCAAAAGTAAAATAAATGGATATTTCTTGGATAGGCATGTAACATCCTCGTCTTCATCGTCACTTACCATCAGATGAGATGGGAGACAAATGCCTAATTCAACATTTAGTAAAAAAAGTCTAAGTAATTTTTTTCTCTTGTTTTGGGTTATTTTCGATTCATTGTTTATAGTTCCTCTATTTGTTACCCGATACAAATTTTCTTTACCCAACCTTTTAATAAGGTTGGTAGTCTATACATTGATTTGATAAGTTACACCGATGTACCTGCGCAGAAATAAATATTGTTACGTGGTTAGGGTTCAGGATTTGGAGTAAAACACCAAACTCTTCAGAGGGAATTTATTCACTACGGAATCCCAACACTGACTGGTCTTCCAACACGTCGAATATCCAAAACGCAAAACACTCGTAGTCCTGGTCCGTTGCTGTGGTCGTAGAAATTATCACTTATCAGTCGCACACAAATCACTCGTATTAGTATCGCTCACTAAGAACACTCGCGGTAAACTGATTAACGATCGCCACGTCCGCTCCCTTATATACTGACTTATGGGTCTCTAGAAAGTTCCATATACTTCCGGGCCCGACGGCCGACAACCAAAACATTCCAGAACATTCGAGTATGTGTATGAGCGGGATAGAATACATGTGTGAGCAGGATGGAAGATGTATGAGCGCGACGACGATGTTCGGAAAAGTTCTAGACTATTCTGTTCTGGGAGCTTCGCGACAATATTTTGCATGGCGCGAAAATATCCGTACGCGCCATGTCTGGAGTTCGCTGTTGCGCCGCGCGCTACTAGTATTACGTCCTGTTGCTTTAGAATTTGAAATCTTATATAGTAGGAATAAGTTCGTTTTTTTATTAAAGTTTTCATTCGGTTTGATTCGGCGGTAGGTTGTGCTATTCTGCGACTTATAAAAGTGGTGGTACTGTACGGTTGTATTGAATATAATGTCTCTATTCTTTTTCTAAACTTTCGCGCTTTAAACACATAATTATGTATATAAACGGGACTTAGCACGAACCTTTTTATTATTTGATTCCGTTGACGTCAATTCAAGAATCGCCAGACCAATAAGTCCGCCATTGCTGTGCATCATATGGACACCAACTGCAACCACTGAATTTAATTTAACCGGTCTAAAATACTAGCTACTGACCGGCACTATTACAAGAGGATAGTACGGGAAGCTGTTGAAATAAAAAAGTTTAAAAATTTCAACAGAAAAGACGGATACAAGTTATCACCATGGAATCCAGTGATTGCCAAAATTAAACCCCGTCGTCCGAAAACGAACAAAAAGTCGGACACTGTTAGTATAGTGTGTACCGGGGCTAATGCCTTAATAAAAAACTTTATATGGGTAGTGAAATTATCAAAAATATTAGTGAAACTGCATCTACCACCACAAGATGACACCGCAGTACTCTTGCAGCCATCATGGATGTATCTTCACTGAAACGTCAACGGAATCAAATAATAAAAGGGTTCATGAGTCCCGTTTATATACATAACTATGTATAATTTCTTTGCCGACTAAGAATGCTTTATTTATTTCTAGCTATGCACGACACCTTCCAGCACGAGTTAAATAGACTACGGCTGTTGGCGGCGAAGACCCTTTTGGAGGCGCACGTAAAATGCGACAACAGCATTGCCGTGGGCGCCATGGAGCCGGTCAAACTGACTGCAGAGGTTATCCAGTTTTCCTTATTTTATTTATTTTATGCAATAAATTTTATATATAAAAAAAGACTTATTTTACTGAACCGATTGTGATGAAATTTAAATTGGACCAACTTAAAAGTATTATCTTTCAAATAAAATTTTTAAAATCGGTTTTTCAATGACGGAGTTATGTGGTAATACTTTAAAAATTGCGGTTTTACCATTGAATTAGAAAATAAATATGTAAGCGTTACTCTTATACAACTAACGATTCAATATCAGTCCCATTTACGCAAACAAACTTAACCCAAATCACAACGAAAAACTTACGCACTCATAGATGGAGCTAGTTTGCGATTGGCCTCGTCAAGGTCACGGGGCGGTGTCAACATATCTAATGAACGCTATGGTGTCAGCATGCTATGTTTATTTGAAGGTAGGTATTCTAGCAGCTCGCCTCGCTCGCTATGATAAGTTACTCCAGTGTCATTTTTCCGTCTTTCCTTGCGTTTCCCGCACCACTTTACTACACAAGAAGTAATTTTTTTCTTAATTCGTTAAGATTTCCCCGATGTTTACAAAAAATATGTCGTTAAATGATAAACTTCCTTTGAGCTACTTTGCGTGGTGTCAGTTTTTGGGCGCAATGCTGCTTCCATAGTTTTTCTAATTGAATGGGTTTTACATAATTATATTTTGGTTGAACTAATCAATGAAAATTAATACATTGGTTTATAAATACATCATATACTTACTTAAATTATTAAAAATAAGAATATAACTAGATTACGAAATCATTAACCGAATATTTAATACTATTGATAGTTGATACTAATAATTGTTAACTAATACTAAAACATGTAGCAGTATCTTATACAAGACCCATTTAAATTAAGTAAAAATATTTTAAGGGCTGGACCTTGGTCTCATAGGTCAAAGAAATGCTTTAGTAGCAAATTTTAAGAAAAAGACACGCTAGATTTTTTAGTTTATTTTTTCATACAAAATATATTTTTTTAATAAAATCGATATATCAGCTATTTTGATTGTCGATCATCCTCTACGGATACTATATCCATAGAGGATAATTATTAAAAGTTGTTGGCCAAGAAAGTGTTGATTTGTACACAGGGTTTTATTCGTCTGTTTTTCTAAATGTTCAGGTCCAGATATACCAAAACTAACGTGCCGATTTTTTTTGGTTTTGCTTCTAAAGCTTTTTTCTAGCTTATGGGTGCCAGCCTTTATTTTAAAATATTTGCGCTTAATTTAAATTTACCTTATATTGTAATAGTCATCCGTAAATTGTTGTAGGTGGAAGGCCTCGGGCCAGTGTTCCGCGTGGCGCTGATAATCGAGAACACGTCGTCCGACAAGGCGGTCATCGGGTTGTCTATCCTCTTCCACGTACACACGACCAACTATAAGGTGTCCCATCCTTACATCAAGGTAACCTATTCCACGTACGTAATATATTAGAATGCATGAATGACTGCTGTTTTTGACGTGATAACATTTTATACATCGATAAGGCCGGCTGCACGCACCAGAAACTGTCACGTTCCGCAAGCGAGAGCGTGGAACAAGCTATAGAGACAATCGGCCTAAGCGTTCGGCTTGTGACACATCTATCTCACTTCCACATGTATCACGTAAAATTATTGTCCGTAAACTGACTTTACAGGCAACTAATTTTTTTTTGGGCTCACCATTTAGCGCAAGTGTTGTAATGCCCTTCAGGCCTATTTAAAACTTAGCAAGTAGGCCGGCTGTAACGTTTGAAACTAGGTGTGGGAAAAAAAATATATGTTATCACTTCTTTTTCTTCTTTCCCCTAGCACATTCCTGTTTTATACAGGGTCGGCTCTCCTAGTAAGTCGGCGCCAAGACAATCTGTCTTGGATTGTCGGACTGGGTAGATTCTCCGCTTTTATAAGCTTCGTCATACTAGTCCACCAGGTAGCAGGGGGACGCCATCGACCTTTTCTACCCTCGGGGAGGCACAAAGCTTTCCTTACTACATGCTCCTCGCCTCTTCGCATTACGTGACCGTACCATCGAAGTCGGTTATCACTAATGTGCGTGAATCAATTAGATTAACAAGGTAATCGCAGGTTATCTGGCTGAGTCAGTCAAAGTGGAAAAAATTCCTTCAGTTCTTACATCAACTAGATAATCTGCATACTTCCTAGATAATCTGCTAACATACGGTAAAGTCTATAAAACAAGTTCTTACTTGAATAATTATAAATAAATAAATATAAATATATACGGACAAATCACACAGATTGAGCTAGCCCCAAAGTAAGTTCGAGACTTGTGTTATGGGATACTAACTCAACGATACTATATTTTTATAACAAATACATATATAGATACACGTCCAAGACCCAGGCGAATCTGAAAAGGATCATTTTCCATCTTGACCTGGCCGAGGATCGAACCCGGTCACTCCGTGTCGCAGGCAGGCGTGTTGACCGCTGCGCCATGGAGCTAGTCAAATAATGGTCAAAAAAAAAATTCAAATAATTCTTCAAAAAAAAAGTCAAATAATTCTTCTTTTCTTCTTTCTTTAGCAGTCTCATTAATCCACTGCAGTATATAGGCCTCCTGTAACGCATACGTTTCACTTCGCTTTTGCGCTTTTCTTTTCCATAATGGACCGGCTGCCTTGTCGATGTCTCATCTCATCTCTCCATCGAGCCACTGGCTTTCCAAGGCTTCTGTGGCCCAGCCATGGTCTCCAATCTATTATTTTGTGGCTCTTTCGGCTATATCGGGAACTTTCGTCCGTCTTCTTATTTCAGCATTCCCTCGATCAGCTCTTACGATCTGCACGGGAAGAGAAGCAGCAGGTACATTCTAAGTTTTTTCTCTCCTCTCGACCCAGCGTGGAAGCATACATACTTCCTAATTTTTTGGCTAACTCTGTGGCAGCCACCAGCCTGCGACACGAGGGTTCCCGGGTTCGATCCCCGGTCAGGTCATGATGGAAAACGATATTTTTCAGATTGACCTGGGTCTTGGATGTTTATCTATATAAGTATTGGGGCTAGCTCAATTTGTGTGATATGTCCCTATGCATTTTAATTTCTGATAATTGCCTCATAATCCTCTGATATCCACATTTATCTGTCACATTGTTGTCAGGTGCCGTAATTTGTCTAATATCACATTGTTGTCAGGTGCCGTTGATATCCCCGGGAGGACAGCTGAAGTTCCCCACTAAGGTGGAAGAGGTGTTTGGAGACGACCTTAACCCTGAGTTGCTGTTCAGAGCCGTTACTGGTCAGGGAGGAGAAAGATCATTACTCAAGGTGAATATAAATCTCTCATAGGCGGAAGAGGTTTTTGGAGAAAATTTTAACCCTAAGTCGTTGTTCAGAGCTGACCCTGAGTTTCTGTTCAGAGCCGTCGCTGGTCAGGGAGGAGAAAGATCGTTACTCAAGGTGTGAATATAAATTTCTCATAGGTGGAAGAGGTGTTTGAAGAAAATCTTAACCCTGTGTTGCTGTTCAGAGCTGACCCTCAGTTTCTGTTCATAGCCGTCGCTGGTCAGGGAGGAGAAAGAGCGTTACTCAAGGTTCGTTTATTTGTTGTATTGTGGATACAAAGAGATCCATAGCCCGAAACTATAGGCTGATTAAGTTAAAGATGAAGATCATTGGCACTACTATAAACCACAGATTGCCAGTGAGCAGACGACTGAAGGAGGGGGTAATATAAATCACTTATAGGTGGGAGAGGTGTTTGGAGAGAATTTTAACCCTGAGTTGCTGTTCAGAGCTGACTCTGAGTTGCTGTTCAGAGCCGTCACTGGTCAGGGAGGAGAAAGATCGTTCCTTAAGGTTCCTTGTATTGTGGATACAAAGAGATCTAGGGGATGTAGCCCGTAAGTATGGGCTGGTTAAGTTAAAGACCATTTAAATATTTAGATCATTGGAACTTCTATACCACAAATTGCCAATGAGCAGACGACTGAAGGAGGAGAAATATAAATCACTAATACCTCATAACTCCGTTATTTATGACCTGATTTTATTTTTTTTTATTGATAGGTTATGCTATCAAATTGATCTCATTTTCTTTTTATATATGAAATATTACTCATGAATACAGATGTTACTATACGGCGTGATTTTGAACCTCGGAACTATACTCAAATCAGAATCCCTGATGGAGTACAGAATTGCTAGAATAAAGGTATATAACGAAAAAAAATTTGAACTTTCAGAAATTCGCCCAGCTGATCGGCGTATTTTTATGGAGACTATTTTTTTTTGATTTTCACCTTTTTTCTTGCAATTCTATACTTCATTAGGGATTCTGATTCCAGGATTTCAATATAGTTCAGAGGTTTAAAAACACGCGGTGTATATGTTGAACTGCGTACATGATTATTTATTCTGAGACTGTCAGTAATAATTGTGTTGTCAGGTGGTCCTACTGAAGGCGGGTCGGCCGGCGCCAGTGCTGGCCGCGACGGTGCAGATGCCCCCCACGGACCCCCTGATGCTGCCCTACGACAAGATGCAGGGCGGTGACGACTTCGGTCCGAACGAACTGGTTGCTTGAACAAAAGATGGAACTTTTCTGGCACAGTTTCTCGCACACAGCACTCTGAACTCGTGTGCAAGTAGAGTTGCCATCTCATGAAATCAGCCGGACTTAGGTACTCATCAGAAAAGCCGGACGTTTCGTTTTCTTTTAAGGATTTCTGATAAAAATATCAAATAAAACACAAATTTAAAAGCCAGAGTTTTGAATTCCTAAGCCGGACACAAGAAAAAGGGATTTTTGTCTTTTAATCATTATCCTTGAGTTTTCTTTTTTTTTTTGGGAACCCTTATCGTTTGTCGTATATAGTTATGTTAGCAACTTGGGACCCTTACCGATCGCGGGGCCCTGCTTGTGAAGAATATTCGATCTAAAACTGAGTTCATCCAAATTACTGAACCGATTTGACCTCTCAAGCATCAAGCGGGCCAATCGGTCCACGTAACAACAGAAAATCCATCGTGTCTGCGTTTCTCACGCTTGATGGGTTAAAAGGCATTTTTATACCTTAGTGCGAATTAGAATAGTAATTGTAGAAAAACATGAAGCCTTAAAAAGACATCAACCCATTTAAAAAAGAAGAATTCTAAATAATTTATTTTGCAAACGCAACTGCAAAGACCCATAACTTTTTTATATCTTGAGTTATTTTACCAGTTCAACAAATTATCATGATACGTTAGAGGCAGTGGGCGGGAAACATAGCGCATAGAACCGATGGCCGATGGGGCAGACAGAAAGGTTCTCTGGCGTCTGGTTCAATGGCGATCACGTACCGGCAAGCGCAGCGTTGGACACCCGCTGACCAGAAGATTGGAAGACCTGACTTAGGTCGCAGGAAGACGCTGGATGCAGGCCGCTTCCAACCGGTCGTATTGGAAATCCTTGGGGGAGGCCTATGTCCAGCAGTGGACTTCTTGCGGCTGATATGATGATGATACGATAATTGTTTCGGGAGTTATTATGGCAGGATTCGTAAAAATAGACACGGGCGTTCACGGTTTTCTCTTAGTGACAAATCAGTTTTATTTTGTATATTTATAAAGATACTAGCTGTTGCCCGCGACTTCATCCGCGGCAATTTCTGTTATTATGATTAATTAGTATAGATGTATAATTTCTCCCCGTTTTTAAAACATTTTTTGTTTTTGCTTCGCTCCTATTGGTCGCAGCGTGATGTTTTATAGCCTAAAGCCTTCCTCAGTAAATGGAGTATCCTACACGAAAATAACTTCCCAATTTGAACCAGTAGTTCCTTAGATTAGCGTGTTCAAACAAACAAACAAACTCTTCAGCTTTATAATATTAGTATTAGTATTGATATGAAAGATATATATCTAAGTATCTTATGTGTTTGTTAAAGTATTTTTTATAAACATACGAGTACATATAGGTACTAATTTAAATATCATTTAAGTGCAATCTGAATTCAATGAAGTAAATTTACGTTTTGACAATTGTTTGACCTTGTGTAGTCGAGACTTCAAGAGTAATGGTGTGTAATGGGTCTCACACAGCAGTTATGTATAATGTTTCTATCTGTGCCCACGATTCCGTTCGCGTACATTATGTTTGTATGGGAGCCAGGTCTTATCATAACTGGAGAAAAAAATTAAGTAGCCTAGCCTGTGTCTTGTACATCTAAATTATTGTTTACCAAGTTTCATCAAATTCAGCTAATTCTTTTAAGAGTTATGAAGGAACATACATACATAAAGAAAAAAAAACAAAAATCGTCAATTTAGTTTCAATATAATGCACAGCGCTTATAAACACGATATCTAAAAACAAAGTAACTTACTCCATGACCGACCCTTACAGATTTATTATTAGTATTGATGATAAAACAATGTGTAGCAATTAAACATTCTATAATAAATAAATCATAAATAAATATATACGGACAAATCACACAGATTGAGCTAGCCCCAAAGTAAGTTCGAGACTTGTGTTATGGGATACTAACTCAACGATACTATATTTTATAACAAATACATATATAGATACACATCCAAGACCCAGGCCAATCTGAAAAAGATCATTTTACCATCTTGACTTGGCCGGGGATCGAACCCGGTCACTCCGTGTCGCAGGCTGGCGTGTTGACCGCTGCGCCACGGAGCTAGTCAATATAGTACTAGTCTATAACACTATAGCTTTGTTATCGTGTTACACAATGTTTAATAACGTTAGGTATATAAACACGCACACATTGAGCTAGCCCCACAGTAAGTTGTGAACTTGTGTCGTGGGATACTATCACAATGCTATATTTTATACATACATACATACATAGTATCACGTCTTTTTTCCTTGAGGGGTAGACAGAGCCTAGGTCCATAAGACCTTATGGCCACATTAAGCATGTTGGGGGGCGTGTAGATAGAAAACGGAGTTAAAATAGTGATGGGTTGCTAGCCGCATCGCCTATTGACATAATTCCGCAGATTTTAGCCCAATCCCTCGATCGGCTTTTACGATCTGCGCGGAAAGAGAAGCAGCTGGCACATTCTACGTTTTTTCTTATCTCCCAGACCAGCTTGGAAGACTTTATAGTAGACTAGCTTTCGCCCGCGGCTCCACCCGCGTCAATGTCGATCCCTCGGGAATAGTACTTTTTCCCGGGATAAAAGGTAGCCTATGTCCTTCTCCGTACTCAAGAGAACTTGTATGCAAAATTTCATGATGATCGGCTCAGTAGTTACATCGTGAAAGCGTAACAAACAAACAAACAAACTCACTTTCGCATTTATAATATTAAGTAAGGACTAGTAAGGATACATATATAGATAAACATCCAAAGGACCATACTAAACGGTAATGCACGTTATGAAGCGTGCAAAATGAGGTATAGTGGTACATATAGTGCTAACTACACGGGTTAACTAGTTAGCGGTTAGTTATACATGGAGAAATTTTGATCGTTTTGAACCCTTAAAGGGGTGATTCAGCCCGTCGATATGAACAACTTTTCTTATTACCAAGGCTGGGAACTCAAAAAATATTACAGTTTCATACAAAAATGTACGGCCGACTGGTCAAATTGTATGGCAACGTCAAAAAAATTTTTAGGAAAAGTTGTTCATATCGCCGGGCTGAATCACCTTTTTAACAGTTCAGAACGATAAAAATTTCACCAGGTATATTATAAAAAAACACGGTTTCACTCGAGTTTATTTAGTTGGAATAGCCAACTACACTCGCCCTGATGATGGTCTTCGTAACAGACCGAACTAGTTGGCGATTCAAACTAAATATACGTGAGTGGGACCGTCTTTTTATAATACACTAGCCGTTGCCCGCGACTTCGTCCGCGGCAATTTCTGTTATAAGGTATAGATGAATAATTTTCCCCCGTTTTCAAAACATTTTTTATTTATGCTTCGCATCTATTTGTCGCAGCGTGATGTTGTATAGTTTAAAGCCTTCCTCAATAAATGGACTATCCAACACAACAAGAATTTTCCAATTTGAACCAGCAGCTCCTGAGATTAGCGCGTTCAAACAAACAAACTTTTCAGCTTTATAATACACTAGCTGTTGCCCGCGACTTCGTCCGCGGCAATTTCTGTTATAAGGTATAGATAAATAATTTTCCCCCGTTTTCAAAACATTTTTTATTGATGCTTCGCTCCTATTGGTCGCAGCGTGATGTTTTATAGCCTAAAGCCTTCCTCAGTAAATGGACTATCCAACACAAAAAGAATTTTCAAATGAGAACCAGTAGTTCCTAAGATTAGCGCGTTCAAACAAACAAACAAACAAACTCTTCAGCTTTATAATATTAGTATAGATTATTATAGTATAGATATTAGTATATAATAATATATTAGTATAGATTTATCTCGTGTAAGTTTAAATACTATTAGCGGTTAGTTATTGTTAAACTTTTCGGTTAAATTGGAAAATAACTAGTGGCTACATCAATGACTAAAACTACTGTTGGTTTCACAGAAACTTAGCAAGTCATGACTATTATCTGTTATCATCAGTCACAGAAGAAAAAATACCTATTACGTAACTAGTCATAGGTATGACGCAAAATGCTGATTGAACACCTTTTTTGTTACATACATGTATATTTAAATACTAGCTGTTGCCCGCGACTTCGCCCGAGGTAATTTCTGTTATTATGATTAATTAGTATAGATGAATAATTTTTCCCCGTTTTCAAAACATTTTTTATTGATGCTTCGCTTCTATTGATCGCAGCGAGATGTTTTATAGCCTAAAGCCTTCCTCAATAAATGGACTATCCAACACAAAAAGAAGTTTCCAATTTGAACCAGTAGTTTCTAAGATTAGCGCGTTCAAACAAAGAAACAAACATACTCTTCAGCTTTATAATATTAATTATTATAGTATAGATATTAGTATATAATAATATATTAGTATAGATTTATCTCGCGTAAGTTTAAATACTATTAGCGGTTAGTTATTGTTAAACTTTTCGGTTAAATTGGAAAATAACTAGTGGCTACATCAATAACTAAAACTACTGTTGGTTTCACAGAAACTTAGCAAGTCATCACTATTATCTGTTATCATCAGTCACAGAAGAAAAAATACCTATTACGTAACTAGTTATAGGTCTGACGCAAAATGCTGATTGAACACCTTTTTTGTTACATACATGTATATTTAAATATTTATGACATGAAGAAAGTTGTCTGTAAAGTCGGTAAACGGACGATAATTTTACGTGACGGTGAAAGAGAGATAGATGCGTCACAAGAAGAACGATCGTGCGTCTATATCGCTTGTTCCGCGCTCTTGTTTGACCGACGTAACACTTTTACGTGTGCAGCCGGCGTTCTTCGATTTATATAACGTTATCACGACAAAAATTAACTTTACTTGAATACTACGAATAACTTATTCGTAGCTTTTTATTTTTATTTTGAATAGGCTTACTCTTGACCTTAGACTAACCCAGAGGGTAAAGACAAGATCTACGATGGAGCGAGCTTGCCTAGAAGATGCCTGTTCACTCTAGCCGGTTATATTGTACTCGGAAAAACTGTCGCGGGCAATGAATTCCATTTGTTGGCGGTGCCTCAGAACAATAACTAAAGCATAGAAACCGTGTTAAAATAACAACAAAATACAATATTCTACACTGTTTTTACTTATGGCATTGTTAAAGCATCAGAAAGAGATGCATATACAATGCCATTTGCGTAAATGTGCAGGTTGTCCTGGGGTACTGATGTGATCAGGGTTGTACTATATCGATGAAATATATTTATCGACTAAATGTCTCACTATCACGGTTGAAGAAAGTCATAAATGTACTCTACTCTGATTGTATCGATTCGTTAAATGAGTACGATTCATAAAATAAAAAAACAACTAGTTGCACTCCAGGAGTGCCGGCAGAAGTGAAAACTCGCCTTTGCGGCATACTCAGGTCCGTGTCCTTCTTACGAATTTTCGATCAATTCACGTGTCCTGACGCGAGTTTTCTATTTTACCCATCCCAAAAAGTGCACAAAGCCGCTAAAGAGGCTTTTACTTTAAAAGTTACGTCAAGATACACCTAAATAACTCCTAATCGCATGGCGTCGCTTGGCTTCATCTGATAAATAGGTAAAAAAAAAATCCATACATTACCCACCGCGCGTCTACTGTCTACTGCTGGTCATTAGGCCTTACCCAGTATTGGTCGAACGGCAGAATACCTAATATGATGTCAATCATATTTTCGATTATTTCGAAATTCAAACAGTGCCTACTTACCTACCTTACCTATGAATGCGCAAAAAACCCAATGCATTCGATTTACAGTCCCCAATGTGAGGCAGTCCAACGTTGACATACTAGTTGAAGGTAAAATAGACTTTGTAAATGATACCACCTTCTTAGGAATCACAATAGACTCTAAATTGCAATGGGGCGCTCATGTATCAAAAGGTAATATAAGGTCAGATATATTTTTCACTTGATCAATGGGCCATTCAGCATATTCCAAAACCATCTAAAACTTTTCCCAGCTAGCTTTGAGGAACAGTCAGTAAAGGAAACATAATCAGGTAGGTAAAGAGAAACACATAATTCGAAGTGATATTTTTTATTTTATAAAACTTTTACACTAGGGTAAAAAAGTGCCAGTGTGTTATTTGTGAAAAATTCACAGTGTTGGTAATAGAAAAACAAGAGGTGAAGAAAAACAAGAGATTACTTTACCCACTTTCATTACTGTCCAAAATAAAATGTTTTTCATAATTTTAAATATAAATAATAAAACCGTTTCCGTAAACTTTCTTATTACCATTGATGTATAATTCGGCAAATATAAATGTAGGTAAAGCATCGTGTTTCAATCGCTTCCATTTAATTTTATATTCGAAATTAATGTATCGGCACGGCAGTAAAATATTTTGAACAAATTCGAGTATGTATGACATTTTATGTCCAATATGTCGCTTGAAAGTTCCTCGGATCCACACCTTTTTATCCTTTTACTTCAGGGAGCTGCAATAAAATTTCAACAATAATTTTCTTCATATTAGTAAAAATCGATTCTTTTTAGGGTTCCGTACCCAAAGGATAAAAACAGGACCCTACTAATATGACTCCGATATCCATCTGTCTGTCACCAGGCTGTATCTCATGAACCGTGATAGTAAGACAGTTGAAATATTACAAACAAAAATTTCGGGCGTTTTTATAGCTTACGCCCACGGCTCCGCTCGCGTTAATGTCTATCCCCGATAACAGTACCTTATTCTGAGATGTAATTTATGTCTATGTTCTTTTCCGTACTCCAGAGATCGTGCAATGGTGATGATGATGATGCAAAATTTCATGATGATCGGTTCAGAAGTTACGGCGTGGAAGTGTAACAAACAAACTCACTTTCACATTTATAATATTATATGTAAGGATGGTACGGAACCCTTCGTGCGCGAGTCCGACTCACACTTTGCTGGTTGTTTAATTACCATGATGGTTCAATTTGTTACATTACTATTGCATGGCTCAACACTAACAAAAATATCCCTGATAGCAAGACCGTCATAAAAAATATCGATATACTCGTAGATACGTGATTTTACCACATCACTAGCAAAAAAAACTAACCTAATTTGAAATAAGGAAAAAACGATAATTTTAAGCAAAATACCTATAAAAGTTGTCATTTATACAATACGTTATATAATTGACAATATTATTGTTGTATTTTGAGGTATTTTGGGTTTTAATTATGCACTTTTAACTGAAAAACTTACCGAAGAAAATTATGTTTTACAGAATTTATTTCTGTTCGTCCTGAATGGGATTTACATCGCTCCATTGCACAAGACATTGTTTAGTATAATGGTCATTTGATAACGCACCAACCCAACACCGGTTAATACTTTTTTCCGTGAGAATTTTAGCACAATCCTATATTTAATTTGCAGACATCACAATTCCGCCGCACTGTTTTTGTCGATATATAACCCGATCAAATCGGCAAGATGCTAATATTACAGACGTTGAACTGTAATAAGTTATTTTGAATTTAGTCGGATTTAATTGGAGTCCAATGGAGTCCATTGACATTTCAAGTCGGGACAACCATGAAAATAATAGAAACTGACTGAAGTTTTTGTCTCATTCTGTCATAAGCGAAAGCTCATAAGAAAAATACAGTGTCAACTATCTGTTTTCAGTTTCTATTTTTATGCGGCTTCTATGTATATTATTCTTCTGAGGTAATAAGTTATTTTGAATTTAGTCGGATTTAATTGGAGTCCAATGGAGTCCATTGACATTTCAAGTCGGGACAACCATGAAAATAATAGAAACTGACTGAAGTTTTTGTCTCATTCTGTCATAAGCGAAAGCTCATAAGAAAAATACAGTGTCAACTATCTGTTTTCAGTTTCTATTTTTATGCGGCTTCTATGTATATTATTCTTCTGAGGGCGGTGCGCATTATAAAAGACCTTGAAAAACGGTTCGTGTCGTGCGAATGGGTGGAATATCTACCAAGAAGGGGTGTAGACCTGCCGTGCGCCTGGAAGTCCGATGGTAAAAAGGGGAAGGTGGGATTAATTCGTGCAGTTCTTGTGCACACTCCCCGAAGTGTAGTCTGTAAAATACTGACAGACTGGCAACTTTACGCCGATGGGCTAAAGGTTGCAGCCCTACTATCAGCCTTTCGTCGCCAATTATTCTCCTTGCTCTACGTTCCACCGAGTCTAATGTGGCAAGTTGGTATTTAGCTGAGCCATCCCAAAGGTGGCTGCAGTACTCCATACAGGATCGGACTTGAGCTTTGTAAAGTGTTAAAAGCTGTCCAGGTGTAATAAAAGTACCGCTTAACCTTATTAAGGATGCCCAGTTTTTTTGCCGCAGTTTGTGCACTAGACTCAATGAAGGTACCGAAGTTGAGGTTTGAACTCAGCTCCATGCCAAGGAGTTCCAGGCTGCCAGTAACAGATACAGGTGCACCCTGGAAAGTAGGCGCTTGAATAGAAAACATACTGGAGAGACAAAATCTAATCCCTTGAGCCATCGACACGAGAAGAAGAAGCTTGAATAGGGTGCAATTTTCATCATTATGATCATATCAGCCGCAAGAAGTCCACTGCTGGTCATAGGGTCAAAGATTTCTGGAATGACCGGTTGGAAGCGGCCTGCATCCAGCGTTAAAATTATATTTATTTATTTATTTAAATAACTTTTTGAGCCTATAGAGCTACAGTAGGTGGACTTAATCATCATCATTTCGTGTAGGTAACACGGTCAATCGACCAGGCACACCCTGGTGTCAGAGTTCTTCGGAACCGCCTCTCGACCTCTGACGTGGTTCCTTTAACGACTACCAGATGGCAGCCGGGACCACCGGCTTAACGTGCCTTCCGAAGCACGTCGACTTAATGCTAAAAGCATTCTCTCCCAAAAAATTGTCCAAAATATAATTTCGTTAATAATTATTTTATATGTACAATTTTATTCGATTGTAAAGTGTTAATTTTTGGCACGAAATACTTAAATAATTATCTTTTTTTCTCCTTTCTATAACTACACATTTATAAACCTGTCAGATTGCGATAACAGCCGGACGTTTCTTATCGCAGCAAATCGTGGTTTACACCCGCGGGCTGTGAATGATAATATTCTGTAGATCTCTTTAGTTTCAAATACCCTTGTTGATATTGACTTCACCTCTGTAGGTTAAACGTACAACGTACAGTCACGAACGTCGATATGTACCTATACATATATACATCGGTTCTTAAGTATATAAATGAGTAATACAACCTTATATACTTACAATATGTAAAATAAAATTAAGCAATGACTTATGTAAAAATTATCATTTAACTCTCGGTTGCATCCTCAGCTGGGGTTCGCGTAGTGTATATATTCTTTGGCTGGGGTGCTTCGGAGCCCGGGGTCGTGAAAATTATCATTTAACATGCAGGTGTTTTGGCTATTTGACTGTAAATCTGTGTGTAATTTTAATCCTTATCCTTACTAATATTATAAATGCGAAAGTGAGTTTGTTTGTTTGTTTATTTGTTTGTTACGCTTTCACGCCGTAACTACTGAACCGATCATCATGAAATTTTGCATACAAGTTCTCTGGAGTACGGAGAAGGACATAGGCTACCTTTTATCCCGGGAAAAAGTACTATTCCTGAGGGATCGACATTGACGCGGGCGGAGCCGCGGGCGAAAGCTAGTAATATTATAAATGCGAAAGTGAGTTTGTTTGTTACGTTTTCACGCCGTAACTACTGAACCGACCATCATGAAATTTTGCATACAAGTCCTGTGGAGTACGGAGAAGAACATAGGCTACCTTTTATCCCGGGTAAAAGTACTATTCCTGAGGGATCGACATTGACGCGGGCGGAGCCGCGGGCGAAAGCTAGTGTAAAATAAAATTAAGTAATGACTTATGTAAAAAATATCATTTAACTCTCGGTTGCATCCTCAGCTGGGGTGCTTCGGAGCCCGGGGTCGTGAAAATTATCATTTAACATGCAGGTGTTTTGGCTATTTGACTGTAAATCTGTGTGTAATTTTAATAAATAAATAAATAAAGAAAACCCTCTCCTATCCTTGAAGGGTTGATTCAGCCCGTCGATATGAACAACTTTTACTACGGTATCAAAGCTGGGAACTCAAAAAAATGACATTCCAAACAAAAATGGGCGGCCCGGTCAATTTGTAATGGGAACGCAAAAAAAGCATGGGTCCCATTGGAAAAGTTGATATCGACGGGCTGAATCACCCTTGCAAGGATCAGACAGGTTTTCTTTACATCCTAACTAATATTATAAATGCGAAAGTGAGTTTGTTTGTTACGCTTTCACGCCGTAACTACTGAATTGATCATCATGAAATTTTGCATGCAAGTTCTCTGGAGTACGGAGAAGGACATAGGCTACTATTCCCGAGGGATCGACATTGACGCGGGCGGATTCGCGGGCAAAAGCTAGGATCGTATAACTATGCTCGAGAGTGTACAACACCGTTGAGCCGACCTTATTCTGTTTTTGATTTGACATTGACTTGAGTTGGCAAGAGTACCTACCTTGTTAGAAATTATTATGCAAAATAAGTCCACAAGTCCCGACCTTAGAACAACTATCTTACGTTAGTATCTTATGTTTGTTGTTCTGAGGTCCCGACCAAAAAAATCACTTACTATATAGATGGTCCCGACACCAACCTTTTAAAAAAAAAAACTATCAAATAGTGGCGTAGCTATTCGTGGGCGAAGTGGGCCCACGGCATCGCGCATAATGTCGCGAGCATTATTTTGGGAAGCCTACGATTGCCCACAAGGCCTCGCGAAACATCTTGCTCACGGCCAACTTAGATCTTGCGCCGCCACTGCTATCAAAGGACTCTTGGGGTTTTAAGACGATCCTAACGATCCATCCAGTCATTTGGAAATACGAGGTAATAAACAAAATTACAAACAAGATACGAAACACATAATCCTTCTTGACGGTCGGGTAGAAATGCAAATCAAATCCATACTATAGGTAGATTATGAAATTGATTAACTGTTATCCCAACCCGAAACTATAATACATGGATGCGCACTTTCATTTGTGAACATAAATATACAATTTCTTCGTTTGAATCGTATAGGACTTTGTTGTTTGCAATTTAAAATTTGTTTCTTTGTTACCTATATTGGTAGGTTGATTGTGTTAAAATCCTTACATTAGTATTACATGTTTGCAACACAACAAATAAATAAGCCGTGTGGTTTCCAGCAGAGTAGAATAGGACCACTCCAAGTCTTCCCATGGATGCCGTTAGAGGCGACTTAGGAAATACAAGCTAAACAAAGCTCATAAACACCAATGTGACCTCTCCAACCTGTCTGGCCAGCGAGAAGAGTGTAGGCCAAATCCTCTTTCTGCTCTGGCATAGCTCCGGTAGTACAGCTCCGGTAGCACAGAGAGGGTCATGTTCCTGCAGTGGAGACTTAAAAGACCTGATGATGATGATGAAATAAATAAACATATAGTAACGAAACAGATTAAGCTAGCCCCACGGTAAGGTGTAAACTTGTGTCGCAGAATACAACTGGACGAGAAATACTGTATCTATTGTATAAACTTTGGTATACATGGATAACTAGCGACCCGCCCCGGCTTCGCACGGGTGTGATAATTTATATTTGTTGTTATAGCGGCAACAGAAGTTCATCATCTGTGAAAATTTCAACTGTCTAACTATCACGGTTCATGAGATACAGCCTGGTAACAGACAGACAGACAGACAGACCGACAGATCGACAGTACGACAGATAGACAGACAGACGGACAGCGGAGCGATATTAATAGGGTGCTGTTTTTACCCTTTGGGTACGGAACACTAAAAAGGAATATTTACAAAAAATTGTTTCCGAAAATTAGGTCTATGTTAGCAATAGATACCTAATTTAATTAGCAGTTTTTCCTTCACTGATACACGCTTAATTTGCTGATGCTATAAAGATTACGTATTTTACAACTTTGTTATCGACTTTGGGCCACGTTGCGATATCTAGACGACTTTTGTATGATCTAGACATTATCACATCAAACAATCTACTTATACGAAAATGTAACCCAAGGTATTAAAACTTTGTCTATAAATGGTACTGCGCAAACTATGTCTGTCATCTCGGTGTGTTTCCGGTTAGACCCTCTTACCTTAACCTTAAGAACCACACCTGAGCTGCTATTGAACCCAATGACCGGAAGTTAGCCCGTTGTTAGATATAGGTTGTGTGATAAAGCCTAAACCAATGCGGATGAAATCGTGGGAAAAATACTAGTTAGGTATGATAAAATATAAAATACAAAGTGAGTTATGATGTTACTCTCACTTTATATGAGGTACTTTTATCGGCTACTGGCTGACCCGACAGTCGTTTTTCTGTCACTAAATAGACGGGAATACGATGCTAAGGTTATTTTTTTTTAATGTATCAGCCGGGGTTCACCGAAACTAGTAAAATTTTTGTTCAAACTTTTAATCTGTTTTCAAAAATACCGGTTCATAAGCACAGCCAATTATTGTCTGTGTTCATAAGTGTTTATAACTGTTACATTACAGCCAATAAGATTTACATTGGCATAACTATGCGACAGCCACAAACAGTTTAAAACACCCAAATAAGTGTTACATAATTATGTAACAGATTATGAATGTCAATCCTTACTAATATTATAAATGCGAAAGTGAGTTTGTTTGTTTGTTCGCTTTCACGCCGTAACTACTGAACTGATCATCATGAAATTTTGCATACAAGTTCTCTGGAGTGCGGAAAAGGACATAGGCTACCTTTTATCCCGGGAAAAAGTACTATTCCCGAGGGATCGACATTGACGCGGGTGGAGCCGCGGGCGAAAGCTAGTCTTTTATAATGGTGTTTTTGAGTCCCTGAAACTTAAATTCTATAATTAATTCAACTCGCGTAAATTTTAATATTATCAATGACAATATACTTATCATAAATTGGTTGTGAAGAAAATTTGTTTTTATTAACGAAAGCTGACCCCGAATGCCCCGAATATTTACATACAGTTTAAAATCCTTGGACCTCGAAATATAAATGTTGATTAGCATTGATACAATACAACTGTTTTCCATTTCAGACCTTATTACAGTTACTTAAGAACCGATGTATATCAATACTCGTGACTGTTCCTCTATATTATAATGTATGTATCTACAAGACTTAAAATTATATACGCAAAATCCATCATTCTCCGTTGGTTGTCTTTGATGGCATTCGTGAATAAATAATTATGCATTTATGAGGCTTTGAGAGGTCCTGGCTTTTGTAACTATACAGCGTGATTTTGAACCCTCTAGCTATATTGAAATCTGGGAATTAGAATCCCTAATGGAATACAGAATTGTAATAAAAGGGTTAAAAACGAAAAAATAAATTTAACCTTTCATAGAAATTCGTCCAGCTGATCGGCGACTTTGTATGGGAAACCTAATTTTCTTTTTCGTTTTTCACCTTTTTTTTTGCAAATGTTGTGTTCTATTAGGGATTCTGATTCCCAGATTTCAATATAGCTAGGGGGTTCAAAATCACGTTGTAGGTAGATATTACTACCTATCCTACCCAATAATAGTGGAGAGAGTATAGTACCTAACAGTTTTGCTTTTAAAACAGAAATAAAAAAACAGTGTTTAAAAACTCTATTCTGATACCGGTAAAGTTCCTAATTCGCATCCATTCGATGCGAGATAGAAATCAAATAAAACCGGCCAAGTGCGAGTTGGACTCGCGCACGAAGGGTTCCGTACCGTTATCTATAAAAACGGCGAAAAACACATGTCTGTTGTTTGGGAACCCCCCTTTAATACTAATTTTATTGTTATTTAATTATTTATATTTAAAGTGGATGTATATAAATATTCTTCGTTATCAATAACGAGCAAAAACAAGCAAAAAAAAACACGTTTGTTATATGGGAGCACCCTTAAATATTTATTTTATTCTATTTTTTATTATTTGTTGTTATAGCGGCAACAGATATACATCATCTGTGAAAAACTCAACTGTCTAACTATCACGGGTCATGAGATACAGCCTGGTGACAGACGGACAGACAAACAGACGGACAGCGGAGCGAAATGAATAGGGTCCCGTTTTTACCCTTTGGGTACGGTAACCCTAAAAACGATTTAGAAATGACCGTCGATTAAACACTTGCTTCGTCTGTTTGTTTAACCGAATTGTCACTTCGATATCGTGTCGTGGTGTGGTAGATATGGATATCTGGACAATTTTACAACCGGGAGTGGTAGGCCAAAATAGAGAAAAGCATACAAGTTGTGTTTGCATTTTTTCACGCCAATTCACATTTTAAATAATACTTAATTAATTAAATTCAAATTATTAATTATATTTTTTAAAAGCTACAAACAAACTACTAGCGTTTCGGATCGAAACAGACCACTGCAGAGAAGAAGACGCCGAAAGAAACTCTTTTCAACAGTATTGGTCGCCTACTAGCCTGAAAGGCTTTGTATGATATATTATTCTTTTATGTTTTCTATTTTTTCTGATTTCATGTTATATACAATTTCAATTTACATCAACTTTTACATGTGAGTGACATACACAAAAAGATCTAGTACACAAAACTCGCAATGTGCCCACATCTAAATGTCTGCCATTTGGCGACGGATGACGACAATTTTTGTTGATAAGAAAAAATATTGGACACAATTTTTCTCTTTTTAGGGTTCCGTAATTCAAAAGTAAAAAAGGAACCCTTATAGGACACATCACTCGGTTGTCCGTCTGTCTGTCTGTCGGTTTGCCAAGACCCTTTTTCTCAGGAACGCGTAGCTTTTCCTTAGCTTGAAAAAAATCAAACTTCTATGCCAACGCAATCAAAAGATACATGCCGCAAATTTTCGTGTTTTTTGAACATTCGCAAGGAATCAAAACCTGCAGGCTACTTCCCGTGAACTCAAAAACTTGAAAATTGGTACGAAGCAACGTCTTAAAACACAGATAAATGAAAAATTGCGAAAGGCATACATTTGCAACTAAAAATTTATGCTTTTCACAATATTCATATAATAAAAATATTTTTAATAGTTTCAAACTTACATTAATTACATTCATGTACGGAACCCTTAGTGCGCGAGTTCGACTCGCACTTGGCCGGATTTTTATATTTAGGGTTCCGTGCGTGTCCAAAGGGTTAAAATCTATACTATAATATTATAAAGCTGAAGAGTTTGTTTGTTTGTTTGTTTGAACGCGCTAATCTCAGGAACTACTGGATCAAATTGGAAAATTCTTTTTGTGTTGGATAGTCCATTTATTGAGGAAGGCCTTAGGCTATAAAACATCACGCTGCGACCGCTACAGCTAAGTCACAGCTAAGAAAAAGCCTAATTAATCATAGTAACAGAAATTGACGCGGATGAAGTCGCGGGCAACAGCTAGTTTATAGTAAAAATGGGACCTTATTAGACTCCGATGTCCGTCCGTCCGTTACAGGGCTGTATGTATCTCTTAAACCGTAATAGGTAGTCTTGAAATTTTCACAGAATGTGTTAGCTATTGCCGCTATAACAAGTGCAAAAAGTTAAACTTCAAAATTAAAGCCATACAAAAAACGTATTGCCTACTTATTGAGCGTTTTTTGTAGTTTATTGTATGGTGGTAATGGAATCCTTCCGGTTTCATTTTTTGTTATTTTAAACACGAGACTAATATTCTTTTATTATCTTACTGACGGACTTTTAATTTTCTTTGTCACACCTTGTCATCCATAATCTGAAGTGATATGACACACAGCACAGTCAAGGGCAGTGTGAGGGGCAGTGCAAGTGCACTCAGTGTAGTCTACACCTAGACATCATCTTTTACCCGTACATCCGCTTCGCCGTAGATCCGTTAGTTTCTTTTTGGGCTTATGGGTTAGAAATGGGACTCATAATGAGCGGCTTTACTGGGTTACACCAACAACTACACATACACTGGAGTGTTATTTAAAGAACGGCGACAATACGTTCGAAAACGTACGATTTTATATAGTTAAGTCATCCATTCAAGAATAGGCTAGTTTCCTGGGTCGTAATAATAACATAACAATTAGTCCGTCAGTTAGATAATCAAAAAATATTGGACACGTATTTTTTCTTTTGTCATTTAAACAATAAATGATAAAGATAAAGCGCGTCAAAGTTCAGGAGTGAGGGCTCGTGACGTCAAAGTTTGTTAAAAATTGTAGCAAACTATGACGTCACACGGAACTTCAAAGGGCTATATATTTATAATTTTTTTTTTAATAGACAAAAGAAAAAATACGTGTCCAATATTTTTTGAATATCTAACTGACGGACTAATTATATTTTTTTAGTAAACTAGCCTATAGTCCCTTCAGGATTATACGAGATTACAGTTAGGGCAGCAGCCTGGGCTGGAGCATGGGCGAACAATTATATTCCCCGTCTGAAGAAAGACTCCGATTGCAAACGCCAGCTGCATGCATGAAAAAGTGTCACGTTTCACGTGCAAGCGAGAGTGCGGAACAAGCGATAGAGAGGCACGATCGGCCTAAGCGTTCGGTTTGTGACGCATCTATCTTTCTTCCACCGTTATCACGTAAAATTATCGTCCGTAAACCGACATTTAAAGACAACCAATTTATTATCCTGTATTATAACGTTCACACTTTAGGGACGATTCTCTTCTGCATTTTATTTATTTTATAGCAGTGGGCTCGGCGGGATATTTTCGCAAGTTTTAGATAGGTACACGAATTCGCAACGTCTTGACCTATTTACAGTATTACTACAGATAACAGTACATGGCTAAAAATGCCTAAAGTCATTTCTTTCAACTTTTATCTGATAAAAATATGAAGTGTGTTTATGGCGAAATTCGATAACACTGCGATTAAACGATGTAAGTTGTGTACTTACCTATTTATCTAAAGGGAACTTATTTGCTTTTCAGAAGTACATACTTACTATACTTTGTATATTTTAAAGTAATCTTCTACTATTAATTCAATCATGGTCAGAGGTGTAATAATAAAATAATAATAATATATACGGACAAATCACACAGATTGAGCTAGCCCCAAAGCAAGTTCGAGACTTGTGTTATGGGATACTAACTCAACGATACTATATTTTATAACAAATACATATATAGATACACATCCAAGACCCAGGCCAATCTGAAAAAGATCATTTTGCATCTTGACCTGGCAGGGGATCGAACCCGGTCACTCCGTGTCGCAAGCTGGCGTGTTGACCGCTGCGCCACGGAGCTAGTCGAGGTGTCACCCTCAACCATGGATCTAAGAATAATCAGGATAGGACCTTGAGAATGTGGCAGTGAAGCAAATCACAATGTATGCAGACGTGTCGTGACACGAAATTCACGCACACATCGGCACTCAAATGGATGCAGGTTTTCCCCGGTCGAAATGTCAAATTTGTACTTACCACGAAGTTACTGTGCCTTTTGAAACTCGTTGAAAATAAGCATAAAAACATAAAATAATGCCGAGCTATGTGGTAAAAGAGTGTAAAAATTATAGTAAACTACACAAAAAGTCCGACGGTATCACGTATCATAGGTAAGTACAAACTTCTTGTTGTTTTCGAGACTATGTAAGTATTTCACTCAATCGCATATTTTCTTGATTTAATTATACTATTTACACACACAACACCACAGTTACTCGTATGTACGAATTGGTTGGTAACCTAAACACACGTTTCAACTACAATTTTAAATTAAACTAATATGATTTTGTAATTTTCTTTGCGCCGCAAAAGTCAATGACCCGGTGACAGCGCAGCGCTAAGTCGGACTGTCGGTGTTGCCAGAATATGATTCCAAGATTCCTGTTCTTTATTTTTAATATATAATTTAATTTTGTTTATTTTTTTAAGGTTCCCCTTTGCTTCGTGATGCTTATGTAAAAAAATAATGGATCGATATTATTAGAAGAAATAGAAAGGATGCATCATGGGTACCATCAAATTATTCATTTGTTTGTTCCGAACATTTTAAAAATAGCAATTTTTATATGACAAAAGGAGCATATCGCCGGTTGATAAAGTTCGCGTGCCCAGAAAAGGTATGTTTCTTATTAATACTTTTACTCGACTTCAAAAAAAGGAGCAGTTCCAGTTGTATTTCATTTTGCATATATTTACGTGATAACTCCATCATTTATGAACTAAATTTGGAAAATC
The DNA here is from genome assembly GCA_947532085.1 of Elegia similella. Taxonomy (NCBI): domain Eukaryota; kingdom Metazoa; phylum Arthropoda; class Insecta; order Lepidoptera; family Pyralidae; genus Elegia; species Elegia similella. Next base: position 26,648,023 of record OX383932.1, on the reverse strand, counting down.
GATGTATGTGTTGATGATAAATGTATGAAGTGAGATGATTTTGGAATCTAAGATGGCTGACATTACTTTTCATTTAAAGTCAACTTTATTGGCGTTTTGGAATTTTTTGGGATATCAACAAAAATGAAGTCATTTTCAGTTTTCAAGATGGCCATCACCATTATTCATGGAAATTCGACTTGGGTGACGTTTTCGGAAACTGACGTCAATTTTGTGTTGGGATTCAAGATGACTGTCACTATTTTTTGAAAATATGACTTATGTGTCGCTTTTGAGCTATTTTTGGGTGCATCACAAACAACACCTATGGGATGCAAAACAGGGGTGATATTTTCGAGGTATTTTGGCGTATTGATCACGAAAGTGGCGTCAATTTCGGGATCATAGTATAAAACAAAGTCGCTTCCCGCTGTGTCCATCTGTCCCTATGTATGCTTAGATTTTTAAAACTACGCAAAGGACTTTGATGCGGTTTTTTTTATAGATAGAGATATTCAATGTTTATATTTTATACTTATATGTAAATGTGAAAGTATTTTATTATCATTTGTCGACGTCAGAATAAAAGATTTTAACTTTGAACAATTTCTGAATTTGATATTGTTGATTTATTGATGACACTAATAATCTATAGAACGACTGAATCTATAAATCTGCAAAATAATAAAAAAAGTAATTTTAAAATTTACCACCAATATAAGGCCTCGAGGGTTTGTTTTTCTGTAAGTAAAATAATATGTATTGTTATTTATTAACTTAAAACACAATAAAATAAAAATGTTATCTATAATTTCGTTCTTTTATTCCTTTTATCGAGTTCCCCAAAACGTCTAAGGTCGCTCAAAGATGAGATTGATTCACAGTCGCCCTTCTGGATCATTATGTCTAAATTCATAATACTTCTCTGATATAGATGTTACGTTTTGTAAAAAAAATATAAATAATATTAGTGCTACTAGGCATCAGTACCACTCACAATTTATTTACTCTTAATTATTGGGTAATTTTTGATGACAATGGTCACCCTATACTGCACACATGTAACCAAAGTTTGCTTCACTTTGACGATCCTCACGCCCGGTCCATATTATTCTTAGGTCCATGCCCTCAACTGCCTGTCCGGAGGTTGCAGGTATGGCATCGGGTATGCGCGCCCGGCCAACCTAGCTGCTACTTGCTTTTCCCCCATTCATCCGAGCGAGAGTATCCAAATACCTTCATTCCCTTCCCAAATATAATAAACTAGCTTTCGCCCGCGGCTCCGCCCGCGTCCATGTCGATCCCTCGGGAATAGTAGTATTTCCCGGGATAAAAGGTAGCCTATGTCCTTCTCCGTACTCCAGAGAAAATTTCATGATGATCGGTTTAGTGGTTACGGCGTGAAAGCGTAACAAACAAACAAATAAACAAACTCACTTTCGCATTTATAATATTAGCAAGGATTACTATCGTTCCCCAGCTTAAAAATGTTGCTGGCAGCAGCGTCGGAAGCAAAAGAAGCCAAAGATACTGCGCTCGCCAACCCGCCTGCCAACCGTGGTAGCATGACAATATCCTCCCATGGAACGAAAAATCCTTGGGAGAGGCCTTTCACCTTTGTCCAGCAGTGAACTTCTAACGGCTGGACTGATGGTAATAATGAAGACTATTTATTCTTCACGCAGGTACTACATATATCTAAGAAGAAAGTTACATTCGTTTTGTTACTAACGTAAACTAAGTTGTTCCTACCCAAGAATATTTGACATATCTTTGATATCTCTTCATAAATCCCATATTATATGAAACTGACCCCCCTTCATACCTTAAAAATTAAATTGCGTCGATTGACAAAGGCACGCTAAGCTCAAAAAATTTTTAGATTTAAATGGACTACTCGATAAAAAATAAAATCAAAATAAAATTATTAAAGGGGGTAGGTACCATACAAGAAACGTGTTTTATTGTTTCTTTTCTCGATTCTGTTAAAGTTGCTGTTCTGTTCTCAAGGTTCTCAAAAAAGTTTAGTTAACCTCATGAGAAAGGTCGCTTGGAAGAGGTTTTATGTCATCACATCAGAGTACAATAAACGTGAATTTCGTAGTTAAATATTGGAGGTACGGAACCATCGGTGTGTGTGCTAATGCGACTCACACTTGGCCAGTACGTGTAAGAGTAAGTGCAGCTGGGACTTAGTTTTATATAAATTATGTTTCGTCCATAAATTAAATTATATCTGATAGTGTCAAGACCGTGATTAAAATGGCATTAACTTATTAAAAAAACCCCGAAATAAAATCTCAACTCATGGATGTTACCTCACCAGTCGCTATTTATATAATACTAGCTTTCGCCCGCGGCTCCGCCCGCGTCAATGTCGATCCCTCGGGAATAGTAATTTTTACCGGGATAAACGGTAGCCTATGTCCTTCTCCGTACTCCAGAGAACTTGTATGCAAAATTTCATGATGATCGGTTCAGTAGAGACGGCGTGAAAGCGTAACAAACAAACAAAGAAACAAACAAATAAACAAACAAACAAACTCACTTTCGCATTTATAATATTAGTAAGGATTAGTAAGGACAAGCTGTGCCCGCGACTCCGTTCGCGTACATTATCTGGAGAAAAAATGAAGTAGCCTATCCTATGTCCTGTACGTCTTAATGTTTATCTACCAAGTTTCATAAAATTCAGTGAATTCGTTGAGTTATGGAGAACATACATACACACATACAGAAAAAAAAACTAAAAATCGTCAATTTAGTTTCAGTATCATGTATAGAGTTTAAAAACACGATATCTCTGAAAACAAAGTAACTTACTTCATGACCAACCCTTACAGATTTATTGTGTTGATTGTCATCAAATAATATAAAATCCTCCTCCAATGGTTGAAGACCCACTTAAACAACCAATGCGTCCTGCCTACTATGACTTATGGTGCTGACTGCTGAGACATGGACGCTCACGCAGAAAACTATACAAAGATCGCACAGAGAGCCATGGAGCGAGCCATGCTTGGCATCAATTTACTAGATCGTGTTCCAAACACCGTACTACAACGTACTAAACTACGGGATATCGGAGAAACGGTCATAAACCTTAAATGGAACTGGGCAGGACACCTGGCCAGACGGAGTGATGGCTGATGGAACAAGAACTTAACCGAGTGGTGGCCTAGAACCGGGGAGAGAAGCGTCGAACGTCCTCCGGTAAGATGGGTTGACGATATAGTCAAAATCGCGGGTCGCTACTGGATGAGATCAGCACAGGATCGAGACGGATGGTGGAAGCGAGGAGAGGCCTATGTTCAGCAGTGGGCGGAAGGTGGGTTGAGGCGATGAATATAAAATCCATTCAGTTCGTAAATGAAATAGGACGCCGCTTGCGAAACCGGGTGTATACTACCGCTTCGGATGATACCTGACTAGACTCAAAGATTTTTTTTTATACAGAAATAAAAAATATATTTACTAGAACAATGAACCTAAAACTAAAATCCTTAAAAATATAATATATTATAACTAAAATATATTATTAAAAAGAGTCCCTTTAGGCAAGGTTCCGACGATACTGGCAGCGTTCCCCCTTTGAATAGTTAGGACTAATTCTTTAATAGTTTAAATATATATTTTATTTCTGTATAAATAAATTGCTTAACTAATGAATTCTATTAGTGTTTTTTTTTCATAGAAATATGTACTTATGACAAAGACAGCAAATGTATTGGGAACCTTTGAGCCGGATACAATTCGGGTAATCAATGATGCCACTTTGAATACGTACATACATACATCGTATCACGTCTTTTTCCCTTGCGGCGTGGACAGAGCCCAGGTCTATAAGACCCTATGGCCACATTTAGCGTGTTAGAGCGCGTGTAGATGGAAAATGAAATCAAGATAGTGATGGGTTGGTTTCCGGATCGTCTATTGACATGACTTCACACATTTTCGCACATTCCTTCGATCGGCTTTTACGATCTGCGCGAAAAGAGAAGCAGCTGATACATTCTGTTTCAAACCAGCATGGAAGAAAATTATTAAGTACGATATGTAGAAAAGAGCAAAATTAATGTATGTCCATCCCACTATAATATTTACCTTAGCTTCCGTTCAACAAATTTTATTAGAAAATAGTTATACTTATATTGGATGGCCAGGGGTGTACGTCTTCAGTTCTTCAGAAATAAGTAGTGCCTTTGTACTAATATCTATTGTAAATGTTTTCTATTGTATCCTTATCTTTGTGTACATATTTTTTAAAATAAATATGCTTACAGGTCTTCCAAAATGTTCTTCTTGAAACCTTCCATATTCTTCATCATTTTAGCAGACCAGTATCTTAGACTTATCGTATCAGTGGGTTTAGATTAGCCCGATAAGGGACTAACTTTATTGAAAGTATAAAATGATAGTGTTTATTTTTATTGACTTTTGTAGGGTTGCCTCGCTCACTTTATTATGAGAGGTACATTTTTATTTTATTTTTCTATTGGACTATAATAGACATCAAATCAGCCCGTAAAAATTAACAACTTTACCTATGGGACCAATGCTGAGAACTAAAAAATTCGGCAATTTCATATAAATTGCCGGGCCGGTCGAACGCTTTTGTATGAAAATGACGAAAAATTTTGTTAGTGCCCAGCATTGATCTTACAGAAAAAGTTATTCATTTTGAGGGGCTGATTGATGGTTTGAAGGACAACGGTGTTTACCCTAACATCCTGTATAAGTTTAGAAAAAAGCGTGGCCGCCCCGAACTTATTGAGAAAGATAAGAGAAGACGATGTAGGACAAGCTGAAATAGAGACACGTCGTGAAAACGTGGATGAATGCAACTAAATAACTAGGCAGGAACTAGGCAAAATAAGTATTTTAACTTAGATAAACAGAAATTTAATTCCTAGAAAGGTGAAAAGGACATGAAGCTAATTTAATAAAATAAATAAAATAATAGATTTGACGCGAAAAACTACCAAATTTACACTTTGAAGAATACCTGCCGATTTTAAATTGTTTTACTTTGACCAACATGGCGCCCGCATTGCTTTACAAAAAGTTCAACTTGAATGCCTATTTTAAGTTATCTTTCTATTCTTTAAAATATACGAAAAATCTCAATCTTAAAAGCAGTATATATCTGTGTTTTATTTTGTATTGAATATTCTCTTTTATCGATTGTCGAGAAATAATTATAACATTTTGAACAAATTTCTGACGCCATCGTTTTTCAATTCTTTTACTTTTACCAACATGGCGGACACACTACTTTAAAAAACATAATAACATCGAGAGACAATTGCCATATTTTTACCAATAAAATGAGTATAAAATTATCGCATTTTCTTTTGTGACAACCCTAGCCAAAAGCCTGAAGAGTTTCGCGGGCGGTCGGGAATTTAACAAGAGACAGGCGTGAAAAAATTTCAGTGTCCATTGGAGCGTGATCCACTTTGTTTAGCAGCACCCCCTGGTGAGTGCATTGATCATTTGTTTTTATATTGTGTTTTCTCATGTGTTCTCCACATATTTAATTTTACAAGCTTTAGTTTTACCCAGTGACTCAAAAACACCATTATAAAGGATACACATTATAAGGGTTACGCATAAAATCTGTTACATAATTATTCCTGTAACACTTATTTGGGTGTTTTAAACCTGTTTTGCTCTTAACAGTTACAAAAAATATAATGTTTTCTGTAACCAACCTGTCAGAAAACTGTTTTTACATTTTTCTATGTACGTGTTTACACAGTTCGTATCCATATGGGTATGTAAACCTTATTGGCTGTAACAGTTATTAACACTTATGAACCGGTATTTATGAAAACAGATTGAAAGTGTTACATTTCCTTTCTGTTTAACTTTTAAAACAGAAATTAAAAACAGGGTTCAAAAAACTATTCGGAAACCGATAAAGTCCCTGGTTTCACCTGTCCCGATGTTTGTCTGGAATCAAACCTTGCATTTGATTGATTGAAATTTTGCATGCATGTATAAATCGGATGACAATACAATATTATGGAATCGTTGCGCTGCACAGTGGTCTGAAATTCGCGTTCCATACACATAGAAAACGAAAGTGGCATTAGTGCTGATTTTTTTACTCGATAATTTTCTGGACTTATTGACATGTATAATCATGCAGGTTACGTTATTAAAGAGATCGTCAATCCGGAGAAAAAAATTATTTTTTAATTTTTTTGTATGGAGGAAAATATTAAATTATTTTTTTCTCGCGACTGCATAGAGCTGCCACCTTGCCGCTTACATGGCGTGTTGTCCTACTATAGTCGATACCTACAAGGTATAATATACGTACCCATGCGCGCCGCTTTGGTCGTAGGTAGAAGTCAAACTTTGAGAAATTCTATACGGAAATTATGCTAATTTATTTCACGATTTCTTTGAACACAGACTTTATTTAATATTAAGTACATTTATTTATGACGAATTTTGCCTTTTTTTTACTAAATAAATGTTGTTTACTACAATGAAACAATAAAATAATTCATTTCAAATTCAATTCTATATCAATTTAATCACTGAAATTAAATAAATAAATATATAGGGACAGATCACACGATTGAGCTAGCCCCACACTAAGTTGTGAACTTGTGTCGTGGGATACTAACTCAACGATACTATATTTTATAAAAAATACAAATATAGATAAACATCCAGGACAATATTCAGGACATAATTATTTATAAACTAAATAAACTTCTATTTTAAAACTAAACATAGTATAAATTTACATCAACAAAAATAAATAAATAAATACTAAATAAACTAGAAATAAAATTAATCGTCAATATCAGAAAAATCGGAATTAACCATATTCGTAACATCGACAAATTCAATATTTTCTTTATTCAGTCCAATACTATCCAGGTAAGAGAAGAAGCCTAATATCATCACTTACCTGTCTTTTATTATTTTTCTTTAGTACTGGTCGAATGCTTGACGAGTATGGATCTGGAGATATAATGAATCTATTGAATATATCTTCGTTTGTCACTAGGCGGTTAAATTTACGCGTATGGTGTTCTTTGATTTTTCTGAAGTCTTTATTTCGCGCTTCAGATGCTTCTTCTGTAAATGGGCCTATTGGCAAAATGCTCAAATGTTTAATGATTTCTGCACCATGCAACAGTAGTTTATGGACACTAGCAGGCATGTAATACCAGCCATAAAGTTCCACATACAACCGAGCAGTTTTCTGAGTGAAATCAGCAAACGTTTCAGTATTAACAGGTTGTCCTGATGACACAACACGTAGGATAACTGCAAACTTTTGGATAAGCTCAGGGCTCAATCCGGTGATTTCTGCAGTCTTCTCAGGATTTTTGAAGAATGTTCTTGCCGTGTTGCCGTCATTCGTGGTTTCAGCACCTGAAGCAATGATATTGTTTATAAACAACAATATCATTGCTTCAGGTGCTGGACACAGTTTTAACAAGACAGTTTATAAAAATATACAACTAAATAATTTATATCAAATTACCTTGTTTAAAACGTCTATCAAAAGACCCATTTGCTCACGGAACTTCTGCTGTATGCTCAGTTTGCGATTCTTCATCATGGCTTTACTGGCTTCGTCTCTGGCTTGCCACTTTCTGAAGTCCAGTCGGTATGCGATATGCAGCATGCATTCCATAAATCTGATCCAGCCATGTAAAGTGCTCAAACCATACTTGTAAAGATAAGATGCAACGGCTTTTCTGAAAAAAAAAAAAAGTATAAAAAGTTGTCATAAAATTATGTCAATAAACATTGTTTTGTGTATGATGGTATCCATTTAACTTACTCTTTAATCTTCTTCAAATCGTTCTTTCTCTGGGTACAGCTTTACAGATGTCACATGTCTGCATTGATGTTTCTGACAGGTGTGATGTTATTTTGCCATCTATCATAGTCATAATCATTGAATGATTAACTTTAATGTTATTGTTAATGACAGACGGTTCTAAAGCTGCTATCTCGGCCTCAACCATAGCCATCTCCTCTTTTATATCCAATTTATTTTCATTTACAAATTTAAATAAATTGGTCTACAAAATAAAATCGAAGATGGTTTTGGATTTTGCCAGATGACATCTTCACCACAAACCAGTCTCAAAGGTACAAATTAGCTCATAAAGATGCTCGAATCATCTTCATCTCCAGCCAAATTTTGTTTATAGTTGCTTTGTCCAGAAGCTGGACAAAGCAACTATAAACAAAATCTGGCTGGAGATGAAGATGATCCGAAATTTTGTTTATAGTTGCTTTGTCCAGAAGCTGGACAAAGCAACTATAAACAAAATCTGGCTGGAGATGAAGATGATCCGAGCATCTTTATGAGCTAATTTGTACCTTTGAGACTGGTTTGTGGTGAAGATGTCATCTGGCAGAATCCAAAACCATCTTCGACTTTATTTTGTAGACCAATTTATTTAAAATTTGTAAATGAAAATAAATTGGATATAAAAGAGGAGATGGCTATGGTTGAGGCCGAGATAGCAGCTTTAGAACCGTCTGTCATTAACAATAACATTAAAGTTAATCATTCAATGATTATGACTATGATAGATGGCAAAATAACATCACACCTGTCAGAAACATCAATGCAGACATGTGACATCTGTAAAGCTATACCCAGAGAAAGAACGATTTGAAGAAGATTAAAGAGTAAGTTAAATGGATACCATCATACACAAAACAATGTTTATTGACATAATTTTATGACAACTTTTTATACTTTTTCTTTTTTTTTCAGAAAATCCGTTGCATCTGATCTTTACAAGTATGGTTTGAGCATTTTACATGCCTGGATCAGATGTATGGAATGCATGCTGCATATCGCATACCGACTGGACTTCAGAAAGTGGCAAGCCAGAGACGAAGCCAGTAAAGCCATAATGAAGAATCGCAAACTGAGCATACAGCAGAAGTTCCGTGAGCAAATGGGTCTTTTGATAGACGTTTTAAACAAGGTAATTTGATATAAATTATTTAGTTGTATATTTTTATAAACTGTCTTGTTAAAACTGGTGCAGAAATCATTAAACTTTTGAGCATTTTGCCAATAGGCCCATTTACAGAAGAAGCATCTGAAGCGCGAAATAAAGACTTCAGAAAAATCAGAGAACACCATACGCGTAAATTTAACCGCCTAGTGACAAACGAAGATATATTCAATAGATTCATTATATTTCCAGATCCATACTTGTCAAGCATTCGACCAGTACCAAAGAAAAATAATAAGAGACAGGTAAGTGATGATATTAGGCTTCTTCTCTTACCTGATAGTATTGGACTGAATAAAGAAAATATTGAATTTGTCGATGATATGAATATGGTGGATTCCGATTTTTCTGATATTGACGATTAATTTTATTTCTAGTTTATTTAGTATTTATTTATTTATTTTTGTTGATGTAAATTTTTACTATGTTTAGTTTTAAAATAGAAGTTTATTTAGTTTATAAATAATTATGTCCTGAATATTGTCCTGGATGTTTATCTATATTTGTATTTTTTATAAAATATAGTATCGTTGAGTTAGTATCCCACGACACAAGTTCACATCTTAGTGTGGGGCTAGCTCAATCTGTGTGATCTATCCCTATATATTTATTTATTTATTTCCAGTGAATAAATTGAAATAGAATTAAATTTGAAATGAATTATTTTATTGTTTCAGTGTTGTAAACAACATTTATTTAGTAAAAAAAGGCTAAATTCGTCATAAATAAATGTACTTAATATTTAATAAAGACTGTGTTCAAAGAAATCGTGAAATAAATTAGCATAATTTCCGTATAGAATTTCTCAAAGTTTGACTTCTACCTACGACCAAAGCGGCGCGCATGGGTACGTATATTATACCTTGTAGGTATCGACTATAGTAGGACAACACGCCATGTAAGCGGCAAGGTGGCAGCTCTATGCAGTCGCGAGAAAAAAATAATTTAATATTTTTTTTCTCCGGATCGACGAACTCTTTAATAACGTAACCTGCATGATTATACATGTCAATAAGTCCAGAAAATTATCGAGTATAAAAATCAGCACTAATGCCACTTTCGTTTTCTATGTGTATGGAACGCGAATTTCAGACCACTGTGCGCTGGTCTGATGATGGAGTCCGAAGAGGTGGCCATAGGAACTCTTAAACTAAGGTACACCAATCGTATTTGGGCTCATTTAGTTTGTTTTGTAAACACTTTACAGTGGATTGGTTTAAGACGAGGACTCAAATGTTTGGTACCTTCGCTCGGCAAAGGACTGATCAAGTGCGCGCAAGGGATAGCGCTTTGCGGTTTAGCCCGTGAATGATGAGATAGGAGATAGTCTCGAGTCGCTCAAAGAAAAAAACGTAAGCGCCAAATTCGTTATTTCTATCTATACATTTAATAAAACAGTAAAAATATTTTGTCTGTACATTTAGAATTTTTGACTGAAATGGATAGAGGGACACTTAAAAAGAATAATAGAAAGCAAAAAATGTTTTTTCGAATTTCTTGTCTGTCTGTCTGTCTGTCTGTCTGTCTGTATGTATGATCACGATTATCTCCGAAAATACTGAACCGATTTACGTTAAACTTTCACCAATTGCTTTGTTTTAACACAGCAAAACATTTAAAGTTTGTTTCATCAAAATCGGTTCATTAAAAAAAAAGTTATCGTCATTTGAATGAACTTAAGGCATGAGTTTGCCTGCAAACATATAGCAAAATAAAATAAAATAATAGATAATAGTGACATAAAAAAATTGAAATCCAAAGTCAATTCATCATCATTATACGACAGCATTATACCTATCCATACTTTCCATAGTAATCCATACTAAAGAAAAGGAGAAGCTGACTGACTGACTGACATTTCAACGCAGGGCCTAAACTATAAGGGTTAGGAACTTGAAATTTTGCACAGGGGTTCCTTTTATAACGTAGGGGAGGCACTAAGAAAGGTTTTTTGGAAATTCATCTCCTAAGGGGGTAAAATGGGTTGCAAAATTAGTATGAAACTTTGTCGTTTTTGAATTTATTCGAATGAAATTCAGCATGAAGGTTCTTTACTGAAAGGTATGAAACACAAGTAAAATATTTTACTCAAAAATCATCCCTTAAGGGGGTAAAACAGGGGTGCAAAGTAAGCATGAAACTTTGCCATTTTTGAAGTTAGTCGAATAAAATTCAGCATGAAGGTTCTTTACTGAAAGGCATGAAACACGAGTAAAATATTTTTCTCATGCAAAGTTAGTATGAAACTTTCCGTTTTTCAAGTTATTCAATTGAAATTCAATATTAAGGTGTTTCATTGAAAGTCATGAACTAAAATGTATTCCGGGTAATTCTACTGTTTCTGAGAAATCGACACTTACGCGGGCGGAGCCGCGGGCCAAAGGCAAACCTGACTTATATATCAACGCACAGCCGAAACTACTGTGCCCAGAAACTTGAAATTTGGCACAGGGATTATTTTTATGATGTAAATGAGCACTAAGAAAGGATTTTCAGAAAATCAAAGGGGGTGAAGTTTTATGGAATTTTCTCATTTCTGGACTTAGAAGTTTGAAAGTAGGTACAAGTTCTCAATTAAAATTAAAAAAGATCTGTTTAGGTGAACCAGACGACATTCTCCCTTGAAGGGGTAAATAGGGGGTACCTAAAGGTTGTATGGGATTTTTCCATTTCTAGACTTAGAATATAAAAATAGGTATGTAAGTTCTCGATTACAATTAAAAAGATCCTTAAGGGGCAACATGGGCAAAATCCCTTCCTTAAGGGCTAAAGATATGCTATGCAGGTGAAATGTATTAAATTCCACCTTAAGGGGAAAAAGCAGAGGGGGAGGGGTTTGTATGGAATTTTTATCATTTCTACTGTTTCCAAGGGAACGATATAAACGCGGGCGGAGCCGCGGGCAACAGCTAGTTTTATATAAAATCAGACCGGTTAATTGTATTTTCATATTTACATTTTGATGAATTACTAATAACCTATCTTTTAGTCTAAAAATCATTATTTCATTCGTCGCATTTGAGCTACAATAACAAAAACTCTGCGAACGAAGACCATTTTTCAAAAAATATTTCTATCGAGAAAATTTTATCAAAACGTGTTTTCATCTTCAATTTTTGGAGATGAAATAGACAAAAATCGTATTACTTAGATTTGAAACTCCTAATTTAAGTATTTTGCGAGATAAATAAGGTTTAGAACGACCTTATTTACAGTGGTATCGCCTTAATAAAAGTTTATAACAAAAATTTACTTTTTGCAAAAACAAATTTTAGGTTGGATATTTAGGAAAGGAATACAAGGTATTGTTTCTTCATAGGTTGTTCTTCTTCTTCGTTTCGAGTCGTAATGTCTTTTTAATACTTAGTAATTTTGCCCAATATGTGGCCACGGCCATTGCCCTGTCATTAGCCTCCTCTAGATCCTTTTGTGTGCAGTGAGGTATTTAGGGCACGTCAAAAGGTAGCTCATAGATTGAACATCGCCGCAATCGCATGTGCTGTTCCCGGAGAAACTCAACCAAACCCGGTTTACACGGCAACTCCCTACACTAGCCCGGAGTAGGTTCAGCGACTTACAGACTGCCCAGGGGATATTGCTACCCGGTGTAAGTTTTTCGGCTAGCGTTGAGCTTAAGCATCATTATTTACAATCAACCTCTTCTTCATCGTCACTTACCATCAGGTGAGATGGGAGACAAATGCCTAATCCAACATTTAGTAAAAACTAGCTGTTGCCCGCGGCTCCGCCCGCGTTAGTGTCGATCCCTCGGGAACAGTAAACGGACCTGAAAACCTACAAATTTCATCCAAATCAGTTCAATGGTTGAAGCGTAAAAAGACGACAGACAGAGTTACTTTCGCATTAATAATATTAGTATGGATAGGTATAATGCCGTAGTATAATGATGATGAATTGACTTTGGATTTTAATTTTCCTGTCACTTGTATATTTTTTTTAAAGTGCTATTCACGGTGAAATTTTTATCGTTACCAATCATCCATACAAAAGAGTCCCGCTGCCCGTTTGTATGGGAATGTCGAATTTTTTTTTTGAGTTCTCAGTATTGTTCCCATAGGAAAAGTTGTTCATTTTGATGGTCTGAGTCACCCCTTTAAGGGTCCAAAACGATCAAAATTTCAGCATGTATATTTGCAAGGCATGAGGCCTTGAGTTCATTCAAATGACGATAACTTTTTTTTTAATGAACCGATTTTGATGAAACAAACTTTAAATGTTCTGCTGAGTTAAAACAAAGCAATTGGTGAAAGTTTGAAGTAAATCGGTTCAGTATTTTCGGAGATAATCGTGATCATACATACAGACAGACAGACAAAAAATTCGAAAAATTTTTTTTGCTTTCTATTATTCTTTTTAAGTGTCCCTCTATCGATTTCCGTCAAAAATTCAAAATGTACAGACAAAATATTTTTACTGTTTTATTAAATGTATAGAAAACGTCCTTTCAAAAATAACATCAGTTTTATGATCACCTCCTTAGACTGTTTGAAAGAATAAAGTTTGCGGCGTATGTGTATGTGTACTAGCTTTTACTCGCGGCTACGCCCGTATTAATGGTGATCCCTCGGAAACAGTAGAATTTCCCGCAATGAATGGTCCTTCCCTATGTCCTTCCCCGGGTTTCAATCTACCTCCATACCAATTTCATCCAAATTGGTTCAATGGTTGAAATGTGTAAAGGTGACAGACGACAAACAGGCAGACAGAGTTATCTACTTAAGCATTTATAATACATATAAGTATGGAAGTATGATTCCTATGGCGCGCTCTATAATCAACATTTTACAATTGGGTGCAATCAGGATTTTTGATGTTTCTGGTGTTCCTGAAGAACTCTTAGTACTTATCTCATAAAAATAGTGTTTTACTGACATTAGTCTCTCTATCCGATTTAAACTGCCCTTTGCAAAGGTATTCCTGAAACGTCACTATACCCTGGGTTTAATTACGTTCAAACAAATTCATTCTCCACCTGGTCTCTCTCCCTCGTCGATACTGCTGCATCCGTTGAGGCTGCAGCAATATCGGCCATCGTCGACCAACATCTAGGTTTCACTGATGATGCCTCGTGTAGAGGCGAAACACGTGTCGCGCTCGCGAGCACGACGGCCGATATTGCTGCAGCCTCAACGGATGCAGCAGTATCGACCAGGGTTGCATGCATCAACTATTGGTGGCGGGCATGAATGGACTAACAGTAGTGGGTGGGCGCTGGCCAGCAATAGTTTGCATGAACTAACTGGTGGCGGAAGCACGCTAAGTAAATTGTCTCAAAGTAAATGTAGTTTGACTTCCGCAAAGTAACACCTGAATCTATGAATTACACGTTATTATTTATTATTTATCTAGTTAAATACAATTCTTATTATTGTGTTGCATAGTGAGAGCTATAACTGTACAGGTATAGCTATGTGCGTCATCTTAACGTCATACGAATATCAATTATTAAAATTATCATGAGTGATTCATTTACTTATATCGGAATTATTAGCGGATCTATGTGTACCTAAATAAGCAATTAAGCGCGGATTTCTATCTGTAAATTCTTTGACGAAGCATATTGCTGATATTTTTTGTAAGTTTTGACGAAGCTGATGAACCGTTGTAGCTCTTTGTCGTTTGTTGTTTGTACACTACGCGGCAGAACCGAAGCGATTGAATGCATTAGCGGCCTTTATCCTGTAGTGGATTAATTAGGCTTGTAAAGAAGAAGAGAAGAATTTATGAAGGTTATAATTGGCTTACGATAAACATAGCCCTAAAAATAAATTTTTTAGATGTAGAGGTACTTATTACTTGCATTTCTCGTGTTCGTCTTTGTCATCAGCATGCAGCCCAGTTATAGCCTATCTTATTCGTCATCGCCACGAAATTCCGGACGGCGTTGGAAAGTAATAGTGAGTGCTCCAGTTTTGCCGCCATCCCGGTCGACGACCCTGCGGAATACCGCTTGTGATCGCAACGGTCGCCATGTTTCCATTGACCAAGTCATGGAAGACTGATATTCGCATTCATAACCTACCTAAAGCTTTTATTGTTTGTTTGTTTGAATTGAAAAGGCTCCGAACCGAACTGAACAAATTTGAAAATGATCCCTATAAACATAGGATTAAATATCTACCCATATAGGCCTTACCCTTCAAAAATAGCATAAAATTAACTTTTTCCAAAAACCTACACAAGTATTCCTATACAGGTGAAATTTAACTCAGACCACGAATCTGAACAACTTTCACTATGGGATCAACTCCGAAATTGATTAAAAAAATCTGCTGTTCCAAAGATTTTCTTTTTTATGAAAGAGCACATATTTTTTTCACGATTTCGAATTTGGTCCTATAATGAAAGTTGTTCAGATTCGTGGTCTGAGTCACTTCTTATGAATTAAATTTCACCTGTATAGGCAGAGGTGAATACTTGTGTAGGTTTTGTGTTTTAGAAAGGGAAATGGAATACCTAGGTATGTAGCGATCTGGCGCACTTTGCAGTTTGGCCTCATGGTGTCTGAGTTATCAGACACCATGAGGCCAAATAGCCTGTACTTACCATCTGTTGCCTATCTGTCGCTCGTTCCGTGAGCCCGAAGGGCTTCCGATTTTTTTCCGATTGTTTAAAAACACTGTTTTTTATTATTAGTTTTAAAAGTATAACAGAAAGAAAGTGTAACACTTCAATCTGTTTTCGAACATACCGGTTCATAAGTGTTAATAACTGTTACAGCCAATAAGGTTTAAATTGGCATAATATTGTTGGTCCCTCCCTATTCATGGGATTTCAGAGTTTCAAAATGTTTCCTCCCTAGGTTTGGGAGAGGTTTTAAAATTGAAAAAAAATTGGTCACTTAGGTATGAATACTTTCCTGCCGGCCTATTTGCTAACTTAGTGTCCAAAGGTTTTATAGTCACTTCAAAATACATTGCGATTTACGTTTTTATTTAATATACTCGTAACTATTTTTATTTAATATATATAAAAGGCAATGTATTTTGAAGTGATTAAATGTGATATTCAATTTCATGAGTAACAGGATTCGCTGTTTATTTTCTATATAATAAAACGGCGCGTTTGAATTCTGTGACTATGACACGCAACTACACTAGATACTTAATCTATAGTGTAAATACAAGCGCGCGCGTGTGGACGGCGCTGATCAAACGCGTGACTCTGTAATCAGCCTTAGATAGCTATATCTCTTATTATTTAAGGAAATCGACTTACAAATTTTCTTTTTTGTTTCAGATCTCAATCCAACTACACCAAAATGTCTGACGCGGTAAGGATTTTTTTATATCAATATTAACCACTTTAATAAAATTATATAAGGTCAATTTAAATTAAGCGCAAATATTTTAAATACTGGCACCCATAAACTCTAGAAGAAAAAAAATGTGCTTTAGAAAAAAAAATAGACACGCTCGTTTTCGAGATATCTGGACCTAAACATTAAGAAAAACGGACGAAAAAACACCCTGTATACAAAATACCACTTTCTTGGTCAACAACTTTACTATTATCAATATTGAATTAAGTCACTCAGACGTCGAAGATCAAAACAGTTGATTTATCGACGTGAATAAAATTAATATTTTCTATAAAAACAACAATAAAAACTAGCGTGTCGATTTCTTAAAATTTCTTTGACGTCGTATAAGACCAAGCCCTTAATATACACGGTGAAATTTTGATCGTTCTGGACCCTTACAGGGGTGATTCAGCCCATCGATATGAACAACTTTTCCTATGGGACTAATGCTGGGAACTCAAAAAGAAATGGGCAGTTCCATACAAAAAATTTCGGCCGCCCGGTCAAAATGTATGGGAACGTCAAAAATATTTTTGAGTTTCTAGCATTGGTCCCACAGGAAAAGTTGTTTATATTAACGTGCTGAATCATCCCTTTAAGAGTCCAGAACGATCAAAATTTCACCGTATATATGTTATTCGTAGATTTAAGATCTGTTGTTAACTTGTTAGAGGAGTCAGTTTTATCTGCCCCCGACTGTACCTAGGTACCTATATTCCTGCATTGTTGTCAAAACTCTCTTTTTAATTTTTAACTTTTTTGAGCTGATTTGATTTTGCATGTTAGTTATGTTAGCTTTAAGTATTTGAACGAATGTTTTAAAAATGTGCCTAATAAACCGTTTCCATGTTGGTCTGGGAGAAAAGAAAAACCGACAGGTGCGAGTCGGACTCGCGCACATTGGGTTCCGTAACATTACTATACAAACGGCAAAAAAAAACATGTCATGGGAGCCCCACTTCAATACTCATTTTAATAATTTATTAAAGAGAATGTATAACTAATATTCTGTAATTATTTTAAGCGTCCACCTGTTGCCGTTATCAATATCAAACAAAAACTAGCAAAAAATAAAAAACACGTTTGTTGTATGGGAGCCTCCTTAAATATTTTACTCTGGTTTTTAGTATTTGTTGTTATAGCGGCAACAGAAAAACATCATCTGTGAAACTTTTCAACTGTTTAACTATCACGGTTCATGGGATACAGTCAGGAGTGCTATTTTTGAAATGATGCCGTTCGTAAACGAGCGATTTTTCCATACAAAAATCGCTCGAAGACGAGTGTCACACTTTCAAAAATAGTACCCCTGGTGACAGACGGACAGCGGAGCGAAATTAATAGGGTCCTGTTTTTACCCTTTAGGTACGGAACCGTAAAAACATAGAGTGTACTAGCTGCTTCTCTTCCCGCACAGACCGTAGAAGCCGGCCGAGGAAATAGGCGAAAATTTTAGAACTCAAGTTAACAGACGATGCGGCTAGCCACCCATTACTATTTTGGTTCCTTTTTCACCTATACGACCATACACTATATGTAATCTTTCATATATAAAACTGACTTCAATCAAACTACTGAACTGATTTTAATGAAATTTAAACGGGACCAATTTGTAAGGAACATAAAAAATATATTTTTAAATCCTTACTAATATTACAAATGCGAAAGTGAATTTGTTTGTTTGTTTGTTACGCTTTCACGAAATTTTGCATACAAGTTCTCTGGAGTACGGAGAAGGACATAGGCTACCTTTTATCCCGGTAAAAAGTACTATTCCCGAGGGATCGACATTGACGCGGGCGGAGCCGCCGGCGAAAGCTAGTAGGTTCATAAATAAGTAATTGCGAAAATATATAAACATTAGAAAATAAAAAATACAACCGAATTGATAACTCTTCCTTTATTTGAAGTCGGTTATAAACAAAAAATATTAGATAACCAATTACCAGCCTTCTATGCTATAACTAGCGACCCTGACCCCGGCTTCGCACGGGTGCAATGTACATATAAACCTTCCTCTTGAATAACTCTATCTATTAAAAAAAAACCGCATCAAAATCCGTTGCGTAGTTTTAAAGATCTTAGCATACATAGGGACGGACAGACGCGGAAAGCGACTTTGTTTTATACTATGTAATGATATGATTTACCCATAGAAGTAGGTATGAAGTCTCGACGCCATTTTTTTAAATCTATGAATTAACCTAAACTACACATCATATCAATAGATTAAAAGAAAGATTAATGTTTTAAAAAATAAAATTTAGTAAATTAGGATTATCTTGATATGATAAGAACAATAAAGCAGAGCTCAACTAGTCTATAGATATCGTATCTATATTAATCAGTTATTCAGGTTCAAGGGTCAAGGAAAGTCAAAGTCAAGCTGATTTGTAAACCTATTTGCTGAAATGTCCCTATAGGTATATTTATTTATTTAATCCTATATTGATTTGTTATGGAAAATTAATCGACATATAAATAATTCTAAACTAAAACTTGAATTAAAAATAAAATCAAATTAAATAAATAAATAATAATTTTATTAAAATATGGATGCCAAATCGCTGCGGTCTGCTGTGCTGGCAGGGTGCCCAAAAGGCTGGCGGCATTTCCTCGCTGGATGGCCAGACTCAGTCTTTGCCCGAAATGCGCGCCTGCCCTTAGGTCACCGGAAATGTATAGTATAGTATAGTAAAAAAAAGTGTCGATTAGGCGTGCGGAGATCTCTTATGGTAATGGAAATGGACACCCCAAAAGAATAACAAATGATTGAGAAATTCGGTATGATTTTATTTGATTGCCCAAGCAATGAAATAAAATCATACCGAATTTCTCAAAAATTCTTCGAAAATGTCAATAAAAGCGGCCAAGTGCAAGTCGGACTCGCCCATTAAGGGTTCCGTAGCATACGGACGGAGAGACAGACATGACGAATCCATTAGGGTTCAGTTTATTGCTATTTGGCTACGGAACCCTAAATAGGTGTCTATAAAGTCGGTTTACGCACGATAATTTTACGTAATAACGGTGGAAAAGAAACATGCGTCACAAGCCGAACGCTTAGGCCGATCGTGCCTCTCTATCGCTTGTTCCGCGCTCTCGCTTACACACGGAACGTGACACTTTCTCGTGCGTGCAGCCGGCGTCCATCGATTTATTATACGTTATCACGTCTCCGTGTCGCAGTGGTTAACATGCCACCCTGCGACACGAGGGTGCCCGGGTTCGATCCCCGATCAGGCCAAGATGGAAAATGATCTTTTTCAGATTGGCCTGGGTCTTGAATATTTATCTATGTATTTGTTATAAAATATAGTATCGTTGAGTTAGTATCCCACAACACAAGTCTCGAACTTACTTTGGGGCTAGCTCAATCTGTGTGATTGGTCCGTATTTATTTATTATTTATAATTTTAAACATTGTCAATGTTTCGTTCCAGGAATTCAAGCAAGTCGCCGACTCCGTCAGGAACTGGAAGACCAAGCCGGCGGACAGCGAGAACCTGGCTCTCTACTCCCTGTACAAACAGGCCACCATCGGAGACGTCAACATCTGTAAGATTTTCCAGTAGTCTTTTATATTTTCTTCCACGCTGGCCTGGGAGAACAGAAAAAAACGTAGAGTGTAGCGGCTCATCATCATCATAGTAGGTGACCCGGTCTATCGACCATGCACGCCCTGGTGTCAGAGTTCTTCGGAACCGCCTCTCGGCCTCTGACGTGGTTCCTTTAACGACTACCAGATGGCAGCCGGGACCAACGTCTTTACGTGCCTTCCGAAGCATGTAATCATCTTTATTATCAGACAATCAGGTGATTCAAGCCTGCAATGTCCTAACCAAACTGGAAACAACTAAACAAAGTATGCTTCCGGTGGGAATGGAACCCACGCCCCCGAGTCAACAGGCTAACGCCTTAACCACTGGACCACGGAGCTGCTTCTCTTCCTGCGCTGATCGTAAAAGCCGATCGAGGGAATGGGCGAAAATCTGAGCAACATGTAAGTAGGCGGTGCGGCTAGCAACCCATCACTATTCCGATTCCGTTTTTCACTTACACGCCCACCAACATGCTAAACGTGGCTTTTAGGTCCTAGGATCTGTCTACCCCGCAAAGGAAAAAGACGTGATAGTGTAACGTATATTTTATTTAAGAGGCCGTTCAAGTATTACGTAAGCAGATCGGCTATCCTATTCCTAACCCCTTCCCCCCTCCTGTAGCAAAAGGCAGCTCTTCTTTTTAATGATACGTAATTAATTTTGTGAAAATAATTCACAAAATTATTGTCTACTAGCTTTCGCCCGCGGCTCCGCCCGCGTCAATGTCGATCCCTCGGGAATAGTACCTTTTCCCGGGATACAAGGTAGCCTATGTCCTTCTCCGCACTCCAGAGCACTTGTATGCAAAATTTCATGATGATCGGTTCAGTAGTTACGGCGTGAAAGCGTAACAAACAAACAAATAAACAAACAAACTCACTTTCGCATTTATAATATTAGTATGGATATGGATTTTGCGTAATGTTGCTAACGTCATTACCACGTAAACCTTACCTCCCCCTTTCATCAAAGAGAAGCCTAGAGACCCCCCCTTTTGCTACTAATGTAATATTTGAATAATCCCCCATCATTTAAATTCAATATTATTAAATAATATTTTACATATTATATATTCAAAGTATTATTTCTCTGTCAAAAACTAATTAACTTAGTATTGGCTAGCTCCGTGGCGCAGCGGTCAACACGCCAGCCTGCGACACTAGAGTGCCCGGGTTCGATCCCCGGCCAGGTCAAGATGGAAAATGATCTTTTCCAGATTGGCCTGGGTCTTGGATGTTTATCTATACCTATATGTATTTAACACAAGTCTCGAACTTACTTTGGGGCTAGCTCAATCTGTGTGATTTGTTCATATATATTTATTTATTTATTTAAGTAAACATTTCTTTCCAGCCGAACCCAGTGGCCTGGTAGAGAACGCCAAGTTCAAGGCATGGTCTGGTCGCAAAGGCATCTCCCAGGACGACGCTAAGCAGCAGTACATCGACCTGGCCAAACAGCTGCAGTCCAAATACGCCTAGTTTAAGATTTATTTAATATTTTTATTTATATAAGTGTCCATTTTATGCATTACGTACAAGTATTCATTTTATGCATTATGTTTAAGGTATTTTATTAAATAATTTATATAAAAACAGTATTTTATTTCCGTATAAGTAATACTGACATCTTGTTATTATGGCACGTTAGTACTAATATTAATTTTTTGATTATGGTACAAATTAGGAAAGTATAATGTTAGGAATGTGGACGGAGTCACAGCAAAATCTAAATGATTGAGTAAGCGCGAGTCGCGATTTTTGTGTGGAACAATCGCTCGTTTACGAATTGTGTCATTTCAAAAATAGCCCTCCTGCCCCGGTGACGGGACGGTTGGGAGAAAATCCGTCAGGATTATCTAATAATTAATTCATCGACCCCGGTAGATAGCACAGATCAAGTATCATCTACCGCGATGTTACATCTAGAAAATGACGTCAGTTTTGGAATCCAAGATGGCGAATGCGATATTTTATAAAAGGCGCGCGGATTTGAAAGATCTTCACCCCTAAAAACATAGAAAACGACACCCATGTCGATTTTTCTAGCGTCTCCGTCTCAGCTTGGGCAAAAATTCGCTCGTATGTCCCGCTGTCCGGTCCTTTTCCTCTACAGGTCGCATTACTCAACCGATTCTTGTGAAATTTTGTGACTCGGCATATAGTTCTTTGTGGATACGGTTTCTGGTCAATTTTCAAAATGCTGAAGTTGGCACAAAAGCCCTTAGGTTACTATCGCTATGACCATTGTGGGTTTTTTATGATTTCTATAGGACGGCAAACAAGCAAGCGAGTCACCAGATGGAAAGCGAACACCGTTGCCCATGGACACATGCAGCACAAGAGTGTGACAGGAGCGTTGTCGGCCTTTCAAGGAATTGGAGGGAGGATATTGGATGGGGGAAGGACGGGCCTCCGGCTCTCTCACCGAACGAAGTATAGAAGCGGTAAAGCTTCTAGTCATACGTCAAATTTCTGTGAGAGTGTGGTACTTCCTCGGACGAGTCGGCCCATTCATGCTACTAGCAAAATTAATTTTCGATGCTCGGTCAACTGTCATGGTGCGGCGTGATAAGATTTACTTTGCGCTATAGGTTGTTCGCCTTGCTGCGTCGTCTATGATCAAAGCAGCGGACCAGGGACTTAGTTCGTCGAATCAATAATATGAATTAGGTACAGGTACAGGAAACTTCAACTTTACTTGATAAAGTATACCAAGTCGCCTCGGCATTGTTCCATGGCGCAGAATAGAGCAACCTACCTCCGACTCAAACCGAATGAAATCTAATTGAAATAACGAATTCAGTCCTACTACATAAGATTTGATGTACGAAAACAACAGGACTCGTTCTGTCTTGCTCATATTAAGGAGCGGCGCCCGCCTCAGTGAACTCCAGACATGGCGCGTATGCATCAGCCAATAGGAGACGGATATTTTCGCGCCATTAAAAAAAAATATTTCTGTGCAGGTATGCACATCGGTGTAACTTATAAAAGTGATACTTAGTACAACGCGTATATGGCATTACAAACAGTACATTAGCCAGAATCTAAAAAGACGTCTAAACTAGTTTCATATCCTTTATTTTTTCTTTTCTTCAGCCTTTTTTTGTCTTTAAGGTGTAGGCCTCCATCAGATTATGCCACTTCACAACCGCTGTTCTTTTGATGTCGTCGTCAGTTTTCAAGACATCTGAACCAGGGTGAACAGCTTAGGGGAGATTGGATCTCCTTGCCTGACACCTCTTTATTGATTTTTTTAATTTTATTTTGTTGTTTAAGCAGCAATAGATATGCACATTTTGTGAATATTTCGAGTATTACGGTTCAATAGATACAGCCCGGACTGGCTGTGGCAGGCGGACGGACAGACATTCAAGGCATCGTAATAGAGACCCGTTTTTACCTCTTGGGTACGGAACACTAAAACGATAATTAGATACAATTCAAAGCACTGTTATTCAAATCAAACAAAAAGCACACAAGAACATTTAATCCAAAAAGTTTTGATGGATAGAATGTTTAAAGAACATGATTTTTGTAGGGTTTTGCACACATTTTTTTCCCATGTCTGGGTTTTTGTCAAGTAGAGGTGATCCCGCAAGGAGTAGCAATGCACGACGCGGCAAACTATTCTTTGTATGTTCGATTAAACTTTGTAGGAGCTACAATGAACGTTTCTGCACTGCAAAATTTGCCATGCCACGCAGTTCCATTGCAATTTGCACTGCAAATTGCATGACAGCGTGGCACGGCACAACAAGTTTTAGGCGCCAAACTGACGAGCAGCACTACTGTCGACCAGTCAACTGTCAGCGACAGCAAGCTGTCGACATCTGCCGTAGGCTTTATCGACAGCTGCATTTGTATCTGTCGATTGCTTGCAGTAGACTGGTCGATTGCAGTGCTGCTCGTGCGTTTGGTGCCCGTCTGCAGCTGTCTGCCGTAACGCGTTGCTGCCGTCACGATAATAAATTTTGTATTCTCGTTGCTAATTGCCAAGTTTCCCAACCTACCTTGAACATTGTACTCACACAAAATCTATATTATTTCTGTAATAAAACGACGGAAAATTTACTTGTGTCCCATATATGAAAGCAAGAAAAATGTTTCTTTTTGGTACATAACATAACAATCCATGTACCATGTAACATGTACAACATGTAAGATGTGTTAATAAAGTGATGTACCAAAATGGCCTCCACTCAGCATTAGGCCCCTCATTCCCACTGGGAATTCTGCGGTCGGTAAGGGTCCTCATTGGGGCGTGGGCAAGACATGTTTCGCGAAGTCTTGTGGCTCTTTTTCGCAACGGGTCGCGGACGGACAAACATGGAGAAACTATAAAGGATCCTTGTTTATTATGGAACCCTAAAAAGCTCGCTACATTTTGCGCGAAGCTCCTTTTGGCTCTTTTTAGAGTTCCGAGGAACCCTTATAATTTCGCCATGTCTGTCCTTCTATCCGTCGGCGGTTTTACTCAGAGACTATAAGTACTAGAGAGCTGTAATTTGGTATGGATATGTAATATGTATATTAACCATGCCGAAAAAATGGTAAAACAAAATCTTGAAAAAAATTTTTTTTTTGTGTACGTCCTACTACCTATACATGTAAGAAGGGGAGTAAATTTTTTTTTCGTGACTGTCCCAACGTGTGGGAAAAAAAAATATTAAAAACTTTAAAATATAACAGTAAAAGAACTCAAAATTTAAGCTAAAGTGTTGCCCGCCCGAGTGGCATAGTGCCAAGAACACTAACTCAACCATAACTCAACATACACGCTAACTGCATTACCCCGCTGAATCGCAATTGCAGTTCTCTGCTCGAGGAAAGAGCCTCTTGTCACCAGCGGCGGCGGGCGTCGACATCGACAAGCTAGGGAGCTAACTCCTTATAGATTGTTTTAATACCCGTAAAAAAATCTATAAGGATCTATAATATCCCATGGGCCGAATTTTTTAAATTGTATAAAGATCAGCTGTTCTATGTATACATACAATACACACATAAAACCTAGGTATAACTATGAGTAGGTATTTAAAATCCATCAGAAATGTTGAAAACTAAATAGTACAGGCGGATTCAAGCGATTATCCCTTGTTCATATCTGTGGATTATCCAAAGATTTAAATAATTGAACTATCAACTGAATGCATCGTTTTTACAGTTTTCAGAACGAAAGAACGCTTTTATTCTTCTGTTTGACAGATGTAATTGTCAATTTGACAGTTCGTGATTAGTTTGGAAGTTTTTTTTGATGCTATTTTTTCTAATTAATCAGATAATTAATTATCGCACCACGTAGCCGCAGTAGAGAATTGTATGATATCAATTATTGTTCGCGCTTGAATAATTTCTCCGGTGTACAGACTTCTGCGCTGCGAGCTGCGAGGTTCCAAAGAGTAACTCACTGTTTGGTTAGTTCTCAATCAGTGGCCGTGGAGTGTGGTCGCGTTAATTTCTTCCAGTAAGTTAGTGTCATTGCAGATATTTCATGATAGTTTACATCAAAAAACTTATTAAATAATAGCCTTGATATTTAATTTGTACATAAGTAATTTCTTTGTTAATTGGAAATCCTGTTTCGTAGAGGTTAAGGGGATAATGAACTTGTGACGTAAATATGTACCGTATTTTCTGTACGATAATACCAATGCCGCTATGCATTGCCGGTACTTTTACTTTTAAATGTCTTTTTTGTGGTTTTAGGTCATCTAGAGTGCTGTGATCTTCCAATCCAACATGTCTCTCCAGGAGGTAAGATTTTAGTTTTTATTATCTCTGTTTAATGTGTGAATTTTAACAAATATTGGTAGTAAGCTAAGTGACATCAAGGTCAAATAATACAATGGTTGTACCATTGCCCCTCATTGTACTTGAAGACATGATTTTCAAATTAAGATTATAATTTTATGAGTGAATTTTCCATCTCTCTTTATTATTGCATCAGCATTTTACATGCTAATAGGATATTGTAGTTAATTCTTAATATATTTATTTTACCTAAGCAAAGTAGATATTTTAAAAATGAAATGAGTAAAAAAATTGGAGAATGTTGTTAATAAATTGTATCAATTAATTTTTTGCATAATACACTAATATTAATATATAGGTGAGCTCTGTGGCGCACTGGTTAACACACCAGCCTTTGACACAAGGGTGCCCGGGTTCGATCCTGGTTAGGTCATGATAGAAAACAATGTTGTCTTGGATGTATATCTATATAAGTATCTATTATAAAATATAATATTGTTGATTTAGTATCCTACTACATAAGTCCACAACTTACTGTGGGGCTAGCTCAATTTGTGTGATATGTTCCTATATATTTATTTATAGTATTGTCTGCATACTGCAAATTTATTTATTATATATAATTATAATCATCATAATTATGTATAATTATAATCATGTATAATTAAAATCATCTTAAACACCTTCAGATGGGGACTTGATTGTGATTTCTTCTATGTTCAATAACACTAGAAACCCGCCCTGGCTTTGCATGGGTACAATGTAGATACTAATATGGAGAAGTAAATAACACATATAAACCTTACTCTTGAATCACCCTATAAATCTGTCGAGTAGTTTAAAGATCTAAGCGAACAGACAGCAGAAGCAACTTCAATTTATACTATGTAAAGATAGATTAATGTATAAATATATATATATATTAATGTATATCTCTTGGATAGGCATGTAACATCCTCATCTTCATCGTCACTTACCATCAGGTGAGATGGGAGACAAATGCCTAATCCAACATTTAGTAAATAAAATAAAAAATGTGAATATTTATATCTCTGGACTGCCTTATGTTGTAGATTTTTTTAACTGTAAGAAACTACCGGTTTGTTTGGCTAATACACATAGTAAGTAGTCTGGAAGTTATTTTACTCAAAAACTATTTTTAGCAGAAAACGTCTCACAGACTCTTTATAAAAATGGCTTAAAACTGGGTATACTCTTTCTTCACAAATTCATTTCCATATTGACCCTGACCCTGACCCTAGTCAAAACTATTTTGCTGACCTCATTTAAAGGTATCACAAGCTTTAATTAGTTTTATCTGTCCCAATGTTTGTCTGTAATCAAATCTTGCAAGTTAAATTTGATCTACTGCCCAGTTACCGATTGAGCTGAAATTTTGCATGCATGTATAATCGGATGATTATACAATATTATGGAATTGTTGCGCTGGCCAAGTCGGAACGTGGCCAGAACTCTTAAACTAAACTAGGTACACCAACCATGTTAAGGCTCATTTGATTTGTCTTGGAAAACACACAGTATGAATTCATTTATAATAAAAGCTTGTATGCATTGGGGTCTGTGGGCAAATGATTACTTACAAATATAGTGTAGAGTTTTCCTTGTTTTTTATAACCAAACTGGAAAAATGGCAAAACCTGTTCCATACAAAAACAAACATCATTGCACCGGCTGAGAAACTTCCATCGGGTGGTAAACTACTCTGGGTAGTCTGGAAGTTGCTAAATACAGGATTTTATGGTTAACACAGTTTTCCTTCAAACCATCAAAACAGTTAGTCAAAATGAACAACTTTTCATATAAGTCCAATGGTTAAATTTTTTTTTGACATTTTCATACAAAAGTTGGGGCAAATGATTATCCCTTGGAGGTGGACAAATACTGGTCAAGGATAGTCTGCAGTATGGCCATCTTGACTTGTGAAGAAACAATTATATTTTCCTCGTTAGATTTTTTTTAATATACATACAAGTGCGGACAATTCACACAGATTGAGCTAGCCCCAAAGTAAGTTCTTGACTTGTGTTATGGAATACTAACTCAACGATACTATATTTTATAACAAATACATATCCAAGACCCAGGTCAATCTGAAAAATATCATTTTCCATCTTGGCTTGACCGGGGATCGAACCCGGGCACCCTCGTGTCGCAGGCTGGCGTGTTAACCACTGCGCCGCCACGGAGCTCGCCAAATAATTGTATTGATCTATATGTCAAATATAGCATGGATATTTTATCCTATTCATAATCAAACTTGCTTTTCATATGTGTAAGTGGCCAACACTGGTGTAAAATTTTTCAAGCTGCCTAATGACATCTGCCATAGTTTAACGACTGCCATGATGGAGGCGCTCGAGATATTTTTATGCCATTTGCGGCCACCCATCCGGCGTTGCTTAACATGCGTAAGCGCGAATGATGCGTACCCTAACTAGGCTACCGGGGTCCTCAAATTTGCAATAAGCTATCTGTACTCGGTCGGCTTATGACTCATCTAACGACTACATCGTGATGATAATGGTAGGCTTAGATTAGGCATACTAATTCTATTATCTTCAGTCACTTAATAGTAATTAAGTAATCATAGGATCTTAATTAAGGTTTTTATCTTCGTAATACAGTACAAAAGAAGATAGCACTTGCCTGACGTAAGAATACTAAATGTTAAATTTCTTATGTTGATTATATTGGGTTAAATATTCAATTTTCTTTCGTTTTCTTTAAGTGGCGCAGTTAGGACGTTTCACTTACTTAACTACTCAATAATAGTTATGCATGCAGCGTTTGACAGTAAAAAAATGTGCAATTACTTTAAGTTTTCATAAGGTTTAATTTTGTATTTGTATGTACTATTGTTGACGAACCAAACAAAGAAAAAATAGTTGAGGTTTTAATCTTCGTAATCTATACATATAATAAAACAGTAAAAATATTTTATCTGTACATTTAGAATTTTTGACTGAAATGGATAGAGGGACACTTAAAATGAATAATAGAAAGCAAAAAAATTTTTTTCGAATTTTTTGTCTGTCTGTCTGTCTGTCTGTCTGTATGTATGATCACGATTATCTCCGAAAATACTGAACCGATTTACTTCAAACTTTCACCAATTGCTTTGTTTTAACTCAGCAAAACATCTAAAGTTTGTTTCATCAAAATCGGTTCATTAAAAAAAAAGTTATCGTCATTTGAATGAACTCAAGCCATTAGTTTGCCTGTAAATATACACGGTGAATTTTTTTATCGTTTTGGACCCTTAAAGGGTTGACTCAGACCATCAAAATGAACAACTTTTCCTATAGGAACAATGCTAGGAACTCAGTAAAAATTCGACATTCCCATACAAACTAGCCGGGCAGCGGGACTCTTTTTTATGAAAACGACGATTATTTTTGAGTTTTCAGCATTGGTCCCATAGAAAAAGTTGTTCATATTGGTGACCTGAGTCACCCCTTTAAGGGTTCAAACTGTTCCTGAGGGATGGACACTAACGGCGGCGGCATAGCCGCGGGCAAACGGCAAACCAACCGAAACTGCTGCGCCTAGAAACTTGAAATTTGGTACAGGGATTCTTTTAATGATGTGAGTGAGCGCAAAGAAAGGATTTTTAAGAAATTTAACTTCTACAGGGGTAAAATTTATATGGAATTTTCTCATTTGTGGACTAAGAAGTATGAAAGTAGGTATATAAGTTCTAGGTTACAATTAAAAATATCTGTGTAGGTAAAATGGACGATATTTTCCCCTGAAGGGGTAAAATAGCGGGGTAAAGATTGTTTTGGAATTTACTTATTTATAGACTTAGAAGTAAGAAAAAAGGCAAATAAATTCACGATTACAATTGAAAAAGATGTGTAGGTCAACTGGAAAATATCCACCAGTAGGAGGGTAAAGTTTGTTTGGAAATTTTCTAATTTCTAGACTATGAAGTATGAAAATAAATAGGTATGTAAGTTCTCGATTACAATTAAAAACATATATGTGGATAAAATGCACAAAATTCACTCCACTTCTCTCACTTCATAAAGGGGTAAAATGGGAGGGTAAAGGTTTTATGGAAATTTTCTCATACTGGACTTAGAAGTATAAATAGTATCCATACTACTATAATAAATGCGAAAGTAACTCTGTCTGTCGTCTTTTTACGCTTCAACCATGGAACTGATTTGGATGAAATTTGGTATGGAAGTAGTTCTAGGCCCGGGGAAGGACATAGGGTATGTTTGATTCAAGGAAATTCTACTGTTCCCGAGGGATCGACGCTAACGCGGGCGGAGCCGCGGGCAACAGCTAGTACAGTATAATAACACAATAAGAAGATAGCACTTAAATAAATAAATATATACGGACAAATCACACAGATTGAGCTAGCCCCAAAGTAAGTTCGAGACTTGTGTTATGGGATACTAACTCAACGATACTATATTATATAACAAATACATATAGAGATAAACATCCAAGACCCAGGCTAATCTGAAAAAGATCGTTTTCCATCTTGACCTAACCGGGGATCGAACCCCACGTGTCGCAGGCTGGCGTGTTAACCACTGCGCTCAGAACAATAACTAAAGCCACTGCGCCACGGAGCTGTCAAACTTGCCTGACGTAACTGCTATAAAAGGAAAACATCAAGAATACTAGTTTTTATTTTATTAGCACCTGTTAAATTTCTTTTGCATAAGGTTTAATTTTGTATTTGTATGTACTGATGATGAACCAAATAAATAATAAAAATAGTTGAGATTTTTATCTTCGTAATTCAGTACAATAACACAGTAAGAAGATAGCACTTGCCTGACGTAACTGCTATAAAATGAAAGAAAACAACATCTGTTCAAATTTTGGACGACTTCAAAAAAAGATGATTCGACCCATGTACGGCATGTACGGATGTACGGCACTGTTTTTGTACATGTATACCAGTATTAAATACGTATAGCAAATTTTATAAGTGTGCGTCTGTATATTTGTTTGTTTGTCAGCTCATATCGCATTATATGTATACCGATTTTGGAAGTATGAAAAAAGAAATATGATGTTCAAAAAGAGATATCGATTTTATTGCAGAAAAGTATTAATCATATAATCAAAATATTTTAAATAATTATAAATAAATACTAAAACTTAATCTAAAAACTTATTATAAAATTAAAACTAACTAAACTAACTTAAAATATCTCGGGGAATCCGGCATTGTCCCGAGGATGCTGGCAGAATACATGATAAGTATAAATGAGATACATGATATTAAATGTGAATAAAAAAATTTTTCGTTCATTCATATCTCAAATACTATAAGTTCTTTAAGAAGGATAAAAACTTTTTATTGAATTAGGGATATTCCATTGGAACTTTTAGTGTAATCAGATCTAGAACAGATGCAGTGAGTACAATTACATTCTTTGTTTTGTTTTTCTTCAACATATTAATAAATAAACATAATCAAATTTTTGTCAAAAAAAAGAACATGTACCCGTTCTAATGTTAACTCACGTGTTGTATATGTGTTCAAACATAACACATACAAGTACATTTTAAAAGAGTTGCGTCATCATGAAACATGCTGTTAATCATATTGGCACATTGGTGCCCGGAAGCAAAAGCTTTTTGCCGAGACGCGCGAAATAAATGTAATTTAGAAAATTTGCTTATCACAGCGTACTTACAATGATCCGAGATATACGATTCGCTTAAAAAAGTGGCACCGGCAAAACAGCGCACTAATCGAGTTTCGGAGCTGTTTTGTCCACAGTTTCAATAAATCGCGCTAGTACTCACACGTCTCGCGATGACGAAAGTACAGTGAAATGATGCATTTCCCATGGAGGTCGTAAGAGGCGACTTAGGAAATAAAAGCATCAATGAGACTTCTCCAACCCGTCTGGCCAGCGAGGAGGGTGTAGGCCAAATCCTCGGTCAGCTCTGGCCAAGTATGGCTCCGGTAGTACAGAGAGGGTCATGCTCCTGCAGTGGAGACTAAAAAGACCTGATGGTGATGATAAAAAGCCGGACGGGCCGGACACAGTCAAATTTGGTCGGACAAGAGGTCTAAATACCTAACACTGTTCGGCTTTATCCGGCCAGATGGCAACGCTACCTAGGTCTGGTGACACACGATGAAGGTCAAGTATTATGGACTTTGTACTGAGATTCGTGTTTAGTCAAGTCATAGGGGTTTTTTGTGAATCACTTCAGTACAAATGGCCTCGATCACGTGGAGTCACAAAAACCGGAGTCACATCAATGTATTTAAGAGAGTAGGTATTTGTAAAATCTATTGCGGTCGCGCCGCGTGCCCAAACAACCCCCGCAGAGTGCGATAGAGACAACTGCAGCTCGGACCGAAAATACCTATAAAAGTACACAAAATTAACGCTTCGTAGTCCCCTGAAATTCTCCACAACATAACCGATTTAATTTATTTTCATTAAATATTTAATTTCATATCTCTATGTCCAGAAATGAGAAAATTTCCATAGAAATTTTACCCCCCATATTACCCCTTTACACGAGAATTTTGTCAATTTCACCTACACAGATCTTTATTAATTGTGATACTTTTAACTTATATACCTATTTCATACTTTGAAGAGTAAATTCCATATAAACTTCACCCCCCCCCTTTCCTATTTCACCCCTTTAGGGGTTGAATTTCTAAAAATCCTTTTTTATTGCACACTTGCATCATAAAAGGACCAAATATCAAGTTTCTAGGTACAGGACGCGACTCCGTTCGCGTACATTTGTATGGGGGCCACATCTTATCACAACCGGAGAAAAACAATATGTAGCCTATCCTATGTCCTGTGCCTGTGTGTCTAAATATTTATTTACCAAGTTTCTAAAAATTCAGGTAATTTATTTATGAGTTATGGAGGAACATACAGAAAAGAAATTTAAAAATCGTCTATTTAGTTTCAGTATCATGTAAGAGCTTATAAACAGGATATCTCGGAAAACAAAGTACTTAACTTACTCCATGACCGACCGTTACAGATTTATTATTAGTATTGATTTTAATTTTCTTACAATGTGTCCTTATTTTATGAGGTACCTAAGTTCCATAGTTCTGGGTTTTATATATAGCTTGCATAGGGCCTTCACCTCTAACTTAGTCTTATTGGGTAGGTATTATTACAAGTACAAAGTAACCTTTTAACTTTCATAAATTAAAATGATGGGTAAAGTGTCTAATTTACATCCTCCTTGCATCGTCATCCTCTTTGTTGAGGGTCGTGCGAGATCTCTATGGAAATACTAATTTACATTCATCATTAGGTCTTTTTTTTTGGTCTCCACTGTAGGAGCATGACCCTCTCTGTACTACCGGAGCCATACTTGGCCAGACAGAGCCGACAGAGGATTTGACCTCCACTCTCCTCGCTGGCCAGACGGGTTGGAGAGGTATCATTGATGTTTATGAGCTTTGTTTAGCTTGTATTTCCTAAGTCGCCTCTTACGACATTCACTGGAAGACTTGGAGTGGTGCTATTCTACTATACAGAACTATGGAACAAAAATGGAAATTTACATTACATTATACTAAGTCCAGGGTTTAGCCATAGTTAGTTTAAAAATTATATAAACGTTTCTCCTCATGTTAGTTTAATCAATAATTATTTAACTATATACGTGATTAATTTTATTGAACATAAATTTTACTTTACAATTTGTTGTTAATGACTGTGGCTTGTAAATAAAAACCAAAGTTTACGATTGGTAGTTAATATGATACCGAGTTCTTCGACTAAGCAACATTGGATGTGTATCTATATATGTATTTGTTATAAAATATAGTATCGTTGAGTTAGTATCCCACCCATAACACAAGTCTCGAACTTACTTTGGGGCTAGCTCAATCTGTGTGATTTGTCCGTATATATTTATTTATATTTATTATTTATTTATTATTCGCATTAAGGTGTATTCATTCGATATTCAGATTCAATTTGCTAATTTCGTAAAGTTTATTGGGGCTAACTCAATCTGTGTGATTTGTACGTATATATATATATATATATTTTTATATTTATAACTAGCTTCTTCTGATTAATTAGTATAGATGAATAAATTTTCCCCCGTTTTAAAAACATTTTTTATTGATGCTTCGCTCCTATTGGTCGCAGCGTAATGTTTTATAGTCTAAAAGCCTTCCTCAATAAATGGACTATCCAACACAAAAAGAACTTTCCAATTTGAACCAGTAGTTCCTGAGATTAGCGCGTTCAAACAAACAAACAATCAAAGAAACAAACTCTTCAGCTTTATAATATTAGTATAGATGAGATGACAACGTTGATCTGCTAAAACAATCATTTGATTTGCACAGTACATACCTACGTATATGTATTAAGACGACTTTGATTTGCTAAAACAATCACTTTGTTTATATAAACGGGACTTAGCACAGTTACATCTATCGTGGTCGCAACGAGACATGCGTCTTGTAACTCCATTGAAACGTCAACGGAAACAAATAATAAAAAAGTTCGTGCCAAGTCCCGTTTATACATGGACCCTTAAAGTGGCGATTCAGCCCGTCGATATGAACAACTTTTCCTATGGGACCAAAGCAGGGAACTAAAAAAAAATGGGCACTTCCACACTAAAATTTCGGCCGCCTGGTCAATTTGTATGGGAAAGTTAAAAAAATTTTTGACTTCCCAGCATTGGTCCCATAGGAAAAGTTGTTTATATCAACGGGCTGAATCATCCCTTTAAGGGTCCAGAACGATCAACACCGTGTATATATAATTATGTGTCAAAGCGCAAAACTTTAAAAAACAATCACTTTGTTTGCAGCAATTCGACAAAGCCGCCCTTGACGTCAAGAAGCTGAAGTCCCTGCCCAGCAATGATGACCTTCTGGAGCTGTACGCGTACTTCAAGCAGGCCACCGTTGGAGACGCCGACCCTGCCAGTAAGTATTGATTAACTGCCCCCGTGGTCCAGTGGTTAAGGCGTTTGCCTGTAGACCCGGGAGTCGTGGTTCGATTCCCACGGGAAGCATACTTAGTTGTTTTCAGTTTGGTTAGGACATTGCAGGCTTGAATCATCTGATTGTCTGATAATAAAGATGGTTCCGTGCTTCGGAAGGCACGTTAAGCTGTTGGTCCCGGCTGTCATCTGGTAGTCGTTAAAGGAACCACGTCAGAGGCCGAGCGGCGGTTCCGAAGAACTCTGACACCAGGGTGTGAATGGTCGATTGACCGTGACACCTACACGAAGTGATGATGATGATCACCATTTCAGCCGTTAAGTCCCCTTCTGGATAAAGGCCTCTCCCATGGATTTTTCTTTCCATGGGAGGATATTGCCGTACTGACCACGCTTGGCAGGCGGGTTGGCGAGCGCAGTTTCTTTGGCTTCTTGTGCTTCCAGTCCCTGCCGCCAAACTTCAAAGTTTACCTTTTATTTAGACCAGTGGTTCTTAATCTTTTTGTGGTAAGGGACCATCTGACAAAAATCTGTATTGCCATGGACCACCACCCCTTTGCAGTTTGCACAGTAAAATAGCATTATAAATTAGCATAAATTAATAAATTTGTACATACAGATACACAAAATAGGAAACTCGCCTAAAAATAATAAGCGTTTTAAGCAATCTAATTTTAAAGACAATATTTAAATTACAAACTTACAATATTTGACAACTTTCAACGGAATATTATTCATAGCAAATAGTAATTCAATACATACTTTTCAGAAATTAGTATTTTAATGCGGTTTTTGTGACATAAAATTCTTTATTAACGGCATCCGTAATTAGCTTGTAATTAGGGGATGACATCCAAAAAATCGTGGCTTGTTTTTAATAAAGAGAAGCGTTGAGAACCGCTGCTTGCATGGATATGTAAAATGAAAATATAATTATAGATCTAATGGCTTCGCGGAGCACCGCGGGTACTTTGAGATACCGGTTAAGAACCACTGATTTAGACAGTTTTGATTAAAGGCTACAAATTAGAGATCTTAGATTGTCATACTTACGCAGTACATTAGATGCCACTTTACATCAACAATTGTCACTTTTGTGAGGTCATACATCGTACACAAGGACACATCAGAAATTAGTATTCTTATACCAATATTGTTGGAAACGTACATTTTCTGTTTGATACCCAAACAGTAAAATAATTTAATGATATGTGCCGATGAATAGATTAAAACGAGCTACTGCTTATATGGACACGTAATACGGATTATGAAAATAACCTTAGTATAGTAGCAGCCTTAGAGGCGATTTTGGATATGAGGGATACTTCGGACATAGTATATGAACATCCACCACATATTAGACTTTAATATAGGGGGATATGTTTTTTGTCCTTTTTTGCTTAAACATATGGATATTGTAAAATATAGTATCGTTGAGTTAGTATCCTACGACACAAGTTCATAACTTACTGTGGTCCTTTCAATTGTTTGATATGTCCCATTGTCAGATTATGTATTCCCAGTTATTCTTGAATTACCTCCCAATTAAAAAAAGAACTAACCACGCATGGGGATACACTGGTGATTATTTTCGCTTTTTTGTCTGCAATTTGTTATGACGTCACCCCTTCACGTCATGGTCAAACCGTCAGGCTATTACTAATAAACAATATTTAGCTACGTGCTCTAGTATTTTCACGTGACAATGCCCCCGTAGCTGCTCTTCCCGCCTGTGAAATGAAAAATATCATATAACCTTTTTAGGGTTCCGAACAAGGAACCCTTATAGTTTCGCCATGTCTGTCCGTCTGTCCGTCCGCGGTTTTTCTTTCTACCACCTAATCTTTAAAGTACAATGGGTCCCCACGACGCTCGAGTAAGTACCCATTTAGTACCCATTAGTTCTTCTTAGGCTCTATTATTTCCAAACTTGATTTTTTGATTGATGATTTCCCAAACTTGATTGGCTCTGAAAGTTTTATGGATGTAACGACGTTCGTTCTACGAACGTCGTTGTACGCGTGAAAGGAAGCGGAAGGATTAATTTGGGCCGGTTATAGTATCCCCCTTACGACCGACGGAATAGGGCGTATAGTCAGTCTACCTACATGTTTACATGACTGCAAGAAGGGAATGCTAAGCCGGCTGGGTTTTAAAAATCCGAATTTTCAGATGATACCGGATAATCCGAATGGATTGTTATTTTATAACTTGTTATCAAAAAAAAAAGGACTTAAGTGGCGTGTTTAGTTTTACATGCAACAAAAAATAATCACGTATTGAGATTTTTTGAAAAGTATTTTTTAAATTTTTATTACAAAACAATTCTACTAATCTCTCTTGAATGACTTTGAAGGAAAACTTACTAGTAAAGAATTCTGAAATTGTCTAGCCAAATTCGTCATCGCATCGAAAAAAAATTCAGCAAGGCGCCCAAATATTGATGATTTAAAGTTAGATAATCACACCAATATTATTTCCAATAAATATTTGAAAAATCCGGATTCGATTTTTAAATCCGCTTTGACATCCGATAAAATAATGCGCAAATATGGATTTCGGATTATCCGGATCGCATTCTCTAATTGCAAGTGCATTCGGGAACACTTACGACGTAAATTATATTATACATAATTTAGGAATTCTACAAAGTAGCCTTCGCCCACCTCTCCACTTGAGTTGTCAATCTGCCGGCCTATTTGCTAACTTAGTTTACAACGTTTTGATATTCAGTTCAATATACATTACGTTTTATGTATCTTAAATAAAAATAGTCAATCATACGAAAGCCGCAATGTATTTTGAAGTGACTATCAAAACGTTGTACACTGAGTTAGCAAATAGGCCGGGCCGTCGGGATATCTTTTACCTGGATGAAAGGTGTCCTTAATCTCAGAACTCCTTGGGTAACTCCCAATGGGTTAAAATAAATATAAAAAAGTAACAGAATGACACACAAACAGGATAAGGAAGGGGAATTTGGAAATTGGCATTGGAGATTTTAAAGTATTAAGGTGGCACCGGTAACTGAAAAAGTGAAAAGCAACAGATTGGCCTGGTTCGGTCACGTGATGAGAAGAGAGGAGCAACATTTAGCTAGAAAAGCGCTTGATATGCAGATAGATGGGTACTTATAAAGGAAGAGGCAGACCCAAACAGAGATGGATGGATTGCGTAAAGAAAGATATGAAGGGTGTGACGTTCACTCGTCACGTATGGGTAAGCAGTAGGGGTTTTTAGTAAAACAATCAATTAGTATTTGGTTACAGCCGAGGTCGCACGTCCGATCGCTAGGTCTGCCAGTCAGTAACTGTCACCCCCACTGTCGGGTGCGCCCACGTCTATACATTTACTGCAATACGTCACAAAGGGCATGGGGGTGGATGCTGGAATGACGCAAAATAGAAATATTTGGAAAGACAAGACATACTGCGCCGACCCCAGGTAATGGGATAAGGTGAGGCAGATGATGATGATTGGAGATTTTAAAGTTTGAAAGTAACCAGTGCTAGCAGCAGACATCCACGCATTTTTCAAGTTCTTTGCACAAGATATTCATAAATTTATACAAAAAGAGGCAAGGCAATCAAACGCACGCGAGATTATACGTCTCGGCTCGGTGGCCAGCGCGAAGTCGGGGTGAATGACATGTTGCTCATAACTCATACTCACAAAAAATTGCTCGGCAAGTGAATCGTCCGAATGTAAGATTTCTGTACAGAATAGTAAGGAATTTTATGAAACAGATATGTCCGAAGACGATGCTAAATATTATCTAAAAGTACCTTTTTTATTTTATTTACTAGCTGTTGCCCGCGACTTCGTCCGCGGCAATTTCTGTTATTATGTTTAATTAGTATAGATGAATAATTTTTCCCCGATTTCAAAACATTTTTTATTGGTCGCAGCGTGATGTTTTATAGCCTAAAGCCTTCCTCAGTAAATGGACTATCCAACACAAAAAGAATTTTCCCATTTGAACCAGTAGTTCCTGAGATTAGCGCGTTCAAACAAACAAACAAACTCTTCAGCTTTATAATATTAGTATAGATATAGATTTGAACAACAAACAGCTACGTTATAAGTAATGGTACAATTATACATACTACAGAGTTATCAATAACGTAGCTCACAACGTTATTCAATAGTTTTATGGGCTGCTGGTTATCATAGTTATAATTGTGAGAATATTGTTTTGATTAAATCTTTAATTATGAAGGAAAGAGTGAATATAGTATATATACGGGCCTCAGAATCAGAATTACAGCGTTT
This sequence comes from Elegia similella, assembly GCA_947532085.1. Lineage (NCBI taxonomy): Eukaryota > Metazoa > Arthropoda > Insecta > Lepidoptera > Pyralidae > Elegia > Elegia similella. Next base: position 26,609,112 of record OX383932.1, on the reverse strand, counting down.
TCTTTTATTACTTTTTTATTGTAATCATATTTTTTGCAAATAAATTATTCTCATTCTAAATCTTAACGTCTCTGTTCGCTTGCACCACCATGAAGGTGATTCCTCATGAATACTCATCCCAATAATATTTCAAGATCATGAATCTCCAATCACTAAAGCTCGGGTGTTGTTATCCCAATTAGTCAACTGTTGCCAATTTTGCAATTTGTCAAATTTGTCATTACAACCATTCTGTTCACTTTGAAAACGTGTGGATATAAAAACGAAAAAGAAAACAAGCTAAATAGATTTTAACTATGATATGATATAAGTAATTTCTAACGTAATTGAGATAATTAAATAAGGCCAATCGAAATAGATTAAAATAAGTCATTAGATAAATGCCCGTTTCGAAACAAATTTGGAATCAATCATTGTCAAACGTACAGATATATTTATTCGATAAATTTTCCACAACTTTGTTTACTCTATGTACCTACGTGATTGATAAGATTTAAGTCTATTGATAAAATTGGGTGGCCCTTCGATTGTGGTGTCGGGTACGAACTTCATAGGAATTGTTACTAAAGGCCATGAAATTTTCGGTGAGGTTTTTGTAATTTTTGTGATTGACTATTTTGATTCCGTTTTCCATCTATAAGCCCTCCAACATGCTAAAAGTGGCCATAAGGTCTTATAGACTTAGGCTCTGTCTACCCCGCAAGGGAAAAAGACGTGATAATATGTATTGTATGCAATATTATAATTTATCCTAATTTGAGCAGGACACACACTAACATTATAAGAACCTTTTCCCAAATATAGATTATTTGTATTTGACCTTTCTAATATTTGTTTTTCTATTATTTACAGACAGGCCCGGCATGCTTGACCTGAAAGGCAAGGCCAAGTTCGACGCGTGGGCGGCTAAGAAGGGCACCTCCAAGGACGACGCGATGAAGGCCTACGTTGCCAAAGTAGAAAGCCTTATCGCTTCCATCGGCCTCCAGTAATCGACTAGAACTGGGCCTTTCCTCGCGAATATGCCCATTATGTCAAGATCAATTAGGCTGTAAGATTTAGGGTCTAATTTACCATGGTTCGCGAGTAAATCCAAAATAATAAAACTATACGACAAGACAACGACTGAGATCAAAAGCAAATTAAATCACTTGTCGATAGTGTTATTTTTTTAATGAGCGGATAGTGCAGTGATTTTAACGCACAAAGTCTATGTTATACAATCTGTCGATTTCTTCCATTTTAGTCAATTTTAATTATAGGTTTGGCCTAAAATGCATTTATCTGGCCGTCCGGCTCATTAAAAAGCTGTATTTATTTTCGGTTTAGGCGCAATTTAGGTTAAGTATACAAGATCATCACAATTAAGTGTAACTTTATACCTGCGTGTTGTTTCTATCACAAGTATTGGTGCTCCTATTTTGTTTTTGAACGTTTTGCATTTGTTTTTGTTGACAGTTTTATATTGTAATAAATCTATTGGGAACAATATAAGCTTTTTTTTTTAAGTGCTGTTCCAACTCCACTTAAAGATACCGGTAGCCACCAGAATTATTTTTGGCCTCTGAAAAATTACCAAGCACATCTGTTACATAGTCATTATGAAAAAGTGGTAATTTTGGTAAAGTGGTTATTTTGGGAAATCCCAGTCATTATGAAAACGTGGTCATTTTGGGAAAAGCAGCAGTCATTATAAAAAAGTAGTCATTTTGGTAAAGTAGGTATTATGTACCTAATCGTACGCTCGCTATAGGCCAAACGAGCGTACTTTTGTGAGTTTTGGGACGCGTAAAATCGGTTAAGAAATGTGTATTCAATAGAAATTTACAACTCTTAAAATATTGCGCTCGGCTGGCTTACACAGGACTTTTGTATGAAACCCACTGCTGCGTAAAGTGCGCCAACTCAATTTGAGCGATAGGCGACTCACAAAATTACGCCCATCTGGCTTTAGCCTAAAGATAACTATCGTGTGAACGTAAGGGTGGCAGATATAGTAGATCAGATCGTGACGAAATGTATTCTGAACAATAGCGTGTTTATATAATTCGTTACGGTGTGTTTAAATCAATTCTCGAATAATATACTTTCACTGCAAGGACAAATAAATTATCTTTGTTTCACAGCCGCTCGTCACAGGTAACAAAACACTTGTGGCTTGTGGCATTTGCCGATGTCTTAACCACGGCTTAACAAAGGCGTCAATTAAAAAAAAAATCTTACTTAGGTAGGTATCTGTCAAGGAAAAAAACGGTTACTATATAGATGGTATCAGTATACTTGGGACCGTAGATTAAGACTAACATTCATTTTATATGGATTAGAGAGAAAAGTAAATATAATTTTTTTTTTCATATATTTTAAAAGTATATGAATGTTGACAAATCACACAAAGTCGCCGATCAGATGGACGAATTCCTATGGAAGGTCTAAGTTTTTTTTAATTTTTTTCCTTTTTTCTTACAATTCTGTATTCCATTAGGGATTTTGATTCCAGGATTTCAATATAGGTAAGAGGTTCAAAATCACGAGGTATATCAAACAAACATAGATAAACAAAGACCCAGCAGGGGCCTACTTTGAAGTGATCATCAAAATATCAAGAAATTATGGAAGATTTAAAAGTTTAAAATTTGTTTAAAAAATTTATACACGTTGAAATTTTGATCGTTTTGGACCCTTAAACGGATGATTCAGACCATCAAAACGAACAACTTTTCCTATCGGAACAATGCTGGGAACTCAAAAAAATTCGACATTCCCATTAAAAATTGACCGGGCTGCCAAAATTTTTTGTATGGAACTGCCAATTTTTTTTGAGCCAGCATTGGTCCTATAGGAAAAGTTGTTCATATCGATGGACTGAATCACCCCTTTAAGGGTTCAGAACGTTAAAAATTCCACCGTGTATAAAGAGTGATTGTGTTAATATTCTCTATAAGCATGATCGGCAGTTAGCCGTGACCACTGGGTCAAGTGAATACAGTAGGTATTATTCTGAGCAGTTTGGATCAATGTCTGTGACGGTTTCAGGAAACTTGACCACTGGGTCACGGCTAACTGCCACATATAAAAACTTCATATCTAGAGAAAGCTTCGTAAAGATATGAAGGGGTTAAATTACTGTATGAAAGGAGTTCTAACTCCTGAATATGGTTTCATTACACTAGTAGTGTACGCTGTGTGGTACCCGGCAGAGTAGAATAGGATCACTCCAAGTCTTCCCGTGGATGTCGTAGAAGCCGACTTAGGAAATACAAGCTAAACAAAGCTTATAAACATCTGAGAGACCTCTCCAACCCGTCTGGCCAGCGTGGAGAACCAGAGCATGCAAGTCCTCTGGCTGCTCTGGTCAAGTATGGCTCTAGTAGTACAGAGAGGGTCGTGCTCCTGTAGTGGAGACTAAAAAGACCTGATGATGACACTAGTCGTTCGGTCAACCGGACTACTGCTACTAGAGGAAATTTTGGACATATGGCAACCAACTTTGGCCAAGTTAGGCCAAATGCTTCCTAGAACCGCTACAGAAATCGGTCTAAATTACTCCAAACAATACTGCCAATCGTATTAAAAATAATTTTAACATCTAACATTTTTAGGCACCCATAAGGTAGAAAAATGCTTTAGAAGCGAAATAAAGAAATCGACACGCAGTCAATACAAACAGTTTTTGAGATGACTGGACCTGAATATTTAGAAAAACAGACGAAAAAAACACCCTGTGTACAAAATACACTTCCTTCACCGTCACTTACCATCAGGTGAGATGGAAGACAAATGCCTAATTCAATATTAAAAAAGAAAAACAACTTTTTTCTAATATCTACTATGATATATAGATTTTAATAAATCAAATAATTATTTTGTATGAAAAATATAAAAAAAATATATAATATACTAGCTTTCGCCCGCGGCTCCGCCCGCGTCAATGTCGATCCCTCGGGAATAGTACTTTTTCCCGGGATAAAAGCTAGCCTATGTCCTTCTCCGTACTCCAGAGAACGTGTATACAAAATTTCATGATGATCGGTTCAGTAGTTACGGCGTGAAAGCGTAACAAACAAACAAAAAACAAACTCACTTTCGCATTTATAATATTAGTAAGGATAAGAGCGTGTGCCGCCGGATGAGACATTAATTCCTGTGTAATATTATGGGTGTTATTTAAACGGTTAGCAGAATATTCGTATTTTTGTTAGCAAAAAAATGAAATCGGTCAGCTAAAATAGATAGTAAGGCAGCAAGTAATGGTCAAGTAACTTCTTTTCTGCCCTCAGTCGTTCCAGGTGACCAAATGTTTTCTCTGCTGCTCCAATTGTAGTTATAATCTTGCTGCCCAAATTATTATTTTGCGGCCCGACTATTTTATCTATGTTCTACATTATCTATGATTACTTTCCGAATAATTATATCTTGATCCGCCGGCCTATTTGCTAACTCAGCAACGCCTTATGTATTTTGAAGTGACTATCAAAACGTACACTAAGTTAGCAAATAAGTATCCTCGTGGACCTAGTTGTCCGAATTGATAACCTCCTGGGGTTATCAATTCGGACAACTAGTTTATATGTTTTTCTTTTTCTCAGATTTTCACAGAGCATCAGTTCCATCAATATATCGTCTCAGTCACATTTGCCGATGTCTTTGCAAAGGCGTCAATGATTTGACGATTACTCTCAACCTCGGTACCAGTATATCTAAAAAAATGGCCCTTAGGTAGGTATCATTATACTTGGGACCGTAGAATTAAGACCAAGACATTCATATAATTGAATAATATCATCGCTATTATAATTCTATAGGAAATAACGTACCTAACTAACCGAAATATTGTTGCCCAGAAGTTGCCAAGTTCGGTCAACCGGACTAACCTTTCTCCCCTCCTCGTAACCTTACGTAAACATTGCTATAAATTTTACAAAATATGTTTGTTTATTTTGCAAAATGTTGCTGACGTCATCACCGTGCAGACGAAGAAGCCTAGGCCAGACCTCCCACCCCCGATTCGCTTCTTACGTAATATTTGAATGACCCCAGAGGGACTGCAATTTCAGTTTTAAACATTCGGCGATTTATATCAACCGAACTATTTTGCCCAAAAGTTGATCTAGTTCGGTCAACCGGACTAACAACCGAACGACTGCTAATAGACGAATTTTACAGGGCCTTTTAATCATCAAACATCGGCAAAGAGTTGGCAGCGCAGCCAGACAAATATGTTTTGTTTCAATAATCAAGATGGATGTTATATGTTTAATGTGATACATAGTAGGATTCGTGTGTCTTATGTCCATTTTTAGGGTTCCGTACCCAAAGGGTAAAAACAGGACCCAATTAATGTCGCTCCGTTGTCCGTCTGTCATCAGGCTGTATCTTATGAACCGTGATAGATACAGTTGAAATTTTCACAGATGACTCATGAATCGTGATAGTGAGACAGTTGAAATTTTCACAGATGATTTATTTTTGTAGCCGCTATAACAACAAATACTAAATAGAATTAAATAAAGGAGGCTCCCATACAACAAACGTGATTATTTTGCTTGTTTTTGCTCAACGGCAACAGGTAGAGGCTTGAAATATTCATAGAATATTTATTTATATATATTTACTTTAATAATAAATAATTAAATAAAAATAAAATTAATATTAAAGGGGGGCTCCCATACAACAGACATGATTTTTTTGCCGTTTTCATAGATAACGGTACGGAACCCTTCGTGCGCGAGTCCGACTCCCACTTGGCCAATTTTTGATAGAATTATCATCATCATTATAGCCGTAAAAAGTCCACTACTGGACAAAGGCCTCTCCCAAAGATACTTCGTTCTATAGGAGGGTATTGTCATACCACGCTTGGCAGGCGAGTTGGCGAGCAGCTGCTGGCCATCGGAAGCATTTTAAAGCTGGGGAAGGAAAGGAATTTGTTGGATTTGGAAAGGGAAGGAAGGTATTGGGATACTACTTTATGCTACTTACTCGGACGAATGGGGGAAAAGCATACCTGCAACCACTGGACAGGCAATAAGAGACAGTAAATAATTCACAACACTTACTAAACCTTTAATATGATTTAAACAGAAATGTGCCGTGTGGTTTCCGGCAGAGTAGAATAGGACCACTCCTAGTCTTCCCATGGATGTCGTAAGAGGGACTTAGGACTTGGGAAATACAAGCTAAACAAAGCTCATAAACATCAATGAGACCTCTCCAACCCGTCTGGCCAGCGAGGAGAGTGTAAGCCAAATCCTCTGTCTGCTCTGGCCAAGTATGGCTCCGGTAGTACAGAGAGGATTATGCTCCTGCAGTGGAGACTAAACAGACCTGATAATGATGATGAAACACATTAAAATCTTCGTGATATTTACTAGTAAATTCACTAAGGTATTTCTAAGTAAAATAAAGATCTTAGCTAAATAACCATAATATTTATTAAACATAAAATCTACAAAATATAACTCGATATTTGTAAAATACAACACTGTACAATGATTATTTTTGTTTAAACATATTAAATGGCTTAACCACCCCTTTTTAACAAAGAGGTAAGTATTCGATATAAATAAAACAGAAGGTATTTAGTAATATGAGATTGATAAAATCGGTTATAGGCAAGCAGTCGGCCTATTAATTCAGTATTTTTGTGCCTGGAAGTAGAAATCATAGGCAGATTGCCATAACAATTGAATAGGCTTGTTTCCTGTGTCAAAATAATGATATTAAAATTTGTCCGTCAGTTCATCATCATATCAGCCGCAAGAAGTCCACAGCTGGACATAGGCCTCTCCCAATGATTTCCAAAATGACCGGTTGGGAGCAGCTTGCATCCAGCGTTTCCCTGCAACCTTGGTCAGGTGTTCGCCGCTGAGCCAGCCGGTACGTGGTCGCCGTTCGAGAACTCTTTCTCCATCGGCCATCGGTTTTTCGCGCTATGTGCCCCGCTCACTTCAAAGAGCTAATCCGCTGAGCTATGTCGGTGACTTTTGTTCTTCTACTGATCTCTTGAATATTAAAATATTGGACACATTTTTTTATTTTGTTCGTTAAACAATATAATGATAAAGATAAAGCGCGGAGAAGTTCTTCAGTGGGGACTCGAAAAGTCAGTTTGCTAAAATGTGTAGCAAACTACGTCACACAGGATTTAACGGGCTATATCTCTATGATGTTTAGTTTAATGGAAAAAAGAAAAAAACGTGTCCAATATTAATTGATTATCTAAGTGACGGACTAATATTTTTTAAGCATCTAGCCTATTCCTCAAGTTTAGCCTAGGAACATGAACACGACTGGGTCTGCCAATTGCTACAATTCGTCGCGCTCGTTTTTGTTTTGGCAATCATCAAAACCTCACTAAGAGGTTAATGCCTTATTCTTTACCTGGCGATGGCGATAACAAAAACTTCTTGGCAATAAATGTTAAATAGTAAGAAAGCATCTACTTATCGTGACTCCGTAGCATAGCACGCGCGACAATGTTTATCGACTATCGACATCTTGTTTTCCGTAAAATTAAATAGCGAGTTGTGGATAGTTTATAGCGCGATAAAAACGGCGTCGCGGACGCCATGCTAAGGGTCGCCTAACATATTGCCAAACGTAAATCTGTCATAAGTTTCGTGATTTCGTCATCATATTGTTGATTATTACAAAGGTATTAGTTAATGTTAGAGAACCACGATATGTAATAATTAAAGTAGCTACGTACTTCATAACAATATTATAAAATAAAGAAATACTGAAAGGGTCACAATCCCCGGACCGGAACGTCGCATCGGAGTCTTCAAATTAGCTGGAAAGTATTCGTAAGAACTAAAAATTCAGCTCGCAGCTTGGCACCTGCGACAAATTTATCGACTAAGTCTCGAGCGGGGTGGCGATAGTCTGCAGCGCGATATAAACGTTGTCGCATGAGCCATGTTGCAAGGGGCAGGGACAACTTAGATCAACCCGGTTCAGGGGTATGTCTTTTCTCCACCGTTGAGATGGGCACAGGGAGGGGTGGTGCAGGTTCCCCTTGGAGCTGGGAGAGGGCGCAGCGGACTGCTGTCAGCATCGCTGGGGTGGATTTTCTGCCGCACGGCGCGTGGGGACGGTGCGGCCGCGACATGCGTTCGGCTGTAGCTGTTGATTCTGAAATTAAGATAAATATTGTTCGAATTATTCATTTGAATCTCCTACCTCTCCTATTGTCGTTTTATCACAAATTTTAATTAATTAAATAACAACCTCAGTGGTCCAGTGGTTAAGGCGTTTGCCTGTTGACCCGGGGGTCGTGGGTTCGATTCCCACCGGAAGCATACTTTGTTTAGTTGTTTCCAGTTTGGTTAGGACATTGCAGGCTTGAATCACCTGATTGTCTGATAATAAAGATGATTCCGTGCTTCGGAAGGCACGTTAAGCCGGTGGTCCCGGCTGCCATCTGGTAGTCGTTAAAGGAACCACGTCAGAGGCTGAGAGGCGGTTCCGACGAACTCTGACACCAGGGTGTGCATGGTCGATTGACAGTGACACCTACACGAAATGACGATGATGATCACAAATTTTCAATAATCCATGGTTGAAGGACAGGGGCTTCACCCTCAACTGCTGGGTCGGCAGTTGCAGACATGGCATCGGGTACGCGCGCCCGGCCTCCCGACCTACTACTTGCTGTTTCCCCATTCAAACCTTTATTTCCTTCCCAAATTCAATAAATTCCAATCCTTTCCCAGCTTAAAAATGCTTCCGATGGGCAGCAGAGGCACAAGAAGCCAAAGAAACTGCTCTCGCCAACCCGCCTGCCAAGCGTGATGAGTATGGCAATATCCTAGCAAAGAACAAAGAATCCTTGGGAGAGACCTTTGTCCAGCAGTGGGATTGTTTTGATACGGCTGAAAATAATAAATAAATATAAATAAATATATATTGACAAATCACACAGATTGAGCTAGCCCCAAAGTAAGTTCGAGACTTGTGTTATGGGATACTAACTCAACGATACTATATTTTATAACAAATACATATATAGATAAACATCCAAGACCCAGGGCAATCTGAAAAAGATCATTTTCCATCTTGACCTGGCCGGGGATCGAACCCGGTCACTCCGTGTCGCAGGCAGGCGTGTTGACCGCTGCGCCACGGAGCTGGTCAAGAAGAAAAGAAGAAAAAGATGGCTGATGATGACATGGTAAACGTTTGCACTTACATATTTATAAAATGTCCAAATAGTATGTGTTAAGTAATTTTTTTGCCTGTTTTTGTGCCCAAAGGCATACAAGCCCAAGGCCTACCCTTTTTGTTTTTTCAAACGAGGGGTTGGACCTTTAACCCACCATTGAGGAAATGTTGAAAAGGCTGGTCCAATAAGCGTGTTGGAGGGTCGCCTCGCCAAGACCATTCAGTAAGTACTAAATGCTGTTTTAAATATACATTTACCGAACATTAGAAATAAAAATACATTAACGTAGATACTAAACTTCTAAATGCTTGGCGTCCAAGAAAGGGGCATAGAAACCCGGGGAAACCGAGGACACGCTGAGAGGATGACATCTCAAAGGTGGCAAGTTATGGAGAAGACACACACAAGACAAGAAGAAATGGAAAGAACTGAGAGAGGCCTTTGTCCAAAAATGGGCTCCGATAGGCTGACTATGATGATGATAGCTGTATAATCAAAGGATGATTATACAGCTATCATATGTTCTAAACATGTGAGAATAAATTCATAGTAACAAAACTCTCCTTGAGCATTACATTCTCAAACGCGAACAGACGAACAAGACTACAAAAATATTGTATAAAACAATCACCATCAGCCAACTCACGGTTGATTCTAGCTTGGTTCCTATCGGAACTAGAGTCATCCATCCTCTCGCAGCAGTTGCAGAAATAACACGGGATCCCGGGCACCCCGCAACACAGCGCCCCCCACAGCCACCGATTCAGGGTGCTGCCAGCCCTAGACCATGTACTCGGCCTATCCTGCTGGTGGTTAAACACAAAATCACGATTCATTCCAGGGCATAGTACGCAAATTTCTCACTCCAGTGACTCCATCAGGGAGGGCGAGAGTTTGACAACCACTTGACGGCCTACGTCAATATTTTTTATTTCTTTAACGAATTTTTATTAGTGGCTAGGTTTTCGTGTCTGGCTCACCATAGATAGACGCGTTATGCGTGGGAATAACTATTTGCATGATTAAAAACTTTTAGCAAAAAACCACAACACGATTATGTTTGAGAAAAATTAAAAAATAAAATAAAAACTTGCTACAAAAAAGAATCTAATACGTTCACGTATTTCGTTTTAAAAATAATCACGTTAGTAATAAATATATTAGAAACATTAATTGATGAATAAACAAGCCTTCATGTTTTCTTTTAGTAGGTATCCTATATTTGATATGTAAACGATTAGAAATGATACCGTTCCTGTACCTTAAAAAATATTATACCTAAAAACATTTTTTCCCCTTGTTGCATAGATACATACATTTCTAGGTTGAACTTTTGTCAAAAAAAAAAGAAATGCATTTCTTTTTTTTTAAATGTATTTCTTTTTTTGGACCAAACTTTAGCGTCAGTTTTTTAAAGAAATGAAAATTTTTAATGTGTTCATCTGTGAACGAATTCAAAATTTTCAGAACCTACCTATGGGCTGAAAGCAAAACTTACGTAGGGATTGCTAAGCTGCTTATATATAGGATATATGTACTTTTCTATTTATACAATAACTCCTGAATAAATAAATCGAAAATAAAACCTCAAACAAGTGCCGGACATTCACAAAGGTACTTTTTATAGGTACCAAAATTATGATTGGTCTTAGTACTCCCTCTTCTATTGAGCACATCGCAATAAAACAAGGATGTCTCATTTTTTTGTTGTTTTTTTAAATATTGTGTTTATCCTACGGCAGAAAGAAATAGGCTCTACTAATTAGCGCCCAAGAATTTTAAGGCTTGCTGTGGTCATCTTCCTTATTTCCTTAAGAATCGACCCAGCTATCAAGCGGTACCACCAATTGCATAACAACGATTAATTACTAAACATTCAATTTATCAGAAGGTCATAGCTACACCGTGTCTCGTAGGGATCGCGTTTCCTACACGACGGATTAACTTCCACTCAATAACTCAAACAATGCCGTGTCTAAGTTATCATTACGTCAGGCGGCTCAATTACAGGCTAAATTACCTTGACTGCGGGTCCCATCAGGTAATGACAACCCAGCGAGACGAGAAGTCGCCTCGGCTAAAATCACTTACGCGATTCTGTGTATCGGAATCATTGGTACCCAACCACTTGCGAACATAACACGCATTCAGACGAATTCTATATTTGAAATTATTATTTTTTTCTACGCAATGAACCTTCGACTGCACGTGTTTTTCGGCCAGTTGTTATGGTTAGTGGCCGCGTTGAACGGCAAGACTCTACAGGGTGTCCCAGGATATGGCAGGAACCTTATAATAAAAACATTACCAGCTATAGAAGATTACCAGAGCAATGTGTACGAAGTGTTTATGGAGCCTTATCTTTATGTGAGTAAAATAATTTTAATAATTGTTACGAGCATTTTTTTTTTTCAAATATTTAATAGCAATTTGAATGTCTTTGTAGACCTACGTAAATCTACTTCAAGCTTTAACTTGAGCATTTATAAAACAAGGTGAAGTCATCTGCCAAGCAAAATTTTTCTTAAACTTTAGTTTTTAAACGCATTCTTATTAACGAGACCAAGTACGAACCTTTTATCTCGCTGCGACCACGGTGTACTCGTATGTAACTTATGTATAAAAATATATTATGACCATAAATATTTATGATAATAAAAGGTTCGTGGTTATATAGCGAGCGCCCAAGTACAGCAAGTTACTACAAGTATTCTGATAATGTATCTTCCTTGGAAATACTATGGATTTTAATACAGTTTTCAGCAATAGACAGAGTGATTCCAGAGGAAGGTTTATATGTATAATTTGCTGCCCCATATTAGACATCTACCACTGCACTCGTGCGCAGCTAGGATGAGTCGCACACAAAAACCTTAACAATTATTTATTTAAAAATAAATTGAACACGTGGCTACTCCAGAAAATGTTTTATAAAATTGATGACATTATTGATAATAATTAAGTACTTCTGACATTTTTGTATAATATTAAATTGAGACTTATTTAAAGTTGTAATTATTAATGACGCTAAAAGTATTGTGAATTTGATTAAAGAGCCTATATTTAGTATTGTTAATAGAAATGTAATCAAATAAAAATATTGCATGCTGTAAAAATGGCTAAGTAGGCTAAGCTCATCTATATGTAACATCTTTCTGTACCCTATTTAATGCAAATAAATCTTGTCTTATCTAATCTTGCAAACAAGATCGCTGAACAGCGATAGAGGCATGATCGGCCTAGCGTTCGGCTTTGACGCATCTATCTCTCTTCCACCGTTATCACGTAAAATTATCGTCCGTAAACCGACTTTGTGTGGGTAAACCAGCAGCCAGATGTTCGGACGATATTAAAAAGATGGCAGAGCCGACCTGGACCAGCATCGCCCCATCACGATCAGAGTGGAAGTCCCATCAAGAGGCATATGTTCAGCAGTGGACGCAAATATGCTGAGAAGAAGAAGAAGAAACCAACTTTACAGACAATCCCTTTTTTTTTCATTTCAGGACTTCAGCAGACCCGTGTACCCGTTAGCAGGAAGCCGTGCAGAGAAACAGATCGACTTGGCTGTGGTACGTAAGTTCAAAGACAATATATTACTAACATAGTAAGGTGCCTTCTTAGAATTCATCAACATCAGGTCTTTTTAGTCTCCACTGCAGAAGCATGACCCTCTCTGTATTACCGGAGCCATACTTGGCCAGAGCAGACAGAGGATTTGGCCTACACTCTCCTCGCTGGGCAGACGGGTTGGAGAGGTCTCACAGATGTTTAAAAGCTTTGTTTAGCTTGTATTTCCTAAGTCGCCTTCTACGACATCCACGGGAAGACTTGGAGTGGTCCTATTCTACTCTGCCGGATACCACACGGCTTTTACGAACGATGATGATGACGAAATGAATGAATCTTGTATACATATTTAAAAGAAACAATTTGAGCAGAATAGGCATTTTAATTGTTATAATGTCTTCCTGGTTAGTCGAGTTCACAATTAATCATGAAAAAACTGTCCTCCTACAACATACAGTGTTCAATGGTGCGCAAGGCACGAAATGCGTGACTAGGCTGTCAGCACAACACTAACAAGCATGTTGAAACTAGCTGTTGCCCGCGGCTTTGCACTCTTGAAGTTTATGAGTAACTTGGTGAATTTTTTCTTTGTTTATTGTTTTGATTCAATGATACTAAGTATTGAAGTAGGCATTTGCTCCCATCTCACCTGATGGTAAGTGACGATGAAGACGAGGATGTTACATGTCTATCCAAGAGATACCCGTTTATTCTACTTTATAATATTTAGTCTCTCTCTTTTTCAAATTTTAAATTTAAATAACCATCTTACAAAGTCGAGATATTCAGCGTATACAGCGTGTTCAAATCACGCTGCAGCCTATTGAACTGGCTATTCATCTAGAATGGTGCGGTTGTTTTTATCATTTTTGTATTAAAGTTTAGTTTTTGTACTAAAAATATACATTGGGAATTACTGTATTAAAATATCGGCGTATCAAAACTTAAAATAGGTTTTATTAAAAATATACATATCTATCATGCATGTAATTTTAAAAAAATCTACAAAAAATAAATACTCCAACTTCAACTATTCAACCCATTTTGATAAAATTTTTTGTATGGAGGTAGTTTGAGGTCCTTGTAAGGACATAGGGTACCTTTCATTCAGGGAAACACTACTGTTCCCGAGGGATCGACATTAATGCGAGCGGAGCCGGGGGCAAAAGCTAGTATGTATATAATGCTGCCATATTCACATATCACGATTTTAAATTCCTAGGTCAACAAAATTAATATCTCTCGTTGCATATGACGCAATCCCTTCATTATTTTTGTGGTCGTGATGAAAACTGCCTTTCTGCAAGGAGAACGATAAATTATGATATTATTCTAGTCAAAAATCGTACACTCTGCGGCCTGCTCCCTGAATTTTGACAGTTAGGGTCAATTAAATCACCTGAAAATAGTACGCAACATTGAAATCTTATTGAATAATACCTGTAAGTCCCTCGCACAAACAGACAACAAATACCGACACGACCAGCCGACCTGATAAACGTTTTGATCATCATCAGGTCCTTTTTAGTCTCCACTATAGGAGCACGACCCTCTCTGTACTACTAGGGCCATACTTGGCCAGAGCAGCCAGAGGACTTGGCCTACACTCTCCACGCTGGCCAGACGGGTTGGAGAGGTGCCTTAGATGTTTATAAGCTTTGTTTCGCTTGTATTTCCTAAGTCGCCTTCTACGACATCCACGGGAAGACTTGGAGTGGTCCTATTCTACTCTGCCGGATACCACACGGCTAAACGTTAACGGCTAACGTTTTGATAGTCACTTCAAAATACATTAGGTTTTATACATCTTAAAAAAAAATAGTCAATCATACGAAAGCCGCAATGTATTTTAAAATGACTATCAAAACGTTGTACACTGAGTTAGCAAATAGGCCAGTTGGTCGCTGCTATTATTCACCAACACCTCGCCCATATATATAATTTCATACAAAAAAAACAGCATACTATAAATACAAACCAGACTCCATACTTCAATCAATCAATCGTTTATTTACTCAATTTGCTTAGCCTAGGCAAAGACAAATTGTCTTTGGCCTAGGGTACAATTATAGATCACTATGATTACTAAACTTAATTAATCAAACAATTAACCAATCATAAGGTTTTCGTATACAGTAGGTGAGTATATTCCCTATAGCTACAAAAATATGCAGTTACCTATCCGCCGAACTAATTAAAAATTGTATTACGGCAGATATTTAACAACGTCGTTTAGTACTTATATTAATTCTGTGACGTCGTCTTAGTAACAAGGTACTCATAGGTATGTAAGTAGATGATATTTCACATTAGAATATACTGGGATAGGACCATAGTAACCGATTAAACTATTCAATATAATAGGCCTGATATAACAGTCCACGATAAAAATAACAAATCCGCCTATCTTATAGATATTGCCATACCTAATACTCATGACATACGATCAACCATATCCCAAAAACTCGCGAAATATCAAGACTTAGCTATAGAATTAAAACGCCAATGGCGAATAGAAACCGTGCATATAGTCCCAATTATTATTTCAGCTACAGGTGTTATACCCAAGTCTCCAATTAAGCTTAGATATTATGTTACCTACGAATATTCGTAGTATGTTACATATGAATAAAAATACTCTCTATATCCTTCAAAAAGCTGTCATTTTGACTACATGCCGTATAAACATACCACATCGTCAGTTTCCTCTGCTTTTATCACGATTACATAATCCCTATTTACGCTTTGGCTATGGCCCGTATACTTAGGAAACCCCCTATAAAAAAATATATAAATACAATATATAATAATAAATACTAAAATACTCTTCCATGCTGGTCTGGGAGAAAAGAAAAAAGTAGAATGTACCAGCTTCTCTTCCCGCGCAGATCATGAAAGATGTAAATCTAATAACACAAATTGAGCGTAGGATACTAACTCAACGATACTATATTTTATAATAGATACTTTTATAGATAAACATCCAAGACCCAGGTCAATCTGTAAATCCCGGGATCGAACCCGGGTGCTCGTGCGTGTCTCACTTATTCGTAGGTGTCGCAGGGGCATGTTAATTGCGCTACGGAGCTCGCCAAAGTGTTTTCATATATTTATGTTCTCGCTATATGTCTGTTGGCCACTAACATTACTACCCATTACAGACGATTGATTAGTTTAGTGGACTATTTTTGTTTATATTCTAGCCATTACTTATGATTTTTATCAATTTAAAAAACATAGCTGCCGTTATCTTATTGCATTCTCAACAGTGACTCACATAGTAAACACTATGCGTAACGTAATACTTTTAACAAAATACAAATAAAATACTCGAATTAAACTTGTATTTTACACTGCGTCATGTAAAATACAAGTTTTAGACTCTTGACCGAATAAAAAAGAAGTTGTCCTTCAAATCATAAAATCAGTCAATATTAACAATTTTTCCTATGGGACCAATGCTGGGAATCAATTTTTTCCGAAATTCACATAAAAAAGCGTTCACCCGGGGCTATTTAAATTAAAAAGTAGTTTTTTTAAATGTATATTTGACTGTGAGCTTTTGCTACTTCACCGGGAGTTTGAGGCGAACGGCCCGGCAATGAAAATGTCGTTTTTTTAAGTCCCCAGCATAGGTATAGTATCCTAGGAAAAGTTGATAATTTTAAAGTTTTTTTTTTTTAATTGACTATTAAGAGCCCGACATATGCCAGGCGGCGTGGCCATACAAACGCGGATGGTCTAAACGCGTTGGCTACTTTGGATATTTTCGTTTTTTAGGAATATTCAAGGGTTATTCGAAAAAGAAAAACATATGATGGCTGCCTTATCTGTAATGCAATAATAATCAAAAGTTTCAAGGTTAATTTTAATGTATTTGGTGAATAATGCTATATACCGAGTAAATTAGACGTGATTTGGAGGCAACTTTGCAATTTTTTTCTATCGAGAAAATTTAACGCATTCGTGTTTTTGAGTCATATAGTTACCAGAGTCCTGAACTTTGCTGCATTTTTATTTCAACTTGAGTATTTAATTATTATTGACTAGCTGTTGCCCGCCGCTCCGCCCGCGTTAATGTCGTTCCCTTGGGACCCCAAACCCCTGTCCCTTTGCTTTTTCCCCTTAAGGGGGAATTTAATACATTTCACCTGCATAGATCTTTAGCCCTTAAGGAGGGGATTTTGCCCAATTCACCTACACAGATATTTTTTTTTTGTAATGGAGAACTTCATATTTCTAAGTAAATAAAAAAAATCCATACAAAGTTTACCCCACCTATTCTACCCCTTCAAGGGGAAATTTCGACCATTTTAACTACACAGATCTTTTTAATTGTAATGTAAACATATATACTTATTTTTATACTTCTATGTCCAGAAATAAGAAAATTTCCATACAATCCCCCCCCCCCCCCTTTATCCCTTAAGGGGGGAATTTTGTACATTTCATCTACACAGATCTTTTTTAATTGTAACCTAGAACGTATATACTTATTTTCATACCTCTAAGTCTAGAAATGGAAAAATTTCATACAAACTTTACCCCCTATTTACCCCTTCAAGGGAGAATGTTGTCTGGTTCACCTAAACAGATCTTTTTTAATTTTAATTGAGAACTCCCGTACCTACTTTCAAACTTCTAAGTCCAGAAATGAGAAAATTCCATAAAACTTCAACCCCTTTGATTTTCTAAAAATCCTTTTTTAGTGCTCATTTACATCATAAAAAGAATCTCTGTGCCAAAGTTCAGTTTCTGCGCACAGTAGTTTCTGCTGTGCGTTAATATATAAGTCAGGTTTGCCTTTGACCCGCGGCTCCGCCCGCGTAAGTGTCGATTTCTCAGGAACAGTAGAATTACCCGGAATACATTAGTTTATGACTTTCAATAAAACACCTTAATATTGAATTTCAATTGAATAACTTCAAAAACGGAAAGTTTCATACTAACTTTGCATCCCCGTTTTTCCCCCTAAGGAGATGAATTTCCAAAAATCCTTTCTTTGTGCTCCCCTACGTTATAAAAGGAACCCCTGTGCAAAATTTCAAGTTCCTAACCCTTATAGTTTAGGCCCTGCGTTGATATGTCAGTCAGTCAGTCAGCTTCTCCTTTTTTTTTTAGTATGGATTACTATGGATAGTATGGATAGGTATAATGCTGTTGTATAATGATGATGAATTGACTTTGGATTTTAATTTTCTTATGTCACTTATTATTTTATTTTATTTTTGCTATATGTTTGCAGGCAAACTCATGCCTTGAGTTCATTCAAATGACGATAACTTTTTTTTTAATGAACCGATTTTGATGAAACAAACTTTAAATGTTAAACTGAGTTAAAACAAAGCAATTGCTGGAAGTTTGAAGTAAATCGGTTCAGTATTTTCGGAGATAATCGTGATCATACATACAGACAGACAAACAGACAGACAGACAGACAGACAGACAGACAGACAGACAGACAGACAGACAAGAAATTCCAAAAATTTTTTTTTGCTTTCTATTATTCTTTTTAAGTGTCCCTCTATCCATTTCAGTCAAAAATTCGAAATGTACAGACAAAATAATTTTACTGTTTTATTATATGTATAGATTATTATATGTATAGATAAAACAGTCAATCATGCAAAGCAGTGTGAGGTAGTACGGGCCCTTAAAGCTAGCTCCAAGTGAGCTTTTGCTACATCACCGGGAGTTTGAGGCAAGGGCAGAGTGCCCTCAGCCTTTATAGACAACATCACCAAAGGGCCCTCAGGAAGGACGGACCTCGGCTTCGGGCGTTGCCTGTGTGCGCAAGGCTTGGAAATGTAGCAAACTCTCATATTGCCTGATGGGCTGCGATTGCGTGCATCCATGGCCTAATCGGCCAATCTGAGAAACAATGGCAAAAGCCTTTGGAGAGCAGCAACTCTCTTCTTTTGCTGTATGGGCCGAAAGCTACGTTGCCAGAAGGGCCTATCCTGGGTGCAAGTCACCCGGGACCGCCGGGCGGTCACCAGCAATCGGAGCTTCATTTTGACTGCCTAATTTTAGGATTCGGGGGATAGCGGTCATTACCCTTACACCCTCAATATTTATTTAATACTAGCCGTGCCCGCGACTTCGTTTGCGTACACATTTGTATTGGGTGCCAGGATTTATTCTCATGAAAGGAGAAAAAAAAATAAGTAGCCTATCCCGTGTCCTGTACGCCTAAATGTGTAACTACCAAGTTTCATAAAATTCAGTTTATTCATTTAAGAGTTATGGAGGAACATACATACATACAGGAAAAAAAATCTAAAAATCCTCAATTTAGTTTTAGTATCATTTGTAGAGCCTATAAACACAATATCTCTGAAAACTAACTCCATGACCAACCCTTACAGATTCATTATTAGTATTGACTAGTTTTCGCCCACGGCTCCGCCTGCGTCAAAGTAGATTCCTCGGGAATTGTACCTACATTTACTTTTTTACCCTTACCCTTATTTATTATTATTAACGACACACGCACGTCACAACTCAGTGTGGGGCAAGCATAAGCCGTGTGAATTGTCCCTAAATATTTATTTATTGAGGTAGGTATAATTTGGTGATTTCGATTTTATAGATAGAGGCTTTTAGATAATTGTTATAAAGCATACAAAATAACCTAACATCCAGCTAGGCGAATAATAATGTATAAAATTGACGTGAATAGTTATTTTCTTAGCTATATGGCGCGAGGCTCGCGTGCGGAGACTGCGGCCAAGGATCACCATAATTGTCCATGATGGCGGGTATTCGTGTTTATGACTATTTAATTGATTATTTCCTTCGCATATTATGATGTTTGTCGCGTGTCTTACACCACACCACACGACGGGGCCATATGCTATTATGCGACGCGACGATACAAGATAATAAAAAAAAGGGTTGCAATTGCAATACGGGAGTGCAGGCAGAAGTGAAAACTCGCCTTTGCGATGCTATGGGAAGGCAAACTTTACCTTTTTACGGTTCCGTACCCAAAGGGTAAAAACGGGACCCTATTAATATCGCTCCGCTGTCCGCCTGCCTGTCTGTCTGTCTGTCCGTCTGTCACCAGGCTTATGAGATACATCTCATAAGCCGTGACAGTTAGACAGTTGTAATTTTCATAAATGGTATTTCTGTTGCCGATATAACAACAAATACTAATAAATTGAATAAAATAAATATTAAAGGGGGCTCCCATACAACAAACGTGATTTTGTTGCTTGTTTTAGCTCGATATTGATAACTGTAACAGGTAGATGCTAGAAATATTCACAAAATGTTATATATTCACTTCAAAAATAAATAAAAATAATATTAATATTAATAAGGGCTCCCTTACAACACCTGATTCTTTTGCCTTTTTTATAGATAGCGGTACGGAACCCTTCGTACGCGAGGCTGACTTGCACTTGACCGTTTTTTTCAGCTTACAATTCTGTATTTAATTAGGGATTCATTCCAGGATTTTAATATACCTAGTTCATAGGTAAAAAATCACACTATTGTTTATACCAGTTTCGAAAAAATATTTGTACAAACTGAATCGGCTACCAATGCTACCATGGCGTACTTTAATTTCTCAAGTATCCACTACAATGAATCCGTTTATGCTAATTGAATTGAATTGAATGATCTAATCGAAATCTGAAGGAATCGTCTCAGACTTGACAGGAGCAAAAAGCACCTGCTGGTAAAAAATACATAATTTTACGCCTTGCAAACTAATTAGTACTTAGATTAATACGCGCCAAACCCAATATCAATGTCATGATTTTTAGCAGTTTTAGGGTTCCATGCCAGAAAAGGTAAAATCTAAATATATATAACTCAAAGGTGACTGACTGACATAGTGATCTATCAACGCACAGCTCAAACCACTGGACGGATCGGGCTGAAATTTGGCATGCAGGTAGATGTTATGACGTAGGAACCCGCTCGAAAAAAAATTGATCAATTCTACCCCCAAGGGGATAAAATAGGGAATGAAAGTTTGTATGAGACTTGTTATTGAATGAGCGGGCAAAAGCTATTATATAATAAAACTGAATAGATGTCTAATCTAAAATGATATGTTTAAAATAATTCTAATAATTACATTTGAAATGCTATTACTATGTATTATGAGGTTCTAGCGCCAGGTTCAAGCCAGATATGTTTATCGTTAAGGTAATTATCAGTCCAATTATAAGCTTCTTCTTACTAATGGACTGAAATTTTTTATCGAATAAAAAGAAATCAAATCGGTCCTTAAATGACGGAGTTATGAGGTAAAAAACTAAAAATCCCGGCCAAGTGCGAGTCGGACTCGCGCAGCAAGGGTTCCGTACATTATATTTATAATAAGCGGAAATTATTCAAAATAATTTTATTGAATGATGTAATTTAGATAATAGATTCAGGTGTTACTTTGCGGAAGTCAAAACATCAAAGCAAAGTAAATTGTCTCAAAGTAAATGAATGATGTAACTCAAAATGAATGCTTTTCGCAATTTTTCTTTCATTTGTGCTATAAGACGTGGCTTCGTACCATATTTCAGGATTCTGAGTTCACGGGAAGTACGCTGTAGGTTTTGATTCCCTTGCGAATGTCGAAAAAACACGAAAATTTGCGGCATAAAGCGCTGTATCTTTTGATTGCGTCGGCTTAGAATTTTTATTTTTTCACAGCCCCAAGGGACAGTAGACCTGAATATTTTATATAAATTTCAGCTTGATACCTCTACGCGTTCTTGACAGTCCGACAGACAGACGGACAACCAAGTGATCTAATAAGGGTTCCGTTTTTTCCTTTTGAGATACGGAACCCTAAAAAAAGAGCTACCTACAACTGAATTGATAGCCTACTCCTTTTCATCATCATCATCATCATCAGGTCCTTTTTAGTCTCCACTACAGGAGCACGACCCTCTCTGTCTGTACTACTAGGGCCATACTTGGCCAGAGCAGCCAGAGGACTTAGCCTACACTCTCCACGCTGGCCAGACGGGTTGGATAGGTCTCTTAGATGTTTAAAAGCTTTGTTTAGCTTGTATTTCCTAAGTCGCCTTCTACAACATCCACGGGAAGACTTGGAGTGGTCCTATTCTACTCTGCCGGGTACCACACGGCTACTCCTTTTGAAGCGGATTAAAAACAAAATACTTTTTACAGCAACCACGGTGCGTGAGTCTTGCTCGCACTTGGCCGCTGTTTTTGCTCGATTACACCATTTATGTCATGCATAAGCTTCTGCTTCCTTGTTCTATAATCATGGGTTAGAATCGCAAACAGTTTTTTTAACGGATATTAATTTGCTAAATAACTGTTTAGATGTTATCGCTTAGGGATTTGAATAAAAACTAAGACAAAAAGCAAGTTGAAAACCTGAAAACCAATACAGTTGGTCAGCTTAGCTAAGCTAAAGAACTTTGGTTCGCCAAAATTACACCTAAAACTTAGTTTTTGGTGCCTGTTCTAAAAAAATATATTTTATTATGTCATCGTTATGATACTTAGGACATAACTACGTACTACATTAAAAATCTGCCAAGTGCGAGTCGGACTCGCGCACGACTGGTTCCGCACCATTATTTATAAAAACAGCAAAAAAATCACGTCTGTTAAGGGGGGCTCCCATGCAGGGAGCCCCCCTTAACGATGAAGCTAAGTCGTCTAGGTATATAGGTTTTCAGTGTCTGTTTCCCAGGTATTATCATCAGGTCTTTTTGGTTTCCACTAAAGGAGCATGACTCTCTTTCTCTCTGTACTAACGGAGCCATACTTGGCTAGAGCAGACAGAGGCTTTGGCCTACCCTCTCCTCGCTGGCCAGACGGGTTGGAGAGGTCTCTTTGATGTTTATAGAATAGAATAGAATAGAATAACATTTATTATAACACTTAGACACACACACAAAACGATATAAAATAAAATTATTAAAAAGTACAAAACATAAAAGTTCAGTGCCATCAGTGTTACAAAAGGTGACGGCTCAGCGTTACGCTGGACTAGGGATACCCTAATCCAGCACTGATTTTCAGCCGTCACCTTTATGAGCTTTGTATAGCTTGTATTTCCTAACACCACACTAACGTCTCTATCGGAAATTTCACACGCGATATCTCGCATGCCGCTATACTTGACAATGGATTGATGGCTTGATTCATTAACATTTTAGTTTGTCCGAATTCATTATTAAATTACCTTACCTATTTAATTTTGACGAAGCATGTTGCGGATATATATTTATCTATGCACCTTTTGACGAAACGTTCCGTGGATACGTTCTCTATGTTTTTGACAAAGCATATTGCTGATGATTCATTGTGAACACTTGACGAAGCATGTTGCTGATGACTCTCTTGATTTAAACAAAACTTTACAATAAGTATTATCCTCTTACACATTAAAATAATCATCTACACATCGTCAAGAACTGCACGAACTCATACCACCTTCTCCTTTCTTCTATCGGACGGTCAGGCGCACCGCTGGGTACCATCCTTACCTGGTTAAAAATCCTTACATTCGTACCAAGCGCTTTTCCTCTTCTTTTATTTTGCGCACAGCTAAGGATTGGAATTCATTGCCTGCGTCTGTATTTCCGAGCGCATATAACCTGAATCTTTTAAAAGTTAGAGTGAATAGGCTTCTTCTGGGTGAACTCGCTCGATCCTAGACCATATCTTTGCCTTTGGCCTAGATTATGGTCATGAGTAAATTAATTTAATATAAAAAAAAATCTACACTTCTACACCTATATCAACATCTACAGAGAAAATATTTGATTGTTTGTTCACATCGAATAGGCTCTGAAATTGTTGAACTGATTTGAAAATTTGTTTTACCATTTAAATCCTACATTATCTTTGGTGAATGAACATAGGCTATAGAATAAATACCTATATCTACTTTGCAAATAAATACCTAAACCCGGGGCGTGCCGCTTGTAGGAAATAATCAACTTCAAACTTGTTATTCTATCTTATCTATTTTTGTCTCTTCGTCACCTGTCTTTGTTTCCTTTCACTGTACCCAATACTCAATACTTTATTGCTCCATAAATAACATGCAGGCTATATACAGTATTGTATGATCCCACAATCATTTAAGGACCCTGTTGGGTACTGCCGAGAGGAGGTAATAAATATAAATAAATAAATATGTACGGACAAATCACACAGATTGAGCTAGCCCCAATGTAAGTTCGAGACTTGTGTTATGGGATACTAACTCAACGATACTATATTTTATAACAAATAGATATATAGATACACACCCAAGACCCAGGCCAATCTGAAAAAGATCATTTTTCCATCTTGACCTGGCCGGGGATCGAACCCGGTCACTCCGTGTCGCAGGCTGGCGTGTTGGCAGGCTGGGGTGCAGGGAGACTGTCTCCATCTATTCAAGGGTTGTATGGAAGAGATTACTTTAAGCGATAAGGCCGCCTCTTTTACTTAATTTACATAATAGTTAACAATTTTATAAGTATACTTTTTGGTGCAATAAAATACATGACATTAATCCATTATTCATCAGGGCGTATTCTAGTGTAGATTCACCATTACTTTTTTCCTTTACAAGAATCAAATATTTTACGATAGTCACTGAAAAGCGTCCTAAAGACCTTGTTGTTTTATTACGTATTACACCCACTTACTATACTATAATCGGTTAAGTAATGTCATCAAACACATTGTTAGCGTTTATTTCATGATGTACAATAGGCACATAATTCTTTACGAGCCCGGCAAAGGTCACATCTCCAGATGTGTCCTTGCACAAGTCGTTAAGTCAATAAGTACAGGTATAAAACTAAAACTACATTTCGTGTTCGTTGCGACGATGACACGCGAGTTTAGAGGTCTAGGCTGACTAATCACGACACACGATTTGTTTAATTACGTTTATATAGCACTAGCTTTCGCCCGCGGCTCCGCCCGTGTCAATGTCGATCCCTCGGGAATAGTACTTTTTCCCGGGATAAAAGGTAGCCTATGTTCTTCTCCGTACTCCAGAGAACTTGTATGCAAAATTTGATGATGATTGTTCAGTAGTTACGGCGTGAAAGCGTAACAAACAAACAAACAAATAAATAAACAAACAAACAAACTCACTTTCGCATTTATAATATTAGTAAGGATAAGGATGTTGAGGGCGTAGATGGAAAACGAAATCAAAATAGTGATGGGTTGCTAGCCGCGTCTCCTACTGACATAGTTACGCAGATTTTAGTCAAATCCTTCGATCGGCTTTTCGATCTGCGCGGGAAGAGAATCAGCTGGCACATTTTTTTTATGTATATCCGACGGCAAACGAGCAGACGAGCCACCTGATGGAAAGTGGTCACCGTCACCCATGGACATCTGCAACACATTCTACGTTTTTTCTTTTCTCCCAGACCAGGATGGAAGGAAAGAAACTTTCTTTAACAATTTATAAAGGGAGATATGTATGTTACATTACAGGCTCCTAGATCAGTCCCGGGCCTCCAAGCTATCGTGCACCTCCAACCTGACGAAGACTCCGGCGTGGGGGGCGAGTTGATCTTCACGCAAATCGTACCCAATGGCCCGGTCACTATCGAAGGGAACCTGACTGGACTTGCCCCAGGTTTACATGGCATCCACGTGCATCAAAGTGGAGTTGTGAAAGACAACTGCAAGGATATCGGACCGCACTTTATAGCTTACTATGTAAGTAAAGTATTTGGTAAATTTTATATATAAATATATATATAAATATGTATATATATATATATATTTATATATATGGACAAATCACACAGATTGAGCTAGCCCCAAAGTAAGATCGATACTTGTGTAATGGGATACTAACTCAACGATACTATATGTTATTACAAATACATATACAGATAAACATCCAAGACCCAGGCCAATCTGAAAAAGATAGTTTTCCATCTTGACCTGATCGGCGATCGAACCCGGGCACCCTCGTGTCGCAGGCTGGCGTGTTAACCACTGCGCCACGGGGCTCGCCTGAATATGAAGCATCATATAGATAGAAGGAAACCTGAATGGACTTGATGGAGTCCACTGCATTAGAGTGGAGCTGTGAAAGACATCTGCAAGAACATCGGACCGCACTTCATTGCTTCATCATCATCATCATCAGGTCCTTTTTAGTCTTCACTACAGGAGCAGGACCCTCTCTGTACTACTAGAGCCATACTTGGCCAGAGCAGCCAGAGGACTTGGCCTACACTCTCCACGCTGGCCAGACGGTTTGGAGAGGTGTCTTAGATGTTCATTGCTTACTATGTGAGTAAAGTAGTTGGTAATATAAAGCATCATACAGATAGAGGATTTCTTTCTCTCTGTAAGGCAACTCCGTGGAGGGTGCCCAAGCCCTCCTGAGCGTCTTCCGCCTGGTTCCTCTTAGCTTCACCGCGGGTGTCAAAGCCGCGGTTACTGAGCTCCCCCATCACGACAAGATGGGACAGACACAGACACTTTTTCTACCTTTATATTAGTTACTAGCTGTTGCCCGCGACTTCGTTCGCGGCAATTTCTGTTATTATGATTAATTAGTATAATTTTTGCCCGTTTTCAAAACATTTTTTATTGATGCTTCGCGCCTATTGGTCGCAGCGTGATGTTTTATAGCCTAAAACCTTCCTCAATAAATGGAATATCCAACACAAAAAGAAATTTCCAATTTTAACTAGTAGTTCCTAAGATTAGCGCGTTCAAACAAACAAACTCTTCAGCTTTATAATATTAGTATATAAGTAGATGATATTGTAGCTGCCGAACAGATGAATAAAAATACGGTTTTCTTTATTAATTGATATTCGATTTAGCCACGGATTTAGCAGTTCAGGTTCTTAGCTAGGTATACTTACATAGTTGGTGGAAATAAGATCATCCTGGTGACTGATGACATATTGCAGCTAGAACATCGAATTTGGTTGCAAATTATCGGTACCAACTTATAAACGAGGAAATTCCTTTTTTTTATCCTGGACATACTATAAGGTCAATTTAAATTAAGCGCAAATATTTTAAAGGCTGACTCCCATAAGCTAGAAAAATGCTTTAGAAGCAAAATAAAAGAAATCGGCACGCTAGTTTTTGAGATATCTGGACCTGAACATTTAAAATAAAAATGAAAAAAAAACACCCTGTGTACAAATAAACACTTTCTTGGCCAACAACATTTTACTATTATCTACTATGGATACTAGGTCACTGACCTCGACGATCAAAACAGCTGATTTATCGATTTTAATAAAGAAAATAATTATTTAGTATGTAAAATAAAAATAAAATCTAGCGTGTCGATTTCTTAAAATCTGCTATTAAAGCATTTCTTTGACCTATGAGACCCAGACCCAGCCCTTAAAACAAATGGCCTTTCCTCATTTTAATCCCATCCCAAGTCTTTCGCGAAAACCATGACATTCCATCGTTGTAAGATATTTGTGTGCAAAGTGTCTTATTGTTTCTAATTTAATATGCAAAGTAATAAACATATGAAATTATTTTTTCAGGGACGTCACGGCGGCCCTCGGGACCCAATCCGCCACGTTGGTGACCTCGGTAACATCAAAGCCGAAGATGGCGACACCCTCAACGTAAAGATCATCGACCACATCATATCCCTATCTGGCCCGCGGTCTGTCGTCGGCAGATCTTTAGCCATATCTAAAGGAGAAGATGATTATGGCCGGGCTGGTACTGAAGATAGCGCCTTAACCGGCACGTCTGGACCGGCTGTCGCTTGCGGCATTATCGGATATATGAACTAAGGTGTTTTTGTACTTTAATAAAGATTTTTTTTTAAGTTACCTGAGTCGTTTTCGTTACATTTTCCTATATTACCTATCTGAAGAATCTATTCTATGATAAGGTATGCTTGTTGTCAAATAGGACAGTTTGGTTAGGGCACTGCAGGCTTGAATCATCTGATTATCTGATAATAAAGATGATTCCGTGCTTCGGAAAGCACGTTAAGCCGTTGGTCCCGACTTCCATCTGGTAGTCGTTAAAGGAATCATGTCAGAAGCCGAGAGCCGGTTCCGAAGAACTCTGACACCAGGGTGTGCATGGTCGATTGGCCGTGTCACCTATGAAACGAACGATAGAGTGATCAAACATCTCATGTAAAGGCGACCAGAAGGTTGTAGACGTCAAGGCAGATCAATACTAAAATGGTATATCTGTAAACAAAAAGCCGTAAATAAATCAGAATGGAAAAATCCAGGTGCAGGATCCTCGCGGCTGTTTTGGTAAAAAAAAAAAACTACTATGATCTATTATTTATTAATTACTAGATTAACAGTAAATTAACAGTATGATAAACCATTTATATAGTAAGTGTTTTTTCGTTGGATTAAAAGCAAAGCTAAAAAAAAAATTGCGTCTAACGTGTGATAAAAATATTTCATTGTGATTATAAGATAATGGATAGATACGACATCTGTGGGTTTTCAATGTAATCACCTACTAAGGTTTCATGTATATGTTTGAAATATGCTGAAAACACAAAGCAGCTTATATTAGTTCAGCGGACTGAACACAGATGGAGTCAGGTTCACACATTCCCTTTTCCTCTGCTTTGTCCAGGATTTCAAAATGACTGTTTTACATACATACATACATAGTAGGACGTCTTTTCCCTTACGGGGTAGACAGAGCCTAGGTGTTGAAGACCTTATGGCCACATTTAGCATGTTGATGGGCGTGTGATGGAAAACGGAATCAAAATAGTGATGGGTTGATAGCCGCATCGCCTAATGACATGATTCCGCAGATTTTAGCTCAATCCCTCGATCGGCTTTTACGATCTGCGCGAAAAGAGAAGCAGTTAGCACATTCTTTGTTTATTCTTTTGTCCCAGACCAGCATGGAAGAATGACTCTTTTACTAAAGTTATAACTAATACGAGGTATTAGAAGTGTAATCGATGAATCTCATGTGCATATTTGTAGATGATTCTACTGACTTCGCGCCATTTCTCCCTGATCCCTCTTTGACTCCGAAATCGCGTTTACCAGCAAAATAGACTGCGTAGAGTAGGATGATTATAACGGCTCTTTAGGCATACGTGGGTGCATGCAATCGCGATATCATAATAAGTTTAAAAATATTTTTATTATATGATGCAACTAAAAATTTATGCTTTCCTTTATCTGTGCTATACGACTTTGCTTCCTACCAAATTTCAAGATTCTGAGTTCATTGGAAGACCCTGTAGGTTTTGATTCCCTTGCGAGTGTCGAAAAACACAATAATTTGCGGCATAACTAGCTGTATCTTTTGATTGCGTTGGCTTAGAAGTTTGATTTTGTCACAGTTCCAAGGGACAGTGGACCTGAGTATTTGATATGAATTTTAGCTTGATACCTCTACGCGTTCCTGACAAACAGGTTCTTGACAGACAGACAGACAGACAATCAAGTGATCTAAGGGTTTAGTTTTTTCCTTTTTAAGTACGGAACCCTAAAAAACAACTTTATTTGTCTTATGTCCGAAACACTACAGTAAATAAAAAAGATTGTTGAGCAAATCAGAGTCAGAGGCGCAACAGAAGCAATTAGTTCCATACTAGTATAGATGCTGTAGATAGTTCATGGTTTGCACATTCGTAAGCCTTGTATCAAAAGAGGCTCTTCGATGCTGGTCTGGGAGAAAGAAAAAACGTAGAATTTACGAGCTGCTTTTCTTCCCGCACAGATCGTTAAAGTCGATCGAGGGACTGGGCAAAAATCAAAGATATTATGTTAAAAGGTGATGCGGCCATAACTATTTTGATTCCGTTTTTTGTATTCCACCTATTATTCCCCACGCTAAACGTGGCCTTTAGGTCTTATACGTGATTGTATGTATGTATGTATAAAAGTGAATCCGTCTCTTGTCTGATTTTTTTTCTGAAATGACTATGTAGCTAGCTCCAAGTGAGCTTTCGCTACTTCACCGGGCGTTTGAGGCGAGGGCATAGTGACCTCAACCTTTATAGTCATCACCAAAGGGCCCCCAGGAGGGACGGACCTCGGCTTTGGACATTGCCTGTGTGCACAAGGGTTAGAGAAACAGCAAACTTTCATATTGCCTGATGGGCCGCGTATACGTGCATGCATAGCCTGAAGGGCCGATTTGAGACTTGTCTGTCAGTTACCTCCTCATACTTCAACCACTGAATCGCTTCAGATGAAATGTGGTAGTTAGATAGTTTGAGTTCGGAAAAGAAAATAATGTACAAGTAACGGCAAGAGTTAGTTATAATAAACTAGCTTTCGCCCGCGGCTCCGCCCGCGTTAATGTCGATCCCTCGGGAATAGTACTTTTCCCCGGGATAAAAGGTAGCCTATGTCCTTCTCTGTACTCCAGAGAACTTGTATACAAAATTTTATGATGATCGTTTCAGTAGTTACGGCGTGAAAGCGTAACAAACAAACAAACAAACAAACTCACTTTCGCATTTATAATATTAGTAAGGATGCTCAAAGGGTCAGGGGTCTCATTCTCAACTGCCTGTCCGGTGGTGGCAGATAAGGCATCGGATACACGCGCCCGACCTCCCGAACTGCTACTTACTTTCCTCGTTTTCCCCATTCATCCGAATGAGTACTATCCCAATCCCAATACCGTTATTCCCTTTTCAAACTCCAAAAAATTCTTATCGTTAACCAGCCAAAAAAATCTTCTGATGGGCAGCAGCATCGGAAGCGTAAGAAGCCAAAGAAACTGCGCTCGTCAACCCACCTGCCAAGCGTGGCGAGTATGGCAATATCTTTCCATGGAATGAAGAATCCTTGGGAGAGGCCTTTGTCCAGCAGTGGACTTTTAACGCCTGGAAAGATGATAATGATAGTTGCTGCCTCCCCCTGAAGAAAAATGAAATAAGTGAGGAAAAAGGCCAATAGTCAAATATTTTATTAATCGTAAGATATTTTAAATACCTTTTAGTGAACGTTAACTTAAATTACACATTATTATTGTTGACATCAATAACTTACTTGGAGCTAAGTTTACGCCGCTTCCAAGGCGCAGTGCAGAAGAAGCGGCAACAAACTGCACAGCGCATTTTCTCCAAATGACATCAACTTACAATCTACGACATACTTAGAACTAAGTGTGTGAAATTGAGCTTACATTGTCATGTCATAATTTTTTTTTTTTATTTATATATCTCACATTTACGAATAATTTAAACTAACTTAAAAAAAAACTACTTATAAATAAACCTAACTGTATTCATACTAAAAAAAAACCTTAAATATAAAAGAATTAAAAACTAAAAATCTAAACTAAGGTTTTGCTAGTGTGGCAAAGTGCCAAGAACACTAGCTGCATTCCCCCGCTTTGCGCGAGAAAAGAGTCAGCCTTTTTGTCACCGGCGGCGGCGTCACCAGTATATTACAAATAAAATTCAATTTGTAATATACTAAACTAGCTGTTGCCCGCGACTTCGTCCGCGGCAATTTCTGTTATTATGATTTATTAGTATAGAATAATTTTTCCCCGATTTCAAAACATTTTTCATTGATGCTTCGCTCCTATTGGCCGCAGCGTGATGTTTTATAACCTAAAGCCTTCCTCAATAAATGGACTATCCAACACAAAAAGAATTTTCCAATTTGAACCAGTAATTCCTGAGATTAGCGCGTTCAAACAAACAAACATACAAACAAACAAACAAACTCTTCAGCTTTATAATATTAGTAAGTATAGATAAGGGCCCTTACGAGCTGTTAACCTATGGCTCGTTGGTTTGCAATCCTATAGCGAGTTCTTTCTGTTCAAAATTAGTTTGATTCTTCATGAATAGCCAAGCCACATTTGCATAGCCGGTTGACAGACACCGTGGCAATGTTATTACTCCATTGCTAAACAACGCCGCGGGTTCTCATTACCCAACGTCAAGTCTCAGTTTACACTCTGCAGAACCGGTCGTGGCCGTAGGTACTATCGCAGTTTCGTTTGTCTTTTTACGAGTGGTTACGTGTTTTCATGCCTGCTGCCTGCTTGCGGTGAGTATTTTTTTATCTGGGTGTTTTTTGTGCCTTTAATTGCATTTGCATATTTACTTTTAGGTTAACTAAGAAATCATTGTAAATAGTACTAAAAAGAGTATCTGAATTTGGCAAACGAACGGGCTATGATGGAAGCAAAGTAATGGTCGTAATAGCCATTTTATGACTCGATAGAGGAAGAAGTGAGTACTTCTTTTTCTTTGCGAGTCGATGGTACAAGAATCTTACGGCTTTAATGAAAGGCCGGTTACGCTTTTCTCAAACCATGATATTGCAGTTGTCCATGGGTAACATCACTTACCATCAGGTAGGGTTATCATTTAGGAATTTGAAAAAATTTGCCAAAAAGCCGGACAACTCGATAAAAGTCCGGATTTTTTTGCAAACATTAATCACTTAGTTTAGTTCAGTGCTATGGTAAGCATGGTAGGCAGACGCTCGCATTGCGAGGGGGGTAGGATGCGGGATGCGGGCGGGTATTGTTCGCCTTGTCAAAATATTAAAAAAATGTTTTATTACTCATATTCCATAAACCCAGACAAATTAAAGGGCCGGACAAAATCCGGAAAAGGGTCTAAAAGTAAGGACATGTTCGGACTAATCTGGACGGATGGTTACCCTACCTCCGTCCGGATTAGGCCGGACATGTCCTAATGGTAACCCTACTATCCCGCGTGCTCGTTGCTGTCCTATATC
This sequence comes from Elegia similella, assembly GCA_947532085.1. Lineage (NCBI taxonomy): Eukaryota > Metazoa > Arthropoda > Insecta > Lepidoptera > Pyralidae > Elegia > Elegia similella. The sequence continues at coordinate 26,576,706 of OX383932.1, read as the reverse complement.
ATAAAAAGGACTTTAATGGCAGTGATTATGGGAAGTTAAGATTGACAAGTTAAGTAAGATAACTATTACAAGTATATAAGTGATAACGTTTTAAAAGTCGATGAACGCCTGCCTAACGCACGAAAATGTATCACGTTCTGCGTGCAAGCGAGAGCGCGGAACAAGCTATAGATAGACAAGATCGGCCACAGCGTTCGGCTTGTGACGCATCTATCTCTCTTCTACAGATATCACGTAAAATTATCGTGCGTAAACCCACTTTACAGACCAATTTTTTTACCGAACCTGTCAATCTCAAAATTGCAGAAGGTACGTATTTTCGATGCTACAATCTATATTTAAATAGGTAGAGTCAAGAGCGTGAAATTTAACTGATTACTAGTGATTGGTCACCTATAAGGTCACCTCCGGCTGGATCCCTACCAATACTCGAAAACTCGGTAGACCAAAAATGCGATGGCGCGATGGGCTGGATAAATTTAAGAATGATTGGAAGGAAATAACGCAGGACCGCACTGAATGGAAGAAGTGGAGGGAGGCCTTTGCCCAGCAGTGGAGCACATGATGGCTCGAAATAAATAAAAAAATAAATAACTAATAAATAATACTGATTGGCCTATATAGATTAAGGTCAGAGGTAAAATAGTCTGTTAATAAATGTACTTGTTAACCGTGACTTAACAGTACCATCGACGCGTTTATTGTAGAATCAATGGCATTTTTTCTTTACTTTTTGAATACGTCGGTACAGATTTAAGAGCAAGAGCATAGCTACAGTAGTGGAATGTTTTTAGGGTTCCATACCTAAAAATGAAAAACGGAACCCTTATAGGATCACTTTGTTGTCTGTCTGTCTGTCTATCATGATCCTTTATCTCAGGAACGTGTTGAGGCATCTCAAATCAAAATACTCAGGTCTACTGTCCCTTGGACCTATGAAAAAATCAAACCAACGCAATTAAAAGAAACAGCCGTTTATGTCGCAAATTTTCGACATTCGCAAGGGAATCAAAACCTACAGGTACTTACTTACCGTGAACTCAGAATCTTGAAAATTGGTACGAGGCAACGTCTTATAGCAGAGATAGAGGAAAAATTGCGAAAAGCATAACTTTTATATAGGTACATCATCTAATATATTTTTAGTAATTTTAAACTTATAATTGTACGGAACCCTTCGTGCGTGAGTCCGACTCGCACTTGGCCGGTTTATTTTATTTTATTCATCATCATCATCATCATCATCAGGTCCCTTTTAGTCTCCACTACAGGAGCACGACCCTCTCTGTACTACTAGGGCCATACTTGGCCAGAGCAGCCAGAGGACTTGGCCTACACTCTCCACGCTGGCCAGACGGGTTGGAGAGGTGTCTTAGATGTTTATAAGCTTTGTTTAGCTTGTATTTCCTAAGTCGCCTTCTACGACATCCACGGGAAGACTTGGAGTGGTCCTATTCTACTCTGCCGGATACCACACGGCTATATTTGTCCGGTGGTTGCAAGTATAGCATCGGGGGCGCGCGCTCGGCCTCTCGAGCTACTTCTTGCTTTTCCCCATTCATCTGAGTAAGAAGTATCCCAATACATTCATTCCCTTCCCAGATCCAACAAATTCCTTTCTTTCCCCCGCTTAAAAATGCTTCCGATAGGCAGTGCCGTCGGAATCATAAGAAGCCAAAGAATCTACGCTCGCCAACCCGTGCCTTCCGAAGCACGGAATCATCTTTATTATCAGACAATCAGGTGATTCAAGCCTGCAATGTCCTAACCAAACTGGAAACAACTAAACAAAGTATTCTTCACGTGGGAATCGAACCACGACCCCCGGGTCTACAGACAAACGCCTTAACCACTGGACCACGGAGGTTGTTGCTGTAGTATGCTAACAGTCTCACAGATTTCGTTTTACTTCCACCAGTGGGCAGCTGCAACTCATTGCAAGCAGATCGGTGTCAAGTTCAACGTGTAACAGTCAGGCGATTGTCCGTTCTATGGTTAATGGGATAAATATCTGAATTGCACGTACGTTGATGTGTTAGAGATTGGCCACGCGTGATCTATATGCATCGTCAATGTCAATGGCGATTGAGAAATAGTAGGGCTAGGCCTGATCAGGTTATTTGAAGGTATAGCTAGTCAGTAATCGCACAATACATATTTAAGTTAAATCTATACTAATATTATAAAGCTGAAGAGTTTGTTTGTTTGAACGCGCTAATCTCAGGGACTACTGGTTCAAATTGGAAAATTATTTTTGTGTTGGATAGTCCATTTATTGAGGAAGGCTTTAGGCTATAAAACATCACGCTACGACCAATAGGAGCGTATCATCAGTAAAAAATGTTTTGAAAACGGGGGAAAATTATTCATCTATACTAAGAAAAAACCTAATTATTCATAATAACAGAAATTGCCGTGGACGAAGTCGCGTGTTTATTAATATACCTAACGTTCAGAAAACTTCAGTTTTCATGTTTGCAGGTAGAATAAGTTGATATTTGTCTATTAAAAAAAGTTATAAGAACTTTCAGTAACAAGCAAAACTATTGTCTACAATATTAATTGATAACTATATAATCACCTGATTTGTCTGATAATAAAGATGATTCCGTGCTTCGGAAGGCACGTTAAGCCGGTGGTCCCGGCTGCCATCTGGCAGTCGTTAAAGGAACCACGTTAGAGGCCGAGAGGCGGTTCCGAAGAACTCTGACACCAGGGTGTGCATGGTCGATTGAACGCGACACCTACTCGAAATTATGATGATTGATAACTTTCCGGTAGTACGCAGTATTGGCTAGTTAGAAGGTCTTACAATGTTGTGCTGAGCTTATGATTTTATTAGATTGATGACAAAGCAAGCTGGTGGTAACTGCCAACCATCCTCTCTATTGAAGCAAGGATGTTTTCAATTTCAATTGCTCCACGAAGCATTATTGAATGTATCTGTATTCTGTTGCGAAGATTTTAGGAATATCGTAACGCATTTAGAGCATGTTTATAGGTGTATGGCGTATTAGGAGGAAAACTGAATCAAAAGTGGTATCCGAAGAATCAATTCAATAGCTAGAGCTCCGTGGCGCAGTGGTTAACTCGCCAGCCTGCGTGCGACACGAGGGCCCCGGGTTCGATCCCTAGTCAGGTCAAGATGGAAAATTATATTTCTCAGATTGGCCTGGGTCTTGGATGTATATCTATATATGTATTTGTTATAAAATATAGTATCGTTGAGTTAGTATCCCATAACACAAGTTGACCGTCCATCTTGACCTGGCCGGGGATCGAACCCGGGCACTCCATGTCGCAGGCTGGCGTGTTAACCACTGCGCCACGGAGCTGTCGGAAATGTATATTCAATAGAAATTGATAACTCACAAATTTAGCTCGCCTGGCTCAAATAGGACTTTTGTATGAAACCTACTGCTGCGTAAAGTGCGCCAACTCAATTTGCGCAAAAACTTACGAAATTACGCCCATCTGGCTTCAGCCTAAAAGTGTTCGAACAAACCTGACTTTGTTGTATTTAAAGAAGAATAATTTGTACAGATTCTGTTCGTCAAAAACTTAAAATCTTTAGAAAAACATTGTGATTGATGTAACATGCGTTAGAATATCGTGCTTTTTCATTCTATCGTGACTTTCTAATGGATTGCTTGCGAGTAGGTACTTTGTAAAGAAATAAAAACAAATAAATAGGTACATTACATTACAAATAACATTAACGTGTATTAACTGTGCTACTAGATTACAAAATAGATAAGATTACTTGTCTTCAGATCCTTTATATCTTGCTCATCCTTCCTTTATCAGTACCAATTTAACTTATAGGTACAATATAGCTAGGGGGTTCAAAATCACGTTGTATAACGTGTAATGTTACCACTGATATTTCCATATACTCTTTGTAAACCCGCTACTCCGACATATCTCAAGTCTAAATTTCGATTTCTGATTGACACCCACTTCAGAGAACTTCGCTCTTCAAGCAATCTTCTCATTCACATGCCAGTCCATCGGAGTGGGTTCTTTGAGAACTCTTTTATTGTTCGTGCCATAAAATTATGGAATGCCCTACCGGTAGATATTCGGAAGACTCAATCTATTTCAAGGCCTGTCAGATTGTTCATCTGTACTAATATTATAAAGAGGAAAGATTTGATTGTTTGTTTGTTTGACGCGAATAGGCTCCGAAACTACTAGACGGATTTGAAAAAATACTACACTACACTATCTGCGCTGGCTATGTTTTACGCGGACGAAGTCGCGGGAAAACAGCTAGTAATATGTATGTAGTTTATGTATTGTTTATCATATTAATATATAAATACAAATATGACGTTCATGTATTTTTTTTATCATATTAATATACAAATATGACGTTCAAAAAGAGACACATGTATCCAATATTGAAATAAAAAAAAAATGACTGACTTTGATATTCTAGCGTGTATGTTTCTATGTAGTTTATTATTTTTGGTTGTGTATTTTATTTTCAATTTCAAAAATTTACTCTACCCCACAACTCTCGACGTCACCCTGTTGGTTGACCAACTCTCGACATCACCCAGTTGGTCAACCAACAGCTCAGCTGGAAAAAAATATTGCCAAATAATTTATTCGTAATGAATGTTATGCGATGTGATGATAATGCCAAAAACTATTATAGTTAATGTATGCCTTTAAATTTTATGCATTCGAATATGGACCCTCTTGTATACGTGTTTAATAAAAATTAATCTAAAAATTGGTTTCAATTATTTTGATAAAATTCGGTATATGAGCCGGGTCTCATATTTGGAAAAATAGGTTTTCTCGGTTTCCCAGTTATTAGTCCTAATAAATGTCATTTGGTACACCTCACGCTACACTAGCGCCTCTAGCGGCAAATTTACACGCGATAGCCGAGGCATTCAATCAACTTAAATATAACAAAAAAAAAAATTTTTAACTTGCTGCTATGGAACCTTTCTTGGGCGAGTCCGACTCGCACTTGACCGCTTTTTTTATTCAGTGTTTAAGTTTTTCAAGCAACAGGCATCAGACGTAGTAAAATGAATGTCCCGACTATGTAGTGATAAAAATTCATTTTCACACTAGTTAATAAAGGAGAACTAGTTAGCAATTTTAAAAGCTATGTTTCTCTCAATAGGAAACATGTACAAGTTGACAAAATTTTTGATTCATCTGTCAAATGATATTCAGAAACATAGATATAGGTATAGGAAAGGCCCGAAAGCCCCTGCCCTGTTCTTCCTTTTCGTAATGGGGTGTTATATAACAAACATATTTATTACCAAGTATAATGTATGTTCCTCTTCATGTTAACTATCAATTAAGGCACCTTTATCAACTAGATATTGATATATTTCATCATTGTTAGACATAGCGGCTTCATGCAAAACTCTTAAACCATCGTTGTCTTTACCATTTATATCCGCACCTTTCTCTACCAGCCATTTAACAATCTCTATGTTTTCAGATTCTGCAACAGCATAGTGCAATACATTGCGCATATCGTTGTCTTTAGCATTAATATCTGCACCTTTTTCGACCAGCAATTGAACTTCTTCCAAGTTACCTAAGCCATTAACAGCGTGGTGTAATACAGTACAGCCATATTAGTCTTCAGCTTTAATATCTGCACCTTTATCTATCAACCATTTAACGGTTTGTAAGTTTCCGATTTCAGCAACAGCATAGAACAGTACTGTGCGGTCACTGTCATCTCTAGCATTAACATCTGCACCTTTGGCTTCGAGCCATTTAGCTAACTCTAAATTTTCATAAATACCGACAACATAGTGCAATACTGTAGCATTGTTGCTATCTCTAGCATTAATATCTGCGCCTCTCTCAACTAGCAATTTAATTTCTTCCCAATTTCCAGAGCCCTTAACAATAATAATAATAATAATAATAATTTATTTCAGATCACATCCATAAATTTTAAATTTAAAAAATCAACACCAAAATCTTATCTATTGGTGCCAAGATGGATACCCATCCAGTGTTTAAGAATGGGATTGTCCATCTTGGCACTTAATGTGTTTAGTATGCTGCTGCCACTCTCCCGGCAGCGACGCATCATGGAGGCTGTTCGCTTTCTTATGATGGCGTAAAAGTCGTCAGTACCCGCTTCGGCAAACATTCCTGACGCGCTGCAGTATCGGGAAAGTCTCAGCAGCATCCTAAGGCTATTATTATATTGGACGCGTAGGGCATTGTAAACCTTTTTCGTATAGTTGACCCACAGGCTGCACGTGTAAAAAGTTTGGCAGTAAGTTTTAAATAACGCAATTTTCACTTCCCTTGTACACCGTGCAAACCTGCGTGCCAACATATTACTTCTGACTGCCAACGCCCTACGCTCCCGTTCGATGTCCACATCGTCACACAAGTCATCTGTGACGATATGGCCTAAGTACTTAAACTGCGTCACACGGCCAAGAGCTACTCCACCGAGCGTGACGGGCGGCACTTGCGATGGGCTCGTACGCCCCGCCCGAAATACCAGCAACTCACTCTTTATTACATTGTATCTCAGGCCGTGCGACTCAGCATAAGTCTCACATATTTTGATCAGCTTTCTAAGTGAGCTGATTGACGGACCCAGCAACACCATGTCATCTGCGTAACTTATATTATTGATCATGGTGCCGTCAATTGAACATCCAACCATGGTGTTGCTGAGCTCGACAATCAGGTCATTTATATATAAATTAAAAAGAGTGGGGGAGGTTAGACCACCTTGCCTCACCCCACACCCCAATCTATACATATCCGAGTAGGAGTCAGCCCACCTTACATGATTGCATTGATTGTTGTACCAATATTTAAAAACACTAGTAACATCTGTAGGTAAATCAAGGCAATCTAACTTGGACCACAATTTATCATAGCTTACCAGTTCAAAAGCCTTAGAAAAATCCAAAAAGGCAGCATAGACCGGTGTATTACGATCTGTGTAGTACTTAACAGTCTGCTTGAGCGTTAAAATGGCACTCTCTGTTGACAGTCCCGCTCTAAAACCAAATTGGCCGTCATGTAGCTGTACATACTTATGGAGGTGCCGCTCAAGCAGACCGTCAAGGACCTTAGCAATTATAGTTGCCAACGAGATAGGACGGTAATTTGAACAATCAGATGTGTCACCAGTCTTTTATTTAACTATTGGCACAACAATCGTTTTCATGAGGTCCAAAGGTAGGTATGAGTGTCGCAAACATATTTTAAAAAACATTGCAAGAACTCTGCTAATATGAGCCCCACCATGCACCAGGTGTTCGACACTGAGGCCATCGTATCCCGGAGACTTCCCTCGTGTCATTTTATTAATAACTGTTGACACCTCTTTTGCTGAAATTTGAATAGGAGTCCCGGAAGCACGAGACCCAGCCGTGAGCACCGGTTGAGCGCTCGACTGTAACGGCGACTTCACCTCAAAGTGTTCTCTAAAGAGATCAGCTATTTGTTGAGGATCGTTCGCCCCGCCAACAGACACAGGGACGCTCGGTCTAGGATTCAGCTTATTAGTTTGTTTCCAAAATGATTTAAACTTTTTATCTCTATGACATGACGCAATTATATCCATCTTTATTTGTTCCCTATTATCTTGACAAAACTTTAATTTATTTTTAAATATTTTCTGCTGTCTCTCATTTCACTATATATTGGACCCGCGGCAGGCTTGCCACACGAGACCCACATTTGAAACTTATCCCGAGCCTCCCTGTGCGATTCAGCGACGTGCTTATTCCAACCGATCACGTGGTGTTTTCTCTTTTTACTTTGATTGCTGCTGGATATTGCAGCCTGTCGTAATACTCTAGTGATCTTTGAATACATCCTATCAATAACGGGCATATGTTTCACATTCTCACACATTCCATCACAGCATGTACTGAGTTCGCTAGGAAAGTCTATGTCCCTTAAATATTTATTACAATATTCAGTATATTTAGTAATCTGTGCTGTACAACGCTCACCCCAAAGTACTTTATTACAACGCTGCTCTGGCTGCACTAGCTTGGGTTGAATCAGCTCCAGATTATACTCAATTTCCAAAGGAAGATGGTCCGACCAGAACACGTCATAGTGTACTTTTACGTTTGTTATAGAGTGTCTACTAGCATCTGTAGCTAGGCAATGGTCTAACCAACGCCTGGAGCCACTAGCGTCACATACAAAAGTATACGTATTCGAGTCGTACGCCAACATATCTATATCTACACATGACCACGTTTGTTCAGCACAAAAATCCAGCATTTCCTTTTCAAATGGCTCGCCTGGGTGGGCATTAAAATCCCCTAAAATTACAACTGATTCTATATTAAGAGTCTCAATATGCGCTGCTATCTCACTCATACACTCACAGAACTCGACTAGATTGTCACTGCAGTCAGTAGGCATGTACACGCAAAACACTAATAACTGTCGACCATCGGAAACTGTGATATTAACACCTGAGATCCGCGCACTACTACACTGTATTAACGAGACTGAACGAAACACATTCTTCTTCCATAGAATCGCAACGCCTCCATACGGACGGCCACGCAGTAAGCCAGCAGACGTGTCCACTGCGGACTTCCCGGTGTAGCTAAAGTCACGATCTATATCCCCGAGTATAGGTATCTCGCTCGGTAATAGCCAAGTCTCCTGCAATAGCACTATTGGAGCTTGTTTACAAAGAGATCTAATGCACTCTGTTGATCTCTTTAAACCTTTACAGTTAAAACTTATTATTTTTGTACCCATAATTCTGTAAATATGTATAATAATAATATATAAATCTGTGTAAATAAATTTATTTTTTCTTTTTCTTATCAGTGGTCAGAGGTTCGTCTCTGCTTTTATCAGAATATTTGTAATTCACAAACTGTCTAAACAATACCCCTTCCGGCCATAGATTTTCATCCATAAAAACTGATAGTTTACTTTTAGGTATCAAAAAGGTGTAGGATTCGTAGGCCTTTTCTTTTTTCATTTTTATTTTCTGTGGTTTTACTGCAAGCTGTGTCTTATTTAAAATATAGGTAGCTATGTCCTGCTCCGTTGTACCTTTGTCTACACGATACACATAAAAAGGTATTTCAATTTCTGCTGCCCTAAACTTTCCTTCGGGTGCAACACTAGCCTTTCCTTTATTTCCTATAAACCTATTCCTCAATCTCTTTTTCTGCATAAGAATCCATCCTTCGTCTTTCTTTTCTTCCTTCCATTCACCTTTATCAGCCAAAACTGCAGCTATCGAACGACGCGTCGAGTTCAAAACACAACAGCTGTCGAGGCCTTCCTGGACAGTATCCGTATCTAATACATTATTAGCGGACGTACCTGTACATCGCTCGTGTTCGCATGCCTCACTGCCATTATGCGCTTGCGACGGTATCTCTGTGCCTGGCGAAACCGCCGTGCAGGCCTCCACGCGGCCTGGACTCGCCCCCGGCGCACAGCTGATGTTCTGTGCGGGTGCGACAGAGACCACCTTATGGCTCCCAGCGCTAGTTGTGAATGAGAGGGGTAACACCTGACCTTGTAGTTCATTGCCCGCTGTTGTTTTTAAGCCCGATGGAAGGTAGATTTGATTATCGTGTTTGTTTACTAATGCGGTAGACGGATCGTTATTATTTATTAAAGAAACCTCCGGTACATGGCAAATTCCCATCGGCCCACTATTGCATATAAAACTAGATTCATTCAGAAGGCATGCACCTCTTTTCGCATTGACATTGATTCCAAAGTTATTAGTATGGGAATCATCCAATGGACCTGTGGTAATATTAAGTCTCAACGCTTCAACCTGCGAAACAGTGGCATAATTTTCTTTTACATATTTTATGTCCGATTGCAGCCTCACTATATCCTTTAATAATCTCGTCACGTCAATGTGATCAAAATTAACGGGTGGCAATTTTTGCAGGTCTTTTGCCACAAAGATAGGTATAATTTCAGGATCAGTTACCTTGAAACAGTCGATTATATCCTCCATATCCCTCCCAGACTTGCCTTTATTCTTACGCACTATCATGCGCTTGCTGTTTGGGATAGATTGAAACAGCAACTCCTTCGCCCTGGTAATATCCTCCTCGGAGAAAGCAGACGTGCAAATCTGGATGAGGCTCACATTGTCCATTACATCAATTTTATTTTGTATAAATGAAAGAACTTCACTTATCACAATGTTACACTGGTTACATTTAACTATGTTCATCGTACTTTTAGACGCCATAACAGCAGATCTAAAACGTTCGCCGCGTTCACACGACCTCGCGCACGACCTCGCGTTACCGCTTACGAGTGACAACTTGTAGAAACGTGAAGAATTGTGTTAACAATGTGATGCAGTACAGTTTCGCCGAACTTGTCGTATGCATTAACATCTACATCCTTATCTATCAGCCATTTAATTGTTTCCAAGTTGCCAATTTCAGCAACAGCATAGAACAAAATTGTATGGTGATTCTCATCTGTAGCATTAATATCTGCACCTTTCTCTACGAGCCATTTAACAATATCTAAATTTCCAAATTTAGCTACGGCATAGTGTAATATAGTAGCATCATTTTTGTCTGTAGCACTTATATTTGCACCTTTTTGTACCAGATATTGAACTGTATCTAAGTTTCCAAATTCACTTAGAGCATAATGCAAAACTGTACGATCGTCTTTGTCTTTAGCATTTATGTCTGCACCATTTTCTACCAGCCATGAAATGGCCTCTAAGTTTCCAAATTTAGCAAGGGCATAGTGCAACACTGTACTATCGTCCTTGTCTTTAGCATTTATATCTGCACCGTTCTCACCAAGCCATTCAACCATCCCTAAGTTTTCTACTACACCGATAGCATAGTGCAATACTGTGCGACCATACTTGTCTTTTGCATCAATATTAACCATATTCCTAACAAGCCATTCAACTATATCTATGTGTCGGCGTTCGGCAGCTACATGTAAGACTGTCTTTTCATCTTTGTCGCAAGCATTTATATCTGCACCTTCCTCTACAAGCAATGTAACTATCTCAAAACTTCCAAATTCAACAGCTTCGTGTAAAATCGTCCAACCGTTCTTGTCTTCAGCATTAACAGCTGCGCCTTTCTGCACCAGCCATTTTACTGTCTCAAAACATCCACATGAAGCTGCCTCATGCAAGAGTTTCTTTCCATCTTTATCTTCCACATTTAAAACTGCACCATGATCAACCAGATAATTAATAATATCAATATTCCCAGATGCTGCCGCTTCATGCAAAATTTTTCGACTATTTTCGTCCTTAGCATTAACGTCTGCACCTTTTTCAACCAGCCATTGAACTATTTCAAAATGTCCATATTTCACAGCTTCGTGCAGTACAGTTCTGCCATGCATATCTTCATCATTTAAATCAATACCTTTATTTACCAGGTAGACAACAATTTTCAAATAATTAGATGCAACAGCCATATACAATACTCTCTTTCCATCTTTAGTTTCAGCATTAAAGTCTGCATTCATATCTACCAGATATTCAACGATTTCTAAACTCCCAGATGCAGCAGCTTCATGCAAAGCTGTGCGACCATACTTGTCTTCAGCATTTATATCTGCACCTTTATCTATCAGCAATTTAATAATATCTAAACTACCATATGTTGCAGCTACGTGAAGAATTGTGGTGCCATATTTGTCAACAGAATTCAAATCAGCACCTTTGTCTATGAGATAATTAACAATCTCAACACTTCCAAATGCCGCAACTTCGTGTAATATATTGAGATAATTCTCGTCCTTACTATTAATATCTGCGCCAGTCTCTAAAAGCCATTTTATTATTTCTAAACGACCAAAGGCAGCAGCCTCAATCAGAATGCTTCGACCATACTTGTCTTTCTCATTTAAATCTGCACCTCTTTCTGCTAGCCATTTAATTATCTCTAAAGTTCCATGTTTGGCAATAATGTGCATAACTGTTCGACAATTTTCGTCTTTCGCATTTTTGTCAGCGCCTTTCTTAACTAACCATTTAATCATCTCTGGGCTTACAAAGGTGGCAGCTGTGTATAAAACTGTATGGTTATTACAGTCACGAGCATTAATGTCTACGTTAGAAAAGTTAGTAAATACAAATTCGGCTATTCCTACGTGATTTTCCATAGCTGACACAAATAAAATATTTTCAGTATAATATTTTTCTCTAAATTGTACATTTTTTAATTTTTCTTTTAAAAATTTTGCATTTAAAAATGATCTAATAACTCGATAATTTAACCCACATAAAATCTTACTACAAAAGTATTGCTGTTTATGTAAGTTTTTGCGCACAGAATCATTTTTTTTCTGCCATTTGTTTATCCAATATAGAAATGCTTTTGCAGCGAAGAATTCTGCAAATGTCGAATGAATGAAATCAAGATTACCTCCGTCAGATTTAATAATGCCAACTGATAAGACTATATCTTGAAACTTATTAAAAGATTCTCTCACTGACGATTTCACATTTAGGAAAACTTTTGCAAGATCCATATGATAATTATCAAAATTTTCTTTATCTTCTTGTAGTTGCGTCACTTCTTTATGTCCTGTTTTGTTACAAACAATTTCATATTTCCTATTTATGAAATTTTCATAGATTTCCCATATGTCATGACCGAAGTAGCTAAAATCTGGACTATGGCTTTCAAGATATACTTTTCCTTGTATGATTTTTTGGAAATATCCTGAAGAAACCTCTAACATTAATAAGAGCTGTAATGGAGTGCCAATAAATTTAGTTACATCACCTTTAAATACTTCTTGTATTTTGATCAAAAAAGCATCAGCAAAGGTCGAAATTCCATTATAATCGTCATCAAATATTTCTAGAAACTTTTTTTGATTCTTTAAAAGTTTAAATCGGCTACTGAAATGCTCTTTAACTAAATTAAGTACTGACACATGGTCCATTGGCTCCAGCCTCATAGCAAATATTGAAAGAGCAGCTTCTAAATCGTTTTCGAAGTGAAGACGAGTAGTAATGCACAACTTTGCATAGGTTTTGTCCTTTAAATGCTGCAATAATGATATAATTTTGATTCTATTTTTTTCATCTAAAATTTCATCGAATCCATCAAACACTATGAAAATGGCCTTTTCTAAATTATTATTTCTTAACATTATACTTAATAAGCCTTTAACGAAACTTTTTGTAGAATTTCCGCACAATTTTTTGTCTGCTTGTATTAAAAAGTCAACTACTTCTGACAAAACTAATTTATCGTCCATATCGCTGTTAGTGAAATTCATCTTTCTTATTGCTTGTAAATGATCTTTTAGATTTATTTTAATCACCCAATTTGATTGATTAATTGACTCTGCTTTGCCTGATTGTGACATATATTTTGCGTTACATAACTGATTTAGACTAGTACTTTTACCCGTTCCTGGATCACCAGCTAAGATTGTCACTCTTGTATGAATAATTGTTTTAATAACGTCATTTTCGTCCATTAAGGGATATATATTTTTATAATCCTTAGCTCTATATTTGAGCAAAATATTTACTGATCCGAAAGTTTCGGACCATATAAGATGATCTTGTTTAAACATAAGTAAATGAACTGCTTGGTTTTCAAGGCCTGCAGTGTCACTTTGAAAATATTCTTTCCATGAACGCAGTGAAGCTACAAACCGAATCTTGCGACTTTTATAATTATCTTCAAATTGTGCTTTTTGTTCACTTCTAAATTGAAACCACTTCATAATCTCACTCTCATGTTTCACTTCTATAACAAATGTATCAGGTAGAGTAGCACTACAAAATTCTTGCACGATATTCCTTTCAATCACTACTTCATGATTAAACCTTTTTCCTGTTATGTAAAAGTCAGGATTATATATTTTTTGTAACAAAAACTGGGGCTTTACTTCATGTTTCAAGTGTATCCAATAAATCTTTCCAGCAGGATTATTGTGACATAAATCCTGAAAATCCTTCTCTTCAAATAGTTCATCAGCTATTAGTATATTTTGATTGAAAATGTTTCTACCTACAAATTGCTTTAATAGTAGAATCCGATTTTTTAGTTTTTCTACTATTGACATTTCTCCCGAATCGTCTTTTTTAATATTAAGACAGTTTAATAAACTAACATCTTTATCTAGACCAGTTATCCCAGTTATAACGTAAGCGTCTTTGGAGTCCTGAGATATTAATTTATAGATGAACGTCTCCAAATCAACCTCTTCGAATAACTCAGAATAGGCTCCTTCTAAAAAACTCGTGTCTTGTGGTTTACACCCAATATTGATTATTTGGCATTTTATTAAGTTCATTAATGTTGTTGTGTCAATTACCTCTTTTGCATTATTATCCGAGAGATCTATAAAATTATGCAGTTGAATATTTTCTCCCAGAAATGCTATTGGTCGTTCCAAGAGCATTTTCTGGCAGTCTTCAGTGAAATTATTTAATGTGAACCTGTGATCCATCACTTGTGTATAATTGTCTTTAAACATGCCTGTGATTGTGTGACATATATTTTTATCGCTTTCATTAATTATTAATATGATTTTTTTATCACATTTTAAACTCAGCAGTACTTTAAAAGTTTTTAATACATTAAATAACGTTTCCTTATTTAAATCAGTAGAAAAGCGTAAACACAGTATTTTACCAATTGGTGAATAAAAGAGCTGAATAACTTCGTCTTCCTTTTCTTTATAAGAATTGAATTCCAAGAAAAGACTATCCTGGATAGAGTAGTTTTTGTTTTTAATTATTAAGCTTTCGTAAGTACCCAAAATGCTTAAAAACGTACTCTCTGTTTCTACAAGTAAAACTTGCTTTTTTGATTTAAGAAAACTATTAAGTTCAATAGGTTCTTTAAAATATATTTCATACTTTATAATGTCGTTTATTTCTCCTAAAGTTTCGTTTAAAAGTTGCATGTTATTTCTCGGTTTGATCAAAAAACTATTTTTAATGAATTCTCTACATCGCTGACATATATCGTTGTAATAATCATACAGTAATCTGAATTTTGTATTAAGAAAATGTTTTCCAATATGAGCATATTGTGCAAGTACATGTGGAACCCTTGCAATAAGTTCAGATTGATGTTCATTCCTAGGATATTTAAACGATGTAGCTAAAACGACTATTGGATCATTCTCATTACCATTCATTGTCGCAATAACGTTGAACAAACTTCTGTGAATTAATGCCGTTATAACTGCAAACGCTTGGCATTCTTTGTTTTCTCCTTTAACAAATGGGTTACAATCATTTTTATATATCATATACATTGCAAGATGGGTCAATTCATGTGCTAAAGTACCTGATAACTGTTTTTCATCTGCTTTAGCTGCAATGTATATTCTTCCATCCTTATAATCTGTGGTGCCTCTTGTTGCACTAGAGGCGGTAGGATTGATATGCGTTATATTTTCATTCTCAAAATCAAAAACGATATCGAGGTAGTCCGTATATTGCATTACTTGTAGAATTATTGAAATTTCAGGAATATCGTCTAAATATTTGTAAAGTTTTTCTGTAAATTCCTTAAAACTGTTTACAGGTTTTTGGGATCTTGACTTAGATATCAAATAAAGAATATGGCCTTTATCAACTTGAGGAAATTCGCGGATCATTGCTGTTTTTAACGTATCTTTTTCATCCAATTGTAGATTTTCTATATATTCTTCTTCATCTTCATTTTTAAAAGCGAGCCCAATAGATTTTAGAAATGCATAAATCTCAAACCTTTTTGTTCTGATAGCCGTGAAGAGAGCGGATTGTCCGTAACTATTTGAAAAGAGTTTAGATTTGTCACAAGTAGCAACATTTTTGATAACCTCTAATTGGTTTTCTTCAATTAGTTTATGTAATTTGTTTCTTTCTGCAACAAACAGTTTCAAAGCTTTTTGATCGTTTTCTTCATTTAACCGGTCAAGATAAAAACTTTTAGGAAAATCAGAATCAGCTTTTAATAATAGCAGTACAACATTGTAACGCTTATTAGCCCAAGCTAAGTCTATAGCACGTTGGTTGTACCTATTGCGATGATTTATATCGATACCACATGTTTTAAGAAAATCAACATTATCCGATTTTCCACTTCTAGCAGCAATTGATAAGAGTGTATTGCCTTGAGTATCAAGTTGTCGAAACATATTTCTTTGCGTTTCTGTAATAGTTGTTACTTGTAATTGAAATTGAAGAGTACACAGGCACGCTATGATTTCTGCATTTGCATGCTCCGCTGCAATCTCTAGAGCCGATTTATTATCACTGCTAAAATACATTGATAACTGGTGATTAGAAATATAATTTTTAATTTCCTCCAATTTGTTACTTTGTATCCAATAATGTAACTGCTGTCGCTTTCGAACAAATGCTTTTAGTTTTTCTGGAATATGACTACCATCGTACAGAACATCGATTGCAAAAGCTTGAGGAAATTTTGAATCAGCTTCAAGTAACATCAACATAGAGTCATAGTATCCGTGTTCCCATGCTATATCTATTGCAATAGCATTTGTTCCTGGATCTTTATAATTCATATCGATTCTGCATTCCATTAATAAGTTGGTTATTGTTTGAGTTTCTAAGCCGGATTGTAAGATTAAATTCAGTTTCTTTAATTTATCTTCTGTGAGATATCGTTTACTATCAGCTAGTAGGAATGCTTTGAGTTCCCCGTTTTCCGTTACTGAAACTGTGTTTGCTGGCTGAATTTCATGTTTTCTTACCTCAGTAAGCAGAGGCACAAAAGTATCTTCGTTGCTGCTAAATTCTGAAGTAAATTTCGCTTGGCCTCCTCGTTCCAAAATAAATGTGACCAAATCCATACACTTTTTTTGGCGAGCAATATCTAGAATCGTTTTTCCTCTTGTGTTGACACAATTGATTTCAGCTCCACTATCTAAACACTGTTTTATTTCATTAATAATTTGTTCTTGTGGACATTTTTTTCGTACTATAACAAACAGCTGTTCATTCTTAGCCTGCTGATGCCAAAGTTTTGCTCTCTGCTCGTCTTCATCGCTGCTGCCAACTGAAGTGCCTGTAAAGTACACGAACTTAGATAAGGTATGCGTTTTTATTTAATAATTCAAGTACAGAACTGAATTTACCATAAATGTTAATATCAACAACATCGACAAATAAATGTTACGTAGATTTATTTCACTAATTTATATAAAACTGAAGACATCCCTTGATCTGCTTAGACTCTTACCAAGTGAAAAATGATATCACTGTTGACGTGGAGGTCCTCCAGAGGAGCCTTTTTTTTACGTGTGGAAAGACTCATGTCTCGTCAATCTGGTCACGGAAAGCCGGGTAGGTATGTGGGACAAACCTACGAAACCCACACGGTGTCATAATCCAATCCGCCCGCATAATGCCGGGGCCGTGTGCTTCTTAATGCTCTACAGCCTCAGCGCTGTGGCTGCTATTTCGCAACCCCACCCAGCTCCGGTACCCCTGTACCTTCTCAGATGAGAGGGATCGGAGTGGACCCCGTCCAACCTATCTGGCTCTAACGGGTAGACGTCTGATTGACACCAGCTACGTCTGAATTCGGAGGACTGTCTATCGAACGACGGAATCCCGCTTTCGCCGCTCAATCGGTTGGGCCTCAGGTTAACCATAGGTAATAGAAGCCCACTAATTGTCGGCCCCAGAGGACAGGGAGAGCGGCGCGCCTTATCACCGACACTCCTCTTCCCCTGCGGCCCCACCGATGCCGTGCCAAGCGCCATGGCCACGCTTGGTCGCGGAGGACAGGGAGAACGGCGCACCTTATCACCGATACCCCTCTTCCCCCGCGACCCCTACCACAGCTGTGAGTGTAGGAAAAGTTCGCCCCCTTCACCCACAGCCAGGCCAGTCAAAGAGAGCGAACTCTGCTGTTTTTTATAGAGGTTGTGCTCCTCTCTATAAGGCAACTCCGTGGGTGACAAAACCCTCCTGGAGCGCCTTCCGCCCGGTTTCTCAGATGTATATGATAGATCATTTGTAGATGTATGATGTATATAATCCTAACGTTTTAAAAACTTTACAGTTTTCAATAAGAAAACATGATGTCTTACTGACCTGTCATGCTTGTTGCTCAGCTGATGTGACGGGGCATCAGCTGACGTCAGACGATCCCCCTGCGCGCACCAATTCTGTAATGTATGACTCCAGGTCGTTCTCATCAGAGTATATTCACTAATTGGACACTAGAACAGTAGCAGATGGTTTATGATAGTAGATATGGACACGGACTGTTCACTGATGCTGCTCTTGTCTGAAAAAGCCCTCTATTTCTCTGCTGAAGTATCTACTTATAACCAGGGTAAACTCTATATTAAGGGCTATCTAGCTACGAGTACACCGACGATAGTTACCCAACACAAAAGTATAGTCGGTTGACAAAAATCCATATACTACTATTGGGGTGCGCGCGCACACAGCATCGCCTCAACTGTACAATCGACCTGTGCGCGTGCGCACCCCAATAGTTGTGTATAGATTTTTGTCAACTGACTAAACTATTGGGTAAGGTAACTATCGTCCGTGTAGCTAGGTCAAGCAGATTTTAAGTAAACTAATGTTATGCAGTTCGTACGCATATCGCGCAAGTTTAGCCAAGTACTCGATAGTGAAGCGATACTAATGATAATGTCTGTTATCAAACAGTTACGAGTATTTGTTTGATAACAGACACCAGGCGTGTTTTTACTTGCTAATCACCAGGGCGACAAAGCAGTTATGGGTGGCAAAAATCATATTCCGTTCCCCCCTATACTTTGCCCTCTTTTTTATGTTAATAGGTAGGTATTACCAGTTGAAGTTTGAGGTAACTCCACGATTTCATTTTCCTAGCGACGCCATCATGTCGTATAGGTGACACGGTAAATCGACCGTGCACACCCTGGTGTCGGAGTTCTTAGGAACCGCCTCTCGGCCTCTGGTTCCTTTAACGACTACCAGATGGCAGCCAGGACCAATGGCTTAACGTTCCTTCCGAAGCACGGAATCATCTTTATTATCAGACAATCTGGTGATTCTAGCCTGCAATGTCCTATCCAAACTGGAAGCAACTAAACAAAGTAAACAAAGTGCTTCCCTTGGGAATCGAACCCACGACCCCTGGGTCTACAGGCAAACGCCTTATTCACTGGACTACGTAGGCAGTTCTAGCGACGCCAAAGAGGTGTTACTTCCTGGTTATGGTGACACCTTTAGCTGAGTGAGTACCAATATACTTACCGCATGAACAAATGAAAATAAAACTCGAATTGATTACAATAAGTCAAATCAACGAAGTTCAATTGAGACCTGACTTAAATATCCCAAAAGTACAAATTCAAACTTTGCAAACATAGATACATATTTACTTATTGACTTTGATTTACTTACTTACTTAACTATAAAGTTAGGTACAAAAAAAGAATTATATTTTCGTAAATGTATTTAAGGCGAATAAAATATTTTTATAATATGATGTAGTAACAATGTATGCTTTTCACAATTTTACCTTTATCTGTGATTTAAAATGTTGCTTCGTATAAAATTTCAAGATTCTGAATTTACTGGAAGTACCCTGAAGGTTTTGATTCCTTTGCGAATGTCGAAAATTTGCGGCATAAACGGCTGTATCTTTTGATTGCGTTAGCTTAAAAGTTTGATTTTTTCAAAGCTCTAAGGGACAGTATACCTAAGTATTTGATATGAATTTCAGCGTGATAGCTCCACGTGTTACTGAGAAATACTGTCTTATCAGACAGACAGACAGACGGACAAAAAAGTGATCCTATAAGGGTTCCGTTTTTTCCTCTTGGGGTACGGAACCCTAAAGACTCGTTATCACGAGTCACTATCAGTCAATGGTAATTGATTATTTATCATCATTGATGCTTATAAAATATCGGACGTTGCAAATGTGCATGGAACTACATCCTTATCCTTTCCTTTTCTAATATACAACGTGATTTTGAACCCCTAGCTATATTGAAATCTGGAAATCAGAATCCCTAATGGAACACAGAATTGCAAGAAAAAAAGGTAAAAAACGAAAAAGAAAATCAGGTTTCCCATACAAAGTCGCCGATCAGCTGGACGAATTTCTATGAAAAGTTAAATTATTTTTTTCGTTTTAAACTTTTTTTTTCTTACAATTCTGTATTCCATTAGGAATTATGATGCCCAGATTTCAATATAGCTAGGGGGTTCAAAATCACGCTATATAAACGCGAAAATGAGTTTGTTTGTTTGTTACGCTTTCACGCCGTAACTACTGAACCGATCATCATGAAATTTTCAATCAATCAATCAAATTCTTTATTTGCAAAATGTAGGTATACAAAATGATCAAACATATGAAACATGTCCCTTGTACATTTTACCTTTTTAATAGGTATGCAAAAATACAGATTACAACTTAAAATACACATGTCATATAATATTAAATTAAATAATAAATAAAATGTATTTATTATTATTAATTCAGGTAAGTCAAAATAATTACAATATATGTCAAAAATTAGTTTTTCAAAATTATATTCGATCATTCAAGTATTCGTTTATTGTATAATAACATTTGTCAATTAATAATTCCATTAGCTGTTTTTTAAACGTATTTAAGCTTACGTTTTTTATTTCTTTTGGGATCTTATTAAAAACTTTTGGAGCCATACCAAAAATACTTCCGCCAAACATAGCTGTCTTATGTGTCATGTGCCTTATTTTAACCCCATCGCGAATTGAATTAAGAAATTCAAAGCTATGCAAATTAGATTTTACAAATACCGCTAATTCGTAGATGTACATTGCCGGCAATGTTAATATTTTAAAACGTTTAAAATAAGGCACACAGGATTCTGGGGGACGAATACCAACCATAGACCGTATGCATCTTTTTTGAGCTTTGAATACCTTTTCTTTGCCACTTGAATTCCCCCAAAAGATCAGTCCATATCGGATTGAGGACGCAACGTAGCCGTGGTAGGCTGTTAACAGAGCTGTTTAATTGCTAACTTTTTTTAGCATATGTAGGGCATAAGAAAAGGTATTAAGCCGCTTGCAGATGTGTTCAACATGCGATTTCCACGTCATGTCTTTGTTTATATGAAGACCAAGAAATTGAGTTACCTCAGTTTCTTCAATTGGAATTCCTTCATTTACAATGTTGAGTTTAACGTGGTTTTTCTTGTTTCTCTGACTAAACGACATCGATTTCGTTTTACTTAAATTGACTACCAAATTATTGTTTTTGAACCATTTAATTACTTGTTCTAAAGTAGTATTTATTTCTTTTATATAAGTCTCAGAATTATTACATTCAAAAATTATAGTGCTGTCATCTGCATAGAGGACCATAGGATGCTAAATTGATCTTGGGAGATCGTTTATATAAATAATAAATAAGAGTGGGCCTAGGATACTGCCCTGGGGTACACCATATTTTATTTCTTTTATTTCAGATGTGTACGTAATTTCGGTTTTATTTTCAATACACAATCTCTTTATCTCAGTCACTTGAGTCCTATTGCCTAAGCAATAGGACATTATAGATTAGATAAGACTTCACAAGATTGAGTACGTTGCCTCTCACGCCATATTTATATAATTTGTCAACTAAAATATTGTGTTCAACAAAGTCAAAAGTCAACATTTTTTATAATTTTAAAAAGTAAATCATATACTGCCATATCAATTTTTTTATTTTTTCTGAAACCATTCTGTTCGTTACAAAAAAGATTGTGGCTTTCGAAAAATTTATATATTGCCTTATAAATAACAGTTTCAATTATTTTAGAGAAAACTGGTATCATAGCCAGTTGTCTATAGTGTTTCATATTTTTTCTATTTTCCTTTTTAAACAATGGTCTTATTACTGTTAATTTCAAATGGTCTGGAAAAATCCCCTTCTCAATACATTTATTAACAATACATGTCAAAATGGGGGCTATTCTATCAGAAACATATTTTATCATTTTTGTGTCTATGTTGTCATATCCTGTTGTGTTAGTGTTGTTGAGATTATTAATAATAGAATAAATGTCATTAGGCAAAACAGGTCTCATAAACATAGAATTTGAACTAAAATCCTTCAATGTCATAACTTTTTCGACTTTTGTTGATACAACTTCATCAATAAAATAATTATTAAATTCGTTTACAATGTCTAAGGGGTTATCAATTACTTTATCATTAATTATGATTTGTTTAATGTCTTCTTTAGGAGCGTTACTTTTAGTGCTATTAATAATTTGCCAAGTTGCTTTTGATTTGTTCTTTGCAGTATTGATAAAATGTGAGTTTTGGGCTTTTTGTGTAAACTTAATTATTCTTCTAAGATGGCTTGAATATTGTTTAAATTTATTTTTTATGCTAGCGTTAGGTTTCAGTCTATATTCCCAAAGCAACTGGCGTTTACGCTTACAACATAGTTTTATTCCCTTCGATATCCATTTGCTTTTTTTTGCACAGTAGATTTTTGTCTTTTTTATTAGGGAAGCACAGATCGTATAGTAATTTAAAATTGTCATAAAAATTCTCAAACGCGTCATTAGGATTACAACTTTCATATGCGTCATTAAAACTAAGGCTATTTATACAATTTCTGAATTTTTTCATATTTTCCTCATTATAATCTCGTTTTTGTGTGTACCAAAATGCAAATTTATACTTTTGACGTACTGGAATTCTTATAACTTGCGCCCCATGATCAGAAAGAGCTAACTCAATTACTTTGGTATTGTTGTTTTTAAGATTATGTAGAATATTGTCAAGGCATGTTCCACTAGCAAGTCGTGTCGGTTCTTTTACACCTATTTTCAGGTTATGTGATTTAATAATGCCTGTAAAATATGTGGTCTCCGATGTTTTTTCTAATATATTAAGGTTAAAATCGCCGCAAATAACAATTTTTTGGTTGGGCTTATAACAATATTTATACAGCAGTTGGTCAAAAATTTTGAAGAAAATTTCTAATTTTTCATATTGAACTCTTGCGGGCCTGTAGTTAACTCTATTCCGCAACATTCAATAATTTTCGGTATGCTTAATTTTGCTACGTCACTAAGTATTTTATATTCATGCTCCTGTTTTATTAGAATACATGCTCCTCCTGATCTATTAGATCGACAATAATGATCAGTTATCTTATATCCCGGTAATATTAATTGTGGTATGTCACACTCTAGCATGTTATGTTCAGTTATACATATTATATCAAAAGACATATTTTCGTTCGTCGCTAGTTCATTTAAATGTACACATAATTCATCTTGTTTATTTATCAGTACATCTATATTTTGATGAAAAAGATGCATATTCTCAAACACGAAAAAGCTCATTTTCATTATTGGTATTCTGAGCACTTGGGGATAGTAAATGCGTATCAATATTATTACCATTGCTCAAATCGATTGCATCATTACCATACTACAGGTTCAGTTTGAGTATATTTATCAACACAATAAGATTCTTTTTTGTCATATAAGTTAGTATTTACACCATATGTTAGTTCATTGCAGTATCTTTTAAACCTAATTCCATATTCAATACGTAGAATTTATCTTAACAAATATCGACATATATTTACTGTGAACAGTGGTCATTTGGCACACAAGTTCTCTTGAGCATACAAGTTCTCTTGAGTACGGAGAAGGACATAGGCTACCTTTTATCCTGAGAAAAAGGGATCGACATTGAAGCGGGCGAGGCGCGTTCGAAAGCTAGTATTTTATAAATTGATGTTCTTTGACTAGCCAGCCATGTAGAATCATCATCATCATTTCGAGTAGGCGTCACGGTCAATCGACCATGCACACCCTGGTGTCAGAGTTCTTCGGAACCGCCTCTCGGCCTCTGACGTGGTTCCTTTAACGACTACCAGATGGCAGCCGGGACCAACGGCTTAACGTGCCTTCCGAAGCACGGAATCATCTTTATTATCAGACAATCAGGTGATTCAAGCCTGCAATGTCCTAACCAAACTGGAAACAACTAAACAAAGTATGCTTCCGGTGGGAATCGAACCCACGACCCCCGGGTCAACAGGCAAACGCCTTAACCACTGGACCACGGAGGCTGTTTGTGTAGAGTGAAAGAAGAGAACAAGTCATAAAGCCGATATAAATTCACCTCATCACAACGCACACATACACATCGGTCTTACCTAGTTTAGGCTAACGCCATCTAGTGACGGGTGTAAAGTCTATAACTATTACACTGCAGTGCCCTCTCCGCCGCCCATAGTGGCATAAAGCGGAACTTAGAGACGCCAAACAGACGAGCAGCACGACCAGTCAACTCAGACGAGCAGCACTTTGCTGTCGACCAGTCAACTGCAAGCAGTCAACAGATATGACTGCAGCTGTCGAATAAGCCAACTGCAGCTGTCGACAGATCAAGCTGAGCTGTCGACACTGTTTGGCAGCGGAATTTGACACGGCGACCGACGCAGTCTAAAGACTGCAAAAATTCTGTAGCCGAACAGTGCCGACAGCAGCACTTAGCTGTCGACCAGTCAACTGTAAGCAGTCGACAGATACAACTGCAGCTGTCGAAAAAGCCAACGGCAGCTGCCGACAGCTTGCTTTTGACTGGCGTGTTTGGTACTTGCCGGTTTCCGGGCGAGATCGTAGTGCGCGATCGATAACAACAGGACGTCACAAATTGACAATATGTATTAGCCATTAGTTTTATTGCTACCCACTTGCACTTATATTGTATCGAACATCGAAGCTAATAGTTTGCATAGTATATAAAAGCATGCCCATTGTATTTATTGTAAGTCACATTGTTTTTCTCAGTAAGTGAATTAATTTATGTAATTCTTA
The DNA here is from genome assembly GCA_947532085.1 of Elegia similella. Classification (NCBI taxonomy): domain Eukaryota; kingdom Metazoa; phylum Arthropoda; class Insecta; order Lepidoptera; family Pyralidae; genus Elegia; species Elegia similella. Next base: position 26,551,911 of record OX383932.1, on the reverse strand, counting down.
TGAGAAATAAAGTTATTGTAAACCTCTTACTACCACAGCTTGCCGTTAATCGCTCCGCTGCTTTAAACCGGCCTTAAGTTGGGTCAATATTTTTGTATGAGATTAGCTAGACGTTAGTATTATATTGTCTTTGACTTTGTGTTCAAATTCGAGAATTCGAATTATTGTGACCGATTTTGCTGTTAGTGGCGACATTTGCTTAGGTTGTTAGACGTGAGATTTATGTGCTTGGAGTCAACAGTTCATATCTCAATTTTTTTTAATTTTTTTTTTTCTAATTATTGATCATTCACACACTATGCGTGTTTTAATTCAAATAACATTCAGACTTTGAAGAAAAGGCGTAAGAGCTTTAATTTAACATAGTCCCAATACCGATCTTTTTTCTTGTTAAGACCCCTAAGATTTTGGCAGAAGTTTAAAAATCTCCCCTCTGACACAGCACTTCACTGCACTGCGTTCTGCGCTGAGATCAGTTAGACACCCTATACACGATGAATTTTCATTCATTTTGGACCCTTACAGGGATGATTCAGCCAGTCGATATGAACAACTTTTCCTATGAGACCAATGCTGGGAACTTATTATAATTAAAACACTATATATTTAGAAATCATGGAGCATGACGAGTTTCAACTAACACGCTATCTCAAAAGCGAGCTCCAAAGCTGAGGAAGCTATCAGGAACCAATAAAATAGAGAGAGTTAGAGAATAGACAGAGATAAAGGAAGAAGGTAGGTTAGCAAATATTATAAAGAAATTTGAAATTAATAAACCATAGGAAATTAATTTATTGGTGTACAATTCATAAGTACGTAACTCGGATGTCTAACATATATAAAGAGTAGCAATACAATACAATACACCCTTCTACATAGAAGGTAAGGAGTAACAGTTCTTTACACACTTCTCTTTTCATCTATTACTTTATATCTCCAATTGTAAAGCCATCTAAAAGCTGTCAAATCAAAATGTTTATTCAGAAAAAAGGCCTTTGCAGGCATGAGCAGTGAATTAGTCGTACACTCATTCACCGATACATTTACAAGCCATACTGGAGTAACCTTCTGAAATAAAGAATTAGCATGTAGACAAATCACATCTGTGGTAGATGACCTTAAATTTATTTCTAGCATATCTTGTTGCTTTTCCCTCTTAATGTTTTTTACATTGCTATGATCGCCTGAATAAAGCGAACTCCAACAGTAGTTAAGTCTACTTCCATTATAATTGCTTTCTATGTCTCTTCTACCGTTGTCACGTAAAATTATCGACGGTACATCAATTCAATTCAATTCAATTCAATTTATTTGCATAAATGTATCGATCGAATTTACAGACTACTAATTTTTTTTCTTCTACGGTCGTGGAAATAACTAAAAACGTCCTCAATTAAAAGTTCACCAAGAAATACACGCTTGAGCCTAAGGCTTAACGTTGTAACTAATATAGGTATATTAAGCAGGATCGAGAGTTTTTATAAATATGATGGTAAGCCCCTCCTCTGGCTTACATTTAGTATCTGCACTATTATCTACCAGCCATTTTCCAATATCTAAACGTCCAAAGTCAACAGCATGGCGCAGAACGCTCCGACCATACTTGTCTTTCTCATTAACATCTGCGCCTTTCTCTATTAGCCATTTAACTATCTTTATACTTCCATACCTGACAATTACATGCAAAACTGTTTGACCATTTTCATCTTTCATATTAATGTCTGCTCCTTTCTCAACCAACCATTGAATCATCTCTGGGTGTACAAAAGTGGCAGCTTTGTGCAAAACTGTATGGTGATTATGATCACGAGCATTAATATTTACGTTGGAGAAATTAGTAAATACAAACTCAGCTATCCCTATATGGTTTTCCTTAGCTGCCACAAATAAAATTTTATCATTGTAATATTCTTCTCTCATTTGTAAATTTTTAAATTTCTCTTTCATAAATTTCACATTTAAAAATGATCGAATAATTTGATAATTTGACCCACATAAAATCTTACTACAGAAATATTGCTGATTTTGAAAATTCTTTCGTTTAGAAATATTATTTTTCTGCCATTTCTTTATCCAATATATAAATGCTTTTGCAGCGAAGTATTCTGCAAATGTTGAATGAATGAAATCAAGATTGCTGCCGTCAGATTTAATAATGCCAGCTGATAAAACTATGCCTTGAAATTTTTTGAATGATTCTTTTACAGACGATTTTAATTTGAATAAAGATTTAGCTAGATCCATATGGTAATTATCAAAGTTTTCTTTATCTTCTTGTAGTTGCATCTCCTCTTTAAGTCCTGTTTTGTTACAAACAATTTCATATTTCCTATTTACAAAATTTTCGTAGATTTCCCACATATCATGACCTAAGTAGCTAAAGTCTGGACTTTGGCTTTCAAAATGTCCTTTTTCTAGTATCATTTTGTGGAAATTTTCTGTAGCAACCTCCAACATTAAATAGAGCTGTAATGGAATGCCAATAAATTTAGACACATCCCCTTTAAACACTTTTTGTACTTTTATCAAAAACGCATCAGCATACATTGTCATTCCGGCGCCATTATTATCAAATATTTCTAGAAACTTTTTTGGACTTAATAAAAGTCTAAATCTACTACAAAAATACTGTTTAATAAAACGAATAATTGAAATTTTGTCCATTGGCTCAAGCCTGAAAGCAAATGTTGATAGTGCAGCTTCCAAGTCCTTTTCATAATGAAAGCGAGTACTAATGCACAATTTCGCATTAGTTTTTTCTTTTAAATGTTGCAATATTAATGTTATTTTAGTTCTGTTTGTTTCATCTAAAATTTCATCAAATCCATCAAACACGATTAAAAAGGGCTTCTTAGAATTATTATTTCTTAATGTTAATCCTAAAAAGCCTTTAGCGAAGCTTTTTGTCGAATTATCGCATAGATTTTTATCAACAAGTAATAAAAAATCTATTATTTCACATAATTCTAATTTATGAGTCATATCACTGTTAAAGAAATTAAGTTTTCTTGTTGCTAGTAAATAATCTTTAAGATTAATTTTAACCACCCAATGTGATTCAATGATTGACTCAATTTTGCCTGCATATTTTGCATTACATAACTGATTTAGAGCAGTACTTTTACCCGTTCCTGGATCACCAGCTAAAATTATTACTTTGCTATCTATAATTGAGTTGATTACATTATTTTCATCCAGTAAAGACTGTTTTTTTGTATGATCCTTTGCTCTATATTTTACTAAAATATTAATTGATCCATACGTTGTATACCATATAAGTTGATCTTGTTCGAACTCCAGAAAATGAACTGTTTGGTTTCCAAGGACTGCAGTATTACTTTGAAAATAAGTTTTCCAAGAACGCAATGAAGTCACAAACTGAATCTTCTGACATTGATAATTATCTTCAAATAGTACTTTTTGTTCGCTCCTGAATTGAAACCACTCTATTATCTCACTCTCGTGTTCCACCTTTATAACAAATGTATCAGATAGAGTAGCACTACATAATTCTTCCTTGATATTCTTTTCAATCACTATTTCATTATTAAATCTTTTTCCTGCTATGTAAAAGTCAGGATTATATATTTTTTGTAACACAAAACGGGATCTCTTCACGTCATGTCTTAGGTGTATCCAATAAATCTTTTTAGCAGGATTCTTGTGACATAATTTCTGAAAATCCTTCTCTTCAAACAATTCATCAGCTATTAATATATTTTGATTGAGAATGTTGATTCCTCCAAATTGCTTTAATAGTACTATGCGACTTTTTAGTTGATTAACCAATGATATTGCTCTTCTATCTTCAATTTTACTATTTAATAATTTTAATAAACTGTCATGTTTGTTTGGACCAGTTATCCCAGTTATTACATAAGCTTCTTTGGAGTCCTGAGATATAAATTTATTGATGAAATTCTCCATGTCAACCTCTTCGAATAATTCTGAATAGGCTCCTTCTAAATAACTCTTGTCTTGTGGTCTACGCCCAATCTCGATTCTTTGATCTTGTATCAACTTTATTAATGTGATTGTGTCAATTACTTCTTTTGCATTGTTATCTGAGAGATCTATAAAATTATTCAGTTGAATATTTTCTCCCAGAAATACTATTTGTCGTTCCAAGAGCATTTTCTGACAGTCTTCGGTAAAATGATTTAATGTGAACCTTTGGTCCGTCACTTGTTTATAATTGTCTTTAAACATGCTAGTGATTGTGTTACATATATTTTTTTCGCTTTCGTTAATTATAAATATAATGTTTTTATCACATTTTAAACTTAACAGTACTTTTAAAGTTTTAAATGCATTAAATAACGTTTCCTTATTTGAAGCACTAGAATAGCATAAACACAGTATTTTACCAATTGGTGAATAAAATAACTTAATAACTTCGTCTTCCTTTTCTATATAAGAATTAAATTCCAAGAAAAGACTGTCCTGTATAGAGTAGTTTTTGTTGTTAATCATTAAGCTTTCATAAATACTCAAAAAGCTTAGAAACGTACTCTCTGTTTCTACAAGAAAAACTTGCATTTTTGACTTAAGAAAACTATTAAGTTCTATAGGTTCTTTAAAATGTATTTCATACTTTATAATGTTGTTTACTTCTCCTAAAGTTTCGTTTAAAAATTGCATGCATTTTCTTGGTTTTATCAAAAAACTATTTTTTATAAATTCTCTACATTGCATATATATATCATTGTAATAATCATACAGAAATTTGAATTTTGTATTAAGAAAATGTTTTCCAATATGAGGATATTGTGCAAGTACATGAGGAACCCTCGCAATAAGTTCTGACTGCTGCTCATTCCTAGGATATTTAAACGATGTAGCTAAAATGATTATTGGATCATTCTCATCACCATTCATGCTATCAATTACGTTGGTCAAACTTGTTTGGATTTCAGCCGTTATAATTCCAAACGCTCTACATTGTTCGTTTTCTCCTTTATCAAATGGGTTACAATCATTTTTATATATCATATACATTGCAAGATGGGTCAATTCATGTGCTAAAGTACCTGCTAACTGTTTTTCATCTGCTTTAGCTGCAATGTATATTCTTCCATCCTTATAATCTGTGGTGCCTCTGGTCGCGTCAGAGGCAGTAGGATTGATATCCATTATGTTCTCATTGTCAAAATCGAAAACTATATCGAGGTAGTCCGTATATTGTATGACTTGTAGGATTATTGAAATTTCAGGAATACCATCTAAATACCTGTAAAGTTTTTCTGTACATTCCTTAAAATATTCTACAGGTTTTTGGGATCTTGACTTGGATATTAGATAAAGAATATGGCCTTTATCAACTTGAGGAAATTCACGAATCATTGCTGTTTTTAACGTATCTTTTTCATCCAATTGTAGATTTTCTATATATTCTTCTTCATCTTCATTTTTAAATGCGAGCCCAATAGATTTTAGAAATGCATAAATCTCAAAACTTTTTGTTCTGATAGCTGTGAAGAGAGCGGATTGTCCGTAACTATTTAAATAAAATTTTGATTCGTCACAAGTAACAACATTTTTGATATCCCTTAATTGGTTTTCTTCAATTAGTTTATGTAATTTGTTTCTTCCTTTAACGAAGAGTTTCAAATCTTTCTGATCGTTTTCTTCATTTAACCTACCTAGATAAAAACTTTTAGGAAAATCAGAATCATCTTTTAATAATAGCAGTACAACATTGTAACGCTTATTAGCCCAAGCTAAGTCTATAGCACGTTGGTTATACCTATTAGGATGGTTTATATTGATACCACATGCTTTAAGAAATTCAACATTATCTGATTTTCCACTTTTAGCAGCAATTGATAAAAGTGTATTGCCTTGTGTATCAAGTTGTCGTAACATATTTCTTTGCGTTTTTGTAATTGTTATTTCTTGTAATGGAAATTGAAGATTACTCAGGCACGCTATGATTTCTGCATTTGCATGCTCCGCTGCAAACTCCAGAGCCGATTTATTGTCACTGCTAAAATGCATTGATAACTGATGATTGAAAATATAATTTTTAATTTCCTTCAATTTGTTACTTTGTATCCAATAATGTAACTGCTGTCGTGTTCGAACAAAGGTTTTTAATTTTTCTGGAATATTACTACCATCGTACAGAACATCGATTGCAAAAGCTTGAGGAAATTTTGAATCAGCTTCAAGTAGCATCAACACAGAGTCATAGTATCCGTGTTCCCAGGCTATATCTATTGCAATGGCATTTGTTCTAGGATCTTTATAATTCATGTCAATTCCGCATTCCGTTAATAAGTTAGTTATTGTTTGAGTGTCTAAGCCGGATTGTAAGATTAAATTCAATTTCTTTAATTTATCTTCTGTCAGATATAGTTTACCGTCCGCTAGTAGGAATGCTTTGAATTCTTCCTTTTCGGTAACTGAAACATTAGTGCTTGCTGGCTGAATTTCATTTTGCGAATCGATGTTTCTTTCCTCAATGTGCTGATGCACAAAACTACTCGTATCTTCATTGCTGCTATAATCTTTAGTAAATATAGCTTGGCCTCCTCGCTCCAAAATAAATGTGACCAAATCAGTATACTTTTTTTGACGAGCAATATCTAAAATCGTTTTTCCTCTTGTGTTAACACTATTGATTTCGGCTCCACTATCTAAACACTGTTTTATTTCATTAATAATTTGTTCTTGTGGAATTTTTTTTCGTACAATAACAAATAGCTGTTCATTCTTGGCTTGCTGTTGCAAAAGCTTCGCTCTCTGCTCGTCTTCGTCGCTGCTGCTAGCTGGAGTACCTGTAAATACACCAAAGATTTTAAGGGATTTAGGTTTTGACGACCTCTGTGGCTCAGTGGCAAGGGTCCCGGATTTGATGGCCGGTTTGGTCAAATTGGAAAAATACCTTTTTCTGATTGGCCTGGGTTTTGGATGTTATCTATATATGTATCTATACATATAAAATTCTCTGTCCTGCATGACTGTCTGACGGATTGATCGACGCTCAGCCTAAACCGCTGATTGTAGAGATCTGAAACTTGGTGACAAGGGAGGATTCGAAAATCTGATTAGGAAGGATGTTACGGGGTGAAAAAGCTGTATGGGACAACGTCATTCCTTAGTTCAATTTTCAACTTCTACGCGCACGAAGTCGCGGACAAAAGATAATCTACTATAAAATAGACTTAGTATTCCACGACGCTGTTTACAAATTACAATGGGGCTAGCTTAATCTGTGTAATTTGTCTTTATATATTTATCACTGTTTGTCACTTCCGCTTAAAAGTCTCAATGTGCGAAAAAAATGTTTTTGGTGATATACCAAATGAGTTCGGTAGCATATTCAATTCTGCTTGAGTTGGAGTGGAGACGGAGTTCCGCTATTATAAATATATACGGACAAATCACACAGATTGAGCTAGCCCCAAAGTAAGTTCGAGACTTGTGTTATGGGATACTAACTCAACGATACTATATTTTATAACAAATACATATAAAGATAAACATCCAAGACCCAGGCCAATCAGAAAAAGATCATTTTCCATCTTGACCTGACCGGGGATCGAACCCGGGCACTCTTATATCGCAGGCTGGCGTGTTGACCACTGTGCCACGGAACTCGCCAAAGTCGTTTTGGCAATCAAGCTTGACTCTTCAGGCGTTCGCGGAAATACATGACAGCATAGACTAAAACAAAAAAATGGCGTCCCTGAGAGATAACTCTAACTCTAAAGGAATCACGGCTAGGGGCACTACTAACGGAATCGAGAAGCGCGTTCCAGAGTCGTACAGTGGTTACAGAGAAAGAGTTATCGAAAACCTGTACGGTGAGAAGGGGTAGCAAGGGTTAGGGTATTAGAGGAATACACACTATACTGACCTGCCATGACTGCCGCTCAGCTGATGTCACGTCAAATTAAACCAAGCCGCTGGAGCAGTCTCCTGCGCGTTTCTTTGATTGCAAGCCTTCATCAGCGTTCACGTACGTCTTTGGAATATAGAGCAACGGCAGATGATACAAGACGAATGTAATTCTGACATGTTTATTTTCAGATGACATATCCACTAATATTTCCAGAGCCATATCTAGATCCACATTTTAAGAAACCTAAAAATGTGATATTGTCTTTGTAAATATGTATCTATCGGGCCAGCTTGAGCAAGCATTTGATAGTCGAAGCAGAATTAGTCATAATGTTATCGGTGTAGAGACTGTCGAGTACAAGGGCGTAACGTGGTGAGCACAGGATCGGTCCGCCCCGGGCGATATGGAAAAGGGCCGGCAAGTTTTATAATATAATATTAGAATATTGTCCGAATATCTAGACGAGTATTGAAACCTGCCTAGGTGTGTTAAACAAGCAAAAATCCAATTAAAAATAAAATGCCTTGATACATTAATTTATGAAATAAAAAACGATGTTAAATGAAAAACGATCACAACTAATCAGGGTTCACAAATCAAAGAGTTATAGCCGACCAACTTGTAAAATTACGTACAACTACGGAACCCTACACTACGCGTGGCTCTACAACTTACTTAGTTACTAATTTACGTAGTTAGTTACATTAACTAAGCTTGAGTTTATTTTCATAAATGAATGGAAATTGCGCGGACGGCGTCATAATTTTGGAGCCCGGGGCGTTAAAATAAGTAAGCTATTTATCATCATAAGGCCAGAACAAAAATAACAATCTCTAAATGATAATTACTTAGTCATCGTTAGCCCATACAAAGAAAAATTAAAATAACATACAACGAAGGTTCCCCACGGCGAAGTGCTGGAATCTCTTTTTAGGGTTCCGTAGGTAGTAGGTTCCATTGTAGCCATGTCTGTCCGGCCATCCGTCATTCCATCCGCGGTTTTGTTCAGAGACTACAAGCAGAAAGAAAGCTGTAATTTGGTATAAATATATATATTAATCATGCCGAAAAAGTGGTAAATAAAACTTTTTTTTTTTTGTTATTTTCCATACAAATAAAGTGGTAGTATTTTTTTTTCTCGTCTAACCCAACGTGTAGCGTTTTGTTGAATAGGTCTTTTAAAATAGTGTGAGCTTGTTAACATAATTTTTACTAATGCGTTTCTGAAATATTTGGTAAAATTTTGGTTAGAGTCTAGTGAGAGTCCCTCTCTCCTCTATCTACTAAATGGTTGTATATTAACTCGTAAAAAACATAGAATAATACATAGAGTAGTATATATAACAAAGTTTAAAGGAAAACTATCAGAGCTGAGTAGAGTTTACAAATTAACGAGTTATAGTATAGTCGACGAACTTATAAATGTACTGGGAAAAGTAAACTCGTTTTTAGCCGTTTTTAGTCGTTAAACCGTGAGTCGTCAACTCAAAGCTGGCGTTTGCAACTATGGAACCATTGAATTAGAAACTATGGAACCATTAAATTAGAAAAACTATGGAAGCAGCATTGCGCTCAAAAACTGACACCACGCAAAGTATATCAAAGCGGGCGGGGCTTAAAAAGTATATCTTTTCGCGAACTAGTCTGCCACGCGCTCCGTGATGGAAGGACGCGTCGATAAAAGCATTTAACTATTTTTTGTGAATATATAGTGGTGCAGGAAACGCAAGGAAAGACGGAAAAGTGACACTGGAGTAACTTATCATAACGAGCGAGGCGAGCTGCTGTCGCGAGCGATGTCTACCTACCTCCGCTATGTTGACACCATAGCGTTCTTAGAAATGTTGGCACCGCCTCGTGACCTTGACGCGGCCAATCGCAAACTATCTTCGTCTATGAGTGCGTAAGTTTTTCTTTGTGATTTGAGTTAAGTTTGTTTGCGTAAATGGGACTGATAATGAATCGTTAGTTGTATGAGAGTTACGCTTCCATAGTTTTTCCAATTCAATGTATGGAACCCTACACTGCGCGTGGCCCGACACGCACTTGACCCGGTTTTTTTTTTTGTAATTGTATTTTATTTTTTGGTGTGTAATTTGACTTATGAATAAATGTAAAATGCCGATTTTTATGTAAATTACAGTTTTGTAATGTACACACCTTGAACTATTATTTTATTTTGCAAGCTTTTATTTAGTTTCACCTGTCCCGATGTTTATCTGTAATCAAATCTTGCAAGTGAAATTTGATCCACCTCTCATTTACCGATTATCGTGCAGTCTTCTTCTTCTATCGTGTCAATGGTCCAAACGATTAAATTAATCTTGCCCAGAATGATGCAACCTTTACAGCCGCATCCGTGGCTTTCACCAAATCCTCTCTCGTACAAGAGGTGGGACATTCGGGGCATGATAACAGATGTGGCATGGATTGCACAGCGCCACAGCTACATCTATCATTAGTAGAAAAGCCCCACTTTTTGCGGTTCTCTCTGCATCTGCCCACACCTACTCGCAATCTGTTGAGAGACTTCCACGTACTCCAGGGCAAGGAGTGACCGTGCAGTAATATCCTGCGAATACATTTTTTTAGACGTCATTCCGAATTCAATGAGCACCTTTATCAAAACTGAACCTTTATCAAAAGTTAACACAATTTTGAACTTGTCGACTAGACTAAACGTGATTTCTCAGATTTTTGACCACATCCCAAAGCTAAAACGGATACACAATGCTCATTAATTTATTACCTTTTGTACAGAATCAATTGATGTATGTGCATTAATTTAAAGATAAAAAAAAGTCGGCCAATCGCGAGGCGGACTCGCACACGAAGAGTTCCGTTCCGTACCATTATTTATACATCACTAGCTTTCGCCCGTGGCTCCGCCCGCGTCAATGTCGATCCCTCGGGAATAGTACTTTTTTCCCGGGATAAAAGGTAGCCTATGTCCTTCTCCGTACTCCAGAGAACTTGTATGCAAAATTTCATGATGATCGGTTCAGTACTTACGGCGTGAAAGCGTAACAAACAAACAAACAAATAAACAAACAAACTCACTTTCGCATTTATAATATTAGTTAGGATTAGACACTATATTAATATAACCTTTGTTATTTTTTATTTCAATTAAGTAAGTAGGTTATTTTTAAAGTGAATATAAATCTAAATATTCTATAAATAGTTAAATTTTCTACGTGTTGCCGGTTATAATATCTAGCAAAGCCTCTTGGGGAGCCCTCTTAAATATTTATTTTGTTCTTTTTTAGTATTCTTGCGACAACAGAAATACATCATCTGTGAAAATTTTAACTATCTAGCTAGATATCCCGGGATAGCTATCCCGGTTCATGAGATAAAGCCTCTTTTTTATGGTATAGGACGGTAAACGAGCAAGCGAGTCACCTGATGGTAAGCGATCAGCGCTGCCCATGGACAACTGCAGCGCCAGGGTATAACAGAAGCGGTACCGGCCTTTCAAGGAGTTAGGGAAAGACACGGAGGGAGGAAATGGGGGGAAGGATGGGTCTCCGGCTCTCTCACTCATCTAACGAAGAAAAGAAGCGGTAAAGCTTCTATTCAAACGTCGATTTTCTGTGAGAGTGTGGTACTTCCCCGGACGAGCCGGCCCATCCATGCTACTAGCAAAAATGAATTTTTGCCGGTAGAGTGGCTCTAACACAACTAAAACTGGTGACAGACAGACAGGTGGACAGTGGAGCCATAGTTATAGGGTCCCGTTTTTACCTTCGGGTATGGAACCCTAAAAAGTATGATCTGGAATCATTATTAACCTTGTACATGATAGTTAATTTAAAAGTTACATAACCTTGTGTAAATTTAAAAAGAAGTATTTTAACTTAAGCATTTAAACTACTGTATATAAGTATATATCTTATCTACGCTTTAATTAAAAAAGAAAAAAACGAGGATCATCAATTTGCACTTGTAATGCGTTTTTTTTTCAATTGATAAAAACATGGCGTCAAATTGTTTGTGTACTATGTGGCTATTTGCGCGCGGTCATTTACTCTGATTAGCCTATCAGGCTAACCGGTCTCCTTCATCCAAACTACCTGACCTTTCGTCATGAGATTTTGAGTCTTATCTCAGAGGATTACGGTTCTTCGGATTCGATGATAGGTCGACGTAAACTGGATATCGGTTGCACAATTACTCCTGAGTTGTTTGGCGAGGAAACCATTCGTTCGGCGAAGGCACAGAGGTGAGTCGTGTTTTCGATTTATTTCTTTTTTTTAGTGTTTGTCAGAATGTATCACACGATCGGTAGCTTTAGTGGGAATTTTCCATTAATTTTTATATATATGTTTAAATAGAAATGTATACAGGGTGATTTTGAATAACCTGACAATATTTTAACGTTGGAATCAGAATCCCTAATAGAATATACATCCGCAAAAAATGCAATTATGAAAAAAAAGCTTAAAGTCTAAGCATTTTTTTCATAATTGCATTTTTTTGCGCAGAAAGACCAGCTGATCGGTGAATTCATATGAAAGGCTTATTTTTTTTTCATCATTTTTACCTTTTTTCCTGTAGGTCTATATTCAACACGGTGAAATTTTGATCGTTCTGGACCCTTAAAGGGATGATTCAACCCAATGATATAAACAACTTTTCCTATGGGACCAATGCTGGGAACTCAAAAAATTTTTTAACGTTCCCATACAAACTGATCTGCCCATTTCTTTGAGTTCCCAGCATTGGTCCCATATTAAAAGTTGTTCATATCGATGGGCTAAATCACCCCTTCAAGGGTTCAGAACGATCAAAATTTCACCGTGTATTAGGGATTCCGATTCCAACACCAAAACATTGCCAGGTAATTCAAAATCATCTGTATACTGGATATTAGGGTAAACACGGTCAAATCAGCCTGTCAAAACAACTTTTCCTGTGGGACCAACGTTGCGCCCAGATTTTTTTTTAGATTTTCATTAATTGCCGGGCCACCCGAACACTGAAAATGAAAATGTTGATAGAGATGATTTGGGACAATGGTGTTAAGCCTAACATTCTGTATACTTATAAGAATCAACTTCAATTAATGTTTTCGAAAATTCATTGCTTTATGGGGCCAAATAAGGGTTAATGTTCTTTTTATTTATCAAGTTATAGCCTTCAAAATCAGTATTGTAGTGAAGTGCATTTATTCCATAAAAAGTATTCCCAATGGAAAAGCGAAGCCGCAGGCAAGTGCTAGTTATGTATAAATATAAAAACACATAAGTATAATTTATATCATAATTTACATTTTAGAGATTTCGTAAATAACTAGAAGCTTGGTGATTTTATTGCATAAGAATATGAAACCTAGATTTTAAAACGTAAACTGGATTTGATCTTAGATTCGTTTTAATATTTTCAACTTTGTTGTGGTATCGGATTTTATGCATACATAGTTTCACGTCTTTTCCCTTGCGGAGTAGACAGAGCCTAGGTCTATAAGACCTGAAGGCCACTATAACATGTTGGTGGGCATTAGGTAGAAATCGGAATCAAAATAGTGATGGGTTGCTAGCCGCATCGCCTATTAACATGATTCCTACGATTTTACCCTACAAATACATATATAGATAAACATCCAAGACCCAGGTCAATCTGAAAAAGATCTTGATCTGGCCGGGGATAGAAACCTTGCGCCCTCGTGACGCAGGCTCGAGTGTTGACCACTGTGCCACGAAGCTCGCCTGAACATATATACTATCACGTCTTTTGCCTTGCGGGATAGACAGAGGCCACGTTTAGCACGTTGGCATGCCTAGCGCACTCCGCACTTGAGGTATAAAACTGAGCCCGCCAGTTGTTCATTTTGACTTGCTTGTTACAATAAATACTTTTAAACTTTCGCGCTGCATACTCTCGCTAATTCAGTAGTAATTCAATTAGTATGCAGCATTTGCGTATCACTGGATCTCTAGTCATCCAGTGACCACGGCCGGTGCAACCTGGTCGAAACATCTGGAGAAAAACGAAGTACTAAATGCTGCATACTAAATGCATTAAAGGGAATTAGCGCGAACATATCTTTTTCTCTAGACATTTCGATCCACCGGCCGTGGTCACTGAATGACTGCAGTCATCCAGATACCACAGCCGGTGCATCCTGATTGAAACATCTGGAGAAAAATGAAATACTAAATGCTGCATACCACATGTATTAATAGGAATAAGCGCGAACATATCTTTTTCTCTAGATGTTTCGATCCACCGGCCGTGGTCACTGGATGACTGCAGTCATCCAGTGACCACGGCCGGTGCAACCTGATTTGAGGCTGTTACCTTTTCGAGGGAATGTAGGTCATTCATTTACACGCTGTTTATGTTTAATGCAACATTGTTTTAAATGACGCCTTTTTAAAAATACATTGTGTAGAGGAGGGATAATATCCTCTACACAATTTATTTTTAATCTCCTTTTAAGAGATCTAGATAGTTCCATAATGCAAGACCCACCAAACTGGTTTTTTACCGTCGATTGCACATAAAATGTAACAGTGTTAGTGTGTAGATAATAACTAGAATAGTGAAAATATACTATAGAACCGGGGAAAGAAGCGTCGGACGTCCTCCGATGAGATGGGTTGAAGATATAGTCAAAATCGCGGGTCGCTCCTGGATGAGATCAGCACAGGATCGAGACGGATGGCGGAAACGAAGAGAGGCCTATGCTCAGCAGTGGGCGGAAGTAGAGCTGAGATGATGATGATGATGAGAGAAAATATTATTACACTAGCTTTCGCCCGCGGCTCCGGCCGCGTCAATGTCAATCCCTCGGGAACAGTACTTTTTCCCGGGATAAAATGTACCCTATGTCCTTCTCCGTACCCCAGATAACGTGTATGCAAAATTTCATGATGATCGGTTCAGTAGTTACAATGTGAAAGCGAAACAAACTTACTTTCGCATTTATAATATTAGTTAGGAAGTTAGGATTAGGATAACATACATTTTATGTATTAAAATCACGTCTTTTTCCCTTGCGGAGTAGACAGACCCTAGGTCTGCCACATTTTGCATGTTGGAGGGCGTATAGATGGAAAAACGGAATCAAAATAGTGATAGGTTGCTAGCCTCATAGCCTATTGACATGATTCCGCAGATTTTAGCTCCATCCCCCGATCGGCTTTTACGGTCTGCGCGGGAAGAGAAGCAGCTGGCACATTCTACGTTTTTCCTTTTCTCCCAGACCAGCATTTCGATAAACTGGTTGACCCGGCGAACTTCGTTTCGCTATTATTTTTTACCTGACTGACCTAACCAAAAGGAGGGTAACGTTTATCGCGCGTATGTATGTAAGTATGTCTGTTCCATTGTCGTCTCCTGTAGCCTCAACGGCTTGATTTTGTGTGTGTATCATTAGATTCGTATTCTTATTTATTATTATTATATTTTTCCAGTATTGGTAATATAAAATAAATAAAATAAATAAATAAATTATATTACCAATACTGGGAACTCAAAAAAAAGTTCGACATTCCCTTAAAAACTGGTCGGGCGGCGGGACTCTTTTGTATGGAAATGACGAATTTTTTTTTTGAGTTCCCATCATTGGTCCCATAGAAAAAGTTGTTCATATTGATGATCTGAGTAACGGTCCAAAACGATCAAAATTTCACCGTGTATATCTAAGTCGAGAAATGAAAAAAAAAATCATACAAACTTCACCCCCCTATTTTACCCCTTCAAGGGGGAATTTGGTTTAATTTTAATCGAGAACACATATACCTACTCTTATACTTCTAAGTCCAGAAATGAGAAAATTCCACATAAACTTCACCCCCTATTTCACCCCCTTAGGGGTTGAATTTCTACAAATCCTTTCTTAGTGCTCATTTACATAATAAAAAGAACCCCTGTTTTAAATTTCAATTTTCTAGGCACAGTAGTTTCGGCTGTATGTGCGTTGATATATAAGTCGGGTTTGCCTTTTGCCCCCGGCTCCGCCCGCGTTAGTGTCAATCCCTTGGGAACAGTAGAATTTTCCGAAATAAAAGGTACCCTATGTCTTTCCCTGGGCCTTCATACCAAATTGCATCCAAATTAGTTCAATGGTTGAAGCGTGAAAAGACAGACAGACTGACAGACAGAGTTACTTTCGCATTTATAATATTAGTATGAATTGATGACATCTTTTAAACCTGTATTCTTATGTCTGAGGGTCGTGACCTCCAGAAGAAGCTCTCCTTAAGTACAGTGATTGGCATATCCGTTATGAATGTTATTTTAAAACGGCTTCAAGTGGAACTTAGTTTAAATTATTTTTACCTTGAAGTGATTACTGCAACCCCCTTTAACCGACTTCAAAAAGGAGGAGGTTTGTCAATTTGACCGTATATACATTTTGTTTTTACAAGCTATTTATTAGTTTCACCTGTCCCGGGGTCTGTGTGAAATCAAATCGTGCAAGTTAAATTTGACCGGCCCGGTCATCAATTGAGTTTGTTTGTTTTGTTTTATGTGTGTGTTAGTGGCCATCACAGGTGTCAGATCTTTCAAGCTGCCTAAATGCATCATAATAGCTCATTATCATCATCATTTCGAGTAGGTGTCACGGTCAATCGATCATGAACACACTTGTGTCTGAGTTCTGCGGAACCGCCTCTCGGCCTCTGACGTGGCTTAACGACTGCCACTTTCGGTCACCCATCCCTGTGTATGTGAATCCATAGCTGGACCTAGGCCCCCCCTAAGGATTTCTATTGTGTGGGGGTTTTGCCATACCAAATGTCTTTGGCTTATAAAACAATATTTTTTAGTTATACTTGGTTTTACCAAGTTATGACTAACGCCATCTAGTGACGGGGTGGAAAAGTCTGTAACTATTGCACTTCTGCATGTAGATGCTATTGCTTGGATGGATTCGGGATGAGAAAGTACCTAGTAGCTTGGGAGCCCGGGCGCCTACCTGCAACCACCGGACAGCAGTGACGTGCACAGACATTTATCATAGGGTAGACATAATTATAAAACTTACCTTACAAATATACCACCTATATACCTTACCTTACTATACGGCTAGTTAACAACCTGCGAGCCACGTACACGTATCATACGGTTTAAGATTAAACTTTAGAATAACTAACCATAACTAACCAGTTACTTGATTTGTTTAAAAGCGTGTTCACAAAACACTTTATATTTCGGTTTCGGCATGCAAACACTAAGCGACACAACGTTCATATGAAAATATTTTTGTCACAAAGGAAATATAACTGATAAAGCATTTAATTTTAAAATAAAACTTTCCTCTTGGATTGTTTATAAACATGTAAATCAATGACATTGTTTATGAATTGACAGTATGAATAATATCTTTAATGACATTGACAAGTGACGATGGCATTTACATCGCGCGCGGCAGCCAATAGAAACCTCGGAGACATTGTCTCAAATCTCAGAACAATAAGTTATTGTTCTGAGTCTCAAATTCACACACACAGCGCAAATTTGTTTTGCATGTGTGAGCCCATGAAAGATGTTTACCTCAGATGTTTACTTGTACTACTACAAAAGCGATTTCCTGTCGGTGTATAATAATTTTCTATGTGTGCGTGAAAAGTCAGACCTTTGAAATTTTGTCTTACGCGGCTTACGCGTATAGATACTGCTTAGAGCGGGGCGCGGGCACGCGCGGGCCGCGGCCGCAGCGCCGTACTTGAACAAAATCGACTATAAAGTATTTGCTAGCAGAATTTTGCAGGCGCACCTAATATAATTATTTTATTGTAAGAAAAAAAGTTGTATTTATTTAGCGACTGCAGGGTAGACAGTGTCTAACAGTCTATATGGACTGCACGTCACTGCCGGACAGTCAGTTGAGTTGAGGATGACACCCCTACCGGCCTATTTGCTAACTCAGTGTACAACGATTTTGATTGTCACTTCAAAATACATTACGTTTTATGTATCTTAAATAAAAATAGTCAATCAGACGAAAGCTGCAATGTATTTTGAAATTACTATCAAAACGTTGCACACTGAGTTAGCAAATAGGCAGGCAGACCTCTGTATACATGGTGACATTTTAGTCGTTTTGGACCCTTAAAGGGATGATTCAGCCCGTCGATATGAACAACTTATTCTATGGGACGAATGCTGGAAACTCAACATCACCCTTTGAAGGTCCAAATGGATACAGGGTCTCCCTAGTTTGGGAATCGATGTTAATTCTATGACAGTATATTTTTTTCTGGTAATAAACGCATTGTATGTAAAAAAAAGGATCAATATTTCATCGTGTATATGGTAGATACATAATCCTTACTAATATTATAAATGCGAAAGTGAGTTTATTTGTTTGTTTGTTACGCTTTCACGCCGTAACTACTGAACCGATCATCATGAAATTTTGCATACAAGTTCTCTGGAGTACGGAGAAGGACATAGGCTATGCACGCTATGCATGCGAGGGATCGACATTGACGCGGGCAGAGCCGCGGGCGAAAGCTAGTTGTAAATAAACCTTTGGCGCCATCTATGTGATGAGTTTGAAACATTCCTCTAAGATAGGAACTGGGTCCACATGCCTCTTGGTTAAATCTTCCATACTGGTCTAGTAGATAAGAAAACGTAGAATGTATCAGCTGCTTCTCTTCCCGCACAGATCGTATAGCAGATCAAGGGAATGTGCGAAAATATGAGAATTCATATTTGTAAGCGATGCGGCTAGCAAACCATCACTATTTTCGTTTCGTCTTTCACCTTATGCCCACCATCATCATTTCGTGTAGGTGTCACGGTCAATCGACCGTGCACACCCTGGTGTTAGAGTTCTTCGAAACTGCTTCTCGGCCTCTGACGTGGTTCCTTTAACGACTACTAGATGGCAGCCGGGACCAACGGCTTAACGTGCCTTCCGAAGCATTTAATCATCTTTATTATCAGACAATCAGGTGATTCAAGCCTGTAATGTCCTAACCAAACTGGAAGCAACTAAACAAAGTATGCTTCCCGTGGTAATCGAACCCACGACCCCCGGGTTTACAGGCATACGCTTTAACCACTGGACCACAGAGGCAGTTACCCACCAACATGCTTAACGTGGCTTTAAAGTCTTAGACCTGGGCTCTGTCTACCCCGCAAACGCTAACAAGATTTAATATGTTATGCCACTTATGCCTCTTGTAAAACTGTAGCGTTTAATCGCCGGGCCACTGTACTCGTATGTAACGGTAGCGAATCTTATTTGTGACGGTACATACATTTACGTATTGTTTCCTACTTCGCTGCAGATACTCTGAATGCCAACGTTCAAGGACTTCAATGATAGTATCACTTTGTTTACCAACGTGCGATTACTTTATTACTTTTAAAATAAATATACATGTACACATACAGCGTGTAACACAGCCAACGAGGTTCCCGTCAATGGGTGATTCAGCCCGGAAAAATGAACAACTTGTCCTTTGGGACCAATGCTGGGAACTCTTTATGGATTTCAAAATGTAAATTTATGCCTCTGTGGTCCAGTGGTTAAGGCGTATGCCCGGGGCTCGTGGGTTTGATTCCCACCGGAAGCATACTTTGTTTAGTTTTTTCCAGTTTGGTTAGGACATTGCAAGATTGAATCACCTGATTGTCTGATAATAAAGATGATTCCGTGCTTCGGAAGGCACGTTAAGCCGGTGGTCCCGGCTGCCATCTGTGGTAGTCGTTAAAGGAACCACGTCAGAGGCCGAGAGACGGTTCCGAAGAACTCTGACACTAGGGTGTGCATGGTCGATTGACTGTGACACCTACTCGAAATGATGATGATGGATTTCAAAAACATTGTCTGAAATCTAACCGACAATCTATATCGTTGCAGCCAAACAAGAATTCTATATCTCTCAAAATAAACAGTGCATAAGCATAACCCATGAAATAGGATACCAAGCTGTGGAGGTTCGACCGCATGGAATTTTTATATTTTAAACGTCCATGGTTATCCCCTCATGTTTCTTAGTTAAACCACTATTGTTGCGGCAGTATTTGACGACGCAGGACGGCATTATTATTTTTTTCGAAATATGTGTATTCGTGTGTCAATTTTAACTCGCGGCAACGTAATGGCGGCCGGTCGTCTTACTTTGCTGTGAATGTGTGCGTGCGCATGTGTCGCTACGATACGCCGGCTTACTTTGAGTGCTTCACTACTAATGTTACTGAAGCGGAGTCCGCCTATTTTTATACGTCCATGATTTTAAATTCACGTAGTTCATAACATATTTTCTTAAGTTATTGCTCAACTGTATGTTCTATACCCAGATAATCCAAAGTAATTTTGAACAGCTTAAAATTATTAACTATAATTATAGCAAAATAAATAAATAAGATACGGCGAATCTCTGTCATCCTCTATTCCTATATGATGGGATAATTTGACTAGCTCCGTGGCGCAGCGGTCAACACGCCAGCCTGCGACACGGAGTGACCGGGTTCGAATTTTATTTTTTCAATTTACGTATTTAAGTATAACACAATATATTTTCTTTAGTTATTGCTATTTAAATTATGAATTTAAAGCTACTATGAATTTAACCTACTGTCTCAACTCTCAACTGTATGTTTGATACCCAACGTTGTAAATAGAATGATATTTTCAATAATTTTAAACGGCTTAAAATTATAATTAAGTACTTACAGGCAAAATAAATAAAAAAAGGTAGGCCCGTCTCTGTTTTTCTCTTTATACGATGGAGAAGTAGGTAGGTACTTACAATATTTTTATTACTTTTGAGGTATATACTACCCTCACTAGCTACTTAGCCTACGTAATGCATAGCCTATGTACTATTTTGACATATACTCGAAAGACCTGTGGAGACCCAGCTGGATGGGTTCGTTCTCTAAGTCTTAAGACAATGACTAATTCACAATGTTGCGTTCATAGACATATTATTATTAAGTTCAGTCACGATATCTTGCCTCACGTCTATTTTAAATACATACATTACATAATCAATAACTACATGACATACATATAAAACCAAATTCATATTCTGTTAGATATTTATTGAAAAACAAGGATAAATATAGTTAATTAATGTTAATGTTTTATTCCACAAACAAAGAAAATAATTTTAATTGAAGAGGAATTTAAAAACACTAGGTCATTATGAATAATCAACATTTAAATAAGGTTTTGTGACTATAATAAAATTTAATTTAAAAATCATTCGGTCCCCTAAGATACTCGAGCTCTGCCCGGCCTACTTGCTTACTCAGTGTACGTTTTGATAGTCACTTCAAAATACATTGCGGCTTTCGTATGACTGACTATTTTATTAAAGATATATAAAACGTAATGTATTTTGAAGACTATCAAAACGTTGTACACTAAGTTATCAAATAGGCCGGCTGGCAAAAGTGCCCAAAAGACAGCATTGCTAAATTGATATGCTAAATTCCTTTGCTTGCTGCATAGGTAAGGTACCTCAATAATCTTTTTAGACTAAACAACAAGCCGTGTGGTTTCCGGCAGAGTAGAATAGGACCACTCCAAGTCTTCCCATGGATGTCGTAAGAGGCGACTTAGGAAATACCAGCTAAACAAATCTCATAAACATCAATGAGACCTCTCCAACCCGTCTGGCCAGTGAGGAGAGTGTAGGCCACATCCTCTGTTTGCTCTGGCCAATTATGACTCTGGGAATACAGAGAGGGTCATTCTCCTGCAGTGGAGACTAAAAAGGCCTGATGATGATGATGATGATGACTAAACAACAAGAAGCTGGCATGGGAAAAAATAAAACGTTCCAAGTCGAGTAAGGTATCGGAACGGAAATAAACTTGGAGAGTCCTGTTACTCTTTTACAGGATGTGGATGACTGATAATCACGTGACATACTTAAGAACATAATGAATAATGATCGCACGTAACAAATATACGTTAAGAGCCCGCCATATGCCAGGCGGCGTGGCGGTACAAACGCGGATGGTCTAAACGCGTTGGCTACTTTGGATATTTTAGCTTTTTAGGAATATTCAAGGGTTATTCGAAAAACAAAAACATATGATGGCTGCCTTATCAGTAATGCAATAATAATCAAAAGTTTCAAGGTTAATTTTAATGTATTTGGTGAATAATGCTATATACCGAGTAAATTAGACGTGATTTGGAGGCAACTTTGCAATTTTTTTCCATCGAAAAAATTTAACGCAATCGTGTTTTTGAGTCAGATAGTTACCAGAGTTAGTCCTGAACTTTGCTGCATTTTTATTTCAACTTGAGTATTTCATTATTATTGATATAACAGTCAATTATGCAATGCAGTGTGAGGTAGTACGGTCCCTTAAGAAATATAAAAACCTACACTTCGATTAGTGCGAGTGTACACACTTCTTGTTTTTATTGGATTGGTCGACTTTTAAGCCCCTATTTTTATATATTATGAACGAGAATCGAACTAGTGCCACTTTCAATATGTAACGTTATTTACCAGTCAGCCTGTATATGTTTTGCGAACCGGCAGACATTTTATTGGGGCCCATAAAATGATTTATTTTGTGGCAGGTATAGGACACTTTTAGATTCTACTTTTGTTTTCCTTATGTTACAGATCAAAGATGATAAAACAGGCGATTTTTCTGCTCGTCTCGGCTGCAGTTTTGGTGACGGCGCATCATGTTCGGGTAAGATAAAAATATAATACTTTTTGGAGAGGGCATTAATCTGAATTTAGAGTAGAACGAGGAGTGTAGCATAGAATCCGGAGCGTAGCGAGGGATCCTAAAGTAGACTCCTGCATTCTTCTTTTACCTCGCTCTATGTAAAAAAACAATATTTGTATTTTCATTCCCTTGTGAATAAAAAAAAAACTTTTTGGTCACTCGGTAATAAAAAAATATATAAACGTATTTAAGACCCTGTATAGGGGTAGATATTAATTTATGTAGGTTTTCTGTATATTGCCTGCAAGAGTTTGTTTGGCAAAACAGAGTTTACTATTTATACACCCTTATTTGAACTCTTTAGCATTCTTTTAAATATAGACAAACTTAAGCAATTTAAGAATATTTTTAGGTAAATAAAAAAAAACACATTTAAAAGAAAAACTCAAAAGTACCCCAAGCGCCTTAATAAAGGCCATTATCTATACTTATTATAATATTATACAGCTGAAGAGTTTGTTTGTTTGACTGAACGCGCTAATCTCAGGAACTACTGGTTCGAATTGGAAAATTCTTTTTGTGTTGGAAAGTCCATTTATTGAGGAAGGCTTTAGGCTATAAAACATCACGCTGCGACTAATAGGAGAGAAGGATCAATAAGAAATGTTTTAAAAACGGGGAAAATTATTCATCTATACTAATAAAAAAAAAATATCATAATAACAGAAACTGCTGCGGATGAAGTCACGGGCAACAGCTAGTTTCAAATAAAAACCAAGAACTGAATTACCAAAAACTTAAAAAAATTAATTAATTCATTCAATTCATGCCGTATGCGTAAGCGCATAGAATAATAATACTCCTACCTAGCGGTGCATAAGCGCGCGGCGCGCTACTTTATGGTTGTAGGCGACTGCCATAATTTGATACTTGTTTTTTTGTCGATACCTTATAATTACATCTTAATCGATTTATATACTATTTGTAAATAACCTTAACACCAAATAGTTAAATGGATGTAATTGAATACTATATAATAACTTACTATTAAAATCACTGTACCAAGACTAAAGATAAAAAAATGCATGTATCATGGAAAATTTAATAATTCCAGGACTCATCCCACCGCGCCGTCGCCAGGCTATGCGGGGACCATAATCCAGCCATCCAGGGCAACATCTCGTTCACGGAGCTGGAGGACGGGAAGATCCGCGTACAAGGCACCATATTCGGAATGCCAGCTGGCTCCTACGGGTTCCACGTGCATGAAAAAGGGGACATCACCGGCGGGTGCGGCTCTGCTGGCTCGCATTTTAACCCTAACCATGTAAGCAGCAAGCGGTTTTCTACGAAAAAGAGTCTTTTAAACCCCATCGCTCCCTATTTATTCCTTTTTCACAAGAAAGCGTGAAGTTGAATAAGTATTTTACAAAAATTTAATTTTTGACACAATCTTTTATTGTGAGCGATTCATACTGTACAGTGTTTGATTTTGCTTATTTAGTTTAGGCTCATATGATTTATCGTTTATCTTTTTTAGTTTAGGAATCCCTGTAGCCACCTTCCGAATCCATCATTTGATCAGTTCCATGGTACAATAATAGTAAATTCTCATCTCATAAACATAAGTAAACAAAAAATATCAGCTCAATCGGTTAAAAAATTTGGCCCAAACAAACAAGATACATCATTGCAAATAAAACAATGGCCATCGTGAGTTCTCTGTGATACGAGGACTCGCGAGGTCAACAGCAACCAGAGCTAACTAGTTAACATTATTCACATCTAGCCCGCCTATTTGCTAACTTTTGACATTTACGGTGTATAGCGTTCGATGGTTACTTCTACATCTATTACGGTTTATATATGTTAAATAAAAATAGTCAATCATACAAAAACCGCAATGCATTTTGAAGTGACGATCAAAACGTTGTTTATCGTAGCTGTCAACATTTAGAAAAATAGGCCTTCTGAATGAATCTGATTAACCGTGGGAGCGCGAAACGTCTCTGTTTCAACTGTTTCACAATTGTTCGTGTTGTGTGTCTCGTTGTTCGATTGCTCTACTTTTTACTTCTACGAAATTGTATGAGATGGATTTTGTGAATTGCATAGATTGTTTATGTTGCCATATTTTGTTAGAAATTAATAAGAATTACCGAATTGGCATAAATTACTTAAGCGTCATTCATTAGGGTCTCTGACTCTTAGAACTGTTGAGACTTCGACATGATTATGTCAGAATTATTTCTAATTTAGATTGTTTTCGTTTTTATATCAATGTATCCTACGTCATGCATGTCATGATCACATCAAGAAAACTGTCACTTTGACATGTTTATAGTGTGCTGTTTTGTTTTGGTTTTGTTACTGTATGTTATTGTGTCATGTCAGTTTTGTGCACCAAATTAAAAAAAAGAATTTATAATAATAAGAGTTACGAGTCGAAGTCTACTTTACAGCATAGCCACAAGTTAATATTAATAGGATTAATACAAAATGTATTTGTCAATTTCAGCAAGAGCATGGTCATCCCAATGATGAAGTCCGCCACGTTGGCGACCTTGGCAACGTGATCTTCGACGACAACAGCGTGTGCAACATCGACTTCGTGGACCACCAGCTGGCGCTGCATGGCGCGAACAACATCATCGGCCGGTCCGTGGTCCTGCACGAACGGGAGGATGACCTGGGCCGGACCAACCATCCTGATTCGCGGAAGACTGGCAACGCGGGCGGAAGAGCCGCGTGCGGGGTGATCGGCATTGTGTAGGCATCCTTTTTAATTCGCTTCGTGGCATAAAGCGTGTTAATCAACCACCAACGTTCCCTAGAAAGGGTGATTCAGCCAGTCAAAATGAACAACCTTTCGATTTTTTACTTACCAGCATATTCCCCTTATAACCAAAGCATTGGTCCTATAAGACGAATGCTGGGGTCAAAAAGTCATTTTCATACAAATTGCCGGGCCGACCGAACATTTTATGGAAATTTCGAGTTCCCAGCATACGTCCCACAGGAAATCTTGTTAATTTTGATGGGCTGAGTAACCCCTTCAAGGGAATGTCAATGGGAATTAACAGCAAAGCTGATGCAATGTATAATCCAGTTAGTGATAAAAAAAACAATGACAACTACGTAGGAATAAATTCGCACGACCATGAAATGATTCATTTTGATCTTCATCTTTTAAAGGATAAACAGTTATAACAGGCATTATTAAAACAAACTTACCATCGTGATTTTATGTATGTTTTATACTCAAGGTTGATTTTAATAACTCAGTACATATATTACCTAAAAGGTATGGTAATAATATTTGCGGAATTACTTGTATAGTGATAGTAACTGCATTGTATTTTAATAATCATCAACACTAAGATTTTATCAATTAAGTCCAGTTGGTCATTTTGTATAGAGATCACCCAATCATTGAAATTCCATATTGAAAGGTGATACCTTAGAACTCATATAGACAAGCGGCATTACGTTGACAGCGGCAGTTGCAACAGGATCTGCTGTAAACATAATGCCACTCGTCTGTATGAGCCCTTAATCGTTTAATTCGGAATTTGTATTTTCTTGTACCCTTTCATGGATTGTAGCTACGGCAAAAAGTAAGCAAATAACATGACATTAGATTTAAAATATAATTCTGTTAGATACTTTAGGTGTTTATTGTATTTATTTATCAACCTGACCCCTGAGAAAGTCACGACACGAGAATCCACAACATTGATAACATTGGACATACGAGAAAGTTCAAATAAATGTCAAGTAAAAAGTAAAGAATAACAATCCGAGTTAAGTTAATTATTGCTTTGATAATGGATGATTGATTGTAAAGTTACTTACAAAGTGAACTATTAAGTACTCACATTTAATAGTACATAATTGCCTTAACCTAAAATGAAAGGCTCATTTACTTATATTAGGTACACCTAACTTTTTTTTACTGAAGTTGGCATTTCACCTGATGGTAAGTGACGATAAAGACGAGGATATTACATGCCTATCAAAGAGATACCCATTTATTGTACTTTTGAATGTCCCGGGACTGTAATTGTCTGGGAATATAGACGCAGGCACTTCATTCCACACCTTAGCTACCCGAACCAAAATAAGGCACTGTCAAAGCGTTTTGTTCGACTCTTTGGTATTGGTAAGTAAAAAAGGGTGAAATTTCTGTTTGCGTCTCGTAGTCCGATGGAGGAATGGTGAGGGTTCTACTAGCTCAAAGAGCGCTTTCGCACACTCTCCAAAATGGATCCTATTAAAAAACCGATATGCAAGCGATTTAACTAGGAAAGATGTTATATGGATATATCACAGCCTTACTATCGACTAGGCTTAAAGTTCACATAAAAATAACAGGAATCTTCTACAATACAAAACAAAGTCGAGTTAGTTACATCAATTATAAATAATTCAAGAATGGGTCAACTGAATTTATAATCAATGGCGTAACGAAGTTCGCCGTCATAGCTCGTTTGTAATAAAGCATATAAGAAGCAATGATAAAGAATCAAAATAAAATTTAGAAATAATAGTTGAATAAATAAACTCATCTACATACTTTCTCCTTCGGTGATATGGAACGCTCTTGGGCATGGGCATCAAGGCTTCATCGGAGAAGGTCTTTATGACCCTGGCAATCGACGCAATGCATTGGCATACATCGGGACATTGTCTATTTTCTTATGTCCTTAAGCATCAACAAGTCGTACAACACAACGGTGTGGCAGATTTAGACGGCTCTGTAGTCTGTAGGCTCTGCCCCAAATACCGTCTTACTCTGTAGAAGCCTCCCTAAATATACATACCTACAATACGAAATTTGAGAGCTATGCTCTTGTAGATGTCTGATAGATCAGATAGATGATGTTTGATAAACGCACACAACGACTATTTTAAGCAGGAATGATGGGGTGATTTGCAGTTTCGTTCTTCATTTCCCACACTACTGTAACTCCACTAGTGTTCAGTTTGCTTTACGATATTTTCCTTCAACGGAAGTTAGTAGTGGTCGATGAAAACGGTAGCACTTGAGTCAGATTAGGCTACAAAGTTAAGAGGTACTACAATCGGGCCTGACGGAGTTTGAACCCAGCTCCTTTCGGGTATAAGGTCTGCTCCCTAACATACATACCTACATAAACTATGAAAACATAACCTTCCTTATTTTGGTAATCGAGTAAAAAAAATAGGTATCGATACATTGTGGACCATTAGAGTGAAAGTGCAACCTGAACTGGCTTAGCTTTTGTTTGACAAAAACTTGACGAAACCCTAATCTATTCTAGTACAGAAATTGAACGAATTCTAACACTTTCCGGGACATCCCGACTGTAAAAATAGACTTCTATTGTTATATATTGTGTCCGGTCCAGTGTCCATGAATGAGTTAAGTGTGTGACAAAAGGAGAGAAAAGATATTTGAATAAAGTATAGTTTTTGGTTTCTCTTAGTCATTTAGTCAAATAATGGTCGATTGACCGTGACACCTACTCGAAATGAATGAATGAATGAAAGTCAAATAAAAAAAAATTGATAATTGACAACGCTAGTCAATTATCTATTTTTTTTATTTGACTAACAATGTATAAAGCTTAAAACCAAGCTCAGTGGCGTGCCATGGGAAAGACCTATGCAGCAGTGGACAATATAAACGTCAGTATGCGTGCCTGCGCATAGATAAGTATAGTATCTATAATTCTATGCCACCACAGATAGGTATATAATAAGTAAGCATATTGAACAAATGTGATTTATGGCGTCTCAGAATCTCAAAATCACATTTTAACAAATATTACAAGATTTTTAGTATAAGTATTTGTCAATGTCAATACCTTTTTTATATTTACGATTTTTAACATAATTCTGTAGTATTAGAAACCTATATTTCGTGAGCCGGTAATTGAATTAGCCACATCGTGATATGCCCGAGCACATCGTAATACGCTGGCACTTCATGATTTGGCCGATTATATTGCGATGTGCCAGTAAAAAGTCGGGTAGACGACGAGATCAACATATTTGAAGATATTCCCAGCTAAACATTGAGCGGATCGTGAAGTAATTGCATTTCGCGCCGATGATACAAATACAAATTCGTAATAATCCTTTATTGCACCATATTAGAATACAAATGTGTAATTTTAATTAAGTTGTATATAATTAGGCGATGATGATGACGCTGTCTAAGCTGTCTTCACATGATTTGCTTTATTTTACTCTAGTGGAAGAAGACAGCTTCAATCCTTGATCTGGCCCAAATATCAAAAACATTTATGTGGCAGCTGCATCGTAACCTAACGCGCAGATACGGTTCTCAGATTTTATGTTTCATATGCAAAAGAGAACAAGACATTGCAATTGAAAAAAAGCAAACTCAAACGTAAAAGTAAAAGGTACCAAGCGGGCTGCAAAGAAAATATTGACCAAACAGTACAAAAACGTTCGCTACTTGAAATAGGTAATAGCGACTTAAAACGATATGCCAAGTATCGCTGGCCAAATCTTCAAACGTTTGTTGAATGATATGACTGGTGTTAGATGGCCAGATCATGAAGTACCGGCGTTTGCCCGGGCATATCATGATGTGGCCAATCCAATGATCGTACTACGATGTATCTACCCGTGTAAAGCCAGAGCGGGCCGCTGCTGGTTGGTTAATATGATTAATCTTCTTTATTTATCCAAGGTAACGGCAAATGATTAAATTGTACATGTCGGCCAGTAGCTGACTTCGTACGTGAGTAACCCCCATGTAATATAATTTAATGATTAAATTGTATTTCTATTCCAGGGATCCAGTCTACTACTATACCTACACCTGGGGTACTGCTGGAGCTGGTTCTTCAACACTGACCACCTTCCTACTTTTACTTTCTCCAATTTTGTACTTGGTCTATAATATTATATAGTTAAGTTTGCATAGTTCTAAGGATAGCTATAATATTTATTTGTATACAAACTAAATTTTATTATAATAATCCAGCTTACTAGTTTTACACTAGTATTCTTCCTTATCGACTGAGGACACTCATAAGTCGAGGGACGTGTTTACGGCTTAAAATACCTACCGATTTGAAAGACAGGTTGAGTCGAGTGGAGTAAGCCTTGAGGAAAGGACTTTTAGTACCGCTATTAGTTTCTTATTATTACAATTTTGTAAATTTTCTACTTACTTAAATTGTTGAAAATGTTTTATATCTTGTATATGATATTAATTTTTAATTTATGCATATAAAAGTTTTTATTGTATGTCCGCTGTATTACTTCGACTCGAATCGATTGAGCGATATCTACAACGTGTAACAAAATGGTGGTAACAAATGTAAATACTTACGGGGCATGATCGGCCCAATATTATGAACAACTTACCATCACGAAATGATCATGCTCATTTTGTGACACGATGTATACACCGTGTAAATAGACCCTCGACATTCCCTTAACGGGGTGACTCAGCCCACCAATATGAACAACTTTTCCTATGGGAACAATGCTGGGAACTCAAAAAAAATTCGACCTTCCCATACAAACTGGCCGGGCGGCGAAACTCTTTTGTATGGAAATGACGAAATTTTTTTTGAGTTCCCAGCATTGGTCCCATAGGAAAAGTTGTTTATATTGATGGGCTGAGTCACCCCTTCAAGTAAATGTCGAGGGTACATTTACACGCTGTATAAATCAGTATCGGGAATTCTGCACCAAATTTGTGCATATTTTAGTTTTTTATCTGGGCTGGACATAACTATCGATATACAGCGTGTAAATTTGACCCTCGATGTTCTCTTATCGGGGTGACTCAGTCAATCTATATAGAGTGCGTTACCCCAGCCGACTAAGTGCTCCTTTTACGAATTGATAAATGCAAATAATTAGATCATTACTTCGTGTAAATGTCCCCGAAAGTAAATAATTTGACACCCCGCCGTTTCAGAGATAATGAGGAAAATAAAATTCGGCTGGCATAACGTTACCCCAGCCGACTTTTTTTGATCCCGTCGGTTTATCTGGATAAAAAGTATGCACAAAGATAGATAGTATTAGCTCTCAAATGTCCCCGATAAAATTAAATTTGACACCTTTATGGATTTCGAGTTATTTCATTTTCTGCTGCGGTAACGTTTGGCCAATCTCTGTATCTCTGAAACCGTAAGACGCAGAATCATGATTTTTTTTATACGTATAGAACGGAATTTGTCACCATTTGACACCTAGTTATCTTAAATATTAATAATATGGTTTGCGAGTAATAAATATTATTCTGAAAACCATAATTTCGGTTCTAGTTATTTAACGAGGGAACCCTGAAAATTCAAACTAGTCCTAATAGATGCCTCTTATAGAGACATACAAAACATCAAAACTTTCATCAGCCTAATCCAAAGCATTGGCAAGTTATAATGATATTACTGGTTCCAGAGAGCCAGATTCTGGGCTCTCGATTTAAACGAGGAAAATAATACTTTCCTTTTACCTGGCTGATTCCATATTTAAACAATAATTAGACACTTTATCGAAAAACATACATACCAATTTTTAGCTTGATATACTTTCGTATATAATAAATAATAATTAAAAACTAAACCTAGATATTTTTTTCCGATTACCCGACCAAGTTCTGATGTGCATCTGAAAGCGGCTGCGGCATACTACTAGATATACTTCCATATTCGACGGCATTGTATTCTAAATTGGATGGTACAGGCGAGTGGAAATTTTTTAATAAAAAAATATATGCCTTATAGAATGGAATTACTTATTTCCTCCATACTTGTACTTTATAATGTATTGATTCCTAACGGGATTGACCAAGTCTATTATTGCAGAACAAAGGCAGCTATAGGTAATATTGGAAATACGAGTATGTAATACTAGCTTTGTTAGATAGAATTAGAAAAAAATACAACTGCACTTGCTCGGAACTGCAATTTCATTGGCTAATGTGCGCGAGCGGGACAGCGCAGCGATAGTCCCTAGTTTTGCTCGCGCATAATAACAAATCCTAAATAATATTATAAATGCGAAAGTGAGTTTGTTTGTTACGCTTTCACGCCGTAACTACTGAACCGATCATCATGAAATTTTGCATACAAGTTCTCTGGAGTGCGGAGAAGGACATAGGCTACCTTTTATCCCGGGAAATAGTACTACTCCCGAGGGATCGACATTGACGCGGGCAAAAACAAGTATATATATTTTTTTTATTTTCAAAGAAGGACACAAAAAGTATTGATACTCTGTACTGTGGTACCGACTACTTTTGATTTCGAACAAATCTTTGTAAGATGTCCCCTACATCTTCGCATAAAGCAATGCACAATTAAACAAGCAGTACATAATATAGAAAAAGAAATACGGACTTCTAGTTCATTTGTTTAGGTAATAACGACGCGTTTTCCTAGTTGATGGATACACATTTTACTCCCAATTTGTAAAACTGACACTTTCTACGCGAGAGCAGCAAAAATAAATAACACTCAAGATTTTTTTTTATTTATCTCTTGATAGTCTTACCTTATAGAATATAACCTTGTTTTCGTTGGTTTTTGATTACCAACTACGGTGACAGTTGGATTGAACTATTATGCAGGCGGCAGACCTCTATTTAAGAGGTCTGCCTTAAAATCATTCAAACAAAAAAAATATAAAAAGATATTTTATTTACATTATTAGTATGTAGACATTGCCATTTAAGTAATAGTTTTGCTGAAAGAGAAAATCTGTAAGTCACCCTAAGGTTTCATTCATCATCATCATCATCATTTTGAATAGGTGTCACGGTCAATCGACCATGCACACCCTGGTGTCAGAGTTCTTCGGAACCGCCTCTCGGCCTCTTACGTGGTTCCTTTAACGACTACGAGATGGCAGCCGGACCACCGGCTTAACGTGCCTTCCGAAGCACGGAATCATCTTTATTATCGGACAATCAGGTGATTCACGTCTGCAATGTCCTACCAAACTGGAAACAACTAAACAAAGTATGCTTCCGGTGGAAATCGAACCCACGACCCCCGGGTCAACAGGCAAACGCCTTAACCACTGGACCACGGAGGCTGTTTCTGCTGTTGACCCTAAGGTTTCATTCATTAAATACGAGTCTTTATAATATTAAAATTAATCCTAACAATTTTTCTACTTGAATATACCCAACCACTTATTATTACTGTGCAGATTTTAGAAGGTATACGTTATGTATCGTACGGCCGCTTTTAGATGCACATTCGAACTTGGTCGGGTAATCGGGAAAATTATCTAGGTTTAGTTTTTATTTATTATTTCTTATATACGATAGTATATCAAGCTGAAAATTTGTATGTATATTTTTGGTTAAAGTGTCTTATTATTGTTTAAATATGGAATCAGCCAAGTGGAAGGAAAGTATTATTTTCCTCGTTTAAATCGAGAGCCCAGAATCTGGCTCTCTGGAACCAGTAATATCATTATAACTTGCCAATGCTATGGATCAGGCTGATGAAAGTTTTGATGTTTTGTATGTCTCTATAAGAGGCATCTATTAGGACTAGTTTGAATTTTCAGGGTTCCCTCGTTTAATAATTAGAACCGAAAATATGGTTTTCAGAATAATATTTATTACTCGCAAACCATATTATTAATATTTAAGATAACTAGGTGTCAAATGGTGACAAATTCCGTTCTATACGTATAAAAATAATCATGATTCTGCGTCTTACGGTTTCAGAGATACAGAGATTGACCAAACGTTACCGCAGCAGAAAATGAAATAACTCGAAATCCATAAAGGTGTCAAATTTAATTTTATCGGGGACATTTGAGAGCAAATACTATCTATCTTTGTGCATACTTTTTATCCAGATAAACCGACAGAATCAAAAAAAGTCGGCTGGGGTAACGTTACGCCAGCCGAATTTTATTTTCCTCATTATCTCTGAAACGGCGGGGTGTCAAATTATTTACTTTCGGGGACATTTACACGAAGTAATGATCTAATTATTTGCATTTATCAATTCTTAAAAGGAGCACTTAGTCGGCTGGGGTAACGCACTCATCTATATAAACAATTTTTCCTATAGTTACAATGCTGGGAATTTAAAAAAAAACAACAAATTTTTCATACAAA
Source organism: Elegia similella (assembly GCA_947532085.1). NCBI lineage: Eukaryota > Metazoa > Arthropoda > Insecta > Lepidoptera > Pyralidae > Elegia > Elegia similella. The sequence continues at coordinate 26,518,333 of OX383932.1, read as the reverse complement.
CTGGCTGGGCGGCAGAACTCTTTTGTGTGGAAATGCCGAATTTTTTGACTGCTCAGCATTTGTCTCATAGGAATAGTTGTTCATATTGATGGTCTGAGTCACACCTTTAAGGGAACGTCGAGGGTATATTTAACGCTGTTGCTGACAAATCACCTACTACAGAAATACTTGACTATCTGTCGGTCTGTATCACGCAAAAACGACGTACCTGATGTATTTGAAATTTGTCGGGGTCTCTTCGGGGTCGGGGTTTCTTTAATACTAGATGTTGATCTTATACAAAATTTAACCTAAAAAAATGTAAGGTTCCTGTATGTATACGATACGCACAAGCAAAGTCGCGCGCGCAAAAGCTTGAGATCAGCTAGGAAAACTCGTATTTCAAAGATTTTTGGGATTCAAAGGGTCTGAAAATTCGGATTCCAAAGGGTCTGAAAACGAACAAAATGTAATATAAGATATATAAGGTGTAATATAACATATATTACACACTGGCACGTTTTTTTACTTTGTAGAATCAAAGCTCAGGTCTATAAGACCTAACGTTAACTCTGAGCAAGGAGGGTGTAAAGGTGGAAAATTTAATTAAAAAAGTAATGGGTTGTTACCTGTATCGCCTATTGACATCATTACGCAAATTTTTCCCAGTCCTGCGATAGGCTTTTACGATCTGCGCAGGAAGAGAAAAGGGGGATAGATAAAACCTCTGGCTGTCCGCAATTACTTAAATGTTTATCTAAAAGTAGTATAAAGTTTATAAAAAAATAATAAACAAGAGAGACAGCTGGTGAGTCTAAGCTTTTTTTTCTCCAAGGCCAGCATGATATAAACATGACATACCTACATAGTTTTCTGCAAGTCGTTTAATATTCTTTTAAAAACCTGCTTGCCGACGTTGTAGCGAATTTAAAAATTCAGTATATCGATTTTATTCACCGTGGTTCTTACTTATTTATACACCAGGTGTAGGTTCCCAGATAAGGCTATCAAGAAATCAACATACCTACATAAAATAGGCAATATTGGTAGTTCAGTCAATGTCACCAGCACTGCTGGTACAGTATACCGGGTGTGAATGTACGAGCCATACAAACTTGAAGAGGTGACTTTGTCAATATAAACAACTTTTCCAACACGAACAACGATGGCATCCTAAATATTTTACTTCATACATAAGTGTTCAACCGATTTAGAAATTCGTAATAGGAATGTTTTTTGAGACTTCGTTATTATCGTGTATACGATTTAGATTAACTTTCTTGATCATAATACTGGTCACACGGCAGAAATATTAAAGACTCGCAAAACATTAAAAAAAATAATTAATATTTTTATGCAACTAAAACTTGGTTGTCTGGCATAAAGATTTTTTTATAATTATGTAAAACCAAAATGGTTTCACTCACGTGTTTTAGTGGGAAAATTCCGGAAAGATGAAAAGGCTGAAACTGTCGCATTTTTCGAACCGTTTCGCTTAATATAAAAACTATATCTTGCGTAAGATTTATTATAATGCATAATAATCATGATAAATATGTTTCATACTAACTCTAGTATTGATCCATAAGTTAATCAAGTTCATATTGCCAGTTTTGAGTTGCCTCTTCAAGGTTAGGTCAACTCATTACGTATTTAGATAGCTCGAAATATAAACACTAGTGTTGGACACTAATACACACGAAAACAAGGCTGTGGATAGAAATCCAGGATGACGGTTAAGTGGAGTGAATTCACCACGGGATGCGCAAAAGGAATCCTTTTGGTTCTAAATGCTCTTTGTATAGTAAGTATACTTTTTCGTTTATTAGAAAGACCACATAATAAACTATATAATATTTTAATTTATATATATATGGCCTTTATAATATTTGAAATACATACCGCGTGTAAAACCCCCGAAATACTCAGACCGTCGACATAAAAATTCTGGCGGCTAAACCAAGGCACACACTTTTGTATAGAAAGGTCGATTTTTAGAGATCCCAGCACCAATGCCGGCAACATTTCGTATGGGACCAATCCCATACGAAATGTTGTTCACACATGTTGTCAACAGGCTAAGGCACCCAGTTAAAGGAATTCATCATTACAGCCGTGAGAAGTCCATTGATGGACTGACAAATTCCTGTCCCACGGATTCTTCGTTCCACAAGAAGATATTAATAATAAATCTTTATTTTCAAGCAACTAGACCATAGAGAACTAGACTCATACATATTTTGTTAGTAAACAGGGAACTTAAAACCTAGTGATAGTAACATTACACTACGACTAGACTACATCTATTTGGCAGTCACGACATGCAGACCACAACAGTGGTTGATGTATGGACAGTCTAGCCGGGTCGCTATCAATGCCAAGATGCTGTTGGAGCTGCCTCGAATGCGCCGCACCAGCCTGGCGCTCCGCTTGCGCATGGTCGCGTAGAAGCAGTCAATCCGCGCCGCCGCAAACATGCCTGACGCGCTGCAAAATCGAGGCAGCCGCAACAACACCCGGAACGCATTATTATATTGAATGCGAAAAGCGTCGTAAGATTTTTTTGTATAATTTACCTACAGGTTACTTGTGTAAAACGCTGTACAGAATGCTCTAAACAGCGTTTTTTTTTACAACTTCCGAACATCGCGAAAACCTGCGGGCGATCGTATTTGCTCTAACATATTGCCATTCTCACCACGCTTGGCAGGCGGGTTGGCGAGCGCATTTGCCTTGGCTTCTTGTGTTTCTGACGTTGCTGCTCACCGACAACATTTTTAAGCTGAGGAAGGATACGAATTTATTGGATTCAGGAAAATAATAGGCATTGGGTTACTACTCGCTCGAATGAATGGGGAAAAAGCAAGTAGCAGCTCGGGGAAACCGGGCGTGCGCACCTGATGCCATACATACAACCATCATTCAATGACAAACGGTCAGGCCGTTAAGGGAATATCGATGGTAAATTTCCACACTGTATCAACCTTAGAGAGCCGTGATGACGCGTTAGCCGTGATATTCTACTAAATTGAGGGTGTTATCAAGTTGAACTAATACACTTTTCTTTTATACAGATCATTTAATATAACAGGACATGGAGCAACCTCTTTTTTTGTTACATCCATGGTACTCGCAGTAGTTGAATTAATTAACACCCTTAAGTCAAAGTAATTTAAGACTACTTTTAAAGTAAAATATTTTCACGTCTAAGAATAGCTCAAATTCTTTTTGAGCTATTCTTAGTTTTTTATTCGTTTACTTTGAGACAATTTACTTTGCGTGCTTCCGCCACCAGTTAGTTCATGCAAACTATTGCTGGCCAGCGCCCACCCACTACTGTTAGTCCCTTCATACCCGCCACCAATAGTTCATGCATGTAACCCTGGTCGATACTGCTGCATCCGTTGGGGCTGCAGCAATATCGGCCATCGTGCTCGCGACACGTGTTTCGCCTCTACACCTACAGTATCGACCAGGGTTACATGCATCAACTATTGGTGGCGGGTATGAAGGGACTAACAGTAGTGGGTGGGCACTGGCCAGCAATAGTTTGCATGAACTAACTGGTGGCGGAAGCACGCAAAGTAAATTGTCTCAAAGTAAATGTAAGTTTGACTTCCGCAAAGTAACACCTGAATCTATTAACTATCAAAAAGAACGCTTTAATAAAGGCCATTACTTCAGATGAATAAACATGTACTAAATAACCAAAATCTCCAAAAAAAATAATTCATCATTTCAAATAATTTTCATTTATTCAATGCATGCGCTTATGCGTAGCGTAAGCGCAAGAACAATATTACTCCTAGCGTAGCGTAAGCAAGCGTAAGTGCGTCGCGTTGCTACTTTATGATTGTAGGCGACCGCCATTATTTGATACTTATATCTTTTTTTATTTTGGCACTTTTTTAATAACATCCTTAATTTAAGGTTTTCCTATTCATAAATATCCTTTACATGAGTACACCCACAAGTTAAATTGATGCAAATGAATACAATTGCTCCCTGTATATACGGGCCTCGTAGCCAATCTTACCTTTGGTGGTGGAAACAATGGGTCCTAGGGACCCGAAGACTGACAATGCGAATCATCGAGGCAATGGGAGACCCCTCTAGTACTTTGGCTAAAGTATTTTTATATATGAGATAATTCTCAGTGTCATCAAATTAACATAGGTATGCAAAATTTTAGCTCAATTGGACACCACAATTAGTACGCTTGTGCCTACTTTTATTCCTCCTAGATCGTAGCAGTATGCGTATTTGGGTTCGCCGTGGTCGACACCAAGATCCTGAAGCAGTACGGAGAAGATCACGCTGCGGGCACCCTCGCTGGAGACCTGATCATTATCGCCGCCACCGTTCTTTTGGTGGCCGTGGCTACCTTCGGCTGTGTTGGAGTTCTGAAGAATAATGTCAAAGTGCTTTATTTGGTGAGATTTTTCAATAAGTCTATTTTAAAAACGTTTGGAAATATAAACTACAATAAAAAGTAATGAATAGTTCCAAAAAAATAAAGACACTTTTAGCTTGGCTACATATAATAGAACTGTATATATCATAGGTCCAAGACTGTATAACAAATTACCGGACACATTGAAAGGGTTAAATAATAAGCTTTTTAAAATTAAATTAAAGAAAATTCTAATTGACAAATGTTACTACAGCATAGAAGACTTTTTGACTGATAAGATAAATATGTAATTAATTAACAAATATTGACAAAAATGTTAAATTTGCACGCCTTTGTAAAGCAAAATGTATTGACACTCTAATATAAGGTTAACAACTTTTGTAACACATACATTTATGCAAATAAATTGAATTGAATTGAATTGAATTGAATTGAATTGGCTCGCACTAGTAATTCGTCTATTTTAATTTTTTAGTACTTGGGTTTCCTCCTCATCATAGTGATCCTGGAGCTGATGATAGGCATTTTCGTGGCGCTGCAGCGGTATGGGCTGGAGTTCAGGGTCACCGAGTGGCTTCGGGAGGACTTCTTCAGGAACGTCACGGCTGAGGAAAGGGAGTTTCATGTCAAACTGTGGGACGACTTGCAAACTGAGGTAACGCAAAGGAACGTTAATTTTTCCTCTCATCTATTTAAACCATTTAGTTTAAATTACTCATATTTTCTGTGGAAAATATTTTAATAATATAATTAGTATTTGTTGTATTCATAGAGGGAGATGAAAAACATGTGTCTACTCAGGACTAACATACCTTACGTAATACTTTTACTTCGGGCTCACTCACTTAGCAGTCTACTCAATAAATATAAATATATATACGAACAAATCACACAGATCACGATAATAAGATTTTATTGCAAATCCCGCCCGCTTGGAATTTTTTCACCATATTTTATTTCTTAATTTAACAAGGATAATAAAATTATTAATGCTATCTTCTTCGTTCCACTCTAGATTTAAAACAGCCCCTTGCATCACAATCTACTATTTTGTTGGGGTAAGCAACGAGCCAACGTGACTAGCTATCGCACGCGACTTGTGAATGTAGATCCTTGAGGATTTCCTATGTTCCTTTCGACGCCTCAAACTAACTCCATAGCCTAAAAACTGAGACTAACTCAATAGTGGCATAAATACTGCCTCGAACTCCTCCATGTTTCGGAAGGCATGTTTAGCCGTTGGTCCCGGCTGTCACATCATTGATGGCAGTCGTCAAGCTATGTCAGATGCTTTTAGGCAGCTTGAAAAATCTGACACCAGTGTTGGCTACTTACACACACAAAAAACCAACAGAGGAACACGTCAACATCATCGAGGATGATTTTATTTGTATGTTGCTTGTTTAGTACGAGTGTTGTGGACTGAACGGGCCCGAGGACTACCGAGCTATCCACCAAGCTATCAGCCTGTCTTGCTGCCCACGAGCTCAACGCGCTAAGGCTCCATACGCTCAGCAGCAGCTCTACCGTATTTGTGTTGAGTAAGTAGAATTATGTGGTAACATTTTACTGAAGTTACCGTCAGGGTGTCATTCCCAACTGCCTGTCCGGTGGTTAAAGGTTCAATAGCGGGAACGCGAGCCTCACGAGCTGCTACCTACTTCCCCCATTCATCATCATCATCATCATCAGGTCCTTTTTAGTCTCCACTACAGGAGCACGACCCTCTCTGTACTACTAGGGCCATACTTGGCCAGAGCAGCCAGAGGACTTGGCCTCCACTCTCCACGCTGGCCAGACGGGTTGGAGAGGTCTCTTAGATGTTTATAAGCTTTGTTTAGCTTGTATTTCCTAAGTCGCCTTCTACGACATCCACGGGAAGACTTGGAGTGGTCCTATTTTACTCTGCCGGATACCACTGCATACAAGTGTATGCAAAATTTCATGATGATCGATTCAGTAGTTGCGGCGTGAAAGCGTAACAAACAAACAAACTCACTTTCGCATTTATAATATTAGTAAGGACTAGTAAGGATATAGAATTTATTTGTCAGTTAAAATTGTGAAAATTTGTCAAAATAGCAGAAATTTGCATAAAAGAGTTAAGTTCTATGGCGCTTAGGTCTATTATGCTAAATCAATTGTGATTATTCTCTGTCTGCTCTGGCCAAGTATGGCTCCAGTAGTACAGAGAGGGTCATGCTCCTGCAGTGGAGACTAAAAAGACCTGATGATGATGATGATGATGATGAATTGTGATTTATCTGTGTTAAGATTCGTGGCTTGCAGAGCACTATAAGTACCTATATAGTAGCTTCAAAGAAATCATTCCAATCTTTTTTGGTAGTAGCTAATGAGTAATTTGACGGCTTTCAATGAAAACTTAAGAAACTTTGACGATACAAGCAAGAAGTATTTCAATGTGCTAACGTCTTATAAATCGATGAACGCCTGCACCTCCGAAAAAGTGTCACGTTCCGTATACAAGCGGCCTAAGCGTTAGACTTGTGGTTGTGACGCATCTATCTCTCTCCCGGTGTTATTAAGAAAAATTATCGTCCGTAAACCAACCAATTAAAAAGTTACAGACAACCAATTTTTTTTTTAATATTTGACAGGTCTGCCTCATACTTCCCTGACGGCTGTGAGGATGAGATCCTCTTCATCCTGCGCTCCGATGCTGATTGGTTGCTCGGAGCAGCAGTGCTCAGTTTCTGGTTCGAGGTAAATTATTTTAATCATCATCATCATCTAAGCCGCAAGGCGTCCACTGCTGGACGTAGGCTTCCCAAGATTCAATACGACTGGTTGGCAGCGGCCTGCATCCAGCTCTTTCCTGCGACTTTAGTACAGTCAGATACAACTAGCATAACCGAAGATATTCTACTACAAATCAATCAATATGAATACTATCGGTTATGGAGTAAGTTACTTTGTTTTCAGAGATATCGTGTTTATAAGCTCTATACATATATATATATATATATATATATATATATATATATATATATATATATATATATATATATATATATATAGACACTGAAACTAAATTTACCACTTTTAGAATTAAAACTTGGTAGATAAACATTTAGACGTACAGGACGTATAGTTTTATTTAGACGTACAGGCTACTTAGTTATTTTTTTCAGTTATTATAGGAAGTGGCCCCCATAAAAACATAACAAAATGTACGCGAACGAAGTCGCGAGCACTGCTAGTGTATACATAAATATAAGAAATTCTTTCTCCCTGACGTAATATTTTCTGAATAAACGGGTATTCGTTAGAATCAAATTCTCGTTTATTTTTCGTTTTGGTGACTCTATTATTTAAAATTAATTAAAAGTAAAAAACTTTTTAAAAACAAACTTTTATGTACAGTCACAAGCATTAATAAAATACAAATGAATTCCATTTAAGACCTTATCACATTCACTTATGAACCGATGTGTATACATATCATTGGTTATGACTGTACATCACTTTATTTTCGAGTTATTTTCAGCGAGCCCTTTAATTTGATATCCATATTGTCGGAGTGCATCAAAAATGATAGTCCGCCGCCATCTTGGGTGTTCCGCCATGTTGGATTTAGAATGACGTCACTCACACAGCTAACCATGCATTGTCATTCAATGTAAACGAATATACAACAATTCAGCTCAATCGGTGGAAGATGTCTGTTTCAAAATTGAATTGCAAGATTCCAACCAAACAAACATACATACATTGCAAGTTAAATAAAAGCTTGTAAAAAGTCTTCCATGCTGGTCTGGGAGAAAATAAAAAACGTAGAACGTACCAGCTGCTTCTCTTCCCGTGCAGATCGTAAGGGGTCATTCAAATATCACCTAAGCAGCAAATGGGGGGTCGGGGCTAGGCTTATTTCTGCTGACATGATAGGCGGGGGGATTCGTACAGCATACATGACGTCAGCAACATTTCGCAAAACAAAACAAATATATTTTGTGAAAATGTAGCCGATGTTTACGTAAGCTTGGGGGAGGCGGGAAGATCTTTTCTTACTTTTGCTGACAAGGGGGAGGAGGGGGTTAAAAATAGCTGATATATTGCTTACGTAATACTGGAACGGCCCCTAAAAGCCGATCAAGGGAATGGGCAAATGTGACGAATTATATGTAGGCGATGCGGCAAGCAACCCATCACTATTTTGATTCCATTTTTCACCATCATCATCATTTCGAGTAGGTGTCACGGTCAATCGACCATGCACACCCTGGTGTCAGAGTTTTTCGGAACCGCCTCTCGGCCTCTGACGTGGTTCCTTTAACGACTACCAGATGGCAGCCGGGACCACCGGCTCAACGTGCCTTCCGAAGCACGGAATCATCTTTATTATATGAGTGCATCGCAATGCGCGCTCGGTGACGCACGCGCCCCGCTAATTGCACAGTCTTCGAATTTTATTCACGATAAGCGCGGCTATGTCCGCTGCACGAACCGACGCTATGAGTTCCTCTAAGCAACTTATAGCCAACGAGCTGCTGGCCTTTATTGACTACGCTAAGGACAGCATGGATGAAGTCAGCATCCTGCAGATCTGCAAGAGCAACTTCACCCTGGAAGAGATTAATAGTGGCAAGACGCTACTATATGAGACGCTCGGTAAAGCCGCGCAGATGCCTTCCCGGCGGAGGGATGAGAAAGGTGAGAAGAGTCTCCAAGACATTATCAACCTACTCAAGGAGACCGACCCTGACGAAGTTCCCGCATTTTGTGCTCGGCGTTTACAGAAATTGCCACCGGTGAACTTCGATCACGTCGATGTGACCAGACTATTAAAGGACATCACAGCTCTTAAGTCCAGCCTGGCCGTCATGCAGTTAAGAGTAGAGGCATCAGAAACTACCATCACTGAGCTACGTGCCGAATTATTATCTTTAAAGAGTAATGATTCGGTAAGTAGGTCACCTGTGGCCTCGAACATTAACACGCGCCGAGGTGCGCAGAATGTGTCAATAGCAAGTTTCGAGTCAGCGAAATTTGAAGCTTCGCCGGCCGTCGCTGTGACGCATGATACTCCGCGCCCCGCTCCCCGCTCCACTGCCCCCGTGGAGAAGACGAGCACGTCGACCCCGACTCGTGCCTATGCTGCCGTCGTCAACACCCCTGCTGTTGCCGTCGGCGACAATGCCGCCACCGATAGGGTTGTTGTCGCTAATATTGCCCCGGCTGTCCCACCGCGTCAGCGACAACCGAAACGCAAGAAGCGAAAAACCCCAGAGGGACAGAAATGTGTTCTTCCTAGCAAGGAAGAAGACAAGGTAGACAAGGAGGGCTTCACTAAAGTCGAACGAAAAAAGAGAAAGCTTCCTTGCCGGAATCAGTGTGGAACCGCACCAACAGGAGACAACCATCTGCTGCGTCCAGCCATCCCGACGACGCAGATGTACGTGTCCCGACTCTTCCACTCTACCAAGGCAGAGGAAGTGGTGGAATACGTCCGCGTGAAGACCAACATCACGCCGAAGGTCGTCAAGTTGGAGTCGCGCCATGACGTGAACTTCACGTCGTTTGTGGTGCAGGTCCCGACGGAGAAGCTGGCGAATTTCATGGACGACAAGTTCTGGCCGAAGGGTGTGGTGTATCGCCGTTTTCGCGGAACGATACCCGACACTCCGATGACGCGCAACACGTCGCTGGCTCAACGTGGAATGTAGCTTTTTAAGTTTTATATTATATTTATATGTATGTTAGTCTGTAAGGTATATGTATATTCTATGGGCCTGTAATATTTTATAAGTATTCTGTTGCCTGATGCAAATAAATAAATAAAAAAATAAAAAAATTATCAGACAATCAGGTGATTCAAGCCTGCAATGTCCTTGTGACGTCCACTCGTAGGTAATAAAACAACCACAGTCAGTTTTCAATGACAAGTTGTGCACGTCCGCTCGCAGTGGCGGACGTCGGCCGACTGCCGCGCCCCCCACCCCGCGCGGTGCATACGCAACTTACATTGCCTTTATTCCAATACATCACACCTCTCTTTTTCCATAAAGAAATAAGATATTATCCTTAATTTTAGATTAATGCACATTCATCAGTTTAACAATACATTGCACTATTTTGCTCAACTCATCACAAATCACAAGATACTTAATTAAGAGAACATAATTTTAAAATTTTATATATTTTAACATTAATTCTTATTCTCATTATTTAACACAAATACAAATAAGCCGACCAGATAATTAAATCAAAAATGTATTTTAATCATCACTGATATCTTTTAAATTGTTTTCATCTGACTCACTCTGTAGTCGAACCACTGTTGTCTGTGTGTATATATTATTGTCAAGACCACATATTCTTCATTGCCCCTTTACTTTCTTCTAGTGAATAATATTCCCCTTTTACTTTTGTTCAGTCTTGTCGTTTCTTACTTCATATTCTTCACCGTTGTCGCTTACCACCGTGTGTGGTACCGAATTAAACGGAACGGTAAGTTTATTTTCTTTTATAATATTTTCATATAATTTCTCTCCAATCAACAATTCTTTCTCCGAAGCTATCCTTTTCACATCTTCATCCCTCTTCCCTTTCTTTCATTTCTTTATCATGGTCTCGTATTTCAAAATCACTGGACGCTACGCCGAAATCGAATGAAGTTATTCCCTGAATTTTCGCAGGTGCTCCGAGTCGTATGAGGATAGCTGTCGAGCTCATGGTATCCTAACTCTGGCAAAACAGCAAACACTGGCTGACATGTTTGTTTTACGATGTAGTTTACAGCCAATTGGACTCCCCCCCGACTTGGTTGGCATGTACTTTACCGAATACCCTCGCTTCGGTCGTACCCGATGTTCCCTTCTGAAACCTAACTACGCTAAGAGTATGGCAACTGTTCGAATACACACTTGTGCACATAACTTGATAGTTTGGCGTCAAGCGCCAAAGCCAAATTTAAGTTATAAATTACCGAACTTTTTAAATCTTAATAACTGTTTTGATTGTTGCCTTCAACAAGTTTATTTTATATTTTAATTTATTATACTATATCATATTTAAGTGAGCTAGATGAATGCATCAGCTTATTCCAATTTCCAATACTCGGAATTTCTTATTCTCGGAAATTTTCCAACACAGGCTAGTTATCTAATCAATATTTATTATGACATTGTAGTAGGATTTGACGTGTAAATTTGACTTTCATTTTTTTTCCATTTTATATCATTCTATAAATTGGCACAATTCTTACCTTCTTGTATTATATAATTTTAATGGGAAATTAGTAAAATTAATAGCAAATTAGAATATTATATTTCACTTTGTCTTTACTCAATAATAAGACTTCGCAATCGCAACGCCCTGTCTGGGTCTTTGAATTTACTAACATTAATATAATATTTACCACCACTTATTGTTATCATGTACATGTAAGTGAGAAATAAAGAATATAATTTGGCTAAGCATTTCGTTAAGTTCTGGCATCATCATCATCATCGTCATTTATCTCTCTTCTACCGGTAAATATATCTTTTTATAACACCTAGGTGTAAGTAACACCTTCGTACTCCTTGGTACTTTTTGTATATAAAACATATACACGGTGTTATTAACACCTTTGTACTCCTTGGTACTTATTGTATATAAAACATATACACGGTGTAATTAACACCTTTGTACTCCTTGGTACTTATTGTATATAAAACATATACACGGTGTTATTAACACCTTTGTACTCCTTGGTACTTTTGTATATGAAACATATACACGGTGTAATTAACACCTTTCTACTCCTTGGTACTTTTTGTATATAAAACATATACACGGTGTAACTAACACCTTTGTACTCCTTAATACTTTTTGTATATGAATCATATACACGGTGTAATTAACACCTTTGTACTCCGTGGTACTTTTTGTATATAAAACATATACGCGGTGTAATTAACACCTTTGTACTCCTAAGTACATTTTCTTGTTTATTTTGCGAGTGTTTTATCTGTCAAGAAGGTAATGAAAATAACGACACAGTCATATGTGAGTTATTTCATTAATTACTTAGTTCAATAAATATTTTCAGAATTTTTGATGATTAAATCATACGTGGTCTATGTACCACGTATGATATTACCTCTTTTTCCCTTGCGGGGTAGACAGAGCCTAGGTCTATAAGACCCTATGGACACATTTAACATGTTGGTGGACGTGAAGATGGAAAAAGAAATCAAAATAGTGATGGGGTGCTAGCCACATCGCCTATTGACATGATTCCCAATTCCTCGATCGGCTTCCACGATCTGCGTGTGAAGAGTAACAGCTGGCACATTCCTCACGTTTTGTCTTTTCTCCAGGCCAGTATGGAAGAGATCGTAAGTGATAAACCGACTTTTCATACAACTATTATTTATTTATTTTTTTTATTTTGTGGGGCTTAAGATATCCCTAAACATGAGTATTTTATAGTGTACCAAAGCACAATTTGAGATTCAGATCGAGAATGTGGTAATATCTTGACATTCCTCTTTTATTTCGATTGGGTGAAATGTGTCTTTAATGTCAAGCTTGACAAATGTAGTGGCTAACCTAAATTGGGACAAACGTTTATCCGTTGTGGGGAAAGCTTCCACGAATAATTGTTTTACTGGCACACCTCATATCAATGCAGTCTTTTAATACAGGTACTATAAGAGACTCACTCTAAAGGTTTGTTAACTGGCTCAATAATATCAACTTTTGGTGATTCAGCGACTTTTTGTTGACCTTTTCTTCTATAGGGATTGGAACTCTGTAATATGGTTGACTAATTGGAACTAGCGACTTATCAATGCATATGTTTAGTTGCACTCCTGTAAATTTAGGAAAAGTGCAGTTGAAACTTACGTTAACATTTTGCCCCATTTTAAAACTTCAAGGGCTATTATAGTAGTGGTACCTATTTCCCAAAAGTTCATGATTTCTATCTTAATAATATAGAAAGTATCTGTTTTAGATTTTTGTCCTAAATTTATACTACTACCCTAGGCCGTAAAGGTTTTGTCTGGTTTTGCTATTTAATTTGTGATTTGTTTCACTTTGTTTAGTTGAGTTTTGACACATCTAATCATTATTATGTTGGCAGTACTAAGACTTCAGAATCGATAAGAAGGTTCATATGAATATCTCCGATGGTACAGTTTACTGAAGTATCATCATCAAAATAAAGTTTGTAATTTATATGACCTTTGCCATCTGCTTTCGGAGATTTGACCGATTTGATCTACTATTGGTCCTAAATTTGGCCTTTTAGGCAAATATTTGTTTTGGGGAACTAAAGTGACTTTCTATTTACTTGCGCGGATTCTACATTGTGACTTTATTTAAATTACCATTATAACCGCATTTGAGGCAATCTTTGTGTGTCCAGCTGGACACTGGTTTTCATTTTTATGTTTTATTGCACCGCATCTTTGTCACACACTTTCTGAGGAACTATACTACATTTTAATGTCAATTTTATTTATGATATGTGCAAGTTCTACCGTCAGTTGCCTTTGCACTGATTAGTTTCAGTTATTATTTTGTATGGAGTAGCAGTGTCACCTATTAAATATTTTTTTAATGAAATATTCATCGAGCTCTGTCAAGGCTGTATTGTAAATGTATTTAACTTGCCGTAAAATTCACCAATCCATGTGCATCGGGAATATTAAAATCAAATGCTAGATTATTATTTTTTTGGAGTTCTATAGGTTATCTACATAACAAGGAGTTATATGCCCAAATGCTCGCACCCTTCCATCGCACTCCCCGCGACGTAAGGTCACTATTACAATAAAAGCGATATAATGCAGCTTGAGACATAGCGGGACTTAATACAAGAAATATTTTTATTTATATCGGTACTAGCTGTTGCCCGCGGCTCCGCCCGCGTTAATGTCGTTCCCTTGGGAACAGTAGAAATGATAAAAATTCCATTCAAACCCCTGCCCCTTTGCTTTTTCCCCTTAAGGGGGAATTTAATACATTTCACCTGCATAGATCTTTAGCCCTTAAGAAGGGGATTTTGCCCATTTCACCTACACAGATATTTTTTTATTGTATTGGAGTCTTCTTATGTCATATTTCTAAGTAAATAAAAAAAATCCATACAAACTTTACCCCACCTATTCTACCCCTTCAAGGGGAAATTTCGACCATTTTAACTACACAGATCTTTTTAATTGTAATATAAACATATATACTTATTTTTATACTTCTATGTCCAGAAATGAGAAAATTTCCATACAATCCCCCCCCCCCCCCTTTATCCCTTAAGGGGGAAATTTTGTACATTTTACCTACACAGATTATTTTAATTGTAACCTAGAACGTATATACTTATTTTCATACCTCTAAGTCTAGAAATGGAATTCCATACAAACTTTACCCCCTATTTAGCCCTTCAAGGGAGAATGTTGTCTGGTTCACCTAAACAGATCTTTTTTAATTCTAATTGAGAAGAGAAGTTTGAAAGTAGGTACGCAAGTACCTACTTTCAAACTTCTAAGTCCAGAAATGAGAAAATTCCATAAAACTTCAACCCCTTTGATTTTCTAAAAATCCTTTCTTAGTGCTAATTTACATCATAAAAAGAATCCCTGTGCCAAATTTCAAGTTTCTGCACACAGTACTTTCGGCTGTGCGTTGATACATAAGTCAGGTTTGCCTTTGGCCCGCGGCTCCGCCCGCGTAAGTGTCGATTTCTCAGGAACAGTAGAATTACCCGGAATACATTAGTTTACGACTTTCAATGAAACACCTTAATATTGAATTTCAATTGAATAACTTTAAAAACGGAAAGTTTCATACTAACTTTGCATCCCCGTTATATCCCCTTAAGGGATGATTTTTGGGTAAAATATTTTACTCGTGTTTCATACCTTTCAGTAAAGAACCTTCATGCTGAATTTCATTCGAATAACTTCAAAAACAACAAAGTTTCATACTAACTTTGCAACCCGTTTTTCCCCCTAAGGAGATGAATTTCCAAAAATCCTTTCTTAGTGCTCCCCTATGTTATAAAAGAAACCCCTGTGCAATATTTCAAGTTCCTAACCCTTATAGTTTAGGCCCTGCGTTGATATGTCAGTCAGTCAGTCAGCTTTTCCTTTTTTTTAGTATGGATTACTATGGATAGTATGGATAGGTATAATGCTGTCGTATAATGATGATGAATTGACTTTGGATTTTCATTTTCTTATGTCACTTATTATTTTATTTTATTTTGCTATATGTTTGCAGGCAAACTCATGCCTTGAGTTTATTCAAATGACGATAACTTTTTTTTTAATGAACCGATTTTGATGAAACAAACTTTAAATATTAAACTGAGTTAAAACAAAGCAATTGGTGAAAGTTTGAAGTAAATCGGTTTAGTATTTTCGGAGATAATCGTGATCATACATACAGACAGACAGACAGACAGACAGACAAGAAATTCCAAAAAATTTTTTTTGCTTTCTATTGTTCTTTTTAAGTGTCCCTCTATCCATTTCAGTCAAAAATTCGAAATGTACAGACAAAATAATTTTACTGTTTTATTATATGTATATAACGGGACGTCGGGAAGCCGGGAGTTCATCTCGGGTTGCTCGTCTAAACTCTTGCCAACACCGGAGTCCATCATGGGCGTTATATCCCAGGAAAACACAAAAATAAGTACACGGACACTTAGTCTAATCACTGTTTAAATTAACACACAACTTGAACTAAATTAATAATAACGGATTACAAAAATAAACTGCGATTAGAGAGCCAATGGGTTTGCACATGTATTGTCGTGTAACCGCCATGAACGTCCAGCCAAGAATGACGTTGACGTCTACTCGCAATGACATGTACAACTCCATTCGGTGTTACCCGCTCTCAAAACTAATTTAACACAAACAAACTTCTAAAAAATATTATGATTTTGTGAGTTATTTAATCTCGCGCCGTTACGGCCGTCCTGCCTCTTCACACGTCCTCGGGTGAATCGGCAACCTCATCATCTATAAACAACTACACACAATATCTCAAGTATGCTACGTAACGCTCGGTCATTCTGACCGTTTATAGAACACACAGACTAAACGAATAGGTTAAGTTTCCACTTACTACATACTGGTATTACACATACTGCTTCGTCCCGTCCCACACAGTTCCACTACCACACAGAGTAATGCCACACAGGCTAGTGCCACACAGGCTAGTGCTACACAGGCCCGTGGCCACACAGGCCCGTAGCCACACAGGCCAGTGCCATCCAAGCCGGTTGCTACACAGGCTAGTTGCCACATAGTCTAGTTGCCAAACAGGTTGGTTGCCACACAGGCCGGTTGCCACGCAGGCTGGTTGCCACACAGGCTGATTGCCACACAGGCTGGTTGCCACACAGGCTGGTTGCCACACAGGCTGGTTGCCACACAGGCTGGTTGCCACACAGGCTGGTTGCCACACAGGCTGGTTGCCACACAGGCTGGTTGCCACACAGGCTGGTTGCCACACAGGCTGGTTGCCACACAGGCTGGATGCCACACACTCTTAATTCTAACAGGAAGATTGACATTACCAAACGAGTTATTTGTTTACTCACCTGCGCCGTTAGCGGCACATTCTGACTCTACTACGTTTGTGGGAGCTTCTAAGCCTACATGCAATTCTAATGGGACATAACACTCAGGCATAGGTCGTATGCGATCATGTGCATACTTTTATGTCCGATTAGAGTCCAATGCTTTAAGTAAATACCTGTCTCCATCGAGTACCTCAGCCACCAGATATGGTCCCTTGAATTTTGGTTCTAACTTTGTTTTATTGCGTTCATGGTTTTCTAACAAAACATAGTCACCTATTAATAGCTCGAGAGGACTAGCTTTGGTTGTGCGGCTCATTGTACAATTAATAGCCAACTGCATTTGGTTCCTTCATGGCACGAATCACTTCCATCATGCTACGTTGTTGCATTTAAAACAACGTTTTCCAACGTTCATTTTCACTACTTAGGTTAAAAACAATACTCTGACCTGTCTGATTATCCTGGGAATTTCCTGGTAATCCCACTTCTGATAACGGGACGTCGGGAAGCCGGGAGTTCATCTCGGGTTGCTCGTCTAAACTCTTGCCAACACCGGAGTCCATCATGGGCGTTATATCCCAGGAAAACACAAAAATAAGTACACGGACACTTAGTCTAATCACTGTTTAAATTAACACACAACTTGAACTAAATTAATAATAACGGATTACAAAAATAAACTGCGATTAGAGAGCCAATGGGTTTGCACATGTATTGTCGTGTAACCGCCATGAACGTCCAGCCAAGAATGACGTTGACGTCTACTCGCAATGACATGTACAACTCCATTCGGTGTTACCCGCTCTCAAAACTAATTTAACACAAACAAACTTCTAAAAAATATTATGATTTTGTGAGTTATTTAATCTCGCGCCGTTATATAGATTTGTGTATGTTTAAGACATATAATCTAGGTCAATTATATTAGGTGATACTGTTTTACTCGTAAAATTGTGTACATACTTGTACTGTCCGCCTACGATTTAGACAGTATGGAAATATTTTTTATATTGTATCTATTGTGTATGTACGTTTATTGTACCGGCCAGAGAAGTAAATCACTAGTCGGTATGGCACTTCGTATTATTTTTTAGTGTATGTAGCAACATTTTCATTGTATCGGTCTGTCCTTTTGCTGCAATAAGAATATGAAACTCATTTCCATAAATGTCTCGATATAGTAAGATAGACAGCAAAATAATTATAATTTTAAATAAATAATTATTATTTTGAATGACTAGAAACGCTAATCCAATAGTGATTCACGTAACCTTAGTCACCTATTGCATGTGTGATATGTTCATATATGTGATACTATTGTTTGTTTTATTCGAAGCAAGACATAAGTAACGATACTGAGCAAAGTATGCTTACTTCATTTAGTCAATCGTTTCATTGTACATGCACTATTAACTTTAACTTTTAACAACAGAAACATATGACGTTCAAAAAGCGATACATGTATGCTACTTTGAATAAAAATTATTCATTTTCATTTTATGAGGGTAATGCGAATCGGTAAAGACGGTGAAATTATCTAGTAAGTACTAATATATCAATTACTAAAATAAATGCGTAACACTTATTGTTAAGTCAGTAATTAAAGTGTTTATTTACCTTACGATTGCATATTTAAATTATGTAAATTTTTTCCTTTAGCAACGAAAAAAAAGCCGATATATTTCATACACTTTGTAGGTTCTTTGCATTCACTTAGTTTGATGCGGCAACATGGGTCTGTACCCCCCTTCCTTGTCATTATTTTTATTTTGTGTGGACATAATTCACTTACTTGGAGACTCGTCGCCACGTGTGACGTCCACTCGTATGTAATAAAACAACCACAGTCAGTTTTCAATGACAAGTTGTGCACGTCCGCTCGCAGTGGCGGACGTCGGCCGACTGCCGCGCCCCCCACCCCGCGCGGTGCATACGCAACTTACATTGCCTTTATTCCAATACATCACACCAACCAAACTGGAAACAACTAAACAAAGTATGCTTCCGATGGGAATCGAACCCACGACCCCTGGGTCAACAGGCAAACGCCTTAACCACTGGACCACGGAGGCTGTCACCAAAAGCCCACCAACATGCTAAACGTGGTTTTGAGTCTTGACGTGGGCTCTGTCTACCCCGCAAGGGAAAAAGACGCGATACTATGTATGTATGTTGTAAAAATGAATGAGTTAATACTTGTGCGGTAAAGGGTAGTTGGAAGCAACTATTTATAGGCTTGCGATGATAAACGTGATAGCCTATTAAGTAGGACACGTACTGCCTGGCTAGAGTGCCTGCAATATTAATTGCAATCGATACAGTGCAAGTCCTTTAAGGCTGACTATTTTAGTCTAACTGATTCTATTAACATTTTTCTGGTATCTCAATATCTCTTAATAATATTACTAAGTAATTTACTAATTTTACTAATATCCTAACTAATATTATAAATGCGAAAGTGAGTTTGTTTATTTGTTTGTTTGTTTGTTATGCTTTCACGCCGTAACTACTGAACCGATCATCATGAAATTTTGCATACAAGTTCTCTGGAGTGCGGAGAAGGACATAGGCTACCTTTTATCCCGGGAAAAAGTACTGTTCCTTAGGGATCGACATTGACGCGGGCGGAGCCGCGGGCGAAAGCTAGTAATATTATAAGGTAATTTAAATTAAGCGCAAATATTTTAAGCTCTCATAAGCTCATAAGCTTAGATTTAAAAAAAACTGTCTTTATACTTCTATGCTCATAAATAACAAAAATGATTTAGTAGCAAATTTCAAGACACGCTAGTTTTTGTATATTCAAACAATTTTTTTTAATGAAAATCGGTAAATAAGCCGTTTGACCTCCGTGGTCCAGTGGTTAAGGCGTTTGCCTGTTGACCCGGGGGTCGTGGGTTCGATTCCCACCGGAAGCATACTTTGTTTAGTTGTTTCCAGTTTGGTTAGGACATTGCAGGCTTGAATCACCTGATTGTCTGATAATAAAGATGATTCCGTGCTTCGGAAGGCACGTTAAGCCGGTGGTCCCGGCTGCCATCTGGTAGTCGTTAAAGGAACCACGTGAGAGGCCGAGAGGCGGTTCCGAAGAACTGTGACACCAGGGTGTGCATGGTCGATTGACCGTGACACCTACTCGAAATGATGATGATGACTGTCGACGCCACTGAATTAGTATCCAAAGTAGGTAATAGTGAAAAGTTGCTTTTTCGAGCATAGGGTGTTTTTAAATGGACCTTATAATAAAACTATACAGGCTAATTTTTAAAATCTCTGAGCTATATTGCTATATCGGAATCATAATACCTAATGAAATACAGAATTGCTACTAAAAAGGTAAGGGTTGGGGCCAGTGTTTTCCAATCCTTTAGATTTCGTGATTTTTCAATATTACAGCCGCAAAAAGTTTGTGATATGATGAAAATATGGGTCACTTCATCAAAATTTCGTTTATATCCAGTCAAATTAGTCCTTAAAATAGAGGTAAGGTTACAATAATTCCCATAGAGCTAAAAATTGGTATGAATGTTCAGAATACCATTATAAATGAATTGTGAAAAGTCCCCATCAATCCCCCTTGTGCAAAAAATTTTATTGATGGTGAAAGTTTGCAAAAATAGGTTTTTCGCGTTTTCCAGCTAAACGGTGAGTTTTACAGCAAAAATAGTTCAGACAAAAATTGTAGATCATCCGATTCTCTACAAAAAATGTATCTACACTTTTTTTCATAAGTATTGCCATTTCCGTGATATAGCGGTTGAAAGAATTGAAAAAAATATTTTATTCGTAATATGCACGTTAATGTACTTTTATATACATTTTTGAACCGTTATATGAGTAAATACATGAGTCCCTATGTCTTATACATACAAATTATAAAATTCTTAGAATATAAATGAACGTCAAAAACTCCTCCCCTATTTTCATTTAGTCGCATGGCCTTGAGTAACATCGGTCTTCCATTCAATTGTCAGCGTGGCGATGCTCGTATACCTGCTCCGTTTCGAAGGTCTCATACTCAACAAAATACTGTTAGTCGTAAGCATTCCTTCGTAGTGACAACTCGTGGCTATCGCTTATATTTTGTAACAAAGTTTGTGCATTTTACTGTTTTTAAAAAAAAATGTCGCAATTCTGCTTTATTTGTAGTCAACCTTTGACTGAAAGTGGAGTTGTTACTTTTGATCGCGGCATGAAAGCATTAATTGATGCAAGTATTGAAAGAGGTGATGAGTTTTCGGAGTACCTGAAAGACCAGACATCTGTAAAAATTCATGTGCAGTGTCGAAAAAATTATACTCGAAAAAGTAGCATTGATGCCGTGAAAAGACGGCGCCAAGAAGAAGAAGCTGGTTCATCAAAAATAAGTCCTCCTCGTACTAGAGCACGAGTAAGTGAAATTACATTTTGCTTCAACCAGTGTTGTTTATTTTGCGGCAATGAATTAAATGAAGAGTTGGAGAAGAAAAAAGCACTGCAGTACCGACGTAAGATTTTTAAAGTGACTACACTTTCGTTCAAAGACAGTATTCTAACTATAGCTAAAACTCGTTGTGATGATGTAGCCAAAGCTGTTGCTGCTCAAATTGAATTTGAATATGATTTAGTCGCTGCCGAGGCTAAGTATCATAACGATTGCTACAATTCTTTTCTGAAACCGACCACTGGGGGTAAAGTCGGTCGTCCTAAAGATGAAGCTACAAATATTGCGATGAGAGAAATATTTAAGTATATTGAAAATAGCGATGATTGTCAATTCACATTAGACGAATTGAAAAGTATTTGTAAAAAATCAACAATAGATAACAGAACCATTAAAATGCGATTGAAGTTGGAGTATGGTGATAGAATTATTATTACAGAAAAATCCTGATCATCAACATTCGTATGTTTTATTGATAGTGAAGAAGAAAACTAAGACAATATACTAGAAGTTCCATTGGATTATTATGAATCATACAAACAATTTTTCCAAATTATTTTTTCATTTATATATTACATAATTTACGCAGCTTTCATCATTTTCAATACTCCATTTGCATTCAATAGGATCATAATAGATCGTGGAATAGGCCTACCGGGGAAACCACGTTAAAAAAAAAAGCGCCAAGCACACTACCTCATAGGTGGTGTGGAAACGTGTGCATATTACGAATAAAATATTTTTTTCAATTCTTTCAACCGCTATATCACGGAAATGGCAATACTTATGAAAAAAAGTGTAGATACATTTTTTGTAGAGAATCGGATGATCTACAATTTTTGTCTGAACTATTTTTGCTGTAAAACTCACCGTTTAGCTGAAAAACGCGAAAAACCTATTTTTGCAAACTTTCACCATCAATAAAATTTTTTGCACAAGGGGGATTGATGGGGACTTTTCACAATTCATTTATAATGGTATTCTGAACATTCATACCAATTTTTAGCTCTATGGGAATTATTGTAACCTTCAAAGTCTTATTTGACTGGACATTATCACACAGAGGTCAGATGGCTGTCCTAAGGAAAAGTTTCTAGTTCCCTCCCTAATAAGATTTTTTTAGGTTTTTCCAGTTTTTTTCAATTTGTGGGACGCGACCCACAGATTGAAAAACACTGGCTTAGGCCATCTCTTCTGGCTCTTCAGGGTTTATTTACACCTGGTAACCTGATGTATTCTTGTTCACAGGCAGCCAGCATGCTACTCGCTATGTGGATAGCCAACAACCTGAAGAACAGCGTGCAGGTCTACAAGAGCACTGTCCGATATTGATTTATTTTTATGCACGGAAATATAAGACGCACTAAGAGTTTGTGTTTTATTTTGTCCCACAAATTAAAAATAAAATAAATAAATATATACGGACAAATCACACAGATTAAGCTAGCCCCAAAGTAAGTTCGAGACTTGTGTTATGGGATACTAACTCAACGATACTATATTTTATAACAAATACATATATAGATACACATCCAATGCCCAGGACAATCTGAAAAAGATCATTTTCCATCTTGACCTGGCCGGGGATCGAACCCGGTCATGTCGCAGGCTGGCGTGTTGACCGCTGCGCCACGGAGCTAGTCGATTATACCGGACATTTGTGTCTATATCAAAAAGGCCTCCTCTCAGCATAATGTTTACCACCAGAAAACAAAAGAAACGACGGATTGAAGAGAAAAATTACTTAATGGAGTTCTTGGCGGCAATTTCGACGGACTGCACGGTTTTTGTTTTGGATTGTTTTGCAAATTGTTTCTAGTGGAGTGTATAATGTGAAGTCGGTGTAATTTGGTGTTATAGATGCCCTTGTTTATGAACAATGTGTAGAATAACTAAAATAAAGTGTCATGGTCGGCTGAAGTAAGATTTACTTAGCGGGCTGGTGTTCAAACCAGTGGATTTATGGGAATTGTCGCCAGGGGCTCCGTCGAATCAGCGCAATGAATTGACCATCATTTCGTTGATACACAAGAATAACTCGAAGCACTAGACAATGGCCAAAATAAGCTTGATTTAATTAAGTTTGAAGGCCAAATAGAAGAATAGAAAAAGAAAAATACTAATTGTGTTATCACCTGAAGTTATCACTACTGTCAAATTGTTGTTCATAGGAAGTGACGTTTCAATGAAGCTGCGACTTAGTCAATTACCAAGATACCATAGTTGATGAGGGTTGTTCCAAAAATCTGAGTATAAAAGCTGTAAAGGCAAGTACGTAGCTACTTACGTAGCGACGTCTAGCTCTTAAACGGATGAACCGATTTGGATGCGGATTGTTTTAATCAAAAGCAGGTTTTCTAGAGATGGTTCTGAGATACTATCACGTCTCTCCATCCTTGCGGAGCAGACAGAGCCCAGATCTCTAAGACCTATAAGCTACGTTTAGCAGGTTGGTAGGCGTTAAATGGAAAACGGAATCAAAATAGTCATGTTAGTAGCCGCATCAGTTACTAACACGAGTCGTCAGATTTTCGCCCATTCCCTCGATCGGCTTTTACTACAGCTGGTCCATTCTATGGTTTTAGGGTTCCGTACTCAAAGAGTATAAACGGGACCCTATTAATATCGCTCCGCTGTCTGTCTGTCCCGCCTGTCACCAGGCTGTACCTCATGAACCGTGATAGTTAGACAGTGGTCATTTTCACAGATGATGTATTTCTGATGCGGCTATAACAACAAATACTAAAAAATAGAATAGAATAAATATTTAAGGGGTCACAATACAACAAACGTGATTTTGTTGCTCGTTTTTGCTCGATATTGGGATTTTCTTATCGGGGTTTTCTTTAAATTTGTAATTTGTATCCAGTTTCCTTAAGAGATTATTTTGTACTTTCCTATGGTTCCTATTCTATCAAAGTTTAATATTCGACCGCAAAATTTTTACAAATACGGTTTACAACGTTTTAATCTTCACTTCAAAATACATTGCGGCATTCGTATGATTGCCTAATTTTATGTAAGATATATAAACTGCAATGGATGTTAAAGTGACCATCAAAACGTTGTACGCCATAGTTGTGAAAAATTAGCCAGTAGACCTGATAGTCATAATGTCATGTTGTTTCGTAACTTCATTTGCGTAACAAACTTAATATTTGTCTGTCAATATTTAACTTCATACAGCAGGAATTGGAACACGTACCGAATATAAACCAAAAAAGAGTTCTTATGTGTCACAAAATAAAAGCCATTTTAAATTGGCAATAAGCTCTAAAACAGACAAAGGAAATAGTGCATGGTGAAATAAAAGCCTTTTCAGCAATTAGGTGCTTTATTAGCGGGGGAGGGGGGAGGCTCGCAATAAAAGTATGCTTCAAGACAGCCTAGTGTGGGGAACTGGACACATGCGTTCCCACGTTCTAAATATTGCGATGTGGTCATGAGCGGAGCGGGAAGCGAAACAGTCAATTATCAGTCCAAATCACAGACCTTCAAATAAGTATATCGGAACAGAAATGGAATGGCAGCCGCCACGCGCCGCCTCTTCGGCTCAAAAGCCTACATTAGATTTATTTTTGAGTGTAGTTTACAACAGGCGATTTTAAACTCATAATAAATTAAGAAATAAAATATGTAGAAAAAAAATCATGCGGGCGGGACTTGAACCATCGACCTAGGTCAAATCATTTATTGGGTAATTTTTGATGACAATGGTCACCCTATACTGCACACATGTAACCAAAGTTGATTTCACTTTGACGTTCCTCACGCTCGGTCCATATTATTCCTAGGTCCATGGGTCAAATTCCCGACCGCATGAAATTTTTAATTTAATAAGAGTAACTATATCAAAAAAAAAAACACTTATAAAAAAAAGTCGATTTTAAACTCTATTTCAACGTGGTAAAGAGATTATTTCTTAGTATTCAATATGCATGCATATGTATGAGTGATATGCGACTATTGTCGCTTGGCTTCTTGTGCTTCCGATGGGTAGCGTCGGCTGGCTGATTTTTAAGCTGGGGAACGATAGGAATTTATTTGATTTATACCTACAAATAAGAGGATCAATAAGTATGTTCAAAAAGCTTTTACAAATCAGCGTAAATTACCCGCTCCGCTCATGACCAAGAATATAGTCGTAATAACCACCGGTGGTCGTCAAATGCAATGATCGATACAAGCCGTAAAGCCTTCACTTCCGATGTCCACGGTGCGTCCGGCGGTCCTGTCCACTTAATAAAAACCTCCTCTTTTCATCGGGTAATAATAACTTGAAAGTTACAGCGCCAAAATGAAGCCTCGAAGTCTGCGCTGCATGAAGTTTTTTTTAACCCTGTTTAATATCATATGCATTGTAAGTATCCTTTGTTTAATAATCGATAATTATAATCGTAATGGTATCGTTGTAGCCTTCTTGTGCGTGGTATCGATTATATGAACGTCGGTAATAAATTCTGAGTTAGCCAGCGATATTTGTTTCAAGTGATGTTGCATTTATATTCTTATTAACTATTTTGGATCTCAAATTCAATATAAATTCTTTAATTTAAGTCATTCATATTCATATTTATCATCAATTGTCCATATCCTTCCACTTTGCGCCATATTATAACAGTAATACGTACCGGATTAATTACAGTTAACTGTTTTGGATCTCGACTTCAAAATAAAATCATAACTTTTATTTAAATACAAAAGAATAAAGTTTTTGCTGAAGTATTAAAAGACAGGAACGCGATAGTTGAAACGGGCGTGAGGCCATGAAATATGAAGCTAAAATGGCAGACCGTGGGAAGAATATGGACAAATGACGACAAAGATGATTATGAAGTTATAATCTAACTTTAAAGATGCTAAATAGAACTATGCGGCGCTTATATTACTTGACATAAAACAATACCCACTTAATTGAAGTTCATTCCATGATACCTATTCTGCAAATGCATTTTATATAATATACTTTTATTGCCTTTGAATTTTCGTTTGTTTTGTATCCTATCAGGCTTAGAGACTTTTCATATCAATTCAGAAAGATAACTTGAATAATGGGAACCTTTGGCTAAGAAACGATTTAGGATAGTCAATCAGATTAAATATTTTCGTTGAAGCATTTTCCTGATGAGTTTTGTGCAATTTCTTACGAAGCATACAACACTATTGACGAAGCCAAATGCGGATCAATTTCTTTTGACGAAGCCTGTTGCTTTTTAATTTGTGTCATTTGGCGGAACGTATGCCAAAAATACGCATTATGTTTTATTTTTATCACGAATAAATATTTCTTGTAGCTGTTCGGCTTGGTCCTGATGGCAATTTGCGTGATGAACATGCGGGAGAAGAAATCCCGGCCGGAACAACAGTCAGCACTGTCACGCGGCGTGCTATCATTCCTGATAACCGTTGGACTCTGCCTCGTTGTCACCGCTATTCTAGGCTGCATTGGTGCTTTGAGGGAACACGTCAAGATACTATACGTGGTGAGTAGTTTGCTTGAAAACAGGAGCTCAATTTTTGAACCGGTCGAATAGTTAGAATGCTTAGTCACCAGCAAAAATGATAATATACCTAGCTACCAAACTAATTGAATGTAAAGATTAACAAAATTTTAGTGACAATCAAAATTTAGGAGACAAGAAAAAATATCTGATATATTTTTTGTCGTTGCTTATCATTCCATTGTTTCGATTAAACGATTTTTAACCGAACATTGTTTCGCGTTAATGAATTTTATTATTATTTTCGTAGCTTTTATGGAGATCTACATTTTGATCTTGGATACCATTATCATTACAAAAACAAATTAATATGTGCTACAATTTCTGCGTCTACATATTGAAATTTGAGTATTCATCAACATCAAAGTCAAGTAGTGGCTCGGGTGGTCGGCGCCACGAACGGCCACGCGTACCCAATGCCATACCTGCAACCACTGGACACGCAGTTAAAGATGACACCCCTGACCACAGAAATATATCAAGATAGAACGGGGGTGTCAGTTTTTGCATAAGCCGCGCCCCCAATTTGAAGTCATTACTAGCGAAGTAGTAATGTGACACGCACAGAAATACTTGTAAATCGCGTCATATCAATAAACAGTTGTCACAGTTAAAAACCGCAGAATAAAGCATGTGTTCATGTCGAGACGTGCACGCTGACTGATGAACGTTAAACGAATCTTGCACGATCGTGCAAGATTGAGACA
Organism: Elegia similella; assembly: GCA_947532085.1. Taxonomy (NCBI): domain Eukaryota; kingdom Metazoa; phylum Arthropoda; class Insecta; order Lepidoptera; family Pyralidae; genus Elegia; species Elegia similella. The sequence goes on along the minus strand of OX383932.1, from coordinate 26,490,762 downwards.
CGCGTGTGCCGCCCGCTTGGCCTGTCTTCCTTGATATATTTCTATACCCCTGACCAATTGAATCATGTGTCTTTCAAATGTAAAATGATCTTGATAATAACTACGTTTGTCCCCAGCATGCTAGCTTCTTCATCTTCCTTGTGTCCATCGAAGTAGTTGTTGGTGTGGGAGGCGCAGTGCTTAGTGCCTGGGTAGGGGGTAGCAGCGAACTACGGGTTCAGTTCTACAAAAACGCTACCGTTGAAGACGAGTTCTCGAGCAACCAGGCGTTTTGGGATAACCTGCAATCTGAGGTACCTACATTTACAGCTTTTTTCCCATAAGTCAGTAAATATATACCTAGTAAGGTACATTATCTAGCGGATGTGCTACTAGGTTGGATATAAAACTAAGCCTAAGTATTAAGGACCATATTATTATAAGTACTTTTTCCTTCCAAGTTTGGATGTTTATCTTTATACTAGCTGTTTCCCGCGACTTCGTCCGCGGCAATTTCTGTTGTTATGATTAATTAGTATAGATGAATAATTTTCCCCCGTTTTCAAAACATTTTTTATTGATGCTTCGCTCCTATTGGTCGTAGCGTGATGTTTTATAAAGAAAAGACACAAAAAGAATTTTTCAATTCGAACCAGTAGTTCCTGAGATTAGCGCGTTCAAACAAACAAACAAACTCTTTAGCTTTATAATATTAGTATAGATATAGATGTAGGTAAGTATTAATATCAGTAGGCGAGGCGGCTATCAACTCATCACTATTTTTGATTCCGTTTCGACGGAATCAGAATCTCTGATAGAATAAACATTCGAAAATAAGGCAATTTATAAAAAAAAAAAATGTCTTCCCTACCAAATTACCACAATCATTAATTAAACCATAGTAAATTGGCTAGCTGATCGGTGAATTTGTTTGGAAAGCCTAATTTTTAACTTTAATTCTTGCGAGTAATCTACTTATTAGGGATTCTGGATCCAACATTAAAATATGGCCAGGAATTTTATCATCACACTATATATTTAGTTATATGTTCAAAAGCATGCATTATAAAAAAAAATCGCTTAAGTTATAAGTTTCCATTTACCGACTGTTTTCAGAAAACTTAGCTTATTAACTATTTACTTTATGTGTCATGGGATTATGTGATTCATATGTCAAATGTATGTCGTTCTAGAACCAATGCTGCGGCGTAGACGGACCTGCCGATTACAGCATTCTCCACCGCGACATCCCCCCCTCCTGCTGCTCCCGCGCCCACCCCCTCAGAGAAGGCGGCGCGCGCCGTCACTTGCATGCCACCTGTCTCAACGAGAAGACGTATTATGCTCGTGGATGCGAGGAAGCTTTGCGTCAAAAGAAAGCTTTTAAAGGCAATATCCTTATATCCACTGGAGTTATCTTCGTGCTATTGGAAGTAAGTATTAATTTGTAGGTTTAGCTGAAAGGTTTCACGGTGTTGTAATGTAATTAGTGTCTGAAGTCTGATTGAAAGGTTTAGAAAGAGAACTTCATTCAACAATGGTTGTCCCATATAATACTTACAAATAGACTGCCAAACTCGTCCAAAAATGGCTAACTTAAAGCCAGCAGATATTATTATGGACGGGCCAGCAGCGCAGCAAAATAATCGTGGTAAGTGCCGTAAGCCGTTACCCATGTGGTATCCGGCAGAGTAGAATAGGACCACTCCAAGTCTTCCCGTGGATGTCGTAGAAGGCGACTTAGGAAATACAAGCTAAACAAAGCTTATAAACATCTAAGACACCTCTCCAACCCGTCTGGCCCGCGTGGAGAGTGTAGGCCAAGTCCTCTGGCTGCTCTGGCCAAGTATGGCCCTAGTAGTGCAGAGAGGGTCGTGCTCCTGTAGTGGAGACTAAAAAGGACCTGATGATGATGATGATGATGATGAAGTGCCGTAATAGCTATAGAAGGGGATTGAGATCGCATCCACCACACAAATAATGAAAGGTTTAGTTTCGGTGATATACAAGCTTAGTATACTACTATATTAACAAAAATTAAGAACTATGCAAAATTTTTGAAGTGAAAATTTCTTTTTGGGAATGGGTAAAAAATTATAAACCCGCGTCAGGACACGTGATCTGATCGAAAATTCGTAGGACGTGACCTGAGACCACCGTCGCGCGTCGCGGCGTAGGAGAGGAAGTAATACTCTCATTCAACTTCTCTTTCAACCGCGCGGAGCGGAATTTTCACTTCTGCCGGCACTCCCGAAGTGCAACCCGTTGTTTTTTTTTTGCATAATTTTTTTAACACAATAGACAAAATACCAAATTAGTCTACCTGCTACCATGAAAACCGCAAACTTTTCAAAACGTTAGGTGTAAAAATAATGTACCTCGTTTCATCATCATCATCATCATCAGGTCTTTTTAGTCTCCACTACAGGAGCACGACCCTCTCCGTACTACTAGAGCCATACTTGACCAGAGCAGTCAGAGGACTTGGCCTACACTCTCCACGCTGGCCAGATAGATAGATAGATAGATTCATTTATTCCTTAGAATATGGTGATACAATGGTGTTACAATAAATATGAGACGCAGCATATTCTGCCTAGTAGGCGTAGGAATGTTTAGTCACAATACACAGACGGGTTGGAGAGGTCTCACAGATGTTTATAAGCTTTGTTTAGCATGTATTTCCTAAGTCGCCTTCTACGACATCCACGGGAAGACTTGGAGTGGTCCTATTCTACTCTGCCGGATACCACACGGAGTACCTCGTACTCTCACCACACGGAGTACCTCTAAGTATGTGTAACAATAGCGAAAACATTATGTTATATAAGTCATTAAATAATAATTGATATTCCAAATGCGATCAGTTCACCATATAAACGATTAAGGAAAACCTTTAAGCTATAAATATATTCCGTAATAGTTTCCTCATTGTTATTTGAATTCAATCAAAACAACAAAATCATTATTATTCCGATCTTCGGGTGGGTTTTATTTCGCAGTAATAGTTATATATTACTAACTTTCGCCCGCGGCTCCGCCCGCGTCAATGTCGATCCCTCGGGAATAGTACTTTTTCCCGGGATAAAAGGTAGCCTATGTCCTTCTCTGCACTCCAGAAAACTTGTATGCAAAATTTCATGATGATCGGTTCAGTAGATACAGCGTGAAAGCGTAACAAACAAACAAACAAACTCACTTTCGCATTTATAATATTAGTAAGGATAAGGATAACGATTTAGGTCTTTCTCTGAGTTTCTAATACGAGTAGCTATACAGCGTGTAACATAAAGAATGACGTTCCCGGGAAGGGATGACTCAGCCAGTCAAAATGGACAACTTTTCCTATGGAACCAACGCTAGGAACTCGAAAAAAAATTCATTTTCATACAAAAGAGTTCGGCCGGCCCGACAATTAGTATGAAAATGTAAAAAAACATTGAGTTTCCAGCATTGGTTGCGCTGCTGCCATTCGAAAGCATTTTAAGCAGAGAAAAGATATGAATTTGTTGAATCTGAGAAAGGAATAAGGGTAGGATACTACTCAACCGGATGAATAGGAGGAAAGCAAGTAGCAGCTGCAATAGCATTTAAGGATGACATCCCTGACGATAAAAATAATCAGATCCAATAAATCGTTTTCATCATCATCATCATTACAGCCACGAAACGTCCACAGCTGGACAAGGGCTCTCGTTCCATGGGAGGATATTACCATACAGCACGTTTGGCAAGCGGGTCGGCGAGCGCAGTTTTGTTTGCTTCTTGTGCTTCCGTCGCTGCTGCCCATCGCAAGCATTTTGAAGCTGTGGAAGGCTAGGACTTTGTTGGATTTGGGAAGGGAATGAAAGGTACTCACTCGGATGAATGAGGAAAAAGCTAGTAGTACCTCGGGAGGCCGGGAGCGCATACCCGATGTCATATCTGCAACCTCCGGATAGGCAGTTGAGCGTGACACTGACATAAAACATGATCCAATAAATTGTTGACCCTATTTGAACATTTCAGATCCTGTGCATCATTCTAGCCCTCTGGATGGCCAGGACGATACGAGTGGAACGAAGAAAGCTGCAGCAGAACCTACAGGCACACTTTGAGAATTAGCACACCTGACACTTGCTTATCGTAATCTTAAAACAAATGAAAAAGGTACTTCGACAAAACTTAATTAAGGTTAATTTAAATTAAGCGGTAACTATGTAAGTAGGGCTGGCACCCACAAGCTAGAAATGCAAAAATGCAAAAAATCGAAACGCTAGTTTTCGAGATGGATCTGTGTACAAAAATACACTTTCTTGGCGAATAACTTTTTACTATTTATACTATGGATACTAAGTCACTCATCATTTCGTGTAGGTGACACGGTCAATCGACCATGCACACCCTGGCGTCAGAGTTGTTAGAAATCTCTTCTCGGTATCTGATGTGGTTCCTTTAACGACTGCCAGATGGTAGCCGGGACCAACGGCTTAACGTGCCTTCCGAAGCACGGAATCATCTTTATTATCAGAAAATCAGGTGATTCAACCCTGCAATGTCCTAACCAAACTGGAAACAACTTAACAAAGTATGCTTCCCGTGGGAATCGAATGATGACCCCGGATCTACAGGCAAACTCCTTAACCACTGGACCACGGAGGCAGTTTAACTAAGTCACTGACGTTGATAATAAAAAAAAAACAGCTGATATATCGATTTTCGAAAAACAAAAAACTATTTTGTAAAACACAAAAACCTTCAAACTAGCGTTGCTATTTGCTATTGAAGCATTTCTTTGATCTAATAGACCCAGCCCTTAAAATATTTGCGCTTTATTTAAATGGACCTATATCATCAACTGAACTAAATATTTATAAATTTAAAGTAAAGTCTTGTTGCTGGTTAAGACGGTACTGCACTAGTACTATGCGCTGAATTAAATAAATACATCAAAAGTATTTGTATAATTTAGATCAATCTTTGAACAAGATCGACCTCTTGTTGGAATTTGAAACAGATATATGTACATATGAAATTTAAAAATGATATATATATGGTATGTTATCTAAAAGCATTTTTCTTCGAAAACTTTGTAATTTTTACGTCTAAAACAGTAATTCTCACATGACAATATTTATAGGTACATCACGGAGGTCGCCCCCTTTCTAATTTTTATTTATAAAGATATACATATGAAGATATTAAGACTTTTCATCTTTTTTCCTAATCACCGAATGGTGCTGCGCAGCCTAATGGCTTGCGCAGTAGCGACGTTTTTCGTTCGCGCGACACCCGCTTAACAATATCGTACATGTTTGTAATAAGCTTTTAGTCACTTGATTGTTTAGAGATGTTCCGACTAGTCGGTAAAGCTGAATATCCGGCCATTATGGCAAATATTCGGCAAAGAGCACTGACTGTCCGGCTTCTATTTTTTTTGTATGTATTTGTTTTTATTACGCGCGAATCAGGTGACAACGAAGGCTGACGGAAATGCCCGACACCGTGATCAGCTCGGCCGAATAGTCGGCCGACTAGTCGGCCTCTTCACAACCGATTAATCGGCCAATCGGCTAGTCGGCCTAAGTCATGATCGGCGCATCACTAATTATTATGTACTAGCTTTCGCCCGCGGCTCCGCCCGCGTCAATGTCGATCCCTCGGGAATAGTACTTTTTCTCGGGATAAAATGTACCCTATGTCCTTCTCCGTACTCCAGAGAACGTGTATGCAAAATTTCATGATGATCGGTTCAGTAGTTACGGCGTGAAAGCGTAACAAACAAACAAACAAACAAATAAACAAACAAACTCACTTTCGCATTTATAATATTAGTAAGGATATCATTTAAAGTTTACAAGAAATCGCATATACGTTTTAGGTATAGATAAGATATGTTTTTTTTATGTTTGTGAAATAAATAAATATGTCTGTCTTTAAGTTACTCAATTTCGGCCATCGAGTACTAATGTTATATTTATTCCGATTATTTCGGCACATTTCGTCTGTTTGTCCGAAACGATCTTTGATTCGTGTGAATCTACTGTCATCTCATTTTCAATTAAGTTACGAACATATCATGAATTTCTGAATAATTAATTATGGAATGAATGATATTTTTGATATTGGCTGATATTTATAAAATCTCGAATGATTAAGAGAAAATTAATAAAGAGTATTTCTAAAAATTCTGCATGCTCTTATTTTAAATATTTTTTGAACAATGTATCTAGAATAAAAAAGAAAATACAATATAATTATTATAAAACTTAGTTTTTAGTCAAGTTTATCAATGATTACTATTGAATGTCAGTCAATGCACGTTTCGACGTATATGTACCTACCTACACCTTTTTTTATTTTATTTAAGTTATTATACGTTTAAATCATATTTTAGCACAATTGACAACATTTCAATTTTTTTTACATAGTATTTTTATATTTTTAAATGAAACTTTAACCTTAAATAAGTTACCCATATTTTTTTATTTTTTGTATGATTACAATGTCAAAATTTTGTATGAAAACGACCATACAAAATTTTGACATCGTAATTTTGCTTATTCTAAAAAGACGTAAGTGCCTCGTGACGTCATTTATACAGCAGTATCGGAGTTTTATTCCTTTGCTACACTTTGACAGAACAAAAAAGCAAACAGGTTTCACATCTTTGAGATTGACAGATTAGATGTAAGCCAAGCTTGTTGATTGTGTTGTGTATTTAGAATACATAATAACCTTATTAACCGAAACTCAACGCTGTCTATTGATATTTCACAATTTGTTTGCACACATTTTAAATTTATAATAAATATGAAAGTGCCCGAAGGATTCCAAGATGCTGAAATCTGCCAAAGTTAGACTATTTAATGTTATTGGTTCTTGATTTGTTTACAGTTATTTGACATTGTCAGTCGTAGTGTCACATGATGTTGGCATAATCACGTTGGCAGTTTGCATCTCAATTCACTTAAGTACTTGCTGCTAACTTCTCTACCGTAGAAATGACGACACAGCACAATTTTTTGTTTTTATTTTTTTTTTTCTTTAGAAATAAGCGACAGTTTTTTTTAATACATTTTTCGGGGTCACGAAAGAAAATAAAGAAACGGTATTTTTACTTTAGGGCCTTATAAAATTTGAAATGTTGTCAATTCAGTTCACAACAGCTATACTGTGATATGATAAGTAGTATTATTACAAAACAGCTGTGGCTACAGTAGCCAAGAGGGACCAAATTGTAATAAATAATCTTTCATATTAAAAACCGACTTCAACCAAAGTACTGGTCCGATTTTGATGAATATTAAATGGGATCGATAAGATAGCAAACCCTTTCATTTAAAAAATATTTTTTCAAATCGGTTTATAAATAAAGGAGTTATGAGGTAACAAATATTTAAAAAAACATACAACCGAATTTATAATCTTCTCCTTTTTTGAAGTCGGTTAAAAATACAACAGCTTAAATGCCCTTAGTCTAACATGTAGTAATAAATAGGCAGCGAGTGTGTTAACTTTGATTATTTAATATTTTTGCACAAAAGCAAGCATTACCATATGACGTGGGAATGCAGCCAGCCTTCTAGGCACACTTCTGCAGGCCAGCGATTTGCGGGACATTTTTTTATCTTTTGGATTTTATTTGTGAATTTTTTTTTAAATAGTTGTTTTACATATAATTACAATTAAATTTTTAGTAAGGTTTCGTTTTAGTTTTCAATTTGTTATGTTTAATAAATGGGCAATTATGTTTAAAAAGTAATAAAAACTAAGAAGAGTTGTTAAGATTTTCATAACTTTTTATTGTCATTTAGCACATGAACAAACGGCACACCAGTATAATTGTAGATTGTCAGTATAATTCAACAGTATTTTATTAGTGTTAAGTATATAAATAAGATACAAAAAATATTGAAAAGGATCTAAAACTGTATGTATGGTCACAAATATAGATATTTGTATAATGACAAAAAATAAAACCGTCCATTTTGAAATAAGGATTTTTTTTATGTAAAACTTACTAAAAAAAGACAATTTTTTTACATTCGTATTTTGTGTAAAAAAAAATATACCTATCTAGTATGGCTATTATTAACTTTTATATATAATATTTTAAGAATATTTTATTCTCACCTACCACATAATATAAACTTTTATGGAGAAGGCTATTTTAAGACACTTCATAGTATTCTCAAAAGCTCTCAATATCGTACAAGTAGTTTTATGTAAATGTGTTCAATTAATATTAAAATATTTAACTCATTTCAATGCATTTCATTTATTAAATCGGTGTTTTGTCCGGAAGCTAAGGCTAACCAGTACATAGTACCTCACTACCAACCTAAAAAAAATAATGTCAGTCGTGCAGAGATCGGATATTCCAGTGCATATTTTCCTAAAATTGATTTTTTGCTCACATATTATGGCAGCGGCTACTATAAATATTTTTATCATAAATAAAATCCCAGTAATCAGGTATTATTTGCCGTTTAATTCGCGCACTTACGTACGAAGTACTTATATTCCCTCAGTTTTATTAGGCCCGATTGCTCACTATTACAACATAACAAAGGTGTTTTAGTTTCGTCAAAAATCACTGATAGGGCAATAAGTGTGCGGAGTGAGGTGTACTACAACCAGGGCAATAAGTGTACGGAGAGAGGTGTACTCACTTCTTAAAATTAAAGAATCATGGCGAAATTTGTACAAATGAAATTAAAAAAAAGAGAAGGTGAAATATTTTTTATATGATTACTACGGCTCTGGTCAACAACTTGAATTCATCAGAATATTATTTAAAGACGGGGGAAAAAAGATATTTATTTATTTAAATACTGATTTTTTATTCGATATCCGAATGCATATTAATAATTTTTGAGTTAATATCCGAACTCTACCTGCAACTGACACGTTAAATATATTAATTTATGGCAACACCACGCAAGAAGGCAACCATCCGCTAAAATAAAAAATAAAAATGTCAATCCGACTGACATTTTCTCATTGACTTGACAGTTCTGAGTGACAGATCTACAACAAACAGTCAGTTTTACAACCATTGTGAACTTTTTGGGCAGCTAGTATTTTATATAAACGGGGGTTTAAAAATATTTCTATTATGCAGACATGTTACTAGTAAGGAAACCTCAATACTGCTATATAATTCATCTTCTCTTTTTTTATTTTTTTTCTGTACATTCGATGTATGGGCGTTCGCCATGATTCTTTGTTAATAATAAAACAGGATTTTTGCAATAAAAAGTGCTTTCCATAATTGCCAACTTCTGAACTTTAGGTAAATATGCACTAGGATATCCGATGTCTAGGTATTATACTAGCTGTCGCTCACAGTTCAGCTCACGTTAAGGTCGATCCCGCGGAAACGGCACTTTTACGGTAGCCTATGTGTTAAGCGGGTGCCGCGCGAACGAAAAACGTCGCTACTGCGTAAGCCATTAGGCTGCGCAGATAACCTCCTTTTATTTGGAATTCGGTTAAAAATGTCCGCGCGCGTCAAACGCTTCAACCAAACGGAGTACTATTTTCAAAGAGATGATTTGATTTATAAATTACATACATATAGGTATCAAAGTCGTACGTTTTGGTGTTCCTACGATCACGCTTTCTGTATGTGATGACTGTTAAATACGCTGCAACTTGCGTAGGTACCTATTAAATGAGGAAGTATCACACATTTTCCATTACCGCATATTTCAATAATGATGTTATTGTTAAAATAGTGTTGCTGTGCATTCTCATGTTTGCACCAAAACGCCTAAATGGATGACCAAAAGAAGTGCCTATTACTTGTCTTGTATAATACTTTCGGTGTTTTTGCTTTTAATTTAATGTTCTATGTGTATTACTTAAATTAGGTATATTCGATTTAAATTGTGTTGGATGTGATATGATATAATTAGGTATTGTTATAACAAATGAAAACCAATCGTTGTCTTGTTTTAATACTAATTTTCCTTAATGCGAAGGCGGGTAAGTAATAATATTTTCATCTCCTCTATTCAAAAAACCAAAGAACGGTTGTCCGAAACCAGGGTCTAAAATACTTTTTTATTCCCAAGGGAATCGTTTTTTTTTTTAATTGTGAGCACTAATATTGTTCTGAAAATATCCACGACCAAAAAGGTCGAATCATATTTTTAAACAGTTGCACTGTCAGTTACATTTATTCAAGAGAAAAATTAAATTACTAGAAGTTTTTTAATATGCATAGGTATTTTTTATGAAGAAGAAACATCTGTATTAATTTTGTTTATTTTACCATATAATTCAAATTATTAAGGTATTAAGATTTTTTTATGATAAAATACTTCAATATTAGAGTTAACTTAGATATACAGCTTTAATTTGTTTTTCTCATAGAGGGAGATGAAAAGCAGAATGTGTCTTCTTGGAAATAACATAATATCTTTGCTCGGGCAATATATTTTGAATCTCTCGCTTCACTCAGGAGTATTGTAGCCTCCTTCGTTCCGTTCTGGATTCAAAATAATGCCCTCACCAAAAAGTATTTTAGCCCCTCGTATCACATCTACTATTTCGAATTAATCATGTCTTAATATTTTTATAACTATTTTATTTTGTATTCACAATGTTATTTTGATATAGTCTACTTTAATTAAGAAATAAAATATGGTGAAAAAAATTATGTGGGTGGGTGGTTATTAAATCAAAATTAAATATTTTATATATACAAACTACCATTTTTTTAACATATATATGTTTGTATTTTTTAGCATATGTATTTTTCAATGCACCCCTGAAACGGATTAAGTGCCTAGATTTACAAATCTTTATTTATCTCTCTTGGAACTCAAATTTTTACAAATTGTATTTGTTTAATTATTTAATTCATTCATTCTATTTATTTTGTGTGCAAGTGATGTTTAACGTGGTTAACACATGTATTTTGTGTTGAGATACTTAAAATTATTAGAATAATTTTTAGTTGAGTTTAGCTTTACTTTAAAAATAAGTTTCCTATAGGACTATCATAGGGGATCTTAAAAAAAAACACATTTCTATAAAAAAAAGATTCGGCCGGCCCAGTTATGAAAATGTCATTTTTTTTTGAGTTTTCAGCATTGGCCAATATTGACCACCACCAACAAAACTCATTTCTTTTAATTTTGTTTTAAACATAATTTCCACATTCATGAGTGACGATGACATCAAATGTCATGAGTGTTTCTAATACAGTTCAAAAGATTCAGCCTCGTGATCGACGCACGGATAGCGGAGGTTTATTAACATCCTCGTAAGAACCCTTACGAAGGTACAAAAACTTTAAAACAAAACAAATACTTTATTTTTTTGTTTTCAGATAATTTCCAAAATCGAGAACTGGAAATTGGACAACCGTTAAATAACTATGTGTATGACGGGAGGGATGAAGTAGTTGTCAATATAACTCTAAGGTTGTATAACAAGGCAACAGAAAAAAGCGTATATAATGAATTTGGTAAGACAAATCCCTTTTCGCCTATTCTCATACATATTATCACGCCTCTTTCCCATGGGGTAAGGCAGCGACCAGGGATCTCCACTTGCGACGATCCTCTTACAATCCTCTTTCGCTTCATCTACATACATCCTTGCTTGTATAAATCTTTTTATGCTTGCTCGTCTATTTTCAAATATAAAATTAAGATAATTCATCTTTTTTCAAGAACATGTTCTTGACGGTGGAGCATTTTCCATCGTCCTCGAACTTCCATTCCTCTCTTATCTCCTTGACTTCTTTCTACGAAACCGCATCGCCCTTCTCTTTTACTTCGTCTGTAAAAGCGCTCCTGGACCTATCGTTTCCTCTACTGACTTCGACGACTAGTCGTTTAAGATGTCCAAACCTTCATCACCTTTTAGCAAGCTCCGTGGCGCAGTGGTCAATGCGCTAGCCGCGACACAAGGGTGCCCGGGCTCGATCCCCGGTCAGGTCATGATGGAAAACGGTCTTTTTCAGATTGACCTTGGTCTTGGATGTTTATCTATATAAGTATCTATTATAAAATATAGTATCGTTGAGTTAGTATTCTATAGTGATGCGCCGATCATGACTTAGGCCGACTAGAAGATTGGCCGATTAATCGGTTGTGAAGTGGCCGACTAGTCGGCCGACTATTCGGCCGAGCCAAACACGGTGTCAGGCATTTTCATCAAACGTTTAGTTAATTGAAGAGAAGTATATATATATTATGTTGTTTTGTTTGTTATTTCAGAAAATGTTTTCTTTACAAGCAAGTAATTTTAGAAACTGATTACAAGGAAAGACTGCTTTGATTTAAGAACCTTTTAAAATGTGTAAGACATCAGTCTTACACATTTTAAAATAAAAATATTAAAAAAATTATAAAAAAAATATCTACTAGGTACCTATTTCCTTCTACATATTTACATATTATTAATATATATACATACAAAAAAATAGAAGCCGAACAGTCGGCGCTCTTTGCCAAATATTCGCCGACTAGAGTAGATGTGCCGAATAGTCGGTGACAATCCGGCAAAAAATTTTTTTGAACTGAATCGGTTTTATTTCACTCAATAAAAGCTTTATTTTTAATCTGGAATCATTATTTATTATGTAAAAAAATCAGGCAACACTTTATTCACCTTCTAAAGAAATCCGTTTTTCTATTATTTAAATACCCGTAAAAGTAAACAACTTAAATACCCGTAAACATAATTATTTATTATATATTAATAAAGATAAATAATTTATTCACTACCGTAAAGTATAATGTAATTATTTAATAACAAACAAAAACAACATAAATTATTATCTTTAATAAACATCTATCAATTAATGAAATAACATACTATGACGTTACGAAATATTCAATTATGTAACATTTTAAAACATAAATTGCTTCACTTAAACAAAAAAGAACTGCCTATAAGTAGTTATCATAAAATATTATTAGGAAACATTTTTTGTTTTATAATCAATCTTAGACATCACAAAATTGAAGGAAGCATTTCTTTGGAAAATCAATCTCTAAAAATACTAGTAGTGATAATAAAAACATTTTGTCGTGAATCTAACAATCTAACAATATCTATAAAATCTTAATAAACAAATAACATCTCCAGGCGTTCCCGAAACAGTGATCGGCTTGGCCGATTAATCGGCCTCTAAACAACCAGGCCAAATCGGTTGTTCATGATCGGCACATCTCTAGTTAGTAGCTTGTTTCATTTTGAAAACCCAGTCTTGCATTCTGTTTTTTTTTCTTTCTTTTTAACTTGATACGCATTAAACGCTTTTGTAATATTGTGTTTTTTTTTTTCAGTTTTAGTTAAAGCACAGAACAGGAAGTTAAAACTAGAGTTTGATCATACGTATGAATTTGACAATGGCTCAACTATACATCGTTTTATGCAGTTCAGCTCAAATCTTACGGAAACACACGATACTAATATTATCTTGAAACAGAGTAAGTTCTAAATAATTGTTGAATTATACAGGGTAAGTGGTATCTAACGGTAACCTCCTAAAGGTGACTTAGGTACATCAAGATTAACTACGTTTGTTCTATGGCTTTTTGTAATTCGAAGTTTGATTTTTTTATACAAAAAAATAAAATAAAATGCATGCGATTGGCAATTCTACTCATCTTAACTCTATGGCAATCAGCGCTACGAGGTAATAATAGTAGGTACCTACGCACACGTGGAAGGCGGCCGACGGGCGGCTGCTGGCTGTACTTAAACCTACAGCCTAAAGCTACAGTAGAATTAATCATAGACTTAACGTTTGATAGAAATCCACATAAAAGCTAATGTATGTAAAATCTTACTATGAATTGCGTTTAGGTAAAAGTCATAGAACAAACTCAAAGTCTTTAGCAGGTTTTGTGCTAGTTAACTATAACCCTGTATAAAACATTTTATGATGAGCTCTGTGGCTTAGTGGTCATCATGCCAGGCTGCAACACAAGTTCCCGGGTTCGACCCCCGGTCAGGTTAAGATGGAAAATTATCTTTTTCAGATTTGATAATGTAAATATTTTATTTGTAAATATATAATAATTAAATTAATTTGTAATTTATTATTAGTTAAGACATTCAAATTTGAATTGTATATATGACCTAGTAATAAACAATATCGCTTGAGTGGTCTAAATATAGTGACCTAACTAGCTTTCGCCCGCAGCTCCGCCCGCGTCAATGTCGATCCCTCGGGAATAGTACTTTTTCCTGGGATAAAAGGTATGGGGCCTATGTCCTTCTCCGTACTCCAGAGAACTTGTATGCAAAATTTCATGATGATCGGTTCAGTAGTTACGGCGTGAAAGCGTAACAAACAAACAAACAAATAAACTCACTTTCGCATTTATAATATTAGTTAGGATAAAAATTAAAGTTATATTACAGGCCATCAACGAAAACCAAAAAGCTTAACGACTTACATCTATGAAGCAAATAATACGAGGGAAACATTCCAATGCATTCGCAATCGAACTAAGTCTTACGATTATGACAGTTCGTTGTATTGGATACAAGTAAAGGGTAAGAAATATAATAATCAGTATACCTCCATATATCTCTCTTGCATACTAGTTTTAGAAAAAAAATAACGGAGCACCGAATATTCGTTTGGTATTCGGTATTCGGCATCTTTTTCAGTATTTGTATTCGGCCGAATTATTCGGTTTTGGTGCCGAATATATTTTGTTCAAGTATTCATACCACTCTGTTCCACCGCGAGTCATAACACAACTACACAAAGTGTACTTAACTTTTGTTTTTGTAATCATCAATAAAATATTTTTGTAATAATAAGCACTTTTGATTCAAGGTTCAAAGATTTATTCAGAAAATAGGCTTCTTCAGGCACTTTTTCACGTCAATTCACATTTTAAATAATACTTATTATATTATATTCAAATTATTAATTATTGTTCAAAAGCTACAAACTACTAGCGTTTCGGAACCGACCACTGCAGAGACGAAGACGCCGAAAGAAACTCTTTTCAACAGTATTGGTCGCCTACTTGCCTGAAGGGCTTTGTATGATATTTAATATTTTTATCTTTTCTTTTTTTTTCTGATTTCATGTTATATACAATTTTAATTTACATATTTTTGTGGAACACTTTGTTTCTATTTGTAACGTATTCGTTGTTTTGAATCAGAGACAGCGCGCTGTGCGCGTGTGGCGGGCGGTGAGGAATGGATCGCCAATAGCGTCACGTAGTGTACATATTAGAGCCTGTTAACGTGGGAAAAAATTGAAAAGGCAAACCTAATAATTCGGCCAAATATCCGGTTCGGTAAAGGTTAAACCGAATATCAAAATCAAAACGTTTATTCAGAAAATAGGCCATTGCAGCCCTTGTTCACGTCAATCATAATTAAGTAATATTTATATTAATAATTGATGTGCAAAAGCTATAGACTACTAGAGTACCTCCTTTAGTTTTAAGTAGTATTTGGTATTCGGTTATTCGGTGAAACCTATATTAGGCGCATCTCTAAAAAAACATGAAATTTATTAACTGCTTCTCTTCCCGAGCCAATGTAGAAACAAGTCAATATGATAATGTATCTCTGTTGCTGTTATAACAACAAATACTAAAAATAGAAGAAAATAAATATTTAAGGGGGGATCCCATTCAACAAACGTGTGTGCCTGCGCAAAGTCTATATATTTATGTAAAAAAATTGCCAGCTCCGGGGACAAAATAAAAACGACTTGGAACATTATTAATCAGGAAACGGGAAAAACTAAAAAACGCAATAATGAGTCATTAAAATTACAAGTCAAAGATCAGAAGTTTGAGACAAATACTGAAGTTGCTCAATGTTTTGAAGATTTCTTTTCTGATATTCCTGTTAAAACAACTGCCTCGCTTCAGTCATCATCTCAAAGATCTGAAAAAATATTACGTGATCATGTACCAGAGTGTAACAATACTTTAATTTTTGAAAATGTGACTCCCCAAACAATTATCGACACTTTTAATGAATTAAACGTTAAAAAAACCGGGGATCTATGGGATATTTCTGTTTCCTTAATAAAAAATATTATAGACGATATAGCTCCAAATCTAGCGTTAATAGATACCGGAACATTTCCCGATCTGATGAAATGTAGTAAGATTATACCTCTGCATAAGGCGGGAAGTAAAGACGATCCTAATAATTATCGCCCAATTTCAATCCTACCAGTCTTAAGTAAAATTTTTGAAAAGTTAATATTCAAACAGTTACTTTCTTTCTTTAATAAAAATAAACTTTTCCATAGTGAACAATATGGTTTCACTAAAGGTCGTTCCACCACAGATGCAGGAGTTGCTTTGCTCACGCATATCCTAGAGGCATTGGAAAAGGCGCAAAATGCAATAGGAGTTTTTTGTGATCTTACTAAAGCATTCGACTGTGTAGACCATGAAACGCTATTAAATAAATTAAGTTATTATGGGGTGAAAAATGAATCTTTGAGGCTAATTAAATCATACTTGGTAAATAGAATACAAAAAGTTAGTTTTAATGGAGTTAAATCAAGTGGGATGTCTGTCAAAATGGGAGTTCCTCAGGGATCTATCTTGGGGCCCTTATTATTTCTCATTTATATTAATGATTTGCCATTCTACGCCTGTGCCTGTAAAGCTGTGTTATTTGCTGATGACACATCACTTGTTTTTCAAGTTGATAGACAGAAGACAAATTTTGACGATGTAAATGACACTCTCGCTCAGGTATTAGATTGGTTTACAGCTAATAATCTCCTGCTAAATGCTAAAAAAACTAAATGTGTCAAATTTTGTACCCCTAATGTTAGGCATGTGCCCACAAAAATAGTTGTTAATGATGAAGTGGTAGAATTTGTTGACTCGACAAAATTTCTAGGAATAACTCTCGACTCAAAGTTACAATGGGGTCCACATATTACAGCTCTTGCTGGTAGACTAAGCTCCGCGGCATACGCCGTTTGGCGAATAAGACAACTGACAGATGTCAAAACAGCACGTCTTGTTTACTTTAGCTATTTCCATAGTATAATGTCTTACGGGATATTGCTTTGGGGAAATGGTGCAAACGTCAACAGCATTTTCGTTCTGCAAAAGCGTGCTATTCGATCAATTTATAAACTAGGGGCTAGGGATTCTCTTCGAGAGTTATTTAAGGAAACTGGAATTTTAACGGTTGCGTCACAATACATTCTTGCTAATATACTGCACGTACATCAAAATATTCACAAATATGTTAAGAATTGTCATGTTCATACATACAATACTAGAAACAAAAATAAACTAGTTAATGAAGCTTTTAGACTACAGAAAACTATGAATACATTCTTAGGGCTTAGTATTCGTTTGTATAATAAAATTCCTGACAATATTACAGCTTTGCCATTTCCGAAGTTTAAAGACGTTACAAAAAATATATTATTGAAAAGAGCTTATTATGGCATTAATGATTATTTCGTTGATAAGAATGCTTGGAGTCGAGACCTCGAGTGATATGCAGGACTTCTCTAAACGCTTTTATTTTAATTTTTCTTATAATTGTTTTCTTTTTTTGTTGCTGCTATTTTATTTTGTATAATTGTCTAAAATAAACTCTCAATTGTAAAACATGTATATGTTTGCGGTCAACGAGTGTCGACAATTAGTTTTCGAGTTTTGTGCTTGAGATCGAGTAAGTCAGGCTCACTAAAATGTTCAAACTGGTGGCGGCGTTGCGTGTCGGGTCGTCGAGTTCCCTCTAATATGGTAGAGCTCAGCGATGGCTGATCCATGCGTCAACTCGTGAACGGGTGCTGCCAGGGGGGACAGGTCTGCTCGGCCTCTTTGACACTTTTATCATATCTGTTGTTGTTGCACGCTCGATCGCTAACATAACGTGTTCCACAAAACTATGTTAATTAAAATTGTATGTAACATGACATCGAAAAAAAAGAAAAGAAAAATATTAAATATCATACAAAGCCCTTCAGGCAAGTAGGCGACCAATACTGTTGAAGAGTTTCTTTCGGCGTCTTCTTCTCTGCAGTGGTCGGTTCCAAAACGCTAGTAGTTTGTAGCTTTTAAACAATAATTAATAATTTGAATATAATATAATAAGTATTATTTAATTTTAAATGTGAATTGACGTGAAAAAGTGCCTGAAAAGGCCTATTTTCTGAATAAATCTTTGAATCTTTGAATCTTTGGTTTTATGCTCTTTTTGCACAAAATATTTAGTTATACATATATTAAATTTAAAAAATATGAAATGAAATAGAATTTTATTCAAATTTGGATATCATGTATCTCTTTCTGAACGTCATATTATCATTTTTAATATTTGCAAAATCGATAAGCAACTAGCGTTTCGAAACGACCACTGCTGAGAAGAATACGCCGAAAGAAACTCAGTCCAGTATTGGTCCCTACGTGCCTAAAGGTCTACAATTTCACATATTTATAACAAATTGAATTATTTTACATTAAGTAATCACTGATGTATATTGATTAACAATTTATTGAATGTATTACTTCCATGGAGTTTTATCTGTTAAATAGTCATTAATACAATAGTAGGCATTTTTAAGTAATTGATTTTTAACAGCAGTCTTAAACTTCTTAAGCTAATATTTCTTCAGGAATTCCATTATAGAAGCGTATACCCAAAAATGAATTCATTGTTTTCTGTAATCGCAAAGTTGGTGTCGCAAATGAAATAAATAATGATATACCTATATAAAACTTAAAAATAAAATTAATATATAAAGGGGGCCCCATACAACAGACATAATTTTTTTGCCGTTTTATAGACAACGGTACGGAACTCCTCGCGCAAGGCCGCACTTGACCGGTTTCTTTTTATTTTATCGGATTAAGAAGTAAAAGAAATTAAATAATGGATGCCTCTTAACATGTATTTTTATTTCAGATAAAAACATAACAGAGTTATGTGAAAATGACTTTGACAAAAATAAAACTTTAACTGTGAACCTAACAGAAGACCATGATGGTGTTGAATTATTTTGTTTTTACGTTGACTGTAATGATGATAAAGTGAAGAAAGAAATTAACTGCACTAGACATGTCCTTCGCCATATAGAGCTCAAATTGTGCAAACAAAATTGTACGAGTATATTAGGATTTCAGTATGGTGGTGAAAGTGCGTCATCAATAGGCTTCGATCATAACGAAGTCCAAGAAAATGATGGAGATGATTCATCAAATGGTGGTGATGGCGGTAGTGGAAAGACTTATTCAATTGGTATATGCATATTTGTTCATAAGTATACATTGTTTCTGCTTTTTTAGGGTTCCGTCCGTACCCAAAGGGTAAAAACGGAATTTATCGCTCGGATTAATATCGCTCCACTGTCCGTCTATCTGTCTGTCTGTCTGTGCGTCTTTCACCAAGCTGTATCTCATTAACGGTGATAGTTACAAAGTTGAAATTTTCTCAGATAATGTATTTCTGTTGCCGCTATCCTAAAAGCAGAATCCCCACAGCATTGTAAAAAAAAGGAAAAAAAATAATAAAAATAACTTTCTATATAAATTCGCCCGGATGGCGATCGGCGATCGGCAATTTCAAAATTGCCGATCATCTGGGCGAATTTCTATCTTATTGATTAGGGATTCTAATTAAAGGATATCAATATAGTTCATAGGTACAAAATCACGCTGTATAAGTATATACATTTATTGTTTACAGATGGAAAACTACTGGGTGGAATAGCCGGTCTTTGTGTAGTAATTCTTATACTTTTAGCAGCCATGACATGGTACTGCCGGCGCAAAGCAAAACTGAAACAAAATGTGAGTTTCCTAATATATATTACCTTCATCATCATCATCAGGTTTTTTTAATATCCACTGCAGGAGCACGACCCTGTCTGTATCATCGGAGTCATACTTGGCCAGAGCAGACAGAAGATAGCCTACACTCTCCTCGCTGGCCAGACGGGCTGGAGAGGTCTCATTGATGTTTATGAGCTTTGTTTAGCTTGTATTTCCTAACTCCCTTCCTTCCCTGTCGCCTCTTACGACATCCATGGAAAGTCTTGGGAGTGGTCCTATTCTACTCTGCCGGAAATCACACGGCTTGTACGTCAATATTTATTATATCAAAAGCCAATGAAACTTGTTGGTACCCCACAAATTTGATTAGTTATGCAATCCATTACTATTTTGATTCCGTTTTCTATCTATACGCCCTCCAATATGCTAAATGTGGACTTATGGTCTTATATACCTAGGCTCTGTCTACCCCGCAAGGGAAAAAGACGTGATACTATGTATGTATCGTTTTTCTTACCTTTCCTCTAATTAATTTTATTTTCAGGTCAATACCACAGTGCAGTACATTGAAATTGAATTTAGTGATACTCCTTCGTCAAGCCGTCCAATAAAAGGGGATGAAATCATATACACACAAGTCAAGGGTGTCCTGTATCCTGCTCAAAAATGTGAAGGCACTGGTGCTTCTGATAACTGTTCGACAGACAGAAACAAGGCTGTCAATCCAGGATTGGGTTAACCACTTTCATCGGCAAATATTTGGCATTTTCTAGGATTGACTGGATCTCTAAATATTGTGGGAAACATGCCGGAAAATGCTAATCGACAATCAAATGACGCTATAGATGCACATGAATAGGAACAAACTCACGAGAGAGCTAACAAACATCCCGAAGAAGCCCTATGTAGACTGTAGGGCAATTGATTAATTGACCGACCCAAGAAGAGATACCAGCACAGATCTGCAACGAAAACGATGACTATCGGACCCTTGTTCAATGTAAAGCACTTTGTCTCCTAGATGTATTTTGATAGACTGTTAGTAGTAAGGAAGGTCTCTCAATCCAACTTGAGTCCTGAGGACCTTAAGTCGAGAAACAGTTATGTGCTAAAAAATACTCGGGTCTTTAGTCCTGTGACGAAAAGCCTTGGTAAAGTCGAGGGAGGGGCGGATAACAATACTTAAGAGGTATGATCATCCCATGATATTGGACAACTTTTCCCAGTGGGCATTCATAGAGATATGCAAAACATCGACCTCCAATACAAAGTGAGCCATCAGCTGATCAACTTTCTTTGAAAAGTTATTTTTTTTATTTTCGTATTCTGTGGTTGGTCCTCTGGAGAAAGTTGTTCATAATTATGGGCTTATCATGCCTGTTAAGTATTGTTACCTCATTTTGTTATACGTTGTAGTTGAGGATATGTCAACATAAAAGTACATTTTTGAACACAGATAATTTATTTAAGAAAATCTATGATAACATTGATATTTTGTTCTTAATCTTAGTCTCTAACAAACCTTAAATGTAACGATCATGTTTCCGGAAGTTCAATTTAATTTGTTAGAAAAGGCGCTCTTATATCTTTATCAAAATATGTAAAGTGGTGTACATTAAAATCATAGCTTAAAAACTTGTATCAGATATTTTGTCGACTAGTTTTAAACTTTTCAGGAGCCAAAATCAACGTGACGACACGTTAGTCAAGCTTATTATAAAACGCGGACGGTACATCCAAATGGTGCTCAACGCGCGCTAAGTTTATGTACAGTATCCACATGGTGTTGGCGTAAGTACTGCTTATTCTGTGGCCCTGGTTCAGAGATTTTTTTTAAATTGATCGTTACCGGCCAGTATAGTTGTAGGCCGAAAAATATTGCAAACTATTTTGATACATGCGCACACCATGAATATACTATACAAAAACTTAAAACGTGAACAACTTACGTTGAACGTCTATCATCTGGACATACCCTCGGTCTGAATAGCATAGTGTCATAAAAGTTAGACCTACAAGTCTGAATAACGCTTGGTATAGTCAAGCGGCTGCTTGAGTACGCCTTGAATATCGACCTCTGAAATTGTTGGATCTATTATCAAAACTACATCATAAACCATCTATCACCCTCCACTATGTAATTAAAGCGACATTGAACAAATAATTGTGATATGCATAGAGTTATTTTTCCTCAAAACAAAATGTGTATTGACTACGTTTATGCATATCTTTATGACATTAAATTTAGTGATAGGTTTTAAACTTTACCAGCCACTCTTTGTATTACCATTTACAGGGTGTTACATAAATGCGAAATAACATTTGACATTTCTTCCATGCTGGTCTGGGGAAAAAAGAAAAAACATAAAATGTACCAGCTGCTTCTCTTCTCGTATCGTAAATGCCGATCGAGGGAATGGGTGAAAATCTGAAAAATGTATGTTTAACTGACGTTTATAGGAAAATAACTTTTAGTATTACACTTATTTTTAAAGTTACGTCTGATCGATTAGATGATCCTACAAGAATCCTGAGCTTTTATAACATAAAAAGGTACGTTATATTTCAATTATTACGACAGTGAAGAGCTTGTTCTTCAAAAGTTATTTCGTATTTTTGTAACATTATTAGGACAAAAACCAATAACAGATTTTTGGACAATATAAATACCTATGCTTTAGTAAAAAATTCATAGAGGCATATCGCCTTTATGAAATTCCTAAAAAGCTATACAATACATAAATATCCAGAATAAAATACATATTACAGTATTTCACAGTAATATAACAATATTTTGACTAGTGTTTTGTTTCTAGGTACATATTATTAAAGTCTGCTTATTTAATAATACTTTATTTCTGTTTATATAAAATTTACTGTTAATATTAATTTGCTTGTTTATAACATTTTTATTATTATTAATTACAATTGCGTTTAAAGCTTCCACAGGCACTCAACTAATGTAAACATGAGACAATTATCTTCTTATTATAAATTATGTGAGATGATATAATTAGTAATTAAAAACAAATGATCTCACTAACATAGATATTTAAAATCGGTGACGCTGAAAAGTTTAAACCTATTCACACTTAGCACTTACAATAATGCTTTTGAATAAGCAAAAACTTGTCAGAGATAAACTCTAATGCAAACTTAATGGCGGCTTGGATATTAGCTACGAGCGCAGATCGGCGCAGGTACACGAATGTCGTACAGTCAGCCAAGGAGATACCAGACCCCGCCATCTACCTATATCTTGAAGGTCAGGTATCTCCTTGGCTGACTGTACTACATAGTACTACAGGAATGTCACTTAAGCGCCAATTAGACCATCCAGAATTTAGGATCCGGAATTCAGTCAACGGATAGTCAACGGACAGTTTAATCGCATTCAGGACGGTCGATCCGTTTTCAGAACAGAATGGCTTCCGACGTCCTTATCGGAAGCATAGATGAAACCATCCGGAATTTAGGATCGCCGCATGAGAGGGACGCCGCTATACGTTAGAAACGATACGAGAATATCTCCAATCGCATCGCACGTATAGCGGCGTCCCTCTCACGCAATCAGGATGGCCAACGGATGGCTCTCTCAGGACGCGCAGTCTCCGTTCAGGACACGTTCCGGACGGTGTAATCAGGAGCTCCGACGACTGAATTTCTTGTCTTTATCGGATGCTGAATTCCGGATCCTAAATTCAGGATGGTATAATAGGCGCTTTACACCACGGTAATTACTGACACACTTAGCCTATGATGAAGTCGGGGAGATGGAAAGAGCGCGCGGGGGTGTGCGCCGCCGCCCGCTCTCACTTTACCCCGCTGATACCTAAAATTGTGTACTGCGCATCGACTCGTGCGATGTTCCGAGCCACTAAAAAGTTAGCATCAGAGTGTACCGAATTAAAATATGTGAATGTAACCAGTTGTTTTAATAACTGATTATCTTACTGTCTAGGTACTAATAAATAAATAATTTTCATAGGTTTCTGTGCAAAACATATAATTAAAAAGCCAACAGATGAGCATTTCTGATGAAGTCGTGAATCCCATCGTCGCCTGTGAACATGACAAAAACACTGATAATTCTGTTCTTTCTTTTTTCGTATATAACATTTAGTTAGACTGCCTGGACCAACGGTTTAACGTGCCGTAGCACGGAGTAGAACCCATCCCAGTGTCCCCACTGTAATGTAAAGGAACCTCGGGCACGGTCCCCCGTGCCCGAGGTTCCTTTACATGCGTAAACGCCAATAATTCGCACGTCAGCAGGGCCATCGACCTCCTCTTATAATACTCCATTACGCATTACTTATAAGATTAAATAAAAAATCACATTTCCATCAGGTGGCTCGTTTGCTCATTTGCCGTCAAATATACATAAAAACACCGACCATTGTGTACTTAAAAACTAAAAGAACAGAAACCTTAACAAAAAATAGCACCAACTATAAATCCAGTGTTTCGTATGACATTATTATAGAGATAGAAAATTATAATTATTTACATTAGTCTTGATTATTTATAGTGCTACAACAAGCTATTGTTATAACATCAATTAATTTACGATAATTAAGTTAGAAATGGGTTAAAAACATAGTTATGGAATCAGAGTACGACTTAACCTGTGAAGACTTTTTTGATTTGTTTTACAGCCCTGAAAACGAGTCCTTTAGAGCCTTTCTTTAATTATTTCGCCAGTGGCGAATTATTCTTGTTTATCAACGAAATGGTGTAGTTCATTCCATTGATTCGATAAAGGTCCTGGCGACAATTCTTCACGGATCCACTGGTTTGATCATAGAAGACGAAACAAGGCAGAAAACCACCAGCCCGCTAAGTAAATCTCACTACAGCCGCACCATGACACTTTCTTTTAGTTATTCCACACTTTGTTAATAAACATGGGTATTTATAACACCAAATTACACAGATTTCACATTATAAAGTCCACTAGAAACAATTTGCAAAACAATCTAAAACCAAAACCGTGCAGTCTGCCGAAATTCCTGCCAAGAACTCCGTCAAAGTCTGACAATGATAATGGATGGAGGATAATGGGAACCTTTGGGCCGGAAACGGTCTTTTTGATTGATATGTTTGACGAAGCATGTGGCGGATTTATATCTGTAAATCCTTTGACGAAGCATGTTGCAAGTTTTGATGAAGCTTGTTGCTAATGAACCGCTATAGCTATTTGACGAAGCATGTTGTGGATAGTCTTTAGATAGATTGTTTGACAAATAAAATAATTAATATATAATATTTTATTTGTCAGAAAATCATTAATTTTTTTTTTTATAAATATTGCGGTATGTCGGTACTCGACGCTTGATGTTATTTTTAAAAACCGACAGTCTCTTTTTGTTTCTGTCATTATGGTACGTACTTAGCCTGAAGGGTTGTAGCACTAAAAATAACATAATAATTATAAAATAGCAATAATTTAAAGTACTGATATTTTTACTTACAGTGAAGGTAATGTGGTAACTTCGACATCAAAACCACTAAGTAATTATAATTTAAACACACTAATATACATATTTTTGGAATCTTTTTATTTTTGTACTAAAATACTACTTTTTAGATAATAATAGAGTAGCAAAATGAGAATCAAAAACTTTTGAAAACAATCTTAAATATTAACGGTTTAATTAATTTTTTTTTCGAGATAAAGGTACTTGTAGCACCTTTGTAAAATACATTTTCTTGCGGTGGGTGCGTTATATTTATAAAGTACGTCTAGTTTACACGAACTTAGTTTTACAGGAAATACTTCGTTCAAATGGTGAAGTAGTAATCGTTTACTTCAGACAGATTATTATGGCTCTAGGTCAACGAAATAAGCGTCATCCATAATTTTATTCTCTTATTCCTAAACCCGATCAAATAAAAAATCTATCTCTGTTCTTCGGTAGTAAATTACTTGTTTTTGGTATAAATTTTCTTTTTATTATTGTTTAAGATATTGTGTAAGAAAACTACTAATTACCGCCGAAAGCGGCCACTTTTGGCGGAAATCAGTAGTTCTCTTAATTTATCACATGCAAAATAATCAAAAGTAATACCAAAAAACTACAAGTAACTTACTACCGAAGTACAGAATTAGATTTTTTTATTTGATAGGTTTTATAGGAGTAAGAAATAACATTATGGATGGCGCTAGGTTCGCTGATGTAAGCCTCTTAACCCAGAGCATTTAGTTTTATCTTTTAAATACACCCTGTATATATAATACCCACATTCCCTTGGATGGTGATTCAACTTGTCAAAATAAAAAAAATATATGGGAACTAGAAAAATCACCATTTTTAATACTAGCAATACCGACCGTCCCGGCAAGTTGTATTATAAATTGTTTTTTTTTTTTATTACCCTGCATGGTCCCATAGGAAACGTTGTTCACCTTGACGGGGTCAGTCACCCCTGTAAGGCAATGTCGCATGTAAATTTACACGGCGTATCGAACGAAACATTGAAAGATACCTGACTTTATCAGTCACAATTTAAGAAATTACATTTTAATTTTTTGTGTACCCTGCATTGGTCCCATAGGAAAGGTTGTTCATTTTGACGGGGTCAGTCATCCCTGCAAGGAAATTGGGGATGTAAATTTATACGGTATATCGATTTGATAACGAAACATTGAAAATTTAAGAAATAGGTAAAATAATATAGAAAACGTGTAATAATTTACCGCGGCGTTATAAGTCTAAATGCATAGTCGCGCGCTTAGAAAATATTTTAATGATCTGACGCAGTGCTACACTAGTTCCCATTATTAATAAGTTCGTGAAAACAAGGCATAAGTTTCGACCAAATAACAATAACTTAACAAAAAATACTTACTCCAAATGACTGAATACAAGTCGACCGCTAGCATATCTCTAAGTGCGTTTTAGAATGTAATTAAAGTGTCTTAGGCTAGAATTTTAACTTAGGCTGTTTCCCGACTCTTCCCATGCGTCTTTATGGCGTGAGCTAGCCATAATGCGAGGATGATTCCCGCCACCTGAAAGATAAGTAAATATGGAATTATACATTTTGAGTTTACCCATATAGGTATATATAGGGCGTAACAGAAAAGTGTAATAAAATGAAGAGCGCGTAGGATAGCCTACTCACAAGTGATCCTAAACAATGCTCGGCATTTTTTTTATGTTAGCAACAGGCTAGTGACTCGGGTCAAAATAATAGCATTCCAATTAGTCCGTCAGTTAGATAATCAAAAATATCGGACACGTATTGTTTCTTTTGTCAATTAAACTGTTCATGATAATGATAAAGCGCGTCAAAGTTTATGAGTGGAGGCTTGTGACTTCAGAGTTTGCTAAAAAGTGTTCTTTTTTTCTAAATTTTGAAGTAGGCATTTGTCTTCCATCTCAACTGATGGTAAGTGACGATGAAGACGAGGATCTTACATGCCTATTCAAGAGATACCCATTTATTCTACTTTTGAATGTCCCGGGACTGTACTTGTCTAGGAATATAAACGCAGGCAGTTTATTCCATACCTTAGCTACTAGAACCAAAAAGGAACTATCGAAGCGCTTAATTCGACTCTTTGATATTTCAACGACATAAGGGTGAAATTTCTGTCTGCGTCTCGTAGTCCGATGGAGAAATGGTGAGGGTTCAACTATCTCAAAGGCTAGCAAACTATGACGTCGCTCGGAATTACAAAAGCTCTAAATTTTTATCAATTTATATTTAATCGACAAAAAAAATACGTATCCAATATTTTTTATTATCTAACTGCCGGCCTAATTATGTTTTTTTTTAAGAAACTAGCCGATTGCCTAGTTTACTAGTACGTGAGGTTACCTTATATACAGGCTGATACTGAACTCTTGGCAATATTTTAATTTTGGAATCAGGATTGCTGGAAGGATATATTTTGACGTGACAGCGGCAGCGTTTTATAATCGATGAACGCCGGCTGCATGCATAAAAAAGTGTCACGTTCCGTGTGCAAGCGAGAGCGCGGAACAAGCGATAAAAAGGCACGATCGGCCTAAGCGTTCGGCTTGGGATAAAATAAAGTAAAAAATAAAATAGACTGATGTTGGACCCTACTTTTAAGTACTTGTACCAGTAGGCTTCGTTCTTCCATACCAATTCTTATAATTAATCTACCTATAGCAGAGTATTTAGAACATAAAACTAAAATAAAATTACAAACTAGAAAAATTTCAATGATTTGAAATAATTTGTGTGAGTATGTAAGTTGTGATGCATCCATCTCTCTTCCACCGTTATCATGTAAAATTATTGTCCATAAACCGACATTACAGACAACCAACCGTTTTTTAGGTGTAATCTTATACACGTGAAATTTTGATCGTTTCGGACCCTTAAAGGGGTGACTCAGACCATCAAAATGAACAACTTTTCGTTTGAGAACAATGCCGGGAACGCAGAAAAAAATTCGACATTCCCATACAAACTGGCCGGGTGGCGGGACTCTTTTGTATGGAAATGACGATTGTTTTTGAGTTCCCAGCATTGGTCCCATAGAAAAAGTTGTTCATATTGATGGCCTGAGTCACCCCTTTATGGGTCCAAAACGATCAAAATTTCACCATGTATACAGGCCGATTATGAACTCCTGGCAATATTTTAATTTTGGAATCAGGATCGCTAATAAAATATGTTTTTATTCTTCAATACGTATTTTGAAAATACAAACCACACTTTGGCCTTCACCTGATGTGATTTATTTTAGCGTACTTGTAATATGAATAAATTCTGCTAGTTAACACAAATTCCCTCAAAAATATACCTACGACCTTTCACAAGAACAATAAATAAAAACTCAGATTCGTGTTCCTGCGGCTAACGTAACGACTCACGCAATGGGATATTTGACGTCACCGTGGTTTGAGGAATATTGTATTTGACGCCATGTTTAATAAAAAAAATAATAAACCTTTAGATATACAGGGTGAAATTGAATTCATTAGCAAACGTTGAAGGAGTGACTCGGACCACGAATCTGAACAATTTTCATTATGGGACAGAACAATTTCACTAAGGAAGTTGTATATTCACTTAAAACAAATCATTAAATTAAAATATATTTTTTAACGCTTTTACAAAACTATTTTTTCGTTGTTTCCTAGATATTAATAACAGCAACAAATAGACGCTTCAAATTTTTACTGGATATTTAGTTATATTTATTTTAAAAACAAATAATTAAATGAAAATAAATGATTAAAGGGGCCCATATACAACAAACGTGATTTGTATACATAATGGTACAGAACCCTTCGTAGGCGTGTTCGACTCGCAATTGGCCGATTCTTAAATAGTAGTGTAACGTTGCAGCATGCCACCTGCATGCTGCATCTCGCACCAACCTCATTTCTTTCTCATCCTGTCCTTCTTTCATACCTCATTTTATTTCAAATTTTATTCCATTCCATTTTTTGATAGTTTTTTCTCTCCGTCATCGCTCATTCCCCCATTCTACGATCATCTTTCTGACTGTGCACTTCTCCTGCGGTCTCTGATTTGTTATACCTCACTTAAAATATAATATATTCATAGAAGTGACAAATAGTGAGTGTTGTGTGTCGAGTCTTCTGTTCTCCCTACTTCCTTAAATGTGGGAAATCGACTAGAGCGCCGGGACGTAGTATCTTTTCAATTTCTAGGCATTACGTGACTTAGGCAATACCATGCTATTCAAATCGCTCGTGGCCTCGTGACGGACTATCGCAAGCTATAAATCTGAAATCTTTACTTAGATCTGACCTAGCTTAGACCGGCGAACTGACCCGTATTAGCTTTATTGCTAACCATATTATGCCCTCTTGATAACGGGTGTAAGTGAAAGTTATTTTTTAATTTGAAGAAAAAAAGGAAATAACTGAGTTCTTTAGAAAACGCCAAAAGCAAGATCATCCTAATCCTAACTTCCTTACTAATATTATAAATGCGAAAGTGAGTTTGTTTGTTTGTTTGTTACGCTTTCACGCCGTAACTACTGAACCGATCATCATGAAATTTTGCATACAAGTTCTCTGGAGTGCAGAGAAGGACATAGGGTACCTTTTATCCCGGGAAAAAGTACTATTCCCGAGGGATCGACATTGACGCGGGCGGAGCCGTGGGCGAAAGCTAGTATTTTTATATTTTTGCTTTTTATACAAATATTAGTAAGGAAGTAAGGATAGTAAGGATAAGGATGATACAAAACATAAAAACATTATAAAACCTAAACTTAGCTCGCCGCGCCGTCAGCAGCGGGGCAAAGCTCAAGCTACCGGCGGATAAGGCTGCAGAAAAAGAAACCTCCTGACTATGCGTGACGTGTCCAGGAGTGCTACCTTCTGTATCTGTGTGCTGCCTTCATATTATATTTATTTTTATTAGCTAACAGAGATTGGCCACATTGACGCAGTGGAAGGAGCGGAAGAGCCAGTATTTTATTTTATAAAAATTAATCAGAAGAGTAAAGAAATTAATTTGGTTTGAGTGAGCATTGCGTGGCTCTGGGTGTTATTTTCACGCTCCCTCAATGGCTGTGTGACATGAAAACTGTTCGTGACGACTGAGTTACATCATTTACATGAAAATATTTAAATTTTACGAACAAAGAACTATAATTAATCTTTGAGTAGCTACTTTTAATACAATTTTCCCCTAACCTTGCCTACATTCCAACTACCTATATATATTTGAATATAATACAAGTGGATTATTTAAAAAATCAAAGACCTTACTGCCTTTTTCGTTGTTACGTCCGCCATATATATTTTTTGCTAACGTCACATAGCCTCACATTCCGGGAAAGAATACGAATCTAATGATACCACGCATTTCAAAATCGACAATGAAACAGGTGCACTTACATACATACATACATATCTATACATATAATAAAACAGTAAAATTATTTTGTCTGTACATTTCGAATTTTTGACTGAAATGGATAGAGGGACACTTAAAAAGAATAATAGAAAGCAAAAAAATTTTTTTGGAATTTCTTGTCTGTCTGTCTGTCTGTCTGTCTGTCTGTCTGTCTGTCTGTCTGTCTGTATGTATGATCACGATTATCTCCGAAAATACTCAACCGATTTACTTCAAACTTTCACCAATTGCTTTGTTTTAACTCAGTTTAACATTTAAAGTTTGTTTCATCAAAATCGGTTCATTAAAAAAAAGTTATCGTCATTTGAATGAACTCAAGGCATGAGTTTGCCTGCAAACATATAGCAAAAATAAAATAAAATAATAAGTGACATAAGAAAATTAAAATCCAAAGTCAATTCATCATCATTATACGACAGCATTATACCTATCCATATTATCCATAGTAATCCATGCTAAAAAAAAAGGAGAAGCTGACTGACTGACATATCAACGCAGGGCCTAAACTATAAGGGTTAGGAACTTAAAATTTTGCACAGGGATTCCTTTTATAACGTAGGGAAGCACTAAGAAAGGATTTTTGGAAATTCATCTCCTTAGGGGGAAAAACGGGTTGCAAAGTTAGTATGAAACTTTGTTGTTTTTGAAGTTATTCGAATGAAATTCAGCAAGAAGGTTCTTTACTGAAAGGTATGAAACACGAGTAAAATATTTTACTCAAAAATCATCCCTTAAGGGGATAAAATAGGAGTGCAAAGTAAGCATGAAACTTTGCCATTTTTGAAGTTAGTCGAATGAAATTCAGCATGAAGGTTCTTTACTAAAAGGCATGAAACACGAGTAAAATATTATTCTCAAAAATCATCCCTTAAGGGGATATAACGGGGATGCAAAGTTAGTATGAAACTTTCCGTTTTTGAAGTTATTCAATTGAAATTCAATATTAAGGTGTTTCATTGAAAGTCATGAACTAATGTATTCCGGGTTCAACTAATAATTCTACTGTTCCAGAGATCGACACTTATGCGGGCGGAGCTGCGGGCCAAAGGCAAACCTGACTTATATATCAACGCACAGCCGAAACTACTGTGCGCAGAAACTTGAAATTTGGCACAGGGATTCTTTTTATGATGTAAATGAGCACTAAGAAAGGATTTTTAGAAAATCAAAGGGGTTGAAGTTTTATGGAATTTTCTCATTTCTGGACTTAGAAGTTTGAAATTAGGTACGCAAGTTCTCAATTAAAATCAAAAAGATCTGTTTAGGTGAACCAGACAACATTCTCCCTTGAAGGGGTAAATAGGGGGTAAAGTTTGTATGGAATTTTTCCATTTCCAGACTTAGACTTAGAAAAAAAGTATATACGTTCTAGGTTACAATTAAAAAAGATCTGTGTAGGTAAAATGTACAAAATTTCCCCCTTAAGGGATAAAGGGGGGGAGGGGGGTATTGTATGGACATTTTCTCATTTCTGGACATAGAAGTATAAAAATAAGTATATATGTTTACGTTGAAATTAAAAAGATCTGTGTAGTTAAAATGGTCGAAATTTCCCCTTGAAGGGGTAGAATAGGTGGGGTAAAGTTTGTATGGATTTTTTTATTTACTTATAAATATGACAATAAGAAGTTCTCTATTACAATAAAAAAATATCTGTGTAGGTGAAATGGGCAAAATTAAGGGCTAAAGATCTATGCAGGTGAAATGTATTAAATTCCCCCTTACGGGAAAAAGCAAAGGGGCAGGGGTTTGTATGGAATTTTTATCATTTCTATTGTTCCCAAGGGAACGACATTAACGCGGGCGGAGCCGCGGGCAACAGCTAGTACATAATATACCTAAGCGCCAAAACATGGTTGTCATCCTCAACTACCTGTCCAGTGCCCAGCCTCCCGAGCTGCTATGCTTTTCCCCCATTCTTCAAAGTGAGCAGTATCCTAAATTCCCATTTCCTTCACAGATCCAACAAATTCCTATCCTTCCCCAGGTTAAAAAATGCTTAAATGGGCAGCAGCATCGAAAGCAAAAGAAGCCAAAGAAACTGCGCTCTGCTGCGCCATACCTGCAGCCACCGGGTAGGCAGTGAAAGATGACACCCCTGACCATCCTCATCATCATGATGATGATGGTGACCTTCCTATATTTCATCCTAATTAAAATACTAATTCAATAATATATACAAAAAGTGTGTTTTCACTCCAATTGTTGACGTCAGAAGAAGATCACGCAAGCGATGACATTCAAGCCAGCGCTGTGAATGGTTGACAAGACTTTGTCTTCATAGCTCTCCTTGTAGGAGGTACAACTGAAAGAAGCTAATCGGACTGCGTGTTCTCTTCAGTTTGATATTATTGAATATCGTGTGTATATGTAGGCTGATGTCAGATTTTCCAAACTGGCATTTGCCAATAAGAAACAAACTAACCTCTAAGAAGCAGAAGAGGATCCCGCAGACAATGACACTCAAGCCAGCGCTGTGTATAGTCGACAAGACTTTGTCTTCACACCCGTCCTTGTAGTACGAGCGGAGAGTCAGACAGTCAGAGCGCTTGATCTCATCAGCTCGGTCGGTTCCGTCGTTAGGGCAGCAGCTGAAGGAGGGGTTGATACGAGGCTCAGAGGCAGCATAGTTGTCGGGGCCAGTGACTCCACAGCACTCCAACTGGAATTAGAAGTCACATTACATAATTTTTTAAGAGTTGATATAGATGCAATGTCCGGGTTTTACGGTGATCCAACCTCAACCCTCAAAAAATCATCATCTGATGATGATGATGATTTTTTGAGACAAAGGCAAAGGCCTCTAAGATACTTTGTTCCATGTGAGAATTTTACCATACTCACCAAGTTTGGGGTAGGCGGGTTGGCGAGAACAGTTTCTTTGGCTTCATGTGCTTCTGATGCT
The DNA here is from genome assembly GCA_947532085.1 of Elegia similella. Classification (NCBI taxonomy): domain Eukaryota; kingdom Metazoa; phylum Arthropoda; class Insecta; order Lepidoptera; family Pyralidae; genus Elegia; species Elegia similella. Next base: position 26,457,249 of record OX383932.1, on the reverse strand, counting down.
GCCCATCGAAAGCATTAAAAGCTGAGGAAGGACAGGCATTTGTTGGCTTTGGAAAGGAAATGAAGGTATTGGGATACTACTCACTGGGATGAATTTGGGAAAAGCGAGTAGCAGCTCGAGAGACCGGGCGTGCGTACCCGATGCCATACCTTTAACCACCGGACAGACAGTTGAGGATGACCTCAAAAAATGGTAATTTTCTTTATTGAAAGAAGGTTTTCTGTTTTGTGAGGCTACGCAGCCAATGTTTATCTTAATTCCTAAAGCAATTAAGTGCCTTATCAAGGGGCTTTTGGTGTCTCCGATCTTATAGACAAGAAACATCTTTTTTTCTTCTTTTTTTTTTTTAAATCCAAAAGCTCGGCGCTTTCAATAGTTAATAATTAGACGACTACTGTGGCTTAATGGTGTACCGTAAGTGTATTTGAATCGCAGCGTCTTGGGTTTGATTGCCGGCCAGTTCATGTCATGACAGAGTGTAACCTGTGTCGTAGGAACTCGCTCAACGATACTATATTTTATAATACATACTCATGTATTATAAAATATAGTATCTTTGAACGAGTTCCTACGACACAGGTTCATAACGAACTGTGGAGCTAGCTCAATTGTAGGTAGAATTCTCCTCCCTGGTGGACTTGTCTTTGCTGAAGGAGACTCGAAGTTAGCCTTTATGATGCCTCATCATCATCATTGCGTGTAGGTGTCACGGTCAATCGAACATGCACACCCTGGTGTCAGTTCTTCGGAACCGCCTTTCGGCCTCTGACGTGGTTCCTTTAACGACTACTAGATTGCAGCCGGGACCAACGGCTTAACGTGCCTTCTGAAGCACGGAATTATCTTTATTATCAGACAATCAGGTGATTCAAGCCTGCAATGTCCTAACCAAATTGGAAACAACTAAACAAAATTCTTCCCGTGGGAATCGAACCACGACCCGGGCTTACAGGCAAACGCCTTAACCACTGGAGGCAGCTATAATGCCTTCAATGTATAGATTAAGTTTCTACACAAATATTTTTTATATATCCAGTTTTTTTGTTTGTTTGTTACGTTTTCACGTTGTAGAGCTACTGAACCGATCATCATGAAATTTTGCATACACGTTATCTGGGGTACGGAGAAGGACATAGGGTACATTTTATCCTGTTCCCGAGGGATCGAGCCGCGGGCGAAAGCTAGTATTTATATAAGTCCTCAAAACACTTACGCTGTTCTGAATGCGGTCCCAGAAGTCCCTGTATGTAGAATCTTCCTCCCTGGTCGATTTGTTCTTGATGAAGGAGGCCCGTAGCTGGGTCTTCATGGTGCCTTCAATTTGAGGACGTAATGCAGCAGCAGCGATGCCAACAGACAACTCCAACAGGATGATCACGATGAGGCAGCCGGCGAACTGTTGAAAGGAAATTCAATTAATAAAAATCGGCCAAGTGCAAGTTGGACTCGCGCTCGAAAGGTTCCGTACCATTATCTACATAATAAGTTTAAAATTATTAAAATTATTTTTATTATATGATAAAACTAATTTGTGCTTTTCGCAATTTTTCCTTTATCTGTGCTATAAGACATTGCTTCGTATTAAATTTCAAGATTATGAGTTCCCTGTAGGTTTTGATTTCCTTGCAAATGTCGTAAATTTGCGGCATAAACGGCTGTATCTTTTGATTGCGTTGGCTTAAAAATTAGATTTTTTTCACAGCTCCAAGGGACAGTAGACCTGAGTATTTCGCTTCCCTAGTAATAGAGAGGCACAATTCAAAAAACATTATTTTTGGGAATAGCGCGATAAAGATTTAGTTAATCTGATTTTCTTCTAAAATTCTCTTTAACTTAGTAATTTTATAGGCTAGAGTTTTGAAATTTTGTACACATTATCTCAGGTACGAATAGTACAAAATAGTTTATAATTTTTTAAAATATAATTAAGTTTAAGCATTAAATAACAAGTTCAAATTAAGCTTTTTAAGTAAGGCCTTTATTATACAAAAAATATATATTTATGTTCAGGCAGTTTTCGAATTAGGCCCTTTATGATAATAAATGCATACATTTTAAGGTACTATTTCAAAATAGGACCTTACTGCTCGTAGACCCTAACGCGAATCAAGTTAAAGTGCCATAAAATCTCAGAATAAAATAATGAAATAAATATAAATCTTATTAAAATAAAAATTAAATAAATTTAAGACATCACTAAGGTGGACATAATGTAGTTAGGAACTTCTTAGATTTTACAATCTGAAAATAACTATATAGTAAAATCAATGATTACGAAACATAAACTTTTCAAACAATAACTTCTCTAACTGAACACTTTCTTTATGTACCTAATTAGACTTTAAAATTTAAAAATTTGAGACTTCCATCTTTTTCATTTATTGATTCATCTCAATGTAGAACAAAATTGATTTTCTTCTTTATATAATACTAATGTATATAATATTTTTCATTAATTAAATTATTGTTTGGTTTCTACTAATACAAAACTTTACGAATCTTCAACAATTAAAAATCACGGTAATACTTTTAAGTATACACAAAAAAAATAGGCTTCATACGAAATTGACAAAAGTTACAATAACATAGTTTCAAAATAAGTGGCATAGAATGGGTCAATTCATCATTACAGCCATAAGAAGTCCACAACTGGACATAGGCCTCTCCCAAGGATTATTGGTTCCATGGGTGGATATTGCCATACTCACCACACTTGGCAAGCGGGTTGGCGAGCGCAGTATCTTTTGGCTTACTGTGCTTCCGAAACTGCTGCCCATCTAAGCAATTTCAAGCTGGGGAGGATAGGGATTTGTTGGATTTAGGGAAGGTATTGGGATACTACTCGCTCGAATGATTGGGAAAAAGTAATTAGCAGCTCGGGAAGCGTACCTACCCGATGCCATACCTGCAACTACCGGACGAGCAGTTAAGGGTGACACCCCCGCCCAGATGTCAGTTAATCTTTTGGAAATTAGTTCTTGCAAATTCTTCTGTTTACATAAACTCAATTCGAATGGTGTTGTATAAGCCTCTGGGTTCAGATTAAAGTTGCTTCTAACATCTTTTTGCTTTATTTCTTAATTTTTTTTCGTATTCATTTCTGTACGATGATTTATGAAGTACAATGTTTTACAAGAATATGCGTTTTCTTTAACTTCGCAACTACGGGACGAGGAACTGCTGCAAGTGCTGCAAGAAGAACTACTGCTGCTGTTAGTCGTGGACGAGGAACTGGGACTACTGAAAGAATACCTTGATCGTATAGATGCAGTTGCATTAGTTAAGGTGGTGTCAGTTACGGGAATATTGAGTGTAGTCTCACAGGACATTTCAATATTTCTAGTTATTGTGTTGTCATTTTTTGACTGATTACACGAAGGAATATTCTCCTTTTCAATAATATCTTCAGTTAACATCTAAAAATATAAACAACCTGTTCAGAAAATTACGCAAGTGAGAGTTCTACATAGTTAAAAATTATTGAATATATTGGGAAAACTAAACATTGGTTAACTACCAATGTTTAGTTGGTAGACTCTGTTATCTAATTAAGTTTAAACTGACTATCTTGTGTGAAAATACAGAAAAACAAATAATATGTAGGTATTAATAATTTTATTAAAATCCAACCATATTTTGTATGCCAGTTCTGTGATTGGTTTATTGGGTAGAACCGATGAATTTAGCAGGAGGTCTTTTAGATTTTATTTCTAAAGAAGATGAATAAATATAGCATAAATTACTTAACTACCTAGTTGTTTATTATTGACACATAATTAACAAAGTGAAAGTTACTTACGGACTGCAAATACCCTTATACTTTATAATGTTATTTTTCTATCAGTTAAACACCCGATACAATCGGTTCAAAGTTTAAAAAAGTTATATATTTTTGTTAGTACTTAGTACAAGTACATGAGGCTGGCATAGTCACACCGAGTGTACTAAAGCCTCGAAAACCCTCCTTGCATTACGCGTTTAGAATAAAAAAACTGTTACAAACAGATACTTAAATTTTAATTATTCGTGTAGATTTTATGTTAATGGGTTCGAACAATACTGACAATATTTATTATATCATTGCTTACTAAATTCAATAAAAATAATTAGTTTTATGAATGTTACTTATTGCAAAGTGAAATGAAAATATTTCAATAGAAACTAGAAATTATGTTGAAAAATTACTTGTAAGTAAAGACACATCTATTAATTTATAAAAAAAAAAAATATAATAAAAAGACTTAAATATAAATCTACCCCCTGGCCAATTACTACAACTTAATGGTATATGGCATCATTTAGATATATCTACTGAAAATATTTCAATATGTTTGTATAATAAGGGATTAATTTAAAATAACACCACTTAATAGAAAACATTTTCGTAATACACGGGTCTAAATCTTATTGAGCCTTTTTAATACAAACAGTATTTGCAGTACTTGCCAGAAAATTAATGATATACGGGCCTAAGTCGAATTCGGCTTCCACGCAAAAGGTCCTGCTTCTACAAATACCGGCGTCTTACTAAATGGGCCTTTGTCACGGGAAGACGTGAGAGAGGAAAGAGTCGGTGTAAAAAAGACACAAATATAGCGCTCGTTAGATTTGAGCCTTTATCCTATTTTTTTCAAAGCGAGGGCCTAGAACTGTTTGTTTTGTGCCGATTTATTACAAAAAATCGAAAACACAAAATTTTGAATTGTGCCCCTCTATTACTAAGGAAGCGATTTGATATGAATTTTAGCTTGATACCTCCACGCGTCTCTGAGAAAAAGGGTCTTGACAGACAGAGAGGTAGACAGACGGACAACAAAGTGATCCTATAAGGGTTCCGATTTTTCCTTTTTGGGTACGGAACCCTAATAATTAATATTTATATTGAAGTAATCGTGAACAGAATGAGAAGATAGATGCCTCATTAGTACATCAGGCGTAAGCACTATTAGCACTTACGCGTGTGCAATGTAGACTGTACATAGACTCGGTCCCCAGGAGATGGGTGACCACTCGCAGTAGTATAGAAATATCTAGACCTATTCCGTGTTTTTCAAATTAATTTTTGATTGGTGACATCATTAGAAGGCAGTGAAGCAATAGTCCGTCCGTTCAACTGGTTTGCGTGCTTTGACAAGGCGACGCCGGCAGCCGACAAAACAGAGACAGAGACTCGGCATGCGCTGTACGTACAGATTCAGTACACGTTGATGTGTTCCCCGGAACGGCTGTTTAATTTTATTACGTACATAATAAAGTACACGAATAAAAATGTTCTTTCGTCCGTGGGAAGATAAAGGCGGTTATTAGCAATTAGTTTAATTTTTCATGTTATGTACTAATTTTTTTTAAGCTATTGCATAGCTTCTACCGCGGGCCTTGAGCGTGGAGACCGAATCCAGAAATTCCGCAACGAAAAAACCTAACAACCTCCACTCCGACCGGCACAGCGGTGATACTTTGACTTGGGTGTCGCGACAGGCTCGACCGAGTTACTGTCAGAGTGTTACAGTAACGGAGTTACTGTTACAATGACTTAACTTAGTACAGTAAGTTAACTTAAGTTAAGTTACTAAGTTACAGTAAGTTACTGTTACAGTAAGTTACAGTAACGGAGTTACCGCATAAATAAAATAAATAAATAATTATAATTGCATAAGTTGATAAAAAATGCTATGCAATAGCTTTACCGCGGCAGTCCCCGAGTGTCACACGTCTTTTTTTAATTATTATTTTAATGTACTTTTCAAAATCTTATGTGGGTGTACTGCAAACCATTTGCCCGGACAGTCTATATGTCAGTAACATTTAAACAGCTTGAAAAATCTCGACCTTGTTGGCCGCTTACAACACGGAATACAAAACAACTATGAGCAAAACATCGTACTATCATTAATTTTATTTGGGTCATGCTTGAAATATAGATGGTCGTCACGAAACGTTAAATACATTAAATTTATCATTATTGTCGCCGTGGTGACCCCGACAGAGCCCAGTGGGCCTACTCGACTCGCTGACTCTTGACAACTATAGTAGGTACACAAATTTTTGATCGTGACTTCAAAATACATTGCGGCTTTTTTTATGACATAGAACGTCAAACGAGCAAGCGGATCACCTGTAAGTGATCACCACTGCCCATGGACAACTGCAACCTACAACACCCGGGGTGTTACAAGAGCGTTGCCGGACTTTCATAAACTCGTTTTTAGGGTTCCGTACCCAAAGGGTAAAAACGGGACCCTATTAATAACCTTCCTGGGGTGAGAAGCAGAGGTATGGTCTCGGTGGGAACCCTGATAGTAGTGAGTCGGGGTTGCCTATCAAGTGCCGAGCATCCGGCTGCTGTGTCATTGGCGGGACACCTAATGGCCGGCCAAGGATGAAGGGCAAAGGGCGAATGTTCTGCGCCCAAAAATAGAACTCTTCACTAGGGAGGATACCCGAACTAAACCGAGTGCGTCTGCGTACTCAGAGGTGCAGCCCCACCAGCAGGCTAGGACACAGCGGGTTAATCACCTAATTGTCTGAATATAAATAAATATATACGGACAAATCACACAGATTGAGCTAGCCCCAAAGTAAGTTCGAGACTTGTGATATGGGATACTAACTCAACGATACTATATTTTATAACAAATACATATATAGATAAACATCCAAGACCCAGGCCAATCTGAAAAAGATCATTTTCCATCTTGATCTGGCCGGGGATCGAACCCGGTCACTCCGTGTCGCAGGCTGGCGTGTTGACCGCTGCGCCACGGAGCTAGTCAAGTTAAGCTAGTCTGAATAATCCCGATTCAAGAGACTAAAACAGAAAACAACCGGACCGATCTTTTAACAACGACATTTGGCATGAAAACTCGGACTCGATTATGTTTTTGAACCTGGCCCGAAGTAAAGCGCGTAGCCAAAGATAGATCGCAATGGCGACATACTGTGAAAGCCCTCTGCCCCACCTGGGCCATAGGACCTTAAGTCATTAATAACCTTCCGCTGTTTGTCTGTCTGTCCTTCTCTCACCAGGCTGTTTAAAGGTTCATATGTCATATCGATTCGGGAATACCGCCGCAGGATGTCCATTCCACAGTTCGGTCGTACGTGGCAAGTTTCTATTTAAAAGTACGGTGGTTGACTGCCACTTATCTAGGTGGTAGGGATGAAATTTTAATTTATGTCGGGTGGTACTATAATGAAATTTTGCGGCAGATATCAGGTCGAACAATTCCTCGGAGTCCCCATGATACATGCGATAAAAAATGCACACAGTAAAGATGCGACATCCCTACGCAGAGCCAGCGTTGATAAGGTTCAAAATCCCATACAAAAAAATAATTGGACGAGCTACAGAATGAAAATAATGTAAATTTTGATTTTATGCAATTCGTCCCAAATGTGCCGTAGGCATGTGGGACGAGTTGTGGAATTACTCCAGATTTGTACTTTTAAAATATGTACATACACGTAATTCTAATTTGGTAATTAATAACAAATGCCTAATTCAATATTTAGTAAAAAAAAAAAAAAAACACTCTTTTTTCATGATATAAGCAAGCGGGTTATCTGATGGTAAATGATCACTGCTGCCCATGGACAACTGCAACACCAGAGATGTCATTAGAGTAAAAGCGGCGAGTATATTAATAAACAATATGAGAATTTCTAAATGGAGATACCGCTTGGTAGCATTCGCGTGTGTAAGTGACCAACACAGGTGTCAGATTATATTTAGGCTGCCTAAAAGCATGTGACAAACCGTGACGGCTGCCATCAATGAAGACAGTAGGGACCTTCCGAACCACGGAGGAGCTCGAGATATTTTATGCAAATTGCGGTCATCTATCTCAATGGGGACAGCTTCCAGGGTTATACAACATACTCGTACGTAAGCGGTAATTAATTTTTATGAGCTTTGAAGTTCGGGCGTTAAGGATAAATTGTGGATTACTACTAGCAATAGTTTTATTATTTTACAACGACTTGTGTATTCAATAAGATAACGGGCGAGAATGACGTTCACGCTCCCAAACACGCGACATTATATCCGATCCAAGAAGGGACGTGGCCGTCTATTGCTCAACTTTTGGGCGAGCTAATTAGTACCCGCCCCCTGGCCAAGCATGGCTCACAAATCTCTAAGTGCATTACAATGTTATGATTTTAATAACTATTACCGAAGTAATCTATACATATAATGAAACAGTAAAAATATTTTGTCTGTACAATTAGAGTTTTTGAGTGAAATGCATAGAGGGACACTTAAAAAGATTATTAGAAAGCAAACAAATTTTTTTCGAATTTCTTGACTGTTTGTCTGTCTGTCTGTCTGTATGTATGATCACGATTATCTCCGAAAATACTGAACCGATTTACTTCAAACTTTCACCAATTGCTTTGTTTTAACTCAGCAAAACATTTAAAGTTTGTTTCATCAAAATTGGTTCATTAAAAAAAAGTTATCGCCATTTGAATGAACTCAAAGCATGAGTTTGCCTGCAAACATATGGCAAAAATAAAATAAAATCATAAGTGACTTATTGAAATTAAAATATATTAAAATGATATGAAAATTAAAATCCAAAGTCAATTCATCATCATTATACGAAAGCATTATACCTATCCATCTATCCATAGTAATCCATACTAATAAAAAAGGAGAAGCTGACTGACTGACTGACATTTCAACGCAGGGCCTAAACTATAAGGGTTAGGAACTTGAAATTTTGCACAGGGGTTCCTTTTATAACGTAGGGGAGCACTAAGAAAGGATTTTTGGAAATTCATCTCCTAAGGGGGTAAAACGGGTTGCAAAGTTAGTATAAAACTTTGTCGTTTTTGAAGTTATTCGAATGAAATTCAGCATGAAGGTTCTTTACTGAAAGGTATGAAACACGAGTAAAATATTTTACTCAAAAATCATCCCTTTAGGGAGTATAACGGGGATGCAAAGTTAGTATGAAACTTTCCGTTTTTGAAGTTATTTAATTGAAATTCAATATTAAGGTGTTTCATTGAAAGTCATGAACTAATGTATTCCGGGTAATTCTACTGTTCCTGAGAAATCGACACTTACGCGGGCGGAGCCGCAGGCCAAAGGTAAACCTTACTTATTTAAATACGCACAGCCGAAACTACTGTGCCCAGAAACTTTGGCACAGGGTTTCTTTTTATGATGTAAATGAGCACTAAGAAAGAATTTATATGGAAAAGTTTGTATGGACATTTTCTCATTTCTGGACGTTCTGGATTACAAATAAAAAGATGTATGTAGGTAAAACCGACGAAATTTTCGCCTGAAGGGATAATATAGGGGAGTAAAGTTAGTATGGATTTTTTTTTCATTTCTAGACTTAGAAGTATGAAAACAAGTAGGTATATACGTTCTAGATTACAATTAAAAAAGATCTGTGTAGGTGAAATGTACGAAATTCCCCCCTTAAGGGATAAAGGGGAGGGGGGTTGTATGGAAATTTTCTCATTTCTGGACATAGAAGTATAAAAATAAGTATATATGTTTACAATTATTATATTACAATTAAAAAGATATATATATATATTACAATTAAAAAGACCTGTGTAGTTAAAATGGACGAAATTTCCCCTTAAAGGGTAAAATAGGCGGGGTAAACTTTTTATGGATTTTTTTATTTACTTAGAAATATATTATTTAAGAAGTTTTCCATTACAATAAAAAAATATCTGTGTAGGTGAAATGGGCAAAATCCCCTCCTTAAGGGCTAAAGATCTATGCAGGTGAAATGTATTAAATTCCCCCTTAAGGGGAAAAAGCAGAGGGGGGGGGGGGGGTTTGTATGGAATTTTTATCATTTCTACTGTTCCCAAGGGAACGACATTAACGCGGGCAACAGCTAGTCATTACTAATGAAATAACACTTGTAACATAATAATGGTCTAGATCCACAGGATCATTGCGCTCCATACCGCTAAATAGTTCAAACTACTGACACAGCTCGTTCCAGTTTAAATTTACGAATGATTTCAATTACAATAATAACAAGTAACAACACATCGTGCTGAAAATGAGACATGCACGAAATGACGATGATGTCATAGCTCGGGCAGTATTTACAATTGACCGACCTATTTTTGTAATCTGGGACATTCCTGGCCTGATATTGCCGTTGTTTATAGCGCACAACACTTCTATTGTGTATTATGAGACTAATACTTCAACTGTTAATTAGGCTAGTTTCCTGGGGCTAAGCATCATCATCAGCTTTCTATGACCCAGTGCTGATTATAAGCCTCCTTTTGTCTACGCGATGCTTCTCTATCTCCAGCCATGGCAATTCTTTCCACTAATTCACCTTGCCTTATGTCGTCAAGCCACCTAGCTTCGGGACGTCCAACACTACGATTCCGATTTCTGTGAAAGCCTTACTCCACCTACCATCGTTCCTTCTAGCCAAGTCCTTTTTTTGTTTTTTTTTTTACATGTGTAAAATGCTTTATGCATACTGATCTGTACGGGGATACAGAGCAGTTATGCAGGACTCACACCCGCTAAAAACCACATGATTGCTGTCTTCACGCCATATACCCAGTTCCATTTTAGAATTGCAACCTTAGAGAGCACGTCGTGAACTTAAGTTCGACATCGGATCTCAGTGTTGCGAGCTCGTTCTTGCAATTTGATGCCGAGCGTATCATAACTCACTCCATCTCTCTCTGCGTAGCCGCAATCTTCCTTTTGTAAGAGTCTATGTGTCGGCACCATAGGTTATTGTTGGCAGAACACATTGTTTGAAGAGGCATGACTTTAGGCATTATAGTGTTTCCCTGTTTTGAAAGACATCCATCAGCACTCCGAATACCACCCAACCCAACTGTATCCGCCGGTCAAAATAACAATATTTAAATTAGTCTACAAGTTAGATAATCAAAAATATTGGACACATAACCACAAGACAAAGGTATTTTTTTTGTCAATTAACAATTAAAATAATAAAGAAAAAAAAATGTTAAGGTGGTTTGGACATGTAGAAAGGATGGATGAAAGAAGACTTACAAAGAAGTTTTATACTTCAGATGTGACTGGAAGAGTTGGTCAGGGCCGGCCTCGACGCACATACCGTGACCAGATTACGGACGTTCTGGCCAAAGGGCAAGTTAGGAGTACCCGAAACCGACGAGCATGCATGAAGAGAGTGATGGATGTAGACGAAGCGAGAGAGGTTTGTAAAGATCGTAGCAAGTGGAGGTCCCTGGTCTCTGCCTACCCCCATGGGAAACAGGCGTGATAGTATGTATGTATGTAAGAAAAAAAAATGGCAGTTCATGACATTACACGGAATTTAAACGGGCTAATATCTATGTTTATAGCGACGTCATTATAGAGACGTCTTCGACACGCGACCTGAAGATGGCCTACTGCTAATACTAAAAATATCGGCATTTTCCGGCTACTACGTGAGTCGAACAGTTGAGTTTGATAAAATAATATGTCTGTTATGTTTTGATAATATTATGTTAGGTATCAATAAGTATGAAATCTCAAATCTCATGTCTGTGTGGTGTTACTCCTCAGACCATGGCATACCTGTTGTCTTGTCCTGCGTGTCCTACCACCTGCACACGCGAGGAGCTATACCCCCACTTATAACATTAGTGCCAGAGTTCTGGTCAACACTTATATAATTCGCCAGAGTCGACACGATAACAAGAAGTATGAACTCACAATATAAAGCAGCTTGGGACTCTCCTTCCACGCGCCGAAGCAGCCAAACGCAGCTACGATGATGATTAGGACCCCGATAGCTATGAGAACAGCGTCGGTCTCGTGGCCGGTAGGCTCCATGCTCGTGAAACCCTTCAGCATGCCCATATCCACGCATGCTGTCGCTATTATCACAATGCCGAAGATCTGAAACAGAAGAGAAAGGAGCTTAAAACCATTGAAAGCGAAAAACACATACCTACATATAATCACATCTGTATTCCTTACGGGCTATACAGAGCCTAAAGTCATAAAACCGAAAGGCCACGTTTAGCGTGTTGATGTGCGTAAAGGTGGCGGAATCAAAATAGTGATGAGTTGCGAGCCGCATCGTCCATTGTCATGATTCTTTACACTTTCGCCCATTTCCTTAACCGGCTTCTACGGTCTACGCGGGAAGAGAAGCAGATGGCACATTCTACGTTTTTTCTTTTCTCCTAGACCAGCATGGAAGGACAAAGCTAAAAATTTGTTCAATAATCACTGTTGTATACATTAGAATTATACGGAAATCTTGACTCATTAATTGCATCCTGGGGTTCAGTTCCATCAGAGCACTGACAGAGTCAAGGCTCATAAGACTTAAAGGCACAATTAACGTGTTTTTTGCTTGTAAGTAAAAATAAAATCAAAATAGTATTGGGTAGCTATCCGCATCTCCTATTGATATGATTGCTCAGATTGTCGCGTATTCCTTAGATCGGCTTGTTCAATGGCTAAAATAGAAGCAACTGTTTTTTACATATCTTATAACATAAACAAACACAATACACACACATAAACATACACACAGAGACTCTCATACACACAAATACTCTCACACAAATAAACAACACTCGAAATCACTTAGGTCCCATTATTCCTATTGCTAAGTAACTTTTTTCCTGAAGTCACCTTGTATTACTTTTGACAGCTCCGTGGCGCAGTGGTTAACACGCCAGCCTGTGACACGGAGTGCCCGGGTTCGATCCCTGGCCAGGTCAAGATGGAAAATGATCTTTTTCAGATTGGCCTGGGTCTTGGATGTTTATCTATATATGTATTTGTTATAAAATATAGTATCGTTGAGTTAGTATCCCATAACACAAGTCTCGAACTTACCTTGGGGCTAGCTCAATCTGTGTGATTTGTCCGTATATATTTTATATATTATTATTACTTACATTTGTTCTCTCTTTGTTCGTAAATATACTTAGTCATCTAAAATGACGGCATAATGCAATGTTTTTATACCCTTCGCAGAATGTAGTTATTGTTTTAAACTATTCCTAACAAAAACAACGCATTAGGTATAGAAGTAAAACATTGTAATTTACCTGTTTCAACTATCCCAGTTTTTAGTATTGATATAAATCTGGAATACTTTAAGGAAAATAAAGGGCACGACCTCAACGCTGAGATCTGGGGCATAAGATTGGTACTTTGTAGTTCGTTACTATTGGGCGCCATATATCTACTTAATGTATTTCAATTTCTTCAAGGCTTCCTCAGCTAGACTCAAAAACCGTCATTCAAATAAAAAAATAATGTCACGTGTCTCTTTTTGCCGTCGTTTATAATATTTGCCTTTAGACTTTGAGCTTTTTTATGAGGCCCATAGTAAGGGACCACGTTTCGGACCCATAAGTCATCAGCATCACTGGTAACACACATTGATTAAAGACTTTTGTCTTAAGGCACTGAGGTATTCTGGATGATAAGACACTGCACAGCCGAGTCGGATTCGTCGAAAGACCTCGTCCTCGAAGCTGGAACTTCCAGATAAACATATTGGTCTACAGCTTCAATGATGGAGTTCCCAAGAGAACCGGTGAAGGCACAACATGGACATTCGACATTATTGTCACCTTGTGGTGGTTGCCGATAATTCTGAGGGGAAGAAATTTGAGGAATGAGTTCACTGGAAGTACCCTGTAGGTTTTGATTCCCTTGCGACTGTTGAAAAAAGACGAAAATTTGCGGCATATAGTCATATAGATTTTTCACAGCTCCAAACTTTGTGGCATATTGCCGAAGAGTGCCCACTTCATCGTTTCCCCGGAGGCCTGAGCAAATTTCATTCCTTAACTCCGAGAGCTGAGGAATTGCTTCAAAATTTAAAATTAAATATATAGGATTCTTGCAGTAATTTGCCATACGAAATGATGACAGCTCCAAGAGACAGTAGGGTCTTGACAGACAGAAAGAAGGACAACCAAGTGATCCTATAAGGGTTCCGTTTTTTTTCCTTTTGAGGTACGGAACCCTAAAAAGTAGGTAGGTATAAATTGTTATGCTGTCATTATAACCGACCCCAGGCTCGGTGGTTGGTCAGCAGTGATGATGTAAACTATTTCAACATTTACTCTAATTAAACTATCAAATAAGATATGTTGAAAAACTTCCACGCGGATAGGGTTCTTACTACTTAATTTGTCAGAAAAACATCGTGAAAAAACCCATAAAAAGACTTTTCTACTTAGTTTCTTAATAGTGATAAGGATCTGATACATTTCGTCAGTTTTTTTGAAGTTTGGAATAAGCGAGCACGTCAAAATTAACAAACTTTTCCTATGGAACCTATGCTATGAATTAAAACAATCGACATCCTAATACAAACGTGTTCGGCCTGTCTATTTGTACGAAAATGGTAGGTCCGCCTGTATACAGCGTGATTTTGAACCCCCTAGCTATATTGAAATCTGGGAATCAGAGTCCCTAATGGAATACAGAATTGTAAGAAAAAAAGGTAAAAAACGACCTAGCCGTAGCCAGGGTGGGCTGCTTATTCAATACAAATAAAGGGCATGACCTCAAAGCCTGATCGCGGGCGTAACATTAATACTTTGTAGTTCGTAACTATCCACCATTTATAGTCCCGCTGCCTACACCAATTTACTAATCTATAATTTACGAAATCAAATACGAGGTCTGCTGTTACTTACGTAGAATAGAATATTTTTATCTGCGCTGTGTTTGATAAGGGTATACAAAAGTTGTTAATAATTTAGTTACAGCTTTCACCTACTCAGCCAAATCCAATAACGATGGACATGGCGGTAAGTTTAAATTGTTATTAGCTTTAGTAAGTTAGCTTATTTATAAATGATTTACTGAGTTTGCAATTACACTAACATGTCGAAGATATTCAGCAATATGTCTCTTTATATTATAATTACGTCACAGTTAGGTTTCGTCAGAATCTGAATTATTAAAATTATCACCGCCACATTTACTATTCTATAAAGTGTCTTAAGTTCTGATAATGGGAGGGAGGGCTTACTTCGTTAAAATATTTCTATATACTCGTATACACATTTTCTTTTTGATATCATTTGCAGTTCAAAAGACGATTCGAGAAATACAGCGTGTAACATAAGGAACGAAGTTCCCGTGAAGGGGTGACTCAGCCCGTTACTATGAACAACTTTTCCTATGGAACCAATATGCTAGGAACTCAATTTTTTTGACATGTTCATACTAATTGCCGAGTTAGCCGAATACTTTTGTATGAAAATGTCATTTTTTAGTTCCCAGCATTGGTCTCATAGGAAAAGTTATTCATTTTGACGGGCTGAGTCACCCCTTCACGGGAACCTTCGTTGGTTATGTTGCACGCTGTAGGTAGAGGACCTAGTCAGGTAAGGCGGTACCTGACTGTACGTGCTTATAGCAGGCCTTACGTTGGTCTAATGTTTGTATGAGGTTAGCTGTCTCTACGTCACTATTAAACTTTTTTGCCTATAACAATAGCAGCCACCTCTCACTGATTCATATTCTTCTTTT
Organism: Elegia similella; assembly: GCA_947532085.1. NCBI lineage: Eukaryota > Metazoa > Arthropoda > Insecta > Lepidoptera > Pyralidae > Elegia > Elegia similella. The sequence goes on along the minus strand of OX383932.1, from coordinate 26,441,747 downwards.
TGATGATAGCTCAACGTGGTTTTTGGCCTCCGACCTTCCACTCTATCAACCAGATCATCCACGTAAGAAATAAATACGTAAGACTGAGTCAGTGCCATTTAATTTACCAGCTTTTACTTTACTATAATTACATGGTAATTTTTCATAAGATATACAATTACGAAATCCGCTTTTTTTTACTTAAAAATAAGGATTTCGGATCACATATCGATAAAATTAGCATTGAATAGAATGTTGTGTTAGAAAATAGCTTGACCTCAGATCGATGCGGGTTTTGGTGAGTTAAAGGACGTAAGATCCCACGTTTCTTGTAGGTGCGACGAGTGAAGCATATTAATGATTTTAGACAAAAGACAATGGAAAAAATCAAACACCGTTTTGGTGTGGATTGCTAGAAAACGCCTACGTGATATTCTTCTAGATGTAGAAACAAAAATCCATTTGCGTCTCAGCTCTTCGTGCATTCGTCATTCGGACCTAGATTAGTATCCCCAGTAGACGCCGCTAGTGGCATTTTTGTTTAGAGAAGGAGGTTAGGTTATTAAAATTGAAAACGTGATAAAAAAGAACTCAGCCACAATTAGGATTTGAACCACGTCCCTTAGGTTTATGCCCTAAGTGAGACCAACTACACTACGTGACTTCGAATCACCGCGTCGAATTCTCTCATCACAAATTACCCGGTAGGGTATATACGCATTCCAATTATGCGCACTTCTTCAATAATTTCTCAAGCTGGTAGTAACTACGAACCATCCTCTCTTGAGTGGTTGGGATTTTCTAATGCATGTTCATCAAAAAACATCCTAATTTCAATAGAGAGTACGGTTGGCAGTTACCACCAGCTTAGGATCCTGTCATCAATTTAATAAAATCTCAAGCTCATCACAAGACTGCAAGTCCATCAGACACCGTAAGCCAATACTGCGTACCTACATACGGAACGTCATCAATACATATTGTTGGCGGTAGTTTTGTATAGTTCTATCAAAACGTTATGTGTAAAAATAATGTAATAAACGCGATAATACCGTATTCAAATGATTTTATTTATATGAGGTTAGTTTAGTTAGAGGTAGTAAACCAAACTCCTTCTATGAAAATGTTTGTCGGATTTATCCGACGTTCGCGGTCAAAGGGTTAAATGGACAATATTGATTTATCTATAGTTTGACCTCACAAATCTGAATCATAAAGCAGAGCCTTTAACACTACATGTGTTTACATTACCTTTTGAACCATAATGTTAACACTAGTGTAAATATTACGGTTTAAAAGATACAACCCTGTACCAGACGGACAGACTGACGGATGGACAGCAGAGGCTAAGTAATACGATCCAGTTGGCATCATTTAGGTTCATCAAAAAAATATTGGTTGTCTCTAAATTCGGTTTACTGAAGATAATTTAACGTGATAACGGTGGAACAGATAGATGCGTCACAAGCCGAACGCTTAGGAACGATCGTGCCTCTCTATGGCTTATTTCACGCTCTCGCTTGCACGCCTAACGTGACGCTTTTTCGAGCTTACAGCCGGCGTACATTGATTAATAAGTCGTTATCACGTCAGAATCCTTACTAATATTATAAATGCGAAAGTGAGTTTGTTTGTTTGTTTGTTACGCTTTCCCGTCATAACTACTGAACCGATCATCATGACATTTTAAATACAAGTTCTCTGGAGTACGGAGAAGGACATAGGCTACCTTTTATCCCGGGAAAAAGTATTATTCCCGAGGGATCGACATTGACGCGGGCGGAGCCGCGGGCGAAAGCTAGTATAAGAATAAGTAGATTTGTACATCTTCCAGAAGAAACGCAATTTTAAAATTAATTTATTAAGGCTATTTCGACAATATCTTAATTGGCATCAATAGATCTTCATTGGACCCCGCCTACTCTATTTTAGTGTTATGAAGTCAACGTTCTATCGGGAGTTATAAATTGTTCCTTTGTAATTGGGTCTCTGGGTTTTTGGATGCTCTCCAATATTAAATTCGTACATTAGCGACAACAGCTTTTCGCACTTTGCATAAAATGTAGGAATGAAGCGCGGTAGCTCAATAGGCAAAGCTTAGGTAGTACGTAGACCTAAGTTCGCCAGCTCAAACCCTATCCGCGTGGATTTTGTCCACCATATCTTATTTAAATAAATAATAAATATACCGCGTCATTTTGAACCTCTGAAATATATTGAAATCTTGGAATCAGAATCTCTAATGGAATACAGAATAGTAAGAAAAAAGTTAAAAAAGGAAAAAAACATTTTAAATTTTTTGTCAGACTTCGTTAGCCAATACTGCGTACATCCGGAACGTTATCAATAAATATTGTAGGCGGTAGTTTTGTATAGTAAAAAGACAAATGACAACTTAGTCTACCTGCGACCATGAAAACTGAAAAGTTTACGAAACGTTAGGTGTAAAAATAATGTAATATACGCGATAATACCGTATATATGTGATTTTATTTAAACAAAATTTTGCATTTCATGGAAATTCGTCCAGCTGGTCGGCGGCTTTGTATCCTAATATTCTTTTTCCTAATATTGTTCGATCCTAAGAATCACCATATTTCTTCTATATTTCTTTTTTTATTATTATTTTTATGTTATAGGACGGCAAACAAGGAAGCGGGTCACCTGATGTTAACGGGATCACCGACTCTCACTCACCGAACGAAGCATAGAAGCTGTAAAGCTTCTACACAGACGTCGATTTTCTGTGAGACTTTCCCGGACGAGCCATTCATGCTACTAGCAATTCATTTTACCGGTAGGGTGGCTCTACCAAGACTAATTTCATTAGGGTTTCTGATTCCAGGATTTCAATAGGTTATATTGTCTGTGGCGCCACATGACAGTAAGTTGTGAACTTGTGTCGTAGGATAGTAACTCAACGATAATATATTTTCTTAATAAATTAAGAAATAAAATATGGTGAAAAAATTTCATACGGGCGGGACTTGAACCGGCGACTAGGTCTATGTACGACCTATGCTCTGCCATCTGAGCTACCGCACAATTCAATCTCGGCGCCGAAATTCTTTACCATATCCCATTTTCCCTTATCACAACTACCCGACTTTTACAAGTGAGGTATTTGATTCAACTCATTTTACAATGAATATGAAAATCAACACTGTAGAAGCCATGCAATATTTTTATGTTTTATTTTGCATTCACAATGCTATTTTATTTATTAAGAGTATATCAAAATAGCATGGTGAATGCAAAATAAAACACTTATAAAGATAATATATTTTAAACTAGATACTTATATAAATTAACATCCAATACCCAGCATCTGAAAAGATCGTTTTACATCTTGACTTGATCGAACCCAGGAAGCAGGCAGGCGTGTTAACCACTGTTGTGAATGCCAAACTCTTAAATCTAACTTTACAGGACTATAGACTTCGAACATATTATGTTTTCGAACGTCATCATCATCATCATCAGGTCTTTTTAGTCTCAGCTGCAGGAGCATGACCCTCTCTGTACTACCGGAGCCATACTTAGCCAGAGCAGACAAAGAATACATTCTTTGCTGTATTCAAACAACAAAGCACCTTTACAAATGTGTTTTGTCGATTTTATCACATCGACAAAGCAATAAATCACATCCAAGTTCTAATTTGTACAATGTTGTCCATTAGAACTGTTCTGTCATGGGCATTTATACCTTTATGACATCATGGCTTACATCAACCGTGAAGTGACATAAACTGACCCACGAATCAATGGAAACTGACCCACGAATCAATGGGTATCGGATAGTAGGCATAAATTAATAAATATATAGGGACACTAGAAGTGTATTTTATGTTATGTTTGTATGGGGGCTACGTCTTATCATAACTGGAGAAGAGAATTAAGTAGCCTATCCTATGTCCTGAACTTCTAAATGTTTATCTACCAAGTTTCGTAAAATTCAGTCAATTCGTTTAAGAGTTATTAAGGAACATACATAAATACAGAAAAAAATCTAAAATCGTCATATTAGTTTCAGTATCATGAATAGGAGCTTATAAACACGATATTTCTGAAAACAAGTAAATTACTCCAAGACCAACCCTTACAGATTTATTTTTAGTATAAATATGGCATGTTATAAGTTCAATAACTTATCATCATCATCATCAGGTCCTTTTTAGTCTCCACTACAGGAGCACGACCCTCTCTGTAAATAACTTATAATATTAAAAAATACGTCCGATTTGATAACCTTCTTCAATTCTCCTTTTTAAATTAGGGGACAACCTCTGATCATCCATAAACATTACGATAAATAGAAAAATAGGTCAACGCACGAGACGAAGGAAATGATCCGTGGCTGTGGGCAGATGACGAAATTTTCGGATTCGGCGAGGCGTGGGCGCGTTAATTATATGCCGAGCTGTGTCCAATGTGTGGAGATGATATTACCGCTTAGAGTTTAATAATAATAATAATAATAATAATTCGTTTATTTGCATGGAATACAGGTATTATAGTTGTTAAGGTATTACATGTGTCTTAGCCGTATTCTACCGTAATATGGTGTGCAAAATTGTTACATAAATTAACACTGTTAATGCATATAAGTAGTACAAATTATATTTTTACATTTAAATTTAATTTAATCTCTTCTATTGTTTAGAAAGTCTTTTATGTCATAAATATTATTCTGACTCAACCATTCATGCAATTCCGTTTTAAATTTATTAATATGAAGAGTTTTGAACCTATTGGGTAGTTTATTATAAATTCTAACACACATATTTAAACATCCTTTCTCGTATTTCGAAGTCTTAATCATTTCCCTATTGGCAAGTTTATGCGGGTCTCTCTGAAATCGAGGGTTTATGTCACATACTCTTTCATATTTATAAAGATGTTTCCTGACAAACATACAGACTTCAAGTATATACAGGGATGGCAAAGGTAACAGATTGAGTTCTTTAAATAATTTTCGACAAGATGCATACGGTGGGAGTCCATATATTCCCCTTATGCACTTTTTCTGGGCAACAAATGCTCTGTTTAGGTCTGTACTGTTTCCCCACATAACAAGACCGTATCTAAGGATAGATTCAATATATGCACGATATGCTGTTAATGCCGTTGTTATATTTGTAATTGATTTAAGTCTTTTTAATGCAAATACAAATTTATTGATTTTTATAGAAATATTTTTAATTTGTAATTTCCAATTTAAGTCGCGGTCAATAGTAACGCCTAGAAATTTTGTAAATGCTACTTCTTCTATTTTTGAAATATTTAATTTAAAATTGTAGACTGGATGAGTAGATTTATTAAATTGTATATATTTTGATTTGTCTAAATTAATTTTTAAATTATTTATGTCAAGCCAATTCATTATTTTATTAATTGTATTATTTATGTCATTTTCATGGTCATTAATTGTATTAGTTTTTTTGTTAGTTGTGATAATAATAGAAATGTCATCTGCGTATAATAAACATTTATGGTTTGTAGCATCAGTTATGTCATTTATGTATAGAAGGAATAAAATTGGGGCTAAAATGCTGCCCTGGGGAACACCAGCTTTGATATGTCTCGGGTTTGATTTATATGTTGCCAATTCATTACTTGAGTTCAGCTTTGTTATTATTACATATTGCTCTCTGTTGCTGAGGTATGACTTCAGCCATTGATGGGCAGGACCTCTAATTCCTAATGATTCCAATTTGATTAATAGTTTGTCATGTGGAACAAGGTCAAATGCCTGCGATAGATCGAAGAACAGACCCGTAGTAAGATTCGCACTATTCAGACTTTTCAACACCACTTCCATTAGGGAATAAATGGCAAGGGCGGTAGACTTATTCTTTTGGAAACCAAATTGCTCTTGCTTTATTATGTTAAATTTATCACAGAAACCTATTAAATTTTTATACATACATTTTTCGAATATTTTAGACAAGATGGGAATAAGTGTGATAGGACGAAAGTTTTTAACATCTATTTTATCTCCTTTTTTGTAGAGTGATTTTACTATTGACGTTTTTAACAATGTAGGAAACGTTCCTGCTGAAAATGACAAATTTATTAAGTAGGTAAGTACTGGGATAAGTTCATCGGCACACGCTTTTATGACTCTTGTACTTATTTCGTCATATCCTTCAGATTTTGTATTTTTGAGAGACATTATTTGATTTCTTACTTCGTTTTCCGAAAGAGGTTTCAGAAACATAGTGTTCGGCCTATTTGGAATGTTTGTATTACTACTTGGGTTTGTAGCCGTAGCGTATGCAGAATCAATAAAGTGATCGTTAAACGCTGATGCTATGTCCAAGGGATTAGTTATTAATTTATTGTCAATGACTATATTATTTATTGTATTATTTGTATATGTATTTACAACTTGTTCTTTGATAAGGTTCCATGATGCTTTGCATTTGTTAATGCTATTATTTATGTATTTTGTGTTTGCAATTCGTTTTGCTTTATATATGCACTTTTTTAGTATGTTTGAATATGTTATATATTTATTTCTATTTGTCTGCGATTTGTGTCTGTAGTAATGTGTGAGTTCGTTTGTATACTAGTACGCGTAAACAAGACATTTCGGATGTGATTGTACGAGCGTAAACGTAACGTAAACAAGAAAGTTCATGTGTGGTAACAAAAAAAGTTTGTTTGTGTCGTAAAACATTTTAACTACCGAAAGCGCGGCTTTCTTGTTTGGTTATAATTATTTTTGACCTGCTAAGTCTATGTATTTCCGTACCGGAGATCCGTGGCACGCCAGCCTGCGACACGAGGGTTCCCAGGTTCGATCCCCGGTCAGGTCATGATGGCAAACGATCTTTTTCAGATAGATCTGGGTCATGGATGTTTATCTGTATAAGTATCTATTATAAATTATAGTATTGCTGAGTTAGTCATCCTACGACACAAGTTCACAACTAACTGTGTGGCTAGCTCAATTTGCGTATATGTCCCTATATATTTATTACAGAAAAATATGTCTGTTGAATGTAAGTATTTTGATTATATTATTTATTTTGAAAGTTAATAAATAACTAAATATTCTGTGAATATTTTAAGCGTCTACCTATTGCATTTCTGATTTTCATCTGTAAAAATTTTAAACTTCTAGCTGTCACGGTTCATGAGATACAGCCTGGTGAGAGACGGACAGACGAACAGACAGGGGCCATATTAATAGGGTCCAGTTTTTACAATTTAGAAGAGTTACCCAAGAAGGGTAGAAAATATGGGACAATGTTATTGCATTGCCCCATATTTTTAGGGTTCCTGGTTGAACTATACCTATGGTTGAATTATATAAAATCTATGGCTATAGGGACTATAGGCATACAAAATTGTCTTGATAAAAGACAATTTTGTGCGTATGTATCAGAAGTAAGGTACACAAGTAACAATGCACTTGTAGATAGCACATCCAAAGTGGCGCTGACCTTTGCTTGCAATCACGTGGGCAGTCAGGGGCAGGCCTAACATGTCAAGCGTGTTTGTGTTAACCTTGCGGCATCACACAGCCTTTACTGAACGAAAGGCTCTCTAAAAAGCATGTTGATTTAGAATTAATTATATTTATACTAGCTTTTGCATCCGGATCCGCCCGCGTTTGTTTAGATCCCTCGGGAACAGTTGATTTTTCGGGGATTTTTACTAGTCTCGAGAGTATATTAAAATGTTTTATTATAATAAAATCGTTCATCACCATCAGGTCCTTTTTAGTCTCCACTACAGGAGCACGACCCTCTCTGTACTACTAGGGCCATACTTAGCCAGAGCAGTCAGAGGACTTGGCCTACACTCTCCAGGCTGGCCAGACGGGTTGGAGAGGTAAAATCGTTAATAAAAGACAATTTTGTTTGTCTTAATAAAATACAGTTTTGTGTATTGTTTTTGTGTTGGATACTTAGTCCATTTATTGAGGAAGGCTTTAGGCTATAAAACATCATGCTGCGACCAATAGGAGCGAAGCAACAATAAAAAATGTTTTGAAAACGGGGGAAATTATTCATCCTATACTAATAGAAAAACAAATCTATGCTTATTATTATAAAGCTGAAGAGTTTGTTTGTCTGTTTGAACGCGCTAATCTCAGGGACTACTAGTTAAAATTGGAAAATTGTTTTTGTGTTGGATAGTCCATTTATTGAGGAAGGCTTTAGGTTGTTAAACATCACGCTGCGACCAATAGGAGCGAAGCATTAATAAATAGTTTTTTGAAAACGGGGAAAAATTATTCATGTACTAGCTGTTGCCCGTGAATTTCTGATAATATAATTAATTGTTTTTTTCTTAGTATAGATCAATAATTATAAGCAGTGATCGGACTAGGTAGTGCAATTTTGAGTGAAAATTTCCAGCATTGGTCCCATAGGAAAAGTTGTTCATTTTGACGGGCTGAGTCACCCCTTCGCGGGAACGTCGTTGGTTATGTTACACGCTGTATAATATGGATATGTCTTGTGATAATCAAATGTTTTTCTTTTGTTAAAAATATGTTTTACTTCATTACTATACATGGTGAAATTTTGATCGTTTTGGACCCTTAAAGGGGTGACTCAGACCATCAATATGAACAACTTTTTCTATGGGACCAACGCTGGTAACTCAAACCAATTTCGTCATTTCGATAGAAAATAGTTCCCTCGCCCGGCAAGTTTGTATGGGAATGTCGAACTTTTTTTTGAGAATTGTTGCCCCTTTGTCACCCCTGAGTCACCCCTTTAAGGGTCCAAAACGATCAAAATTTTACCATTTATAGCTTTGTATACGAGCGGTATATTAGAGACAAAAAAAATGTTAAATCCCTACCAAGTGGGATTTTAAGGCATATCGTTACTAAGGTTTGGAATCAACTGCCTGCGTCTATATTCCCAGACAAATACAGTCCCGGGACATTCAAAAGTAGAATAAATGGGTATCTCTTGGATAGGCATGGAAACATCCTCGTCTTCATCGCCACTTACGAGGTGAGATGGGAGACAAATGCCTAATCCAACATTTATTAAAAAAAAAAGGAAATGTCACGATATCCCGCAAAATTGCACTACCTACTCCGATCCCTGATTATAAGTAATTCCACTAGGACAATAATATAATATTAGAGGCGCCCCATTATCAAAGTGACCTTAAATTTGCATACGTGTGGGCAGCTCTCGCGTGCCGGCGTATCTGATAAATTACAGCTTTGTTAGCTGCAACCTTGCGGCTTCACATAAAACCATGGCTGCTTCACTTCCGGCAAAGACAATAAAGTCCGAGGGCTCTGAACATTAATAACGCTTACGTAAGTTAAGCATCCCTGGGCGCAGTCCCCAGTATGATGGGTGACCGCAAGTGGTACAAACGATTCTCGAGGTCTTCCGTGCTTCGGATGGCAAGCCGTTGGACCCGTCTGTCATTATTGATAGCAGTCGTTAAGCTATTTCAAATGCCTTTAGGTAGTGTGATAAATCTGACACCAGTGTTGGCCAAACACACGAAAAACAACAAATTTAAGGAACAACAAACAAAAATAGGGCCTTATTGGATGTTCATGTTCAGTATTGAAGTCTCTATCCACATATTACCTCTATCCACATTATAGTCCCCAAACATTGTCATAAACATCAGAAAATCTGTTAAGCCGTTGGTCCTGGCTGCCATCTGGTAGTCGTTAACGTCAGAGACCGAGAGGCGGTTCCGAAAAACTCTGACACCAGGGTGTGCATGTCGTTTGACCTTGTCACCTACTCGAAATGGTGATGATGATCAGAAAATCGTGTTGGGACGACGGTCTATAATTAAAGGACCCGTTGCAAGGATTTAAGATATATATTGTTATAATTTTAAAGCATACACTTTTAAAGTAATTTAACAAAACAGACGATATCTGACCATTCCAGCTATCTCCAAAACCCTTAATACATAGAATAGGTTTTTACTGGTTTTTACTTATTACAGGAAAACCTATAAGACATGTAAAGTTTAATTATTATGGGTATCATCATCATCATCATCAGGTCTTTTTAGTCTCCACTGCAGGAGCATGACCCTCTCTGTACTACCGGAGCCATACTTGGCCAGAGCAGACAGAGGATTTGGCCTACACTCTCCTCGCTGGCCAGACGGGTTGGAGAGGTATTGTGAGTATAATGGAAAGCTTTTCTCCCATTCATCTGAGTGAACAGTATCCCAATACCTTCATTCCCCCCCCCAAATCCAAATAATTCCTATCCTTCCCCAGCTTAAAAATGATTTCAATGGGCAGCAGCGTCGGCAGCACAAGAAGCGAAAGAAACTGCGCTCGCCAACCCTGGCTATATCCTCCCATGGAACGAAAGATCCTTGGGAGAGGCCTTTATCCAGCAGTGGCCTTCCAACGACTGAAATGATGATGATGAATTGAAGAGAATTACATTCATCGTTAGCCGTGTGGTACCCGGCAGAATAGAATAGGACCACTCCAAGTCTTCCCGTGGATGTCGTAGAAGGCGACTTAGGAAATACAAGCTAAACAAAGCTTATAAACATCTAAGAGACCTCTCCAACCCGTCTGGCCAGCGTGGAGAGTGTAGGCCAAGTCCTCTTGCTGCTCTGGCCAAGTATGGCCCTAGTAGTACAGAGAGGGTCGTGCTCCTGTAGTGGAGACTAAAAAGGACCTGATGATGATGATGATGATGATGATAATGACATTCATCGTATCCCTCCTTATGAGTTCGACTCGTACTTAGTCGATTTTTTGGGTAGTTGTTAGTTTTGTAAAAAAAACAGCTGAAACTAATCTGACAGGAAATCCTTTAAAACGATTCATCATATACATCATCATCATCAGGTCCTTTTTAGTCTCTACAACAGGAGCACGACCCTCTCTGTACTACTAGGGCCATACTTGGCCAGAGCAGCCAGAGGACTTGGCCTACACTCTCCACGCTGGCCAGACGGGTTGGAGAGGTGTCTTAGATGTTTATAAGCTTTGACTAGCTTGTATTTCCTAAGTCGCCTTTTACGACATCCATGGGAAGACTTGGAGTGGTCCTATTCTACTCTGCCGGATACCACACGGCTACAATCATATACAAATAACAAAAAAATGCAATCACACCACGTGCATCAGACGATTAGTATTTATCTCACCGGATGACACACAGGAAAACAGAATTATGTAGAATGACAATAATTATCACTAACTTGCTGCTGGCATTACTACACTCTGATGTATACCGTTTTAAATTATTATAAAAACACCGGCCAAGTGCGAGTCGGACTCGCGCACTAAGGGTTCCATACATTCTATATAATTAGTTCGAAATTATAAGAAAAATTTTTTTTTAATTATATGTTGTAAATGAAAATTAATGCTTTTCGCAATTTTTCCTTTATCTGTGCTATAAGATGTTGCTTAGCACCAAATTTCAAGATTCTGAATTCACGGGAAGTACCCTGTAGGTTTTGATTCCCTTGCGAGTATCGAAAAATTATTAAAAAATATTTTTATTATATGATGTAACTAAAAATTTATGCTTTTCGCAATTTTTCCTTTATCTGTGCTAAAAGACGTTGCTTGGTACCAAATTTCAAGATTCTGAGTTGCTGGGAAGTACCCTGTAGGTTTTGATTCCCTTGCGAATGTCGAAAAATCACGAAAATTTGCGGCATAACTAGCATCTTTTGATTGTTTTTCACAGCTCGAAGGGACAGTAGATCTGAGTATTTGGTATGAATTTCAGCTTGATACCTCTACGCGTTCCTGAAAACCTTTTTTTCAGGAATGCGTAGATGTATCAAGCTGAAATCGCTTGACAGACCGACAGACAGACAGATGGACAAACAAGTGATCCTTTAAGGGTTACGTTTTTCCTTTTGAGATACGGAACCCTGAAAAGAATGAGTTGCGCTCCGGTAGTGCCGGCAGCTTCGATCAAATATTACGGTAGATACACGATTCGCGCTCGAAAAGTGGCACCGGCAAAACAGCGCCCTCATCGAGTTTAGGAGCTGTTTTGTCCACAGTTTCAATAAACCGCGCTAGCACTCGCACGTCTCGTGATGACGAAGGTCAGTGAAAAGATGCAAAAACTACGCGTCAAAAGTGAAAAGAAAAATGGAGTGTCACATGATGTTTTGGCTCGGGGACATTATTTAGGCTTCATTTTGTATGAGAATGTACTACCATTATATTTGATCGAAGGCCGGCAGAATTAAAAACTTGAACATTAACGTTACAGGAGGAGCAGGCATACGTTTTCGCTATGCGGTAGAAAGAGTTTACTTCCTCTCCTACGCTTAAAACTTTCTTACGAATTTTCGATCAGGTCACGTGTCCTGAAGCCAGTTTAACATTGTTAACCCGTCCCAAAAAGTCCAAAAAGCTAGATTCTCCGTATTTTACCTCATTGTACAGTCTCTTTGATGTGTCATCAACGCAATTTTATTCTAATCGTTGATGTTTATCTACAACAAATGGTGTATAAATATTGATATTTACGATATGTTTACATACAGACATTCCTACATAATATGATTATTTGCCAAGGTGAAGGAGATTCATAAACACAGCTTATGTCATCTAAATAATGTCGTAAGTTTGTGATCAACAAGGCCGACCGCTACGACCGCTTCCTGCATTGCAATTCAAATTATTTTCTTAACTTAGTTTTATTCAATTTCTCTATTAAGATTCACAATTTCTGTATTGACCTCTCAACCCCCAAGCGGCCCGAACGGTCCGCATAACAATAGAAAATTCATTGGGTATGCGTTTATCGCGCTTGATGGGTTAAGATATTAAGAATATCTATAAACAATAAATGAATAAATATATACGGACTAATCACACAGATTGAGCTAGCCCCAAAGTAAGTTCGAGACTTGTGTTATGGGATACTAACTCAACGATACTATATTTTATAACAAATACACATATAGATACACATCCAAGACCCATGCCAATCTGAAAAAGATCATTTTCCATCTTGACCTGGCCGGGGATCGAACCCGGTCACTCCGTGTCGCAGGCAGGCGTGTTGACCGCTGCGCCACGGAGCTAGTCATCTCTATTAAAATTCTAAATTTCAGGAGCTTGATGGCCCAGTGGTCGTGAGCAATAGCGCTTTAGTAAGTTAAGCAACCCTAGGTGCAGTCCCAACTGTGACGGGTGACCGCAAGTGGTACAAACGGAAACAAATCGGAAGGCACGTTAAGCCGTTGGTTCTAGCTGTCATAATTGATGGCAGTCGTTAAGCTATGTCAGATGCCTTTAGGCAACTTGAACACCAGTATTGGCCACTTACACACTCGTAAAACAAATATACAAACATCCATTAATCAACCAGGGACAATGGTTTAACGTGCCTTCCGAAGCACGGAGGAGCTCGAGATATTTTTATGCCACTTGCGGTCACCCATCCCAGTGGGGACCGCGTCCAGGGTTGCTTAACATCATTAAGCGCTAATAATGGTCAGACGTGCGTAGCCGTGTGGTATCCGGCAGAGTAGAATAGGACCACTCCAAGGCTTCCCGTGGATGTCGTAGAAGGCGACTTAGGAAATACAAGCTAAACAAAGCTTATAAACATCTAAGACACCTCTCCAACCCGTCTGGCCAGCGTGGAGAGTGTAGGCCAAGTCCTCTGGCTGCTCTGGCCAAGTATGGCCCTAGTAGTACAGAGAGGGTCGTGCTCCTGTAGTGGAGACTAAAAAGGACCTGATGATGATGAATGGTCAGACCCACTGGACCAGCGGGCTCTTCTTAACACAACTTATGTATAATAGCTAAGAGACTGGCCAGAATTCGGCGGTTTTTCTGCCAAAACCAAATCCGAACCTTCGGTTTGGTTCTCAATTTCGACAATGTATGCATATATAAAGGCGATGCAGCTATCCATCACTATTTTAATTCGGTTTTCCACCAGACACCCTCCCCATACGCAAAACTTGACTTTTTAAGTAGACATGATACGGATAACGGTTAGTGGTTTGGCAGGATACCGGATATTCGGCGAGCTACTAGGCCAGCGCGGCGTGCCGGATATTCGGCCCTTTATTTCAAAAGCTGGTCTGGTATACGAAGCCAAGCTGTGTCGCTTCTTACCAACGAATGCGGAATATTTGGTGTTCATTCACCACAATTTGCCACTTGTTAATTTTGAGTACTACACTAATTCATCTGGGTGCGTATGTAAATAAACAGTATCCATAACTTGCCTTGTACTACTTGTCTACAATTCAAAGAATTCTTATTACTTTACATCATAGATTTAAAAAAAATTGCATCATCCAGAATCCAGAATCCGGCCGGATACTGAATTATCCGGTATCCTGCCGGGTAGTGTAAACAAGGCCAGATACCGGATAGTTACCGGATATCCGTTTCATTTCTATTTTTAAGTCATATGGCTTCAAGCTCTGTCTAGCCTGCAAGGAACAAAGACGTGATTGGTATTAACTAAGATTAAACAAGCGAGATGTGTGTGCAGTAATGAAATAGTGATGTCATTTTCACATGACGTTCAGTGGGTCAGTCAGGCGTCATGTCGTTCGGTGCATTCGGCCTTGACTCATTTCTCGCTCTGCCCGAGATCTTGGTGCACATCTGGTAGACAAAGCGAAGCACGCTTTTTTTAGATTGTCTCTGAGCTTTATTCGCACCGGCGAAGAGCGAGAAAGAGTCGTATTCAGTCGTATTAACTGCCTCCGTGGTCCAGTGGTTAAGGCGTTTGCCTGTTGACCCGGGGGTCGTGAGTTCGATTCCGACGGGAAACATACTTTGTTTAGTTGCTTCCAGTTTGGTTAGGACATTGCAGGCTTGAAGCACCTGATTGTCTGATAATTTTAGCATTGGTTAAGCAATATCTTTAGGTAGTTTGAAAAATCTGGCTGGCCACATATACGAAAAACAACAAACTTGAGTAACAACAAACAAAAATAGGGCCAAAGATATTTGATGTTTATGTTCAGTGATGAAGTCTCTATCTACATATTATGGTCTTCGGCCGGCCCGGCAATTAGTATAGAGATGTAAAAAAAATTGAGTTCACAGCATTGGTTGGGCTGTATAATTAATTTTTTATTGAGATATCTATTTTCTTGCTTAGTTGGAAAAAGCCTATTTTTTAAGATGAGGTGTTATATTACAAATTTTAATGAGCTAGTATCGTATCGTGTATCTTGTATTAAGTGTGACAGCAAACCTAACCTTGAATTGGTCTTGGACGTATGACGCTACTGAGTGACGAGTGCGTGTGCATTCCAAATTGCCTTAATTAGTCCAATGGTCAATCTGAGTTGGACCGTGACATCAGGGTACACAACAATTAATCTAGTGGCTCTGTGCTGTGAGCTGTACTCGCGACTCCAACGGCGCCTAAGCCCTTTTTGACGTGATAAAGACTTATAAATCGATGAACGCCGGCTGCATGCACGAAAATGTGTCCCGTTCCGTGTGCAAGGAGAGCGCAGATCATACGTTTGGCGGTGTATGTATAGACCAATCACATTGTATCGGTACAGTAGTTACAACGAGAAAGCGTAACAAACAAACTTACTTTCGCATTTATAATATAAGTTAGGATTATAAAGGATAACTATTTCAAAAAAATTTAGTCGTTTTGGGGGTGAAAAATCGATAAGTTTTTCAGTCTAAATCTAGCTTTCCCAGATCCCAGATATTCCTATGTCTGTCCTATTAAATGACATAATGATACACCTCATGCTAAACGAGCGCCTCTAGCGGAAAATTCACACGCGTTTGGGCAAATGTCATTGTTAGAAAATCTTCCAAAAACCTACAATATTTAATCTCTTTGTCTTGTACTTGTATTTTACTTTATACACATCTAGTACTTCTATAATAATCTTTTACTTACGTCCCGTGCAGCTGTGTGTAACTATTTGTAACGTTTTATGACAAGATATTTGTAGTAATGTTATCGTGGAGGTGAATGTAGTATCGACCGTCATATAATTTTCCCGACCTCATTCGGTGACCGGGTCGCGCCATGTCACAAACGATTCAAAGGCTGTCAGGGTAGCGTCCGATAGCTAAACAGTCATATATTCACTTAACAACTTAGTAAAATTACTATTTTTGAAGCATAAATAATAATAGCTTGCCGCCGCGCCGCTTGCGGTAATGTTGATCCCTCGGGAGCTGTGCTTTTTCTGAGACGAAAGGTATCCTACGTATGTACCCTTGACAACGTAAACGTATAGATCAAAATACAGATAGAAAACGGAATCAAAATAGTGACTGGTTGCTAGCCGCATCACCTACTAACCTGATTCCTTAGATTTTCGACTATTCCCTCGGCCGGCTTTTACGGTTTGCGAGGGAAGAGAAGCAGCTGGTACATTCTACGTTTCTTTTTGTCTCCCAGACCAGCTTGCAAGTATATACTATTTTTTAGGCATTGCAGTCAGTCATGTTTTTTTTAATTTGATTACTTATTTATCTTACGAATAGATTCTTTTTTAATTTATTTTGGCACAAACAGTCATAATGAAACAAAATAGTACAATATACAATATTTGCATGCCTAGATAGGTTAAAAGTGTGATCTTAAATTGTAACAAACACCTTATGTAACCACTTTTACAGCAAATAAAAATGATTTGATTTGATTTGATTTACACGGATAAAGACCAAACAGTGCCAAAAAATTTAATTTCCTGTACATGGTGAAATTTTGAACGTTCTGGACCCTTAAAGTGATGATTTGACTCGTTGATATGAACAACTTTTCCTTTACCAATGCTGGGAACTCAAAAAGTTTTTGACGCTTCCATACAAATTGACCGGCCGGCCGAAAATGTTTGTATGGAACTGCACATTTTTTTGAGTTCCCAGCATATGTCCCATAGGAAAAGTTGTTCATATGGACGGGCTGAATCACCCCTCAATGGGTCCAGAACGTTTAAAGTTTCACCGTGTATAGTTTTAAGTAATTATATATGGCCCTAGTAGAACAGAGAGGGTCGTGCTCCTGTAGTGGAGATGAAAAAGGACCTGATGATGATGATGATGATATATTAACAAGCGGGTAAAATATATAAGACTAGCTTTCGCCCGCGGCTCCGCCCACGTCAGTGTCGATCCCTCGGGATTAGTACTTTTTCCCGGGATAAAAGGTAGCCTTTGTCCTTCTCCGTACTCCAGAGAACTTTGGTTCAGTAGTTACGGCGTGAAAGCGTAACAAACAAACAAATAAACAAACAAACTCACTTTCGCATTTATAATATTATAGTAAGGATGGTATCGGTTACGGTAACAGCTTATTAGTCTAACCCCCTTATTCACAAAAAAAAATAACAAAACTATTTTTTTTTTGTCATTTGAAAAATTGGAGAAAGAGACAAGGATACGGAATATATAGTTTTAAACCCACTCATGTATCTCAAAATTAGTAATATGATATATCAAAATCAAACTTAGCATAAAATTAACATCATATAATTTGACAAGCTAACTGTCGATATAAATTAAACCGATCGTTATACGCACCGACGCCTGTCCTCTACATCACATTACATCACTCGGTAAAATGATCGCCTTTTAACTCTAATCACGTTGTCAAACGTCAAAAGGATTACGAAAAGTCAATAACGGCCAGAATGGATAAAAAGCGGCCAAGTGCGAGTCGGACCCGCGCTTGGCCGACCTTTCCGTATCCCGTACCTTTATCTATACAACTAGCTGTTGCCCGCGACTTCATCCGCGGCAATTTCTGTTATTATATTAAATTTGTTGCTTTATTAGTATAGATGAATAATTTTCCCCCGTTTTTAAAACATTTTTTATTGATGCTTCGCTCCTATTGGTCGCAGCGTGATGTTTTATAGCCTAAAGCCTTCCTCAATAAATGGACTATCCAACACAAAAACAATTTTCCAATTTAAACCTAAGTAGTTCCTGAGATAAGCGCGGAACAAACAAACTCTTCAGCTTTATAATAATAATATCTAATATTCTATATTATCTATACAATATTAGATACTATATTATAACTGTTTTTTTTTAGTTTCACGTTTGTTGTATCCTTTGTTCACGACTGTTGTGCTACCTTTTTAAAGTGAATATACAACTACATAAATATTCTATGAATATTTCAAGCGTCTACCTGTTACCAAAGAAATCACGTTTGTTGTATCGGTGTTCCCCTTACATATTTATTTTATTCTATTTTGAGTACATATTTGTTGTTATAGCGGCAATAGAAATACATCATCTGTAAAAATTTCACATGTCTAGCTAACACGGTTCATGAAATACAGCCTTGTGACAGACGGACAGACAGTGGAGTGAAAATATGAGGGTCTCATTTTTACCCTTTTGGGTACGGAATCCTAAAAATTTAGTAAACAACAGCTTTCTCCTACATTCTTTGAGGTGCACGGTGCATATCTAACTACCTTAGCGCGCAGTGCTTATTTATTGAAATAGTTGGAACTTTTCCGATAAAAGAAAAAACATCTTTAGGTTTGTTCGAGATATAAAACTAAACCTGATTGACTAGTCTTATACAAACCCTACAGTTTTTTTAAGAGCGACAAAACGTTCGGCCTACCCGATGTAAAATATTACTTTACCAATGTTTAAGATATAATGTAAAAAGAAAGAGAATAAAGAAATAAAAAATTAAAAATAGACGAATAAAAACTTTGAAGATAAAACGAAAAATAAGAACAAGAAAGCATGTAAATTTATCACTGTCATTCCATTGAAGGGGTTAGTTAGCTTAAACGTTTTCAATTCTTAGTCAAAATAAACATCTTTGCCTATGGAATCAATCATCATCAGGTCTTTTTAGTCCCCATTGCAGGAGCATTCCCCTTTCTGTGCTACCGGAGCCATACTTGGCCAGAGCAGACAAACGATTTGGCCTACACTCTCCTCGCTGGCCAGACGGGTTGGAGAGGTCTCATTGATGTTTGTAAGCTTTGTATAGCTTGTATTTCCTACGTCACCTCTTACGACATCCATGGGAAGAGTTGGAGTGGTCCTATTCTACTCTGCCGGAAACCACACGGCTAATGGAATCATGGAATCAATGCTTTAAAGTAAAAGCCGGCCTGTAAATTTTTTTAAAGTTTTGAGTTCCCAACATTGGTCCGTTGTTCATTTTAAAGGGAATTACGGCGGACGGATTTTGTTTTGGATTGTTTTGCAAATTGCTTCTGGACTTTATAATGTCAAATTCGTGTAATTTGATATAATAAATGTCACATTTTGACGGGCTGAGTCATCCCTTATGGGAATGTTAAGGGTAAATTACGCTGAATATGGAAAAGTAGAAGCGACTAAGAGATTACAACAGAATAAAATATTTTTTTGATTAAAATTTAACGTGAGATATAGACTAAAATATGTAACAACGGGTTATTCATGTACGAAGTCGACTACTATATATACCTTACCTTTTTTTTGTTTTTATTGACATGTTTTTACACTACAACTAAGTAATTGTACAATACTGGGCGACATGTTTCGACCTCATCCTGAGATCTTCCTCAGGGCGACTTCTTACTCCTTACTAATATTATAAACGCGAAAGTTTGTGAGTATGAATGTATAGGATGGGATGTTTGTTACATTAAATTTTGCACACAGATAGGTTATTACCTGGACTATGTGTTGACATAAACTTCCTTTCATCCCGGACAAAAGTACTGTTCCCGCGGGATCGATTAACGTGAGTGGAGCCGCGGGCAATAGCTATTATTTTAATAAAGTATAAAATTACATTGTACTTTACTACAAAGAAGTGTGAATTGTGAACGTACCAAACCGGAACAACTATGCTTCGGTGATTTTATTATCACACTAAACATAGTTTGTATGGGATGTGTGCTTTGAATACTATTTCCCAGCCACAACAGAATGTAAACAAATCATTATAACCACGTAATGATGATGACTATAAATAGAATAGGTTTTTACTGGTTTTTACTTAAATATTACAGGAAAACCTATAAGACATGTAAAGTTTAATTATTATGGGTATCATCATCATCATCAGGTCTTTTTAGTCTCCACTGCAGGAGCATGACCCTCTCTGTACTACCGGAGCCATACTTGGCCAGAGCAGACAGAACTTCGTCATTTATGAACCATGCAAAAATAAAATTTTTGTGACAAGCTTTTAAATCCACACTTAAAGTGTTATCAAGACAAATCAAATGAGCCCAAACACGATTGGTGTACCTAATTTAGTTTAAGATTTGCTATAGCCACCTTCTGTATCTATCATCAGTCATCAGCCAAGCACAATGATTACTATTGTATTGCCATCTGATTTACACATGCAAAATTTGAGCTCAATCGGTCACCGGGAAGTGTATTAAATTTAACTTGCAAGATTTATAATAAATATAAATAAATATAAACGGACAAATCACACAGATTGAGCTAGCACCAAAGTAAGTTCGAGACTTGTGTTATGGGATACTGACTCAACGATACTATATTTTATAACAAATACATATATAGATACACATCCAAGACCCAGGCCAATCTGAAAAAGATCATATAAAATAGGCTTTTTAATTCAACAAGTAAATAAGAAACCATAAAAGCGATCTATTTTGTTCATAAACAACAAAGCCAGCAGGTCATCAAACCGCCCTCAATGTCCTTACGGTTCAATTTCCAATGTTTTTCTTGGCTTTTCATAGAAAATCGATAGCTCATTTGATTGATAGTACCATTAATTATACATAGTGTGAAGGCTTCGCTGGAATTACTTTGGTGCATATACAATGTGCTTCCTGGTTTGGATACAATACAATTCTAGGTGTGACAGATAATCGATGAGTTGAAAGGCTGTCAGCCTTTAAGTTGTTGGTGAACTTACAACTAATGACCGAACCGACTCTTAGGCTAGTTTCCTGGGTCGTAATAATAACATAACAATTAGTCCGTCAGTTAGATAATCAAAAAATATTGGACACGTATTTTTTCTTTTGTCAAATAAACAATAATTAATAAAGATAAAGCGTGTCAAAGTTCAGGAGTGGGCTCGTGACGTCAAAGTTTGCTAAAAATGGTAGCAAACTATGACGTCACACGGAACTTCAAAGGGCTATATCTTTATCATTTTTTGTTTAATCGACAAAAGAAAAAATAAGTGACCAATATTTTTTGAATTGACGGACTAATTATATTTTTTTACGAAACTAGCCTGGATTTTTATATAAAATCACTTTTATTACAATATTATCGCGTATATTACATTATTTTACACCTAATCGAAATGTTGAACTTTACAGTTTTCATGGTCGCAGGTAGACTAAGTTGACATTTGCCTTTGTGTTATAAAAACTATACAAAACTACCGCCTACAATATTTATTGATAACGTTCCGGATGTACGCAGTATTGGCTCACGGTGTCTGAAGGTCTTGTAGTCTTGTGATGAGCTTGAGATTTTATTAAGTTGATGACAGGATCCCAAGCTGGTGGTAACTGCCAACCATCCTCTCTATTGAAATTAGGATGTTGTTTAATTTCAATAGCCTCACGAAGCATTCTTGGAATGTATCTGTTTTCTTTTGCAAGGACTTGAGGATTATCAAAACATTTATATAAGTTTATTTAAATGTGTCGCGAAAACATCAGAAACCATTAAATTATGAAAGGGATTTTTTATACAACGGTGTAAGCAAACAACCACACGGCCCACCTGATGGAGAGCAGTTACCGTAACACATAATATAGTATCAAGTATTTTTCCGTTGCGGGGTAGACAGAGCCTAGGTCTATAAGACCTGAAGGCCACGTTTAGCATGTTGGTGGGCAATCTACATTTACAATTCTTCACTAATATTATAAAGAGGAAAGATTTGATTGTTTGTTTGTTTTTTGCATTGAATCGATTGTAAAATTCTTTCACCATTAAAATCTTTTATTGTCCCTGATGAACATAGGCTATAGATTAAATACCAATACCTACCCGTGCGAAGCCAGGGCGGGTCAGGTATTTTATATAATCACTAGCAGTTGCCCGCGACTTCGTCCGCGGCAATTTCTGTTATTATGATATTAATTAGTATAGATGAATAATTTTTCCCCGTTTTCAAAACATTTTTTATTGATGCTTCGCTCCTATTGCTCGCAGCGTGATTTTTATAGCCTAAAGCCTTCCTCAATAAATGGACTATCCAACACAAAAAGAAATTTCCAATTTGAACCAGTAGTTTCTGAGATTAGCGCGTTCAAACAAACAAACAAACAAACTCTTCAGCTTTATAATATTAGTATAATTAGTATAAAGTCAAAGTCAAAGTCAAAGATTTTTATTCAAAATTGGATACATGTATCTCTTTTTGAACGTCATATTTTTATTTCTTATATATTTTTGAATATATGCAAAATTGAAATACTACTAGCGTTTCGGAACGACCACTGGTGAGAAGAATACGCCGAAAGAAACTCAATCCAGACTATAGATAGATAGATTTAGTTACTTCACAGCAAAAAGACACATAGAAAGAAGTTCCCGAACGAGTTAAATATACTTATCCTAAAGCGTATTAACATTCCATTCTACGCTCATAGATCATTACAATTCTACAGAGTGCTTTAAGATTAAACGACTAAACAGCTTCACCGTCTAGTACTCCCGAACTCTCAACTCATAAGCTTTTTTTTGGAAGGACTATGTAGCTAGCTCCAAGTGAGCTTTCGCTACTTCACCGGGCGTTTGAGGCGAGGGCAGAGTGCCCTCAACCTTTTAGACAACATCACCAAAGGGGGACGGACCTCGGCTTTGGGCGTTGCCTGTGTGCGCAAGGCTTGGAGAGACAGTAAACTCTCATATTGCCTGATGGGCCGCGTATACGTGCATGCAAGCCTGAAGGGCCAATCTGAGAATCAAACTCATTAGCATTCATACAAGCCAAGCGACCACATGGCGAATAATACTGCCAAATTAAGATGGCATTGATTTGTTTGAAAGCAATGTAATAGTAGTGGTTTTCTTATTATGTCGTATTGTTTTACGCTTGGTGAATCAGATGATAAGCGCCTCTTATGAACGAAACCTTGGTAGTAGTTACATGTCTGGCCAATAAAGGAGTGTTATGTTTTCGGGGATCATGAATGTATGTAAGTTCTTTATTCCGTAATAACATCTAAATTCCTGAACAGAATTGGATGTATCTATCGTTAGAATGCTTAATTATCCTGAGTGACGTCGACTTTATAGACAACGCTGCCATACCATATGTACTACTTTGTTTTTTTACTAAATGTTGGATTAGGCATTTGTCTTCCATCTCACCTGATGGTAAGTGACGATGAAGACGAGGATGTTACATGCCTATCCAAGAGATAACCATTTATTCTACTTTTGAAAGTCCCGGGACTGTACTTTATTATTATTGATACCTCGGCCCGCACTTCGCGCCCGCTCGGTCAATTATGTTTTTTTTTCTTTCCGAAGGAACCACGTCAAAGGCCGAGAGGCGGTCCCGAAGAACTCTTACACCAGGGGGTGCATGGTTGATTGTGACCGTGTCACCTACTCGAAATGATGATGATAATGATATAATTAAAACTTAGACTTGAGACTTCTCTTCCCGCGCAGATCGTAAAAGCCGATCGAGGGAATGGGCAAATCTGACGTCAACTCAGTACTATTTTGATTTAATTTTCTACCTAACGACCACCAACATGCTAAACGTGGCGTTTAGGGCTGAAAGATCTGAGCTCTGTCTACTCCGCAAGGGAATATGACGTGATAGTATGTATGTATGTTTATTAAAACTTAAACTTAAGTTTTATGTATTCATTAAAATAGATTTAAAAAGAGAAAAGATTTGCTTGTATGTTTGCAATAGATAAAGTAAAACTACTGTACTTATTTTGATAAATTCTTCGACACATAGAAAGCTACATTGTCAGCGGGTAATGGCTATAATTTACGCGAATCAAGACGCAAGAAAAAGCTAGTCATGACTTGAATAAATAAAACACTCGTACTAGTAGGTACTTCGTATTAAGCATCAACTAAATAACCATACAATACGCCATAGGCCATAGCTGCGCGTTTTTATCCTGGTCAAAAAACAGTGGCCTTCGCACAGTGATTCGTAAGTTGTCACACTCCATAGAAATATATAGATTCATATATTAGCCGTGTATTTTAACATTTGTTTAGTTCTAGGAACTTAATTTATGAAGAAACGTATTTTTTATTGATTCCCTTTTTTTGAACTTTTGCCTTCAGACATTCGAAAACTTGAGACAATGTCTAAATTTTAAATTTTGTGACGTCACATTATCTTTGTCCCCTTTAATGACGGTTTTTGGAATCGCTTTTTCACTAAAATCTGTCGGTGGCAAGACTGGGACGACAGATATTAATGACGAGAATATTCAAAATTCCCAATCATAAAAATGATAGCTAAACATGATTTAACACTTTAAATTTAGTTGTATCCTTTAATCTTTCATATTACACTTTGCCCTATGTATTTTTGTATCCTTGTATGTATCTCTGTGATATACAATACATACAAGGATAAACAATGATATCAGTTTGTTTAAATATTACAATTATTTTCAATTCAGTTAATTCTTTTTAGGGTTATGTACGACCCAGTTACAAAACGGGACCATAAAGGATCACTCGTGTGCCTGTGTCTGTCTGTCTGTCACACACAGCCGATTTGTGCCAAATCTACTGGACTGGTAGGTTTGAAATTTGGCGTCTTTATATCCTTATAGGTGCCAAAAAAATCATCATCATCATCATTTCGTGTAGGTGTCACGGTCAATCGACCATGTCCACCCTGGTTTCAGAGTTCTTCGGAACCGCTGGCTCTGACGTGGTTCCCATAACGACTACCAGATGGCAGCCGGGACCAACGGCTTAACGTGCCAAACAAAATTATAATGAACCATAAAACATACATATTACGTCAATAAATGTATTTTGAGTTAAAGGATACTTATGGGGTCACAAAACAGAAAAAATATAAAAAACTTTTACAGACTTGTGTGATGTTTGGTTTAATTATGGGTTTATAGTACGGAACACTCTCTAAACTTGTTCGACACGCACTTGAACGGTTTTTTTATGAACACTGAGCCAACCCAGCCTTTACTCGTATCTCACTGTCTTCTACCCGAAGTTAACTGGAAGAGATTGCGTGCTGCAATCATCCCACTATTGTACCTTCTATGTTTTATTTAAGTGTTGGTGCAAAAAAGTTAATCCTATTTCATATTGTGATATGTCCCTGTATATTTATTATATTTGTACATTCTTAACCTGCTTAAATCACCCAATTGATTGGTTAGTTACTTACTATGAGCTCAGCGCATTTCTATAAGATTGTTAGATTTGATTCAATAATTATTGTTTGCTTAGCCATATTTATTATAAGTTAATTAGTTATTATATTTCTAGACTGCTTATTTTATGTATTCTATCAAAATTATCGGTTATTTTTTACGTTTTACTGCGGAACATTTAGAATATATAACTTTAATACTGTAATTAAGTTTATATTTACAATTAGACCTAATTTTCCTTAACCGCACCAACATAAATAATTTTAGGATTTATAAGCCAATTTATTTAGCTACAGAAAAAAACCATGTCACCCCTAATTGCGTCCATTTATAAAAACGAGAACTGTGTTTAATTCCTGCAATAAACTGGAAACAGATTAGCCCTTGATTGGTGCTTCGCGTGACTTTACTTGACTTTTACGTTGTGTTATCAGTACATTACACAGTTGGAATGGTAGCACACACCTTTGTCTTATCGATGAGAAGGCGTAATTGGTACCTACTTGGCAAAAATCAAAATAAAAAAAATATTTATTAATTACGAATGTTAAAAATTTACAAACTACTAGCGTTTCCGAACCGACCACTGCAAAGAAAAAAAACGCCAAAAACTCTTTGCAACAGTATTGGTCGCTGCCTACTCGCCTGAACGGCTATGTATACTACCCCATATTTATTTTGATTGAATTATTTATTTAAAAAGTGAATATACAATTAAATATCAAGCAAAAAACGGAGAGGAAATCACGTTTGTTGCTCGCTTTGTTCTATGGGAGGGAGGAAGCCCCACTTAAACATTTATTTTATTCTGCTTTTAGTATTTGATGTTATAGCGGCAGCAGGAATACATCATCTGTGAAAATTTCTGTCCGCCTATCACGGTTTATGGACGCAGACAGACAGAGATGGACGGACAGTACAAAGAGTTTAAAAATAGGATCCCGTACCCACCTTTAAAAGTATGCCCGCACCGGGAATTGAACCCTGTGCAATAGAGGACCTTAATTGACTTCAATTTCATGACTAATCTGCATGACTAATATAAACAAATTCTATAAAATAAACTGCAACGGCGCAAGTTAATCACCCTCGTAGTAATACGTGACTCACTATGATGTCACTCCTCCCGAGAGTTTCCCGCGTTTTACTCCGGAATTACCTCGTACTCGGAGAACTGTACCTTGTGGGGTAGACAGAGCCCAAGTCTTTAAGACCTAAAAGCCACGTTTTGCATGTTGGTGAGCGTAAGGTGGAAAATGAAATCAAAACAGTGATTCAGATATACAGCGTGATTTTGAACCCCTAGCTATATTGAAATCTGGGAATCAGAATGCCTAATTTAATCCAGAATTGTAAAAAAAAGGTAAAAAACAGAAAAATAAATTTAACCTTTCATAGAAATTCGTCCAGCTGATCGGCGACTTTGTATGGGAAACCTAATTTTCTTTTTCGTTTTTCACCTTTTTTTCTTGCAATTCTGTGTTCCATTAGGGATTCTGATTCCCAGATTTCAATATAGCTAGGGGGTTCAAAATGACGTTGTATGTACAAATTCCTTGAAGGGGTAATTCAGTCCGTCGATATGAACAAGTTTTCCTATGGGACCAATGCTGGGAACTCAAAATTTTCGTTGACGTTCCCAATTTCCCGTACAAGTTGACCCGACGGCCGAACATTTTTGCTTGAAAATTATATTTTTTTTTTCAGTTTCCAGCTTTGATCCCATAGGGAAAGTTATGCATATCGTCAGGCTGAATCTCCCTTTCAAGGATCGGACAGGTTTTTTCTTACATATTGTATAAAAATTATGCTACCGTAGCGCAAGTTAATCACCCTCGTAGTAGGTAATACGTGATGTCACTCACGTGACATCACTTATTAGTAAGTCTATTAATTTTCTTATGAAAATCGAGTCCTTTTCTTCTATTCTTAAATTGTCAGGTAAAGTCTTATATATGGAGGTACTTTGAGGCCCGGGGAAGGACATTCCGAGAAATTCTACTGTTCCCGAGGGATAGATATTAACGCGGACGGAGCCGCGGGCAAAAGCTAGTTCTTTATAAGTATTACCTATTTATTTTCCTTTGCCAGTTGAATCCTTGGCTGTGATGCTTCAGAGCCCGGAGTCCGCTAATTATTAAAGTGAGTATTTTGTTTTAACTGTTATGTTATTTTTATGATGCTTTATTTAAGTTAAAGATATATCGTAAACTAATATAATGTTCCGTACGGATGTTAGGTCGACATTGCTTCGGGTCGTAAATCATTGCTTCCCTATGCATCTTTTAATTACCGCCAGATGCCTTCCGTATCGTTCAAAAACTCATTAAACAATGTTAATTAAAAATTTAATAGAATGGAACTCTTCCATTCTGGTTTCGAAGAAAAGAATAGTAATGCGTCCCGCTTTTACCCTTTCGATTCGGAACCCTAAAAACGCAGAAAGTACCAGCTGCTAGTCTTCCTGCGCAAATTGTAAAATCGAGGGAATGGACGAAATTCAGTAATCATGTTAATAGTCGATGCGGCTAGCAACCGATCACTTTTTGATTTAGTTTTCCCTACTCGCCAACCAACATGCTAAACGTAGCATATAGGTCTTAAAAAGTCTCTTAAGGCTCTGTCTAACCAAGGGAAAAAGACGTGATAATATCGATGTATAGAATGGGAGTGTGTGCTGATAACGGACTAGTAAGTTCCAGTGAATTTTGAATGTAGCTTCTTAAAAGTAAGTATAAAAAATTATAAAATAGGTGAAGGGATTCCAGTTTATTCAGTCAAATGTTTCCTCTTTATAATATTATTATAGATAACTATATTACTACGTAATAAAATCGCTTGCAAGAATCGCCCATGTTATTATTTCCTTGTAGTGATCTAAAAATTTGATAGAATTGATTTTTGTACTGTGATTTCCTTACTCGTTGCACAGGAATTTGTCATTCGAATTTAGGATTTATTGTTAGGGCTACAAGGTTGAGGGGTATGATCTTAATACTTGTCTTAGAAAAACCCTCGCAACGTGGTAAAACCTATTTATTCAATATAAATCACAACAACCTATGTTGAATAGGGAAATTGTTTACGAAATTCTTAATAGGCAGTCATGATCACAAGGCTAGCAACAATTTTACAATATTCAATATTTCTTTATAATTTATATTATATTTAGTGTAATATGTTTAAATAAAATAAATGGCGCTTTATTGGTGAACGAAAGAAATGTATGGTAAGTGCTTAACAAGTCTTCTTTTAGCTTAATTATGTTAAATTATTCACAAGCGAAGAAAGATTAATTGCTATGTTTCCGCAAGACTTTAAAACCTTATTTTATAATAATTATGATTTCTAAGAATAAATCAATATTATGTTTGTTAGTTGTAATGAAATTCTTAAAACAAAATAAGAATATATTAAAAAATGAAAGCTTATACTAAGTTTTTTGTAATTTTTATCAGGGTTCTAAAGCTTTATTGAAAATTTTTAAAACAGTAAGAATAGCACTTATCCGAATCCTATCCTAACTCAGTAATAAATAAGAATGGGATTGTAAAAAATAAAACGAAATAATACGCATGGTAAGTTAGGTGTCGTTAAGTTAAACAAGATGCCAGCAAAGTCCCAGGCAAAAGACGACTTTATCTTTTGCATGGGACTTTGCTTGCATCTTATGGAATCGCAGTTATGTCAAACGATCATTTGACAAGCTCTGTGGCCTGATGGTCATCATGCCAAGTGCAATCCCCTGTCAGGTCAAAATTGAAATGTAATTTTTTTTTACTAAATGTTGGATTAGGCTTTTGTCTCCCATCTCACTTGATGGTAAGTGACAATGAAGACGAGGATGTTACATGCCTCTCCTATGAGTATCCTATTTTTTCGACATCCTAGAACTGATCTTGGCTGAGTCACCCTTACAAGGTAATATCGGTGATTAATTTACATGTTGTTTGTTTATCAATTAGGTTTATTCTTCGAACGAAGCACATAAACAGAAAGCCAAGACCTCCCGTGTTGCCATTACCTCATTATCATTGACATGTCAAATCAACTAGTATTGCCAGTTATGTCGGCATAAGCTCATTTAGGTCGCCAGCTCCGTAAGCTTCACAAAAACGTGTTGGGCCTTGAATTCCTTGTGGAGTTAACTTGGACACCTCTAGATGTCAGACATTCAGCAATTTAAATAAACTAGTAGGCAGATATTCAGCAATTTAAATGAACTAGAGTTCATTGCTGAATATCGGCCTATTTATTGGTAAATTGAGCTATCCCAAAACTTTACTAAGTTAAAAATGTGAAATGGTCGTTTTCGAAGATTGTATCGACGGTGCCAAATATATCTATACTAATATTATAAAGCTGAAGAGTTTGTTTGTTTGTTTGAACGCACTAATCTCAGGAACTACTGGTTCAAATTGAAAAATTATTTTTGTGTTGGATAGTTTATTTGGGGGAAAAATATTCAAGTTACCCAAAAAATGTGTATTGAATAATTATAAAAAATGTCCGCGACAGTAAACAAAAATTGCCGCGGACGAAGTCACGGGCAACAGCTACTTTATTATAAATATAGTAATAAAAACCCCAAAGAATTCACTCTGAACTCTGAATATAATACCTAGATGCATCGAAGAATAATGTAATAATTTAAAAAAGTTTTGCATCGTAAGCGTCCTAGTTACAATATTTTTGATAATTTTTTATCTATTATAAAAGACCATATTTGAGAATATGGTCTATTAAAATAGATAAAAAAAAAATAATGATAATTTGCATTAGTTGTATCAAATTTTAAATTCACTTCTTATGGTATTGTATCCACTTATCATTTACATACCAACATAGATTTAAAAAACAATATGCATACCAACAATATATTTTACATATCTTGATCCTTTGTTTAACAAAACATGGAAAAATCAAGTTTAACAATTAAAAATAAATGTTAAAACGTTTTAAATTCAAAATATATTATAGGGTTCTTTATAAAAACAAACTTACCAAAAACAATCCATTGAAGACCACCAGCAAGTATTTTATACAACTCATCCCGCAGCCTTCCATTTTGTTAAAAATTCCAAATTAGTTACACCACAAATTCAAAAGTTTTCTTTTTATAAACACGGCACAATCGAAACGGCCAGTTTGAATTTAGATCCGAACTTTTTTTACGCGCGGCAACCGACGTAGTGATGTGCCCAATGCCAACAAGCGAATGCGGTAGACTGAGCGAGAACGGTATTTTAGTACCCCTAATCTTCACTGGTGTGATGGATGTAGCGTGCAGGGGTAGTAGACACGCACTAGAACCACCCCTAAATTGCTTCGACCCCCGAATTAGGTGTCGTAAAGTTCAGATAGGGATCATAATTAATTGGTCGAGCTGTCAAGTGATCGGTTATTGGTCTTAACTTAGGAGTTAAGGAACTATCAGGTGAAAAATACCGCAATGTGAATGCCATTGAACTTTTGAGAAAAGTGGGTACCTAATTAGGTTCCGTTAGTTGGGGTTAAACAAGGAACCCTTTTAGTTTCGCTATGTGCCTATGTCCGTCTGTCTCTTCCACGGTTTAGCTCAGAGACTATAACTTAGTACTAAAAAGCTACACGCCGAAAAACTGGAAAAACAAAAATTAAAAAAAAAAAGTTTTCTTCCTTACATGTAAAATGGGGATAAATTTTTTTGCCTCGTAAATCCCTTGTACTTGGATAGGTATTTGAAAAATATTGTCTTTTTGGAATGTCGTGGTTGGGGAAAGTTGTTCAATATCATGGACTGATCATGCCCATAAGTATGGTCACCCTCATTTTGTGACACGTTGGATACAATTTTTATTATGATATCGGACTGCAAACGAGCAAGCGTGTCATCTGATGGTAAGCGATCAGCGTGCCCATGGACAAATGCTACACCAGGGTGTAACACGAGGGGAGGAAATGGAGGAAGGATAGGCCTCCGGCTCTCTCACCCGAACAAAGCATATAAGCGGTAAAGCTTCTACTCAAACGTCGATTTTATGTGAGATTCAAAGATTTATTCAGAAAATATGCCTGTTCAGGCACTTTTTCACGTCAATTCACATTTAAAATAACACTGCAGATAAGAGAAAAGAAACTCTTTTTAACAGTATGGGTCGCCTACTCGCCTGAAGGGCTCTGTACGTTTTTTTTTTTAGTGATAATGTGATTCTATCTGCTTGACGGTTTTAAGGCCCCAGGCTCACAAAATAAAACTTATACAACAGACTTTATCGTTGGGGATTAAAATAGTTTAAAGCAATTTACCCTTGAAACTAAAACCCTGAAAAGCAATAATTACATTTATGACCACTATTGTAATAAATTCTATGTCAGGTTCAGCTTATCAGGACCTAGACTGCCCTAGGGCGATAAACTGGACACAGGTCGACGCTACCGTCACAAATTATCGCAGGAAATGGCAATTTCTAAGTAATTCTACCGAATATCGTTACATTATGTTTTCGTATAAAACTATTAGGGTTCCTTGATGTTTCTTCGAAATAAGTTTACCTATTTTTATATCTTATGTCTATTATTCCAACTTTAAACATGTGAATATAAAACACAACACGCACACACAAAAGAAAATTTTCCAAAAATGCCATCTTGAAAAGGTCTGGACGCGTTTCGCGCGTCTCGTTTTCGATTTTAAGGTCTTGTACCTGGCTCAAATGTACCCATAATGCTAGCCGCGTTTCCCCTTAGGATAGCTATGGATATCCTTTGAACCAGGTACCACCCAGAGCGCTCAAGCGATGTTTGATCTCCTAGTCTCCCAAAAGTCCTTGGCTTCCGGGCCCCACGACCTCGACAGCAACCGACACGAATTCATAATGTGTGTTATTTAAACGGTTAGCAGAATATTCGTATTTTTATTAGCAAAAAATATAATCGGTCAGCTAAAATAGCTAGTTGGCCAGCAACTTATGGCCAGCAAAACTTCTTTTCTAACCCCAGTCGTTTCGGATGTCCATAAAAAAAACCTGAAGCTCGCTTCTTTTCTGCCCTAAGTCGTTCCAGGTGGAAAGCCTAAGCTTATCCGCATGTTTTCTCTGCTGTCCCAATTGTAAAATCTGCTACCCAAATAATTATTTAGCGGCCCAACTAATTACTTTCCATTGATAATTGGAGGACACCAATTTTATCTTATAAGTTTTACCCATGGCAGTAGGGTCTTATTTTTATGGCTAACGCAGATGGTGATGAATTTATATGCGAAGAGCGATTCTTCTTCTTCTTTTATACAGTTTTTGACCAGTAGGTGGCCACAGCGACGCCTCTGTCGTTTGCCTTATTAAAGTCTTCAATTGTGCAGTTGGACAGACTCCGAGCTGGTGTGGGGAGATGCCAGGAGAGCCGGACTAAGTGGGGTTGAAGTATTCTTCAATATAAAAACGAGCACTACAGGTTACTGTTCTATTATTAAAATACCTATGTAACAACGGGTTACTCACGTACGAAGTCAGCTACTGGCCGACATGTTTCGACCTCATCCGGAGGTCTTCCTCAAGGCGAATGTGGATCGAGAAAAAAATACTGATAGTGCAATAAACCTGAAGCAATTAACTTTTGTCCATCAGCGGAACCCACGTCCGAAGCTAGTTAAAAAGGCGTTGAACTTCGGCAAGCACCGATTGTAGTGAGAAAGCTGTTGACCCGGGGGTTAAACAACCCTAGTGGTTCTAACCAAGTCGCCATGGCGACCCGTCATAGAGCTTGTTC
This sequence comes from Elegia similella, assembly GCA_947532085.1. Taxonomy (NCBI): domain Eukaryota; kingdom Metazoa; phylum Arthropoda; class Insecta; order Lepidoptera; family Pyralidae; genus Elegia; species Elegia similella. Next base: position 26,408,738 of record OX383932.1, on the reverse strand, counting down.
ACGTCAAATTTCAATTTGTTTTCTTGAAACTTAATAAGTCTTTAATGTTTATCCTTGTTTGGAAACAATTTAAGGTAATCTCTTAATAAACCGGCGACCTAGGTCTATGTACGATCTATGCTCTGCCATCTGAGCTACCGCACAATTAATAAATTAAAAAATAAAATATGGTAAAAAAATTACATTTTCTTAATTTATTAAGAGTAGGTATATCTGCAAGAGTCGCGCATTTATACAGCGTGTAACTCCAACGACATTCACGTGAAGGGGTGACTCAGCCCGCCAAAATGAACTACTTATCCTATGGTAGTTCCATAGGATAAGTTGTTCATTTTGGCTATGCTGATAACTAAAAAAAATTTATGAGTCTATACAGTCGGTAAACGACGATAATCTCACGTAATCACGGTGAGAGATAGATACGTGATACATACAACTACTACGTGACATTTTTCGTGTTCATCGATTCAATCATTCATTTTGAGTAGGTGACACGCTCAATCGACCATGCAGATCAGGCAAACCCTGGTCTCAGAGTTCTTCGAAACCGCCCATCGGTCTCTGACGTGGTTCCTTTAACGACTACCATATGGCAGCCGGGACCAACGGCTTAACGTGCCTTCCGAAGCACGTAATCATCTTAATTATCAGACAATCAGATGATTCAAGCCTGCAATGTCTTAACCAAACTGAAAACAACTAAACAAAGTATACTTCTCGTAGGAATTGAACCCACGACCCCCGGGTCTACAGACAAACGCCTTAACCACCGCACCACGAAGGCAGTTTATATGCTATTCGTAAATCTAGAGTTTTGCTAATATTCTTATTAAGGCGCTTATTTTCCATACAGCGAAACTATGTATTTCGATAGTTCTTGAAAAAACGTAGAACGTACTAGTTGCTCCCCTTCCCACACAGAACGTAAAGTCTAGCTAAGGGAGTGGAAGAACCATGTCCATTAGCGATGCGACTAACAATCCATCACTGGAAAGCGGAATACTAACAATTTGTATTCTGCTTTCCACCAATATACGTCCATCAACAGCTAAACGTGACCATAAGGTCTTATAACCCTAAGCTCTGTCTACCCCGTAAGGAATAAAGGCTTGATAAAAATGTATGTTTTTGTTTGAATCCTACATTTTATCTTGAAATCGTGTGCAACGATTTCAAACAAAATGTAGAAAGAAATAAAATGTGAGACCAGCCGGCCTAGTTGCTAACTTAGTGTACAACGTTGCAACTATCACGGTTCATGAGATACAGCCTGTTGACAGACGGACAGACAGACAGACAGACCGACAGCGGAGCGATATAAACAGGGTCCCGTTTTTACCCTTTAGGTACGTAACCCTAAAAATTTGTTCCTAGCATTGGTCCCATATGAAAAGTTGTTCATATCGACCTTTAAGGATAGGGCAAGGTTTTCTTGACATGCATATTCTATATTTTTCAAATGGGGGCAACACTGGGCCCCGAAATTATGCAAAAGCTAATTGCTTGATATAAATTGTACACAACCTACTTTTATGGTATTTTTGTATTCTTAACAAATCATCGCGAGCGAGTCAAGTCGGGCGTTGTTCTACAAAACACGTAAATTACAGACTTCCTTGTGAAGTGAGGGTGAGGCCCATGTGCCACATAGATACTGGGTAAATTACTGCTGTAGACCTGAAAATGTGTTAAGATAAGAGTCAGTAAACTGTTCAAGTTATACCATTTATTATGACTTCTGCGCTACATGTATTTAAGATTGGAGCTGAAAAAAATGCCTTTTCATCATTAAAGCTCTGCAAGGAGGTTGTATTTTACTCGAAATCCGGGTCGTAAGTTCGATTTACATTCTAATCGAAGGCGGCCATGCACCGGCTCCTATAATACTCGTATGAATGAATTTGGTTTTATTTTTAAAACAAGCGCACTGCCCACTACATTTATGGCTGAATGTGCCAAAACCGCAAGGCCATAAAAAAAAGACAGGTTGGCGTGCAAAATTTTCTTGTTATAATTTTCGTTGCAAATTGAAAATTTTTAACAAAAATGACGAGTTCTATTGAAGATTTAGATTTGACGCCTGAATCGGTTAAAAGAGGCAAAAGCAGTCATAGAAAACTTTTGAACTCCGATTTCAAAGTAAAGAAAAGATATTTGTTAAAACAGTTTTTTCTTATTTCCTCGCTATCATGATGAAAAGTAGAGTGTTCAGCTCGAGTGTATGTAAGTGATCAATTACACCCCTCCCTCGCTCGCTTCGCTCGCTCGTGAGCTTAAATATCTCGGGTGTAATTGATTACTTACAACCCTTGTTTAACAATCTACTATTCATGAAGTAGTTTAGATGGTACTTTTAATTTCTTAATATTTGATGTAACTTCACTTCATCACATCTAAACATTATGAATTCTATTACCAGAAAATAGTCTTCAACCCCGATAAACATTAGTGATTGACATACTTACCAATGTGAACATTATAGGCCGCATTAAACTTAAATACGGTGCCCTAAAATAAATACTAAAATTAGGCATACACGTAGATTTGTTTAAGTACATTACTTTCAGTTAAAGATTCCTTTCTACATTGCTGTGCTTAGCTGATCCATTCAGATTCAGATTCAATCAGTCTTATTATAAAACACGGATTAACTTTAGAACCTTGCTTAAAGCATTATCCATTCAAAAAAATGAGTCAACTTAATTTTGTCGTTTAATGGTTTAAACCAGCCCCCGTAGCATGGCATGCGTGACAGCGTTTATCGACTATCGCCATCTTGTTTTCCGTAATATCAAAGAGTGAGATGTGGATAGTTTATCGCGTGATATAAATGGCGTCGCGGGAGCCATGCTACAGGCGCAGGTACTGAAGTTAGTCCTTCTTTTATAATAAGACTGAATTTGTTTATATAATACTAGCTTTCGCCCGCAGCTCCGCCCGCGTCAATGTCGATCCCTCAGGAATAGTACTTTTTCCTGGGATAAAAGGTGCCTATGTCCTTCTCCGTACTCCAGAGAACTTTTATGCAAAATTTCATGATGATCAGTTCAGTAGTTACGGCGTGAAAGCGTAACATACAAACAAACAAACTCACTTTCGCATTTATAATATTAGTAAGGATAAGGATGAATTTCTTGGAACACGTATTATTTGTCGGTCGCACTCATCTCAGACGGGAATGGCGACAAACTATTCATACAAACGTTGAAAGTTTTGATACCAAGCGTCTAAAAGACCTTGATCATCATTACCATCATCGGGTCTTTTTTAGTCTCAACTACAGGAGCACGACTTATACTTGAGCCATACTTGGCCAGAGCAGTCTCCACGCTGGCAGACGGGTTGGAGAGGTCTCACAGATATTTATAAGCTTTGTTTAGCTTGTATTTCCTAAGTCGTCTTCTACGACATCCACGGGAAGACTTGGAGCGGTCCTATTCTACTCTGCCGGATACCACACGGATGGAAAAAGACCTTGATGAAAAGCGCCAAATACGGAAGACCATGCCAAAACTCTCCTACATTAACTTTCCTACATCTAAAATACCAACTCAGGCGCTTGTCTGAGTTGGATGTAGGAAAGTTTAACTGTATACTGTGCATCTTGTGAACTAATCTATAGGACAAAGTTTGGTTTCGCTAATCACATCAGAGCTCACCGGAATAAAGACCAAATTAATTCATTACAAACAAAATAGGAGTCGCCGTCGCCGGATACGGTATGGACATGATGATGATGATGGTTTGTCATATTCGATCATCAATAACAAACAAATAAAACACAAGCGTGGTTAAACTCAGACCAAAATTAAAATTACCAATATGGGTTGTTCCCAAACACACACCTATCTCGTCTGACATCCTGAGCCTACACATCATCATTTATCGTGAAATTATCTTTCTATGTATATATTGCGTATTTAGTCTAACTTCGCGAGGTAATGTTTTGGCAAGCCCCCAAAAATATGTACCACTGTTTTAAAAACACAAGCTTTTTTTTTTTTATTTTTATGATATAGGTCGGCAAACAAGCAAGCGAGTCATCTGATGGTAAGCGATCCACACTGCCCATAGACAACTGCAGCACCAGCCGGCCTTCTTCTTCTTCTTCTCTGCAGTGGTCGGTTCCGAAACGCTAGTAGTTTGTAGCTTTTAAACAAGAATTAATAATTTGAATATAATATAATAAGTATTATTTAATTTTAAAGGTGAATTGACGTGAAAAAGTGCCTGAAAAGGCCTATTTTCTGAATAAATCTTTGAATCTTTGAATCTTTGGCCTATTTGCTAACTTAGTGTACGTTTATACAATACGTTTTGATAGCCACTTCAAAATACATTACGGCTTTCGTATGATTGACTATTTTTATTTAAGATATATGAAACGTAATGTATTTTGAAGTGACTGTGAGTAAGTGACTTGTACGAAGTGACGAGCGCTGCCGGCCTTTCAAGGAGTTGGGGGAGAACATTGTAATGAAAAAGATGGGCCTCCGGCTCTCTCACTCACCGAACAAAGCATAGAAGCGGTAAAGCTTGCACTCAAACGTCGATTTTCTGTAAGAGTGACCTCACTCTTACTTTACTTCCCCGGACGAGCCGGTCCATTCATGCTACTAACAAAAATTAAAGCCGGTAGCGTGGCTCTACTACAACTCCGGTACACAACACACAACAAAAACTCCGGTGTCGTTCATAGCAAACAAATTGTTTTTCCACCATACAAGTTACAGAGTAGGGTACTATTCTAAATACAATACTTCGTTGTAAAAGCTTCCTTCATTAATCATTCATGTTACATTAAACTGTGTTTACTAACTTTATCACCTGGCGTTTCTCACCGATTTGTTTATACCTCAGGCGGGATATTATTTTAGGCGATTAAACACCTTCAAATAATGAACGACCCCAATTATTGGGGTCGTTTCTTTCCTATTTAATCGTATATATATTTGGTTCCGATTCTATACTTTTCTTCAGTAATTTTATTTATAATGTTATTTAATTTTTAATTATATTATTATAAATTCAAAAGGAGATTGTTCTCAATTCGGTGGTTTTTGGAAGTATAACACTTCCTGATTTGCCCTATTAAAATTTCATCGAAGTTGCTGACCTTTTCTGAAAAAGGGTGCTCATGCGCTATCTACCCCATAAGGGATAACATTAATACACATACATACATAGATAGTATTACATCTATTTCCCTTGCGGGGTAGACAGAGCCTAGGTCTATAAGACCCGAAGGTCACGTTTAGCATGTTGGTGAGCCGAAAATAGTATCAAAATAGTGATGGGTTGCTAGCCGCATCGCCTATCAACATGATTCCTCAGATTTTACCCATTCCCTCGATCGGTATTACGATCTGCGCGGGAAGAGAAGCAGCTGGTACATTCTACGTGTTTTTCTTTTCTTCCAGATCAGCACGGAAGACTATACAAGATAAATTCATTCATATCACAAAAGTAATTGTCACGTCTTTATACTTTATCGTGTAGACAGAGCCTAAAGCCATAAGAGCTCATAGCAACCTAAGCATATTGGTGGGTGTGGTGGGCGTATAGGTAGAAATCAAAATAAATGGTTAAAGCCGTGTGGTATCCGGCAGAGTAGAATAGGACCACTGCAAGTCTTCCCGTGGATGTCGTAGAAGGCGACTTAGGAAATACAAGCTAAACAAAGCTTATAAACATCTATGAGACCTCTCCAACCCGCCTGGCCAGCGTGGAGAGTGTAGGCCAAGTCCTTTAGCAGCTCTGGCCAAGTATGGCTCTAGTAGTACAGAGGGTTGTGCTCCTGTAGTGGAGACTAAAAAGACCTGATGATGATGATGAAAATAAATGGGTTGCTAGCCACATCACCTAAAGCATAAAGACTTGATAAATGGTATTTACAACAAGTCTATAATAGCTAACTAAAATCGATAAGACTGTCTACCGACTAATAAAAAATAAATGCTGTATACAAAGAATTAATCAACAATTGCAAATTTCTTTGACGCGTCCTTGGTTTTTTATGGCGTGGTCACCATTGTGCGTGGTGTTGTGGTCGCGTCGCCATGGTGACCACAATGAGTGGCAACTTGTGCCATGCTTGATCGCTATGACCTATTGGTGGACAGTAACGTGGAAAAGTGAAGACTACGTTCTATATGGCGAAGAAAGTATTAGTGACGTTTTTTTGGTGGTCGTTACGCCCGCAGCATGTTAGAAATCTTCTTCTTAAATAAATAAATATAAATATATACGGACAAATCACACAGATTGAGCTAGCCCCAAAGTAAGTTCGAGACTTGTGTTATGGGATACTAACTCAACGATACTATATTTAATAACAAATACATATATAATACACAACCAAGACCCAGGCCAATCTGAAAAAGATCATTTTCCATCTTGACCTGGCCGGGGATCGAACCCGGTCACTCCGTGTCGCAGGCAGGCGTGCTGACCGCTGCGCCACGGAACTAGTCTTCTCTGTCGTATCTCATGTCTGAGGGTCGTGACCACCTAAAGTAGCTCTTCTCACTACATCTTTCCACGCGGCGCGGTCCTCTGCTAGATGTATGGCGCCCTGGGTGTTGGTACGAGGTATCTATCTGATTGCACCAGTCCATATAACTGGCGGTTTTCCTTGACTTCTGCGCCCAGGGACATGACCCAACAAAATGATCTTTTCAAGACTATCAGGTCTACGTCGCGCTATGTGACCGAAAAAGTGAAGGAGCCTTTGGAGACACATTCTGGAGAGACGGGTCTGTATGTTAAGTTCTTGTAATATAGACACATTAGTGCGGCGTGCTGTCCATGATATTCTCAATATTTTACGCCAGCACCACATCTTGAATGTTAGCAATCATTGCAATGGCAATCATTTTATTTATATTAAAAAGTATAAATTATTTTTATACTGTGGCAATGACATTGTTGTTCTTCTTCTCTCATCTTTGTAACGCTGTAAAGTGTGTCCGTGCAGAAATATATTTTTTTACTTTCCAGGCTAGCTCCGTGGGTCGCTGCGGTCAAAACGCCAGCCTGCGATACGAGAGTGCCCGGGTTCGATCCCCGGCCAGGTCAAGATGGGAAATGATCTTTTTCAGATTGGCCTGGGTCTTGGATGTTTATCTATATATGTATTTATTATAAAATATAGTATCGTTGAGTTAGTATCCTATAACACAAGTCTCGAACTTACTTTGTGGCTAGCTCTATCTGTGTGATTTGACGGTATATATTTATATTTACTCCAAGTCATCATCATTTCGAGTAGGTGTCACGGTCAATCGACCATACACATCCTGATGTCAGAGTTCTTCGGAACCACCACTCGGCCTCTGACGTGGTTCCTTTTAACGAATACCAGATGGCAGCTGGGACCAACGGCTTAACGTGCCTTCCGAAGCACGGAATCATCTTTATTGTCAGACAATCAGGTGATTCAAGCCTGCTATGTAGCATGCTTCCCGTGGGAATCGAACCCACGACCCCCGGGTCTACAGGCAAACGCCTTAACCACTGGACCACGGAGGCAGTTTGAGAGGCAGAGGCAGAGGACCACTCCAAGTAGTTTACTTTGCCACCCTTCGCGATTGCTGCTGCTGTTCCGCTCAGTCGTTGTACCTTGATGTTACTTGACTTGAATACTTAACCCTCAACTACCTGTACAGCCTCCGTGGTCCAGTGGTTAAGGCGTTTGCCTGTTGACCCGGTGGTCGTGGGTTCGATTCCCACCGGAAGCATACTTTGTTTAGTTGTTTCCAGTTTGGTTAGGACATTGCAGGCTTGAATCACCTGATTGTCTGATAATAAAGATGATTCCGTGCTTCGGAAGGCACGTTAAGCCGGTGGTCCCGGCTGCCATCTGGTAGGCGTTAAAGGAACCACGTCAGAGGCCGAGAGGCGGTTCCGAAATCCGACACCATGGGTGTGCATGGTCGATTGACCGTGGCACCTACTCGAAATGATGATGATGAACTACCTGTCCGGAGGTTGCATGGTGTCCGGTGGTGGTATGGCATCGGGTACTAGCGCCCGGCTACCCGAGCTGCTACTTCCTCGTCCCCAATCCATCCGAGTAAGTGCATCCCAAACACCCTTATCCCGTTCCCCAGTCCAACAAACTCCTACCCTTCCCTCGCTTAAAACAGTTTCGATGGGCAACAACGTTGGAACCTAGATACGTTAGTACTATTACTTATTCTGTGACCTAGATGAGCCAAACAAACTGCGCTCATTTGATAATGACGATTTATTTTGCTTTTATTTAATGACTAGCTTTCGCCCGCGGCTCCGCCCGCATCAACGTCGATCCCTCGGGAATAGTACTTTTTCCCGGGATAAAAGGTAGCCTATGTCCTTCTCCACACTCCAGAGAACTTGTATGCAAAATTTCATGATGATCGGTTCAGTAGTTACGGCGTGAAAGCGTAACAAACAAACAAACAAACAAACAAACAAACAAACAAACAAACAAACAAACAAACAAACAAACAAACAAACAAACAAACAAACAAACAAACAAACAAACAAACAAACAAACAAACAAACAAACAAACAAACAAACAAACAAACAAGCAAGCAAGCAAACAAACAAACAAACAAACAAACAAACAAACAAACAAACAAACAAACAAACAAACAAACAAACAAACAAACAAACAAACAAACAAACAAACAAACAAACAAACAAACAAACAAACAAACAAACAAACAAACAAACAAACAAACAAACAAACAAACAAACAAACAAACAAACAAACAAACAAACAAACAAACAAACAAACAAACAAACAAACAAACAAACAAACAAACAAACAAACAAACAAACAAACAAACAAACAAACAAACAAACAAACAAACAAACAAACAAACAAACAAACAAACAAACAAACAAACATACAAACAAACAAATAAACAAACAAACAAACTCACTTTCGCATTTATAATATTAGTAAGGGCAATTAAAACAAAAAAAAATACAACTTGTTGCACTCCGGAACTGCCAGCAGAAGTGAAAACTCAGCACGGTAGAAAGAGATCTATTACTTCCTCTCCTACACCGCACCGGCGGTCTTAGGTCACGTGTCCGTCTTACGAATTTTCGATCAGGTCACGTGTCCTTACCCGAGTTTTAAATTTTTTACACATCCCAAAAAGTGCATAAGCCGCAAAAAAATTCACTTAAAATATTGACGATAAAAGCAGGCTGTAAAAGATACTTCATGACACATGACAAAAAAACAATACGCGGTGAAATTTTGATCGTTCTGGAACCTTAAAGGGGTGATTCAGCCCATCGATATGAACAATTTTTCCTATGGGACCAATGCTGGAAACTCAAAAAATAAATGGGCAGTTCCATACAAAACAATTCGGCCGCCCGGTCAATTTGTATGGGAAAGTCAAAAAAGTTTTTCGTAATCCCAGCATTGGTCCCATAGGAAAAGATGTTTATATCATCTGGCTGAATCATCCCTTTCAACAACGATCAAAATTTCACCGTGTATAACTGTATATTCTATAAAATTTACAGATCAGAATAAAATATCAATACTTTTGTAAATGAATGTACGACCCCCAAAATGAGTGATGCTTTTGTTCGAGCTGAGTATGGGTTAAGTGGTAAATGGATTCCAAGGAATTCTCGCCCACCAAGGACACGCCATTTATCTACGAAGCCAATCTGATGATGGACATTTTATGAAATAATAGCTGGAACTTCGTAACCTATTTGTAACCGGAATAAGCTGCAAATAATTGATTATACATATTATTGCATTTATTGCGTGTGACACTTCGCTTCGCACTTTAGTGACAACTCCGTGGCGTAGTGGTTAACACGCCAGCCTGCGACACGACGGAGTGCCCGGGTTCGATCCCCGGCCAGGTCAAGATGGAAAATGATGTTTTTCAGATTGGCCTGGGTCTTGGATGTTTATCTATATATATATATATGTATTTGTAATAAAATATAGTATCGTTGAGTTAGTATCCCATAACACAAGTCTCGAACTTACCTTGGGGCTAGCTCAATTTGTGTGATTTGTCCGTATATATTTATTATTATTTAAAGGTAACTATTATTAAAGCTTGATTGTTAACATAAGGCGTTTCACATAATGTTTACTGCGGACAACTTTTTGGCCGGAATGTGTAACTGTGTACATTAAGTTAATATTGTAATCATTTTAAGAATGGCTGTTGTTATAAATATAAATAAATAATATATACAGACAAATAACACAGATTGAGCTAGCCCCATGGTAAGTTCGAGACTTGTGTTATGGGATACTAACTCAACGATACTATATTTTATAACAAATACATATGTAGATAAACATCCAAGACCCAGGCCAATCTGAAAAAGATCTTTTTCCATCTTGACCTGGCCGGGGATCGAACCCGGGCACTCCGTGTCGCAGGCTGGCGTGTTAACCACTGCGCCATGGAGCTGTCAATGTAAAACGGAGCTGTATGGCATCGGGTAAGCGCGCCCGGCCTCCCGAGTTGCTACTTGCATTTCCGTTTCAACCGACTGAGTATTAGGTATCCCAATGCCTTCATTCCCTCCCCAAATCCAACAAATGTTGTCTCTAATAAAATAAAATGATAATAATAATTGGACTTGCACTTTGCCGGTATTATAATAATAATACCGGCTAAGTGCAAGTCGGAATCGCACACGCAGGGTTTCTTGCAAATAATGTATTTGTATGCGAACGAGTTTTAATTTTATTTTGTTTCTATTATATGTTGTTAAGCACACTTTACACTTTCTGTGAAAATTTCAGGTGTCTTCCTATTATACTTTAATAGATACAACCCTGTAACAATCAACGGAAGACCAGCGCTGGCAGTTACGTAGAGCTGGTGAGTTGGATCCTTTATGACAGCACAGCACACAGATAATTAGTTTTAATTTTTACGTTTAATCTGTATTTTAAGTTGCGTGTATGTGTTATTTGTCCTTATTTGTGTATGTGCTTTTTGCTTTGTCAAATAAACATAATCTTATCTAACAGGCGGATGGCCATGGGAGGCTTCAGTAATAAGGTCCGGTTTTTACCTTAAAAATAAGAAACTGACTGGCTGACTGACTAACTAATCGAAGAATGCAGTGCTGAAGCCATTGGGTATGCAGTGGTCGGTTCCGAAACGCTAGTAGTTAGTTACCTACAAGCTTTTGAAAACTTAATTTAATAAGTAAATAAGAATATTATTTGAAATGTGAATTGACGTGAAAAAGTGCCTGAAAAGGCCTATTTTCTGAATAAATCTTTGAATCTTTGTCTATTTTCTGAATAGAATCATGAAATTTAGCATAGACGTTGTGTTCACTAAGAAGAGATTTTCGGAAATTTATCCCCTAAAGCGCAAAAATGAGGGTAAAGTCTTTTTTTAGTCGTTAAAGTCAAAATGGTTATGTTAATATCCGTCTATCCCTATCACTTTGCAGACCAACTGGATGAAGAAGGATTGATCATTATTAAAACCATTGTTAACCATGGTTACCGTTTATTCACACAACTAATATTCAATGAAACAATCAACCAATTCACTTTTATATAATCACACAAGTAAATTAATATTCACTCAAACAATCTACTAATTAACTTGCACACAATAACCAAACATAAAAACGGTCATGTACAAATAAATATGTTTACGCTTGAGCTCGAGAGTTGCCGAAAGAATAATTGCGCGTCGCCGGTTGCAAAACAGCCATTCCTCGGAGTGGGGGTCTTACGTCACTGGTTTATATCAATAGGAACACGTGTAATATTTCTGCTATGGTTAACGCGGTGATTCGAAGTCACAGTGGTATAGTATCACACTTAGGGCGTAAACTTAGCGACTTTCAAATCCTACCTGTAACCGATTTCTTTTTCATCACTATATTTTCAATTTAAAATAATATCATCATAATTTCGAGCAGGTATCACAGTTAATCGACCATGCATACCAGAGTTCTTTGGAACCGCCTCTCGGCCTCTGACGTGGATCCTTTAACGACTACCAGATGGCAGCCGGGACCAACGGCTGAACGTGCCTTCCGAACCACGGATTCATTATTATAAAATAATATATCGCATTGTCATCCTTACTATCCTTACTTCCTTACTAATATCCTTATCCTTACTCCTTACTTATATTATAAATCCGACAGTGAGTTTGTTTGTTTGTTTGTTTGTTACGCTTTCACGCCGTAACTACTGACCCGATCATCATGAAATTTTGCATACAAGTTCTCTGGAGTGCGGAGAAGGACATAGGCTACCTTTTATCCCGGGAAAAACTACTATTCCTGAGGGATCGACATTGACGCGGGCGGAGCTGCGGGCGAAAGCTAGTGCTATATAAAAACAATTTAGCTAGTATGATAAACTGCAAAGTCTTAGCCATAGACGCAAAGTCGCCAGCTTATGTGTCTTTTACAGAATATTCTTCGGAGAGTGTGCTCAAGAACTGCACGAACTCATACCACCTTCTCCTTTCTTCTATCGGACGGTCAGACGCACTGCTGGGTACCATCCTTACCTGGTTAAAATTCCTAACATTCGTACCAAGCGCTTTTCCTCTTCTTTTATTATGCGCACAGCTAAGGATTGGAATTCATTGCCTGCGTCTGTGTTTCCGAGCGCATATAACCTGAATCTTTTTAAAGTTAGAGTGAATAGGCTTCTTCTGGGTGAACTCGCTCGATCCTAGACCATATCTTTGCCTTTGGCCTAGATTATGGTCAAGAGTAAACTCATTTAATATAAAAAAAAATGACATAAAATATAGTTGCATAAAACAAGGGAGCGCCTAATTCCACAGTCACGGCCACTTTAAAAGCGGTTGTTGCTAAGCAATTCCTACCAGAGTGATAATTAAACAAATTGGCCTGACAGTATATCACTAACAAAAAAAAAGGCCAAGTGCGAGTCGGACTCGCGCACAAAGGGTTCCGTACCGTTATTTATAAAAACGTCAAAAAAATCAGTTGTATAGCCCCCCTTTAATATTAATTTTATTTTATTTAAATATTTATTTTTAAAGTGAATATATAACTAAATATAATTCAAGCGTTTACCTATTACCAATATCAAAAACAATAAAAAAAAATCACGTTCGTTGTATGGAAGCCCCCTTAAATATTTATTTTATTCTATTTTTAGTATTTGTTGTTATAACGGCAACTGAAATACATCATCTGTGAAAATTTCGACTGTCTAACTATCACGGTTCATGAGATACAGCCTGGTGACAGACAGACAGACGGACAGCGGAGCGATATTAATAGGGTCACGTTTTTACCCTTTGGGTACAGAACCCTAAAAAATATTGTTACTGATATATGTATTGTATTTAGAACATCCCGTGACTACTGACTAGCTAGTTTTACTTGATCTTCATAATGATAAATACAGTGGAAGTTATCAATGAACTTATCTGAATAATCTTGCCTATAAATTTCAAAAACAGTGACTTTTATTAAATTTACAAAATTGAGGCTTTTGGGAATATGTAAATAAATGTGTTGTGTTTTGTTTTTAACTTTCCGAGAAAACTCTGCTTTAAATGACTATATTTTATATTACAAAAAACAATACCGGTATAATTGTGTTTTGTACCTATTAAATTAAAGATCTGAAAAGAATTTTTGTTAGAAAAATATTACTTTAACGGAAAATTTACTTCCCGAAAATTCTGAAAAAGTTTAAAATTTAGATGTTGTGTTAGAATTTTAGTGCATGGCGGTGGTGTATAGTTACTATAAATATATAATCGACAAGGAAAACTACAAATGTTAAGTTTTTGGAAACCCTCACGGTTGGTATAATAATAATAATAAAATATAATAATAGGGACACATCATACAAATTGGACTAGCCCCACAGTAAGTTGTGAACTTGTGTCGTAGGATACTAACTCAACGATATTATATGACAGATACTTATAATATGTGTTCATCTCCCCCAAAGTTGTATCGATGTAGAACAGCTGAAGAAGTAAGGTAGGTGCACTCGTTACAATAAAGTTGATTCTATTTAAATCAAAAAGAATGCAATCCTTCGACATACAAAACATATATGTATATTATGCTCTGCTACCCGTGCGAAGCCGGGGCTTGTTGCTAGAGTACCTACTTTACAGTGGATTTAATCTCTTTTTATTTCAATACCTTTTTCATTTAAACTGCATAACACTACAACATGCTAGGTATATTTTATCAAAAGATTCTTGATAATCGTTGGCAATTTTTACACTTATTGAGAACTATAATGTGAAAGGTGATTGTTTTATTTCCACATTACGAACGAAATCTGATATCCGATATTCAATGATAAAAGTAAACACCAATTCACACAGACCGGAGCGTAGCGTACATACAACGTACCTATGTAACTGATACTTAGACCTAGACATACCGGTCCCTTCAAAAATGTATTGCGTATTGTTATAAATTCTTGACCATTAATATGATGAAGTTTGTTTTTCTACAACGTACATAGTGAGGCCAGACTAAAAGTTTTTTATCAATATTTCAAAAATCCGTTGTTGAACAAACGTTGTATTTACTATATGAACCAATCTGAATTATGTTTTACCAACAAATAGGTATATTATTTCCAAATCGGATTATAAATTACAGAGTTACAAGTTAAAGAACATACTTACAACCGAATTGAAAAACAACCTTCTTTTAAAAAGATCTGTAAAAACAAAACCGGCCAAATGCGAGTAGCAATTTCAGACGATGTGTTCCGCACCACTAAAGAATATTTTACACATAAATCACGTTATATGTATACTCTCATCCCTTTATTTTTAATTTAATTTTATTGGTATTAATTGTTGCGGCAGCGGCAATATTAATACACATTCTGTGAAAAGTTATGCCTCTACCCATTACGGTTTAAAAGATACAGCCAAATAACAGGCGGACAAACAGACAGCGGAAGCGTAGCAATTTTATTTTTATACAATTACGTCCCATTTTTACGGAACTTAAAAAATACCCAACCAATTCTTTCGACTTTGACACTGAACCAACCTAGCGGAGAAATCTTTATAAATATTTTGTTCTTAAACTCAGACTTTGGTAAATCCGATGTGTCTACTCTTCATGGTAAAAATATGAAATAGTAAAATATCTAGCGGCCCGCCCCGGCTTCACGCGCGTAAACATAGTATTTAATTATATAGCCTATGTTCATAGTTCCAATGTCCAGTAAGACATTGGAACCTTCAAAAAACGAGTCTATGTTTTCTTGAAAGGCCGGCAAAGCTCTTGTCACACCCTGTGTGTTGCAGTTGTCCATGGGCAGCGGTGATCACTTACCATCAAATGACCTGCTTGCTCGTTTGCCGTCCTCTGTCATAAAAAAAAATTTGACAATTACGGTCTGTGTTAATGGACCCTTATGTTATTAGAATATTGTAAGTTATGTTTATGTATCATATTTTATGTTTCTCACAGGCGTACTACAGGTTTTCACACGAATACTCGTGTTAGTAGACATACGTATTTGTCCACAAACATCTTATTGGTATAAAGATATCACAACAGAAATTTCTTATAAGTGTGTGACGAAATCTTTAACGTTCATCTGACTGTACAGTCAGCCAAGGAGATACCTGACCCCGCCATCTACCTGTATCTCGATTTTTTTCTTAAACTAAAAGTTTTATTAACGTGAAAATGTATATTCAGGAAGTCTTCATTAAAATCTTTCTAAATATATATTTTCATGTTGATATTATTTTTAGTTAAGGAGAAAATTTAATATATAGCTAGATGGCAGGGTCAGGTATCTCCTTGGCTGCCTGTACTATATAAAGCGTGTAACATAACCAACGACGTCCCCGTGAAGGGGTGACTCAGCCCGTCAAAATTAACAACTTTTCTTAAGGGACCAATGGTGGAAACTCAAATAAATTGACATATTCATACAAAAGTGTTTGGCCGGCCCGGCAATAAGCATAAAAATGTCAACAAATATTTGAGTTCTTAGCATTGGTACCATAGGAAAAGTTGTTCATTTTGACGGGCTGAGTCACCCGTTCTCGGAACGTCATTGGTAATGTTACACGCTGAATAATCCCATACTCAGAGTAGGATAACTTTTTAGCCCTCTATTATATTATGCTCAGTCCAAACGCTTCTTCCACACTTTATCATTATATCAGCCGTAAGAAGTTCAGAGCTGGACAAAGGACTCTTCCAAGAATCTTTCGTTCCATGGGAGGATATTGCCATACTCACCACTCTTGGCAGGCGGGAAACTGAGCTCGCTAGCTCAGTTTCTTAAGCTTCTTGTGCTTCCGACGCTGCCCATCGGAAGCATTTATAAGCTGGGGAAGGATAGGAATATGTTGGATTTGAGGAGGGAATGAAGGTATTGAAAATGAAAAATGAAAATGAATAGTTTTTATTCAAAGTAGGATACATGTATCGCTTTTTGAACGTCATATGTTTCTGTTGTTTATTTTTCTTTCTTTTATGTTTGTAAAATCGAAAACTACTAGCGTTTCGGAATGACCACATCTGAGAAGAATACGCCGAAAGAAACTCAGTCCAGTCTTGGTCTCTATGTGCCTGAAGGGCTCGGACATAACAATATATTTTACAATAATTAAATTAAAGTACTTACATTAAAATAAAATATACATTTAAATTATTTCCAAGCATTTTTATCGAATAAATAATCTTTTATACAATAATAAGCCATTTTAAGTAAATGATTTTTTACAGCCGTTTTAAACTGAATTAATGACAGACCTAATATTTCTGCGGGAATTCTATTATAGAAGCGTACTCCAAGACTCAAAAAAGAATCCATAGTTTTCTGCAATCGCAATGCTGGAGTAAATAATTTATTTTTATTTCTAGTGTTTCTGCTATGTATATCACAGTTTTTTTTATATAAATGAATGTTATGGCGCACAAACATAATATTAGAAAAGATATACTGTGAAGGGAGTGTCAGAATATTAATATTTTTGAATAACTCTCTATTGGGGTACTCACTCGCATGATGGGGGGTAGAAGTTTGGGAGACCGGGCGAGCGAATCCGACGCCATACTTGCAACCACCGGTCAAACAGTTGAAGATGACAATCCTGGCCCCTGACCTCTTGACATTTTATACTCAAAGGTGATCTTAGGAACTTCTTGCGTATTGGACACTCCAGACATGATTGAGATATGAGATGTAATTTTATACAAAAAAAAATAATTCACGAGTGCGGGATTTGAACCTGCGAACTTAAGTCTATGTAAGTCGTACATATAGTGAAAGGTCACAGATTATTTTTTTTTTAAATTTTTAAACCGTATTTTATTTCTAAATTTAATAAGAATATATCAAAATAGCATTGTGAATGCAAAAATATAACACTTAAAAATATATACCAACAGAAAAAAATCACATTCATCAACGATTTTAGCATCAAGACAATAATCAATTATTAACAATTGTCGCATTTAATTTATTCACATGGCATTTATTTCTTTTCACAAAATTTTACTCACTAACTTTTATGAAAAGATTGAGGATTTTTAACAGGATGTACAGGAATATAAAGAATTAAATCTAATTCAGTCAAATGCCCTTTATTTCTCTTAGTAAATATAGTTTAAAAAAAAAACTAAAATACAGGTTTTTATCCAATTATTGTATTGTTATCGGTGCTTGGTAAGTTTACAAAATTTTAACTGAATCTGACCGTTTAAAGTGGGTCAAAGTCGAATCGGTTATAAACATACGGGTAATAAAAAGCACGTAAAAAGGGGCAAAGAGTACCCTTTGCCCCTTTTGGGAATAAACAAGTCATGAGGGATAACAGAGAGAAATGGAAAGAAAAAACACCAGACAATAGAATTTATTGATTGCTATAAAAACACATGAACTTCACATTTCCTTAAACAATGAAAATTCCTAAAATCTCCAACGTCAGCGCCGTAAAGCTGAAATGCGTACGCGCATCGGTCCATTGATGACATTGACTATTATAGTATACAAGCGATGCGGTGAGCCGTGCGGCTTTGTTGCGCCGCTATATTATGTTCGTCCACCAGACGCGGCCGTCAGTCGGACTCCTGGACACTGCTCGGGATGGGGAATACTTCGCACAAAGATGGCCGTAAGCTTGATTACTCATATTCTAGAATTTAGCATTTACACTTTTAATGAAGCAATTTGTAGAGTCAACGATATCAACTGCAAATCAATTAATGCTCTCATCGGCGAAGCAACTCTGAAGTATGCTATTCTATATAAATTACCTTTTACAGTGGTGGAAGATCTGTGGTTGCTGTTTGTCAATAAAGGAATCTATTTCGTTCATCGCATTTCGTATCCAATCCACATGTAATTAAGAAAAGAATATATAAAAAAATACATTTCAATTAAACTAAAAACACGTTTTTATCAAAATTTTGTATTGTCATCGGTCCTTGATAAGACTATAACTTTTTTTATTAAATCTCACTGTTAAAATCCCAAAATGGGTTAAAATCGAGTTAAGAGAAGTCGGTTACAAACAAACAAAAGCAGCATTGTTTACCGATTAGAATCCAAATTTAAAAGTGAAAATGTGCAGTTTAAAACTTTCATAAATATAACTGTATGTTTACTGAATCATTTCAATTATCTTTTAAATATAAGTCATCGTTTTCAATTCAAAAGTAACCATTATATAAATTCTATATCCAATACTTGTCATAATTTTTAAAGAAACTTTTAGGTAAACTATTCTGAACTACAACTGTAAATGGAGAATGAAAAAAGTTACGAACGTGACGGTCTACATTTTACTACACTTAATGTAATATCTTCTATTATAACTTCCTAACTAATATGATAAATGCAAAAGTGAGTTGGTTTGTTTGTTACGCTTTCACGCCTTTACTACTTAACCGATCATCATTAAATTTTGCATACACGTTATCTGGAGTACGGAGAAGAGCATAGGGTACATTTTATCCTACTGTTCCCAAGGGATCGACATTGACGCGGGCGAAAGCTAGTTCTAATATAAATCGTGTCTCCTGTTCTACTTGATCGACCATTCTTTCTCTTAGAAGTTTATTTTATCCAGTGTGTAGTTAGAAATGTGACGAGTTATTCTTCTTTACAAATCGTGTAAATAAAAGAATTGCTTCCTACCCGAAATTTCTGGCATCTTCATAAACAACGCAGATAGAAGTACCTTAATCTACCAGTCCGATAAGTAAATCTACTAGTACAGCCACAATATGACAGTTCATTTTAATTATTCCAATTTTATAAATATGGGCATTTAGGACATCAAATTAAACAGATGTCATATTATAAAGGACGCGAGAATAACCTCTTTAGGTTTATAATCAAATTTCCGTTAAGAACACGGTTTGAAAATTCATAGTAATATTGTTCTTATTTTAAATTTCAGCCAAACCAATACAGAAAAAATGCGTGGCAGACTGCCGCAGGAGATGCCCCAAGGCCCTGGCCATCACACTATGCGTCATCGTGATCGTAAGTACTTGAGTAGCCTTTTCTCTCATTTCATCAACTCTCTTGAGGTGCTGCAACTAGCCTTTTCCTTGCCCAGTGTTAGCAGCTATAACTGCCCTAGATTCTGTACTGGTCTGGTCACTTCTGCACTCCTCCAGGGTCTGCGCCCTGTACCTGGGCATCGCTGTATTGTCGTAGTTGTAATATGCTTCGGAATTTAAATAATATCACTTTAATACACTTATGTAATATACGCGATAATACCGTATTAAAGTGATTTTATTAAAATGTGTAACAATCGCGAAAACATCAGAAACCATTATATGCTTCGGAACTTTCACAGTCCTTTGTAATCCTAACTTAATTTTATTATCTTCATCATTTGCTAGCACCCAGTGACCTTTCACCAGGCGTTTGAGGCAAAGGGATTTCTCCCTTCAATCTTTCTAGACAACATCACTAAAGGGCCCCCCGGAGGGACGGACCTCGGCTTTGGGCGTTGCCTGTGTGGACAAGGCTTGGATAGGCAGCAAACTCTCTTATTCCCTATAACTTAATCATGCCGCGATTTTATGGATGCATAACCTCAAAGACCAATCTCAGGAACAATGGCAGAAGCGTTTGGGGAGCAGCAACTTTCATCTAATGCCTTATGGGCCGAAACATATCAAAAATAACCAGTTGGAAGCGGCCTCCATCCTGCGTTTTCCTAAGACTTACCGGCCTATTTGCTAACTTAGTGTACAACGTTTTGATAGTCACTTCAAAATACATTACGTTTTATATTTCCTAAATAAAAATAGTTAATCATAAGAAAGCCGCAATGTATTTTGAAGTGACTATCAAATCATTGCAATCAATCAATGAGTTAGTAAATAGGCCGGTTGGTCTGATCATCTGACATCTGGGTAAGTGGGAGTCACGATATGCTTACGTATACGTTGTCGCCATTCGAGAACCTCACTATCAAATATGCAAAATTTCATGATGATCAATGAACGCATAACAAAGAAACAGGTACATAAACAAAGTCACTTTTACATTATAATCCTTACTAATATTATAAATGCGAAAGTGAGTCTGTTTATTTGTTTGTTTGTTATGCTTTCACGCCGTAACTACTGAACCGAAAATTTTGCATACAAGTTCTCTGGAGTGCGGAGAAGGGCATAGACCCTTTATCCCGGGAAAAAGTACTATTCCCGAGGGAGCTACATTGACGCGGGCGGAGCCGCAGGCGAAAGCTAGTATAATATAATGAGTACTTGTAAAGTGAACTTAATGTTAACGTTAATAACTTTTACTTAATAACTTTAACTTTATGATTTCAAAACGCAGATTTTTTATTTAATTTCACTTCAGAATTGTTTTTGTGTTAGTAAACATCACGTACTCCTTATAATAACCTTTCACAAAAAAATGTATTAAAATCAAAATAAAAAATATTTTGCTCACTATCGCTGCTAAATATTCTAGCGAATTGCAAAGCGTCTGGTGTATGTCTAGCTTTAGCAAAACTGTATAAAAGTATACTTAAAATAACATTATGGTTTAGTTATATATTTTTTTATTTATCTTTACTAATTGAAATTAAATTGTTAACGTTATTATGTATTGCCTCATGCCGATTACTAAGTTTAATAGATCTATTGAGAACGAAGATATGGCACACACCCATTCTTCCGGTACAAAATGAAGTTTTTTTAGGACTAATAAAAGCACAAAATCCCATTTACTTTTTGAAATTTGGCACAGTAAGATTTAAAAAGCTAAATTTTTTATTAAAAGACGTGATTCTTACTCTAAATTTCTTTCAATAAGCTTCAATAACGTTCAACTGTCAACCATTTTATTATTTATTTTTCATAAACATGACTATTTATAATACCCAGTTCCATCGATTTCACATTATAAAGTTCACTAGAAAGAAACAATACAAAACAAAAGCCGTGCAGTCCGCCAAAATTCCCACCAAGAACTCCCAACCATTACTTGGCCTCATAGAGACGCAGTTTTTTTTTATTATTTTTAATCTATATTTGCCCTGCTTATAGAGAGGGTCCATAAAAAAATACATTGAAAGCAAAAGTGAATAAAAAGTAGAGACGATTAACGTCTCTGTTTCTTTCCCTTTTTTCTCCCGTAGCTGTAAAGTAGTACTCATTAACATATTAATAGATAGAAACCAAATTGTTAATTGGAGTCGAACAAAAAATTGTTACTAATGGTTTTTTATATTAAAGACTTAGTAATCTTTTAATCTGACGTGGGCGAGCTATTAATTATTATTGGAGATGTAAACCGATTAACTAAATTTATCTGAATGGAGTCATCACATGAAATATTCGTTAGGTCGAAGATAAATAGTATACTAACTGTAATTGTAGTAGTTTTATTGTAGTTTTGTTGTGGACAACCGTCTGTAGATCAACAAATACGCCGCCAATAATTTAATTCTTTTATTTTTTTGTTATTACATAATTTTTTATTTTATTTTTATTTATTTATTTATTTGTCTCAGGCAACAATATAAAAGTTTACATAAAATAAACAATTATGGCCCATATGAATACATAAATTAAGAGAATTGTTAATTTTAGCGGTAATTAACAATCCTGTTAATTTCTATTACAATAATAACAATAAAGTAATAACTTAAATATTAGTAATTTACTAACGAAGTGCAAAATTAGATTTTATTAATTTGATCTGATTTATGAGTTAAAGAATAAAATGATGGGTGGCGCTAATTCCGCTGCTCTAAGCCGCTAAAATACGAATATATCTTCCTAATAAACTTATTTAAAAGTGTTAGTATTTTTATATTCTTCAGTGTGAACATATTTTAATGCAAATGTCAGTTTCGTTGTTTGTTTGATACGCTCTTACGCGCCCATCGCCGTATTTGCTTTTTTATATATTTACTTAAGGTACATATTCACATTATCTGATACATTCTAAGGTACTTAATCTAGCATGAAACCCAATTAAAGGTGTACACAACATTTTCTAGTAAAAGAACAATCGTTCAAAAAAAGTCATCAATATAAAAGAAAAGTAGGTTAACATGTTGTACATTTTAATAATAATTATATTTTTTTTTTATTAACCTATACTGTCTCACAAAGGCAATGGTCTCCCCCATTTCCTTCCAAACATCCCTACTTTGTGCCACTTCAGACCATTTCTTTTCATGGCTCGTGATATCATCACACCAACGCTTTCGAGGTCTACCTCTTTTTCTGTATCCATCTTCCGGAGTCCATTTTGTAACTATAGTAGCCCTTCGGTCTGACAGACCGACAGACCGAAGAATTATAATATAAATCTAAAAATGCTTACGTATAATCACGAGTCAAGGGTATAATGAAATCTCTTGATGACTTGACTTGATGACCAAGAAAAAGTATTTTATTTTTTTTATTTTATTTAATCAGGTACAATCACAGATAACAGAACCTAGTCTAGATATTTTCACACTTTTATACTTCATTTTAATTCTGATATCCTACACTAGATAGTACGCAACTTATGAAAAGTAGATACATGCAAATACCAATAATTAATCTAAGCTAGCATGAATATAATGCAAAAATAAATAATAATAATAATAATCATAAATTTAAAAGGAAAGAATACAAAATTAACAATTATTACGTATTGGAATCCATTGAGGAAATGCAGCATCTTAGACACCACGACATTTAATTTTTTTATTGAATAATTTTATTTATTTTCAGATATTGGCAATATCCGAAATAACAGTGACGGTGACCAATGGACTGGCCACAAAACTATACAGCTCAGAACTCTCGGGCCGGCTGGTGGCTATGTCAGTACTCGCCCTGACGGCAGCGGTGTCTTTGGCAAGCAGCATCTATGCTATGGTCGGCTTGATCAAGAAACAAAAGAAACCCTTGCATGTCGTAAGTTTATTGATAGATAACATAATGCTGGATGACAGGCTTCAAGAGCCTTTAGGTCTTGAAGCCTAGTTCCTAGTTCCAGGGCCACACCAAGCCTGGTGTCTATAACAGTGCTTGCTCTAAAGGCATTGGTCTCTTTGACAGCCAGCATCAATGCTATGGTCGGCTTGATCAAGAAACAGAAAAAAACCTTTCATGTTGTAAGTTTATAGATAGATAACATAATGCTGGATGACAGGTAGGCTTCAAGAATCAAATACCTCACTTAAGACATAAAATATGGTGAAAAAAAAATTTTTTCACCATATTTTATTTCTTAATTTAATTAAAGCTTATTTATTTAAATTTCGAATTATTTATTTAGATTGAGAAGATAATCTTTATTACAAAATACACTAAAAAAAACTTAATCCTTTTTTGAAGTCAGTTATACACACGCCGCCATAAGAATACAAGTACCAACTTACTAAGAACATTAAAGTTCGTAATAGACGCACAAACTATTAAACTTTACCGATAACAATAAGTCGTTAAACTTGGCCGATGGAAATTAAATTGTATTGAACCCAACTGCCGTGATTATCTCATACGATAGAAATTGAAACAAGGAAGAATTCTCCCTTTGTAGAGACTCAATTTAAAGAATGCTAAACTTCGCAAATCAGGCTAGATTCCAAAAAAATTATAATTAAGAAAGAAAGAAAATCTAATTCGGCAAAAAAAAGCAATAGCAACAATAAGATAATGAGAAATACTTAAGAACTATACCTGCAAAAGTTAATTGCCGAAAAGGCAGCCGGCTCAGCTTTATGCTTATGGCGGTGAACCACAGCGCTGATTTTCAGCTGGTACCAAGGAGGACGTAGGTTAGATGGCTTAACATATAGTCCGTCAGTTAGATAATCAAAAATATTAGACACGTATTTCTTTTATTAATTAAACAAAAAATTATAAAGATATTACTAAATCTCTTCTTAACAGGTTATAACGCTCAAGTCATGCACGCCCCTTGACTTGTTAGCCACATAATGCTTTTTTTTTAAATTAATTTTATCTCTTCCATGCTGGTCTGGGAGAAAAGAAAAAACGTAAAATGTGCCAGCTGGTTTTCTTCTTACGCAGACCGTAGAAACCAGTCAAGGGAATGGGCGAAAATCTAAAGAATCATGGCGTTGCGGCTAGCAGCCCATCACCATTTTGGTTTCGTTTTCCACCTTCACGCCCACCAACACGCTAAACGTGGCTTTTCGTTCTTATGACTTTACGCTATGTTTACCCCGTAAGGGATAAAGACTTGATAATATGTATGTATGTTCAATTTCTCTGACATGCTGTCAGTACTCAGTGGTGGTTCGCATACAACGTTGTGGTTATAAGCTCTTTGATGTACACTACTGGATTAAACATCACGTCACTGACAGTCGTAAGTTCCAAAAACTGTACCGCATTGGACTTTTCCAATAATATTAAGCTATATGCATCTACTGAATCCGATTTACATCAGTTAGCCGATCTTACAGAAGCTATCTCACGAGATATTAGAATTGAATTTGGCATTGATAAGTGCAAAGTAAATTCATTTAAAACAGGACGAAAACACCAAATATATCATAATTTAAACACTGGTGAAGAAATAGAACCTCTTGGTGAAAACGATACGTATAAATATTTAGGATATAAACAATCTCAAGAGATACACCACAAAGAAACAAAAAATCTGCTCACTACACAATTTAAGCACCGTCTTAATATAGTACTTAGTTCACAATTAAACTCACGAAACATAGTCAAAGCCATAAACACTTTCGCGATCCCAATTTTAACCTACTCCTTTGGCATCATTTCCTGGACAAAAAGCGAATTAAAAAACCTACAAAGAATTATCAATACTTCTATGACACGACACAGAAAGCACCACCCGAGATCATGTATACAAAGGATGACATTATCACGAAACGATGGAGGTAGAGGTATAATAGATTTAACAAACTTACACAACAAACTAATTCAATCTCTCAGAAAGTATTTTTATACTAAAACCGGCACATCAACCTTACACAATGCTATTGTTCAAAATGACCTTAAAAACACACCTCTTAATTTACAAGATATGTCGCCACAGAAAAGTGAAACACAGACAGACAGACTGACTAAAATAGATGAATGGGCCAGAAAGTCCTTACATGGGAGACATCGCCATGACTTATGCCAACCCAACGTCGATATTGTAGCATCGAACGCATGGCTTAAGCGTGGCGAATTGTTCCCGGAAACTGAGGGTTTTATGGTAGCCATTCAAGACCAGGTAATGGAAACTCAAAACTACCGAAAGCATATTATGAAAGTTCCATCAGTTGTAGACTCATGTAGGCGATGTCACAGTGCCACAGAAATGATCCAACATATAACAGGAGCGTGTAGAGCAATAGTTCAAACAGACTACAAATTCAGGCATGACCAAGTAGCTAATGTTATTCATCAGTATCTTGCACACAAATACAAACTAATAACACAGCCATTTATTCCATATTATAAATATGTCCCCGACACCGTACTTGAGAATAGCAATTATAAACTATATTACGATAGAGCCATTTTAACGGACCGGACGTCACATTTTAATAGGCCAGATATAACCGTTATTGACAAAACTAATAAAATCGCTTTCATCATTGATATAGCCGTGCCGAACACACACAATCTACAATCCACAATATCAGAAAAACTTAGTAAGTACACAGATCTCAAAGATGAAATATGCAGGATGTGGAATCTAAGAAAAGCAACCATTATACCAATAGTTTTGTCAACTACGGGAGTTATACCAAAGCAATTGCATCAATCTATTTCTCAACTCGACATCCCATCTCACATTTACATCTTAATGCAAAAAGCTGTAATATTGAACACGTGTAGGATCGTCAGAAAATTCCTTCAATTAGATACCCCAAACCATGATACTCACTTGACTTAGGTCCGTGTTTATCATTATTACCGGCTATCTCAGCCGAGCAGAATTTGATTCTGATATGTATAATAATAATAATAATAGCTTTATTTTCAGATACAAGATCCATAAAAAGTAATCATATACATCAAAACACCTATTAAATTATGTTACAAAATGATAATTTGGAATGAATTAAATTTTAAATTAAATAATGTCATGAATTAAATAACAGTAATAGAATGAATTAATTATTAATATTGTCGTCCTCGATCTCGAGGCACTGGAGCATGTACCTGCATCCAGTGTCTCAAGAACGGTCCGTCCGCTCCGCAATAACTGCCAGGAGGCTGTTGCCGCTGCCCCGTATTCTGCGCGCGATGGATGCCACTCGCTTGCGCATAGTTGTGTAGAAACAATCCACTCTGTCCTCGGCAAACATACCAGACGCACTACAGAACCGTGGCAGCCGCAACAGTATCCTGAATGCGTTATTGTATTGAACTCGGAGGGCATTGAAAGTATTTTGCTTGTAATCAACCCACAGGCTGCTGGTATAAAATGAGGTGCAATATGCTCGAAACAGTGTTATTTTAACCTCTTTGGAGCACCGAGAAAACCTACAGGCAATCATATTTGCTCTTACCGACAATGCCCTCCTTTCACGTTCGATATCTTTGTCATCTTTAAGGTTTTCAGTCACTATATGGCCTAAATATTTAAATTGACAGCAATTTAAATTAAGGCGGGTACAGACCCGCCTTAAGGTCAACCCATCTAATTGTACGGCAGGCACGTTTGCCGGACGTTTTGACCCCGCCGTAAAAACCATAAGCTCAATTTTCTTGCGGCCAGTCCGCGGTTATTACCAAAAACACCGTAAAATTTCAAGAACACGAAAAGAAAAGCATGCCTACATTTCGTGCTAATCAAAAACCAAGGTCGTTCACACCAGCCTTGGCTTGAAATACTTAATATATTCAAGTTCAGATGTAGCCTATCACGCGAACTCCGCACAA
Source organism: Elegia similella (assembly GCA_947532085.1). Taxonomy (NCBI): domain Eukaryota; kingdom Metazoa; phylum Arthropoda; class Insecta; order Lepidoptera; family Pyralidae; genus Elegia; species Elegia similella. The sequence continues at coordinate 26,381,359 of OX383932.1, read as the reverse complement.
TACTTAATAATTACTATAAGCTTCAACAAAGCAGTATTATTAAGGCATGCCGCCATCTTGAATTCGAATTACGCACAAGGAATAAAAGGAGTCATTATAGATAATTAATAGGTATATTTTAGATCATAAGAGCAGTTTGTTTGCAGGTGGGCTTGTTCTGAACGCTCAAATTTGTACGTTAATAGAATTCAGGGTAACTATCATATGACATATCATAGTTATCACGGAATAACGGTTATAGTAATGGAAGTAAACTTTTTTTTTAAATGGCTATGATAATATCTAGCTCCAAGTGAGCTTTCGCTACTTCACCGGGCGTTTGAGGCGAGGCACAGTGCCCTCAACCTGTATAGACAACATCACCAAAGAGGCCCCCCGGAGGGACGGACTCGGTTTTGGGCGTTGCCTGTGTGCGCAAGGCTCGGAGAGACACCAAACTCTCATATTGCCAGATGGGCTGCGTATACGTGCATGCATAGCCTGAAGAGTCAATCTGAGAAACAATGGCAAATGCCTTTGGAGAGATCTTTTGCCTTATAGGCCGAAAGCTACGTTGCCAGAAGGGCCTATCCTAGTTGCAAGTCACCCGGGACCACCGGGCGGTTACCAGTAATCGGAGTTAGAGGTAAACGAGCGCTTGCATGACATATTATGAGTAGCATGATGGCTCAGTGAGCATTACTAGCTCTTGCGCACTGGGATGAAAACAAATGGCATAAAATGTCTCGATCTCCTCCCTACTTTGGAAGCCAAGTTACAATTTTGGTCCCGGCTTTCACAATAACATGACAAGCTATATCAGTAACGCTGTCACCAGCATTGGCCACTGAATCATCGGAAGGGGCTTTAAGCACACTTCAGAGTCGTACAAGAAAGTAGAGTAATGATTTTTTACAAAACATCACAAATAGTTACCAGACAGCGAAAGAAAACTCTTCTCTTGTAACTGGTTAGGTAACTTTAGTTACCAAAGTGGACGAAGGCAACAAATCTACCGATATATTACCATGTCCCTTGTTTATTTTTATTTTTTTCATAATTGAATTGAACTTTCAAGAAGCTGGAAAATTGGTTATGTTCAAACATCTAGAAAGCAAATTTGACGCGATTATATTAGGAAAAGAAACATAGAAACACAACCATAGCTTATTATTGATTTTTAATGGATAAAGAAATTAAATCGGTTAAGTTTTGGAGAAGAAATCAGGCGACTACGAAACGTTAATATTGTGTAATTTTCATAGGTACCTCAGTTGTCTTCACACCCTGCGGGGTTGTGTGGACACACAGCGCGACAGCAATAGATTTTACAAATACCTATTTTTCAATTCTCTCGAGCGCAGTGTTTCCTCTTAAAAACGCTTCCGACGAAATTGCGCTCGCCAACGCGCCAAGCGTGGTGAATGTGGCAATATCTTCCCATGGAATGTATCCTCGGGAGAGGCCTTTGTCCAGCAGTGGACTTTCAACGGCTGGAATTACATATGATAAATTATGATACTTATAATAAACTAGCTTTCGCCCGCGGCTCCGCCCGCGTCAATGTCGATCCCTCGGGAATAGTACTTCTTCCCGGGTAGCCTATGTCCTTCTCCGTACTCCAGAGAACTTGTATGCAAAATTTCATGATGATTGGTTCAGTAGTTACGGCGTGAAACCGTAACAAACAAACAAACAAACTCACTTTCGCATTTATAATATTAGTAAGGATTATTTAGTTACGTTATGATTGTACCTTGTCCTGTCTTGTCAATAAAGAAAATAGAAATCAAATAGTGTGTAAATTTTCACATTTTTTTCCAGGCTGGAGTAGTATTATTAGTAATGGCCATCATCCAAGCTCTGCTGTGCGGCATCGCAGTCAAGGTGTCTCCGCACGATGAGGCCACATTGTCCGACTCCCTCAGTAGGTCCTTCAACCTGGCCCGGGATGGAAACCCGAGGCACTACAAAATATGGGAAATGACTAACAGTGGGGTAAGTGTTGTTTGTTTCTTTTCTTCTATTTTCACCAGTGTCTAGTTGATCTTCAAGTTATTCTTGTGTATCAACGAAATGATGGTGTAATTCATTTCGCTGATTCGACGGAGCCCCCTCGCGACAATTCAGACGAATCCACTGGTTTGATCATATACGACGCAGCAAATCGAGCAAACACCAGCCCGCTAAGTAAATCTCACTACAGCCGCACCATGACACTTTATTTTAGTTATTTCACACATTGCTTATAAACATGGGCATTTATAACACCAAATTACACCGACTTCACATTATAAACTCCACTAGAAACAATTTGCAAAACATCCAAAACAAAAACCGTGCAGTCCGTCGAAATTCCCGCCAAGAACCGCGGGGTAAGTGCTATACCAACAAACTTTTTTTTGTTTTGACATGTATTTATGACCAAAAATAGTTATACTAAAAACCGGCCAAGTGCGAATCGGACTCGCGCACGAAGGGTTCCGTACCGTTATCTATAAAAACGGCAAAAAATCATATCTGTTGTATGGGAGCCCCCCTTTAATATTAATTTTATTTTCATTTAATTATTTATTTTTAAAGTGAATATACCTAATTATTCTGTGAATATTTCAAGCGTCTACCTGTTGCCGTTATCAATATCGAGCAAAAACAAGCAAAAAAAAACACGTTTGTTGTATGGGACCCCCCTGAAATATTTATTTTATTCTATTTTTTAGTATATGTTGTTATAGCGGCAACTGAAATACATCATCTGTGAACATTTCAACTATCTAGCTATCACGGTTCATGAGATACAGCCTGGTGACAGAGGGACAGACAGACAAAGAGACGGACAGCGGAGGTAAATTAATAGGGTCCCGTTTTTACCCTTTGGGTACGGAACCCTAAAAACGAACCGCTAAGTAAATCTCAGTACTCACTCATCCACGGTGAATTACTAATTATTTCACCCCATATTTTTTATATAGGGGGTTATGTATTTTTTGCTACAACATATGTATATTATGATGTGTACCCAGTTATTCTTGACATCATAGATTGGCTTCCGCTCTCTCACTCACCGAACGAAGCATAGAACGTCGATTTTCTATGAGAGTGTGATACTTCCCCGGTTGAGCTACTAGTAAAAAAAATCATATTATAAATAAATAATAAGTTCCCGTAAAGGGGTGGCTCAGCCCGTCAAAATGAACAACTTTTGCTATGGGACCAATCTATGAACTTAATTTTTTTATTACATTTTCATACATATTCCTGGCCGGCCGAACACTTTTGTATGAAAATGTAATTTTATTTAAGTTCCCATTGGTCCCATAGGAAAAGTTGTTCATTTTGACGGGCTGAGCCACCCCTTCATGGAAAGGTCGATAGTTATGTTACACGCTGTATAACGTAATATATTTTGAAGTGACTGTCAAAATGTTATACACTAAGTTAGCCAATGGGCTGGCATGGCTACTACTTTAATGGCTTATCAATAATGCGCTACTGACATTTACTTTGAGACAATTTACTTTGCGTGCTTCCGACACCAGTTAGTTCATGCAAACTATTGCTGACCAGCGCCCACCCACTACTGTTAGTCCCTTCATGCCCGCCACATAACAGTAGTGGGTGGGCGCTGGCCAGCAATAGTTTGCATGAACTAACTGGTGGCAGAAGCACGCAAAGTAAATTGTCTCAAAGTAAATATAGCTTTGACTTCCGCAAAATAACACCTGAATCTATTAACTACTGACGTAAATTATCATTATATAGCTTCAATGCTGCGGGCTCAACGGTCCTGAAGACTACCAGGAGACGACCACCTCCATGGTCTTCGCACCCGACGTCCCAATATCCTGCTGCAGGAGTTACGACCCTGCCCGGTCTGATCTCCTCCAGGAAAAGGAGCGGGAGAGCTGCAGGGCTAGGAAGGACTACTATTTCCCAGGATGTGGCGTGCTGGTCAAGGCTGGCTTCCGGAATTCGGCTTCCGTTGTTTTGTCGACTACGATTTTCTTCATTGTTCTTGAGGTAATTAATTCTTCTATATATGCATACTTCACAGGCTATCATCATCACTAAATAGTATAAAACAAAGTAAAAATACGCAACGGATTTTGAAACGGTTTTCTTCAATAGATAGAGTGATTCAAGAGGAAGGTTTATATGTATAATACATGCATAATATTGTAGAGAAACACTAATAAACTTACAGGTTTCTAATGTGATCATCATCATTTCGAGTAGGTGTCACGGTCAATCGACCATGCACACCCTGGTGTCAGAGTTCTTCCGAACCGCCTCTCGGCCTCTGACGTGGTTCCTTTAACGACTACCAGATGGCAGCCGGGACCACCGGCTTAACGTGCCTTCCGAAGCACGGAATCATCTTTATTATCAGACAATCAGGTGATTCAAGCCTGCAATGTCCTAACCAAACTGGAAGCAACTAAACAAAGTATGCTTCCGGTGGGAATCGAACCCACGACCCCCGGGTCAACAGGCAAACGCCTTAACTACTGGACCATGGAGGCTGTTAATATAATATAAATAAATAAATTCTAATGTGATGTCGTAAATAAACACTTTTTTGCGCTTACATTGCAAGCACTGGCTGAACCCCAAGAGTTAAATCAAATTAATGTACTACAGTATTGTACACCTTAAAAAGGTCAACAAAAAAGTCCGCGATGGTATATGTCTATCTCATAAGGATAGCCCACAATTTTAGTATAGCATTGCACCCGTGCGAAGCCGGGGCGGGTCGGTAGTAATCAAATATAATTAGACTACGCGTTATTCAGCACACAGTATTCAGACTGTCTTAGAGTCTAAGTAGACCGCTCGCTATTACACTAGTCTGAAAAACGCGCGCTTGCTCATTCGCACGCAAGACGTTGACATTGGCGGTTGTAATAGTAACTGCACTTTCTAAGCCCAAAAAAATTGCCGTAGCAAAAAGACATGTTTCTTTTGTAAATCTTTATTCAAATAATCTTGATGATTTTTTGTCATAAAAATGGCATATCATGATACAACAAGGAAAAAAACCGCTTACTATATAGATGGATACAACTCTGGCATGCACTCATGCTGAGCCGATCTTGCTGGCTGAATTCAGAGTAAGACAGTCTAACTCTTATTACACTACGCTAGTTAGACTTAGACTGTCTGAATATCGTGTGGTGTAATACGACGGCAAGCGTTTCCCTAAGCGGTGCGTTTCAGCTGCTAGATAGTTACATCTAAGATAAATTGCAAGCGCGAGCGTCTGGACGGCGCAAATAATGGATTACATAATGCTTACTTCACTTTCAGATTATATAATTTAAACCTGAATTTAAAAAAAACACATTGATTTCAGGTTCTATTAGCGGCTACTAGTTGGGTGGCATACAAAACATACAGCAAACGAGAAAAAGAAGGGAACAAAAAAGGAGACTGTAGTTCCGTCCACGTTCAATCTGACCAGGACACCCAGGAAACCAAGAGTACACAGGAAATCAAGGATATACAGGAAACAAAGCCCAACCAAGATACCCAGGTCACCCAGGACGAAGTTCATGTGAAAATCGACGAAAAGGAACGCAGCTGACCTGAAACGTTAACAACAAATGATTATATTTCGCCTCTAAGTCTACTATTAATACTCTGGCAGGGTTTCTTAAGGTTTCTACGTATCCCTAAGGGGTCTTTAGCAGCCAAAGGCAGCAGCTCTTAGTTATGATGAATGTAAAATTAATGGAACCGAATATTTTAAAACTATACCTGTAATGATATCTGACAGTCACGTTAACAAGAAATGATTACATTTTGCCTCTAAGTCTACTATTAATACTCTGGCAGGGTTTCTTAAAGTTTCTACGGGTCCCTAAGGGGTCCTTAGCAGCCAAGAGCAGCAGTTCTTAGTTATTATGAATTTAAAATTAATGGAACCGAATATTTTAAAACTATACACCCTGTAATGATATCCGACAGCATAACAAGGCTAAGGCCGGCAACGCTCTTGTCACAACCTGCGGGCATATTTGCTAACTCAGTGTACAACGTTTTGATAGTCACTTCAGTCATACATTACGTTTTATGTATCTTAAATAAAAATAGTCAATCATACGAAAGCCGCAATGTATTTTGAAATTACTATCAAAACGTTGTACACTGAGTTAGCAAATAGGCCGGCTGGTGTTGCAGTTGTCCATGGGCAGCGTTGATCCCTTATGTACCATCAGGTGACCAGCTTGCTCGTTTGCCGTCCTGTCATAAAAATAATAATAATAGCATGAAGATTTAAAATTTATTTGTAAGAAAAAATTAAATAAATACAATTGCGATTGACTACAAACTAATCTAAAAGATTATGACCGTGCGGCATGGTGCCAAGAACGCTGGCTGCGTTTCCTTTCTGAATAGCTATGCTAATTTGTTGAGAATTGAAGTATAGAATAAAAAAATTGCATGAATGATTTTCTTATACTTGAACTCACCTCAACATGGAAAATATGTCTTGATGCATCGTACAAGGTTACAATTTAGTACAATACCTACTGATAAAAAAAAAACGTAAAACGCCATATAGTTTTTTTTTCACTGTCACCATGTGTTTCATAAAACGCTCGTTATTTCAATACCCTGGGCAAAGACAAAATACTATCGTACCCTAGGTCAACCAAAGACAAATTGCATATATTGTGTTTGTTCAGTCAACTTTTGTATTGACCATACCGGCCTATTTAATAAATTATTGTACAACGTTTTGATAGTCATTTTAAAATACATTACGGCTTTCATATAATTGATAATTTTTTATCATTACTTAATATTATAACTGCGAAAGTGAGTTTGTTTGTTTGTTACGCTTTCTAGCCGTAACTACTGAACTGATCATCATGAAATTTTGCATACAAGTTCTCTGGAGTACGGGGAAGGACATAGGCTACCATTTATCCCGGAAACAAGTACTATTCCCGAGGGATCGACCTTAACGCGGGCGATGCCGTGGGCAAAAGCTAGTAAGATATATAAAAAGCAATGTATTTTGAAGTTACTATCAAAACGTTGTAGGTACACTAAGCAAATAGCCCGGCAGAACGTGGCTATAACCACTATAACGCTTAATATGTCATTATATACCTATTACCACGTCTTTATCGCTAACAGGGTAGACAGAGCACAAGGCCTAAGACCCACACGTTCAGGGTGTTTATGGGCGTAGGTATAGATAGGAAGGAACTATTTTGAGTCAGATTTCCACCTTGATTTTGTTTGAGGCCGACTATGTTACTAAATCATTCATTACCTCGACGAACGAAACCACTACAATTACCCTGGAGCTAAGAGTATGTAGCAGAGGAAAGTTAGAGTATGTAGCAGAGTGAAGATGTATGTATCTTCACGCGAAAACTACTGAATAGTTAGGTTTTAATGAAAAATTTACATGAGAAAAAGCTAGTTTGTGATTTATATACTTAATTTAACTTAAATTTATTAATATTATCTCTATTGGTAATGTTTTCAAGGCAGTTAGATTTTTTTATGACGTAGGGAGAAGATAAATGCTCACAGTATCATGTAATAGTAGGCAAATAATTTATTGTTAATATATTTTTTATGTCGCAAGCTAGTAGAAATCGCTTTATTTGTAAAAATTAAATACACGGTGAGACTGATTGTTTTTTTTTATTTCCAATAGATACTCTACGTTGTTTTCCAGTACCTACACTAGCAGCGCCATCTATTAAACATCTTTAAAATCACTAAGCGCCATCTATTGAAAACTGTGAGAACTATTGTTTGCGATGTTACCTTCATACTTTTTTCTATGAAACGTTACACTGTATGTCCGATAGATGTCACTATTTTCGAATGATTATTAAATTAAAAGAATAACTACAAGACTTTGCTTAAATGTATTTTTATAACGTTAGCAAAATCATTACATTTTATAATACCGTTTGATTCGATAAAATTTCGAATCAAATAGGTTTAATTTCAAACACGGAAAATAATAGTTAAATTTAAAACTATTATTAGAGCATCGGTGGTTCAGTGGTAGAATGCTCGCCTGCCACGCGGGCGGCCCGGGTTCGATTCCCGGCCGATGCAACTTCATTTTGAATCTCCGCATGATTCAGATAAGAAATTGAGCGTTCATCTTTGCTACATTTCATTTTGTACCATAGGAGTGTACAGTCAAAAGCTTTAAGTATGTTGACACTGCGCTTCTAACGTCAATGTGATAAGATCTAAAATGGAATACAATGACATATTAACTAATGCAAAAAAAACGGTTAAGGCGAGTTGAAATCGTTATTATAAATGTAATTTTATATAAGACCCCATGTAATTCCCATAACTAAACCATTAAATGAAGTGTACTCGTATAGGTTTTTCTGTAATCAATATTACAAACAATAATGGATGGGTTCTTTTAGGGTTCCATACCTCAACAGGGAAAAAACGGAACCCTTATACGATCACTTTGTCGTCCGTCTGTCTGTTAATACCCTTTTTTTCCTATTTTTCGAATTAGTGGTTTCGGAGATAAGGAAGATGGAGAACGGTCATTATACAACTTGAAATAATAAACACAGATTTAAAAAAAATAATAATACTAAGTCACACGGAGTACAGTCTGCAAAACCATTTTTTAATTTCTGATTTGTGATCCCCGAAAGTACACTTTAACTCAAATATATTTATTTACGTAATATAATTATATAAGGATGCCAATTTCAAGTTAATAAAAAAACAGTTAGTAGCAATAGGCTAGTTTCCTAAAAAAATATAATTAGTCCGTCAGTTAGATATTATTAAAATATTGAACACTTATTTTTTCTTTTGTCGATTAAACAAAAAATAGTAAAGATATAGCCCTTTGAAGTTCCTTGTGACGTCATAGTTTGCTACAATTTTTAGCAAACTTTGACGTCACAAGTCCCCACTCCTGAACTTTGACGCGCTTTATCTTTATTATTTATTGTTTATTTGACAAAAGAAAAAATACGTGTCCAAAATTTTTTGACTATCTAACTGACGGACTAATTGTTATGTTATTATTACGACCCAGGAAACTAGCCTATTATGAAGATCGATTGTTTTTGCTTTATTGGCTAAATAAATAAATAAAACCTTTATGAATACTGATATTGTGTACTGCTTCGTGTGCTTCACACTGCATGGTATTTTAGTAAATGATAACATAACTTTTTAAATCAAAGATTAATTCAGATAATCTTTCATATAAAATAACCGTCATCAATCAAACTGCTGAACCGATTGTGATTAAATTTCAATGGGACCAACTTGAAAGCATAACCTTTGAAACAAAAAGTATTTTTTATATTAGTTTATAGTTGACGGAGTTCTGCGGTCATCATCATCATCATAATTTCGGTGTCAGAGTTCTTCGGAACTAAAGTACTCTGTGTTCGGAACCGCCTCTCGGCCTCTGACGTGGTTCCTTTAACGACTACCAGATGGCAGCCGGGCCTTCCGAAGCACGGAATCATCTTTATTATCAGACAATCAGGTGATTCGAGCCTGCAATGTCCTAACCAAACTGAAAGCAACTAAACCAAAACTAAACAAAGTATGCTTCCCCTGGGAATCGAACCCACGACAACAAACGGGGTAACAAACATTAAAAAAAATAGAACGAATTGATAACCACCTCCATCCTTCTACTCTTTTTTTTTAAATCGGTTATAAAGGCCCTTTCAGGCACTTTTTACTTCAATTCACATTTCAAACAAACAATTTACTTATTTTACTTTGAGACAATTTACTTTGCATGCTTCCGCCACCAGTTAGTTCATGCAAACTATTGCTGGCCAGCGCCCACCCACTACTGTTAGTCCCTTCATACCCGCCACCAATAGTTGATGCATGCAACCCTGGTCGATACTGCTGCATCCGTTGAGGCTGCAGCAATGTCGGCCGTCGTGCTCGCGACACGTGTTTCGCCTCTACACGAGGCATCTTCAGGCAGTGAACCCTAGATGTTGATCCTTCGAATGACAAGCAACGAATGACTGCCTGAAGATGCCTCGTGTAGAGGCGAAACACGTGTCGCGAGCACGACGGCCGACATTGCTGCAGCCTCAACGGATGTAGCAGTATCGACCAGGGTTGCATGCATCAACTATTGGTGGCGGGTATGAAGGGACTAACAGTAGTGGGTGGGCGCTGGCCAGCAATAGTTTGCATGAACTAACTGGTGGCGGAAGCATGCAAAGTAAATTGTCTCAAAGTAAATGTAGCTTTGACTTCCGCAAAGTAACACCTGAGTCCATTAACTAATTTACTTATTCAACCATTAAATATTCCTCAAAAGCTGCAAACTACTAGTTACCAATTGAACTGGGAATGGCCCAAGTTCGAGTAAATATGGATTTCCCGGTAAGTAACGTACTCTGTTAGCGAATAACCTAATATATTCGTATTACATATAGGTATTCTTCAGTGCTTAGGTATAATGTTACCGATGCCTGATATATTCGTAAGACCTCTAATCCAATCCTAAACTCGTGCGCAGTTTTTACGTATGTGTAATTTCAGTGCGAAGTATTGAGGCGCGAAAGAACGCAGGCGCGAAGACCTAAGGTGCGAATGAATTGAGGTACGAAGAGTTGAGTCATGAACGAAGTGAAGTGCGAAGAGCTGAGGCGCGAAGAATTGAGGCACGATTTAACCCAGGCGCGAAGATTTAGGGCGTGAATGAACCCAGTCGCGTAGTACTGAGATCCGCCGAACCCAAAACTCAAGAGCAAAGAAGAGAACTGATTAAAAGTACGGTGAACGTAATAAAAGAAAATGATAACGTATATATTTTATACGGTAGTCGTGCGTGCAATAATATAGTTCCATTATAAAATTTGCATCTGGTTCATTCGCGCCTTACTTCTTCGCGCCTCAGTACATTCGCACCTCAGCTCTTCGCTCCTCAGTTCATTCGCGCCTTAGTTCTTCGCGCCTGGGTACTTTCGCGCCTTAACACTTCGCACCTTCGTCTTTCGCACTTAAATTACACAATCAGATTTTACGGCAGATATAAAATGTCCAATTTACCCCGCAATCAGTAATTATGGTACCATTCCGTTATGTAAGCAATCAGGCTTACCAACGTTATGTTTCATTAGAATTAATAAGTCGAGATGACTACACCTACTATTGTGCATATAATTAGGAATTTAGTGATATATTTACTAGTTTATATAGTAAATGTTGAGACAAGTAAGTAGCTTTTTTATAGTCATCATCATCATTTCGAGTAGGTGACACGGTCAATCGACCATGCACACCCTGGTGTCAGAGTTCTTCGGAACCGCCTCTCGGCCTCTGACATGGTGCCTTTAACGACTACCAGATAGCAGCCGGGACCACCGGCTTAACGTGCCTTCCGAAGCACGGAATCATCTTTATTATCAGACAATCAGGTGATTCGAGCCCGCAATGTCCTAACCAAACTGGAAACAACTAAACAATGTATGCTTCCGGTGGGAATCGAACCCACGACCCCCGGGTCAACAGGCAAACGCCTTAACCACTGGAATATACTGATGACTTCTAATAAATCCGCTGCACGCACGAAAAATTGTCACGTTCCGTGTGCCAGCGAGAGTGCGGAACAAGCAATAGAGAGGCAAGATTGGCCTAAACGTTTGGCTTGTGACGCATCTATCTCTCTTCTACCATTATCACGTAAAATTACAGTTCGTAAACCGATATACAGACAACCAATTTTTGAAGTGAAAACATCTTGTTGGGTAAAAATGTTAAACTTGCGACAGGATACGTGAACTGATTGAAAATTCGTAAGACGGATACGTGATCTGAGACCGCCGCAAAGGCGAGTTTTCACTTCTGCCGAAACTCCCGGAGTGCAAACCGTTGTTTTTTTTAATCTATATTCTGTGGCAAGCTCGTCTTTGTTTGGTTCCGTACTCAAAGAGTACAAACGGCACCCTATTACTGAGTCTCTGCTGTCTGTCTGTCACAGGGCTTTATCTTTGGAACCGTAATAGGTTTAGGTAGAGACTTGAAATTTTCACAGAATATCTGTTTTTTTTTGCGCTTTAGCTTGAATAAATGTCTTAACTAATTTTTTTTTAACTCGCAGTCCCACCCGACTATTGCTTCCATCCTCTTAACAAAAGTGACTGCAACGTGAAACCCACACCGGTGTTTTCTTACTACCTGAGCGGGTCCCGATGTGAGATAGAGTACTGGAGGGGGTGCCCCACCTACAATAAGTTTGATAACGAGTACGATTGCTCTTATTCGTGTATATTCGGATGGAAGCCTTTAGTCGAGAAAGTTGTTGAGGAAACAACTACAGGTATGTTTTTTTTTTGTATACATAGTGTTCTTATGTACGTGATTTATTTAATGGTTTAGGGCTCGAGTTTTTGATTTAATAGTTACAAACAGAGGTGGTCGAGTCTGAAAGTAGTTTCAGACTCGACCACCTCTGTTTGTAAGCAGGTATGTTGCAAATTATAAGAAACTAGATTTCGCCCGCGGCTCCGCCCGCGTCAATGCCGATCCCTCGGGAATAGTACTTTTTCCCGGGATAAAAGGTAGCCTATGTCCTTCTCCGTACTTCAGAGAACTTGTATGCAAAATTTCATGATGATGGGTTCAGTAGTTACGGCGTGAAAGCGTAACAAACAAACAAACTTACTTTCGCATTTATAATATTAGTAAGAATCCTTTCGGCTCAATCCTATATGTCATCTTCAACCGCTTTTCCGGTGGTTGCAGGTATGGCAACGTAGGTATGTACTGCTGCTGTTCCCCCTGTTCCCCCAGTCCAACAAACATCAACCCTTCCCTAGCGTAAAAAATGGTTTACCAAATAAACTACGTTCACTAACCTATCTGCTGAAGAAGATGAAGATTATTATAAATTTCATATATATTATTTCATTTATCCTTATCCTTATCCTTATCCCTATCCCTATCCCTATCCCTATCCCTATCCCTATCCCTATCCCTATCCCTATCCCTATCCCTATCCCTATCCCTATCCCTATCCCTATCCCTATCCCTATCCCTATCCCTATCCCTATCCCTATCCCTATCCCTATCCCTATCCCTATCCCTATCCCTATCCCTATCCCTATCCCTATCCCTATCCCTATCCCTATCCCTATCCCTATCCCTATCCCTATCCCTATCCCTATCCCTATCCCTATCCCTATCCCTATCCCTATCCCTATCCCTATCCCTATCCCTATCCCTATCCCTATCCCTATCCCTATCCCTATCCCTATCCCTATCCCTATCCCTATCCCTATCCCTATCCCTATCCCTATCCCTATCCCTATCCCTATCCCTATCCCTATCCCTATCCCTATCCCTATCCCTATCCCTATCCCTATCCCTATCCCTATCCCTATCCCTATCCCTATCCCTATCCCTATCCCTATCCCTATCCCTATCCCTATCCCTATCCCTATCCCTATCCCTATCCCTATCCCTATCCCTATCCCTATCCCTATCCCTATCCCTATCCTTATCCTTATCCTTACTAATATTTTAAATGCGAAAGTGTGTTTGTTTGTTTGTTTATTTGTTTGTTTGTTTGTTACGCTTTCACGCTGTAACTACTGAACCGATCATCATGAAATTTTGCATACACGTTCTCTGAAGTACGGAGACGGACAAAGGCTACCTTTTATCCCGGGAAAAAGTACTGTTCCCGAGGGATCGACATTAACGCGGGCGGAGCCGCGGGCGAAAGCTAGTTAAAAATAAAATGAATCTATAAACACATCAAATTAAATTAAATATGGATGCCAAATCGCTGCGGTCTGCTGGCAGGGTGCCCAAAAAGCTGGCGGCATTTCCTCGCTGGATGGATTTACTATAAATTGGTTACTCATTAACTCTCAGTATCATTATGTCGTTATCGTTATTAACTCAATTACAATGTGACCTAATGGTGCGAAGTCAGTGTAACCCAGGGTAATCGGCTTAATGTCACCCGAGAGACCAAGGAAGGCGCTTGCCCTGCTGCTTTTTGCATGCATCGCTTTATGCATAGATACAGAATAAGTACTAGTAGTTACGTAGAGAAGTCGCACTCTGCAAAAGTATTCAAAGAAATAGCAACTCAATTTAGTTAGACAGACGGTGTAATTTAGCTCGCGTCAGAACGCACCTTTTATTTTAGATACCTACAGCAAGCCAATTGTATACTTATAGCTCTCTAACATACGATTCATAATTCCTTGAAGTCGGTGAACACATATGACCAGCCGTGTGGTATCCGGCAGAGTAGAATAGGACCACTCCAAGTCTTCCCGTGGATGTCGTAGAAGGCGACTTAGGAAATACAAGCTAAACAAAGCTTATAAACATCTAAGACACCTCTCCAACCCGTCTGGCCAGCGTGGAGAGTGTAGGCCAAGTCCTATGGCTGCTCTGGCCAAGTATGGCCCTAGTAGTACAGAGAGGGTCGTGCTCCTGTAGTGGAGACTAAAAAGGACCTGATGATGATGATGATGACATATGACCAAACCCGCGTCGTTGCTACCGGATTTGTTCTGATTTCACCTTCGAAGGTGACGCCGCGCATAGTTATGTTTTCGATACCTACACGGGGAGTGAGACTGGCCTGGCATAGGTACTGACTGATCTGCTACGGGGGTACAGAACAGTTAAGAGCCCGCCATATGCCAGGCGGCGTGGCGGTACAAACGCGGATGGTCTAAACGCGTTGGCTACTTTGGATATTTTCGTTTTTTAGGATTATTCAAGGGTTATTCGAAAAAGAAAAACATATGATGGCTGCCTTATCTGCAATGCAATAATAATCAAAAGTTTCAAGGTTAATTTTAATGTATTTGGTGAATAATGCTATATACCGAGTAAATTAGACGTGATTTGTAGGCAACTTTGCAATTTTTTTCTATCGAGAAAATTTAACGCAATCGTGTTTTTGTGTGACATAGTTACCAAAGTTGTCCTGAACTATGCTGCATTTTTATTTCAACTTGAGTATTTAATTATTATTGATATAATAGTCAATCATGCAAAGCAGTGTGAGGTAGTACGGGCCCTGGGCCCGTATAATTAAATACTCAAGTTGAAATAAAAATGCAGCAAAGTTCAGGACTAACTCTGGTAACTATTTGACTCAAAAACACGATTGCGTTAAATTTTCTCGATAAAAAAAAATTGCAATGTTGCCTCCAAATCACGTCTAATTTACTCGTTATATAGCATTATTCACCAAATATAAATTAACCTTGAAACTTTTGATTATTATTGCATTACAGATAAGGCAGCCATCATATGTTTTTCTTTTTCGAATAACCCTTGAATATTCCTAAAAAACGAAAATATCCAAAGTAGCCAACGCGTTTAGACCATCCGCGTTTGTATCGCCACGCCGCCTGGCATATGTCGGGCTCTTAAGCGGGACTCGCACCCACTACAATCCACATGACTGCCATCTCCACGCCATATTACGGGAATGATTGGCACGGTGGAGCTACCACCACACATTTTTTAGTATATTAATAAACATATTTTCGTGTTTTCAGAGTCCAATTTGTTAGATGAACTTATGAAGATTCCAGAAGAGAATCTGACCATCATTGAAGATATCGTCAAGGCAATTGACGAGGAGATTAATTTGAATCTTACAGAGACAGTGGAACCGGATATTGTGACTACTACTCCTGAAGGTAAATAAATAAATATATAGGGACATATCACACAAATTGAGCTAGCCCCACAGTTAATAAATAATAATAAATAAATATATACGGACAAATCACACAGATTGAGCTAGCCCCAAAGTATGTTCGAGACTTGTGTTATGGGATACTAACTCGACGATACTATATTTTATAACAATACATATATAGATAAACATCCAAGACCCAGGCCAATCTGAAAAAGATCATTTTCCATCTTGACCTGGCCGGGGATCGAACCCGGTCACTCCGTGTCGCAGGCTGGCGTGTTGACCGCTGCGCCACGGAGCTAGTCATGTTGTGAACTTGTGTCGTAGGATACTAACTCAAAGATACTATATTTTATAATAGATTCTTATATAGATTAACATCCAAGACCCAGGTCAATCTGAAAAGGATCGTTTTCTATTATGACTGGCCGGGGAAAGAACCCGGGAACCCTCATGTCTCAGGCGTGTTAACCACTGCGCCAAGGAGCTCGCCAATCCATACACACATATATACTATATACATAGTATCACATCTTTTTCCCTTGCGGCACATATCGATCTGGTCAGGCTTATCGCTATCAGCGTGTAACTGTACCCTCGACATTTACTTAAAGGGGTGACTCAGCCCACCAATATGAACAACTTTTGGGGACTGCTGGGAACTAAACAAAAAATTCGAGCTTCCCATACAAACTGGCCGGGCGGCGGAACTCTTTTGTATGGAAATGACGAAATTTTTTTTGCGTTCCCAGCATTCGTCCCATAGGAAAAGTTGTTCATATTGATGGGCTGAGTCACCCCTTTAAGTAAATGTCGAGGGTACTGTTACACGCTGTATATATTCTTTGGTCTGGTGAAGAAAATAATTACCTACCTGGCTAATATATATTTCTCCCACCAGCTTCTGTTGAAACGACTGGGGCAGAGGAAGAAGAAGAACACGAAGAAGGTGAGGATGAAGCTGCCGAGCCTGAAGAATCGGAGTCTGGCCTCCCTGAAGAAGTTGAAACCCCTTAGGTTTTGTGTAGTGTAACTCATTGACAATATAACAGCACCAGAGACAGACAACAAGGGCTCGAAACAAATACGAAGAGAGGTGCCTTGTTTGGTTATACTTTATTTACATACTAGCTGTTGCCCGCTACTTCGTCCGCGGCAATTTCTGTTATCATGATTAATTAGTTTTTTCAACCGACTTTTATTACTATTGATGAATAATTTTCCCCCGTTTTCAAAACATTTTTTATTGATGCTTCGCTCCTATTGGTCGCAGCGTGATGTTTTAAAGCCCAAAGCCTTTCTCAATAAATGGACTATACAAAAAAAATACAAAAGAATTCCACTTTGAACTAGTTCCTGAGATAAGCGCGTTTAAACAAAATCTTCAGCTTTATAATATTAGTATAGATATAGAAGTATAAATTACAATTTACATAAAATGTACATTTTAGATGTGAATTGCATTTATTTTTCATATGAATATATATTGCTCACTACAATGTAAACGTACAATTTTTTTAATAAGAACTTAATCCTTATCCTTACTAATATTATAAATGCGAAAGTGAGTTTGTTTATTTGTTTGTTTGTTACGCTTTCACGCCGTAACTACTGAACCGATCATCATGAAATTTTGCATACAAGTTCTCTGGAGTACGGAGAAGGATATAGGCTACCTTTTATCCTGGGAAAAAGTACTATTCCCGAGGGATCGACATTAACGCGGGCGGAGCCGCGGGTGAAAGCTAGTCAATAATAAACACGAACGTACCAACAAAAAATTACCAAAAAAAAAATGGAATTTCCTCGTGCTCTAATCATTTAATTGGGTTCATCAACTGTTTTAAGGTAAGTAATTCTTGCTTTCTGCGTCATGCAAAATGTGGCATTGATTTAATATTTAAATTAATAACACCTACCAGACGTTGTTAATCGATATTCAACAATATACGAGTATTATACATATGTTACGGCTACGGCTAATAGGCGAAGTGTGGATACAACTAGTTCTAGCCGGTTACAACTACGTGCAGCCGGGCATATGCTGTTAAACTTAGGTGTATCCTACTTATCTTCGGTTAGAACTAGTATAGCCTTCATGATAGCCATTCCCCGGGATAAAAGGTAGCCTATGTCCTTCTCCGTACTCCAGAGAACTTGTATGCAAAATTTCATTATGATCAGCTCAGTAGTTACAGCGTGAAAGCGTAACAAACAAACTCACTTTCGCATTTATAATATTAGTAAGGATTAGGATAGTAAGGATTCTGAAGAGAAGATTATAATTATTTTAAGTATTTATTACTTATAAGAAATTTTGCAATATTCCCACGTAAATTGTTTTCTTTTCTAAAATTTGTCAAATACTTAATAATAAATGTGACTCCAAAATTCCTGTCTTATTTTTTCCATGTAATCCAATCACTTACGGAACGCAAAATAAGAATCTCAAAATAACAACAAAATCCATGACTGACCCGAAAAACTAGTTCTAGCCGATGATAAATAGGTTGCACCTAAGTTTAACCAATGACGTGTGGCTGCACCTAGTTCTAGCCGCTATGATGAAGGCTTTACCTAGTTCTAACTGAAGATAAATAAGTATCTAAGTTTAACCGCATATGCCCGGCTGCACATAGTTGTACCCGGCTAGAACGAGGCGTAGCCGCACTTCGCCTATTAGCCGTAACATATATATATATATATGTATATATAGGGACATATCACATATTTATTGTTAGAAGAACTTATGAAGATTCCGGAAGAGAATCCGACCATCACTGATAATATCGTCAAGGCCATTGACGAGAAAATAAAGTTAAATCTGACAAAGATAGTGGAACCGGATAGTGTGCATACTACTCCTGAAGGTAAATAAATTAATATATAGAGACATATCACACAAATTGAGCTAGCCCCACAGTACATAACTTGTGTCGTAGGATACTAACTCAACGACACTATATTTCATAATAGATAAACATCAAAGATCCAGGTCGATCTGAAAAAGATCGTTTTCCATCATGTCACGAACCCGGGCACCCTCGTGTCGCAGACTGGCGTGTTACCACTGCACCACGGGGCTCGTCAAAAAAGCAATTTTTCTGCAACGTATGACGTTCATTACATAAATCGTCGCTCTAAATAAGCCTGAAACTTGTAGGGTGTCTGACCAAAAAGCACAAGAGTAACCCGTTTTTAGCGTTCCGTTGTAAACAAGTAGATAATATTTTTTCTAATAAAATAGATAATATTTTTTCTTATTTCCCTTGTGAAGAAGGATTTTATAACTCTTTCTTCAGTAACCACCGTCCTATGTGCGCTCGTTTTTAGACGACCGTTAGGCGTGAACTGAAAGCTGGCATTAGCAACTACAGAACCCTATACTGCGCGTGGCCCGACATGCACTTAGCCGATTTTTTTAAGTATTTACACGGTATTTACCTATAAGGCCATTAGGTATCATGATCATCATCAGTTTTTTTTAGTCTCAACTGCAGGAGCATGACCCTCTCTGTACTACCGGAGCCATATTTGGCCATTAGGTATTATAGCTTATAAATTATACGGAGAAAATGTATGTAATGATAAGTAATATTTTTAATAACATTGTATTATTTTGAGCAATATGCTACTTAAATACACATAAAATGTTCTTATAAATGAGCTCAAAATCGCAATTCCCGCAAAGCATTTTCAAAAGCAGGATCCGCGATCCAGATAAAATCGATAAGATGTGATTTCAATTCGATACGTAATTGACAATATAATGGGCTGAGTGAGGACATATTTATCGATTTTGCTACTGAATTGTATGGCGACACTTAATCTGATAAGTGGGCAGATTACTTCATAAATTGTATTGATTTATGATGCAGTTCGCATATTGTCAAGGAGTTAACGTAAAGTCTATAGCAAAACGTACTCGTCATCATCATCATCATCAGGTCCTTTTTAGTCTCCACTACAGGAGCATGACCCTCTCTGTACTACTAGGGCCATACTTGGCCAGAGCAGCCAGAGAACTTGGCCTACACTCTCCACGCTGGCCAGACGGGTTGGAGAGGTCTCTTAGATGTTTATAAGCTTTGTTTAGCTTGAATTTCCTAAGTCGCCTTCTACGACATCCACGGGAAGACTTGGAGTGGTCCTATTCTACTCTGCCGGATACCACACGGCTAAACGTACTCGTACATCATCGTAATCATTACAGCCACAAAAATCCCACTGTTGGACACGGGCCTCTCCCAAGGATTCTTCGTGCGAAGGATATTGCCGTATTCACCACGCTTGGCAGGGGGGTTGGTGAGCGCAGTTTCTTTGGCTTCTTGTGCTTCCGATGCTGCTGCCCATGGAAAGTATTTTAAAGCTGGGGAAGTATAGGAATAAGTTAGCTTTGGTAAGGGAACTAAGGTATTAGGATTGGGATACTTATTCGGATGAATGGGGGAAAAGCAAGTAGCTCGGGGGGCTGGGCGCGCGAACCCGATGCCATGCCTGCAACCACCGGCTAAGCAGTTGACGATGATACCCCGGCTTAAAATATTATTTCAAATATTACCGAGCAAACTAAAATAAAATAAAAAATAATATTTAACGAGTTTTATTTATATATAAGGAATTTGAGATGCATTTTATACTCCTGGTAGCCAAAGCCACCAGGAATTTTTAAATAACAATTTTGTAAGTGTGTAACTTAGATGCGAAAGACGACGATGCGAAGTGCTGAGATGTGAGCGAACTCAAGCGCGAAGAGCTAAGGCGCGAATGAACTGAGGTGCTGAGAGCTGAGGCGCGAATGAACCCAGGTGCGAACAGCTCAGGTGCGAATGAATTGAGGTGCGAAGGGATGAGGCGTGAATGTACCCAGGCGCGAAGAGCTTGGACGCGAATGAACTGAGGTGCGAAGAACTGAGGCGCGAATGAACTGAGATGCAAAGAGCTAAGACGCGAATGAACCCAGGTGCGAATGAACCCAGTCACACAGAACTAAAATCTCCGCAGAAATCATATGCAAAGAAGAGCATTGAATAATGATACGGTGAACGAAATGAAAGAACATGTGCACGATTGTCGATATTGCTGCAGCCTCAACGGATGCAGCAGTATCGACCAGGGTTGCATGTATCAACTATAGTTGGCGGGCATGAATGGACTAATAGTAGTGGGCACCTTCGTCTTTCGCACCTAAATTACACACTCCAATTTTGTTTCTTTTCCACCTAACGCATACTAACATGCTAGACGTGGCATTTTGTTCTTAAGACGAGGCCTCAAAGGTACCATCGCTCGGCAAAGGCGTACGCAGACTGATCAAGTGCACGCAAAGGATAGCGCTTGGCGGTTTAGCCCGTGAATGATGAGATAGGTATGGTCTCGAGACGCTCAAAGAAAAAAACGTAAGCGCCAAATTCGTTATTTCTATTTTATATAAAATCAGACCGGTTAATTGTATTTTCATATTTAAATTCTGATGAAATAACCTATCTTTTAGTCTAAAAATCATTATTTCATTCGTCGCATTTGAGATACAAAAACAAAAACTCTGCGAACGAAGACCATTTTTAAAAAATATTTCTATCGAGAAAATTTTATCAAAACGTGTTTTCATCTTACGCTTTTGGAGATGAAATAGTCAAAAATCATATTACTTAGATTTGAAACTCCTAATTTAAGTATTTTGCGAGATAAATAAGGTTCAGAACGACCTTATTTACAGTGGTATCGCCTTAAAGTGGGCTCTATCTACCCCGCAGGGGAAAAAGACGCGATAGAATTTAACGAAGGTCTCTTGCTCTATAATAAGATGAATTTACAATATCTATAAATCTCCTTAACTTGTTATTTGCCAACGTGCGGCATTAACTAAATGTCATCGACTACGCGGGCAATTGTTGTTGCTTCATTGTTTATCGGGTGTCGTGATCGACAGCTTTGGAATTTATAAGTCTATTTTGCTACACGCTTTTTATTTAAAAGTCAATTATAAAAGATAATTACTTAAATATCAAACGAAATGCTCAAAACACAGAATCAAAGTTTTTTTTCAAGACGTTGTATTCTGAGAGGAAACGCCATCAAATAGTTTTTTGCGACTTGAACACATACTCTCCGTTTCAAGGTAATGCCAAAGCCGAGGCCCTTTTGTGATGTTGTCTATAAGGCTGACGGCACTCTGCCGCCCGTCTCTGCCCCTCAAACGCCCGGTGAAGTAGCGAAAGCCCACTTGTAGCTACATAGTTCTTCAAAAAAAAGCGTCTATGCTTCAGCTTGGGCAAAAATCGTTCGTATGTCCCGCTGTCCGGTTGTTCTTCTCTACATGTTGTATTTCTCAATTGATTCTAGAAAAAAGTTATGAGTGGTGGTACTTCCACTTTTATAAGTAGCGTCGGACGGAAGTCGCATCGGCTTTGTCGTGCGGCGCCTTCGATCGAATATAATGATAGATACACGATTCTCGCTCGAAAAGTGGCACCGGCAACAGCGCACTAATCGAGTTTCGGAGCTGTTTTGTCCACAGCACTCACACGTCTCGCGATGCCGAAGGTACAGTAAAAAGATGCAAAAACTACGAGTCAAAAGTAAAAAGAAAGAAAGGTGGACTGTCATACTTTCAGTATGTACCGTTTTTGTTGTTGTTTGTAGGTATGCATGATGTTTTGACTCCGCTCGGGGACATTATTTAGGCTTCATTTTGTATGAGACAGTATCATAGTCACTGCGTATTTACCATTATATTTGGTGACTAATTACTTGCTCATGAAACAGTTTTATTCCATTTCTCATTAGCATGGACATCATGCCCGTTCGTCCATACATTAATCATAACAATGTAGTAATTATTTAAGCAATGCAATAACACATTAAGTGCCTTATTTTAATGGAGATATTTATCTCGGCCATAATTGATGATGGCGGCAATAAAGCGATACTTCGAAAACCAATTACAATTGTTAATAACGCGCCTCGAGCGATTTTAATGGAGAAAAATGTTCATTAGTTCAACTATGTGGTAAGCAGGTGTCAAGCATCTATTCCACCCACAGAACAACAGACATAAGAAATGGCAAGGAGGCGTGGTACGCGCACCGATGATGCACTCGATCAGCTTACTTGAATCACCTAAGTAACTTGTCCCGCGATCGTCAAAAGTTGGACAGAGCAGTTGTACCACTGCCCCGGACTAAAAGGAACAAAAGGGAGATTTACGTGACAAAAATAAATATATGCCTACGTGTGCTATTCTAACGTGTAAAGTGACAAGTCCTAGTGAAACTTTGGCCAAAGCAGGAGTTTCTACTCAATTGTGTTGCGTTAGTAGTATGTTTGAAATAGGCGACGCGACGCTGGTTTTCATAGAAATCACGCGTGATAACACTTCTAATGTGTTTATTGTTCTGTGCCAGCAGACAGAAGTCTTACTCTGCAATGTAATGAAACATCAACTCAATGTGATCAGCAATATGGTGTAATTTAGCTCCCGTCAGAACGCATCACCTTTTCGTTCAGATACTTACAGAAATCCATTGCACGCCAATTTTATTTGTATTGCTCTAGACCAGTGGATCCCAATTAGTTTTTTCTACGTACCACTTCAAAAGACCTCAAACTCGCGTACCCCTTAGTTAGGGCGTTCTCACACGATGACTATGGGATGCGACAGCGACAGTGCGGCAAGCATCGGCGCAAGGAGTAGTATGAAAACGCGCCTAGATACTCCTAGATCCTCACATGGGTGCCGCACTCATCATCATAATTTCGTGTAGGTAACACGGACAATCGACCATGCACTGCACACCCTAGTGTGAGAGTTCTTCAATACCGCCTCACGGCCTATGATGTAGTTTAGGCCACTTCCATTAGAACAAGCTACGCCACTGCTGCTGTGACCAAATATTCTTGTATACAGCCGCTACATTTACATATTCAACAATATGTTTGTCATTCTCGTAATGGAGACGGGCGTACTGGTGAAATAGAGCCAAATGTTCTTGTAATTATGATAATAGAGTCGGATGTCTGTAAGTAGGGCCGACTTAGATGATGGACACAAGAAATATCTCTTTCTTACTCTGATCTTGGTATTCTTATTTTTGTGTGTTCGAAATAGTAGTTTGCAACACGCGCTTCAACATGCTAAATGTGGCCATAAGGTCTAATAGACCTAGGCTCTGTCTACCCCGCAAGAAAATGACGTTATACTATGTATCCTTAGTTTTTTTTTGGTTTCTCTCATTTGCAAGAATTGTTTAGAAAATATCGTGAGTCAGAATTCTGGTGAAAGCTACATAGAAGAAAAATAAGCGCAGCACCTCTCTGAGTTATCGTTAAATTAGTATCCCCACAAGTCTCGAACCTACTTTTATTACCACTCAATCTGTGTGATTTGTTCATATATAATTTACTAGCTGTTGCCCGCGACTTCGTTCGCGGCAATTTCTGTTATTACGATTAATTACTTTTTTCTTAGTATAGATGAATGATGAAATTTTACCCCGTTTTCAAAACATTTTTTATTGATGCTTCGCTCCTATTAGTCGCAGCGTGATGTTTTATAGCCTAAAGCCTGTCTCAATAAATAGGCTGCCCAACACAAAAATAATTTTCCAATTTGATCCAGGAGTTCCTGAGATTAGCGCGTTCAAACAAACAAACTCTTCAGCTTTATAATCTTACTAGCTGTTGCCCGCGACTTCGTCCGCGGCAATTTTCGTTATAATGATTAATTAGTATAGATGAATAATTTTTCCCCGTTTTCAAAACATTTTTTATTGATGCTTCGCTCCTATTGGTCGCAGCGTGATGTTTTATAGCCTAAAGCCTTTCTCAATAAATAGGCTGCCCAACACAAAAATAATTTTCCAATTTGATCCAGGAGTTCCTGAGATTAGCGCGTTCAAACAAACAAACTCTTCAGCTTTATAATCTTACTAGCTGTTGCCCGCGACTTCGTCCGCGGCAATTTTCGTTATAATGATTAATTAGTATAGATGAATAATTTTTCCCCGTTTTCAAAACATTTTTTATTGATGCTTCGCTCCTATTGGTCGCAGCATGATGTTTTATAGCCTATAACCTTCCTCAATAAATGGACTATCCAACACAAAAAGAATTTTTCAATTTGGTCCAGTAGTTCCTGAGATTAGCGCGTTCAAACAAACAAACAAACTCTTCAGCTAATATTAGTATAGATATACTAGCTGTTGCCCGCGACTTCGTCCGCGGCAATTTCTGTTAATATGATTAATTAGTATAGATGAATTCAAAACATTTTTTATTGATGCTTCGCTCCTATTGGTCGCAGCGTGATGTTTTATAGCCTAAAGCCTTCCTCAATAAATGGACTATCCAACACAAAAAAAATTTCCAATTTGAACCAGTAGTTCCTGAGATTAGCGCGTTCAAACAAACAAACAAACAATCAAACAAACAAACAAACTCTTCAGCTATATAATATTAGTATAGATAAAGTATATAAAGTATAGATTTATTAAAGATTCGCAAAATAATAACTTGGCGCTTTTGTCAACTGAGGCCGCTCCAAACATATCCCGCGGGATGAGTTGACAAAATAATTATTTATATTATTTTTTCTTTGTCAACGTTATCAAACAACGTTGTCAACCCAAACGGGTTAAATCACGTATTTTAGAAGTAGGTAGTGTAAAACTTGGCAAAAACCAAGCCTCAAACATATACGCTTTTAATATAAGTATCTACATACCTAACAAATATTAATTTCTAAGAGTTCTGAATTTTTGTGACACTTAGAGACGGGGATAAAATAGTAGTAATCTTAGCAACTCGGTGTTCAGTAGCGAGACTAAGAAATCATATCTTTTTTATTCTGTCATCTATGCTTCACCTACACACGTCTTATTTTAATTAACGGGGCTTGTTAACGATTGTAATGTAACACTTGTTCCGTGTCACTGTCGCTGGGCGAAGGTATATTTCCTGACGAACAGTTATAGCCTCAAAATCAGGGCAGTTATCCGATTAAAGATTTCGGCTAGAAATCAAAATGTTGACTAGCTCCGTGGCGCAGCGGTCAACACGCCAGCCTGCAACACAGAGTGACCGGGTTCGTTCCCCGGCCAGGTCAAGATGAAAAATTATCTTTTTCAGATTGGCCTGGGTCTTGGATGTGTATCTATATATGTATTTGTTATAAAATATAGTATCGTTGAGTTAGTATCCCATAACACAAGTCTCGAACTTACTTTGCGGCTAGCTCAATCTGTGTGATTTGTCCGTATATATAAAAAGATATAATATACATATATATAAAATGTATGGTAATGAATTTTTCACATTTCACAAAATGTGCGCTGCCAATTCTAATGATCCCACTGCGCATTTTATGAATATCTTTCTTTTGTTTTTGACGCGATAACATCATATAAATCGATGACTGCACGCACGAAAAAGTGTCGCGTTCCGTGTGCAAGCAAGAGCGCGGAACAAGCGATAGAGAGGCACGATCGGCCTAAGCGTTTCGCTTGTGACGCATCTATCTCTCTTCCACAATTATCACGTAAAATTATCGTCTGTAAACCGACTTTACACACAACCAATTTTTTTATGACATAGTACGGCAAACGAACAACCCCGATGGTAATGATCATCGCTGCCCATGGACAACTGCAACACCAGGATGTTACGGAAGCGTTAATGAAATTCAGTGGATCGATCATCATCATTACAGCCGTAAAAAAGTCCACTGCTGGGCTGGACAAAGGCCTACCCAAGGATACTTCATTCCATGGGAGGATATTGCCATACTCACCACGCTTGGCAGGCGGGCGGCGTGCGCAGTTTTTTAGGCTTCTTGTGCTTCTGACGCTTCTGCCCATCGGAAGCATTTGTAAGCTAGGGAAGGATAGGAATTTGTTGTAGTTGGGAAGGGAATGAAGGTATTGGGATACTACTCACTCGGATTAATGGGAAGAAGCATGTAGTAACTTGGGAGGCCGGGCGCGCATACCCGATGATATACCTGCAGCTACCGAACAGGGACTGCCTCCGTGGTCCAGTGGTTAAGGCGTTTGCCTGTATACCCGGGGGTCGTGGGTTCGATTCCCACAGGAACCATACTTTGTTTAGTTGCTTCCAGTTTGGTTAGGACATTGCAGGCGTGAATCACCTGATTGTCTGATAATAAAGATGATTCCGTGCTTCGGAAGGCACGTTAAGCCGTTGGTCCCGGCTGCCATCTGGTAGTCGTTAAAGAAACCACGTCAGAGGCCGAGAGGCGGTTCCGAAGAACTCGGACACCAGGGCGTGCATGGTCGATTGACCGTGACACTTACTCGAAATGATGATGATGATCGAACAGGTCGTTGAGGATGACGCCCCTGACCATATTTATAAGAGTATTCCGAAACAAGTACTTGTTTAAAAATTTTCAAGGCTCAAACGTAGACGAACATAAATAAGCCAGAAAACAGCTTTTTTAAGTGCAAGAAGTACCTAAGAGAAAACTTAAAAGCTTAATTGCACTATTTTTAATCATCATACAAACAACCCTCAGTCGACAAACAGGCTATTAATTCTCAGATAGTCGACAAAGGGTTGCTCGAAGGTCAAGGGCGACATTACCCCTCGGGGTAACTACAACTGGATTAATGGGCAATGCCATTCAACAAATAGGGGTTCTTTTCCATTCTTGGCTTGTTGTGAATTTTTTTGTCTCATTTGTTTCTTTCAAAATTTATGAAAAATTACGAAAGATTTTTGGTTGATGTGGCCTAGAATATTTTGTCAAATTTTGCAACATCACAGGGGAAAACATATTTACTTCGCACTAATAATAAAAATAAATGATGCAGTACCGTAATATGACTATTTATAATAAAAAAATACATTTCATAATATTACTTTCTTTTTACGTAATACCTATAATAAATTAAAAAAAAACTTATATTTAAAAAGGCTTGCATCGGCCGGGAATCGAACCCGGGCCGCCCGCGTGGCAGGCGAGCATTCTACCACTGAACCACCGATGCTCATGACATAGATTCGAAATTATAGTTTAAAAGTATACAGCTGTACGTAAAGCCTAACTGACTGAAATTATTTTATTTTAGTTAACCAAGAACGAAAACTACACTTTATATTTTTATTTCACCTGAACTTAGCAGAGCTACAGAGCAGAAAATACGGCAATACAATTATTTCTTGGGATTTCATCGTAACTACCAAGTACCTAATATATTGTTATCGACAATATTTGTACAAGTGGCGATAGATAGGTGATACCTATTGTAACTAATGGAATGGAAACGGTCAGTCAACTAGAAAACAATTGATTACGAAATGTGTTCTTTGGTAAAGTTTGCTTTTGGTATTTATTTATGTTCATTGGGTATGATCAGCTGGGCAAAGTATTTAGATTATGCCAAGAGAAAATGTTTCTATGACCGATGTTAATTTTATAGGTATACACGCAGGTAAAGGTGTTCATAATTCATAGTATCCACATTATGTATAAGTAAGTAGTAGAATTAGGTTAAATTAATGATGGCAGGCCTACTCCTACACAGAGGTAAGTAAGATCTGTGTGAAGCACAGAATAAGTCTGAAGGTAATTTTATTAATTATGAAATAAAATATGATGAAAAAAATCTATGAGGGGGAATTTTTTTACCATAGTTTTTTAGTAATTATATAAAAATAAATAAATAATACCTATACATATAGGGACATATCACACAAATTGAGCTAAACCACAGTAAGTTGTGAACTTGTGTCGTAGGCTCGTAGGATACTAACTAAACGATACTATATTTTATTATAATAGATACTTATGAACATCCTGTAGGGTATGCTTGTTAGCTGTCATATTTATATTGAAGGTATTTGTGTTTTGTATTGTTGATCAGTCCAATAAATGGTACATAGCTTACGGTCGTCTTATTGCTAACCTCATATATTTCAACTGGCGACGAGTTTTGAACAACGCGCAATCATGGGAATCGGGAAGATCAGTGAATTTAACGTGGAGTCCGGACATTGGGACGTGTATTGTGAACGATTGGAAATGTATTTCAAAGTTAATGATGTGAAGGAAGACGCTAAAGTGCCGACATTGATAACGGTCGTGGGTGACGTGTGCTATGAACTGATGGTGAACCTGGCCAGCCCCAAAAAGCCATCCGAACTTTCATTTGTAGCCTTAGTGGAACTAGTGAAATCTCATTTGAACCCTAAACCATCTATATTGGCGGAGCGATATCGGTTTAGATTAAGGAGACAACATAACGGCGAATCAATTTCTCAGTACGTGGCGGAATTGAAGAAATTGTCAAGGTCATGTGAGTTCAAAACAAATTTAGATGAAAATCTTCGAGACCAATTTGTATGCGGAGTATCGAGCGACATCATTCGACAAAGATTATTTGCGAAAGACGAAATATCATTTTCAAACGCGTTGAAGTTAGCATGTGTGTTGGAAGCTGCGGAGAAAAATGCAGCCGCGGTAGAACCGAGTGGCAGCGGTGTCACGGCCGCGGGCTCGGCGGCGGCGGCGCTCGGCGCAAACGGCGCGGAAGCTAGCGCAGTGCATGCGCTGGGGACAGCGCGCGGGCGGTACGGTGGCGGCGGCAGGGCGCGGGCGGCGGCGGCCGCGGGGGCTCCGGCCGGGCAGCAGCGCGGGCATCATGAGCAGCTACAAAGTACCAAGATTTGTGAAGCGTGCGGAGTGCGGGGACATACCAAGGAAGGATGTCGTTATAGACATTTTGAATGCAGCAAATGCAGGAAGATGGGCCATCTTCGGCGCGTGTGCCCGGAGAAGGACAGGCCGGCTGGTGGCTTTATGCAACGCAAGACCAACACGGGCAGAGGAAACCTGAATTATAATGTAACGACCGGTGCAACAGCATATGATAAATCAGAGGACGAATACTCATCGGAAGTGGAGGAATTCCATCAGCTGAGTTTAAACGGTTATAAACCGGTAAGACTAACTTTATTAGTAAATGAGCAACCACTTTGTATGGAAATAGATACGGGTTCCGCTATATCCTGTATAAGTAGTGATACATACGAAAAATATTTTAAAAATGTACCCTTAGAAAATTGTAACTTACAATTAAAATTTTATGATGGCAGTAAAATATCACCAAAAGGTGTTTTTACATCAAGAGTCTGTTTTGAGAATGAGAGTAGACACTTAGAATTATTTGTAATAGATGGGGGCACCACTTCATTACTTGGGAGACATTGGCTGTCGGAATTAAAAATAAAAGTGCCTTTAATTGTAAAAAACCTCAAGATAGACAGTAGGGATAAAGTTTTAAACACGAATTATAATAATAATTTAAGTTCTGTCCTTGACAGGTATAAGGATTTGTTCAGCGAGGGGCTAGGGAGGTACACAGGCGGGCAGGTGACGCTGCGCGTGCGGGAGGGCGCGGCGCCGGTGTTCTGTCGTGCCCGGCCGCTGCCTTACGCGCTCAAGGAGCGGGTGGACGCCGAGTTAGACGCCATGCTGGCGGACGGGGTGATCGAGCCCGTCGACAGCTCGGACTGGGCCACGCCTTTGGTGCCCGTGAGTAAAGCGGATGGTGGTCTACGCATTTGCGCGGATTATAAGGTAACCTTGAATCCTGTCTTACTGGTCGATAGGTATCCCTTGCCTCGTATTGATGATCTGTTAGTGGGCCTGAATGGATCTAATATTTTTACAAAACTCGATTTATCCCAGGCGTACAATCAATTGGTTTTGGATGATTCGAAGAGATATACAGTTATTAATACACACAGGGGTTTGTTTATTTATAATCGACTCGTATACGGCCTCTCATCTAGTCCGGGCATTTTCCAACGAACCATGGCCAACTTGTTAAAAGGTATACCTTATGTTGAAGTATTTTTGGACGATGTCATTATAGGGGGCAAAAACAAAACCGAAAATTTACAGATATTGGAAGCAGTACTTAACCGGCTACAATCTCACGGAATGAGACTTAAGAAAAATAAGTGTGTTTTCATGGTTGAGGAAGTTAGGTATTTAGGTTATATCATTTCTAAAGATGGGGTTAAAGTGGATCCTTCAAAGGTAGACGCCATAGTCAAACTACCACGACCCAATAACATTACCGAACTTAGGTCTTTTCTTGGTTTAGTAAATTTTTATGCCAAATTTGTCAAAAATATTAGTTTCATATTAGAACCGTTGTATAAATTACTTAAAAGGGGCATTCGGTGGGAGTGGAACAACAATTGCGAGCAAGCTTTTAAAAATATCAAACGTGTGTTAACTGGGACGCAAGTTTTGCGACATTATAACCCTCTCGGGAAATTGATTTTAACGTGCGACGCGAGCGCGCGCGGCGTCGGCGGAGTGCTCACGCAGCCCGGCGAGGAGGCCGCCGGCGAGCGGCCGGTCGCGTACGCCTCGCGGACGCTCACCAACGCAGAGAAAAATTACTCTCAAATTGACAGGGAGGCTCTTGCTATTATTTATTGTTTGAAGAAGTTTCACCAATATTTGTATGGGCGTCGTTTCCTATTAAAAACGGACCATAAGCCGCTAGTTAGTATTTTCGGAAATAAAAATGGGGTACCAGCTATGGCGGCCAGTCGATTACAGCGGTGGGCAATTATACTATCAGCATACAATTATGATATTGAATACGTACACACAACTAAGAATGGTGCGGACGGGCTATCACGATTGCCTGTTGCTTCACCAGAAAGCGAAAAGTTGGAAGTACCGGAACAGACATACTTACACTTTGCACAGGAGGCGATGTCTTTAGATTATAGGACTATAGTTAATTTAACTAGGCGTGATCCCATGTTAAGTAGGGTGTTGAGTTATATTAGGGATGGATGGCCGGCAGACAATGAAATAAAAAGTATGCAATCATTTTTTAATCGGAAGGATGAGCTTTATGAGGAACTAGGATGTATCATGTGGGGCTATAGACTCGTCGTTCCGGCAACATGTAAACATTTAGTAATGCGCGAACTCCATGAATCACACATGGGAATTGTAAAGACTAAGTCTATGGCAAGGAGTTATGTATGGTGGCCCGGAATAGATGAAGATTTAGAAATAATGTGCAAGTCATGTACAGTGTGCGCCGCGGAGGCAGACGCTCCGCCGAGGAGCGCGGTTCATCATTGGCCGTGGCCAGGAAAACCCTGGACTCGTATCCATGTAGATTTTTTGGGACCGATATATGGTAAATTATTTCTTGTGGTAGTGGATGCAAGAACTAAATGGTTAGAAGTATTTCCAGTTAATAGTACTGCCGCTGTTGGCACAATAGGCAAACTCAGGGATTTGTTTTCTCGGTGGGGTTTACCTAAAATAATAATATCGGATAACGGCCCGCCCTTTTCTAGTCAGGAATTCGAACAATATTGTAAGGAGCAAGGTATAGACCATATGTTTTCTGCTCCGTACCACCCGGCTTCAAATGGGGCCGCAGAGAACGCGGTACGTACGGTTAAAAGAGTAATTAAAAAAGCGGTTAATCAAAAAACGGACATAATAGAAGCCCTACACACATTTCTACTACACTATCGTAACACTGAGCATGCCACGACAGGGGAAAGTCCGGCAACAATGATGTTAGGGAGGCGATTACGAACCAAACTCGATAGACTTAAGCCTGATCGGGAACAAAAAGTACAGAGAGCACAGGATTGTCAGGTGCGGGGTAAATCAGGTGCCAATCGGGCAATGTCTACTGGTGACGAAGTATGGCTAAGGCAGTACAACAAACCAGATAAATGGGTTGCAGGGAAAGTAGTACAGGCGTTAGGTGCGACCGACTACAAGGTTAGGGACGAGACAGGTAAGGAAACTCATAGGCATATAGACCAGATAAGACGGAAGTCAAGGAATTCCCTTGTTTGTCCTAGTGGACCACCATCGCAGAAAATAGTGGAAATAGATATTGACGAAAGCGCTAAGGAGGAGGCAGGGCACGAGCAGAGTACGATTAGTCCTAATACTTCAAGTCTTGCGACAGAGACGGACGCCAAGTCGGTCAACAATGGGGAAAACAGTATACCGGTTAGGGAGAATGTTAGCAGCACCCCGCCGGTACCACCCCGGTCTCGTCCAATGCGACAGTGTAGACTGAACAAACAGTTATGTAAAAATTATATTACTTAAGTTATTTTTTTGTTGAGATGATTTTTCAAAAATATTGATTTATTTCTTATTTTACTTAATTCATAGTACCTAGGTTAATACTGTGTATAAATCGTACGGACGATTCTCAATTATGATACCTATACGTTATATGATTTTCCATTTCTTGATTATAAAGTGTAGTGAGCATAATGTTACGTAGGAGGTCAATGTATTTGCGGTCAGTCAAAGTTTGATTGTTTGTAGTTTTTAAATAGTCGTACTTAAACGTTAATTTAATAAGTAAATATTTTAGTAAATAAGGGTGGAGGATTGTAGGGTATGCTTGTTAGCTGTCATATTTATATTGAAGGTATTTGTGTTTTGTATTGTTGATCAGTCCAATAAATGGTACATAGCTTACGGTCGTCTTATTGCTAACCTCATATATTTCACATCCAAGACCCAGATCAATCTGAAAAAGATCGTTCTCCATCTTGACTTGGCCGGGGATCGAACCCGGAAACCCTAGGATCGCAGGCTGGCGTGTTAACCACTAACACTGTGGACACGCCAGCCTGCGACACTAGGGACACGGAGCTTGCGTAGCATTGTGAATGCAAAATAAAAATATCTTAACCCTAGATGCCTAATCATATTTTTATGGTTATAAAGCTCAATCATACGTAAAACTTACGTATAAAATGAAATCGCTGTATTTTATTATATCTTTCGGATATTCAATACCTTTTGATTTATTTAAATAAAATATAGTTTAATGAAATAAAAAAAACGTAAATTAAGTTTTATATCCTTTTTATTTATACTTTTATAATGCTTTAATTGGAAGATAATGAAATTTAACAAAAAATGTGATCCTCTTAGGTTTTATGTTATCATTATTGTTTTTAAATAATAATCAACAATATTAAAGCTTTTTTCCAAAACTTAATAAATTTTTAAGAATATGAACTACTCTAAACTTAAAAATTCAGCCTTTATACACAGTCTTGACAAATATCAACTTTGTGTTCTCCGCATATTGCTTTTTTTGCAATCGGAGCACTGTGTTTTGGTCATCCTTCTTTTTTTTCTAGATGCAATACCCACAATATCGGCGTTTCTTTGGTTCAGGCTCATTACAGGAAGTTTCAAAGCTTCTCGTCTTCAAAATCACTCCTGACATCATCTTGTGTAAGACAATCTTCCTGCTCATGTTCAGAGTCAGTATCGTTGGGAGAATAATCGCCTTCATTTTCCAAAAGCGATCCTATATCGTCGATATTCAACCGCCGAGAGAACGCCATAGTACGTTCGTTTCTAAAAATATAGAACTGGGTGAAAAATAAAGCAATATAAAACAATAATTGAACAAAAACACAAAGTGGACGTAATTCGCAAATGTTACATAAAGCCCAAACATACGTCAAACGTACGTGCAACATTGCTATAACAACA
The DNA here is from genome assembly GCA_947532085.1 of Elegia similella. Classification (NCBI taxonomy): domain Eukaryota; kingdom Metazoa; phylum Arthropoda; class Insecta; order Lepidoptera; family Pyralidae; genus Elegia; species Elegia similella. Next base: position 26,347,142 of record OX383932.1, on the reverse strand, counting down.
AAATCGCGGGACTTACCTGGACCTTGCAGCCACAGCCTATTAGGTTTCGGCGGCTACTGAGTTGATCCGGAAAATTGCAGCGACCCGATCAAAAATTAGAAAGAGACAGCGTATTTTCTTCAGAGTGTACGTCAAAATGACGTAGATTGGGCTTCTAGGGTTAAGGTGTTACTTAGTTTAGTAGGTAGAGATTCTGTATGATCCTCTAATAAATAAAGGACCAGAATTAAGAATTTCGATTAGTAACACTAGCAGCATTTCTAAAAGTTTTGGGTTTATTTCATGTTTTAGGAATAAATGTAAAACTACCTAAGTACTTACTATCACAGATAAACTAGGTTATTTTAGATATACGGTACCTAGATGGCGCTAAGATACGGAACAAGATGGCGTCAAGCCAGCAGCTGATCGACCGCACCTGACGCATGACCTGCGACCGGCCGACTGGTCGGTCACGGAATCGCCCGACTCGTCAAACGAGCGACTCGATAAAGTGACTCAGTCGCGGGCTCGTTGTACCGCGCGTTGCCGTGTCGCCGCGTGCGTTACCTAAACAAATTGTTTATTTATAAATCGAAGGATGATAACGAATGACCAATACAAATGGTGACAATCGAATGCAAAAATCAAATTTCGAACGCCAGGATGTGACATGCATGACAGTTGTTACATAACAAGGTCCTGGAATATCGATTCTGGACAGTGAGGAACTCTATTTAGGACGATTTGAAACTGTGTCTAGGTCACGATTGGGAATGGCCTAAACTTGTAGCTCTTATCACACGGTGCAATTATTTGTTGTGATTCCTTGTCAATTGGATGTTGGGAATGACTTTTTAGTTTTTAAAATTAACAATACTAGCAATACCTACTTTCAATTATTAGTGTGATAGCTTACGTACTAGTGTTTACGTCATAGTGTAGTGTATTGTTTTCAATAGTGAAGTGGAAAGTGTTGTGTAGATTTTAGAAGTTAACAAGTAGATGAGAAAGTCGTTATTTTGTTTGTGATCGGAGAATATTGAGAAAATGTTCGGCGTTTTGATGAAGCGTTGGAAGCCAAAAAGGTGAGTGGCTTTGTTTTGGTGTTTATTTTCCTTTTTTGTGTAGATTACATACAGTGCATGTCAGATTTATTTCTTCTTGATTATGGTAAACAACCTCTAGCTCTCTAAATCTAACTAGCTAATTACATAGGTACCTAGCTTACTATTTATATTTTGTGGTGGAGGAACAGTTCGAAGAATTCCGTAGGTACCTATTTATGTTTTGTAGGTACGTCCATGGTGTACGTCATACCTACTTGGAGGATTTTACTAACTTAATCTCATTTAAATATTTGGTAAACTCTTCGGCAATAAACGAAATTTCAATAATAAAATTTAGGTCGTTAATTTAGGTCATACACATCAACCCAATGAATACCTTTTAAGCTCTCGTTTCATATAAAAAAAAAGAAAGGGGCAAACTGTAAAATGCTACTCTATATCAGTAGGTAGTTATGCTACATAGCATAGATATTTTTAAATGGGTATTTCTGCTCAGATAAGATGACGAATCTACGTGTAATATTGACTCGTAGACGTAGACATCGATTTGTGTATGAATTATAAATAAAATAAAATAAATATATACGGACAAATCACACAGATTAAGCTAGCCCCAAAGTAAGTTCGAGACTTGTGTTATGGGATACTAACTCAACGATACTATATTTTATAACAAATATATATATAGATACACATCCAAGACCCAGGCCAATCTGAAAAAGATCATTTTCCATCTTGACCTGGCCGGGGATCGAACCCGGTCACTCCGTGTCGCAGGCTTGCGTGTTAACCGCTGCGCCACGGAGCTAGTCTTGAGATGATAGGCCATTTTTTTTAACTCTATGTAATATACGTATTTATAATTATGTCACTTTTATGACATAAAAACCGGCCAAGTGCGAGTCGGACTTGCGCAGCTCCTTTTGACTAGCTCCGTGGCGCAGCGGTCAATGCGCCTGCCTGCGACACGGAGTGACCGGGTTCAATCCCCGGCCAGGTCAAGATGGAAAATGATCTTTTTCAGATTGTCCCGGGTCTTGGATGTGTATCTATATATGTATTTGTTATAAAATATAGTATCGTTGAGTTAGTATCCCATAACACAAGTCTCGAACTTACTTTGGGGCTAGCTCAATCTGTGTGATTTGTCCGTATATATATATATATATATATATATATATATATATACGACGACGGACAATTCCCATTTAAATTTCATCACAATCGGTTTAGTAGTTCCATTGAAGTTGGTTTTTTATAAGATTATTATTATTTGAGTTATCGCTATCGTATACAGTAATTAAAATCAATGTTTATAATCAATAAATGACTGATTAGGGGCGACATAGCAACCAATTGGCGAGTGTTATCTTCTGCCACATTACCCAAGAGCTTGGCGTCAAGCAGGCAGCCGGCCGTAAAGACTTTTGCCAAATCATATGACAGCACGAGTGCTGACATAGTAGCTGGCCCCGGGCTCAGACTGTTGACAAATTGATGACGGCAAAAGGAAACAGACTTGGATACTTCTGGATTATATTCTTCACAGTAATACTTATACAGCATGCAGTACAAGGATCGCGACTAGGCGACTAACCATAAGAACGACCACAGATAAACGTCAAACTAGAATTACAATGTTGACACTGACATGTGAATGACAGATGGTTGCGTTTATACTTTATACACTAGTAAATTTTATACAATTCTAACACTCTCCCTTAAGGGCCCGTACTACCTCACACTGCTTTGCATGATTGACTGTTATATCAATAATAATTAAATACTCAAGTTGAAATAAAAATGCAGCAAAGTTCAGGACTAACTCTGGTAACTATGTGTCTCAAAAACACGATTGCGTTTTTTCTCTATAGAAAAAAATTGCAAAGTTGCCTCCAAATCACGTCTAATTTACTCGGTATATAGCATTATTCACCAAATACATTAAAATAAACCTTGAAACTTTTGATTATTATTGCATTACAGAAAAGGCAGCCATCATGTTTTTCTTTTTCGAATAACCCTTGAATATTCCTAAAAAACGAAAATATCCAAAGTAGCCAACGCGTTTAGACCATCCGCGTTTGTACCGCCACGCCGCCTGGCATATGGCGGGCTCTTAAACGCAGCCTACTATGTCTTTTACATATTCAAAAATGTAGGTATGTAAATGTTTATTATAGGAATACATTTTACCTTAAAAAAATAAACTCAAAAAAGGCAATTTCTAAGTTTATCTGAATTGACTATTGACAATATAGTTTAAATTTATAGATTTGATTTTCACTTCAGCAAATCAGACAAGATTAATACAGTAGGACTAATACCGCAGTCGCAGCTAAGGATGAAACCAGGAAACCGGCAATGACAGTGAGAGAAAGAGAGAGAGAGAGAGAGAGAGAGAGAGAGAGAGAGAGAGAGAGATCTTTACATATTAAATCCTTTCTCCCGACAGGGACCTGGAAGTCCAATCTCCGACGGATGGACGATCATCATTAGTAACGGGGTTCCTTTTGGCACCACTTGTACACCGAAACCTAATAATAGAAAAATAAATAACAGAAAAATTTGACGTTGAAAAAGCGGTGCGTGGACCCTTTTTTGAATAAAAATTGTTCGTTTTATTTTTAAGTTTCTTATACGTGTGCCTATAGTATAAGTACCTATATATATGTAAGCATATTGAAGTTTTATTGAACTTTTGAAATACAATTTGTCATCATATAAAACCTTATAAAACATATCCAATGACATATCGTATGAAACAGAAAGAGACTGGAAACGACTCGCATATCTTGTTGCAAATAGAATTGATACTCGTAATTAGATAGATAGGACCTTCGTTACTAGACAGATACGAGTAGGAAAATAAATATTTTCAAAGATATAATAAGCTTTAAAATTGTAAAAGAAAAAAACGAGTGATTTTCTAAAAATAATACTCTTATACCTACATTTTACTATACAGTTATCTGTCACTCGGGATAATGAGAGACTCTTAAGATACCTGTAAACACGCCTTTTGAAAGACCCCAAGTCATAGCACACAAGGAAAACCTCGGGAAGGAGTCCATTCTACAATCCTGCTGTACGAGGAAAAAAACCACGTGACTCTCTGGCATTTTTGGAGACCAAAGTGACTAAAGCGCCTATTTTACTCTCCACGAGAGAGACTGAGAGAGCTGCGCTCTCGAACGGAAATCGCGGATGTAGCTCTGAAGGCTGCCCAGCTGAAGTGGGACTGGGATGGACACGTACAACGTCGGCCAAACTACTCCTGGACGAAGACTACCACTTGCTGAGTCCCAACTACGAAAAGAAGACCTGGTAAGCCGAGAATGCGATGGCGAGACGAACTTGACAAATTCCGAAAAAGCTGGAATAGTCTAGCCGAAGATCGAACAGAATGGAAGAAATGGAGGGAAGCCTTTGACCAGCTTGAAATGCAAAATAACTATGAAAATATTTTATTGCTTATTTTTGTAAAGTCATGTAAAAATTGTTTGCCATATTATGGTAAGTTACATAATTGTCTGAAAAATATGATCACTCCTACACTTACCTACTTAGCCTTGCCTAGTCTTATCACAACAATCTTACAATCACGTCATGCGCTTACGTTCTTTATTCCAGTTTCCGCCATTTTGAAAATTGACTTGCCTAAAAATTTTACTATTTAAATCTTTGAAAAAGAAATGATAAATTATAAAATTAAAAAGCCCGTCAGGCGAGTAGGCGACCAATACTGTTGAAAAGAGTTTCTTTTGGCGTTTCTTCTCTGCAGTGGTCGGTTCCGAAATGCTAGTAGTCTGTAGCTTTTGCACATTAATTTAATTAGTAAATAATAAAAATATTACTAAATTATCCTTTAAAATGTGATTTGACGTGAAAAGGTGCCTGCGAAGGCCTATTTTCTGAATAAACGTTTTGATCTTTATAATTATCGAACTTACGAAATTTTACAATAATCGGCTGATAAATGCAACCTGTAGAGGAGAACATCAGGCGAACATACGAAATAATTTTTACCCGCTCTAAAACGGCGACGCTTAGCACTCGCTCGGTCATTTAACAAGTAATACTAGATTATATAAGAAACTTAGATTCCACTTAAGTTTATCGCATCTTAAAATCGTTAATGTATTGAGGAATCTAATGATACAAGTTTTTATTACTTTACGCTATCTTATATGGGAATTAATTCGAGCATACCAGCGTGTAAAAGCTAGCGATTCTAATGCAACATAAAATAAAGAGGTTACGGAACTGAGTCATGAATATTGTGTGATCTAGCAAGCGCACATACATACTCATCCTCATCGAATCTATCAAGAACTTGCATCATAAAGCAAAAAAATGGATTTCCGGTATTTCCTACCAAAAAAAAAGATACTGAGAGCGGAAAACTCATTAGATGATCCGACGTTTGGTTTGGGTTGGTTTCATTGTAAGTGTACTTTTAGATAATAGTAACTAGTTTAAACTTTTAAATAGATGAATTCACTCATCACACGCTTATCAAGATATTTTTTAGGGTTCCGTACGCAAAGGGCGCAAAATGGGACCCTATTATAGAGACTCCGCCGTCTGTCACTGGCCTGTATCTTTTGAACCTTAATAGGTACAGACATGATTTTTTTTACAGAATATTAACTTTTACTGCCGGTATAGCAAATAATTAAATATAAAATGGGGGTGTACCTATACACAAACGTGTTTTATTGGTATATTTGTAGTTCAAAGTGTTTGGTAGTATGGAACCCTGCATGTGCAAATGCAACTCGCACTTATCCAGATTTATTCCATTAATACATACATATTAACCGAGTGACTTATTTCTCCCTGCCTCATCTTTGTGTGTTATATTTTCGCCTTCATACATTCATGCGATCTCTGCCCAAAACAGAAGTCTCAAACTTATTTTGGGGCTAGCTCAATCTGTGTGATTTGTCTATATAGATATGTATATTTATACATTAAAGAATCATATTATTAGGTGATGCGGCTAGCAACCCATCACTATTTTGATTTCGTTTCCCACCTTATGTACACTAACACGCTAAACGTTTAGGACTTGAAAACCTGGGCTCTGCCTACCCCGCATTGATGAGTGTGAGTGATAGTATGTATGTATATTTATCCATACATACATACATAGTATCACTTCTATTTCCCTTGCGGGGTAGACAGAGCCTATGTCTATAATACCTTATAGCCACATTCAGCATGTTGGCAGGCGTGTAGATGGAAAAAGGATTCAAAATAGTGGTGGGTTGCTAGCCGCATCGCCTATTGACATGATTCTGCAGATTTTAGCTCAATTGACTAGCTCCGTGGCGCAGCGGTCAACACGCCAGCCTGCGACACGGAATGACCGGGTTCGATCCCCGGCCAGGTCAAGATGGAAAATGATCTTTTCAGATTGGCCTGGGTCTTGGATGTGTATCTATATATGTATTTGTTATAAAATATAGTATCGTTGAGTTAGTATCCCATAACACAAGTTTCGAACTTACTTTGGGGCTAGCTCAATCTGTGTGATTTGTCCCTATATATTTATTTATTTATCCATTTGCACCTTATATATTTTGTGGCTGCAATGGCACTTTTTGCTGACGCTCTGAGTCAGCTAATGTGCAGCGTATCAGGTTAAAAAAAACGCTTATGCAAGTCATGTATACAAATTAGGAGTCGTGTTGCATGCGTGGACGTACTGAGAACTAACACTATGCATGTTTTGTGTATCTACCTGCTTTTGTAAATAATACGCCCATGACTGTACATACATAGTATGACGTCTTTTTCGCTTTCGAGGTGGACAGAGCCTAGGTCTATAAGACCTTATGGCCACATTTAACATTTTGGTGAGCGTGTAGATGGAAAACGGAATCAAAATAGGGTTGCTACCCGCATCGCCTATAATATGTACCTACACTACACACATATGGTATTGAAATAAAAATCTTAAGCATTTTTAGAATACCTAACTAGTGGTTTATGGTAGAAATTCATCCATAATTTTGAATTTGAGCCGGGTGGCACAAAATATATTGCCGGCAACAGCTAGTAGAAGTTTGTCCCATGGGGAAAGTTGTTTAATATTATGGACTGATCATGCCCTTAAATATTATTTCGTAGTTTTGTAACACCCGGTATATTGTGTGTAGAGTATTTCTCCAGTATGAGAATTCAAAATGAGCTATAACAAATTTTAGTCGGGTCTTAGTATTTGTAGTAAGGGACCACGGAGGTGAGGATGCAGCTAGAAAAACCCCTCAGGAGATCATGAATAATGTGGTTTTGCAATCAGGAAGACGTTCTCAGCAATAAACTTTCTACACCGCAATTCTAGGATACACGATCGACTAGACCGCAGACAATTAAATGAGCCTTTCAAGATGATGCTGTACAGCCACGTATTGAAACTGGTTCACGGGTCCCGTTCTTACCCTTTGGGTACGGAACCCTAAAAAATAGTATTGTGAAGGCAAAATCATACAAAAAAATTGCGTGTACTTAGTTTACTCGTGATTCCCACACTAGGCCTGTCTAGTGTCTCGTGGGGGCTTAAATAATATTTCAATTACAATTTTATTACAGCGTTGTTGTAATATCAAAATAGTGCTTATCTTGAACAAATGATTTTGTATTTAGAGAATTGTTGATTACCGCCATAAATTGCCGCTTTTGGCGGTAATAAACAATTCTCTAAATGCAAAATTTGTTCAAAAATCTTTCTTTTTAATTTTGACTAGCTCCGTGGCGCAGCGGTCAACACGCCAGCCTGCGACACAGAGGTTCGATCCCCGGCCAGGTCAAGATGGAAAATGATCTTTTTCAGATTGGCCTGGGTCTTGGATTTTTGTTGTTTATCTATATATGTATCTGTTATAAAATATACTATCGTTGAGTTAGTATCCCATAACACAAGTCTCAAACTTACCTTGGGGCTAGCTCAATCTGTGTGATTTGTCCGTATATATTTTATATTTATATATTTCTGTATGTAAATCTTTCTGGCGGTAATCAAAAATACGAATACCAATAAAGTAAAATGATTCATCTGGACTTGTAAATAGGAAGAAAACTAAACTATACTGAATATTCAACATTCCACAAGTAGCTAACCGCGTCACCTGATAAGCTAGCGCCGGCTTATCGTTATCAGTTCCGATATAGCCAACACTATCGGGCCCTCGACACTCGACAAACAATGCCCCCTTTATGACAATTAGGGCTTGATAAAGTGAAAAGAGAAATATGAGTGGACATATACACTCTAAGAAAACACTTGGCTTAAACAGAGCCTGGTGGCACAAAATGATCTGTAAATACAGCAGAAAACAGACAAGAATTCTAGTAGGAGCCCTGACTGGACATTTTTAAAATAACAGTCACCTCTTCAAAGAAGATTGTCGAAAGCCCACTATGTAGGGCATGTGAGGTATCGAAGGAGACAATGAGACACATCTTGTGTCTTCGTGACTCGTTGGCTGGCAAGCGTTTGGACCTCTTAGGATCAGCTTATCCTGAGCTAGAGGACTACAAGCACTACGCACTACAAGCACTACGCACTGGGCGATGTTCTGAAGCTCATGCAGTCCTTTTTCGGAATACACCGTATGGGTGAGTAAGACATGGGGTAAGTACAAAATAACCCAAAGGTTAGACGTGCTTCCGATTCTGAATCGGCCCCATCGAAGATAAGATAAGGGCTTCGTAACATTGTGGCTGTATCGTTTGTTTACCAAAAACATTTGATTGCAAAGCTTTTTTAGAATTCCGTGCCTCAAAAGGAAAAAACGGAACCCTTATTGGTTGTCCTTCTGTCTGTCAAGACCCTTTTTCTCAGGAACGCGTGGAGGTATCAAGCTGAAATTCATATCAAATACTCAGGTCTATTGTCCCTTGGAGCTGTGAAAAAATCAAAGTTCTAAGCGTAAACAAAAGATACAGCTGGATATGCCGCAAATTTTCGTGTTTTTTCGACAGTGGCAAGGGAATCAAAACCAACAGGGTACTTCTAGTGAACTAAGAATCTTGAAATTTGGTACAAAGCAACATCTTATAACGCAGATAAAGGCATTCGGCAGGCGGGTTGGCGAGCGCAGATTCTTTCGCTTCTTGTGCTTCCGACGCTACTGGCATTTTTAAGCTGGAAAAGAATTTGTTCGTTTGGGACGGAAATGAAGGAATAATACTACTCACTCGGATGAAACACTAGTTTTAAATACTTGGGGCATAGCGCCTATTATACCATCCTGAATCTAGGATCCGGAATTGAGCATCCGATAAGGACAAGATATTCAGTCGTCAGAGCTCCTGATTACACCGTCCGGAACGTGTCATGAACGGAGACTGCGCGTCCTGAGAGAGCCATCCGTTGGCCATCCTGAATGCGTGAGAGGGACGCCGCTATACGTGCGACGCGATTGGAGATATTATCGTATCGTTTCTAACGTATAGCGGCGTCCCTCTCATGCGGCGATCCTGAATTCCGGATGGTTTCACTTTATGCTTCCGTTATGCTTCCGATAAGGACGTCGGAAGCCATTCTGTCCTGACAACGGATCGACCGTCCTGAATGCGATTAAACTGTCCGTTGACTATCCGTTGACTGAATTCCGGATCCTAAATTCTGTATGGTCTAATTGGCGCTATATTGTGAACTCAGCTCTCACTGATGACGCTGATATAGAGAGGGAAAGCAGAGCTCTGGCGGTAAAGCGCCAATTAGACCATCCAGAATTCAGGATCCGGAATTCAGTCAACGGATAGTCAACGGACAGTTTAATCGCCGATCCGTTGTCAGGACAGAATGGCTTCCGACGTCCTTATCGGAAGCATAACGGAAGCGTAAAGTGAAACCATCCGGAATTCAGGATCGCCGCATGAGAGGGACGCCGCTATACGTTAGAAACGAAACGATAATATCTCCAATCGCGTCGCACGTATAGCGGCGTCCCTGTCACGCATTCAGGATGGCCAACGGATGGCTCTGTCAGGACGCGCAGTCTCCGTTCAGGACACGTTCTGGACGGTGTAATCAGGAGCTCTGACGACTGAATTTCTTGTCCTTATCGGATGCTAAATTCCGGATCCTAGATTCAGGATGGTATAATAGTCGCTTAAGAGGAAATATGGTAGCACGTCGTTTTAGCCGCTGTACTTCTCTGATTAAAACTACAATTTTCAAGGCCTTCTGCCAGAGTTTCTATACCAGTAGCTTGTGGGAAAAATATAAGCGCCGTACCGTCGGAGATATGCGTGTTCAGTACAACAACATCCTTAGGATGATGTTGGGGCTGTCTCGCAGATGCAGTGCATCAGGGATGTTTGCAGAGGCCAGGGTTGACGGGTTTCATGCCGTGATACGCAAAAAGGCGGCCTCCTTTTTGCAGTGTGTGCGGAACAGCAACAACACCATCCTAAGGATGTTAGCCTCACGCCCTGACTGTACCATATTGAGGCGCTGCATACTGGTGGCTATAGGAGGTCGGATATAAAATAAAATTATAAATTTGTACTAATATAGGTGTTTAAGTCAAACTGTTACTAACATTATATATGAAAACGGAATAAATGAATTATTATTAGTTTAATAATGTTAGTCACAGCTGGAGTTTTAAGCTATAAAAGCGAAAAGGATATCATTAAAATGTTATCAGCAATCCGACAACACGCGTATCGCCGCTCATTTCCGCTTTGTCTTACAAAAATTATAATTGATCAAGAGTGTGGCGAATCGCACGATTTGGACGTCCGGCGCATGTGGATATTATTTATGACATGAGGAGCCCGGTCGTGAGCATTAGTAGCGTTTGCGTAAGTTAAGCAACCCTGGGCGCTTCCCACTGTGATGGGTGACCGCAAATGGTACAAACAATTCTCGAGCTGTTCCGTGCTTCGGAAGGCACTTTAGGCCGTTGATTCCGGCTGTCATCATTGATAGCAGTCGTTAAGATAAGTCAGATTTTTTTAGGCAGCTTGAAAAATCTGACACCGGTGATGGTCACTTACACACACAAAAAATTAACAAACGTTTATGATTATGCTATTGGTATTTTTAGCCTTCTTGTATAAAAGCGTGTACAAAAAGTTTGAGACACCTCAGTTTTTTCTCGACTGCCTTATAAATTCATAATACTTAATTACTTACATCCTATCACGTCGTTTTCCCTTGCGGGGTAGAGCGAGCCCAGATATTTAGGACCTAAAAGCCATGTTAAGCTTGTTGGTAAGCATCAAGTAGATAACAGAATCAAAATAATTATTCCTCAAATTTTCGCCCATTCTCTCGATCGGCTTTTACGATCTGCACGGGAAGAGAAGCAGCTGGAACATTATACATTTTTTCTTTTCTCCCAGACCAGCATGGATGAGCCAAAAAAATCGAATTCGTAAAATAGAAATTAGGTATTTCTCAGAAAAACTAAAAAAAGCGCGGCCCTCAATATTGCGTTTGCACACTAATTTAGTGTTTTTTGACCTTCACTATTCCTCTGTCTGGCCAAATACGGCTCCAGTACAGAGACGGCCATGCTCCTGCAGTGCAGTCCTGATGATGATGACTTCACTTATGCTTGCATTCTTGTCTCTTCTCGTCAAAACAAATAACTTTGCAACACGTCACCAACCAAACTATGCAATAAAACCACAAGACAAACCAATTTATCACACGTTTTGTCTCAAATGATGGCTCTTTATGTCATCTTCATAGCCTAAAGCACGGTAACTAAAGATACTAATGATCGAATTTGTTAACTCAATCCTGCTCGAATTAAGGTAAAAAACCTTAATAACCGTATATTTTCATACGGCAAGGTTATTTTGTCTTTTGAATGTTAACCCGTCACTGGTTAGAGGTCTCGCGCCCGTTTGACCGGTATGTTTCGCTCCTTGTATCAAAAGCAAACCTTTACCCCCGGCAACGTAAAAATGGTTATTTTCGCCCCTTAAATTAGGTAATCTGTGTCCTTAATAAAACAACTTTAAGGTACATGCCTATATTATGTTAGCTCAACATAACAGGCTTTTATTTTAAAACTGTTCGTTTTAAATTGCTGTTTCTTTTTCTCTGAAACTAATTGACGGTTAAACAGCTATAAACCGTCATTATTTTAAGAAAACATGTTTTTTTTTTTTAATAATCTTTATTGTTCCAAAGTAGAGTACACTTGTAACAATTGGCGGACTTAATGCTATGAGCATTATCTCCCAGTCAACCATAGGGAATAACAGAGAAAAAAATTGTATGGCGCAAAAAGTGATATATGTAATACACATACAAATATATATTATATATATATACTACAGCAAAGTAAATAATAAAATACCATATATGCAATATATACATAAACTTACATATAAATAAATACTATATATACACTAATGATGAATATAGAAAATAATTACTGATGGGGGACTGGAGAAAATTCTAAGGAGATAAAGAATTAAGAAGGTGAGAGTGAACCTGTCTTTTGAAAGAAAATTTAGTTGAAGTTTCTTTAATTTCAACGGGCAAAGCATTCCAAAGTCTAGAAGCTTGAAGAGTGAAAGAATTTGTCATAAAGTTTGTCCGAAAGAGAGGAGTAAAGAGAAGACGAGTATTCGTAGAACGAAGCTGCCGATCATGAGTCTCAGAAAGAAATTTAAACTTACATTTTAGATAATCAGGAGAGTAAGGATTATTGAGCACAGATAAAAGGGTGCAAAGAAGTCGAAGCTGTCTACGTTGATGGATGGGAAGCCATTTAAGGTCGGAACGATAGTAAGAAATGTGATCATACTTTCGAAGGCAGAAAATGAAACGAATACAATTATTAATGAGACGATCGAGCTTATTAAGAAGATTTTCGTTGAGATCAGGATAACACACATCTGCATAGTCAATTATCGGAAAAATTAAGGTTTGGATAAGCAAGATCTTCGTTTTTAAAGGAAGAAAGTTCCTAAGACGGTTGAGTTGTTGGAGAGTGACAGTTACTTTGCGACTAATTTCAGCTATATGAGTGATCCAACTAAGAGTGGAGTCTATGTGCAGACCCAGATCCTTTACAGATTTAGAGAACGGGATGGCGCGGTTATTAAAAGTCACAGACGAGACAGTATTATAGTCTATTTGATTTATTTGCCTAGAGCTTCCCACAATTATCGCCTGACACTTGGATGGATTGACCACAATACCATAATCATTAGACCAAGACGATATCGAAGACAATGCAGAGTTGATAATCCCAATACTAGATTCTATGTTCTCGACTGATGACCGCGTGTAAATTTGTAGATCGTCTGCATAGAAATGATAAGAGCAGCCAATAGAAGTAGAAAGAAGATTAATAAAAAGAGAAAAGAGCAAGGGTGATAAAATTCCACCTTGAGGCACACCTGTAGCGAGAGATTTCCAACCTGACAGTGCGCGGTCCAAACGAACTGCTTGCTGTCGGTCACGAAGATAAGCTGAGAACCAATCCGCTACTGAGGACGAGAACTGCAAATGATGAAGGATGGCAAGTAGAATATCGTGGTCGACCATATTGAAGGCGTAAGAGAAATCAATCAGAACAAGAGTGGTGACCAACGTATTCTCCATGCCCAAACGAATGTCATCGGAGACTTTAAGAAGAGCAGTAGCCGTACTGTGGCCCTGGCGAAATCCAGATTGAAAGGGAGTAAGGATAGAGTTTGCTAAAACAAAAGAAGATACTTGGGCGTGCACTACAGCTTCTAGGATTTTGCAGAGGAAGGGCAGAATTGAAATTGGCCTAAAATTATTTAAAATTTGTAGAGAAGGAACCTTAGGGAGAGGAATAATAAAAGCTTTTCGCCATAAAGTAGGAAAAGTCCCAGTGGCTAAAGAGAAGTTGATAATGTGGGTCAGAGCTGGAAGAACTAAATGCAATATGTTTATAACCATTTGTCGACTCACATCATCACATCCTACTGCTTTTGATTTAATTGACAAGACAATTTTAGAAATCTCATCCTCAGTTATTAGAGAAAATGAGAAAGTTTTAATCGGAGGTTTAGCCGTGGAAGAAATTTTAGACAACGTAGATTTTTTGACAGTAGAATCGAGAGAACATGTTGAAGAGAAGTGATTATTAAAATCATTTGGAGAGAAATTAAAAGAGGAGCAAGAAGAATTTTTATTTTTGGCAAGACCCTGGGAACGTAAAAACTTCCAAATATCGCCGAAGAAGATTCAGAAAGACTGACGCAGAAATAATTTCGCTTAGCTGCTCTTACCATACCATTACAGCGATTGCGTGCGACTTTATATGCAGCCCAACTGTTCGGTTTCTCTTAAAAGACCGAAACGCCCGATCCCTCCTCGACATGGCCATACGAATACCCCTGGTAATCCATGGAGATGGTGGACGCTTGACTTTAATAGCTTTTAAGGGAGCATGAGCATCGTAGAGTGCAATTACTGCAGTGTTAAATTTTTCGACTTTACTGTCCAATGTAGTATCCTCGAATATGTTTGAGAAATCCACTTTAGCAGCATCACTCAACAACTTTTCGCGGTTGATATTTGCCATATTACGCATCCAAACAATATTGGGTTTAGCCTTAGGAGGTTTCAACTTATAAGATAAATATAAAAGATCATGTTTGGAGTAAGCGGGTGCTGCTACTTGACCATGTTTAAAAACAAGATCAGCCCCCGTAGCATGGCTCACTGTCTCCGTTGATAAAAAGACAAAATATCGCGTTTTGCGTCTTTTAACCACGCGAGCATGGCACACGCGTTAAATAATGTCAAATTTCATTCATAAATACGTTACAAGTCGCGAGGTGCGCGTCTTGCGAGCATGGGTTTGACAACTCGCGAAAGACAAATGCAGGCAAAATCGAGGTTGGTACCTTGAAATCGCATAAATTTATCGGGGTTTAGCAAAGCCTAGATAAAATATGTTTCATACGCATTTCGAACATTAAAGTGATAAAACAATCAAAATATTTTATTTTGCGTAGTTACAAGCTGTCAGACACCTATAATGAGTATAATATTTTAATGTACAGTACAAAAAGGATAGATTTTTACGAAAATAAAAGCCCGATACTAGTACGCCATCTTGCGTGAGAAACGAAAACTCAAACGGAAAGAACCATTTTACCGACAGATTAATGACAGATGTGTACTGTCAGTGTAAAGTGGTTGTTTGCGTTTGGTTGGTACACGATTTACATTCCGATATTTCCATATTGAATAAAAATAAACCCAAATATATTTAGTTTTTAAGTAAATATCACTAGGTATTTTATAAATTGTCTAATACGTTCGTTTTCTTTAATCATACGAGGTTTTAATTTTTTATTTGTAGTTTCGGGTTTGAAATATGAATAATGTTTCTAGACTGCATGCGTGCTACGAATCGTATGAGATAAATACTACGTTTTTATTGGTGGGCTTCGATAAATTTTAAGTAGGCTGCTTTTTTATCTATCTTTGGCGTGAGCTGTAGATAGTAGCCATGCTACGGGGGCTGGGGAGGAAGTGAGAATCAAATCAAGCCATGTGTCGTCAGTGTAACGGTTAAAATGAGTAGGCCCTAAAGGTAAGAAAGAGAGATCCACCGACTTGAGTATATTTAGAAGCTTTTGAGAACGCGGTTCATCGCTACAAATGAGATCAGTATTAAAATCACCCATGACTATTTGATGTGTGCAGTCCGAACAGAGAGAATCAAAGACTGACTCGATTTGAACGAAGTAATCATAGCCAGGAGGACTGTATACGACTCCGAGAAGTACTTTAGCACCGTTGACAGAAACTTCAAGAAATACAAATTGGGCTGCACTTGAACGCACTGTTGGTGAAGATATTAAAATTTTATAGGGATAGTGGCGGCGCAAATATACTGCAACACCACCACCAACCATATCCTCGCAATCGTGACGTATTAAAATATACCCAGGAATAGAAACAAGTACAGAGGATATGGATGGTTTGAGCCAGCTCTCAGAAACCAGTATCGCATCGAAGAGAGAGGAAGAAAACGTGTCAAGCAGATCAGTATGATGCGCTGATATGCTTTGTGCATTCAAATGACATACGTTAAAGAAACGGGAAGTTCCAACCAAGGCAGTTCCAAGAATATTGTTTAAGGTATCACTCTCACAGGAAGAAAAACTTGAATCACAAGCAGATTGAAATGATTCATCATCAGACATAATAAGAAAAATATATAAAAAAATTACTATAAAATTACTAAATAAAAATAAATAAAAACAAAAATTAATTGCATGTCCTGCCGGTTGCCGGAGAAATTGACAAAACAAAACGCATTGTATTAAAATTACAAGGTTATAAATAAAAAAATAAAACGTTTGTTACTGACAAGTGGATGACAGTGACAGTTTAAAACAACAACTTTGACATTATATTATCTAAACAATAATACAGAAAAAATCATCCACCGCCTATAAAAATGTTTAGCAAAACGGGTAATATTAACAAAATAAAAAATAATAGGTAATAAATTGTAACATAAATCTAACTGCGGGGCTTGAATTCATTTTTTCGCCCTGGCCGCCCGTTTGGGTTTTCCGCGATGTTCCGGAGACACGGGTGCAGCCACCACTGCAGTGGTGGCTGCACCCGTGGAGCTCGCTGGGGGCTCCTCCAGCTCCGTTTGAGGCAGGCCACTCAGATCAGCATCTGTGAAGAGGCGTAACAACGTGCCATCCCGCAGCTTGATGACAACAACACCATTATTGGTCCAGCACCGTCTCATGCCGAATCTCTTCCGCGCATTGATAAACAAGGCTTGTCGCTCCCGTGTGAGGAACTCAGCAACACTGAACGGGGTCCCCTTGAAGGCGGGCTTCTTCCTCCACACTGCAGCTCTGTCCCCAATGTCCGCAAACCTTATCAATACGGGCCTACATTTACCATCAGAGATCTTACCGATACGATGACACACAGTGATTTTCTCTGGACCCATATCATTGAGCTCCAGCTTGTCCTGCAGAAGTTTGGCTACGTGCTGAGATAGTCCGCTCTTGATATCCTCTGAAACACCACTAAGGAGAAGATTTTTCCTGCGATGATGGGTCTCTATGTGGTCCACAGATGTTGTAAGAGCCACAATTTGCTTGAAAAGAAGTGACACCATATCCGAGACCTCCTTTTTGAATGCCTGATATTCTTCTGCGAGACTTGACACAGTGTGGCTGGCTGGTTCTACCAATGTTGAGGCCTTGAGCTGCGACTCGAAGTCTCCCATCTTGTCCCGAAGAAGTGTCATCAAGGCCCGCTGTCCCTCCAGTACAACATCAATATTGGCCATAGTTGATATAATAGTGTTGTAATATAGATAGTTATATTATGAGGTTATATTATGAGTGTAGTATGGCAGGCAGGACAAAAAGTGAAAATACCACTTATCTCATAAATGCAGTGAAGATAATATGCACAGTACTGCAGGGCTTCTAGAACTTACAATTAATTTTATTTAAAGTACAGTAAGTATTATAATTTTAATTAAAATAAATTTAAGTGTGCAGAGATAGGTGTTGTCTTTTTTCACTTCAGGCAGCTTAAAAATATACATACTACTAATTATGGTTTTTATTCTGTAAATAATATCTAAAGTAAAGGATTAAAAGTCATCCTACGCAGACCACATCAGGTGTAAGCTAGTCCAGAATATTTCATCGTTTCGCACTGTGTCAAAGGTTGAGCGACGCTAGTGAGGAGCTCGATGGTTTAGTGTGCAAGCATTATTAACGTTTACGCATGTTGAGCAACCCCAGGCGCGGTCCAATGGGATGGCTACCGCAAGTATCTGTATATATATTCGGAAGAATCGTTAATTTGGTCCCGACTTATTATTGGTAAGGCTTCAGATACCTTTAGGCAGCTTGAAAAATTTGACAGCAGTGTTGGCCAGTACACACGAAAAACAAACAAGAAGGGAGAAGAAAGTACTATTTTAGGGCAATGGGAGCGAAATACAGGGTGAACGAGTGCGAGACCCCGCCCGCGGCCTTGTCCCATGCCGGCCCAATCTATTACAACTAGTGCTGCCCTCTAGCGACCACCTGCTGAGATTTTAATTGGAAATTGGCCCTCTCTATTTGTAAAGCCTAGCGACTTATAGGGATTCACGCTGGGTGGTCACCCTACCCGTAACTTTTTTGCTTATTTTCTTTAAATAAGAACTTGATAGTACTTTTTGTTTTTAAGATAATGTCGAATTTAATCCTCCTTAACATTTTTCCGCCTTAATTATAAAATTACCATAATCTGTGTTTTTGAGGCAAACAGCTCTGATTACGGTCTTATCTTTTATCACAATTGGTATATTATTATTATTATAAAATAAAGAACGTATAAATGTGAATATTGTCTTTTTTCATTGAGCGACCAACGTTGCTTGCATGCCACCCGCGGGCGTCATATAACGAGATTATAGAACTGGCACTTTGCAAAGTGGGCTCTAGAGCGGCAAATTACACATAAACTAGTATATAGTCAAGCCCATAATATACAACAAAATCTTGACTTTTCTTAGGTTGCAACTTTATCTTGGTATATCTCATAATAGTCAGGAAACTCGATAAAAGTACGCATTTTCATATTCCAAAACAGCTCTTTCGCAAAATTACAACAATACCGAAACGGCATTCATCTACATAGATATGCCTTTTGGCTTGAAGAATCTATCTCGTGTTAGCCCCTAACAAACAAAAGATAGAAAACCAGAATTTAGCCCAAAATTTATTTTTTGTTAATTATGCGTCAATACAGACTGTAAAAGGCTTGCCAAGAAAATTAAATAAGCCCAAACTCTACTTATAACTTTGGACCCCTTTAGACTTCAACAATATTGCATCAACATCCGAATTAGTTACATAACTTTTCGAAATTTAAGCTGAACTGTTTGATTATTAAAGTTTATTTGCTTGATTTATTTCAAACAATAAAGATACGAGTTCATTGCAAGTAAAAGCAAAGCTTGTGTACACGAGTTACTCTTCTGTGACAACTTTGTTTTTACGCCTTGGGGTAATTGGCTTGTTCTTTTACACAAATTGCAATCTCGAACATATGAACAATTTAATAAATGCTACAATTTATAACCCTTCGTTTAAATAAAGGGCTCGTGCGCGAATATAGGGGATCTAGTAAGTACTCGTAATTCTATTTGGTACTTATGCGCAAATAGGTATTATTGAAAGGGTGGTTTTGTTTTGTTTTTTTTTTGTAATCTGTAATTATGGACGCAAAGAACAAAATGTTAAAGCTCCACGTGTGTTATCGTCGGTCTGTGTGTCTGTCTAATCATGTAAATTATTGAGCCGATTTTGATGCGGTTTTCACTGATGTGTAAAACATTTTTCTGAAAACGCTAGCAACGTATTCCCGGGCGTAGTCGGGTAATTTAGATATTACGTAACCAGCGAAAGGGGTGTGGGCTGCGGGGGTCTAAATTTGGCTTATCTTTGATGCCATGTGAAACGGCAGGTGCTCTATATTGTGCGCGATGATGAAGTCAAAAACATTTCGCAAAATAGATGTTTATTATTTTATGTCATCATCGTCATCATCAGGTCCTTTTTAGTCTCCACTACAGGAGCACGACCCTCTCTGTACTACTAGGGCCATACTTGGCCAGAGCAGCCAGAGGACTTGGCCTACACTCTCCACGCTGGCCAGACGGGTTGGAGAGGTGTCTTAGATGTTTATAAGCTTTGTTTAGCTTGTATTTCCTAAGTCGCCTCTTACGACATCCACGGGAAGACTTGGAGTGGTCCTATTCTACTCTGCCGGATACCACACGGCAAATTATTATTTTATGTAAATGATACCATCCCAAGCCCAAGTGACCATCAAAACGTTGTACACCGCAATTGCCAAAAGTGAGCGAGTACGCCGGCAGGGCAACCAAATCAAAATCAAAAGCTTTATTCAAAATATACTTAGGCCATTACGTCAAAACACATTTTAAAGGATCAAATTTAGTTTAATTCTGTTATTATTAAGAGTTTCGGAACCCGTGTTCGGAACCGACCACTGCAGAGAAGAAACTCTTTTTAACAGTAGTGGTCGCCTACTCGCCTAAAGGGCTTTTTTTTTAATTTTTCTTTGTTTTTTTCATTTCTAGCCATGTTTTAGATGTTTATTTTCAAAAAGTCACGTATATAACATGACTTTTTGGAACATATTATGTTAGCAACGCGCAGGCAAATCATCATGCCAGCCGTAAGGAGTCCATTGATGGGCATAGGCCTAGGGTATAGGGTAGCATGGTACGCAAACAGAAGCTCGTATTGCAAGGCGATAATTTTTTTTTTTCTCATATTCAATAAATCCGGACAAATTAAAGAACCGGACAAAGTCCGGACAAGAGTCTAAAACGGACTAATCCGGACGGATAGTAACCCTACATAGGCCTCATCAAAGGAGAATTTCGTTCCATGGAAGGATATTACCATACTCACCACACTTGGTAGACAGGTTGGCGAGCGCAGTTTCTTTGGCTTCTTGTGCTTCTGACGCTGCTGCTTTTTAAGCTGGGGATGGATAAGGATATGTTGGAAAAGTATTCACTCGGATGAATGGGGAAAGCAAGAACAAGCTCGGGAGACCGGGCGCGTATACCCGATGCCATACGTTCCTGGTTCTGCTAGCTGCTGCCCATCGGAAGCATTTTAAAGCTGGAGAAGCAGCAGGAAGTGGTTCGACATCCCTACGGCACATTATTTACTTAGATTGTGCACTCGGCTTTAGTTAAAACTTTTTATAAAGACATGATCGACATTAGCGGTTTATTGCAAATGTAAATTACATTATTATCTTTATACAGTCATTTGTGGTTGTAATAATTTGTTTACAAAAATTTAATAATTACGATTCCGTAAATGGCACTGAAAAGTTTTATAATTCTAACTTATATTTATTATATAACTACCTCCGTGGTTAAGGCGTTTACCTGTAGACCCGGGGGTCGTGGGTTCAATTCCCATGAGAAGCATACTTTGCTTAGTTGTTTCCAGTTTGCCTAGGATATTACAGGCTTGAATCACCTGATTGTCTGATAATAAAGATGATTCCGTGCTTCGGAAGGCAAGTTAAGCCGTTGGTCCCGGCTGCCATCTGGTAGTCGTTAAAGGACCCACGTCAGAGGCCGAGAGGCGGTTCCGAAGAACTCTGACACCAGGGTGTGCGTGGTCGATTGGCCGTGTCCGACCGCGCATTTGAAACGAGCTGGTCAACAGCGCATTTCGCCGGCGGCACTCTGAAATTAACCTAATAAACATGTACCGTTATATCACATAGACTTCATAGCTTTTATTTTTTTAAGTTGTTTAATTTCGTGCCGTGGCATGATCGATCAATAAAATAAATATTCATTGATCAATTTCAAAGAGATAGATATGGCGTATTAGTAATTCAAATGTATTTGATCGCATACTGTCCCATATTTCATTCAGTCATACATTTCAAGATTTATGACTGAAGTAATAGCGGTATCATCAAAAGCCTAATCAAAAGGTACGAAGTTCGAAACTGAACTTTCGAACATGTAAATTCCAAACGCATTTACGCTTCTACCAATATATTGTCAATACCATACCAATACTTTAAAAAAAACTGCGTCATAAAAATTGTTTTTTTGGCTATTTAACTTCCACTGCTGGGAATAGCCTCCCTTTTCGTTTTCTACTTTGATTTATCTCCGTCATCAATAAACTGCCTCCGTGGTCCAGTGGTTAAGGTGTTTGCCTGTTGACCCGGGGGGTCGTGGGTTCGATTCCCAGGGGAAGCATACTTTGTTTAGTTGTTTCCAGTTTGGTTAGGACATTGCAGGCTTGAATTACTTGATTGTCTGATAATAAAGATGATTCCGTGCTTCGGAAGGCACGTTAAGCCAGTGGTCCCAGCTGCCATCTGGTAGTCGTTAAAGGAACCACGTCAGAGGCCGAGAGGCGGTCCCGAAGAACTCTGACACCAGGGTGTGCATGGTGGATTGACCGTGTCACCTACTCGAAATGAATGATGACTTTGATTTATTTCTTGCCAACTGCCTTTTATCGTGAAAGCAGACAAGTCATCTGTCAGGTTTCCATATTGATCCTTTGCGGAGAAGGAGTTTTATAAGTCCAACTTTTTGGCGACATCTTTTGGATTAGTGGACAAGTGCCTTTATATAGCAGGGTTCCGGGTTCGATCCCCGGCCAGGTCTTGATGGAAAACGATCTTTGTAAATTTGTGTCGTGTACTAGCACTATATTGCCTTTTATCGTGAAAGCAGACAAGTCATCTGTCAGGTTTCCATATTGATCCTTTGCGGAGAAGGAGTTTTATAAGTCCAACTTTTTGGCGACATCTTTGGATTAGTGGACAAGTGCCTTTATATAGCAGGGTTCCGGGTTCGATCCCCGGCCAGGTCTTGATGGAAAACGATCTTTGTAAATTTGTGTCGTGTACTAGCACTATATTTTATCTATCTATAATTTAAGAACTGTGTTCTTGTCGGTGGAGTACTGGAGTATATTTTAGAATAGATACTCAGGGTTATCCGAATAAGATCGTCCTTCTTGACCTAACCGGGGATTGAACCCTGGATCCTGCGATTCACAAGCACTCATTATGAACGCATTGATGCTGTATTCATCATCATGACAGACACAAAAAGTTCACTGTTGGACATGTGCCTCTCCCAAGTATTCTTCGTTCCATAGGAGGATATTGCCACACCACGCTTGGCAGGCGGGTTGGCGAGCGCAGTTTCTTTGGCTTCTTGTGCGTTCGCTGCTGCTGCCCATCGTAAGCATTTTGAAGCTGGGGAAGGATAGGAATATGCTGAATGTGGGAAAGGAACGAAAAGTTTTGGGATTAGTTCTTACTCACTTAGATGAATGCAAGCAGCAGCTCGGAAGGCCGGGTCATCATCATCATTTCGAGTAGGTGTCACGGTCAATCGACCATGCACACCCTGGTGTCAGAGTTCTTCGGAACCGCCTCTCGGCCTCTGACGTGGTTCCTTTAACGACTACCAGATGGCAGCCGGGACCACCGGCTTAACGTGCCTTCCGAAGCACGGAATCATCTTTATTATCAGACAATCAGGTTATTCAAGCCTGCAATGTCCTAACCAAACTGGAAACAACTAAACAAAGTATGCTTCCGGTGGGAATCGAACCCACGACCCCCGGGTCGACAGGCAAACGCTTTAACCACTGGACCACGGAGGTTGTTAACGATACGACGATATACTGATGCTGTAATATGACTCACCAAAGCTTTTAAAGCCGGCCACATGTCTGAAGCTTTAAAAAAAGCTGTCTGTAGTTTTGAAAACACCCAAAGAGTGGATCTTTGCAGACCAGACCTGAAGAAATTATGTAAAAGTATTTGCGTATCAAACCCAGGACCCCTCAGGTTAGCCACTGCGCCACGAAGTCTGACTCTTACGAAAATAAGTGTAGGTACTTGAAGTGTCGCATCCAAGGCCGCCCTATTGAGTACGCTGCTTAACATCTAATACCATCGATGGCGTAAATACCTGCGGAAACTTTCAAGGTTCAAGACAGATTGTCAGTTTGTCTCTCACCGCATTACGTCACATTTAATTTTAATCCACGCTGAGCGAATTGATTAGTTATCTCATTGTATGAAATCAAATTAGGTAGCTATAGAAATGTATCATTCCGAAAGTCTAATTTCTAAATTATACAATGTTTTATGAAATCTGAAAGTGAATTTTGAAGCCTAAATCGCCATTTTTATTTTATATTTTTCTACTGCTCAGGGGCACAGGTGTCATCCTCAACTGTCCGGTGGTTTCAGGTATCGTTTTTAGCATCAGGCAAGATATCTCTGCGCATACCTCTACGCATTCCTGAGAAACTCTTGACAGATAGACAGACAGACAACAAAGTGATCCTATAAGGGTCCCGTTTTTTCCTTTTAAGGTATGGAACTCTAAATACTAATTTTAATACATACTGGGTGGCGCAAAAGTAAAGACCCTATTTGGTTCAGCTATAACATTTTTTCTAAATTAGAAAACTAGATTTAGGTTTTTTTAAATGTATATTTGTGCCATTAAATTTCGTACCATTAGGATTTAAAGATGATGTCTTTTAAATGGTGACCTCCAGAGTTGATACACATTTGAGCCCTATTTATGACATTTTGCATAACTTGCCGTAACACTTCCTGCGATATGTTCGTTATTTCTTGACGAATGTTTTCTTTTAGAGCTGCGAGAGTCTGTGGCTTGTTCACATACACCCGAGATTTCAAAAAACCCCAAAGAAAGAAGTCTGGACTGGTCAGATCGGGTGATCTTGCATGAAATCGTCGACGAAATTCACGTTGTGTTCTTATCACTGATGAATTATTCCGTAAGAACATTGACACAATTATTCCACGTTCTTGGGGAGTAAAACGGTCCATGTTTATTTTCAGTGTATTTTACATTTTTTCACTACACAATTTTCAAAAACAGAATGACAGAAAATGTCATATAAAAAAAATAAAAGTATTTTCTTTAGTGCCCGTACTTTTGCGCCACCCTATACATACATAGTATCACGTCTTTTTCCCTTACGGGGTAGACAAAGCCTAGGTCTATAAGACCTTATGGCCACATTTAGCAAGTTCGAGGGCGTGTAGATGGAAAACGGAATAGACTATGCAGCTAGCAACCCATCACTATTTAGTGATGGGTTGCTAGCTGCATCTATTGACATGATTCCGCAGATTTCAGCCTAATCCCTCGATCAGGGTTAACGATCTGCGCGGGAAGAGAAGTAGCTGGCACATTCTACGTTTTTCTTTTCTCCCAAACCAGCATTGAAGAGTAATTTTAATACACAGGTTGATTCCCCTAGATCCCCTTTTACAATCTGCGCGGGAGGAGAGACATCGTCGCTAGAGTGCCACATTTGTAGATATTTAATTTGTGATAAGTACAACCATCGAAGCAAAACCGATGACTCAATTTCACAAGAAAAAACACAATGCATTTCGGAGGTGGTCGTTGCTATGGTAAAGAGTTCTCATGTATCTTGTTCCACTTTTTGTTTGTAAGCATCTGCTCGGCTGTTTTTGTAGCGTAAACCCATAATACGTAATTTAATATTGACGCAGCTGATCCTAACTAATATTATAAATGCGAAAGTGAGTTTGTTTGTTACGCTTTCACGCCGTAACTACTGAACCGATAATCATGAAATTTTCCATACAAGTTATCTGGAGTACCGAGAAGGCCATAGGCTACTTTTTATCCCGGAAAAGAGTACTATTCCTGAGGAATCGACAATGACGCGAGCGGAGCCGCGGGCGATAGCTAGTATACTATATTATGATTTTACAAATAAGTTACATATTTAAATATCTCTGGTAGGTGTTGCTTATTTATGAGTAGTTGTATTCCTTTTTAAAGGCACCTGAGATCAAAGCACAAATAATTTCAAAATATTTCAAACCGATCACCGATCCAAGCGTATAGTAGGGGAATACCACGCCCTGAGTTGCTTCTTTCGCTGACACTGAACCAGACACAAAAGAAATAACAATAGAATTACGTATACAGACGGGCAGTGTCAGCGAAAGTGTTAACATGAATTTCATGCGTTCATTAGGCCATCGAGCTTCAACAGGCGTATTATAGTTTACTACGCTAATAATAACCCGTAAGAAATCCACTATTGGATAACAACCTGCGAAGGATTCTCCGTTCCCTAGATAACGCATTACCTACAAAATCGTAGCAAAATTCTGTCCGCTCGAACATATAGCTATACATCTACATTGACTTACTAATAAACAGAGACTAAAGTTTTAAAACCATTTTAATATCAAGATATTTCAGACCATATCACCTTACAATGAAGTCGCTTTTTTTAAAACAATTACCTTATGTTTACGATTATTCGTCACGAAGACTAGCAAAGTAATAAATAACACCTGTCACTTAGAAACGAAGAATCATTTTGTCTAAGAACATCCATTGTGATGACAACCTTATTGCAATAATCATAAAGTACTTTTCTCTTTGATTACATTGCGAGTTACGTCGTTTTGTTTCGTTTCTGTTTGCTTCTTCAAATGTTTGTCCGGGTGTTGGCTAGCTTGGCCAAACATTTCTTCCCGTGGTTTTAAAATCGGTAACTTTTATTCAAAATGTTTATTATTAATTAAAAGGTAAAATGTATAAAATAGTTCATTTACTTACCGAAAATAAGATACTCCGGACGAAAAATTCTTTTTTCGGCCATTATTTCGACAAGTTTTTAGTGCACACTGCGGCATCGTGACACTTCGTTACGTTGGCTGTGTTTGGACCGAACTAAATAAAATAGCCCCTCACTGCTTGAGTGAGGGGCTATTTGCCGAGCCGTTTTTTATGCGCTGACCCGACATCTAGTTGATATTAATGATCGAAGGTTCCATGGGAGGATGTTTCCATACTCACCACGCTTGGAAGGCCGGTTGGCGAGCGCAGTTTCTTTGGTTTCTTGTGCTTTCAGCATGTGCTTGAAGCATTCGTAAAGCAAGAAACTAACAGATGCAGTGCGGCGGAGGCGCGCCACAAGCAGCGCAGAGTAAAAACAACAGAAAATTAACCATTATTAGTATGTAGCATAAAGTCGATTTTTGTAGTGCGCCCGGCGCCATCAAGGGGCGCGTGTCTCTTTGCGTCGCGACAGACAAGAGGACGCGATCCCTATTTCGAGCAGCCGTCTTAAAAGTGCAAATCGCAATGATGATTGCCGACCTACGTTGAAGATGGCATTGGAAGAAGAAGAAGAAGGTATGCATATTTATTTAAAAATCGGCAATGTACGTTAAAAGAGAGCGGAGCAAGAGCAAACACGACACCATAGAACATTAAACAATAGAAGAAAAAAAATATTAATATTATATAACATTTTTTATTTTGCAATGCTTTTCTGATATAATTAGAGTATATCAGAAAAGCATTGTAAAAGCAAAAATAAACCTTACACAGAGAAACCATAAAAAGAGAAGAATATTTCTCAATTATGTACACATTTTGTGTAGGCCTACCAAAAACTGATAAAATACTATAAAAATAATCAATGTCAGTGATAGCAAACAATGTTAATGTCTTGTTATCGAATTTTGATAAAAGATAAAATATTGCGATTCCACGAACGCACAACCGAACGTTATTAAGAAAATGAATCCTCAGTAGGAATACAGAGAAACCTTAAAAGTTATATGTTTTGTTAATTTATGTTACTTCATTTTCACTCCTGCATCTGTTTTCTCTAATTATATCCTATTAACCATCCTTATATACTACAAATGTAACATGTAATAAATATCTAATATGTATACATATAAATAAAATCACTTTATACGGTATTACCGCATATATTACACTATTTTACACGTAACGTTTCGAAAACTTTAGTTTTCATCGTCGCAGGTAGACTAAGTTACTTACTCTACCTGCGGTGATGAAAACTGTAAAAATAATGTAATATACACGATAATACCGTATTAAAGTGATTTTATTTAAATGTGTAACAATCACGAAAACATCAGAAACCATTATCTAATATGTATCTCATCCAAAGGCTAACTAGGCTGAAACTGTCGGCATTTTCCGACTAAAATACTCGATATCTCGCGTAAGTTTTAACACTATTATAACTTCTGTCAGCTTGACGATTGCCATTTAACGATGACAGGCGGATCCAGCGGCTTAACGTAACCACTTGTAGTATCCCATTCCTATCCCAGTGGGGATATCGCTCAGGGTTAATTGCTGTGAGTGTGCTACATGTGAACCGCCCGCAGGGTCACGTCACTAAACTTCAGTTACATAGAATCACAATTATCTAAACCCTAACAAAACTCTGATAATGGCTATTTAAAATATGGTTTACTATAAAAACTAACAGTTGCCAAAAATGCATTGAATTGAGTGGAAATCGTTTTTCCTCACCCCGGTTACACTTTTTAGCAAACTTTGACGTCACAAGCCCCCACTCATGAACTTTGACGCGCTTTATCTTTTCCATTTATTGTTTAATGGACAAAAGAAAAAATACGTGTCCAATATTTTTTTATTATTTAACTATTATTTTGACCCAGGAAACTAGCCTATTATTCCTGTAACACTTACTTAGGTGTTTTAAATCTGTTTTGCTCTTAACACTTATAAAACTGTAACAGATTATGTTTTTTGTAAACATCTGTTAGAAAAATTTTCTAAAATTATTCGTGCTTTCTTCTATGTATACGTGTTTTCACAATTCGTATTCATATAGGCATTTCTTAGGCAAGTGTGCGTGAGCTGTCGCATAGTTATGCCAATGCACCTTATTGACTGTAACAAGTTAAACTCTTATGAACCGGCTTTTTGAAAACAGATTATTGAAGTGTTTACTTGAGAAAGTGTTACAATTTATTTCTGTTTTACTTTTAAAACAGAAATAAAAAAACCCGGCCAAGTACGAGTTGGACTCGTTCCGTACCGTTATCTATAAAATCAGCAAACAAAATCATGTCTTACAACAGACATGATTTTGTTTGGAAAAAAAATCATGTCTGTTGTATGGGAGCCCGCTTTGATATTATTTTTTTTTATTTTTATTTTATTATTTATTTTTAAACTGAATAGATAAGTAAATAATATGTAAATATTTCAAGCGTCTACCTGTTGCCGTTATCAATTGTCCCGTTTTTCTCTTTGGGTACAGAACCCTAAAAAACAGTGTTCTAAACACTATTCGGATACCGGGGAAGTCCCTGACGACAACTGCCATGTACGGTCACCTGCAAAAGTCCATACATAGCCTTTAAGGTGAAAATCGATTGCACTGATTAGGGCGGCATATATATTTAACAATATCATGAACCTTATGCTACACGTATAAGGTTGAAATTGTTGTTATTTTTAAATAGTATCTGTAGTTACACACGACTTTTTACGCAACTTCTATATGGACTTTTGCAGGCGACCGTACAAAAACATTTACTCACATCAAATCAATTAGACATCTTGTCACTTGTGATGTGTACAAAGGAAACATAAGTTTTATCAGATAATTTACAACTTTATGGCTAAGTAATACGAAGGATTTTTAAATGTTTTTTTACGCGTTATACATGGTTCAGGGTTTTCGAACTAACGTGACAAGTCGCTACTACAAGGCTTTGTTTATTTATTTTGTTTGTTAATTCTCGTAAATGACAGGCAAGTGCGTACAGGATCTTGATTACACAATGGAGATGATGCAAGAGTATATAGACCAGTGACGAAGCCCCTTAAAAAGATAAAAAGTAAAATTAAAGTATAGTAGGATGAAATGCATTACATCATCATCATCATCATCAGGTCCTTTTTGGTCTCCACTACAGGAGCACGACCCTCTCTGTAATACTAGGGCCATACTTGGCCAGAGCAGCCAGAGGACTTAGCCTACACTCTCCACGCTGGCATGGAAATGCATTACAAATGGAAGAGAATACACCTAAATTAAAGGAAAAATATAATACGGATCTGAGGTGGGGAAGTGGGAGGGTAAAAAAATGGTTTATCTCGATTTCCGGCAAAACTACAAGTCCTGTGGAAAAACGATATATGGCAATGATGTAGGTAATAACAAGTTCTACTTCTTTTTGTATTTACACTTTTTTTACATAACTTTTTTGGGTTTTATTTTTATCTTTTGCAAAAATGTTTCTTTATTCACGAAATTTGGTGAAAACTTACCTTTCTATACCCCAAACACACTGTAATTTTTTTTATATAAAATGTTTATTTTTTCACCTTTTTTTGACTTAAATATCGAAAAAGCAGCCTAATTTTTAATCGAAAATTCTGATGTCAAAATATCTGTTTTTTTTAAACGTTTATAAGCTTCTTGTATGTTGAAATCTGTACTTTCTGACGGTGTAGAAAATATATAATACTATGGTAAATGTTCTCAAAAAATGCAAAGAACCAAAAAAAAAATTGAGATCCCAGCATTGGTCCCATAGGAAAAGTTGTTCATATTGACGTGCTAAGCTGAATCATCCTTTCTAGAATCGGACAGGGTTTTCTTTACATATTGTGTGTACTGCCGCTATAACAATAAATAATAAACACAAAATTAAACCAAAAATTAGGGGAAGGCAGCATTTGTCTGCGATTTAGACTTGAACCTACTTGGCTGGTATTATTTAACCTTGCGAAAAAATCCGTCTCTTTATCCATACCTATCCATACATATTTATGGCTAGCTCCGTGGCGCAGCGGTCAACACGCCAGCCGGCGACACGAGAGTGCCTGGGTTTGATCCCCGGCCAGGTCAAGATGGAAAATGATCTTTTTCAGATTGGCCTGGGTCTTGGATGTTTATCTATATATATATTTGTTGTATAATATAGTAACGTTGAGTTAGTATCCCATAACACAAATCTCGAACTTACTTTGGGGCTAGCTATCTGTGTGATTTGTCCGTATATATTTATTTATTATTTATACCTACCATTTCGTCCACATTTTTTACAGTTTTTAGATATTATATAAAACGTACGTATCTACGTGCCTTACTTACGTGGATTGCTTTTACGCAATAATGCGCAAAAGGTGTGCGTCCCTGGTGCGCAGGGTGCGGGAGAGCAACAACAGCATCCTGCGCATGATCGCAGGCAGATTGGATTGCGTTTACGTAAACCATTGCTGCACTATAGCCGGGGGGACGGTGCAGGAATGGTCTGCACAATAAATAATTTAGTGTTTTTTTTACTATACCTACTAACATAGTTATAAGTATACTAACATTTTGAGTCATGGTCACTTGAATAAATAATTTTTCATTCATTCATTCATTCTTACAGTAAAGTTTCATAACCATCGACATTAGCCATCAATATTTTACTCAAGGTCACATTATGAGTATACATTTTTCTACCAATGTCGCGCCATACTCTGTTTAGTGAGATCATCGCTAAAATTGTTAGAGTTCAAAGGCTTTTCTTTTTGGTAAAAACAAATGACATCAATACAATTGAATACGTCTCTTCAATGCATAACGTGTCGAAATTATGCAAAGTGATACTATTTCAGCATGTGCGACCGAATATAAGTTACCTAGCCATACCTATTATTACGTGGCCTGTTCAGACGGGGAGGGGATCTTCAAAACCCCAGTCATTTGGGAGGAAGAGCCTTAGCTCTTTGTCACGTACTTAGTCAATCAATGTTCTGTGAGGATATGTCGCGCTTTTTGGAGGTTTATTCGAATTAGAACGTGTAGCATTTACCACTTTTTGATCATTAGGTAATACATAGAAATATGAGCCATTCTGTTGTTTTTACAAAAAAAACATAAGCCCGTACTTATTTATGAATGAAAAATGAAAAACGTAGTAACGTCAAAAAAGACGGGACGGTGGTCACAGAGACTGGGGACGCGGGTAAAAAAATGTTAAAGCGAAATTCATTCACAAAGATCCATACAAAATCATACTTATAAACATTAAATATTGCCTGTTTTTGGTGTCTAAGTGCCCAACACTTGTCAGATTTTGCAAGCTGCCTAAACGCATCTGATATAAAAAAGAATGCCATCTAATGACGAAAGACATTTTATGTCAAACTTGTACCATTGGGGACCACGTCCACGTGTCTTATTGCCATAATTAAGCTCTGACTACCTTGTACGAGAAAACTGTGATTACTATGAATATACATAGAAACCCATAGCACATCAAAGGAGAAAGAAAATGAATACATGTCTCATTTTAAAAACTAGAAAAAGCGCAAAACGCAACCTTATCGCAGTGCGTTTTCTTACAGGCAACCTTTTATGAAAAATCTCTCTAAAATACAGTGTTGAATAATAACTAGAATTATTTATATCTAGCAATACAAACACATACTGTAGATAGCTATATGCTGAACGAACATGTACGATGTTATTTTTAATTAATTTCAATTTTATTGACTAAATTCAATCGCCGAAAGACAAGTTGAAAGTTATTGATGACTGATTGCATATCCGTTTTATGTCTTATAAACATTTTAAAAGTGAATATATGATATTGATAGCAAAATAAATGGGTATTTTAAGCTCTTGTTAGGGTTCCGTAACCAAAGGGTAAAAACTGGACCCTATTAACATGGCTCCGCTGTCTATCCGTCTGTCACCAGGCCGCATCTCATTAACCGCGTGATAGATAGACAGTTGAAATTTTCACAGATGATGTATTTCTGTTGTCGCTTTAACAACTAAAAAACAGAATAAAATGCACCCATATAACAACCGTGCTTTTGTTTTGCTTGTTTTTGCTCGATATTGATAACGGCAACAGGTAGACGATTAAAATATTCACAGAATATTGAGTTATCTTATTCACTTTAAAAAAAAATGAATTAGTACCTATAAAACTAATATTTAAGGTTGCTCCCTACACGCCACGCATCGTGACCATAAGACATGATTTTTTTGCCGAATGGTACGGAACTCTTCATGAGCGAGTCCGACTTCCACTTGTTTCTTGACTTTGTAGCAAAATGTAGGTTTTTCAAGCTGCCTTTCGATATGATTCGCAAGAGATATCGTTGTCACAGTGATTTGTCTGTCTTGTCGTCTAATCGTCGCAGGAAACCACACGCTTAAGGATACGCTATGGTAAACATTATACCCAACAACCCCGTTATCGAGATAGTGGGGTAGCACGGTGCCGTAGGCAGTGGCCACTGATGGGCAACCGAGCGTACGCCTGTGACTGCGGTTAGCATAGGGATGCTATACCTTTAATAAATTAAGAAATAAAATATGGTGAAAAAATTTCATGCGGGTGGGATTTAAACCGGTGACCTACGTCTATGTACGACCTATGCTCTGCCATCTGAGCTACCGCAAAATTTAATGTCGGCTACGAAATTCTCCACCATATCCCATTTCCCCTTAAACGTATTAAGGCTCACGTCTAGAGAATACAATCGGGATCCCGAGATTCGGGATCCCGGGATCCCGACCGTTTTCTGGCCCCGAAAATCCCGGGACTGTACTTGGCTAATCTCGGGATTTTCGGGATTGCCACAAACAAGTCTAGTTTGTATTCCGTAGTCCGTTGCGCCTTGAAAATAACCTTGCCTAGATTATTTTAATACATTACGACAAATAGCAACGCGTACAATACGTAGGTCCCCACTATTTACTACACAGGTACAGTCCTAATAATATGTTTGTCGTAGAACTTAGAAGGGACTTCCCCACTCGGAATACTTTAATACAATACTCTTAAGGTAATTCCCCAACGAACCACAACAGGGGAATCACCCGATCATCTCATATCATAATATTGTGGCGGGTTCCCTGTACGAAAGTATAAATATGCAAATCAGGTTTTATTTTTTTCATTTATTGCTCTGTCAGTGACGGGTTACGTAGGCTACGTCATTAAAATTTAAAAGTCAATTATCTGAAATTAAGTATTTCAAATGGCGGGAGACTTTGTTAAACATAAAAAAGACAGTGATACGACGTAGTGTGGAGTTATTATTAATTGCGAAGGACGGGATTTTAATTACTCGTGTTTTTTTATTTTAGCCCAATTAGAAACCACATAGTCTAATCCCGGGATAGGCCCGGGATCCCGGGAAAAGGCTACAAAAATCTCGTAAGCCCGGGATTGAAAAACATGCTCGGGATTGTATTCTCTACTCACGTCACCTATACAACTACCCGACTTTTTACAAGTGAGGTATTTGATTCAACTCATTTACACAAAACAACATATTTTATTTCTTAATTTATTAAGAGTACTTATATCAAAATAGCATTGTGAATGCAAAAAACACTTATAAAAATAGGGATGCTGATTTTATTATAATGTCAAACGACGTATTTTTTCCGTGGCGTAGTGGTCATAATGCCGGTCTGTCACACGGAAGTCCCGGGTTCTATTACTGGTTAGGTCTGATGGAAAATTATCTATTTCAGTTAGTTATGGGTTTTGGATTTTTATCTGTACAATATAAAAACCCTGTCCGATCCTTGAAGAGGTATTTCGTCCTGTCTGAATATGGGAACTCAAAAAAAACCATCTAAAAAAACTTTGATTTCCTAGCATTGGTCCCATAGGAAAATTTGTTCATATCGACGGACTGAATTACCCCTTCAAGAATCGGACAGAGGATTCCGGTCGGATCCCCAAAATCTGATACCCTAGTGCATCTGTTTTAATTAAATGTTTATTTTTCCGGTCTAATCCCCTGACCAGGGTATCAGGAATATTGTTTAAATTTTTGTTCCAGTCGGATCATCATCATCATCATCATCGTAAGGTCTTTTTTGTCTCCACTACAGGATACCAAACTTAATTCAAAAATTCATGATGATCGGTTCAGTAGTTATATTTAGAAAGCGTAACTAACGAACAAACAAACTAACTTTCGCATTTATAATATTAATTTGAAAAAGATTCAAGGATGCAAATAAAAAATAATAAACTTAACGGTGACAGCCCTGAAGACTGACATTGATGCGAGCGTGTTGCGTTGCTTAGCTCACTTGTTCTGCACGCTTCCGACTTTCCTTTTAGGAAAAACTTGTTCGCAGGTATTTTTATATGTTTCCTTGACATATACTTACTTAAAATCACCTTAAATGATAAATAAATAGACATTCAGAGAATTATCATACTTAGACACGATTTTTTTAATTCCTTAAATAAAAAAAATCGTTTCTGGCTAAACTTGAAAGTCGTCATCCGCCGGGTGTAACTGTTCACTGACCATCATAACTCGTTTCGTTCCCCGTCGCCCGTCAGACAAAAAGAAAACATATGTATACATATTCACAAAATAATAGGAAAAGTAGGAAAAAAGTGTAATAATCTCTTATTGAGAAAAAAAAATATTCCGATACCGGGAATCGAACCCGAGCCTCCTGGGTGAGAGCCAGGTATCCTAGCCACTAGACCATATCGGATGTTGACGAGTGAGTCGAAATTGCGATTAAAATTCTCAATCTATTCAATAAACATGCGCGTTTTATTTTTACTCAGCTGTACAAAATTGGTACAAATAATGACAGAAGTTGTTTCATACCTGTATCTGCACATGGTTTATTTATTACCGAGTTTTTATTCTTGAATTATTAGGACAATGCTCCAATTATTTTCATGGAATATTCGGTAGTTTGCAAAAACTACTGAATGTATAAGAATTCATACATACATATTATCACGTCTTTATCCCTTACGGGGTAGACAGAGCTTAAGATCATAAGACCGAAAGGCCACTTTTGGCGTGTTGGTGGGCGTAAAGGTGGAAAACGGAATCAAAATAGTGATGGGTAACCACATCGCCTATTGTCTTGATTCTTTCGCCCATTCCCTTTGACCGGCTTCTATGGTCTGCGCGGGAGGAGAAGCAGCTGGCACATTCTACGTTTTTTCTTTTCTCCCAGACCAGCATGGAAGCATTGATTTTTGATAATTTAGAACTTATTAAAAACCTAAAAAAAACATGTTTAATAAACGGCGTGATTTTGAACCTCCTAGCTATATTGAAATCTGTATTTTACTAGGGATCATAATCCCCAATAAAAAACAGATATTGCAAGAAAAAAAAAATTGACCTTCCATAGAAAATAGTCCAGCTGATCAGCGACTTTGTATGGGAAATGGGAAACAAATTTTTTTTGCAATCTGCTTTTTTTCTAACGACATAGTAGAACCCTCGTCTCATGTGTTAAGGTCTGCGTATATGAATTAACTAGCTGTGCCCGCAACTACGTTCGCGTACATTTGTATGGGGGGCCATGTCTTATCATAACTGCAGGAAAAAATTAGGTAGCCTATCCTGTGTCCTGAACGTCTAAATGTTTATCTAACAAATTTCAAGAACATACATACAGAAAAAAAAAATCCTCAATTTTGTTTCAGTATCATGTATAGAGCTTATAAACACGATATCTCTGAAAACAAGGTAACTTACCCCATGACCAACCCTTACAGATTTATTATTAGTTATTATTGATATATAAATAATTATCGAAGTCAAATTAATGTTTTATTTGCGGTTAGCACTTGGCAGACATTGAACCCATGTGTCACCGCAGTTATTTTAACGCGTTCGGTGCAGATGTGGTAACTACTGACCTAAATACGATGATATAATTCAGTTGCCACCGTGTGCAATGCTGTCACGCGATATTTTTGACAGTTCCAGAGAGCCATCCGTCACGCGGTGTATTTGGAACGTGATATTTACGTGTGATGATAAATATTAGGTACCTTCTCTAAACCTATACGAAACTACATAACTATTCGAAAATAGCCATAGATCCGCTTTTTGTCAATTTTATTAACTTGTTTGTTTTATTTAAAAGCCAAAAAGCAGCAGGTGCTGCAGGACAGATCGGAGTGGAAAAAATATTATCGGAGGTCAAAACCTCCGTGGTCAAAACTCACTTTGGGTTGCTGCACCATCCTAGTTAGTTTGTTTCTTTAAATGAGTTCTACACAAGAAGTAATAAATAGTACATACTTCTCTATATTTTTCCGTATTATTTTTTCATTTTTATTTTTTTTTTAACTTTGGGCTACATAATATATTTCGTCAAGTTTATATACGTACAACCGTACGTTTTCCATATTATCAGTTGCATCTTAGACACCCGTAGCAAAGAATATATACACCGTAGTCTTTTATTATACTTACATACCTTCATATATATCATCACGTCTTTGTCCCTTACGGGGTAGAGAGTGCCGGCCATAGAACCTTTAAACCCGAAGGTTTAGCATGTAAGTGGGCGTATAAGTGGAAAAGGAATCTCCCGACGTTAGAATCCGGCCAAGAGTGACCAAAACTCGAAGGAATCATGAACACAAAAGATGCGGCTAGCAACCTATTACTTAGTACGAATATCATTCGTATTCAAATTGATGCATTTTGATTTAATCAAATTGAAAAACCGCAATGGTCATTTACATGCAGTGTGTATCAATTCAGTGAATTGGAGCCAATAAGGTCAGCCTGCAAATGGATTCATTGCACCGGCTGTACCCAGCGACCTGCACACACAAGTTTCTGAAAGTAGTCAAAAACATCACCAGGTCTTTTTTTGTCTCCTCTACAGGAGCACAACCCTCTCTGTACTACTAGAGCCATATTTGGCCAGAGCAGCCAGAGGACTTGGCCTACACTCTCCACGCTGGCCCGACGGGTCGGAGAGGTCTCTCAGATGTTTATAAGCTTTGTTAGCTTGTATTTCCTAAGTCGTCTTCTACGACATCCACGGGAAGACTTGGAGTGGTCCTATTCTACTCTGCCGGGTACCACACGGCGACAAAAACATACGTAGTCAAAAACTTACCTAATAAATTACGACTGGTACCTAAACTATAAATAAATAATTTATTTTGTATATTCAATAACAACCCGTGATAACTGATTTATGGAGAATTCGCTTATAAATCATCATCATCAGGTCTTTTAGTCTCTGCTCTGCAGGAGTATGACCCTCTCTGTACTACTGGATATAGGAATACCAACACATCTGGCCAGCGTGGAGAGTGTAGGCCAAATCCTCTGTCTGCTTATAAATTAAGAAATAAAATATGGTGAAAAAAATTCATACGGGCGGGGTTTTATCACCATATTTTATTTATTCATTTGATAAAAGTATATCAAAATAGCTCTGTGAATGCAAAATAAAACACTTATAAAGATTATGGGGCATTTTTTTTTTTAATTTTATCAAGTACCTACTAATTAAGTACTATTTCTAAGTACACAGATTTATTTTAACCAACTAATTACAGCCGAGAGAATGTCTGACGACGACCAGGCCTATAAACAAGTACTAATAAAGGTTAAAAGGTTGTCCTACAGACAAGAAATCACCGTCGTCCGTCTTCCGAAGGTCAATGGTAGGGGCATTCGAATCTTGTTTCGCTAATTCGACCTCATTTTGCTAATCATCATAATATATTGATGTTATTCTTGTTATGGCTGCAAAATTATAGTTCGTTTTATGGCATTAAACACGGTAGGATGGCTAAATTGAATTAGATGTTTTTCTGTTTTCGATTAACTTGCCGTTAGGTTTCTTGTTTGAGTTTTGGACAATTTAAATGATTATTAAAATCGCAGATATCTTTGATTTGAATATTAGTAACGGGATAATGTTGTCTTGGACGTTTAATAATAAAATCTTTTGGATAATTGTTTGATTTTTAGCTTTATCTGTAATATAAATAAATAAAATTATACTGAGGAAGGTAATGGATTAACTTAAAAACTACTCAACCAATTTTCAAAATTCTTCCACCAATAGAAAACTACATTATCAGCGAGTAACATAGGCTATAAAAATAGGACCCATTCGAACATTGCATACAATACACCTAACTATCAAAATCTAAATCTTAATAAGAAAAAGCTAGTCAATTTGCAAAAAATATCAAAAAGTAGATTGCATCGGCCGGGAATCGAACCCGGGCCGCCCGCGTGGCAGGCGAGCATTCTACCACTGAACCACCGATGCTTATACTTATTGAACGAAATTAAACATTGCTATCTTTAGCGCCAACAGCTGATTTACGTAACACACTATCATTATCTACGTCATTCAATGCAAAAGAAGATAAAAGAAATAAAGTCATCGACCTCAGTATCAGCGGAAATACGAATAGCAAAATCAGCTTTATGTGTTACTACGTAAACGCGATTTCAATTTATAGATTCAATCAACTGCAACGTTGCCGCTGCAGTGGAGACACGTTGCGATCACAAACTATAAAAAATACAGATAAAGGCGTTCCCACACAGCAGTTATACATCGTTATAAAACATTCTGTGGTGACACTACAGATTATCAAAATGTTATCATGTTACACAATATATCGTTTTAAATGTGCTGTGTGGGAGCACCTTTATATATTCCATATAATGTCAAGTACTTTTGGTCTCATCATCATCAACTATGGGATCAATCTCTTCCTTATCCCAACTCAATCACACTATAATACATCCTTGGAAGGATATGGTATCAGATATTTGCACAGGTTTTAAAAAAAAGGGTAATTATGGAACTTTAAGGCGAGGCCTCAAATGTTTGGTACCTTCGCTCGGCAAAGGACTGATCAAGTGCGCGCAAGGGATAGCGCTTGGCGGTTTAGCCCGTGAATGATGAGATAGGAGATAGTCTCGAGTCGCTCAAAGAAAAAAACGTAAGCGCCAAATTCGTTATTTCTATTTTATATAAAATCAGACCGGTTAATTGTATTTTCATATTTACATTTTGATGAATTACTAATAACCTATCTTTTAGTCTAAAAATCATTATTTCATTCGTCGCATTTGAGCTACAATAACAAAAACACTGCGAACGAAGACCATTTTTCAAAAAAAAATTCGAGAAAATTTTATCAAAACGTGTTTACATCTTCAATTTTTGGAGATGAAATAGTCAAAAATCATATTACTTAGATTTGAAACACCTAATTTAAATATTTTGCGAGATAAATAAGGTTCAGAACGACCTTATTTACAGTGGTATCACCTTAATATTAAGCCTCCGCTGCCCGTCCGCCTGTCACAGGGCGGTTTATATTGAACCGTAATTAGAAAAGACTTGAAATTTTCATATTATTATATATCGATAATAATAACAGTAAAATTAATAACTGGTACCTATAACCCACGCAGAAAAGTGTTTTTGGACGTTATTAACCGACTTCAAAAAAAGAGAAGGTTCTTAATTCGTAGGAATATTTTTTTTTTTATGTATGTTACCCGATTACTCGAGGACGGCTGGACCGATTTAAGAAATTCTGTTTAGGGTTCCGTACCCAAAGGGGAAAAAACGGGACCCTATTAATTTCGCTCCGCTGTCCGTCTGTCTGTCTGACTGTCTGACTGTCTGACTGTCTGTCTGTCTGACTGTCTGTCTGTCTGTCTGTCTGTCTGTCTGTCTGTCTGTCTATCTGTCTGTCACCAGGCTGTATCTCATGAATCGTGATAGCTAGACAGTTAAAATTTTCACAGATGATGTATTTCTGTTGCCGCTATAACAACAAATACTAAAAAATAGAATAAAATAAATATTTAAGGGGGCTCCCATACAACAGACATGCCTTTTTTGCCGTTTTTATAGATAACGGTACGGAACCCCGCGATCGTGCGCAAGTCCGACTTGCACTTGGACGGTTTTTTTTGTATTTAAATATTGTATTGTGCTCATTTTCTCCCCCAACTCCTTGAAAGGCTGGCAGCACTCCTGTCACACCCTGGTGTTGCAGTTGTCCATGGGCAGCTGTGATCATTTACCATCAGGTGACACGCTCGTATGCCATCCAATATCATAAAAAAAGTTGGCACAAAATCAAAACTATTTCTCTTCTGTAGTTTTTTATTTGTGTTTAATGAAATGGTCGGTACCTCGTCGGTCATTGTGAGAGAAAATTGCTGTAGAATTAATTTCTATAAGATTGTTATGTCCGAGCGTACTACCAGTGCGTTTAGTTAGATGATTGATTTCATAGTGCATTTATTTTCAGTTATGCTTTGATAATGATTTATAACCCATAGATTTAAAAAAAAATGGAGTTCATACTTATATGTAATAACCCATTCTAGTAAATAAAAATAATAAAAAACCCTTTATTGATTCCATTTCCCAATAACTTCATTTTATACTTATATAATAGTGTTAGTCTATTGTTAGTTTTGTTTCGTTTTCCTTATTGTATTATGTTGTGTAGTTTTATCATTCCTTTTTTCCGTTGTTGTTGAATTTTATTTGTTGGGAATAGACCCCTTTCGGGTATAGAGACGAGTGGCATAGGTTGGTGAGGGCCTATTCCTCCTCCATTTTATTATTGGCATATTTTTGTGTGATTTTACTAACATTTTAATTAAATTATTTTTATATACATATACTTCTATGCTCGATGATTGGATTTTTATATAATGTGGTAGCCTTTGGCTGTATGACTAGTTAGATAGTACAAGTTAAATAGATTAATTAAAAAGTTTTGAGCAGCGGCCAGGAATGAATTTTTATACTTACTTTCCTGGCCTGGTAAAGTATTGCACCAGTCAAGAATTACAAACTTCGTGGCTTCATTTTACTACAATAATGCCTAAATTTCCGAGCATGTTTGAGAAAAAATACTTTTCGATATTAATCGTTGAATGGGCTCGGTGTTTACAATTGAGCGTAATGAGCTGTCGTGACCGGCGTTTACGGCAGTCGCAGTCACGCTAACCGACCGTGTAGAAAAAGAGGTTAGTGATGTTAATAAGGCAAACGTGCAGATCGTAAGTGTTCGGAAATAATTGGATAGAATTTATTTTTATCGACTTCATAAATGAGGTATGTACACGGAGGGTATGTATTAGATTCAAATTGTACCTATGAAAATATTTCGTGTATTTTTAGGGTTCCGTACCCATAGGGTAAAAACGGGACCCTATTAATATCGCTCCGCTGTCCATCTGTCTGTCGGTCCGTCTGTCACCGGTCTGTATCTCATGAACCGTGATAGTTAGAGAGTTGAAATTTTCACAGATGATGTATTTCTGTTACCGCTATAACAACAAATACAAAAAAAAATTGAATAAAATAAATATTTAAGCGGGCTCCCATACAACAAACGTGATTCTTTTTGTTCGATATTGATATCGGCAACAGGTAGCCGCTTAAAAAATATTCACAGAATATTTAGTTATATAGGTAATAATAAAAGGGGGCTCCCGTTTTTATAGATAACGGTACGGAACCCTTCGTGCGCGAGTCCGACTCGCACTTGGCCGGTTTTTTTATTTATGACTAAATCACAATACAAATACGATGCATATTATATCTATATCCCAAAAATCCTAGCCCTGCAGTAAATTTCAACATCATCATAATTTTAGCAATAAGAAGTCCACTGCAGGACAAAAGCTTCCAAGGATTCTTCGATCAATGGGAGAATATTGCCATACATAATTACAGTAAATGTAATAGTTGGATCCCAGTAATTCGACTTTTTGATGTACATTGCGGTTTCTGTATCCTTGATGTTTTTGATTGTCCATGTGAAATCCGAATTGTATACCGGGGCGCTGTTTGCAATCTGCAAAGGCCCTTAACGAAGTTTAGCACACACATAAATGTTAAGAGTCGGAGGTAAGAAAACCTCAACCGAGTTGAACAGACTGTCGAATAATCGCATCCTTGTACAGGTTCGTTACCCGGAAACTGCTAATATGAATAATTAGCAAATACCTGCTAAGTTATGCGAAGATTTAACTTTAGTGGTTTTTTAAGTTGGTATGTATTTTGAATTATGTAGATTCGTTAATAATATCGTATTATACACGGTGAAATTTTGATAGTTTTGGACCTATAAAGGGGTGACTCACTCAGACTATCAATATGAACAACTTTTTCTACGGGACAAATGCTGAGAACTCTAAAAAAATTTCGTCGTTGGCTTGCCTTGGATTGTTTTAATACAACAATGCGAAAGAGGTGCGCTTCTCTGGTGCGCAGAGTGCGGGGCAGCATCAACAAAATCCTGAACATGATTGCGAGTCGCCTGGACTGCGATTATGTGATCCACTGTTGTACCATGGTGCAGGAATGGCTCACATAAATTAAAGTGTTTTAAATTAAAGTACTAACATAGATATAAAGTTTACTAACCATTTATGAGACTTAGTTTCTTGAAATAAATAAATCATTCAAATCATTAATTGCCATACAAAAGATTTCCGCCGCCCGGCCCGTTTCTATGGGAATGTCGAATTTTTTTTGAGTTCCTAGCATTGTTTCCATAGAAAAAGTTGTTCATTTTGATGGTCTAAGTCAACTCTTTGAGGGTCCAAAACGATAAAAATTTCACCATACATAATTTAAAATTATGCTGTGGATTATGAATCAGGCTTACCTAATCTATATATATTAATACGTGAAGCTAAAACTCTATAAAGGAAAATAAAACTCTTCACAGTGGCCAAGATTTCAACATAATTTCAAATAGATATAACGATTGAATGGCAATTCGCAACAGTTAATTTACCTACGCGTTAGATTTTTTCAGAAATTCAAACGTACCTTTTACTCTCCCCCCCCCCCCCCTGACATTTTACTCTACGCCCCCCTGGTTGGGTCCTAGTTTAGTGAGTACAGGGTTCGGGGAGTCCGGGGGAGAGGGGCCCTTCGTTCCCGAGTGTTACATAACGTAACAATCGAGACTGTTATGCGGATCACGAGCGGACCTTCCCTGAGGGACTCTCATCATTTGTTATCGAAATACGTGTATCGATGTATATTTGTATCCAACATTAAATACATATACTAGCTGTTGCCCGTGCCTTCGTTTTGTGCTTCGACTTTACAGGCAACCAAAAAATTCTTGTTTGTTTCAGTGTTTCGATTAAAATGCCACCATGACCTTTGGTTATTGTCAGAATCCTTTACATGAATTTGAATTTGAATGTAATGAACATACATATTATGATGTCTTTATCCCATACGGTGAGACCAGAGCTAGAAGGCTAGAAGCCAGTCGTAGGAATGTGTGAGCAATAATATGCAAGAACGGGGAGCTAGTGCCGATATGGTAGAAAAATTTGGAGAGAAATGGAAATTATATAAAAATAAAAAATTTTAAGTAATTAATTAAGAAGCTTACCAGTGTCATTTAGTTGTAGTGACCGATGCTATGTCCCAACAGGGCCCATGTATGTTATACTTAAGTGACATTATCACCTATCGCTTTGTATGTACATGTGCATTGATCTAAATGAATAAATGAATGAATTGGCATAGGAATAATAGGACATAGGACCCAAATAGAGAAAAGGCGAGGAGAAAGAAGAAGTGTTTTATGATTTACTTGGGTATCTACCTACTATGTTACTGGAAAAATAAAAGAGACGGAGATTTCATGAATACGGTAGGACATATTTATACAGCGTGATTTTGAACCTCCTAGATATATTGAAATCTGGGAATCAGAATCCCTAATTGAATGCAGAATTGCATGCCATCTGGAAAGGATAAAACCAGAGCTCCCAAAAAAATATAATAATGGACCCCTCAACAAAAAGGGCCCCAGGGAAGGCCTAGAAAGTGGTGGAAGGATTGTCTGGAGGAGGACCTTAAGAGACTAGGCAAGGAAATCTCTTAGAGGCCAGAGACAGAGCAAAATGGAATAAGAAGATCGAGGAGGAGGCTAAGACCCACGAAGGGTTGTAGCGCCCAGGATGTGATTCCGAGATTCCAATATAGCTAGGAGGTTCAAAATCACGTTGTATAGGTCATCTTAAATTAAATTAAAAGGAAAAAAGTTCAAAAACAAGCTTTATGTTTAACCTCTGCCCAGCTGTGGAACAATTAAAAAAAGAATATCGCTTTAGGTAGTCCTTTGATTTGATATCCATTTTGTCGTAGTGCATCAAAAATAGTTAGTTAGCCATTTTGGAGGTTCCGCCATGTTGAATTTAGAATAACGTCACACATCTGATATTACAAACTAAACGAGTATACAACATTTCAGCTCAATCTGTGAAAGATATCTGCTTCAAAATTGAGTTGCAATGCAAGATTCCACCCGAACAAACATACTTACGTACGTACATTGCAAGTTAAATAAAAGCTTGTAAAAACATTTGAATAGCCATAATGGCCACATTTATTTGTGGTAACATTTCTTTTCTTCTTCGTCTTATTCTCAGCATATTTGCGTCCACTGCTGAATAGCCTGTTGCCTCCTGATGGGACTTCCACTCTGTTCGAGATGCGGCGACATCGTGGAAAAATTATCTGCTCTTTTATACAAAAGTGGAATATCTACTTGGCCAAAATCTATGGAACAGCTGTTTCTTTTATCAATTTCGGAGT
Source organism: Elegia similella (assembly GCA_947532085.1). Taxonomy (NCBI): domain Eukaryota; kingdom Metazoa; phylum Arthropoda; class Insecta; order Lepidoptera; family Pyralidae; genus Elegia; species Elegia similella. The sequence goes on along the minus strand of OX383932.1, from coordinate 26,302,242 downwards.
TGGTCCCATAATTAAAGTTGTTCAGATTCGTGGTCTGAGTCACTCCTTAAACGTTTGCTAATGAATTCAGTTTCACCCTTTATTTGGACTTGTATGTTGTCAGAATGTTGGTCAAATATTGCCTGAACAAATAAATTCCTTCAGGCAACCAAAGAGTTTTCGGTATTATAAAACTCGGCAGGTGAAACGGAACGGCAATATTTTTCAGCGTTTCCGGAACTGGGTCGCGAAGCCCGGGAATGTCAGGGGAATTAACTAGGGCTGGCGACGGCGGGAATTGGCCAATGTTGCTCAAGTACCAGCTGTAAACGGACCACTGCAGGCAATATACTGAGTTATTTAAAATAACTGCAATGGTTATTATGAGTAGAAGGTCAAAGTACTTACGATGATTTAGGGTGTATTGATTTGTATGAGTTTTGTAAGCATGGTGTTTATTATCATTATGTTCTGCATAAGTACAGTCAGCCAAGGAGACACCTGACCCCGCCATTTACCTATATCTTGAATTTTCTCCTTAATTAAAAGTAATATTAATATGAAAATATATATTCAGAAAGATTTTAATTTAGACTTTCTAAATATATATTTTCATGTTAATATTACTTTTACTTTAAGAGAAAATTCAAGATATAGGTAGATGGCGGGGTCAGGTATCTCCTTGGCTGACTGTACACTTGTATCTTTTGAAAAAAATATTTCCTTTAATTTAAACCATTACATTTCTTCATAAAGTCGGTCGTGAATAAAACATTAATGTTATTTCGATTGGTATTTATTCCTCGTCTTGATTTTTTCTTGGAATTCATTTAAATAAAATCACTTTAATACGGTATTATCGCGTATATTACATTATTTTTTTATACACCTAACGTTTCGAATACTTTACAGTTTTCATGATCGCAGGTAGACCAAGTTGACATTTGTCTTTGTGACACAAAGACAAATACGCGATAATACCGTATTAAAGTGATTTTATTTAAATGTGTAACAATCGCGAAAACATCAGAAACCATTTTCTTGAAATTGTTGGATTTGAGAAGGGAATGAAGGTATCGGGATACTATTCACTCGGATGAATGTGGATAAAGCAAGTAGCAGCTCGGGAGGCCGGGTGCGCGCATACCCGATGACAAACCTGCCACCACCGGCTAAGCAGTTGAGTATGACACCCCTGACCAACCAACCCCTGACTGAGTGACTTGTCTATCTCTCATATAAAAAAAAATATATTAGTCGTGGTAGAGCCACGTTGCCGGCAAAATTAATTGCTGGTGGTACCACACTCTCACAGAAAATCGACGTCTGAGTAGAAGCTTGACCGCTGCTAGGCTTCGATCGGTGAGTGAGAGAGCCGGAGGCCCATCCTTCCCCCTTCCCTCCCCATTTCCTTCCTTACTATCAGGTGACCCGCTTGCTCGTTTGCCGTTCTATAACATAAAAAAAATATATAGCGACAAATCACACAGATTAAGCTAGCCCCACTGTAAGTTGTGAACGTGTGTCGTGGGATATTAACTCAACACAGGCACGCGTATCGAATCGATCGCTCTAGTCTGTCTTTACTTCGAGTTATGAAAGACCACGGAAGTATTTACCTGAGGAGACTAACGTGAGATAAATCCTTATCCTTACTAATATTATAAATGCGAAAGTGAGTTTGTTTGTTTGTTACGCTTTCACGCCGTAACTACTGAACCGATCATCATGAAATTTTGCATATAAGTTCTCTGGAGTACGGAGAAGGACATACGCTACCTTTTATCTCGGGAAAAAGTACTATTCTCGAGGGATCGACATTGACGCGGGCGGAGCCGCGGGCGAAAGCTAGTACATTATATTTTAGAAATACCTACTGACGAGACGAGTCCAAAAATAAAGTAGGGAATCCCGACAAAATAGCACGTGAGTGACCCGTTTTCAAATTATAATGTATTTACCTTAGATTTTTACTAACAAAAATGTACGCGACAACCCTACTCCTTCCAGCAGCACTCGTAATATAACTACTTTACTAGCTCTTGCCTCCAGCGTTCCTTTTATTTTTAGCTACACATTTAATTAGCTGCTACTTCTGTTGGCCGGATAAAGTTGTATTTTATTTCACGTTTTAATTAAGACTCGTAGTGCAAGAGCTAAATATAGATTACTTAGCATAATGTATAGTTTTGGATGCAAATCTTTGCGCAATCACGATGATCTATGTGTATTCAACTTATTAAAATACTTTTTATTATTTTTAGGGTTCCGTAGGTCCTTTAGGACCTAGACAACAAAGTGAACACTTATAGGATCACTTTGTTGTCCGTCTGTCTGTCAAGAGCCTTTTTCTCGGGAACGCGTGGAAGTATCAAGCTGAAATTAATATAATACTCAGGTATACGGTTCCTTGGAGCTGTGAAAAAAACAAACTTGTAAGCTTAGCCAATGCAATCAAAAGATACAGCCGTTTATGCCGCAAATTTTCGACATTTGCAAGGGAATCAAAACCTACAGGGTACTTCCCGTGAACTTAGAATCTTGAAATTTGGTACGAAGCAACGTCTTATAGGTCAGGTAAAGCAAACATTTTTTAATTAAATAATTTTTAATAATTTTAAACTTATTAGATAATGGTACGGAACCATTAGTGCGCGAGTCCGACTCGCACTCGGCCGGTATTTTCTTCTCTATCCGACGAACAGTAGAGTAAATAAAGTTTGTAAAAATAACTAAAATACCCAGAATCCTAGAGCTATCTTCGCTTTATCCCAGAATGTCCGCCGACATCCTGCAGGCATTTGAAAATTGAAGAATTTGAAAATTGCTGCCTCAAAGCAAACCGCGCTCGAAGAATCTGGGATGCCGCCACAATAGTGATGATCATGGTGGAATGTCTTAGCTATTTTATGTATAACTAATATATACATTATATATTAATATTATAAAGCTGAAGAGGTTGTTTGAACGCGCTAATCTCAGGAACTACTGGTTCAAATTGGAAAATTCTTATTGTGTTCGATAAAGTTAGAAATACAGATTTTGTTTCTTTTGAATTAAGTCTTTTAGACACATTCGTATTGCTAATAATTCTTATACTAATACTATTTCCTATTATTTATAATATACGATAACCTTATACCTTTAAACCAGCAGTTCTTATATATTTATTTATATAATTATATGTATATAAATTTATTTCTATGATATCGGAAGCGGCTCTAACGATTTCGCTAAAATTTGGTATATGGGGGTTTTCGAGGGTAAACAATCGATCTAGATTAGTCTTATGTTTGGGAAAACGCGTGTTTGCTCGCGGGATTGATATTAACGTGAGCAGAGTCGCGGGCGACATCTAGCTGTAAAATAAAATTTAAAGAAACTGCATGTTACTTTTTATACATAGAACCTCCGCCGGCTCCGCCCGCATCAATGTTGATCCTATGTCCTTCTCCATACTCCAGAGAATTTGTATGCAAAATTCATGATGATCGATTCAGTAGTTACGGCGTGAAAGCGTAACAAACAAACGAACTCACTTTCACATTTATAATATTAGTAAGGATAAGGTAAGGATAAATATTTATGTTCTTTAAACCAAAGTGTTGTGCCTTATAATCTAGGCCCTTAGATTTTATGTTCTTCGCGCATGTTCTTCACGTATCATCAATATCCACAATAATTTCCTCAGTCGTGCTCCTAAAATTGTTGGTTCACGCAGCCGTACGCGATCCTGTACTTTGAACTTGGCCTCTTATTACCGTGCATTCGCCGCCGGCAATCTGTCATTACTGAAAAAGTGTGTTCATGGCTTTCTTGATTGTCTGCTTGGGAGTCGTTGGCTGTAGTATATTTTTACAAGCGTTTATCCAACTTGCAGTGACAAAATGAGGATTAGACCACTTACTAATTTGTTTACGTTCTAATATAACGATTTGGCGATTGCTCAATGTCGTACAAACCCAATATTCTGGTAAAGACATAGATTTAAAAAAAATGGCGTAAAACTGTGTATAACTTGTACAATTATGGGATGTACTCGTAAGTACTGGTCTGCCGCTTGATATTTGACTAGTATGGTAACCAAGCCGTTTGATATTTGATTAGTATGGTAACCAACTTGACATATTATTCCATTTGACTTTTTGAACTAGATATAGTTGGTTCATTAAACATTTTTAACATTTTAGTCTGCTCGTCTTGTTTTCGGATATGTTAAACATGAACTGAAATACGGCTCCTATTTCTCCTCAATGTGAGAGAAAGACTCAAACTCGAACGCGGTTGACAGAGGCGTGGTAGTGACAAGACAGAAGGTAGCCATCGTGTAAAAGACATTTAATCTAATTCAAATAATATTTTAAGAAAAATAAATGTTATGAGATTTAGAAGACAAGTTACTAAAATGGAGGCACTTGATGAGATGTCGTTTATGAAAAGCAATTAAAGCTACAGTATGAAATAAAATATTGGGAATTCACGCAGAAGAGATTTTTGTGTGAACTAAATAATTATTTAATTAAAGATTCGATTTTTAAATTTAGTTTCAATTTTCAACGTCTAAGAACTTGGACACGTCGGTGTTTTCAACCCGTTACTTTCAGGAACGTCTGTTATTATAAGAAAAAAAAAAACGTGCAGAAGTAATTTCTGTCTAGACAAGGCTAGCTTCATTTTCCAATATGAGAACTTGGCCATATTATTGCCGTGCACGCTCGCCGCCGGCCGTGATTACAGAAATGTCAGGTGTTCTCAACCCGCCACTTCCCGGAACGACTGCTTTGCAAGCTTTTGAGCATAAAATATGAAGCTTAATCAGATAGTTTAAAAATTCATAATTTCGCGAAACAATCCCAATGATCTGAATTTGGCAGGCGTGGCGTTATAACGGGACGGTCCGGTATTGTTGAAATATCATCATCATCATCAGGTCTTTTTAGTCTCCACTGCAGGAGCATGCCCCTCTCTGTACTACCGGAGTCATACTTGGCCAGAGCAGACAGAGGATTTGGCCTACACTCTCCTCGCTGGCCAGACGCGTTGGAGAGGTCTCATTGATGTTTATGAGCTTTGTTTACCTTGTATTTCCTAAATGTTGAAATATACCTGGCGTTAATTTACCCTAAACCACAGAATTAATATAAATTAAACATTGCCTTGGAGGGGTGACTCAGTCATTATTAACAACTTTTCCTATGTAACAAATGCTCGCAAACTCGAAGAAAATTTCGTAATTCTCATACAAATTGGCCGGCCGGCTGAACGCGGTATGGAAAATATCTTTACTTCAGAAGGCACGTAAACCATTGATTCTGTGTCACTATTGATTTATTATTATGCTATGTCAGATGCTTTTAGGCAGTCCACACATAAAAATAAAAAAATAAACAAAACGAAAACATTTCTTTAACTCATATAAAACGAAGTGCGAACTTGATCGAATAAATGTTATAATTGGCTGCATAAATTCTCATATCAACAACGTAAATGCTGTAAATGCTAAAATCCAATTTCTTTCGCTATAAATCTTCACTTCACACGTATCTCCACCCTTGACATTTGATTCCAGCGATAGGAGTACAGTTTCAAAGTGAATAAACTTGAAGAGAATTATCCCAAAATTATTTATGTGAAGGCATTGTATAAAAGGTTTAATTGACATTAGTTGTCGTAACTTCGTTTTGGTCATGTGATTTGTGTTGTGACCTAAGGGCCTAACATAGTCTCCTGAGTGGAGAGAGGGATTCAAAGTATAAGTATTATATTAGTCCCGAGAAGACATGGTGGATCTAAAAAAAACTGAATGAGAATCGAAGATTTTTTTTAGTCCTTGTGAATAAAAACGTATTTTAGATAGTTGTTTTGTTTTTTGTATGGATGAGATGAATAAAAAAATTTTTTTTTGATACTGGCCAACAACAAAATAAAAAAATAATTCTTGGCGGGAATTTCGGCGGTTTTTATTTTGAATTGTTTTGCTTATTGATCCGAGTGGACTTTATTATGGAAATCAGTGTAATTTTTGATGTTATAAATGCTCATGTTTATAATCGACGTGTGGTATGTAACTAAACTGTCATAGCGCGGCTGTAGTGAAATTTAATTAGTGAGCTGGTGGTTGCCTACCTTGCTGCGTCGTCTACGATCAAACCAGTAGATTCGTGGTAATTACCGCCAGGCTCCATCGAATCAACGAAATTTATTACACCATAATTTCACTGATAAACAAGACTAAGAAAAAGTGCGGGAATCTTCTACTTGATACTGGTTAAATAAGTTAAGCGTAAAAGCCATAAACAAAAAGAAAAATTAAAAAATAGTCAACTGTCAAACAGAATAACAAATGACGTTCAGTTGTTATTGTTATGAATGTTATATAGCATATATTTCGAAACCTGGAGACCAATTCCGAATACGAGGTAATTTAGGTTTTAACAGTATATATTCAAGATTCAATATACTCATAATTGTAGTACCATAATAGGTAGTAGTTTAAGATGTAAATTAATTATTTGCAACAGCTTGAGAATATAAAATGTAATTGAGAAGAGTTGTATGTGTTATTTGTGTTATGTTATGATTCGAAACGTAGTGTATTTAATTTTAAACACGATAGGTATTAAAAATTATACTTAAATACATGTGTAATTATATGAACAAATCACACAGATCAGCTAACCCAGTAAGTTCGAGACTCGTGTTATGGGATACTAAATTACTAACTTAAAGATACTAACTATATTTGATAACAAATAAAATACCTTTAGATAAAAATCCAAGACCTAGGCCGATCTGAAGAGTACTTTTCCATATTGTACTGACCGAGAATCGAACCCGGGAACTAGTAGTAATTAATATTTGTTTTATTATCGTTTTTCATTACATGATTTTAGAGCCCTTTCAACCTTTCTCTATCCTTTGAGTTGCGATTCAGAGGCAGGTAGACATATTCAGAGCTTTATGTCAGTATACCAGTCAGGAAAAAACTCAGAGGAAAAAGTGTCTCACGGAATAATGAAAAATCATGTAATGAAAAACGATAATAAAACAAATATTAATTACTACTAGTTCCCGGGTTCTCTTGTTGAGGCATCATTATGTAGAGAACCCTTGTGCTCCCATGCTCTATTATCATAGTCTAGGTCTAAAGCCTATAGTCCTACAGGTATATTGATAGCAATTTTCTTTTTTATTTTGACGTGATAACGTCTTATAAATCGATGAATGCTGGCTGCATGCACGAAAAAGTGTCACGTTCCGTGTCAAGTCCGTTCCAAGCAAGCGAGAGCGCGGAACAAGAGATAGAGAGGCACGATCGGCCTAAGCGTTCGGCTTGTGACGCATCTATCTCTCTTCCACCGTTCAATATTCACGTAAATTTATCATCCATAAATTGACTTTACAGGCAACTATTTTTTTTAATTTAAGTAAGTTAACATTAAGTCAAAATGTTAACCTTTGAAAATAAGTAAACGAATCACCTTCATTACTTAATACCTTCTTTTTCCATTTCAGGTAAATCAGCTTCAGTTCTTTTGAATAAATTGCTGGCGATGAAGCCGTCTATTTGCAGGGTAAGCGGACCTCCAATTTTTCACTCAGCATCTCTTAATAGTAGGTTGACCATACCAGTACAAAATTTGGGAAACTTATTAAAAATTTAAAACATATTGTTAGCATAAGCGGCATTAGAAATGGCAATTTATTCAACTGATAGTTACAGTACTTAGTTAACAATTATAATAAAAAAAAGGAGCAATTAAGTAAAAAGATATCTGCAGAACCATTAATGTACATTCGAGAGGATTAATTTATATACAATTGTATTCCATTTTAGATTTTATGACATTGACTTAAGGACCGATGTGTATATGTTACGGTTAGAGTGATTAATTAAAAATTATTAATAATTGTCTATCATTATTAATAATTACCGAAAGTACAGGTAAAAGTGAGAAATTAATCACATTTGTCGGTGATTATTAATAATGTAACCTTAGTACCGATAAATGTAATAACTATCGATAAAAATAAATGTACACTGGCGATTTTTTTCTCGATCGGGCAACAGAGGTGCGAGGTGGGGTGGCGAGGCGGCGTGCGGGATGTGCGAGAGGCCACGCGAAGATTTGCCTTCTTGGATACTAAAACTGATGTAATTTTCCAAAACTACACCGAAAAAAAACCTAGAAATTGACACTCACGTCGATTTATAATGAAAAGTCACGTCCGACATCTTAGATTATATAACTGACGTCATTTTCGAGATATGCACCTCTACACCCCAAGAACCTAGAAAACGACACTCATGTTGGTTTATCATGAAAAGTCGCGCCCGCCATCTTGGATTACATAACTAAGGTAAAAACCCAAAAAACGACCCCTTTGCAGGTTGCAGGTTTTTCATGAAAAGTCGCGTCCGCCATCTTGGATTCCAAAAATTACATCATTTTCAAGATCTCTACCCTAAAATAGACACTTACATATTTTCATGCCTGTTCCCATGGTGGTAATCTCGAGGCCTTTTTAATCAAAGTATTAAAAAGGCCTCATCACAAAAGGCCTTCTTGATGGTGATGACGATTCTATAATTTTGCCATTTTATAATAATAGCAGGTGTCCAATCCAGGCAAACCTAGCACAAGTCCAGCTACATTTCAATCCCATAAATTTTTCTTTCATAATGCAATAGTTTCTGCTCCAGACCTGTTCAAGGACATATCATACATTGGTATTTCCAGAAACAAGTTCTGGCTGGAGACCAACTTTACATCAACTTCTCCAAAGGGCCTCTTCATGTTGGATATATATCTCCACGCAAGCCTCCAAAGGACCGGGGTAACACCCGTGAAACCAAAGTACGTGTAGATACAAATAATAATACTAATAACGTTTTATTTTAGAAATACATTTCTATAACATAGGTTAGTACCAAAAATAAGCTTATAAACTAGGGTTAGTAAAGTGAGCCAAATAAAAATATTAAAAACTAAAGTTATTTTACATTGACACGAGCAAGTCTCGAGTCAACGTGGACTCTGTTCCAGTAGCTCAAGATAGGGCAGCAATAGCGACTCCCTTTCGCTGCCGAGAGGCTGTTCTCTCACTCTTTTAACTTTGTTTATTAAGAGTACAGATTAAGAGGTGATTATTGTTGTCAGTTTCTTTAAAACAAGTACCTACCCTTGTTTGTGTGATCTGAGACAAGCACTGTTATATGTGCCATATCTTACGAATAAGTAGTATCGTCGTCATATCATATTCTTAATAAATACCTGCTGGACTAATAACTTTGGGTTTTTTTATAACTTTTACCAATGTGTGTAGTGAATTATTAATAATAACTACCAAAAGTAATTAATTTCAGTTGTTTATTCACATTTACCAAAACACGAGGTTATTATTAATAATGTTATAAAATTATTAATAATTTTCGATTAATCAAATTTACCGTAACATATACATATCAGTGCATGTGACGTACAAGCAAAAAGTTTTCTTCTGTAGACAGTGAAACTCCGGTTAAGTTCACTGCCGAAGCGAGAAGGAAGAATCACATTGATGATGGTTAATGACAAATTTTTCAGCGTTTATAATTTTGACGCGTCACTATTAAGAGCCTCACTAAGTTTTCAATATCTCATAAACTGATTTGACTACGCAACGAGCTTGAAAATTGTACTTTATTACCTACAACATACTTGCCAATTCATCTTAATTGAAGCACTACTTTAAGAGATAACGTGGTATTATATATATCGCTACATACATGTGTTTCTACAATCAAACTTTCAATCACGTGATGTTTCTCATGTTGTTGATGAATTTCAGGTAGTTACTTTTCATCCATTTCGGATGAAAATTTACGGTTTATATATTCTAAAGTCTATCTAGGTCAGGGCTGTCATCCTGAACTGGTAATTGCAAATATGGCATCGGGTACGCGCCCCCGGCCTTCCGAATTGCTTCTTGCTTTTCTCCCGTTTCTTTGAGTTAGTAGTAACTGAACTCCTTCATTATCTTCCCAAATCCAACAAATTCCTATCCTTCCCCAGCTTAAAATCGCTTCCGATGGACAGCCACGTCGAAAGCACAAGAAGCCAGAGAAACTGCGCTCGCCAACTTCCCAGCCAACCGTGGTGAGTATGGCACAATATCCTCCCATGGAACGCAAAATCCTTGGGATAGGCCTTTGTCCAGTTTGTTACGGCTGAAATAATGATGATAAGTTTCCTATATCAATATAGATATAATGTGAACAGGGATATTATTAAAACTTATGCGAGATATCATTAAATTATTAAACAAAACGGTTTATACACGTATTTTTATTAGGAAAAATGATGACACTTTCAGCCTAGTCAGTAGGCCAACCTTAGGGCAAGACGCGCAGCGCGGGCGGCGGCCCTCCTCGGTGATCATCTGATGGTTGCGCCGCCCGTGACGTCCTTGACACTCGCCCTGAGCATGGCCTAGACTAGGCTAAAACGGACGGCATTTTTTCGACTAAAACTAGTGAGTCAAACCGTTTTGTTTAAGACGAGGACTCAAATGTTTGGTACCTTCGCTCGGCAAAGGACTGATCAAGTGCGCGCAAGGAATAGCGCTTGGCGGTTTAGCCCGTGAATGATGAGATAGGAGATAGTCTCGAGTCGCTCAAAGAAAAAAACGTAAGCGCCAAATTCGTTATTTCTATCTTAATATATATAAATCTCGTGTCACAATGTTTGTCCTCAATGGACTCCTAAATCACTTAACCGATTATAATAAAATTCGCACACCATGTGCAGTTCGATCCAACTTGAGAGATAGGATAGTTTTTAACTTATGGCGAAACGAAGTTCGCCGGGGCAGCTAGTTTTATATAAAATCAGACCGGTTAATTGTATTTTCATATTTACATTTTGATGAATTACTAATAACCTATCTTTTAGTCTAAAAATCATTATTTCATTTGTCGCATTTGAGCTACAATAACAAAAACTCTGCGAACGAAGACCATTTTTCAAAAAATATTTCTATCGAGAAAATTTTATCAAAACGTGTTTTCATCTTCAATTTTTGGAGATGAAATAGTCAAAAATCATATTACTTAGATTTGAAACTCCTAATTTAAGTATTTTGCGAGATAAAAAAGGTTCAGAACGACCTTATTTACAGTGGTATCGCCTTAATATTGAAGAACAGTATTTTGAAATATGTCCGTTAAGTTCCAAACGTATGGTTCTTCTACTCTAGATTGCCCAATCCTTCCGCATCGAATATTCAAATACTGAAAGGATTCGATGATAAGTAGGTACGATGTTTGGTTAGACTTGCTTGAAGAAGATTAATATCATCATCATCATCAGCCTTTTCCCTGGTTGCATCTTCAACTGCGGTGCGTCGGAGCCCGGGGTCTGCTACATGGACAGCATTAATGCTGTCAACGGATTTGGACAAGGTTTTTATGGCCGACCGCTTTTCTGGCCTCAACCCTCCTTGGGTTACATCGACTAACACTTTCAGCGACTTACACTGTCATCATATTTTTAAACCTGCATGCATAAACTAACTGATAACTTCGTCTAATGGTAAAATTAATTATTTTAGGTCCGATAACCAAAAACGCTCACGCTAATGCAAGTTTTCGATTTCGAACACATAATAATTTTAAAACAGAATTAATAAAGGTCTCCAAGATGAAATTAAAAAAAAAAATTAATAACTATTCTTACTAATATTATAAACGCAAAATTTGTGAGTATGTATGGATGTTTGTTCCTCAGTCACGCCAATATGCCAAACAAACTAATTTTGACGTAACTTTGCATACAGATAGGTCGATTGCGCTGTCTGTTCACTTAGATCTTTAAAACTACTTAACGGATTTTAATGCAGTTTTCCAGCTAGGTAGAGTGATTCAAGAGGAAAGTTTATATGTATAATTTACTGCTCCATATTAGTATTTTCATTACACCCGTGTAAAGCCGGGGCGGGTCGCTTGTAATAAAGGAAAATTTTTATTCTTTGTTTGTTTACATTGAGTAGGTTCCGAAACTACCGGACCGATTTGAAAAATTCTTTCACCATTAGAATTTAAATCTATCTCTGATGAACATAGGCTATAGAATTAAAAACTTGTATCTATCCGTGCTTAGCCGGGGCGGTCTGCGCTAGTGTAAATAAGAAAATTAGTACTTTACAAAACTTGAAGGCACTGCGAAATTAAAACGGGTTCAAATCCTGCTCCTACACGGTTTAAACAAAAACTTAATTGAAATAAGCCATCTTCAAATGTAGTTTTTGCAATTGTTTTACATCAATAATTAATTTGATGTTTTTGTTCAATAAAAGGTCTATGTCTATCTTAGCTTGATTTGATGATATATGTATTGTAAATTGTGAATAAGTTTTTGCTAAGCGTATGGGATAAATTTATTGCTCATGAGTTGAGAATAGTAGAATCACAGCCTCCGTGGTCAGTGGTTAAGGCGTTTGCCTGTTGACCCGGGGGTCGTGGGTTCGATTCCCACCGGAAGCATACTTAGTTTAGTTGTTTCCAGTTTGGTTAGGACATTGCAGGCTTGAATCACCTGATTGTCTGATAATAAAGATGATTTCGTGCTTCGGAAGACATGTTAAGCCGGTGGTCCCGGCTGCCATCTGGTTGTCGTTAAAGGAACCACGTCAGAAGCCGAGAGGCAATTCCGAAGAACTCTGACACCAGGGTGTGCATGGTCGGTTGTCTGTATCACCTACACGAAAAGATGATGATAATGATTGATATAACTTTGGAAAATTATGATAAAAAGATCTTTATCGCTTCAGGAGACAAAAGAGGTCCTTTTCCTTTGTCCTTACACGTTTCAAAAGCTCAGAAACAAAAGGAAGGGTGTAAAAACTGGGTTCGCACGTAAATTCTTATCTTCGGCAGCAATTCGAGCGAGGAAAGTGGGTCGGGCCGAGTGGATCGCCCGAGGGACAGCTGATAATTCGGACCTGGAAGTGGGTCGGCTCATCTGCAGGCTGCCATCTTGATAAATCACTTTTATTTCGCAGAAACTTGTCTTTGTTTCGTGTTTTGGAATTATGTAATGTGTCGTTTTATATGTAACATGACATGTTTATAATATTAGTAAGAATAGTTATATTAATTTGATTCTTTTTTATGTCATTTATGATGTAATAATTATGATGTCTTCGAAATCGAAAACTCCCATTAACAAGTCTTTGGTTATCGGGCCTGAAAGGAATTATTATGTGGTTTAGAATTACACAATGTCGTATGTTGTGCAATAGAATAACCAAGGGGGGTTGTATCAGGCAGGCCGTAAAAAATTCAACGATTATTATCACTGGAAAGCTTTTTTTGGTCATGCCGCGATTATTTTTGAAATTTGTCTGATATTTCATTTGTGGCATTTCCTGTGCTTATACCACCTTCAGTGATAGCAGTCGGGACTAGAAGGCCGAATGAAATTCGACATATGCGCTACTTTTTATGAGCTACGTCCACAGAAATATATCGAGATATATCTCGATATATTTCACTAGTAGGGGCGCCGGGAACTTCGCAAGTGACCGTAGGTTATCTTATCTTTATGCAAGTGACGCTAACTTTTTCTTTCGCTACATGTGTACAACATGATAAGGTAAGACTGATTTAACATTTGTTTGAATTTGAATTTCGAACGGAGTAAAATTGCATCCTTCTTTACTGTCAATGTGTGCGTGAGCTTATGTCGCGTCACGTTTGCATGAATTATAATTTGCGTTACTGTTACGTTCGTTGTGGGCCGATCCAGATTATTCTTAATTTCATGCATTGACAGAAACTTAAGCATGCACAATACATGCATTTAAGATTTAAAATTGTATGTTGACGTCGATTGGAGAAAATGCGCTGTGCAGTTTGTTGCTTTTTCTGCACTCCGCTTGGAAGCGACACTCAACTTAGCCATTAGTTAATTACAGACGTCAAAAATTCTCAATTGATAATATATGATAAGTGTCCAAGTACAAATGACCTATATTTAATAAACGTTTAGAATTTTGACATAGACTATCTTTAAAAAAACAACGGGTTGCACTCCAAGAGTGCCGGCAGAAGTGAAAACTGGCCTTTGCGGCGGTTTCAGGTCACGCGTCTGTCTTACGAATTTTCGATCAGATCACGTGTCCTGACGCGAGTTTAAAATTTTTTACCCATCCCAAAAAGTACACAACGGCGCTTAAGAAGCTTTCTCTTCAAAAAAAGTCTGTAGGTATATCCTCGCATATTCTGATATCTAATGATCCTCGCCGATAACCTTGCGTACCAACGTTAGTATGGTAATATAGTTGTCAAGTGATTACTCCGCAGCTCAGATTGCGTGGGAAGGCTATGACAGGTTTCGTAACAGTAAGCGGTGTCATGTTCCAATTTGTCAGCTTTTTGTGAACGTCTCGTCCAGTAGTGAAAGTAAAACAAATGCTGTATTTAGAATTTACGCTCACAATTTATTAAGATATGTCAACCTGACCCTTTATGACTTAAGAAATATATCAGCAATTTTAAGTCCCTTCCCCTTTGTCAGCAAAAGAAAAAGCTCTTCCCCCTCCCCACAAGCTTCAAACTTTGGTATAAGTTTCATAAAATATGTTTGTTTATTACTGACGTCATTACCGTGCAAACCCGGGCCCCCCATGTCAGCAAAAATAATCCTAGCCCAGACCCCTCTACTCTCCCATTCGTTGCTTAATTACTTAATATATTTGATGACCTCTGACTCTCTGAATAGTTCCACAAAGAACATTTATGAAGCCACGTTTACTTACTTCAAACTTAGATTTAGAGAAAAAGCGTAAGATGAACTTAGAAATAAAAATGTCACATCCAATTTGCTAATAGCAATTTATATGAATATAGAGAAGAAATAACGAATTCACTGGTTTTATATAAATGTCAAACTTTCCAGGAAATTATGAAAAAAGTAAGCGCAGTATGCAGCCAACTCATTTATGTTACCGTTATTAAGTAATCTGTGGTGATACTATGTTGAAACCTGTGGGATGAGTACAGAATAACCCCAAAATATAGCTAGGCTGTATTACAAGCTATTCTTACATTTAGCCCTATTTGTTTACAAAATACGAGTACCTACCTACTTCGACAACGGAGTGGCAACGCAGTCAGCTGAAAGCATATCAAAGCGAGTTGCATAATCCAATTTTCTGCATAACAATCCCTCCCCCATCGAATGCATTGACAAAACCCATTCAAACAACTGGCAAGATCAACCGGCCACCACGCAAAGCGGTTGACATCTAAAATTTATTAATACAAAGCGACCGGGATATTCACCAGCTGCATATTGCAACGAGCCAGCCAGTCGCCTTGCAACGCTGGCTCCGTGAGCACGCACGTGTGTTGCCTCTAAAAAAAGCAACGACCGCGTCCGGTTGCTCGGTAGAAAAATAAATGACAGTCTATGGTGTACTATTTTCAATTTGGAAAAATGTAATTGGCTGGTTTTAAAATCTGAATGCTTCTAGTGATGTGCAATTGTCGATTTTAAACGGTGTGGATTGTTTAGTTAATTTGCGTTGATAAACGCGGATAACAGTAGTGTTGTGAACAGGTAGTGATAGTGGGTAGTGGATAGTGAATGTGTTAGTGATGTGAATGAAGTTTCATTCTGTCAACATGTTTGGAGTTTTCATTAGAAGATGGAAGCCTAAAAGGTAGATTTTTGTATAATACATATACTGCCACGTACGAGTTAGATAAATACAACAGAAGTAGTTACAAGCTAAATAATGTACGTAATGTTATATTAATAAACACTGTAGGTTAATTAGGAGTTAATTGATAAATAATACCTACGTATATACAATAACAATAATGAATAATTTTATACTTTCATATTTAATTAACGTTCAATTATCTAGTAAGTTTTCATATAAAAAACTGGCCAAGTGTGAGTCGGACTCGTGCACTTAGAGTTCCGTACCATTTTTATACTTATTATAAGTTTGAAATTATTAGAAATATTTTAGATGTAACTAAAAAGTTATGATGTTCCCAATTTTACCTTTATCTTGAAATTTGGTACGAAGCAACATAAGACGTTGCTTCGTACCAAATTTCAAGATTCTGAGTTCACGGGAAGTCACCTGTAGGTTTTGATTCCCCGGAATGACCAAAAATTGCGGCATAAACGGTTGTATTTTTTATTGCGTTTGTTAGAATAGTTTCTTAGAAGTTTCATTTTTTAACAGCTCCAAGGCACCGTAGACCTTAGTATTTGATACTTCTACGCGTTCCTGAGAAAAAGGTCGTTGATAGACAGACGAACAACAAAGTGATCTTATGGGACTTTCCGGTTACATCCGATCCGATTACTTAAAAATAAATTTTATGATAAATACTTATATAGTATGATGAGATGTTAGCTAATTATTTCACTGATTAAGTGCACAAATTAAGCAACCTAGTTAGTTACTTATATACCTAGTTGATGATGATGATGAATGATGATGATGATACCTAGTTCAAGATAAAAAAAATAATATTGGTACTTAATATTTTTGTATACGTAGACATGTAATTCGTCATAACAACGTTGATTCCCAGTTATAAATAAAAAATCTTTAGAAAATGTTGGGGACTATTGAATTAATGCATGTAACCGTTTCACTGCACAGGTGGATGCTGTGCCACATAAACCAACGTGGGTTGATCGTTAAGCCGATAATTTCATCTAAACTCGGACGTTGACGTAGGAGCCTGCAGTTAACAATTTAACAATCAAAGACTTGTTGCTGTTAAAGGTATATACTACACCTACTAGACTAGTGGTTCTGTGAGAACAGTAGACCTCGCGAGCCCTTACAATTAACATCCACATTTGCCCTCCAGTGCTCTAAAATATATCTGTTGCTGTTATGATAATTGACTAAAGGATGATTTCCTTTAGTTACGACGTCACAGTTACTACGCACCATTTTCATACCTTGTCGTACCATATATTTGTATTTACAACATCATACTGAATGCACTAATACAAAAAAAATATACAGAAAATCGCTTTTAGATAACTTTTGGGCTAATTGCCGACTATAAACATGTTCAAGTTAATCATATAAAAAAGTTGTTCAGACAAAAAAGTTGCGTCGTAATAAGAATAACAAAAAAGTCTAATGACATTTTCGAATTTTTTTTTCAAATAACTGTGCTAATAGTTTTTTTAAGTTTCGAACTCCTATATTTCGGCCATTTTAAAAAATTTCGAAATTCCATATTTCGGCTATTTTTTTAAATTTCGAAAAATTGGCTCGACTAAATAATTCTATTTAATTACCGAACTTGCTCACAAAATTTTATGAGAATTGGTTTAGAAATGCGACCTGTAGGCGAGAACAGACAGACAGACAGACGGACAAAAGAATTTTCGGCTTGTCGAAACTGAGACGCTTCGCTCGCTCGGTCAATAACACAACAATGTGTTATGTAACAGGGTTTACTATGGTATAGAACAATATTCGTGTGGTTTCCGGCAGAGTAGAATAGGACCACTCCTAGTCTTCCCATGGAGGTCGTAAGAGGCGACTTAGGAAATACAAGCTAAACAAAGCTTATAAATATCAATGAGACCTCTCCAACCCGTCTGGCCAGCGAGGAGAGTGTAGGCCAATCCTCTGTCTGCTCTGGCAATGGCCAGGTATGGCTCTGGTAATACAGAGAGGGTCATGCTCCTGCAGTGGAGACTAAAAGGACCTGATGATGATGATGAATCACTTTCATCAAGTCAAAAATCATTTTATTTGCGTCCAGTTAGGAATCCAAAAGTAAGCCGGATTTTTAAACATATGTTTTATTCGATACTAGCTGTTGCCCGCATAACTTTTTTTTTAATGAACCGATTTTGATGAAACAAACTTTAAATGTTTTGCCGAGTTAAAACAAAGCAATTGTTGAAAGTTTGAAGTAAATCGGTTCAGTATTTTCGGAGATAATCGTGATCATACATACAGACAAACAGACAGACAGACAAGAAATTCAAAAAAATGTTTTTTTGCTTTCTATTATCCATTTCAGTCAAAAATTCTAAATGTACAGACAAAATATTTTTACTGTTTTATTATATGTATATAGATTTAAGACAGAAATTCTTAATTTTTCTAATTGTCCGGCTTTTTAGACGGGTAAGTCCGGCTATTTGATTTTTAGAGATGGCAACGCCACGGTAAAAATATATATATATATATATTTATATTTATTTATAATATGATACGTAGTTGTTACTGATCAACCGTTCGGCAAGATAAAAGTAGTTTTTTTATATACGGACAAATCACACAGATTGAGCTAGCCCCAAGGTAAGTTAGAGACTTGTTATGGGATAGTAACTCAACGATACCATATTTTATAACAAATACATATATAGGTAAACATCCAAGACCCAGGCCAATCCATCTTGACCTGGCCGGGGATCGAACCCGGGCACTCCGTGTCGCAGGCTGGCTTGTTAACCACTACGCCATGAAGCTGTCTAAAAGGTAAAAAGGAAGCCTTATAGGATCATTCGGGTGTCCGTCCGTCTGTCTGTCTGTCTGCCTGTCGGTCTGTCAAAAACCTTCTTCTCAGGAACGCTTTGAGGTATCAAACTAAAATTCAATTCATATAAAATTCTCGGGTCTATTGTCCCTTGGAACTGTTAATAATCAAACTTCTAAGCCAACACAATCAAAAGATACAGCCGTTTATGTCGCAAATTTTCGTATTTTTTCGGCATTTGCAAGAGAATCAAAACTCACAGGGTACTTCCCTTGAACTCATGTTAGGTATAATAATATAAATCATGTTGCTCAGCCTATTTCACCATTTAATAATAGTATGCAGATTTATTTGGCATTTGTCTGAGCCACACTCACAACCACATCTGAAGTATAAATTCAATAAACTAGTCATAACAATATATCTAATAAACATATACATCGGTAATATTCAATAAGCGATCAAGATTTAAAAACCCATCCACGGTGTAAAAAGATTTTTCTAAAAGTCATTTGCGGAGAGGTTTTAAATTTAGTTCAAGGGAGCTCTTTAAACGTTGGGGGTATTTTACGTGCGTAACAGTTTAAAAAAAAACGATTTTAAAATATTTGTCACTTTTGCACTTTGACACTCTTTGGGTACGGAACCCTAAAAACGAGCTGAACCACTTAACACCGGCTGTCCAGCGTGTCAAATAACGACATTTGTTTTTCATTCGCAAAAAGACAACTACTTGGTACTCGGATGGCAGGTGGGCCATTTTGATTTTTTTCAAAGTTTAAAGAATATTTCAATTTCCTTTGCAACATTGTCGTTCCGACGTTAACCAATTTATATTATTTGAAAAATTTGGATATCACAATGACACATACTTATACTTATGTCGTAACGGAACTCACGATTCATTCCTATCCAATACCACAAACGAATACCACTGGTATTACTTTGAATTTTTAATTATTTTCTATTCCCAACGGATACCACTGTTTAAACCAATACCAAAGCAAGTTCAATTCAAAAATTTTATTTGCAAAAATATGTGTAAGATATTAATAAACAATATTAGTTAGCACACGACTAGTTCAATTATACATATAGTTATCATAATATTAATTATTACAATTTTCAAAAATATAATTTTTATTTTATTTTTATTTTATTTGGAAAACTTACAGCTTTCTTCTTATCTATATGAACACTAAGTTATATATCTATTTAAGCCAGTTACAAGTTTTCACATATAGAAAAAAAAAAAAAAAAAACAAAAAAACATACATTAAACTACTTAAGAATTAAAAACGCTCTAAATATAACACCCTAAGTCATCTGGTGAAATTAATACAATAACTGATAAAACATCTGATGGACAACAAAAAACAAACAATTGTTTTGTTTAAAGAAAAACTAATATTAGTATATATTAAACAAAAAGTTGGGTTTATTCAAACACTTACAACTCCAAAACCAGCGAACCGATTTGTACAGTCTTTGATAGCAAACTAACAGGTATATGAAATATTTGTGAAAAAAAAAAGAGAATAACAAGCAAAACGAAGTTATCTAGGACAGCTAGTAATAGATAAATATATATGGACAAATATTATTTATACTTTGTAAAATAGTTAGGAAGGAGTGGGTTGGGAATTGAAAAACTTATGTTCAATTATTCGTCTTATGTGTGTAGGTTTTGTGTTGAAAATATCAACATTAGCACTATTTGCACAAAATTCGTTACATGATTTTGCAGCCCGATTGAAAAAAGAATTTTGCCTGTAATTTGTGCTAGCTACTGGTATCGCAAAGGTAGCATTTTTTTTTAA
The DNA here is from genome assembly GCA_947532085.1 of Elegia similella. NCBI lineage: Eukaryota > Metazoa > Arthropoda > Insecta > Lepidoptera > Pyralidae > Elegia > Elegia similella. Next base: position 26,281,923 of record OX383932.1, on the reverse strand, counting down.
ATAACTTTTTGGAATTTTTATGTTTATTTTACTTAAAAGATCTGGGCAATCGACTAAACCTGTTAATATTTTAACGAAATAAGTAATATCAGCTATGTTTCTCCGTACTTGCAATGGCAAAAAATTATATCTGTGACACCTACTCTCGTAAGTAGGGTCGTTTATTTTACATTTATATTTTACATTAATATATATAAAATAAGAACAATTTGCTTACTATCTAATAATAATATAATATGACATAAAATTAACTTTTTTATATTAAAATCACTCGTTCATCACCTATATAGTAATGACTCAATGTTTTACTCAGAAATATAGAATATGAATAATTAACTAATAGTAATAATCTAACAATTGTAAAAACTCAAAGAAAATCAACGTTTTTTTTTAATAAAATCAGTCGTTCGACACCTGCATTGTAATAAATCAATCATTTTTTTTTAGTAACATCAAATGTGAGTAATTCACTTATAATCTAACAATTGCAAAATATCACAGAAAATCAACGTTTTTTAATAAAATCCGTCCTTCATAACCTACATAGTAATGGTTCAATGTTTTTTTAGAAATATAAAATATGAATAATTAACTAATAATCCAACAATTGTAAAATATCACACTAAATAAAATCAGTCTTATATCACCTACATTGTAATAAATCAATATTTTTTTTTTCAGTAATATCAAATATTAGGAATTCACTTATAATCTAGCAATTGCAAAATATCACAGATAATCAACTTGTGTGTTATAAACTCAGGAATTTAATCAGTAAAAAAAAACTGAAATTCCGCTCCGAATCGTTCGCGGCTCAAAGGTACCCAATATGATAGCTGCATTGCCTCTGTGAATGGCTTTAAATGACCAGGTTGCTTAGATTATACAAAAATACACTTGAAATTTAATTTTTATTTAAAATACGAGTAACTATACAAAGATTCAAATAAATACTCACCTAATAATAATTCACTGCCACTATGATACGAATACGCCACCGACACCTGACGGAAATGTACTGAGGAATTCAAGTAGCTACAATTTCTTTCTTAGTCAAAGTACAAAATATATAAATAATAATTATGAGATTATCAAAATGGACCTTATTCCATTGACTTAAGTGTCAAGACAATACAATATTTTAGGTGTTCCAGTTCCAATACACTGGATTCTGCTTGGTTATTTTGAATTTTGGAACAACAGAGTAAACTCACCCTTTCTCGCAGGTAAAAAATTGTGAGGTGATTCATTGAGATGACTCATTTACGATTTATCCAATACCTTGAAAATTAAATGAATTCGGAAAGTAATATTAAATTACTTTATGGTTTTAGCATTATATTTGAATGACATAACAATATTAGAAAATAATTTTAATTCGATGACTGAGCTGACTGTACCAAATTAAAATTTTGGTATTCGTTGGGACATAAAATTAAAAAAAAATAAGAGTGGTATCCGTTTGGAATAGAATAGAATTAAAATTTCAAAGTAATACCAGTGGTATTCGTTCGTGGTATTGGATAGGAATAAATCGAACTCACGACTAACCTTTTTATTATTTGATGGTTAGTATTAGAACCTCTTATTAAGTACATTAAATATAATGTATAAAGATTTGCTATATTTCTTTTTTGACTGAAAACAATGTTTCTTTCAGTGACTACTTAGACAGTAAATTTTTCAATTCATTTTATTCAGTAACAATTGTACAATTGTGTTTGAATAATAATTATTTTGTCAACTCATCCCGCGGTATAAGTTTGTAGCTGCCTCAGTTGACAAATGGGCCGAAATTGGCTCACCTGTTTATCAACGGATTGAATTATCATCATCATAATCACAGCCGTAAGAAGTTCATTGGTAGACAAAGGGCTACAAGGATTCTTCATTCCATGTGAGAATATTTCCACAATAAATAATTTTCAGGCTATAAAGTTATTGACATACCTTTACATAACATATATGTACTTAAAGCATTTATTTATTCAAAGACAAATAAAACACTTCTTATCTTTAATCGATACTAATAATAAATCTGTAAGGGTTAATCATGGCGTAAGTTACTTTGTTTTCAGAGATATCGATATTAGGTATAGGCTCTATCACGGCCCTATACATTATACTGAAACGAAATTGTCGATATTCTGATTTTTTTTCTGTATGTATGTATCTCCATAAATCTTAAACGAATTATCAGAGTTTGATGGAACTTGGTAGATAAATATTTATACATATAGGACCCATAGGCTACTTTAATTGTTTCTCCAGTTATGACTTGGCCGCCATACAAATATACGCGACCGGAGTCGCAGGCAAAGCTAATACTTTTATAAATCCTGTCCTGTGTATAATTGTTTGTTTTTCGCGTGTGTAAATAGCCAACACTGGTGTCAGATTTTTCAAGCTGCCTAAAGGCATCTGACATAGCTTAACAACTGCCATCAAAGATGACAGCCGGCACCAACGGCTTAACGTGCCTTCCGAAGCACGGACGAGCTCGAGATATTTTTATGCCACTTGCGGTCACCCATCACACTAGGGACGCGCCCAGGGTTGCTTAACATGCATAAATGTTTTCAATGCTCACGACCACTGGGCCATCGGGCTCCTCAATTAATAATTTAATTAATGCATAGAGTATATATCAAGCACGTGTCAGTTACTGACATAATTAACAATACGGTTATTGTTGATCCTCTCAATATCAGATATGTTTCGACACTCTGCTGTCATTGTGTTGACTCAGCACTATTCATTTACATGCCCTCTTGACACGTTCCACATCGTCAGCAGCAGTTTCGTCTTTTGAGGCTCAGGTGCCTTTAAATGGGTGCCGGGTTCGGTCCTCGGCCAGGATAAGATGGAAAATTATCTTTTCCATCTCATCTATTCAAAAACAAAAGGCAGTGGCCTGTATACAGGCTCTAAAATACGTTATTATTCCCGAGGTAATAAAAAGGTTTTAGTTCACAATTCAAATATTGTAGTTCCGTGGGAATGAAAACACAAATTATACTCAGGTCTTTTTGGTCTCCACTGCAGGAGCATGACCCTCTCTGTACTTTGGCCTACACTCTCCTCGATGGCCAGACGTGTTGGAGAGGTCTCATTGATGTTTGAGCTTTGTTTAGCTTGTATTTCCTAAGTCGCCTCTTACAATTCTTGAGCAATTCCTGAGATTAAACAAACAAACTTTTCAGCTTTATAATATTAGTATAGATTTCAATTGTAATGTGTCATTTTTGTGTTAGTATCCTATAACTTATGTTCACAACGGTTTTTAAGAACTCGATAGAGTTAGTCTGGCTTAGGCTCGTAAGCAACCCCGTAACGTCTACTCCTGGGATTGGTAACCGTAGCAAAAATTCGGCCTTTTTTAAATAAAATAAACACAGCAATGCTGCCAAAACATTATAGCCACTTAGGAAAATTTACGAATTCTAAAGACAACACATACATTCATAAAATAACTGAAACTGTTATGTATAATCCTTTTTGGGCAAACGATAACAGTATCATTTTATAAATAATAATAATAATGTATTATCCTATTGTCTTAGCACTACTGATAGACATTTGTATAAAAATCTTAACGTAGTTCACAGAATACATCTACTTGGAAGTTTCAACAGTATAGTTCTTATAGTTTCGGAAAAAATTGGCTGTGACATACAGATAGACAGACATGACGAATCCATAAGGATTCCGGTTTTTGCCATTTGGCTAAGGAACCCTAAAAAACAACGGGTTGCACTCCGGCAGAAGTGAAAACTCCGCGCGGCAGAAACAGAGGATATTACTTCCTCTCCTACGCCGCTCCGGCGGTCTCAGGAGTGCTATTTTTGAAATGATGCCGATCGTAAACGTGCGATTTTTCCAAACAAATATCGCTCGAACACGAGTGTCACACTTTCAAAAATAGTACCCCAGGTCACATGTCCATCTTACGAATTTTCAATCAGGTCACGTGTCCTGACGCAAGTATAAATTTTTTAACCATCCAAAAAAGTGCACAACTAGCGGCGTTGGGCGAAGAAGATGTCACTTTCAAAGTTTTCACATCGAAAATCTTGTCATCAATAATGATGAAAGCTGATATATCGAAGCGCTATAAAATTTATCTGTTTTATGACTACTTGGATGTTTGTCTTCTGACAGCTCATTAAATACCGATTGTAAAATGTAGTCATCTATAAAGAAAATAAATACGTTATAACTTACATTATATTTTGATCTTCGTAATATTTTACAGTTTAATGAAAGTTCGCCTACGTTTTGCAATAAAATTTATATTTCAAATGGAAAAGGAGGTATAAGCTTAGTGACATAGAAAATTATTATGGGCAATAGGAATGAGTTGAGCAGGGTATTGGAAAACGCGCAGATAAAAAAGGTAGTAGGTATCCAGTCATGTTTATAGAAAGCTTTTGGTGATGTAGAAAATTTTATTTATTAAAAACACAGTCAAATCAAAAAGTAAATGTAATAGTTATAGGTTACTGGAAAACTTATTAATTGTCATCTTAGATTTTACAACCGTAAATTATTGACGTCAGTAAATTACTTAAAGCTAAGTTTAGTGCCCTTTTTCTTATGAAAATATTCCATATTATAAAATATTATAAGCTTAAAAATTAAATAAATTATACAATGTATGCATGTCAAAACTTAAAATTAAGAAATTCGTTAATTATATTGAAACAGTTAGTGACCAGTAATGTCTGTAGCTGATTTTTAAACTTTGAAAACGGTAGTGATTTCAAATTCTCTGGCAGATCTTTAAATAGCTTTATTGCCATATTATAACTTTTGGCTTTGAAGGATGTTGTAGAGTGTGTTTGTAAGCCAAACGATTCGGGTATCTAGTCATAAGAATACGGCAATTTCCTAAAAAATTAAATGTTTTTCTTTACAAACATAATGAAGCTTGTTATGTATGTATCCGTAGTGTTTAGCGTATGCTATGAATCGAATGCTCGCAGTCGCAGTCGCAATGGAATACCAGCTCAGTGCTAAACGGGAGCGTGTCGGTCGGTAGTAATTAAAATTGTAAAGTAATGTTTATCATGCTTGTTTTGGCATCAACAATTTCGACAAGCGTCCGCGTGTTGACTGATTAATTAGTTATTATAAATTGTTTGTGGCGTAACGTGATTGCTGCGCGTGTAATGGATATTTTTATACCTTCCTTCACTCAGTAGCTGTGATAGGGTTCTTGCTTGCCAACATTTATCTTGAAACTCTCTTCACATAGGTAATTATCTAAGGTATCAAATGTTTTAACAAAGTTCCATCTTGTCGTAGCAACAAAATAATCTTTGTAAATGGTAAGTAAATACATAATGAAGGTACGGAAAGCTGTCTACACATATTTAATGGCCTCATCTTACCTCACCTCACTTGACATTACGTCGTCACATTTTAGAAAGGATGATTTGATATCATCATTACAGCCGTAAGAAGCCCACTGCTGGACAAAAGATTGTCTCAAGGATTCCTCGTTCTATTGTATGTGAGTATGTATTACTCGCTACGCTTGGCAGGTGGTTTGGCGAGCGCAGTTTCTTTGGACTCTAGTGCTTCCGACGCTGCTGCCCATCGGAACCATTTTTAACTGGGAAAGGATAAGATTTTGAATTTGGAAAGGGATGAAGGTATTGGGATACTACTCACTCGATTGAATGGGGAAAAGCAAGTCGGAGCTCGAGAGGCCGAGCATACCTCATGACATACCTGCAAACTATGTACCTGCAGTCGAGGATGACACCCCTAATGGACGTTTAATACAGTTGATGTGTCGATAAGACATTTAGTAAGGTGAAAATTTGGTATCAGAACATCTCAATATAAACATTTTAATTTTAGGAACTCGTAGATATGGGCGTTATTTTAAATGATATAAAAGGTTTGTCAGTAACAAACCTCTATTCATACAATAACATGCATAAAAATAGTATGCTGTCGTCTGTCGAAGTTGCGGGAGACAGGTAGTGAATTATAGAGTAAACGGTAAATCGTATAGAGCTATTAACTTCATCACTAACCTATAATATACGCCACTTGTTAAGTTCTCAGGAGCTAAGTGTAGCACGAATAAAATATATATGTATGTAATATAAATGAATTAGATTGCAGAAATAAATGAAACATGTTGCATGATGCATAAAGGCAGCATCCTTAGCTTAATTTTTCTAGATTATAAACCTACCTTATAGGATCACTTGGTTGTCCGTCTGTCTGTCTGCCAAGATCCTTTTTCTCAGGAACGCGTAGAGCTATATACAAAGTTTATTACATTTAGCAATTTTTAATGTCCATAGATTCTTGACAGTTAATCAAAACCTATTCTTGCATTTTACCCATACTTACTCCACCTTCCCTAGCATCATATGTTGAAGCGTATAAAATAATAACTCTCTAAATGAAAATAACGTTTTATTACCGTTAAACACCCTTTAATAGCGTTAACTTACATTGTAAATTTAAAAATGTTTTTATCAGTCATCACATCAGGGAGGGCGTTCCAAGTCCAGCTGTTTGACAAAAAGCGAGTGGAGCCGCCGGTCGTCATTACAGCACGCCCACGAGGCTGTGTGGTCTCCAGTGTAATATCAAAAGTAATTAAATTTACTTCAATAATTTGAAAAGATTTTGAACAACAACGTTGCACGCAAACAAGACCAATTTTTCAAAAGAATTCTATGATGTAAATGCAAAATGTTATGCAATGTGGGAGTAAGGTATGCCGATTATAATACTTCAAGTTTCTGATGCATAAAAATACTTAGCGTTTTGTTTCATTTTAGTTTAAAAGTCGCCAACTTACTCTCTCTGATAATTTAAGAGATCGTGTCGGTGATTATGAAAAGAACCGCACTGAATTACACTTTTGGCAGGAATATGCAAGTGGTAGCCTTGCTTTAAATATTTTACATTCTAGTGAATAATTCACTTGTGTACAGGTTTCTATCACGATGATTTTTTCTCACCGAAAGCAGGTAGTGGTAGATAAAAAACTAAAGCTACAAAAATAACTGTCTGATAGCGAGTACTTGTGGCTTACAAAAAATAGATTAACATACATTTTGCATCGATTAACATCGATTAAGAATAATAAAAAACACATTAGCGAAAGCATTCCTTATTTTTTGCTCCACACTTTGCGATTCCTTATCTCATAATAAATTCTAAGACGACAACTAGGTCAGGTGTCAAAGACCATGAATACCACAGTGTTCTTTATCTCGATACTCTATCGCGATAAAAAACGACAGGCTGTGTTCAAAGAAATCGATTTAACCGCATGACTCATACAACATCCAAACTAAAATGAACTACAACTGTCGATATTTTTGTAGATAAAGGAAGGTCTGCAAACAACGGCCGATAGTGATGCCCCATGCGAAAAGATTGAAGTTAATTACGCGTTGAAAACAACGGTTAATGTAACAGTTATTTACTCATTTCGCGATACGGTAGTTAGTTGCGATGCCAAAGTGGAGCAGTTACCAGGCAAATGTAAAATCGTAAAACATTTGACCTGTTTTCGATTTATTTTACTGTCGTGAAAGCGAGATTTTTTGCAACGTTGTCGATTCTCTTGCTTCAATCGTAAAGTCACTGTTTTATTTGAATGTAGCGTATATTTTTTCTATTTATTTTACCAGTTTAAAGTTTGAACTTGAATCAAATGTTTATAATTCACTGTGTTTACTTTTAAAGATAAATAAATAAGATGTGCATGTGGGGAATTTTGAATGTAGGAAGAGTTATGTGAAAAATGTTTCTGCATAAAAATGATTATGTAAGCATCTAGCTTAAAGATACGGCTAACAATTTTAATTTGATTACGATACATTAAGGTTAGTTAAAATTGGTTGTCCGTTTTGATAGTTAAAATACCAAAAACATAATATTACTTACCATGTGATAGCCTTCAAAATCGATAAAAACTTTTATTATGAAGTCATTCCCATAAACGTAATGTGATATAGCTGCCGAAGAAATTTCACGTCACCCGAATTAAATGCTAAACTCGTGACGTCACTACATCGTAGTATTTTCAAAAGAAAGTTTAGATCAAGACAAAAGAATGTGACTTTGTTTGTACCCTTAATCAATTAAAGAGATTTTGGGTTAGCACAGTGAACCCTGTATGTGCCTATTTTAGGGAGGTTTTGTATAGCACAGGAAAAATATGTGTGCAAGTTCCCATTCAGTGCTAGTTCATTCATAGTTCGATTTTAATTTTGTTTAAGGCCATCGTTGACGCTCTATAAAAACTAATACTATTGGCTTACCATTGAATATGAAAATAGGCAGTTCGAAAACTGTTTGCCAGTAACACGCATAAAAAAAATTACAACTTCTTGTAAATATATAATACTTTGGCCCTGTACTATGTTTCTACAAGAAGACATTTTTTAATAGCATTAAGTAATATTGAGGGATCATGAATGGAATACTGATAATGGAGGAGATTTCAGAGAAGACGAAATGAGAATTATTTTATGGTTTTAAATTTACTCGGAATAGATAACAATGCAGTTTGGTACGTAAACAAAGCTTCATAAACACAGAAATAAGTTGATTCAAGAAGATGTTTCTCGTAAAACATACCATTACAATAAAGATTATAATAAAATGGCGTAACAGCGGCCATCTTGGAAAGGAGCCAACTTGATACTACAATTTCAATGTTCAACGACCAATTTATTTGAGCTCTTGGATTGTTCCTTATACCTCCGGGATGACCCAATTTTGTCGGAATTTGGGAAGCAGGGAAGATCACATTATAATGGTTATGCAATTGTTCTAAATTCGAAAAGCACGTGTCTCTCGCTTGCCCTGTATTTAGTGTTGTAGGGTATTTAGTGTTGCGCTCTATCCTTATTTATCGATTAAGGGTATCGAATCGTATCACTGGATTTATTACGCACTGCAAGGATTGCGAATGCAACTGTGTTGCAATAGCAAAGTTACGGTCTCGGTATTTGTATGCTATAAAGTAGCAGCTAGTAACACTCCTCAGCTCTGAAATAGGCGTCATTAAATTTTACCAGGGAACCAGATAGTTCTACGAGCAGGTTATAAAATAACTATTCTGATTATTGTTTGCAACTTTCGCACAGTCCTGACACAATACTTTTTCTAAGTGTTCTAAGGAACAAGAAAGGCATTTTTAAGCTTTAAATAGATCACAGTTCTCCAATGATTTCCTACGATACTTCAATAAACTAGTTCTCGGTAACGCCTAATTTTTGTGGTCCATGGGCAGCAGATCACTTACCATCAGTTGACCCACTTACTCGTTTGCCGTCCTATATCATAAAAAAACACCTGAAATTGTCCTTAGTTTGTCAGCCTTTATAGTTTATTTGACGTAGTAATGTGTTATTAATCGATGAACGGCTGCACGCACGTAAAAGTGTCATGTTACGCATGCAAGCGAGAGCGCGGAACAAGCGATAGAGAGGCACGATCGGTCTAAGCGTCGGCAAACATACTATTATGTCTACCCTTAAGTGATAGATAAACGTGATAGCTACGTACTACTTAATGTTTTGAAATGAAACGCATCTTTTTAACAATATTATTAAATAAAAATAAAAACACGATTGTGGTACCAAAAAAATATAAATTATTATGTGTGGATTCTAACAATCCCCCACATCCAAATCTGTTAAGGTATTGAGAAACTATGGTCAAATAAAGAAACACATACATACTTTCTTGCATAAATACATAGTCGTGTAAAATGTATTAATATTAATAGTAAGAGGTATTAAGACGAGGACTCAAATGTTTGGTACCTTCGCTCGGCAAAGGACTGATCAAGTGCGCGCAAGGGATAGCGCTTGGCGGTTTAGCCCGTGAATGATGAGATAGGAGATAGTCTCGAGTCGCTCAAAGAAAAAAACGTAAGCGCCAAATTCGTTATTTCTATTTTATATAAAATCAGACCGGTTTATTGTATTTTCATATTTACATTTTGATGAATTACTAATAACCTATCCTTTAGTCTAAAAATCATTATTTCATTCGTCGCATTTGAGCTACAATAACAAAAACTCTGCGAAAGAAGACCATTTTTCAAAAAATATTTCTATCGAGAAAATTTTATCAAAACGTGTTTTCATCTTCAATTTTTGGAGATGAAATAGTCAAAAATCATATTACTTAGATTTGAAACTCCTAATTTAAGTATTTTGCGAGATAAATAAGGTTCAGAACGACCTTATTTACAGTGGTATCGCCTTAAAGTAATTTGCTTCCAAGCCATCTCAGATCTCGGCAAGATAGCGTAACCTCGATACCACAAATCAGCCCGCTTCCCTTCCAATCAGAGCGATTAGACTTGCTAATACTGTAAACACACCGATATAGGTATTTAGTATCCCGACTAGGGTTACCAGATGAAATAGCCCAATTTCCATTGAAAAATCCTGAGCTTTTGTTACAATTTAAGAATTTTCTCTAACCTACGAGTCCTTAACAATTTCAAAAAGTCATATTATTCTCCTTTTTATACACTGCGGATCTCGGGGGTCTCACATCACATCGCACACACTCGAATCGTAGTAGGGGTGGCAGATATCTCTTAAAATTCCTAATTTCCTGAAATATATTTAAAATAAAATTTGCCTGAGGTTACCGTCACACTTCACAGAATTTTATTCTCACTCGTTTACTGTCAACGCTGTTCAACTTTTGAACTCACTACCACTATCTATCCGGCGCGCTCAAACGCTAGCCAGCTTTAAGTCCCAATTAAATCACATTTCCTTACTTCTTTGTAATTTTTCTCCTTTTACTTTTTCCTGGGATAAAAGGTAGCCTATTTCCTTCTCTGTACTCCAGAGAACTTGTATGCAAAATTTCATGATGATCGGTTTAGTAGTTACGGCGTGAAAGCGTAACAAACAAACAAACTCACTTTCGCATTTATAATATTAGTAAGGATAAGGATGTGTATGTATTTATGTGTACATGGCATGGTGAAATTTTGATCCTTTTGGACGCTTAAAGGGGAGACTCAGACCATCAATATGAACAACTTTTTCTATGCGACCAAAGCTGGAAACAAAAAAAAATCATAATTTCCATGTATATTTTATTTATATATTTATGTTTTTATAAATTTGCTCCTCCACATCTTTAGACCTTGCCTGTTTGTTGATGTCTTTTTTCCAACTACCCTAAGGTTGCCTGGAAGAGATTGCTATAGCGATAAGACCGCCTTTGTGTATCTTTTTATGCTTGTTGTTTTTTTATTAATGCTCTTTATGTGTGCAATAAAGTGTTAAATAAATAAATAAAAATACTGAGAAGAGTCCCAAAAACCTAAAATCTTAAGATATGGTAACACTGATCCCGAGTAGATCAACCGTTAGTATTCACACCACATATTAATTGATTTAGATATTAATGATAAGAAGGGTATGGTAACTGGAAATATTGATGATGTTAAATTAAATTACAAACCTACATAAAGAAACTTTTTAAGGCAGTGTCAACAATCAATACTAATAATAAATCTGTAAGGGTTGGTCATAGAGTAAGTTGCTTTGTTTTCAGAGATTCGTGTTTAATAAGCTCTATACATTATACTAAAACTAAATTGGTGGCTTTTTAAGAAAGCCAATGATTTAAAAAAATACTTGTCCAGAGATCTTTCTAAACTATATTTACCTTTATCGCGTACGGCAATGTATCGCCTTTTCCTTTATCTCATCCAAATATGCTCTTATTGGTCTACATATTTCATAGATTTAAAAAAAATTGACATTTTTAATACAATACCAAAATATATTCGTGAACTGACATATAACAATTTTAAAAGACAATAAAATAAATGGCGCCTGGACAAATGTTTTTACTCAATAAAAGAATTTTTAAATGACAATAACTAATATATGACATTGGAGCAAATAATTGTAAATTTAATTGAGTAAGCAATTCTAATTTGACAATTTTAATTTAATTAACTTTCTACTATGTATTTCTATGTATTTTTGCATGCTATAACAAGATAGCAAAATAGGCTGTTCTCTTCTTCTTTTTGTAAAGAACATCTCATATACCCTGTTTTGTGCGAATAAATTATTTTGAACTTGATTTTTGTAATTTTAAAAAGCTTTTCGATTTAAGCAGCGCCGAAACCGAGAAAAGCCATAAGGCCAACTACGCTGCCAACGAGACTATCAAGTGTGGTGGATGAGTATGGAAAAACCCCCTACAATGGAAATCCTCGGTGGGAGGCTTTAAGTTCAGCTGTGGACTTCTAGCGTTTGAGATGATGATTAATTATTAAGTGATATTCCAAGTAGAGTCTGTGGAAGATCTTGCAGTTTAAAAATTGGGGAGGCCACGAAAAAGCATGTTGTTATCGTGACATTAGATTAAATCGTCTATAAAGACGAATAAGTTCGATGAATATGTTGGACCTGAGTACCTGACTGAAAAAAATCACTGACTTGTTTGATAAGAACTCTGTCCTTTTCGGACAAATTGCTTATTAGCATTTATTGTGTGTCAGATTTTAAAGCTACCTACAGACATCTAAAGTATGTAATTTAAATAAATTGAATTTGGTATATTTTTTTTTGCAAATAACGTTATGATCATGTTTGGACTGCTTTCTATGAACACTCACGAACAGTACTATCTGTAATCACATATATAAACATATCGTTTCTTTAGTCAATGTAATAAGGGCTGAAATTGATAACAATTGGACACTTATAATTGTTTATGACTGTATATCTTAAAATTGTTACAATTAGATAGATTGTCTGTAAAGTAAACAAAAATAATCCTTCAAACTAGGCTCACTAAACAGTGCTCGCTAATTACAATAATTTACAAAGACTTAATTGTAACATGTACAATAAAGAAGTACACGGAGACGTCGACCTCCACGGCAGCGCGGTCACTGCACCTGTTGTGCTCGAGTTGCGGCATCATGTTTAGCCTTAGTTTAGCTTAGCTCTGTGTGTGTTGCCAATTTCTCGTCATCGAGATCTACAGTAGGTTGGTGTCCTAAAAAATATAATTAGTCCGTTAGATAAGTAGATAATCAAAAAATATTGGATACGTATTTTTTCTTTTGTCGATCAAATATACAATGATAAAGATTCCTTTAAAACTCCGTGTCGTCATAGTTTGTTACACTTTTTAGCAAACTTCGACGTCACGTCACGAAGATAGAATGATTTTTAAATCTACCATCACTAGTGTAAACAAGGAATGTTTTTCCAAAATGTCATTCATTATTAATTTATGTTTTACAAAATCTTTACCATCAGCATCTTCCTTCGATGTTGTTTGGATCAAATATTGACCTAGCAGTTGGATATCTAACGCAGGCAACTTAAACATAGGACCGTCTCTCGTGCCACGTTTTACAAACACTCACATGAGTTTTTTTAATCCTTAACATGAATGCATCGTGTTGTTGGTAAAACGTGACACGGCATAGTTCCGAGGTAAACATAAGAACATAAGAGAAAAAGTACAATAATTAATGGTTTAAATGAGGAAGTAAATGGCCAAGCTTGCATTTCATGCAAACTGAGGTTAATAACTAGTTTAATGTTCACCTGCTCCGCCAAACGAAACTAAAAGAGAAAAGAAATAAAGCTTACTATGTCACTATTTACAAACAACTCCCTTCCCTTCACTGAGAAAATAAATCCACAGAAGACCTAGATATTTTTACTTTTTTTATATTTGATATGACACTCAGTATTAATATCACTGCATCCATCTATGCATCTTGCGTTGATTTGCATAACTATTAATGTCTAATGTCGGAACAACAACAATAATTGGCGAATATTTACGCTTTAACTATTTTCAAATAAGTGGCTTGATCCCAAACTAGTTTCTAATGACACTAAAAGGAAAGTTTCGCAATGCAATGGCAAAAAGGTGAAAAATATAAATAGTTGTGTAAGCTTAAATTTAAGTGTGCGTGTCGTGTGTGTCAACAATGCATTTGAGTTGAGGGTTTCATTCACATACAAAAAGGCTCTAAGTAGTAGTAGAAGTATGACGGATTTAAATGAAATATTTAAACGACATCAAAAAGAAAAAAAAAAAAACCATATTTCTTTTCTGTTCTCAATTCCGTTATAGGTTTTTTTAATGTTTGATAGGTACCTCATAACTCCAGCATTTATAAACTGGTATTAAAAATTACTTATAAACTGATTTTATGCAAAAGGATATGGTTACCAATTAGTTTAATTTAAATTTCATCAGTTTATTTGAAATCGGTTTTTTTTATGTATGCCTTTGTTATAAATTTAGCTTGTTTTCTCTATAAGGCACGTATATCGTTCCAAGCAACATTTCTTGAGTCATCTTCAACTCAAATAACGAAACTTACTCTCCCTACTGCATCTGTTCTGCACATGCCACAGGCAATCAACGTGGCGTGACTACAATTAAATGTGCATCACCTGAGCCATAAGCTGCCAGCCATAAAAATGACAAAGTATGCACCGTTGCACGCACAATGCTGGTTAAGTTAGGTCAGTTACCTTGTTTTAATTTACAGCTGTATTGTCATAGACTTATAGTTCGTTGCATCAGATAATATAGACAATAGAAATATTATTGTAAGAAAAAATATTCAGTATATTGGCTCTTTCGAGCTGTAGACCTGCGAGACTTACTCGTATCACAGCGAACTTTCAATGGTTCTTAGCGCCATATACTCGTACCTGAATGCCGCTTGGGTCCTTTGTGCCAATTCCGCCATTTGAAAAATTTACAAAAACTGTATCCGTAATTTAAACCGTCTTACAAATTTCAAGAGAATAGGTTGAGAAATGCGACCTGTAGAGGAGGACAACTGGACAGCGGGACATACGAACGTAGGGATAACTATATCCTATACGTCCAAATCCTTTCGGGCCTTCCTTTGGATCTTATGATATTGGGCTCTATCTTCCCCACGAGGGATTAAGACGTGATTATCCTTACTAATATTATAAATGCGAAAGTGAGTTTGTTTGTTTATTTGTTTGTTTGTTTGTTTGTTTGTTTGTTTGTTTGTTTGTTTGTTACGCTTTCACGCCCTGACTACTGAACCGATCATCATGAAATTTTGCATACAAGTTCTCTGGAGTAAGGAGAAGGACATAGGCTATCTTTTATCCCGGGAAAAAGTACTGTTCCCGAGGGATCGAACATTGACGCGGGCGGAGCCGCGGGCGAAAGCTAGTTGTATATATTTGTGCTAACAGCTAACGAAAGGATTTTTGTTATTTAACCCTGTGATTAGAATTAGTACCAGAATAAAAAAAGGGATTTCCAGCATAAAAAATATCGTTTGCCTACAATGTTACATGTACGTCACATGACAGAAAAGAAAGGGTCGCCCAGCAGTGGAAAATGTCAGGCTAAAAAAAAGACGTTACATAAGAGATATCAACTCTAGGTCAGTTAGGTAATTAACTGTACGCCTGAGGCTAAGAAGAGTTACCTAACAAAACGGTATGGGGCAATATTAGACATAATCCTGCTTAGATATAACTTGTTTGCATGACTAGCTCCGTGGCGCAGCGGTCAACACGCCTGCCTGCGACACGGAGTGACCAGGTTCGATCCCCGGCCAGGTCAAGATGGAAAATGATCTTTTTCAGATTGGCCTGGGTCTTGGATGTGTATCTATATATGTATTTGTTATAAAATATAGTATCGTTGAGTTAGTATCCCATAACACAAGTCTCGAACTTACTTTGGGGCTAGCTCAATCTGTGTGATTTGTCCGTATATATATATATATATATATATTTATTATTATTATAACTTAAAGCTTATTGTGTATTTTGTATGCGAGTCGAGCTTTTAGACAGAAAAACTTACCCAAATCAATAGATTGATACTGTGCTCCAAGGCTCTTTATTCTAAAGGGTGTAACTGAAAACTAACGAAGTGGTTTAGGGTAATGTCAGACATAATCTTGCCTTAATGCTTATTGTGCACTTGGTTCTTGATATGTTTGCAAGTGTAGTACAGAAACAAGACCCAAAGGCACAGTACTTTATATTTTATTATATTTATATTCATATATTATTTTCTTAAACATCATTTTTTAAAAATTCAATTCACAATGACTATAATAAGGACAATGTATACTCAGTCCACATACCTAGTTTTTAAGATAAACTAAAATTGTAAGTTGACGTCGGTTGGAGAAAAATGCGCTGTGCAGTTTGTTGCCGCTTCTTCTGCACTCCCCTTTGGAAGCGGCATTAAACTTAACAAGATTTTGAAAATATATGACAATTAATAAGTTTCCAAATGACCTATGGTAAATAAACGTTTTTGAATTTTGAATTTTGAGTACTGTGCCACAAGCAGCTAAATAATAATCCTAAGGCCGTTTATACTTCTGGGTGACTAGTGATGTGCCAGAGAGAAATTCTCTTTTCTCATGAATTCCTTATTGTGGAAAATTCCAAGAATTTTCGAGAATTTCTCAATCATCATCATTTCGAGTAGGTGTCACGATCAATCGACCATGCACACCCTAGTGTCAGAGTTCTTCGGAACCGCCTCTCGGCCTCACACGTGGTTCCTTTAACGACTACCAGATGGCAGCCGGGACCACCGGCTTAACGTGCCTTCCGAAGCACGGAATCATCTTTATTATCAGACAATCAGGTGATTCAAGCCTGCAATGTCCTAACCAAACTGGAAACAACTAAACAAAGTATGCTTCCGGTGGGAATCGAACCCACGACCCCCGGGTCAACAGGCAAACGCCTTAACCACTGGACCACGGAGGCTGTTAATAATAATAAAATTCTCAATAATACTTGCATTTGAGATAAAAAGAATTCCGATCTGTTCTCACTGTTATAGAAAATTTTGAGCACGGTGCAACACTAGGTGTAACTGAAATGGTACGTCGGGAAAATAATAAAGAACTGGTATGGTATGGGACAATGTTTGACATACACCTAGATATATCTTGTTTACATACATCAAACATAAAAAAAAATCCTAAAAAATATAATTAGTCCGTTAGATAATCAAAAAATATTGGATACGTATTTTTTCTTTTGTCGATCAAACACACAATGATAAAGATCCCTTTAAAATTCCGTGTCGTCATAGTTTGCTACACTTTTTAGCAAACTTTGACGTCACGTCACGAAGATAGAATGATTTTTTAAATCTACCATCACTAGTGTAAACAAGGAATGTTTTTCCAAAATGTCATTCATTATTAATTTATGTTTCACCAAAACATTACTATCAGCGTCTTCCTTCTTCTTATGTACTTTCTTATGTCTGTTTATTTTTATTGTGCAGTTTTTTGTTGTCTTGTATTGGGCAACAATATACAAAGAACATTAACGTATAAGATGTAACTGAAAAGCAAAATAGAAACATACTTGTAGAAATCTTGAATTGATCAATTTTTATTCATGGTATTTGGCAGATGGGTATCAAGGTCCAAGACTATGTGTAGGTAAAAAAGACTACTGAAAGACTAGAATGCCTACATTTTCATGTAGTATTTAGCGAAAAAATATTGACATATTACTGTTCATAAAAATTATCTCTTTGTAAAACGGTATGTAAGTATAAAGTTTAAAAATACATCGAATATTGTCTCTTTGACAACAATGTGTGCATTGATTCGCATAATACATCATTTGCATAATGGAGAGAGATGTCACAATACCTGTTTTAAGTCGGTCAAGGATACGTGCATAATCGTCCAATTGGCCATTTAGCATAATGGCCTAATCAGATAAGACCACACCCCTAACATGAGCTGATAAGTTTATAAATTGTATGGTTGGTAATTTAGTGTTGAATTTCGTAAGCTTTATATCTACTTTATGCATTTACTTTCACAACATTGCTTAAATTTTTAATAATATAGGTTTTATAATAAGCGTCTCCTTAATCCTGTACATATGTTCATTTGAAGTACCTAGTCTATTTGTTTGTGTATTATGTATGTACAGTCAGCCAAGGAGATACCTAACCCCGCCATTTACCTATACATTAAATTATCTCTTAAACTAAAAGTAATATTAACATAAAAATTTAAAATATCTCTTAATTAAAATCTTTCTGAATATATATTTTCATATTAATATTATTTTTAATTAAGGTGAAAATTCAAGATATTGGTAGATGGCGGGGTCAGGTATCTCCTTGGCTGACTGTACCTATGTACCTTTTTCTGTTAATGTCTAATCAATTTATGTATCAATATGTATCAATCGCCAATTGTGTATGTATGTATACGGTTTTATCGCGTTAAATTATTATTACGCCTAAACTTTTTCTGTTTGTTCTGGAATAATGTTGAAGAAGAAGAATTTTTAAGGTATATGACCCATTCAAACAAATAGATAGATTCAAACAATGTCTGATGATAAAAGGAACTTTTTTCTTAGAATATACTTGTCGCGAAATTCGTTCCTCACTTATGCGAGAAACTGGTTATTCAAAATTATATTACGCGTTTCACGCAAGCGTGTTCGCGAGCTAAAAATATTGGTACTATTTCGTAGGCTAATTGCTATCGATAAAATTATGTAATTTAATATGTACCATATCTGTAATAGAATTACCTTTACCACTTAACCTAAACATTTTGAGGCGCAAAGTTTTGCAAAAGAGTTACATAACATTATTAATACGTGAAGTCAGGTTCAGGTATAGGCCGACATGTTTCAACCTCATTCGGAGATCATCCTCAGAGCGAGTGATCCGAGAAGCGCGCACACGAAGTCGTCCCGATTCCCACTATCAATCATTCAAGCCGACTTCGTACGTGAGTAACCCGTACTTCGAATATAAATAGAGTTACGTAACGCTTGTGTTTTAAAAGACTAGCTGTTGCCCGCGACTTCGTCCGCGCCAATTTCTGTTATTATGATTAATTAGTACCTATAGATGAATAATTTTTCCCCGATTTCAAAACATTTTTAATTTTGCTTCGCTCCTATTGGCTGCAGCGTGATGTTTTATAGCCTAAAGCCTTCCTCAATAAATGAACTATCCAACACAAAAATAATTTTCCAATTTGAACCAGTAGTTCCTGAGATTAGCGCGTTCAAACAAACAAACAATCAAACAAGCAAACAAACTCTTCAGCTTTATATCTATACTACTTGGCTCACAATCCGGCAACGTAACACCGCGGGTCGACTGCATACAGTTTTGGCAGCGAGCAGAGTTCAAGTTCACCGTACAATGCCAAGGCAGTGAATGAATGCAGTTTTTGCAAACATCCACCTACTAGGTCATTGTGTATTTTTAAACACCACTGCCAAGAAAGGTTTTGTGTTTCGCGCCAAAAGAGTTTCTTTGTCTAACAGCGGACTCTATACCTCTGAAATGATGCTAATAATGATAAGTTTGTGAGGTCCCAGCTCACTCAATTCTGATAGAGTTGACCTTACGTTCATCATCATGATTTGCGAGTGTGGACACTCTCCCCAAACTATGGCGCACCTTCTCTCTTGTCCAAGGTGCTCGAACACCTGTACTCTGGACGATCTCCTTACAGCATCTAAGGAAGGAATAGAAGTGGCCCTTTATTGGGCTAAAAAAATATAGGAACTAAAGTACCATCGACACGAAAAGAAGAAGAATTTCGAGTAGGTGTCACGGTCAATCGACCATGGACACCCTCTCGGCCTCTGACGTGGTTCCTTTAATAACTACCAGATGGCAGCCGGGATCAACGGCTTAACGTGCCTTCCGAAGCACGGAATCATCTTTATTGTCAGATAATCAGGTGATTCAAGCCTGCAATGTCCTAACCAAACTGGAAACAACTTAACTAAGTATGCCTCATATTAATAAGACGTATAGTAGGTAGGTGATGGTAGGAAAGACAGGCAGGAAATTCATAACAGGAACAACAGGAATAGGCACTTGTCTTTCATTTTTACGGTTCCGTACCCAAAGGGTAAAAACGGGACCCTATTGATATCGCTCCGGTGTCCGTCGGTCTGTCTGTCTGTCTGTCCGTCTGTCAACAGGCTGTATCTCATAAACCGTGATAGCTAGACTGTTGAAATTTTTACAGATGATGTATTTCTGTAGCCGCTATAAAAAAAATACAAAAAAATTTAATAAAATAAATATTTAAGGGGGCTCCCATACAACAAACGTGATTTTTGTTGCTTGTTTTTGCTCGATATTGATAACGGTGACAAATAGACACTTGAATTATTCACAGAATATTTAGTTTAATATATTCAATTAAAAAATAAATAATTAAATAAAAAAAAATTAATATTAAAGGGGGGTTCCCATATAACATGATTTTTTTGCCGTTTTTGTAGATAACGGTACGGAACCCTTAGTGCGCGAGTCCGACTCGCACTTGGCCGGTTTTTTCTCGTACAATGAAGATATTACAAACAAACAAAAAAAACGTTGAAGAATAAGAACAAAATGAATAAACGCAATAACAGTGAGAGGCAATACTATAAAAATAACAGTCTTAAAAAACTGATAACAATCATCATCATTTCGAGTAGGTGTCACGATCAATCGACCATGCACACCCTAGTGTCAAAGTTCTTCGAAACCGCCTTTCGGCCTCTGACGTGGTTCCTTTAACGACTACCAGATGGCAGCTGGGACCACCGGCTTAACGTGCCTTCCGAAGCACGGAATCATCTCTATTATCAGACAATCAGGTGATTCAAGCGTGCAATGTCCTAACTAAACTGGAAGCAACTAAACAATCCGGTGGGAACCGAACCCACGACCCCCGGGTCAACAGGCAAACTGATAACAATGCACTTGCAACACTTATCGCTAGCCTTGGTATTTGGCATCGAACTTGAACTTCGCGGTTGTATGGAGAGATAATCTTGCTAACTTATCGTGACCTGGTTATTCTTTGCTACGATTTGATTCTTTGATAGTGTTTTGTTTTCTTTGATAGTAATTTCAAAGTACATTACGTTTTATATATCTTTAATAAAAACAGTCAATCATAGGAAACCCGCAATGTATTTTGAGGTCACTATCAAAACGTTGGTCACTTAAGTTAGCAAATAGGCCGGCTGATAGTGACGATGAAGACGAGGATGAGAAAAGAAAAAATGTAGAATGTACCATCTGCTTCTCTTTGAATGAGCGAAATTCTGAGGAAGCAGGCAATGCGGCTAGCAACCCATCTATTACTACTTACTACTATTTTGATTCCGTTTTCCACCTACACGCCCACCAAAATGTTAAACGTCGCTTTTAGGTCTCACATACCTAGGCTCTGTCTACCCCGCAAGGGAAAAAGACGTGATAGTAAGTATGTAAGTATGAAAAAGTCACTCGTCTTCAAATTATAGACTTTAGCAGCAATCAGGCAAAAATAGAATGTCACACATCTTCGCTGCGGTTGGTTGCGTTGCCTAATATAAATATGTCACAGCGCATTAGCGGATGACATGAAGTTGTTTAGTGGTTCCTCGGGCAAATAATAAATTTATACTAAGCACTTTCCAGTCAGACAAATTTTAAAATGTTAAATGAAACGCGACGGAGTGAAATGACCCAGATGACTAGGTGCACAAGTTCTAATTTTAATGGGGATCCGACCGGAGAAATCCGAAAGATCAGACCGAAAGAAAAAAAAATATCAACTTTACTACGCTTACCACGCTTAGCGAGTGCAGTTTTATTATTACGTAATTTCTTTATTAGTTTTACTAGTTTGCTAATATTTTATTAAATTATATTCAGCAAGAAAGTAACACTTGCTGAACTATTTTCTTATAAACTTTCAAACTCGGCTACGACCCGTACATAAATAACTAATCTTGTTTGATACATCTTACGCAATTTGATATACGGACTGCATGCGCCCCGAATAAGATGTTTTTGATTCGTTCTCATATAAACACCGTAAATTTAGAGATTTCCTCACAATATATTGGCATTATGAAACTGTTTCTGTGCTTCTGTGATGCTTTGAGTTTTTAATCTGTGGAACTTTATGGCTTTGGTGAATGATGTTTATTTGGTGACAAATGTTTTGATTTTCGTCTGTGATGTCGGTAGAGTGGATTTTGTTATTAGTGATCTGTTAATTGTAGACATTTTTGATTGTAGAAAGTCGTTTAATTTTAGGAAGTAAATATGCTTTGTTTATAATATGTGCGAACAAATCACACAGATTGAGCTAATGTATGTTCAAAACTTGCAAGTTTGCGTAACAAATACAGGGAAGCCCGGGAAGCCCCATGGTGTTTAGATTAAAAGAAATATAGAAATTAAAATACTGATCTAAAAAAAGACTATTAAGCAAATACACTATTTGATATCCATACGTTTACCACACTTTATAATCCTTTAAATTTGGTTGGGTAAGTCAATTTACAAAGGTATAAAAAGTAATAAATATTATTCTATAGGATATCCTACTTTTGGTATGATATTGTTTATCTTTCCTCACAATATATTGCCATTTTGAAACAGTTTCTGTGACTCTGTAGTGCTTTGAGTTCTTAATCTGTGGAACTTTATGGCTTTGGTGAATGATGTTTATTTGGTGACAAATGTTTTGATTTTCGTCTGTGATGTCGCTAGAGTGGATTTTGTTATTAGTGATCTGTTAATATTAGAAATTTTTGATTGTAGAAAGTCGTTTAATTTTAGGAAGTAAATATGCTTTGTTTATAATATGTGCGAACAAATCACACAGATTGAGCTAATTTCAAAACTTGCAAGTTTGCGTAACAAATACAGGGAAGCCCGGGAAGCCCCATGGTGTTTAGATTAAAAGAAATATAGAATAATTATAAGATTAAACGAACTTACCTAAGTGAAGTTCTATCTTAATTATACGAAGCTGCTCGTCCGAGATAAATACATATAACGTGTAGTACGTCTCACGTACTGTGCCAATTCACTCGTCTTTTATAGCTGAAACAAAAAAACAAAAGACCACAGACGTCTGTCGTTTGACTCGTACCTGTCAACTTGTCATATCGTTGGAAGTTATGTTTGTATAGTAGTAATAAATGGACCTGAAGTGGTATATCCCAATACTTCATGTCCATACATGAACAACCCTATGACTGGGTTAATACCTCAGTATTGATGGGAGGGATATGGGTGTATTTATCTCGGACGAGCAGCTTCGTATAATTAAGATAGAACTTCACTTAGGTAAGTTCGTTTAATCTTATAATTATACTAGCTGCTCGTCTTTCGATAAATACATATAACGTGTAGATGTTTAAAGTTAGGGTTGTGAATGAAAAGTAATGGAAATCATTGAATAATATGTCATATCACAATAATAACAAAAAACTTTATTGAAAATATTTACTTAGTAGATTTAGTTAATAAATCAAAACGTGGTTTGCAGTAATTACTGGAATGTTTTATAACTTATTCAGCACTTGCACCCCTAAGTATATAAATAAAAAATTCAATCACCAAGTATGGTGTCATATACATATCACTTCACTAAAGTAAGTAATGTTTTGGGTAATAACTAGGTCTGTTAAGTTATAATAATATAATGTGCTGCAACAGTTTTACTGTGGTATGCTGAAACCCGCTATAATAGCTTTTTATATGTTAAATCAACCTTTGAAATTGTTGCTCAAGGGTTCAGTTACTTGTATGTATTTGAGCATTTTATACTATGCAAATTTACGCATTGTTATTATATTTTTCAGATGAAACAATGGGTGAGGTTTATTAATACATTAAAAAAATATCAGGATGGGTTGCATAAAAAGTAAATTTTGTCTACCCACTGAGTGATAGCGCAGAAAAATTTATAAAAACAAAACTATTGCTATTTGTATTGGCAAACTATGTCTATCCACTTGGTGATAGCTCTTCAATATTCCGTTTTGAAAAGGAGTTTCATAAATCCATCCTGTGATGGTGATGTGTGACTCAACCTAGTATATCCGCAGTGTGATAGCGCTGATTAGGGTGGTACTCAGATCATGGAAGGAATTTTAATATTAATCAGGATGTTTTGCATATGAAGTTCCTAAGTTTTGTTTATCTACTGAGTAATAGCACTAAAAATATTACAAAACAATTAAATCAATTGCTATTGTATAGGTAATCCATGACTATTTGCTTAGAGATAGCGCTTCAATATTCAGTTGTAAAAAGAAGTTTGATCTATCTGCCAAATGATAGTACTAACTTTGGCTGATTACCCCATTGTGAGTACCCAACCGTTTAAAGTTGATAAAATTTTGTAGATCATATACCTTTATTCTTAATCTGCAGTCTCATTCTCCGTAGTCACCATTGACTGTGCAGATGATGGTGATTTTTGTGAGTTCCTCGAGTTCTCTTTTGACTTTTCCTTTAAATGTATTCTTCATATTTTTCGTTAATCTTCTTTTTTCTCTATGCACGCTAGTTTAACTCCTATCGTATAATCATGTATGTACTCGTTACGTTACGCATCTTGAAGTTAACTTGAACTCAAGCAGAAAAAACAAAAGAACATTCGAATTCGTCGTTCCTTGTAATTCAAAATCGTTTCGTTTTGACATTTTTGGCGCGAAATACCTACCGGCCCGTTGTATAGGTTATGAAGTTATTTATCATTGCTTGTACAAACTTTTTCAATCATAAATCATAAAGACCAGTAAGAACATAATCATAACGTATCTTACCTTACGTTTGATGACCTTCTATAGTGGACAAACTAACCAAACAAACTATCTTGAAAAAAGTAAGAACACAAGCCGGTCTTCATACATAGGTATTTACTTCCTTCTGACTTAATTATTATGCACTTGCGTTTGCGTATGTACCTAAAAAGCTCACAATTATTCAAAACAACCATTTTTAATTAGAATTATCAAAAATAAATAATTTTTTAACGACGGTAATAGTGAATGACAGGCTCTAGGACTTAAATGGAAGTGGGCTGGACATGTTGCGCGTCTTCAAGACGAGAGATGGACGAAAGCGGCGACAATTTGGAAGGGACCACAAGGGAAAAGAAAGAAAGGGAGACCTTACGCCCGATGGGTAGACGACATCGTCAAAACAGCCGGCCCAAATTGGGTTCAAACAGCCCAGTCCAGAGAGGACTGGCTATACTTGGAGGAGGCCTTCACCTGTAGAGGGGTTCTTGCAGATGAAAAAATTAGGAAATAATTAAAGAAAATTATAAATTTAAAAAATGTTAAAAAACTTTTTTCTGAAACCATATTTTTTGTTAAACATACTAAATTGCAAGAAATAAAAGGCTTTTTATTTTTTTTTTTTTTTTTTTTATTATTTATTAATAGTGAATGACACAAGCACTCGAAACATAATGACAAGTTGACAGGTACGAGTCAAACGACAGACGTCTGTGGTCTTTTGTTTTTTTGTTTCAGCTATAAAAGACGAGTGAATTGGCACAGTACGTGAGACGTACTACACGTTATATGTATTTATCGAAAGACGAGCAGCTAGTATAATTTCTATAGGGCTTCACTGATCTAAAAAAAGACTAATATGTACTTAAGTACACTCTATATTTGATATCCACACGTTTACTACGCTTTATAATCCTTTAAATTCGGTTAGGAAATAAATTTTTTAAGTATGTAAAATATTATACCATTCATTCATTCATTTCGAGTAGGTGTCACGTTCAATCGACCATGCACACCCTGGTGTCAGAGTTCTTCGGAACCGCCTTTAGGCTTCTGACGTGGTTCCTTTAACGACTACCAGATGGCAGCCGGGACCACCGGCTTAACGTGCCTTCCGAAGCACGGAATCATCTTTGTTATCAGACAATCAGGTGATTCAAGCCTGCAATGTCCTAACCAAACTGGAAACAACTAAAGAAAGTATGCTTTTGGTGGGAATTGAACCCACGACCCGGGTCAACAGGCAAACGCCTTAACCACTGGACCACGGAGGCTGTTATTATACCATACGATATCCTACAACATTTACAGCAAATTTTGGTATAACTTTTTTTATCTTTCCTCACAATATGTATATCGCCATTATGAAACTGTTTCTGTGCTTCTGTGATGCTTTGAGTTCTTAATCTGTGGAATTTTATGGCTTTAGTGAATGATGTTTATTTGGTGACGAATGTTTTGATTTTCGTCTGTAATGTCGCTAGAGTGTATTTACTGTTAATCCTAACTAATATTATAAATGCGAAAGTGAGTTTGTTTGTTTGTTTGTTACGCTTTCACGCCGTAACTACTGAACCGATCATCATGAAATTTTGCATACAAGTTCTCTGGAGTACGGAGAAGGACATAGGATACCTTTTATCCCGGGAAAAAGTACTGTTCCCGGGGGATCGACATTGACGCGGGCGGAGCCGCGGGCGAAAGCTAGTGTATTATAAATTTGTAATAATTTGTAATAATTTGTAATAAATAAAATATTATGTTAAATTATTTATTGTGGGTAAAATCTGAGGAATCATGTTAATAGGCAATACAGCTAGAGACCCATCACTATTTTGATTCCGTTTTCCACCTAATGCCCACCAACATGCTAAACGTGGCCTTCAAGTCTTATAGACCTAAGCTCTGTCTACCCCGCAAGTTAAAAGACGTGATACTATGTATGTATGTATGTTATTATTGATCGAGAAATTTGACGTTATACTTATCTTTTATCCTTTCTTGACGTTTTATACAATTTGACAGTAAGTACTCATTTAATGTATAGATTTTAATGTAAATTTGCAAATTAATTTAAATATTGTAATTTATTTTCGTCACAAATGTATGTTTGTTATGAAATAAAGAAATTGAATTGATTATTGTAATACTTAATCGCAAAAACGTTGTAAATGATTACTAATAAATTCATGCAAGTGAAGCTATTCATATTTGACAGATTATTAATCTGCAAGATGACCCCTGGTCAAGTGTACGGTTTTATCAACAATGTGTACACTAATTGAGGCAGTATTTTCTGTTACTGATTACCTCTATTGTTAAATCATCATTCATCATCATTACAGCTGTAAAAAGTCCACTTCTGGACAAAGGCCTCTCCCATATACCTCCACGGATACTTCCACGGGAGGATATTGCTATCACCATGTTTGGCAGGCGGGTTGGCGAGCGCAGTTTCTTTGGCTTCTTGTGCATCTGACGCTGCTGCCCATCGGAAACATTTTGAAACTGGGGCAGGACACGAATTTGATGGATTTGGAATGGGAATGACTGGTATTGTGGGACCACTCACTCGGATGAATGAAGACGAACCAAGTGGCAGCTCGGGAGGCCGGGCGCGCGTATCCGATATGGCATCGGGTCTGCCTGTACAGTGTTTGCAGGTATGGATACCTGCAAACACCGGAAAGGCAGTTGTGGATGACACTCCTGACCACTATTGTTATATATCGACAGCTCCGTGGCGCAGTGGTTGACACGCCAGCCTGCGACACGGAGTGCCCGGGTTCAATCCCCGGCCAGGTCAAGATGAAAAATGATCTTTTTCAGATTGGCCTGGGTCTTGGATGTGTATCTATATATGTATTTGTTATAAAATATAGTATCGTTGAGTTAGTATCCCATAACACAAGTTTCGAACTTACTTTGGGGCTAGCTCAATCTGTGTGATTTGTCCGTATATATTTATATTATACGCCCAAAATTTCCTGTACCTAAATCTTTCAAAAAATAATTGGACATTCCCATACAAACTGGCCGGGTGGCGGAACTCTTTTGTATAGAAATGACGAAATTTTTTTTGAGTTCCCAGCGTTGGTCCCATAGAAAAAGTTGTTCATGTTAATGGTCTGAGTCACCCCTTTAAGGGTCCAAAACGATCAACATTTCGCCATGTATATGTATTTGTTATAAAATATATATCGTTGAGTTAGTATCCCATAACACAAGTCTCGAACTTACCTTGGGGCTAGCTCAATCTGTGTCATATGTCCGTATATTTATTTATTTATATCGAGAATCAATTTTAGCGATTTTTCACGGTTCTACCTCAATCAGTATTCACTAAAAATATCTAAAATATATAGTCGTAAAGATAATATAAATCTTTTCGGCTTATATTTAAAAAAAAAGTTTTACTTGGTTTTACCGTGGTCAGACTAACGCCATCTATTGACGGGTGGAATAGACTGTCACTATTGCACTGTCACGCCCTCTTCGCAACCCATAGTGGCAGTTAGTAGAACTAACACGGCCTGCCAGTATGCTTGCCAGGCACTTTGTATGCGTTGATCCAATATTTATGCATGAGGTTGGTAGTTCATACTTTAGTATTTAATTGTTTCAGCTCTGGATAAGGGCGATAGTAAACGGCCGCAGATTTCCTTGGAGTACTGATCTATATAACAATTAACACTCAATCGAGGTTAAAGAACACACAATTTAATTTGAAGGTAGGTTTAAATAATGTAGTTATCTACCTAATTTAGTTTGTGTGTTAATAGATCTTGAACTATGACCGCTGTCGTGGGCGTCTCATACATAATTCATACACTTTTATAGGTTTTGAAGCTTGTTGGCCTATTTTCAATGTTCCGATTGTTTTTAAAATAGGTGTCATAGAGTTTGGTGATTGTGGACACAAAGTTGCTCATTATTTAATCAAATACTCAATGTGGGTCAACTTCACGTATTTAAACTAGGGGCACCGTGAACTGTAAACTTTGCGACACTTATTCTGTATCACAGCGGACTCACAGTGATCCTAACCTAAGTGCCGTATGCCCCAATGGCGCTTACGTCTTTTGTGCCAATTCCGCCATTGAACCGTCAGACAACATTTCACGATAATCGGTTGAGGATTGCGACCTGCATAGGGGAATAAACGATCAAATGGACGGACATGCGAACGACTTTTTGACCAAGTAGAAACGAAGACGGTTCAAAATAGGCAAAATTAATTTAAAACATATGTGGCAAAAAAGTTTCACCACAGGTAGATTTGAACCTACAACCTTCGACATCTGGCCCGCCGACAGCCCATAGCGTATTCAATTTAAATATTTAACCGAACAATGCTATATTAAAATTAATTTGCTAAATTTATTGGCACAATGACTCAAATATGCTCTTTAAATCATATTTTTGAATTGTCGCTTCAAAATTCTATGTAACGGTGAATATTTAGTTCACCCATCGCTTTAATAAAGCTATGAATAGTTTAAAATGCTATTCATAGTTTCATAATACGTAATTTACATGTTATGGCTCCCAGCCAAATTGAAATTTCACACTTAATTTACATAAAATATTGCAAACTGATGGCCATCTTAACAGTGAATTGTTTTATAATATGAACTGAATACAATGAATGGATTTTAAGGCGATAACTGCACGAAATTATGGAAATTGACGTGTTTTCAAAGTACTATACACTGAAGTAATTTGACACATCAAAAGTATTTGTATAATTTAGATGGACAAGCACAAGATGGCCCCCTTTTTGGAGTTTAATACAGATACATAAGAAATTTAAAAACAATAATTTTACTACACTACACATTTTTCTTCGAAAAGTTTATAAATTTTAAGTCTATAACAATAATTCTCACAGACAATATTTATATTTACATCTTGGAGGAAGCCCTCTTTTTTTTTATAAAAATATAAATATGAAAATATATAGACTTATCTTTTTACATAATCGCCCAGTGGTATTGCGCAGCCTCATGGCTGGCGCAGACGCGGCGTTTTTCATTCGCGCGGTACCCGCTCTAGGATTAAGTAGTAGAATCGCCAATGACGATACGATACGATAGCATATAGAAAAAAGTGCATCTAAATCGGCTCACCTGTTTAAGAGCTATGGTGCCACAGACAAACTGGATAAGCATTATTAGCGCTTGTGCATGCTAAGCAACCCCTGGCGCGGTTTCTACTGGGATGGGTGATCGAAAGTGGCATAAAATTATGTCGAGCTCCTCCGGGCTTCAGAAGGCACGTTAAGTCGTTGGTCCCGGCTGTCATC
Source organism: Elegia similella (assembly GCA_947532085.1). Lineage (NCBI taxonomy): Eukaryota > Metazoa > Arthropoda > Insecta > Lepidoptera > Pyralidae > Elegia > Elegia similella. The sequence continues at coordinate 26,251,980 of OX383932.1, read as the reverse complement.
ATTGATGGCGTTAAGCTATGTCAGAGATATTAAGGCAGCTAAAAATCTGACACCATACGTAAAACTACAAAAAAGTAAGCAAAAAAACGGTAGTCCTCATTGGGTTTAGGAAGCTTTAATATTATTACAGTATTTTTGGCGAGCTCCGTGGCGCAGTAGTTAACACGCCAGCCTGCGACACGAGGGCCCCAGGTTCGAGCTCCGGTATGGTCGAGATGGAAAATGATCCTTTTCAGATTGGCCTGGGTCTTGGATGTTTATCTATGTATGTATTTGTTATAAAATATAGTATCGTTGAGTTAGTATCCCATAACACAAGTCTCGAACTTACTTTTGGCCGTATATATTTATTTATTTATTTAATTGGCAGGGGGTTAAGGGGGAACGGAAAACAACATCTTTATCCGACCCAAATGTCAACCTCACCTGCTCGCGCCGGATGGCGGCGGAGACCGAATGGTTTCCGTGGTGGCTCCTGCTAGATAACAGACGAGGCTCTGTCGACCGAGCAAGGGCGGTATAACCCCACACCTAGTTACGGCTAGAAGAGGCTTTCGGCAGCCTTGAGGAGTTAAATGCCCCCAAAATGATCGATAGGAGAAGAAACTTCGAGAAAAAATCAAGTGCGTCGGTGTGCTTCAAAGTAGCAGCCCTACTAGCCGTCTAGGGTACTATTGGCTAATAACCTGTATACCTAAAACCACAAATATTACAGAAACTCAAAGAAGAATCATACGGACTGATAAAAAACAACTGACCTTTGGCGCGAATAAAAGGACACTGATAGGTTGCTGGAATGTGCGTACAATGCGAGAAGAGAGCAGAGCATACCAGGTTCTCAAGTATATGAAGGACTATCGTCTGGAAATACTAGGCATTTCCGAGGCCAGATGGAAGAAGTTTGGGGAAGAGCCAATTGAGGACCACACCTTTCTATACTCTGGTAAGGCAGACAAGCACGAGGATGGGGTGGGTATCCTGTTGACCAGAAAGGCCCGTGGCAGTCTCCTCAGTTGGGAACCGGTGTCTCACCGAATCATCACTGCACGCTTTAAGTCTCGAGTTAGAAACATTTCTATAGTGCAGTGCTACGCACCAACCAACTTAGCGAAGCTCGATAAAAAAGAAAAGTTCTACAATCAACTCACGGCGACATTGAAAAATATACCAAAGGGCGATATTGTTATTTGTATGGGAGACTTCAATGCTCAGATCGGGAACAACAACCAAGGCATAGAATCATGGGTAGGCAGACATGCGTTAGGAAAGCGAAGCGAAAATGGCAACATGTTAATTGACTTCTGCTGTGAGTATGATTTACTAATTGGAGGCTCAATATTTCCCCACAAAGATTGCCACAAGGTATCATGGGTGTCCCCTGACAGACGCACTGAAAACCAGGTGGACCATGTTATGATAAGCAGGAAATGGAGACACTCTCTGCTGGACGTCCGAAACCGAAGAGGAGCCGATGTGAACAGCGACCACCACCTTATTGTCGCTAAGATCAGCCTGAAGATAGCAAAGGTGCAAAACAATTCAACCAAATTATCTCGGCGATACGATGTCACGAAGTTGCAGAACGATGACACAAATCAAGCGTTCAACATCGAACTGCACAATCAATATCATTCACTGAAGGTTGAAGGAGGGACAGTCGAGGAGGAATGGGAGCTTGTCAAGAACACCTTTCAGAAATGCTGCGAATCTCTTTTGGGTCACAAAAGTACTAAGCGCAAAGATTGGATTTCAAATGATACGTGGGATAAAATCCTCTATCGGAAATCGCTAAAACAGAAGCTTAACGTTGCAAAAGATCAAAGCACTAAAGAAAATTTAGCTTACGAGTACTTCCTTTGCGAAAGTGACATAAAACGCAGTGCCCGAAAAGATAAACGCGTAAGAGCCGCAGTGATAGCTCAAAGAGCGGAACATGCTGCAAATTCTGGTAACACCAAAGAGCTGTACCGTGCTGGAAGAGAGCTATGTAACAAACCACCATCCAATCGTCCAGTTAGGGACAAAACCGGCAAGTTGCTTACCACGCAAGAAGAACAAATGCGTAGATGGCATGAGCATTTTACAGAGGTGTTTCACGAATTGGCAGATGAGGAGGATGAACCCATAAAGCATGCTGAGATATACAAAGAGCTAGACATCCGAGTGGATCCTCCAGACAGGTCCGAAATCTCACAAGCCATAACATCTCTGAAATGTGGAAAGGCACCAGGAAATGATGGCATCCCAGTGGAAGCTCTAAAAACCAATGCAGATGCAGTAGCAGATATTCTGTTCCCATTAATGTCTGCTGTATGGGAGGTAGAGCAAGTACCTGAAAGCTGGAAAGAAGGCATAATCATCAAATTGCCTAAGAAGGGAGATCTGACAAACTGTTCCAACTGGAGAGGCATAAATTTATTGCCAGTATGCTCGAAGGTACTGAGCAGAATCCTGCTAAACAGAATGGCGAGAGCTGTCGACGAAACACTGAGGGATGAGCAGAGTGGATTTAGAGCAGGACGTTCTTGCATCGACCAAATTAACGTTTTACGTATGATCTTGGAGCAGTGCAATGAACTACGAAGCGAACTTTTCACTTTGTTCGTAGACTTCGAGAAGGCTTTCGACAGGGTCAAGTGGTCAAGTATATGGCGCTCGCTGAAGAAAAGAGGTATACCAGACAAGGTCTGCAGAATAATCCAAAGCCTTTACGTGGGTTCCTCATGCCGAGTGATGCACAAAGGCCTACTCACAGACCCGATACCAGTTACTGCCGGTGTGAAGCAAGGTTGTTTGTTGTCGCCTTTGCTATTTCTTATTGTCTTGGATGACGTGATGCGCAGAGTAACAAGTCAGGGAAACAGGGGCCTACCATGGGTGCAAGACAAAACCTTGGAAGATATAGACTTCGCTGACGATCTTTGCTTGTTTGCGTTATCACGGGCCCACCTACAAACCAAGGCTAACGACCTCGCCAATGCTGCTGCGAAAGAGGGACTGCGCATTAATTGTTCCAAGACGAAGGAAATGCGCCTTAATACCGAAGACGTGGCACCTATATATATAAATGGTGAGGTAGTTGAACAGGTCCAGCAGTTTGTCTACCTGGGTAGTGTTGTTGATCCGTTTGGGGGAGCAGAAGCCGATGTCGAAGCACGCATCAACAAGGCTCGCGCAGCATATGCGCAACTGAAGCCGGTGTGGACATCGACCGTAATAACACGACGCACTAAAATCAGAGTCTTCAACTCCAATGTTAAGTCAGTCCTGCTGTACGGATGCGAGACATGGCTCGTCAAGAACGACATCACCAGCCGACTACAGGTGTTCGTTAACAAATGTTTACGTCGCCTGTTAGGGATATACTGGCCACGAACCATATCCAATGCAAGACTGTGGCAGATAACTGACCAAAAGCCCATCCAGCAAGAAATCCTATTAAGGAAATGGCGATGGATAGGACATGTGCTGCGAAGGCCTGATAACCACCTGCCCAAACAAGGTCTCCTATGGAATGCCCAGGGCAAGAGAAGACCAGGTTGCCCTCGTAAAACTTGGAGGCGTTCAGTCGAGAAGGAAGTCGCTACAACTGGACTCAACTGGAGCGAGTTAAGAGTCACAGCCCAGGACCGTGAGAAGTGGAGAATTCTTCTGCGAGCCCTATGTCCCTGACAAGGGATCACAGGAACACATCATCATCATCATCAATTGGCAGGGAACTAGACTCGGCGCAGAAACGAAAAATAGATGTCGTGTTGGAGGTGCGGTTTGCGGGGGACACGGGAATGAATGAAATGCAGCTTTCGGCCCATAAGGCAAAAGATGAGAGTTGCTGCTCTTCAAAGGCTATTGCCATTGTTTCTCAGATTGGCCATTCAGAAATGCATGCACGTATACGCGGCCCATCAGGCAATATGAGAGTTTGCTGTCTCTCCAAGCCTTGCGCACACAGGCAACGACCCAAGCCGAGGTCCGTCCCTCCTGCCCCCGTAGCATGGCTCACTGTCTCCGTTGATAAAAAGACAAAATATCGCGTTTTGCGTCTTTAAACCCCGCGAGCATGGCACACGCGTTAAATAATGTCAAATTTCATTCATAAATACGTTACAAGTCGCGGGGTGCGCGTCTTGCGAGCATGGGTTTGACAGCTCGCGATAGACAAACGCAGGCAAAATCGAGGTTGGTACCTTGAAATCGCATAAATTTATCGGGGTTTAGCAAAGCCTACATAAAATATGTTTCATACGCATTTCGAACATTAAAGTGATAAAACAATCAAAATATTTTATTTTGCGTAGTTACAAGCTGTCAGACACCTATAATGAGTATAATATTTTAATGTACAGTAAAAAAACGATAGATTTTTACGAAAATAAAAGCCCGATACTAGTACGCCATCTTGCGTGAGAAACGAAAACTCAAACGGAAAGAACCATTTTACCGACAGATTAATGACAGATGTGTACTGTCAGTGTAAAGTGGTTGTTTGCGTTTGGTTGGTACACGATTTACATTCCGATATTTCCATATTGAATAAAAATAAACCCAAATATATTTAGTTTTTAAGTAAATATCACTAGGTATTTTATAAATTATGTCTAATACGTTCGTTTTCTTTAATCATACGAGGTTTTAATTTTTTATTTGTAGTTTCGTGTTTGAAATATGAATAATGTTTCTAGACTGCATGCGTGCTACGAATCGTATGAGATAAATACTACGTTTTCATTGGTGGGCTACGATAAATTTTAAAAAAGGCTGCTTTTTTATCTATCTTTGGCGTGAGCTGTAGATAGTAGCCATGCTACGGGGGCTGGGGGCCCTTGAGTGATGTTGTATATAGGCTGAGGGCACTCTGCGCTCGCCTCAAACGCCCGGTGAAGTAGCATAAGCTCACTAGGTTGTGCAGTGTACATATGTACATGCGTACTAGTGTGTACATGCGCAGATTGGGTCTAGTTCCGTGCCGATACCTGTACACCATTTTTGGATTTGCAACTAAGTTCATTACTAAGCTATTACAATAATTATGCAGTTACCCAAATGACTGTTATTAAATTAATGGTCACTCAACTTAAACAACGTTTACGAAATTAAACCCGTATTCTCTAATAATAAAGTCACTTCGCCTTATCATTTGCGAAATTTAGAACCAAAGGCATAATTTTATATAATTTGCGATTAGACTTGATTTCCTACATGTTCTATAACTTACGTTCTGAACTTTTATATTCCGCCGAAGCTTTAATTATAAATTACAAAAGTTTCGTAAGAATCCTTACTAATATTTTAAATGCGAAAGTAAGTTTGTTTGTTTGTTACGCTTTCACGCTGTAACTACTGAATTATCGTGAAATTTTGCATACAAGTTCCCTGTAGTACGAATAAGGACATAGGCTACCTTTTATCCCGGAATAAAGTACTATTCCCGAGGGATCGACATTGAAGCGGGCGGAGCCGCGGGCGAAAGTTAGTAAGATATATTTATCGACATGTATATTATTGTCGATAACGTCTTAATAATCGATGTACGCCGGCTGCACGCACGAAAACTGTAACGTTCCGTGTGCAAGAGAGCGCGGAACAAGCGGAAGAGAGGCACGATAGGCCCTAACGTTCAGCTTGTGACGCATCTATCTCTCTTCCATCGTTATCACGTAAAATTATCGTCCATAAACCGACTTTACAGACAACTATTTTTTTTAAATGAGTAAGCTTGGAATCCTAATCCTAACTAATATTATAAATGCGAAAGTGAGTTTGTTTGTTACGCTTTCACGTTGTAACTACTGAACCGATCATCATGAATTTTTGCATATACGTTATCTGGGTACGGAGAAGGACGTAGGGTACATTTTATCCCGGGAAAAAGTACTGTTCCCGAGGGATCGACAATAACGCGGGTGGAGCGGCGGGCGAAAGCTAGTATGATATATTTTTAAGAAAGTTTTGTGGGGTAGACAGAGCCCAGATCGCATGTTGAAGCATGTTGGCGGGCGTGAAGGTGGAAAACGGAATGAAAATAGTGATGGGTTGAATGATCGCCTTTTAAGAGCCCGCCATATGCCAGGCGGCGTGGCGATACATACGCGGATGGTCTAAACGCGTTGGCTACTTTGGATATTTTCGTTTTTTAGGAATATTCAAGGGTTATTCGAAAAAGAAAAACATATGATGGCTGCCTTATCTGTAATGCAATAATAATCAAAAGTTTCAAGGTAAATTTTAATGTATTTCGTGAATAATGCTATATACCGAGTAAATTAGACGTGATTTGGAGGCAACTTTGCAATTTTTTTCTATCGAGAAAATTTAACGCAATCGTGTTTTTGAGTCATATAGTTACCAGAGTTAGTCCTGAACTTTGCTGCATTTTTATTTCAACTTGAGTATTTAAATATTATTGATATAACAGTCAATCATGCAAAGCAGTGTGAGGTAGTATGGGCCCTTAACGTGATTCCTCAGTTTTTTAAATAAGAATTTGAGTGCTTTTAAACTATATCTTGCCTGATGGGAAGCAAAATAACAATTCGTTCATCTATTCGTTCGTCTTGTCATTCAATCATTCATAACGGAATACAAAGTGTATCCGTCGTTTGTCTTTTTAGTTTTACGCTTATCTGAAGCAGCAAAGATCTGATGGACAAAACATAGCGAATTACAGGGAAATTACACATTATAGCAATCACTTCCCGAGACTGGGCGGCGGCGGAGAGCTACAAGCGGTAGTCAGCTTCGATAGTCTTGATGCTTGTTTGGGCGATATATATTTATTGTATAAAAAAAGGTTGTTTGTAAAGTCGGGCGACAATTTTACGTGATAACGGTGGAAGAGAGATAAATGCGTCACAAGCCGTCTCTCTATTGCTTGCACACGGTACGTGACATTTTTTCGTGCGTGCAGGTGGCGTTCATCTATTTATAAGACGTTATCACGTCTAAAAGAAACTATGAAAAATATAGGGTACCGATATTGCTGAGTAGGTTGAATATTTAAAGCTGCAGTGCGGGTGCACATAGAGCAAAGTACTCATAATTGATGGAGGAGATAGATTATCCAATGGCGACCTCGTATCGCCAAGTGCATTGACGGACATGGTTAGACACATGACCAAGACTGCGATCTTGGTCATGTGACCATGATTCATGGGAGACTCTGCAAATAGGGTGGAAGAAATCCTTGGGTGAAGCATATGTCCAGCAGTGGTATTCTTGCGGCTAAGAAGATGATGAGAAAAACAAAAGAAGGGAGAAATTGAGTGTTAGTTTCGATAATTAAAGACTGTAAAAGAGAGAGACGAAAAAGAGGCACGCAGAGAAGTCTATATATAATTGGAGTAATATTGTAACCTAAAAACAATTGCCGCTTAAAAAATATATATTTCTTAATTTCCAACGTTGACGCAATCTTCATAAATTCCAAAGCTTATCTTGCCTAGAATTATAAACTAGAAAACATATTTATAAGACCGTCATTTAAAAAAGCAATAACAAAGTGCAGCAGACGCTATGAAAAACAGTTCTTTCGGGATAGAGTAAATACAGGTACCGAGGCAAGAGCTTCAAACGTATTAACAACTTTATTATTTGCAACAGAAAGTGTTAAGCCACGGATTAAGTAGAAACATACGAAATGCTATTGCCAATGCTAATGGACACTAAATTACACTTCTGTCATAATAATTTAATTCACATGCATCCACTGGCAACGTTGCAACATTGGCTCCATTCAGATCGTATGTGGGTGTGTCACACATATAGTTCAATCGTGATGTCATAGCAACACAGTTTGGTTGTAAGGACTGTTGCCAACTCAGATATTATTGGTGCCAGGTTATTATTTCCATACCTTTCTCACTATTTGTGTTATATCAAAGATCTTTTGTTAAAGAAATGAAGCAAGAAGAAGTGGTTTGGTCTTGGTAATATTCAAATTTATCTTCATTTTTCCGACCGCGTGGACATTAGTAATACAACTAAAATCTAAGATTTATAATGCCTCTCTGAGTTGAGGACTGAAGATGCAAGTGCGTGCTTCCACATGCATGCTCAGTTCTTAGCTGTGATGCTGTGGAGGGATTACCACCTATTTGTATCATAGGCGGACAATATGACTAATTGCCTATCTTATCTAGCTTGTTTTTGAACCCCTGAACTTAATTGAAATCCTGGAATAGGAATCCCTAGTGGAATACAGATTTGTACAAAATCATGAAGATTGTGTGCAAAAAATGAAATATAAAAAAAAAATTGTGTGAAAAGCCAATTTCTTTTTTCAATTTTAAGCTTATTTTCATAAAAGTGAAAAATAAAAGTAAATTTGGAATTGAATTCTGTATTTCATCAGGGCTTCTGATTCCAGGATTTCAATATAGTCCAGAGGTTAAAAATCACGCGGTATTACTAAGCAGACCGATAGTTTAGCAAGAAGTCGAAAAGAAGAATACGCAAAGCGACCCGCCATCTCCGTACCACCACAAATGAGGCTGCAACCAGTTGGTTGCAATCTGAACGTGTTATTACACATTAAAATTAAACAGAGAGAGGTTTAATGTGCCTTTCTAGGAAAACAGGAAGCTAACTTTTTACCCACGCTGAACACAACACTTAGTCAACGTTATTTGACATGCGTTTGGCCTTCGAATACTGTAAGTGAATTTTAATGTAATAGTTCTAGGTCAAGATCGGTTCTCATATCCAGATTACTCCAAAGTATCAAGAACTGTAAACACTAGTCCGTGATTGCGACATTCCCATTGAGAACGCGTGGGTGCTGTCTGTTGTGATAGTAAATATCGCGAGTACCTAACTGTACTCGGTCTCAAGCCTACGGTGCGGTGGGGTAGGGTTGTCGACACTTAGTTAATGGTAAAAGAAAGACGCTCCACCTATCTTACCTTACTTCTGTTCTTTCTCATCCCTTCCAAAGAACTATCAACTCACTAGCTTATATTAAGAATGTGTGGCTGATGTCTCTTTTATAGGAAATGCCGCGAGTACCTAACTGTACTGGGTCTTTGAAACTAACGTGAGATACAAACATTATGTACTAAAAACGGGTCACTCACGTGCTATTTCGTCGGGTTTGCCGACTATAGTTTCGGACTCGTCAGGAGCCCATTTTCAAGGCGAGTGCGAGACGCGCGGCGGAGGGTCCCGAACTAACTGCTTCCGACGCACCGCTCGTGTGGCGGCTCGTGCCGCCCTTTTGGAGGGGAGAGCCAGGTCGGTCGTAGGACCCTGGTGATGAGTAGTCACGGAGGTAGTGGATCCCATTTCTTCCTCGTCGGTGTCTGGTGACGGTACGTGTGTGTGGAAAGAGCTAATCGTATCGGCCTCTACTGACTCTGTGTGCTTTAAGTTACGAGTATCATTCCCTTGAAGAATCGGTTTCCAGGTTGCGGGTAAAGTCCAACCTACATCCCGATTGAAATTTGGGCGTCGACTTATTTCTATGGCCTCTCTTATTTTTCGGGGAACGAATGCCTTTTCTCTAGAAAGGACTCTGGCCTTGTCAAACCGGATATAATGGGTGACGTCCTCTTCCAGAGGATGTTCGGTGATGGCCGACCCGTTCCTGTCCAAATTCTTCAAGCTTCTGATGTGCTCCTTCAACCTGGTGGATACATTGCGGCCAGTTTCACCAACGTAACTCTTCCCACAGTCACAAGGGACTTCGTATACTCCCGAGACATTTAATGGGTCTCTATCCTTCGGAGAGCGAACCAACTGCCTTATTTGTGTAGGAGGCCGGAAAATGGTCTTAATGCAATATCTACGGCGTACTAATTGTCCGATTTTGTCCGTAACCCCTTTCACAAATGGCAGGTATAATAATGCTCTATCCGCTGATGGTATGTGCATGGCTTCATTTGCGGTTATTCTCCAACTTTGCCTCCAACCATAACCATTTGCTTCTAAAACGTGCCTCACGTGAGCTAGTTCTGACCCTAGAAACCGAGGGTCACATAGTCTCAGCGCTCTGTTAATGAGAGAACGTGGTACCGACGCTAAGTGGGCTGGATGGTGGTGCGAATCTGCTCTTTGGTAGCGATCTGTATGCGTCGGTTTCCGATATACAGTATGCGTCAACACTCCCATTTCCCTTTAGTTCTCCCATCACTAAGACATCTAGAAAAGCTAGAACGCCATCTTTTTCTTGCTCCGTGGTGAACCTTATTCTTGGATGGATAGAATTAAGGTGCTCCAGAAATGGCGTTAAATGGTTTTTATTGAGAATTGCGAAGACATCATCTACGTACCTCCACCAATGTCTCGGTCTATCCTTCGCAGTGCTAAGTGCTCTCTCCTCAAACCATTCCATAAATATATTTGCCACCACTGGCGCTATAGGTGACCCCATTGCTACTCCATCGATTTGGGTGTAATATTCGCCTTGCCACACGAAGGAGCCGCTTTTTAAACAAAATTCAATGATACGCGTGTACTCAGTAGGTATGTCAGCTGCGTTTGCTAACTTTGAAATAATCTCTATGGTGTCCTGTACCGGTACATTTGTAAACAATGAAGTCACATCGAAGCTTACCATGAATTCTTCGTCGGCTAGCCGGACCCCTTGTAGCAAGTCGACGAAATGGGCCGAGTCCTTTACGTAACTTCCCGTTTTTCCTGTTAGCGGCTGTAAAATATCTGCTATAAAACGAGATGTTTTGTACGTAGGTGCATCTATTTGGCTCACAATAGGTCTCAATGGCCAGTTTTCCTTATGTACTTTAGGAAGCCCGTAGATTTTCGGCGTGGTGGGGTTTTGTGGACGTAGGCGTTTTCTCAGGTCGTCGTCCGACAGTGATCGCAACAGCTTATCAAGACCAGCTGTAACTCGTGAGGTAGGGTTATAATTGACTATTTTATAAGTAGAAGTATCACTCACCAGTTGTGTCAACTTTTCTCGGTAAACCGCTGTATCGACTATGACCGTTGCGTTGCCCTTGTCAGCTGGTAATACGAGCGGTGCGTCGAGAGCAGTTAGTTCGGGACCCTCCGCCGCGCGTCTCGCACTCGCCTTGAAAATGGGCTCCTGACGAGTCCGAAACTATAGTCGGCAATCCCGACGAAATAGCACGTGAGTGACCCGTTTTTAGTACATAATGTACTGGGTCTCACGCCTACAGTGCGGTGAGGTAGGGGTGTCGACACTTAGTTATTGCTAGAAGAAACACGCACTAGCCAGGTGGCAGTCCTTTGGAAGTTAGAAGAAAGAACAAAAGAAAGGTATAATAGGTAATACCTTTCTTTTGTTCTTTCTTCTAACTTCCAAAGGACTGCCACCTGGCTAGTTTATATTAAGAACGCGTAGCTTATGTCTCTATCTAAGAAAATACCGCGTATACCTAACCGTACACGATCTTACACCTACGGTGAGGTGAGACAGGGTTGTCAATGTTTAATTGATGGTGGAATATTCCGTCCTACCTTATTGAAATTTGTTGTAGTATCTCCCGTAAGGGGTTACCTACGCCACTCAGAAATCTTATTTATGGAATTATGTTTCCCAGACGACGTGCAACCGATAGCTTCAATGTAGACTGTAATTCACTACATTTTGACAACATACTCAACTGAACACGGTCACGATTGCAGTAAAGTGTGGTCTGGGGTAAAGAAAACCAAAAGTAAACTAAGCGACAAATCGCTCGAAGACGAGTGTCGCACTCTCAAAAATAGTACCCTTGATTACAGTCCTATAACCTTATAATTCGACAGTAAAAGTGTATTAAACGTGTGGCATATAAGGCAACCCTTAGGGGGAGGGCATGAAAAGACAGGGTTTTTCTATAACATAATTGCGATTGAATGTAAAATGTAGATCAATATTAAATATATTAGTGTAATTGTATAGAATGACTGAATGTATGTCAAAATTGCTAAAAAGTCAACACTAGAACAAACTGTTTCACTGAAGTATTTTTGTCTTAAGATGTGCTTGATGCTTACCTTCCGAAAGGACCTTCTAAATAGGCTTAATCTTGTCAATAATACCGTCAAAAATAGGGAGTGAAACGGTTTATTTTAGTATTTATTATGTCATTTCAATATATTTGTTGTCATTTTATTTATTTACAAATTATACTAAATTATGTGTTTAATTTGTTTCAGGTAAATTGTACCAGATAAATAAAGATAAGAAAGTTCGATTCGACACAAATCCAATCTCTCATTTCAAAAACAACTTTTGTGGCAACCCTATTTACGTAGGTATATCTGATTTTGTTTGAACTTTTACTTTTTAGCGTATCGACTGTACTTAATTGGGTTGTTTACCGATTGGGCCCGCACTAGGCAATGCAATTAAAAACAAGCAAGTACAGTTACGCACATATCCGTGAAGAAATATGGGAGAATTGGATGTGAGGTCGGCTATACCACGCGACGCTGGTCACATCTTAATTAGAGTCTAGATTCCACAAGTGGCTTTGATAGTTCCGCGAGAATGATCAAAGTTAAATTTTTTATTACTATGATATAGGCATTTCGTATATCGAATATAGACTCTCTGTTATTGAACAGCGAGGGTTTTGTCGTTGTCATTGTGTCAAATTCTCGCGCAATATTTTTGGTAGGTAATTATTAAATGCCTCTCGCCTTCTTGCATTTCACACACATTTCAGTAGCATACAGTTTGCCTAAAGATATTTTCCTTCAACGGAAACAGATCGATGAAAATTACCGTACTTAGTCAGTTTGGACTACAGAGGTATAAGTCGGACCACTGGGGTTTCGAACCAGAGACCTATTATTTATAAGTCGCGCTCTAAGATCACTGGGCCACTACTGCGTAATTAAAGGAAATGTGAAGAAGTTGATTGAAAACAATTTCATCTAAGCATGAAAGGTTCCTAAATTTAATAATAATCTTAGAGCCGATTAGTTTTATTGATCTGGCGATCACTATGGAAAACATATTATTGCATATTTGCTCGTAACTGGTAAAAACCGCAAGTGCGTTAATGAGAATATATTAGCAATTTTCTTCATCGCATAGTGAGTGACTTATATTTTTAATGGGGGCATGAATGACCCAGACTTTGTCAAGGACTAAAGACGATAAAACAATTATATTATTAAATGACATAATTAAATGCTAAACCAACGGTCACTCACGTATTTTTAGTCAGTATCGCCAACAAGTTTTAGCCTATACAGATGGCCATCTTCAGGGCGAGAGGGACGGTCAAAACAAGTTATTATTATCGCTCTGACCAATCCATTGCTTGTCGAAGTATAAGGAAGCCCAATAAAGTCGGAAACTGCCATGCCTAATTCAACATTTAGAAAAAAAAAACCATCAGCAAAGCAACATCTTGACTATCCACAAGACATTGCTTAATCATAAACGCACCCATGGAGCTACTCACTAAATCAGGCGCGCTCGTCATGATTTATGAAAGGCTTATAAACAAACTCCTTGTCATCATATCAATACAGCGCCTATCCTACTTCGCGGTCCATTTAACAATCACAAACCATATGTCAAATGTTAAAACAGTTTCGTAATGGAAATTGGTGCAACACTACTGCCAAGATGTCTTTAGTCAGTATATCGGGTCGGTATCTGAGTTAAAAATTGGGTTTAAGAAGTTTGTTGCGTGAGCTTATGCCAATGAAACTGCGTTCGCCAGCCGGCCTGCCAAGCGTGATGACTATAGCGAATACTCTCCCATACAACGGAGGAGATGCCTTTGTCCAGCAGTGGACTTCTAATGGCTAAAATGATGATAATGCTGATCTTATAGCAACATTAAAAATTAATACGAAGTCTATATTTACGTTTCGCGCCTCAAATAACCTACTATACTTACTAGTATTTGAGCTATAATCTGTAATTTAATTTATTGATTAGAAATCCATGGCGCAGTGGTTAGCACGCCAGCCTGCGAAACGAGGGTGCCCGGGTTCGATCTCTGGTCAGGTCAAGATGGAAAATGATCTTTTTCAGATTGGTCTGGGTTTTGGGTGCTTATCTATATATGTATTTGTTATAAAATATAGTATCTTTGAGTTAGTATCCCATACATAACACAAGTCTCGAACTTACTTTGGGGCTAGTGGTTTATTCGTCCAAGGGGCTAGCTCAATCTGTGTGATTTGTCCGTAAATATATATAAACATGAGAAAAATTTCTTTGGACTAAAAATAATTAGATAAAGTAGTGCATTACGGGTATACAACAATATATATTATAATTTTACATCTCATCCGGGACACGCGCTCTGGCAAAGGCTCTTGCAAGCTTAGTTCCAAGAGAAATCATTAGATAGCAGTAGGTCTACTGCCCGTTAACTTGACTATTGAGAATAAATAATACTTATTTATTTAAATGACAAAATTGTATCTGAATCAGTTAAGTAGTCGAAAATGTTTCGTATTGTTAATTCTTGTATGAATTTCTGTTAGATGTAGCACGTATAATATATTTGTTTCCTAAAAAATACCATTTAAAATAAATAGTCCATCTTATAGATAATCGAAATCTATTAGATACATATTTTTTCTTCTTTTAATCAAACAAAAAGATGATAAAGATAAAGCGCATCAAAGATCAGCAGTGGGGCTCATGACGCAACAGGCCGGTAAAAAAATGTGCCGAACAGTGACGTCACGCGGAATTTTATCGGGCTATATCTTTATCAATTTTTGTTTGATTGACAAAAGAATAAAAACGTATCTTAATTTTTTAATTTTTTTTTATTTTGAGCCATCATGTGTCCCACTGCTGGGCAAAGGCCTCCCTCCACTTCTTCCATTCAGTCTGGTCCTGCGTTATTTCCTTCCAATCATTCTTAAATTTATCCAGCTCATCGCGCCATCGCATTTTTGGTCTACCGAGTCTTCGAGTATTGGTAGGGATCCAGCCGGAGGTAACCTTTGCCCAGAAATCATTTAGCCTGCGATATATGTGGCCAGCCCAGTCCCATTTCAACTTTGCTGCCTTCAGAGCTACATCTTCAATTACTGTTCGAGAGCGTAGTTTAGTGTTACGGATTTTGTCCATTAATTTGACACCTAATATACTACGCTCCATCGCTCGCTGGCAAACCTTGAGTTCGGACCTTTGGAGTTTAGTCAAAGACCAAGTTTGTGCGCCATAATTCAATATCTTAAATTTATGGACTAATTATTTTAAATGGTATTTTTTTAGGAAACAAGCCTATTGTAGCGCAGCTCAAGTTTGTGTGAAGCATCGTGAAAATGTCAAAAGATACCACCATGATGTTTTAACCTTATATTGCATGATGCAATCCGCATACCGCATTTACCGCAGTCTAAATACAGACTATTAACAGCTCAACTTATTTCGGACTTCTCAAAATAAGCGATCCCATATTTACTCTACCCGCTATGGTTTATATCAAGAGGCGTAAGATTAATAGCCAATAAATTTGTCAGCCGTAGGGAAGTGCTTTTGTCGATACTTTATCGCGCGAAGTCGATAGTCGCCGTCTAATTGCGAGATTTTTATCGATGAACTGTTACTCTAAGTTTTTAGAGTCACAATTTTTATATTGACAGCAACGAGTATAGGCGAGCAATTTGTTATTTTGTAATGTGTAAGTCGTGATGTTTTTATTACACCTGTTATTATTGTTCCTACGTATTTGTTTTTCTGTAAATCAAAATTTAATTTCATGTAATAGGCACAAATCGCAATACGTGCTCATTTTTTAGGATTGTACTAAATCCAAAGGGTAAAAACGGGATCCTATTAATTCGTCGCCGATGTCCGTCCGTCCGTCTGTCACAGATGAAATTTTCAGAGATCGTGTGTATCTTTTGCCGGTATGATAACAAATAACAAAAGTGAAGGAGATGCGGTCATTCAAAAAATGGTTTTTTTCGATTCTATCAAAGTCATGAAGTTATAGTATACCTAAATAAAAGTTCCAACTCATTTATTGCTGAGATGTCAAAGCACAGATGATTGAGAAAAATAGTGTCCATGCAAGAAATAATTTGGTTAACCTCCCAAAAGAGGTCGCGTGGAATAGGTACAAAAAGCGTGGTTTTTGTAGTTAAATATTGTACGGAACTAATTTTTTTTAGATTCTTGTGACATTTTTTCTTGTACTTATGTGTGATTGTGAAAAATATTTAAATTAAGATTTCATAACAAACTAGTTTGTCTTAGGCCAAACTAGATACTAACACACTTAGGACTAACTAATTGGGCTCAGGACAAACTTATACTGTTACAATGTTAATAAAAATATTCTGAAAATTTGTAATATTACTGAAGTTACCTTTGAAATAAAATTTTCTAATCTAAATTTATTTTTTCGTGTTATTTACTACTTTTGGTCAATTTAATTAATTTAGTGACAATTATCACTTTGTTTGATATATGTTCTTGGTTTTTTCTTGATCCTGGATACATGCATTATTCTTCATGTACCAATTCCGCTGAACATATACAACTCATCATCATTATCTCAGTCCACCTTCCACCCACTGCTCAACATAAGTCTGTCTTCGTTTCCGCTATCCCTTCGTTCACTTGTATTGACGGACTCACATTCTCTTACTTACCGGGTAATGACTGAAAATCAGTGTATTGCTTCTTAAGAGCGCCCAACCCGTCTTACTTTTCATACAAATGCACGTACGTGGTTATGGCGTTGTAACAGACTTTTTATTTAACCTTTTGAACTTACAGGTATCTTGTGCGCTATTTCTAGGTTTCTATTAAAATAAAAATATAAAATTATGAGAAACAAATTCAGTACAAGCCTCGAAAAATCGGAATGTGAATAAATTTATATGTGAATCGAGTAGATATTATACATAATTGTTGGGTAGTATATTTAATATCTGGATTTATTACTTTTTATTAAGCTGTAACTTAAACACGTACTCGTATGTTACTAGCTGGAAGGAATACTTAAAATGAGTATGAATATACTCCATCATCAGGTCTTTTTTGGTCTCCACTACAGGAGCACGACCCTCTCTGTACTACTAGAGCCATATTTCGGCAGAGCAGTCAGAGGGCTTGGCCTACACTCTCCACGCTGGCCAGACGGGTTGAAGAGGTCTCACAGATTTTTATAAGCTTTGTTTAGCTTGTATTTCCTAAGTAGTCTTCTACGACATCCACGGGAAGACTTGGAGTGGTCCTATTCTATTCTGCCGGAAACCACACGGCTATGAATATACTCACAAACAAATAAATATTTCGTTTTCTCTATTTAAAATTTTGGTTAGTTAAGACAAAAGCTGCAGTGTTCATCCTGTAAATGAAGATATAGTTTCAGAGTTATCTCTAGTTATCTGTGAACTCTGTTTTATTTTTACCAATCATTATTGAATATTTATCGTTACCTTATCTCTGAACCCATATGATAGAATAACACCAGAGTCCAAGTTAAGTAATAAGATGTTGGATTCTACTTCTTAGCGAGACTGAATATAATTGTTCTTGTTAATTTTTTATACATACTTGATAGAGCCTTTTTTAACTTATTTTAATGAGTTTATGAGTTCGACTCGTGTGCCTAAATAGGTCCAGTAGTTTTTAAGATAGAGAATGCAGTAGCGACAGTTATTAAAGTAGTTTTATTTTTTAAGCAGTTTAAATTTTTGAATTCTTTCTTGTTATTATTTAATTATTTGACTGTATCTAGATAATTTGCCCAATTTAACCAAGAATGTACAATAGTTGTTTTCAATTTGCATATCTTTTACAAGCATCTTTAGCGGTCTTAATATTACTTTGTAGCAACTAAAGCTTGCAAGATTAATTCAATCGAATTCCCGGTTAATAGAGGTGAAATTTTAGAGTTCATATTATTTTGTCAATGCACCTTCTCTGCCACTGAAAACGTTACTTTATAAATATCAAACCACAAGTTGCCCAATACACTTGTTCCCCACGAAAGTGACTCCGTGGTACCGTTTCGCGGATCGCTCGGCTCCACGCATGTCTCCTAATTTATATCTCTCGTATCTTAAGCATTCTTTCACCTGAAAAGGTCCTTTGAAATGTGGCATCAATTTGTTACTTTGCCCATCATTATTTTAACTTGGTATTTTAATAACTACTAGGTCACCAATCTTACTTATTAGAACTAGTAATTAAGAGATAGGCCGTCGCTTTAGGAAAAGAGGTTATGACTACCGCTCCGGATGGTACCTAGTTCAAAGGTTGTCCATAGCCATTCAGAGGGGCAATGCAGCTTCTTCTTTGTCGTTTCGCTCTTGTCAGAGCGGTCGTGGTCACGTTGAGGCGTCCACGTCGGTGGTAGAGGCGGACACAGCTTTTTGCACGATTTCCCGCCATCTCTCCCTGTTGGCAGACAGTCTGACGCAATCAGAAACACAATTTCCTACTGCAGATTTCACTTGGTCAGTCCAGATATGCAGCTAGCATAATGGATACCTTTGAGCCGGGAACAGTGGCATTTTTGATTGACTTTAATTAAGATTTATTTTATTTTAATGGCTTTGGCTTAATCCAGGTAATAACCTTATTAAGAGATATATTTTTGTGTTTTATTTTATATTAGATATTCTCTTATTAAATTAAGAAATAAAATAGGGTGAAAAATTTTTAAGTAGGTGGCATTTGAACCAGCGACCTAAGTTTATGTACGACTTACGCTCCACCAACTTACGCAATCAGGCGGTGGCTCAGTTGGTAGAGCGAAATCGTACATACTTAAGGTCGCTGGTTCAAATGCCGCCGCTTTAATTTTTTTCACCACATTTTATTTCTTAATTTAATTAGAGTAATTAAGAGATGCAGAAGAGATGGAAGTATAATTATGAGACTTGGCCTCTGGAACCGTATCCTCTATGCGTATGGCGACCGGCGACATCGGCTGAATTATAAATTAACTGATAAGGCTAATGGCGCCGTTTTGGGAGCCGGCACTTTACTCCTACAGGCTTTTATGATACTCCTACGTAGCTTGTGGTGTTGTAAAGTTGCTAAAAGGTAATCGATTGTCTTCAATCTGTCTGTATTGCGTATCT
Organism: Elegia similella; assembly: GCA_947532085.1. NCBI lineage: Eukaryota > Metazoa > Arthropoda > Insecta > Lepidoptera > Pyralidae > Elegia > Elegia similella. Next base: position 26,232,987 of record OX383932.1, on the reverse strand, counting down.
ATCTCAGTTATTATAGATTCAAAGCTCCGTTCAGTGTAGAAACATCTTGATGCTGATCTTGGGGGTATTGCGATCTTACATGTCATATCTGCTTGTTGGTTTTTTCGTTGGTTCAATACTCAAAGGGATTTTTTTTTACTAAATGTTGGATAAGGCCTTTGTCTCCCATCTCACCTGATGGTAAGTGACGATGAAGACAAGGATGTTACTTGCCTATCCAAGAGATACATATTTATTCTACTTTTGAATGTCCCGGGACTGTACTTGTCTGGGAATATAGACGCAGGCAGTTCATTCCACACCTTAGCTACTCGAACCAAACAGGAACTGTCAAAGCGTTTAGTTCGACTCTTTGGTATTCCAACGATAAAAGGGTGAAATTTCTGTCTGCCCTCGTAGTCCGATGGAGGAATGGTGAGGGTTCAACTAGCTTAAAGAGCGCTTTCGCACACTCTCCAAAATGGATCCTATAAAATACCGATAGGCAAGCGACTTTACGGCGATGCTCTAGGGATTGCAATTTCCTATTTGAGACCACGTCGTTGTTTATGAGCCTGCGGGCTCTTCGGTCAACAGAGTCTAATGCTTCAAGCTGGTATTTAGCTGAGCCATCCCAGAGGTGACTGCAGTACTCCATGCAAGAGCGAACCTGGGCTTTATAAAGATTGAGCAGCCGTTCAGAGCTGAAGTACCGCCGAACCTTTGAGATGATGCCCAACTTCTTGGAAGCAGTTAGTGCCAATAAAAAACAAGGATGTGTTACACTTCTAATTCGACAGGCGAGATCCGTGGCGCAGTGGTTAACACGGCAGCCTGCGACATGAGGGTGCCCGGGTTCGATCCCCGGTCAGGTCAAGATGGAAAATGATCTTTTTCAGATTGACCTGGATCTTGGATATTTATTTATATATGTATTTGTTATAAAATATAGTACCGTTGAGTTAGTACCCCATACAACATGTCTCGAACTTACTTTGGGGTTAGCTCAATCTGTGTGATTTGTCCGTATATATTTATATTTATTTATTTATTTAAATCCGAACACTAAACTTCACATCTATAAGTGAGGTTACAAAGACTTTTCAGTATTTCATTTTTACCAGTACTAAAACTACATCCATACCAATTTTTTTACATAAGACTAGCATGTAAACATTACGCAAAGTGTACCGATAGATACTCGCACTCAATATGTAAAAGAGCGTAGAAAAACGAGAGTTTACACAACTCTCCTTGATCATGGCAAAACAGTGGAACGCCTGCACCATTGTCTACAACCCATTGTCTGTCTGGAAGGTAGACGGCAGCTGGTAACAATGGTTAGCTAAGATATCCGGGTTACAGACAGTTACAACATTGTAGTCTTTTAAATATCTCTATTTAAAAAAACCGACCAAGTGCGAGACGGACTCTCGCGCAGGTAGGGTTCCGTACCATTATCTATACAAACGGCAATCAAAAGCCCTATGAAATATTTATTTTATTCTGGTGTTTAGTATTTGTTGTTATAGCGGCACCAGATATACATCATATTTGTGAAAATTTCAACTGTCTAACTATCACGGTTCATGAGATACAGCCTGGTAACAGACGGACGGACAGAAAGACAGAGAGACAGCGTAGCCATCTTAATAGGGTCCCGTTTTTACCCTTTGGATATGGAACCCTAAAAAAGGTGGTTATAAACCAAAGATATTAAATATATAGGGTGACTACGAAAACTTTAATATTATTATTTGACACAGGAAATAAGCCACACAATAAGACACAGGAATTTTGTGCTTTTGAAATTAACACTATTATTTCATTTCGCCCGCGGCCCCGCCCGCGTCGATGTCGATCTCTCGGGAATAGTACTTTTTCCCGGGATAAAAGGTAGCCTATGTCCTTCTCCGTACTCCAGAGAACTTGTATGCATTTCATGATGAGTTCAGTAGTTACGGCGTGAAAGTGTAACAAACAAACAAACTCACTTTCGCATTTATAATATTAGTAAGGATAAGGAAGTAAGGATTTAATCAAACATTTAATCTTCTAAAATTTTCCTAAATAACTTACTGTATTTTATCTCTCAAAGCAGCTCGTCCTATCATATTCCCAATTAAAATCGGCAATTACCAACCCTACACTAATACCACCACACGTGCGCAACAATGAACTGTCAGACAATACAGCATCCCTACAAAGCATCCCTCTCGAACCGTACTCGAGTTAATACATCCCCGGCGAAGTGCCCTTCAATAAATCGATATCTTTTCAAAATAGTAGGATCGCTGGTGAAAAGGGATTAAAAGTGGAGTGTGAACGTGTGATCGTGTTGTGCTTGAATGAAGGAAACTTGTTTTGCAACATAGAATCGTCAATATCCGTTAAAAAGTGATTAACTTTAGTGAATCATCATCATCATTAGTAGCCTGTGGCAGTCCACTGCTGTTCGTATGCGCCAAGATGCGCCACTTTTCGCGATCACCAGCTATGCTCATTTAACTGCTGCCAACCGCCCTACGCAGGTCTTCGCTCCATCTAGCCGGGGGGCGTCCCACACTTACGAAATAACTATTTAGTAATCTATGCCCCTACGAATAATAATCACACTTTGCTTACCTAGTAAGTTTAGTGCCTCTCTAAACTTATCTCAAGAACTGAGGACCTCGATGGCTCAATTAGCATGCGCATTATAAACGCTTACGCATGTTAAGTATTCTGGACGTGGTCTCAACTGGGATGGTTGGTCTTAAGTGAGTGATTCACCACATTGGTAAAAAAAAATCTCGAGCGTCTCCGTGCTTCGGAAGGCACGTTCGTTATGTTCGTCCAAGCTGTCATCGTCCGATGGATGAGCTGTGTCAGCAGGCTTCATCTATCTTGATTACTCTGGCAGCAGTGTTGGCCACTTACACGAAAAGCAAACGAGTACTCTTTCCACATTGAATCAATTCAACGATCAGTAGAATATCGAGTGCTGCAATAATGTACGCAACGTTTTTGACGTTATAACGTCTTATAAATCGATTAAGGCGCTGTATCCCTTAACCGTTTGTAGCGGACATCGCGCAATATTTTATATATTTGTGTCATACCTGTCGTCAGTCTCAGTTCAAATCCGTGTCTGCCATTTTTGTGTTAATTTTCACTTTTAATTGAATAATGCAATAATTATAACCAAATATTGTATTTTTTGTAGGTATCCATTCATCTTGCTCATTTAGTTATACTTTTTATAGACGTATAAAAGTTGGTAGTTGTCGCTGAAAATATCAAGTAATTCGCGACGAAATTTTTTCTGGATATAGTTTTATTGATATTTTATTTTACTAGGTTTTAAATATTTTTTTGAACATATTTTGATGTAACCATTTATTTTGATCTTTGAACTGTACTTCATATTTTTTTCATGCCAGTATTCTTTGAAAAATAAGGCTAACTGCGCGACGAAAAAATACACGTTTTACGGTATTCTTCTGATGCACAGCGCCTTAACACTTCACACGAAAAAGTGTCACGTTCCGTGTGAAAGCGAGAGCGCGGAACAAGCAATAGAGGGGCACGATCGACCTAAGCGTTCGGCCTGTGACGTATTTATCACTTTTCCACCATTATCACGTAAAATTATCGTCCATAAACCGACTTTACAGACAACCAATTATTATTCATATCTTCATCTCAAAAGGTCAACATAATTACCTATTGCCAAGTCTAACTCATAATATGTAATTGCAATATGGCATGCAATAAAACCACTACAAAACATTAATAAAGCTTGCACTTACCGATTCGCTACACTTGAAACCATGTCTACGTAAGTGTCGCCTGTTGATTGATTGCTTTGTAAAGCGCTTAGAGGGAATCGTGAGTGTGACAGGGTTGTAATTTGTGATCGACGTTATTTCCATACATTTTCTTCGGATTTGCATGGTTCGTGACTTCTTGCTTGGCTATCTAGTGGTTTCCGTAATCTGTGAGGTTGTTGGTCTACGATCAATTTTCAATCCAATCCATATTGTGTTCCCTCTCATATGAGTTCAGCGATGGCTGATCCATGCGTCAACTCGTGAACGGGTGCTGCCGGGGGTGACAGGTCAGCTCGGTCTCTTTAAGACTTCTATCTTTTATTTTATCTGTTGTTGTTGCACGCTTATCGCTTACATAATATGTTCCACAAAATATTGTCACCTTTTCACGCTTTAACCATTGAACCAATTTTGATGAAATTAGGTATGAGGTTGTTTTAGGCCCGGGGAAGGACATAGGGTAACTTTAATTCCGGGAAATTCTACTGTTACCGAGAGATCGACAATAACGCGGGTGGAACCGCGGGCAGAAGCTAGTTGAATTTAATTTTAAATTACTTTCAAATTCTCTATTTCATTGTACTAGAAAATTCGTAAAAGCGAAAAATGCTTTATAGCAAGTAGAAATATTTTGAAAATTAAATATTCGATTGCTCTACCATTATATTACTATCTAAGGACACTTCCCCAAGGAATCCTCAAGGAAAGCGCTAAGTACGCTGCCATAAACAGACCTGGCGGCGTACCATTCTCGATGAAATAAAAAAGATCGACCAGACCTGGAGTGAAGTTAAGCGCGTAGCTCAAAATAGATCGAGATGGAGAGTCTTTGTGGACGCCCTCTGCCCAGAATAGCAGGACTATGAGTCAAAAAGTAAGTCAAGGACACTTAGGTCAGGTCACGGTCAGGTGTGTTATCCCCAACTGCCTGTGCGGTGGTTGAAGGTATGGCATCGGGTACGCGCGCCCGGTCTTCCGAGCTGCTACTCGCTTTTTTTCCATTCACCTAAGTGAGTAGTATTTTGGGAAGTGAATGAAGATATTGGGTATCTTCATTCACTTCCCAAATTGTGTTCACAGATACAACTGTGACAGCCTTCTGGCTTCTTCAGATAATGAGGAAGCTAGAATGCTGTTACACCCAGCTTTCTTGCCATGTTGCGACGGAATGTCTCGTTCCAAGCACTCTCCATCAGCACATCCTTTACGTCCTCCACGGTATCGCACTTAAGGCTTGCTTGATCATGAAATGGAAAAAAAAGATGTGTTTTTTTTTTCCATTTCATGATTTCATGATGACAAAGTCCATCCTCAGGGTGGCTCAAAGGGCTATGAAGAGATCAATGCTGCTAGTGTCGCTCCGAGACTGCATACGAATCGTAGAGATCAGTGGGCGATCTTGAGTTATAGACGTTGGAGAGAGGATTACCATTTTAAAGTGGCATTGGGTTGGACACCTTATGAGATGCACAGATAACAGATGGAGTCAGAAAACTGCTTGGCGTCCAAGAATGGGGCATAGACACCTAGAAAAACAAGGACAAGCTGAGCTGGGAGGACATCTTAAAGGTGGCGGGCAAGTTGCGGACAGGATATACCCAAAAGAAGAAGAGATGAAAGGAACTGGGAGAGGTCTTTGTCCTACAATGGGCTACGGTAGGCTGACTATGATAATAAATTGTAGTTAGTGGGAAGGACGTAAAACTTGAATGGGCTTGACATCTTTACCTGAGACGTCGGCACGTTTCTGATGACACCGCGCAATAAACTCTAACAAACACAGTTAGGACGTGGTTACATGGATGATTTATTTACTATCTTTATGAATATTCCTAAGGATACAATCATCGTCAATGCTTTGACAAAGTATTTTTTTTAACAAAACTTAGTTATGAAAAACACTGGCCTTTCAATCTTTTTTTTATTTTTGAACTAACAGATTTCGGCAGCGCTAAGGCATATAACTAAGTTACTTCAATAACCCTGTACTAGCAGCCCTCCTTGGCTACACCCGGGCATATTTTTACTATTGAAACTTCCCGGAAAAATGCTCTACACATCAGTACCCCTTTAGTTGGTTCTTCTTCTTCGTCGGTCCCTCAATCCTGAGGATCGCGACCACATGAAGTATTTTTCCATTGAGTGCGGTCATAAGCTGCGTGGACTGCACGATGCATTCCACCGTTCACCGCCTTCTTCATAGTGTCGCACCATCTTGTAGGTACTCTGCGCTGACCCCGTCTGCCTTCGATTTACCCCAGAATAATTTGCTTCTTCAGAAAATGCTTTGAAAAAACGCAAAATAGTCTCTTGACATACGATCAATGCAAAATACAATACACACATAGTATATAAAAGCGCATACTTGAATAGAAGCCATTGTGTACGCAACCTAATACTGTTCCACTCTATACTCGGCCTCGTGTGAGCTCATCACTGGAACTGCGATTTTGTCACTGATATTTCGGTATCAGCAATCGCCATAAAGTTTTATGTAGTCACGAACTGAATAATAGGTAGTAAGGGCACTTGTGTGACGAAATACTAGTTTTATTGGCCTGTCTACAGTGAATTTTACTTCGTGTTGTTGAAGGTATTTACGATGAACTATAAATGCGATTTAGTTCATCCATTTATCATGTTATCTGTTCTCTGTTTAAGACGTATGTAGGTACCATTGTATTTTTTTTATTTTTGAAGTATTGGTCTGGGAGAAAAGAAAAAACGTAGAATGTGCCAGCTGCTTTTCTTCCCGCGCAGATCGTAAAAGCCGATCGAGGGATTGGGCTAAGATCTGCGGAATCATGGCAATAGGCGATGTGGCTAGCAATCCATTACACGCCCTCCAACATGCTAAACGTGGCCATAAGGTCTTATAGAGCTAGGGTCTGTCTACCCCGCAAGGGAAAAAGACTCGATACTATGTATGTATGTACCTACGTACAGAAAATACTTATAATAAAGCAGGTATCAATGTCACGGGATTTGAACCCTAGCCATGAACCGCTAGTTACTTGTTACCAACAGGAAGTGCGGCAGACCGGTGGCGGTCGCTGAAACTCTAGCTTTGTGTCGCTCGGTGTCTTCTTACACACCGTTACACTACATTCACATTACAGACACTATAGTTCATTTTAATCTTTTTAAATGAACTATAGTGATAAAAAAACAACGGGTTGCACTCCAGAAGTGCCGGCAGAAGTGTAAACTCCGCGCGGTAGAAAGAGAGGAGATATTACTTCCTCTCCTACGCCGTGCCAGCGGTCTCAGGTCACGTATCCGTCTTACGAATTTTCGATAAGGTCACGTGTCCTGACGTGAGCCGCCGCTAATGAAGTTTTCACTTCAATAATATATTTGATAAATAAAGCAGGTAGAAGGTATATCAAAATTAAATCTTATGCGAGATAAATTATTTATAGATTAATGATTTTACTTACGTTTTCAGTCAGTCAGGGGACCATCGACAGTTAAGGAGGACATCCTTAACTGTCGATGGTTGCAGGTTTGGCGTCAAGACGCGCGTATGACCTCCGGGGTTGCTGCTTGCTCTCCATTCCGTTTCCAGATCCAATAAATTCCTATCATTCCCCAGCTTAAGAAAGCTTCTGATGGACAGCAACGTCGGCAGTATTAGGAGACAAAGAAACTGCGTTCGCCAACCCGCCTGCCAAGAGCTATAAAAGACCGACCAAACTGTCGGCCGATAAATAGTCTGTGGTCTGCGCGGGTCCTTAAGGGATGGGAAACCGGTAAAACCGTGATTCTAAAAATGTAAAACGTTTCAACGTCATGGAACCTGAACCTCAACCATGACCCGCTAGTTACCAACAGGAAGTGCGGCAGATCGGTGTCGGTTGCTTAAACTCTAGCCTCGCACAGTGACGCCTTTGACTCCGTTTTACTACATTCACATTGGTATATCACGGTGAAATCTTGATCGTTTTGGACCCACGTGATTTATATGAACAGATATAGAGTGATATGAACAGATTTTCCTATGACACCAATGCTGGGATTCTAGGAACTCAAATGTTTTTAACATTCCCATACAAATTAACCGGACGGCTGAACCTTTTTCCGTACCTCAAAAGGAAAAATTGAACCCTTATAGGATCACTTTGTTGTCCGTCCGTCTGTCTGTCTGTTTGTCAAGACCCTTTTTCTCAGAAACGGGTCTAGGTCCAAAAAAATCAAGCTGAAATTCATATCCAATAGTCAAGTCCCTTCCCTTAAAAAATCAAACTACTTAGCCAACGCAATCAAGAGATACAGCCGTTAATGCCGCAAATTTTCGACATTCGCAAGGGAATCAAAACCTACAGGATACTTCCCGTGAACTCACAATCTTTAAATTTGGTACGAAAGGAACGTCTTATAGCACAGATAGAGGGAAAATTGCGAAAAGCATTAATTTTGAGTGACATCGTTATAATATTTTTCACAATTTCAAACTTATTCTTATTATAAAACGCAGACTAACCTTATTTTCATGGTGATCATGAATCAGAGATTGAGTTCCCAGCATTGGTCCCATAGGAAAAGTTGTTCATATCGACGGGCTGAATTACCCCTTCAAGGTTCCAAAACGATCAAAATGTCACCGTGTATCGTTAACTTGTGGAGAAGTGAAGAAAGGACTGTTTGTAATCTGTAAATGTTATTTTTAACCGGTATAATGCGACCCGGTATCAGAAGATTTTGATATTTCTATACGCGGTGAAAATTTGATCGTTTTGGACCCATAAAGGGGTGATTCAGCCGATCGATATGAACAATTTTTCCTATGAGACCAATGCTGGGACTCAAAAAAAATGGACAGTTCTATACAAAAATTTCGGCCGCCCTGTCAATTTGTATGAGAAAGTAAAAAAAAAATTTGAGTTCCTAGCATTGGTTCCATAGGAAAAATTGATTATATCAACGGGCTGAATCGTCCTTTAAAGGTCCAGAACGATCAAAATTTCACCGTGTATAAACGGTTCTCCCAGGCAAAGTCATCCATCATCATGTCAGAACAACAATAACTGCCTGCTTAAGGCGTTTGCCTGTAGACCCGAGGTCGTGGGTTCGATTCCCATGGGAAGCATACGTTGTTTAGTTTTTTTCAGTTTGGTTAGGACATTGCAGACTTGAATTACCTGATTGTCTGATAATGAAGATGATTCCGTGCTTCGGAAGGCATGTTAAGCCGTTGGTCCCGGCTGCCATCTGGTAGTCGTTAAAGGAACCTCGTCAGAGGCCGAGAAATGGTCCCGAACAACTCGGACACTAGGGTGTGCATAGTCGATTTACCGTGTCGCCTACCCGAAATGATGATCATGTCAGAAATACTAATTTCGTTGTACATCTAGTTTAGCCATATGCTGAATGTTTAGTCTAGGCTATAAATAAATTATTCACTGCGATCCAGGAATTACAACAAAACAAAAGACCACATTATTTTTCATTTCGGTTTCATACAGAAATTATTTCTCTACTTTGTTTGGTTTTCTTAGTTTTAAGGAATGGATATAGAAGGAGACGCTGGGATAAGCTAGTTGTTTCTATATCACTATAATCTTCGCTTGATTAATTATACTAAATTCCGGTTTCGGGCGCTGCGTAAATTGAACGTCCATCAAAATCTAACCTAAACCCTTGCTCTGAAATACCACGCTGGCGTTGCCAAGACCTACAAAACTTTAATATTGGTTTGGGTCTGTTCGTGGATCTTTCCAGTAATAATCTTGACTTTCGTAATATATTGGACGTTTTGATTCAGCCCGACGATATGAACAACTTTTACTGTGGGATCAAAAATGGGGAAAAAAAAAAATGATCAAACATAAATGTTCGGCTGCCGGGTATACTTGTATGAGAACGTCAAAAAAATTTGAGTTCTGAGCTTTGGTCCCATAAGAAAAGTTGTTCATCGTCGGGCTGAATCACCCCTTGAAGGATCAGACAGGGGTTTCTTTACATATTGTATACTGATCACATGGCTACATTTTTTTTGTAGAATGTTTGGCTTTTCTTTCAGTTTTCTTCTTTATCACCTTTTCTCTATTAGGGGTGGAGTCTGTATTTCATCTCTTTTTATTTCCTCTCTCTAGTAACTACTTTCACTTTATTCTCGATCTTCATTTTTCTCTCAAGCAGTTAGGTTTCAGGCCATCAGCTATTCGACGTCATTGACTAGAAATCGAATGAGATATCCGGTGACCAGAGGGCTGGCCTATATCTTTGCCAAAAGATCAGCATTGCCATCCAACGAGGCAATGCTACCAGCCTTCTGGACACGCTACTGCGAGACAGCGGCCTTATTAAAAATAATAGCATTTTTAATTTAGTTTTATTTTGTAAATATATTTATTTTTTAATTTGTATAATTTATTTTGTTTCTTAATAATTCACTTTCAAATGGATTGCGCTTTTAGGCATTAAAATTTTTCCAATATGAGCACTACTTTTAAACTCACCTTTATATGGCCGTTTCTTGAATCATCACTTGTTCCATCACATCGTTTGATTGAAATAAAACATTAATGCACATAACTTAAATATACATTTGTGGGAAAACTAGTACACCTATGTTACATCTTCAAATAGTAACAGCTAAAACATTTATTGACGTGGTAACCTTTTATAAATCGATGAACGCCGGCTGTATGCACGAAAAAGTGTCACGTTTGATGTGCAAGCGAGAACGTGGGACAAGCGATAGAGCAGCATGATCGGCCTAAGCGTAAGCCTTTACAAACAACTAAATTTTGCGATCCACGTGGACGAAGTAGACGGCAAATCCTAGTTCTGCAATAATTTAAATACCAACACTGACTTATGGATTCCCAGTAGAGCTGAGAACGAGGATTTATGGTACAAATCCGTTTCAAGATCAGAAATAACACCTAACTCAGTAGAATGGAGAATCAAATGCTAATCTCAGTTCTCGGCTAAATTTTGTTTATGTATCTTTCATGATTAAACTTGTTATAATTATTTGTATTGTAATTTAAATAAAAATGTTGTACGTAAAATTGAGTATTTTTTTATTTTATAGAGAAAGAAATACCTTTCTTCCATACTGGTCTGGGAGAAAAAACCAGCTGCTTCTCTTCCCGCGCAGATCGTAAAAGCCGATCGAGGGATCGGGCTAAAATCTGCGAAATTATAGCTACCCATCACTACTTTGATTTCGTTTTCCATATGCACGCCCTCCAACATGAAAAATGTGGCCATAAGGTCCTAGAGACCTAGGCTCTGTCTACCCCGCAAGGGAAAAAGACGTGATTCTGTGTGTGTGTATGTGTGTAGCAATACTTTTTTTCTAGCTTTTCAATAACAAAACAAAATATATAGAAAGATGCCAAGGTAAAATTCTTAGCGATAAATATCACGAACAAAGAGAACAGAAAGTATTGAACAGCATCAGTCAAATTCCAGGTTTTGCAGATTTCGTTTTCACCTTAATATTTAGTTTCTACTTGCTGTTGGTTACATTTTAATTTTTAACTTGATTTCAATGTAAAGCTCTTCCATTTTGGTCTGGTCAGAACAAGAAACAACGTAGATTGTTCAAATCCGCTGCTTTACTTCCCGCGCAGATCCTTAAAGCCGATCAAGAAAATGAGCTAAAATCTGAGGAATCATGTCCTTTTTCAGTTTTATCATCATAACTAGCTGTTGCCCGCGACTTCGTCCGCGGCAATTTCTGTTGTTATGATTAATTAGTATAGATGAATAATTTTCCCCCGTTTTCAAAACATTTTTTATTGATGCTTCGCTCCTATTGGTTGCAGCGTGATGTTTTATAGCCTAAAGCCTTCCTCAATAAATGGACTATCTAACACAAAAATAATTTTCCAATTTGAACCAGTAGTTCCTGAGATTAGCGCGTTCAAACAAACAAACAAACAATCAAACAAACAAACAAACTCTTCAGCTTTATAATATTAAGTATAGATATAGATAAGGTTGCCTTATTTTGATTCAGTTTTGCACGTAATGCCCATCAACATGCTAAACGTGGCTTTTAAGTCCTAGACCTGGGATCTGTCTACCCCGCAAGGGAAAAAAACGTGAAGTAGACGTATAGCAGGTATGTAATATAAAAGACTGAAAAATCCTTTTCCATTTTACTTACACATCGTAAATCTTTCCCTTCAAACATAATCAGTTAGACCATCTTATCCATGTTTGGTCATGACTTGCTCATAACTAGCATACTCAAATTCCTTGGCGTTCAGATTCCTGTCATCTTTATGTCCTGAAAATATATATCGTCCATTCTAAACACATCATTATTGAATATCGACCTTTATCTTTTTAAATTTAAGGTGTATTATAGGTCAGCAGGTTAGAATCTTCGTTATTTTCATACAAGAGCCCCAATTAACAGTAAAGTTTACGATCGGGCGTTAAACAGTGTATTCTCATAGCCGCTTGGATCTTCAATGCTGGGATTAAATTTATCTACCTCGATTGCAATTAGATCCTTGATCCCTTGGCGCTTTGACATATTATTTTATGCGACATTATACTTGTTTTGTATTCATTTTCATTTTGTCACTAGCTAAGTTATCGCAGGTATGAAGAAACATTTTTTATTTTTTAATGCTACTTGTATGAGTAGAAAAATTGTTTAGTTGTTTCCAGTTTGGTTAGGACATTGCAGGCTTGAATCACCTGATTGTCTGATAATAAAGATGATTCCGTGCTTCGGAAGGCACGTTAAGCCGGTGGTCCCGGCTGCCATCTGGTAGTCGTTAAAGGAATCACGTCAGAGGCCGAGAGGCGGTTCCGAAGAACTCTGACACCAGGGTGTGCATGGTCGATTGACTGTGACACCTACTCGAAATGATGATGATGAGTAGAAACTACTTTTGTGTTGAAATGCTCGTGGTTTTATTTCAAAGAGACGTTTGTTGTGGGCGCGATCTCTTCTTTAATTCACTCTCATTCGACCTCTTCTTTAATTCTTTAAAGATTGACAAAGATTGTCAAGCATCAGGTAATCATCAAGGTTTGACCTTGATGATTACCTGATGATTGACCTTGATGGTCAGGGGTGACATGCTCAACTACCTGTCCGGTGGTTGCAGTTATGGCATCGGGTACGCTCCCGGCCTCCCTAGCCGCTACTTGCTTTACCGTAGTTAGTCGGTATCGCCGACAAGTTTCAGCCAATTCAGGTGGCCATCTTCAGGGCGAGTGTCAAGGTCGTCGCGACTGTCACTTGAACACTGAGGTTCACCGTCCGCGCCACTGGCTAAAACTTGTCAGAGATACTGACTAACAATACGTTAGTTAAACCGTTTATTATAATCATCATCATCATCTCAGCCGCACGAAGTCCACTGCTGGACATAGGCCTCCCCCAAGGATTTCCAATACGACCGGTTGGAAGCAGCCTGCATCCAGCGTCTTCCTGCGACCTTGGTTAGGTCGTCCGACCACCTTGTCGGTGGGTGGCCACAGTGCGCTTGCCGGTACGTGGTCGCCATTCGAGCACCTTTCTGCCCCATCGGCCATCGGTTCTTCGAGCTATTTATTATAATAATGATTATTAATTAACTTGAGTTCACGGTGTGAGACCTCGACCTGTCTCGGCGCTCTTAGTCGAGTTCCCACATATAATGAAGTAGAGAACAGCGAACAGAGACTGACACAACAGAAGATTACATTTATTTGTCACAACTTATAACTTCTATATATAAATTAACTTCTATATAACATCATCCGTGGTATCTACCATAGCCGTGTGGTATCCGGCAGAGTAGAATAGGACCACTCCAAGTCTTCCCGTGGATGTCGTAGATGGCGACTTAGGAAATATAAGCTAAACAAAGCTTATAAACATCTAAGACACCTCTCCAACCCGTCTGGCCAGCGTGCAGAGTGTAGGCCAAGTCCTCTGGCTCCTCTGGCCAAGTATGGCCCTAGTAGTACAGAGAGGGTCGTGCTCCTGTAGTGGAGACTAAAAGGACCTGATGATGATGATAACATCATCCATATAACAGATCAGAGACTGTAGGAACCAAGTAAACAGTTCGAGAGATGATGGCAGAATGAGCGATGACCGAGAGAAAAAATGATCTAAAAATAGAATGAAATGAAATTTGAAATAAAATGAGGAATGAAAAGTGGACAGGATGAGAAAGAGATGAGGTGAGAAGAGATGCAGCATGCAGGTGGCATGCAGCAACGTTACAACGGACCTCCTACTGCAATAATAAATAAAAACAAGAAAAAAATTGGTTGTGTGTAAAGTCGGTTGCTAGTTGGTTGTGTGTAAAGTAGGTAGTCGGTTGCCATCTCGCAGGAGAGATGAGAAAGGCGAAAGAAGTCTCCAGGATATCATCATCTTGATGAAGGAGACCGACCCTGACGACATGCCAGCGCTATGCGCTGCCCACCTGTCAAGACTTCCACCAGTCTCTTTTGACCATGTGGACGTTACCAGGCTTCTCAAGGACATCACGGCCCTGAAGACCAGCCTGGCACAGATGCAGTTTAGGTTAGAAGCCTCGGAAAATACCATCACCGAGCTGCGTACCGAGTTATTATCATTAAAAAGTAGTAAATCGGTATGTAGGTCACCCGTGGCTACTAACGTCAACACTCGTCGCGGAGCGCAAAATGCATCCATCGGCAGTTTTGAGTCGGCGAAATTTGAGAACTCACCGCCAGCTGTCGACATCGTTCAAGATGCCCCGCGCCCCGCCCCCCGCTCTTCCCTCCGCGAGGAGCCGACGTCACTGCTGAGCACGTCAACCCCGACACGTGCCTACGCAGCCGTAGCCGCCGCCCCGGCTGCTGCGTCACAGCGACCCGTCACAAAGGGGAAGAAACAGGCAAGCTCTCGCATGCCTGTTGAATCGGGTTCTCGAAGGGACCAGTGCGACAAGGAGGGCTTCGTTAAAGTAGAGCGGAGAAAAAAGAAGCCCACCAGCCGTAACCACCACGGCAATGCACCGCACGAACCGACCCTGCTGTTGCGTCCCGAAGTGAAGACGACGCAGCTGTATGTGTCCCGCTTGCATTGGTCTACGAGGGTAGAGGACGTCATATACTACGTGCTGAAGAAGTCCAAATTCACATTGAGGGTCGAACAGTTGGCTTCTCGCCATAAAGTGAGCTTTAATTCATTTGTGGTGAGAGTGCCGACCCACCATCTAGAGACCTTCATGAAGGAGGACTTCTGGCCGCAGGGAGTCGTTTATCGGAAGTTCCGAGGAAGGCTGCCTGCTGATATCCCGCGCCTTACGTCGCCGACTTTACGTGAAAACTAGTTTTTTAAGATATATTTTCGTATGTATGTTAGTCTGTAAGGTATATATATTTATGGGCCTATGTAATGTTTTACTCGTTGCCTGAAATATTATTATTATTATTTAATTTTAAGTGATAACGGTGGAAGAGAGATAGATGCGTCACAGGCCGAACACTTAGGCTGATCGTGCCTCTCTATCGCTTGATTCGTTTTCTTGCTTACACACGGAACGTGACACTTTTTCGTGCGTGCAGCCGGTGTCCATCGATTTATAAGACGTTCATCATCATCATCATTTCGAGTAGGTATCACGGTCAATCGACCATGCACACCCTGGTGTCAGAGTTCTTCGGAACCGCCTCTCGGCCTCTGACGTGGTTCCTTTAACACTAGAGGACACGCGCGCTCTACTATAGTAGAACAGGGTCAAACTTTTTAGTCGTGTCATCTTATTTTTTCATATATACCCTCCCGCTCCTAGATAAGCCTCGACTACTAAACTCCGGTTCAGTTTAGTATGCCGCACGTATAAAAAGAGGCCGCACGTTGATATAATTTCGCGACAAAATCCTTATTCTACCTGAGTAGTACGCGCGACCACTTGTGTAATTAATATACAAAGTAAGTTACTTATAGTTTGTTGTTTTTCTTTTGTGTTTTATTACATATTTATTTATGTATTATATTTTATGTTGTACTCTGTTTTTTTTTAGCACTAAAAGTTATTATTATGGCCTCAGAATGGGAAAGTCGTGTATTAAAATGGCTGCAATCACACTAAGTATGGTGTTGAAGTTGTGGATAAAATGTGCAAACAATATAGTGTTCTGCGAAACTCCAGAAGATGGCCAAACCTCTCATGTTGATAAGAATGGCACTGGAAAACCTTCCTCGAGAGTTAAAATTACAAAAAAAAGTACTTGCAGGGGTAACAGTCGAGATACCAGTCAGTCAAAGATGGGCTGAGTAGGTAAATGCAACCTCTGCTCAAGGGCTCGAAATAGGTCTACAAAAAAATGGTGTAAAGGTTGTGGTAGGTGGATATGTCCTGAACATCAAGTTATATTGTGCATTGAATGTAACGAAAACGGAGATTAAATTAAAAAAAAAACAAAAAACTAGAAAAAGATTTGTTTTGATTTGTAACTTGCCAAATTTGTAACTTTTTATGTGATCTCTTAAAAATGTTCCTAATTAAGTAAATTTAACAATGTAAACAAAAATGTTATAACTTTCATTTTCTAAAATAAATCTTCTTTAGTAAAAATGCTTATTTTTATTTAAAATTTTCATATTATTGAAAATATTTCAATTTTAAAGTGTTCTACTATAGTAGAGCACGCGAGCATACTTGCAAAAAAATGGGGCGCGTGCACTCTAGTGTTAACGACTACCAAATGGCAGCCGGGACCACCGGCTTAACGTGCCTTCCGAAGCACGGAATCATCTTTATTATCAGACAATCAGGTGATTCAAGCCTGCAATGTCCTAACCAGACTGAAAACAACTAAACAAAGTATGCTTCCGGTGGGAATCGAACCCACGACCCCCGGGTCAACAGGCAAACGCCTTAACCACTGGACCACGGAGGCTGTATAAGACGTTTTCACGTCGAAATAATTCACTGACACCAAACCTTCGGACATCAGCGGTCTATATGGCAGGACAATTCACGCCATTGCTAGCGCCTTCTCCAGTAGCCAGCTGTAAAAACTTTACAGCATTCTATTTAGAAAGGGGTACTGTTTCAGTAAAGAGATGTCTGTTCGTTTATTGCTCTATTTAATGGTGTATGTAGGTGTATGCGCTTGTGCATCTGCCTGTATTTACGATGTAGGTAATTTGAATGTCTATAAATGGTAGTGAATCTTCTCGTAAACTTAGTAACATAGTTTAAGATTGGTTCGTAGCCTTGACTGAGGTCGTCGACTCTTGTAAGGTTAAAACCTCTTTGTTATGTACACTATAACGTCTTTTTCACTTGCGGGGTAGACAGAGCCTAGGTCTCTGAGACCTTTGGCATTTAGCAAATAGGAGGGCGTGTAGATGGAAAATGGATTCAAAAAAGTGATGGGTATATAACCGCATCTCCTATTGACATGATTCCGCAGATTTTAGCCCAATCCCTAGATCGGCTTTTACGATCTGCGCGAGAAGAGAATCAGCTGGCACATTCTGCGTTTCTTCTTTTCTCCCAGACCAGCATGAAAGAAAGGTGCTTTGCGATTTATAAAACGTTCGTAGCTTCAACATGACCGAAAAGTAGAGCGCGAAGAATTTTATCAGTATTCTTATCCTTACTAATATTATAAATGCGAAAGTGAGTTTGTTTGTTTGTTACGCTTTCAAGCCGTAACTACTGAACCGATCATCATGAAATTTTGCATCCAAGTTCTTTGGAGTACGGAGAAGGACATAGGCTACCTTTTATTCCGGGAAAAAGTACTATTCCCGTGGGATCGACATTGACGCGGGCGGAGCCGCGGCAGAAAGCTTACAATATAAATTACATAGCGCGTAGAACCAATGGCCGATGAGGCAGAAGGGATCTCGGGCGACCACGTACTGATAAGCGCAGCGACGGACACCCACCGACCAGATGGTCGGATGACCTGACAAAGGTCGCAGGAAGAGGTTTGATGCAGGCCGCATCCAACCGGTTGTATTTGAAATCCTTGGGCCCATGGCCAGCAGTGGACTTCTTGTGGCTGATATGATGAATTTAATCAGTACTGTGAAATTATCCGTAAAGTTACTAGGGTCTGTATCTTCCTTACACCTTGATTCTAAAATCAAAATCAAAACGTTTATTCAGAAAATAGGCCTTTTTCACGACAAATCACATTTTAAAGGATCTAATTTAGTCATATTTATCATCATCATCATCATCATCATCAGGTCTTTTTAGTCTCCACTGCAGGAACATGACCCTCTCTGTACTACCGGAGCCATAATTGGCCAAAGCAGACAGAGGATTTGGCCTACATCTCCTCGCTGGCCAGACGGGTTGGAGAGGTCTCATTGATGTTTATGACCTTCGTTTAGCTTGTATTTCCTAAGTCGCCTCTCACGACCTCCATGGGAAAACTAGGAGTGGTCCTATTCTACTCTGCCGGAAACCACACGGCACTTTCATATTTATATTATTAATTAATGTGCAAAAGCTACAGACTACTAGCGTTTCGGAACCGACCACTGCAGAGAAGAAAGGCAAAAAAAAAACTCTTTTTAAAAGTATTGGTCGCCTACTCGCCTGAAGGGCTTTTTAATTTTATCACCTTCTGTTCTTTAATCCTATGGGAGGCTCCTATGCTAGACCGAAAACCATCTATCTTCTGCGACCTAGCGAATCGAGAACTAGTATTTTCCATCTCCATCTGGCATCCTCCTACAAACGAGAGTTGCTCATCACTTATAACTATGGCTAGCTCTGTGGCGCAGCGGTCAACACGCCAGCCTGCGACACGAGAGTGCCCGGGTTCGATCCCCGGCCAGGTCAAGATGGAAAATGATCTTTTTCAGATTGGCCTAGGTCTTGGATGTATATCTATATATGTATTTGTTATAAAATATAGCATCGTTGAGTTAGTATCAAGTCTCGTGCTTACTTTGGGGCTAGCTCAATCTGTGTGATTTGTCCGTATATATTTATTATTTATGTCTTTGTCGGCAACTTTCATCCGCTTTCTTATTTCCGTGTTTCGGATGCAATCTCTTAGGGAAATGCATGACATATCCCGTCCCTCTACTTGTAAGTCACTATCTAAATCTACCTTTAGGAAATCCTATTTTTACTTATTTTATACTTTTCCGGTTATATCATATATTTAATTTTTATTAGGTTTGTCGCCATTCAATGTAAAAAATGGTACTCTTATATGTTCGGGGGAAAAGTTTTTCGTATTTCTATGAATAAAGTTGTAGTAAAATATCTTCTTCTATGCTGTATGTGTCCGACTGCTTTTGATACTATTAGAAAGATGACATTTAAAAGAAAAAAATCCAGGTTTTTAAAATGTTGTTTCCGTCAGTTAAACAAATAGTACAGATTTTTAAAAGATATTTAAGTTAAGGAAAACATGCAAAGAAGGCCGTGAATAAAGTGTTGATGTATGTATGATGTATATAAGTATGAACCTGCTGAGATCCCGATATAATAAAACCAACACCGAATCTATTTAAGCATGGTATTGCAATTAAGGTACCGATGTTACAGCTGTTTTGTATAAACGGATAAAGTCTCCATACAAAATACACGAAAATACTTTTTCCCCGGCGAATTATTCATGATTATGTGCATATATATTCCATGTATTTATGATAAATATTTTCTCCACAGGTAAACCTACGTTTGTTATGTCGTCGTTACGGTTATCACGAGACTGCCAGCAAAAGTTAGTAAAACACCAAAATTGTGACGCAGAGCCGGTATGTATGACCATATTGACTAGCTCCGTGGCGCAGCGGTCAACACGCCAGCCTGCGACACGGAGTGACCGGGTTCGATCCCCAGCCAGGTCAAGATGGAAAATGATCTTTTTCAGATTGTCCTGGGTCTTGGATGTGTATCTATATATGTATTTGTTATAAAATATAGTATCGTTGAGCTAGTATCCCATAACACAAGTCTTTATATTTTACAATATTTTATTTATTTATTTATATGAGAGTGTCATGTCGTTAGCTATCACAGCATGCCGAGACGATTCTACCAATAAAGTACGTCAGGAAAAGTTTCAGATTTCTAGGATTCTGTTGTTCGAAAGGTATGTGAATATAAAGTCCTTTTTTAAAAAGGCGATAATCTAGAGAATCATATAATAATAGGCAGGTAGACTTTACTAATTTTGATTCCTTTTTTCACCTATATGCTTACCAAAAAGCTAACGTGACCCTTATATTGCTGTCTCAGGCTCGGTCTTACGGTAAGTAAAACTTTAATCAAAATCATTTATTTGCTCTAAATACAAGCTACTCTAAGTTAGCCGTGTGGTTTCCGGCAGAGTAGAATAGGACCACTCCAAGTCTTCCCATGGATGTCGTGAGAGGCGACTTAGGAAATACAAGCTAAACAAAGTTCATAAACATCAATGAGACTTCTCCAACCCGTCTAGCCAGTGAGGAGAGTGTAGGCCAAATCCTCTGTCTGCTCTGGCCAAGTATGGCTCTGGTAGTAGAGAGAGGGTCATGCTCCTCGACTAAAAAGACCTGATGATGATGATGATGACAAGCTACTCTTCAGTTAAACCGTTTTGATTAATATTATAAAAGATATCTCGCGTAAGTTTTAATAATATTTTGTATGACCTTTATATTGTTGTCTCAGGATCTGCCAACCGGTAAGTAAGACTTGAATCAGCATCATTTCATAAAGTAACCTTTACATAAAATAAAATAAAGTCGCTTCCACTGTCTGTTCCCTTAAGCAAGAAACTAACAGATGCAGTGCGGCGGAAGCGCGCCACAAGAGGCGCAGAGTCAAAACAACAGAATATTAACCTAACCGCGCGTCTCTTTGCGTCGCGCCGCATGATGGCGCCGGGCGCACTACAAAATTCGACTTTATGCCACATACTATTAAGGTTTATATTCTGTTGTTTTGACTCTGCGCCTCCTGTGGCGCGCCTCCGCCACACTGCATCTGTTAGTTTCTTGCTTTACATCTTTTATACTACTTGACGGATTTTAATGATATTTTCAGCAATACATAGAGTGATTCAAGAGGAAGGTCTATATGTATAATTTATTAACAGCCTCCGTGGTCCAGTGATTAAGGCGTTTGCCTGTTGACCCGGGGGTCGTGGATTCGATTCCCACCGGAAGCATACTTTGTTTAGTTGTTTCCAGTTTGGTTAGGACATTGCAGGCTTGAATCACCTGATTGTCTGATAATAAAGATGATTCCGTGCTTCGGAAGGCACGTTAAGCCGGTGGTCCCGGCTGCCATCTGGTAGTCGTTAAAGGAACCACGTCAGAGGCCGAGAGGCGGTTCCGAAGAACTCTGACACCTACTCGAAATGATGATGATGATGTATAATTTACTGTTATCTACATTGCACTTGTGCGAGGCCGGGCGGGTCGCTAGTTGTTGATAAAACGATATATGTGTCATTTTCTGAAATGTAAACGTCTAGTTGAACCCGTGTGATGCATTCATGTTAACAGATAATAAATATACACAGGTGTTATAGTTCGTGAGACGCGACGGCAAGATGAAATTTTCCCATCTCAGCCATCCAAGTAGGACGTTTCTACAAGTTTTCGCTCATGCTTTCAATATCATTGTATTGTATGAAGCGCGTGAGAACATGCATTGCTTGTATTTTATACTCTGTGGCTTACAAGTATGTCGTTTTTACGTGTATTTAAAATATTAAAAAATATTTTTCAGCTTTTTTCAATTATGTTTCTGCCAATTAGAATAAATAAGATTAACGAAGAAATATTACATATTTAAAAAATATTTAAGGGAAACATGCAAAGAAAGCCGCGAAAAAAATTTTGATGTACCGAACCTGCTGCAATCCCAATGAAACCAAGATAAAGTCGATTTCAGCGTTTTTTGTCTTTCATCTCAACATCATCATGAAGAAGTCCTTATTAATTAGCTGGACTAAGGCCTCTCCCAAGGATTTTTCGTTCCATCGGAATTTACTTTTAAGCAGGGATAGGGTAGGAATTTATTTGATTTTATAAGGGAATAAATAAATAAATAAATATGTACGGACAAACCACACAGATTGAGCTAGCCTCAAAGTAAGTTCGAGACTTGTGTTATGGGATACTAACTTAACGATACTATATTTTATAACAAATACATATATAGATACACATCCAAGACCCAGGCCAATCTGAAAAAGATCGTTTTCCATCTTGACCTGGCCGGGGATCGAACCCGGTCACTCCGTGTCGCAGACTGGCGTGTTGACTGCTGCGCCACGGAGCTAGCTCCGTTTTTTTGTATTGGGATTGGGATTTGGGATTGGTATTGGAATACTACTCACTCGGATAAATTGGAATGAGTAAGTAGCGGCTGGGTGCGCTCACCCAACCATCCCTGCAATGACCGGACAGGCAGCTAAAGATGTGTCATCTTTGGCCATATTTGTCTTTCGATTTAGATATAAAAATTACAGCTGATTTGTATATCATCATCATCATCTCAGCCGCAAGATGTCCACTGCTGGACATAGGCCTCCCCCAAGGATTGTATTATATGCTCTGTGGCTTATACTCGTAAGTATGTCGTTCTGACGACTATGTTGTGAGAATAAAATAAATAAATATAAATATATACGGACAAATCACACAGATTGAGCTAGCCCCAAAGTAAGTTCGAGACTTGTGTTATGGGATACTAACTCAACGATACCATATTGTACAACAAATACATATATAGATAAACATCCAAGACCCAGGCCAATCTGAAAAAGATCATTTTCCATCTTGACCTGGCCAGGGATCGAACCCGGTCACTCCGTGTCGCAGGCTGGCGTATTGACCGCTGCGCCACGGAGCTAGTCATAGTAGAATCTAGGAACATTGTAGCGATAAACTCACAGGTTTCAGATTTTAATAATATTTGCAACTTATTGCCATCCCATCGTATTTCTCGTAACCCTAACTGGAGTACTACGGATAACGTCACTATCCATACGTCCGGATAAATACGAACAGTGTTAGGCTCTTTGAACTCTTGTCAGGTCTAATTTCATTGCGTCCAGCCCGTCCGGCTTTTATTAGCCTTTTTACTCTTTACTATCGTTCAACTCAATTACGTTCTTCAAGTCAAAAATCCCTTTTTTCAGCGTCCGGCATAATTCAAAAGTCTGACTTTGAAATATGTGTGCGTGGAGCTAGAACAATCTGTGTTATTTGTTCCAATGTACTTATTATTGATTAATGAATTTAAACAGTTTTCACAGATTCCCATAACGTAAGTCGCATTGTCTTACGACAACTTTGACAAACAAGCAGTGCCATATTCTCACGCACGTCTTACAATACGCTCGATATTGAAAATATGGGTAAATCATGCCACCTAGAATAGCACAATTCAGTCCTAATACCCCGGGCTCCGTAGTTAGCGTTGATAGCCAGACTTACCCGTCAAAAAAAGCTGGACTTTTGGGTCCCAAAGCTGGACATTTAGAAAAATTAAGGATTTCTGAAAAAATAATTATATATAAATAAATAAAATCTTTATTTCAGACTTTTTTTTTTTATAGTCCATATTACGAGTACGTGTTACAGGTATGTCAGTCATTCTCTCATTTAATTATTATAATTCACATATATGTTCGTCAAAGATAACTTATTTAATTAATTATATATCTTACTTATCTATGTGAACATGTCCTCACATGAATGTATCATGGGCATTATTGCTAAGAAGTTTGAAGGACCGGTGTGGAAGCATTGGATTTCATTTCATGGGTCCTCACCCATGAAATGAAATCCAATGCTTCCACACTGGTCCTTCAAACTTCTTAGCAATGCCCATGATACTATTAGGACTATCTCGGACCCTGCGCATCAGAGAAGCAGTCCTTTTGCGTATAATTGCAAAGAAATCACTTACGATAATATCGAATAAAATTAATATTTAAAAACTGTACTGAAATGAGGCGAAGCTGGTTTTCATAGAAATCATGCATTGATAGTGATAACACTGATAACACTTCTAATGTGTTTGTTGTTCTGTGATTCTAGATTCTACCTGTACAAGCAATAATAGTTATACCATTTTGTGTTGAACTCTTAGCTCCTTATAAAACTGACTCGTGTTGGGGCTGTGATAGGTCATCTAACACTGGTGAGTGTTCCGTAGTTAAGTAGGTCACTTTTATGTGTTCAACTGTTTTCATGCTAGAAAGTTACATAAGTGAGGCAGGTTTTATTAATGTTACTTCACACGTGTTGTGCAAAGAGATATTGTAAAGATACCTAACATACATACCACGCTAATGTATGTACCATTTGTTTATCTTTTTT
This sequence comes from Elegia similella, assembly GCA_947532085.1. Classification (NCBI taxonomy): domain Eukaryota; kingdom Metazoa; phylum Arthropoda; class Insecta; order Lepidoptera; family Pyralidae; genus Elegia; species Elegia similella. Next base: position 26,208,948 of record OX383932.1, on the reverse strand, counting down.
TCACCTCTTTTTTTTCATAAAAACCAAGTGTGTTCGCAGAATTAAAATTAACAAAATTTAAAAAAAAAACTCCTTTTTTGCTGTCTTATAAACTGATAAAAAAAAATCTTGCGCAATGTAACGATTTATTATTATTTTTCAAATATTCATATGCTTCTCTATATTTTAAGAGGCTTAGTTTAGCGAAACCAGTGCCCACCCTTAATTTTATTCCTTTATTCAAAATCCCGATTGAAAAAAACTAATTTTGAACATCGATACCATGTAAATTAGTTGTAGTATTTTTTTGTATCTCTTTTAATTATTGTATAAGATTTTTTAAATGATAATTTTTAATTACCCTAGTAGTTCTCTCAAAAAATGCAAAATATATAAAATTAAGTGGCACTATTTTTGCTGATCCAAACCGCCTATGCTAATATTAGAACTAACCTGTTTGTTTCGTCAAATAATGAAAACTTTATATACATTATTGTCGTCACGTCTTTTTACATATAACGAACAGCCCAAGAAGAACGTGTTTTAGGTTGACATTTTTGGCTGATTAATCAAAAAGTAATGAAAATAAAAAAAACACTGCAATTCTATCATATCTGTGCTACATATCCAGCACAAAGCGGAACTTTGCTGCGCAAGAGCAGAAAAAATGTATAGTTCTTTACTGCACTGTTTAATTTTCTTTTTTAAATCGATGGACCATAGTTGTCACATGTCACAAAAAAGATTAGACGTGTGTATACCTCGGCCTAAAAAAAAATACTGGCCATGAAACAACAAATTTTCACTGATTGTAATTTCTCTTCAGTTTTTTTCACAAACTTCTCTTGTGGTATTTGAAAGAAAAGCAGATTATGCACCTCGCATTAAGTAATTTGTATTGCACTCGTCCTTTTTATAGCCCTTGCTAACGCTCGGGCTCCAAATAAGTACTCGATGCAATAATAAATTTTCGGCTCAGTGCAACAATCTACTAATTCTCTTTAGACAAACAAGAAACCCTAATATTTGAACTACCATAACCTAACTGATAAATATTAAATATGTTAAAATGGTATATATATATTAAGATAATATTCCAGACCAGTTATCGTTGTTCAAACATTAACAAAACTGTAGCGTGTCATAGTGACACTCTTATCAATAGACAGACATGACCCGCTTTTCATAACATTGTTTTCCCTTTTCCTATCATAGCATAACTACAGTTATGTATATTTATATCACCTACATTCGTAAACGCTTACAATGTATGTAAATTGATAACGTGAGTACCAGAGACAGGAAAAGAAAGAAACAAAACGAAACGCATAAATTGTTCTGCATAACAAAACGCATAAACGTTTCTGCACAACTAAGTGATGAAATATGGCGAGCTCCGTGGCGCTGTGGTCAACACAACAACCTGCGACATGCGGGTCCCCGGGTTCGATCCCCGGTCCCAGGTCATGATGGAAAACGATCTTTGTCAGATTGACTTGGGTCTTGGATGTTTATCTATATAGGTATCTATTATAAAATATAGTATCGTTGAGTGAGTATCCTACGACACAAGTTCACAACTTAGTGTGGGGCTAGCTCAAATTGTGTAATATGTCCCTATCTATTACTTACCATAGAATGGCTATTGGGTAGATTTTTAAACAATGTCATGTACGTACATACATAGTAGGGTAGACAGAGCCTAGGCTCATAGACCTAGGTCTATGAGACTTTATGGCCACATGTAGCATTGGACGTGTAGATGAAAAACGGAATAAAAATAGTGATGGGTTGCTAGCCGCATCGCCTATTGACTTGATTCCGCAGATTTTCGCCCTTTCCCTCAATTGGCTTTTACGAAATTTTACAATGTCATGGAATTGTAAATAATATATTTATGAAATACTAGCGGCCCGCCCCAGCTTCGCACGGGTTGATAAAGGTATGTAAATCTATAGCATATGTTCATCAGTGATAATGAAGGGTTCTAATGGTGAAAGAATTTATTAAATCGGTCCAGTAGTTTCGGAGCCTATTCAGTGCAAATAAACAATCAAATCTTTCCTCGTTGTAATATTAGTGTGGAAGATACAGGCCAAAAGCCTTTATATCTAAAATATAAACATTATTTGTTGAATTTATGTGCATATGTTAGTCGGCATATTTCTTAGAAATTCGTTTTATTTCAGGTCTGTCAGGTCCACATGTGTCACTTTTTCTTTCACCATTAGAATAGGCTAATTTTTTTAAAAAAATATAATTAGTCCGTCAGTTAGTTATTCAAAAAATATTGGACACGTATTTTTTCTTTTGTCGGTTAAACAAAAAATGATAAAGATATAGTTCTTTGAAGTTCCGTGTGACGTCATAGTTTGCTACAATTTTTAGCAAACTTTGACGTCACGAGCCCCCACTCCTGAACTTTGACGCGCTTTATCTTTATTATTTATTGTTTATTTGACAAAAGAAAAAATACGTGTCCAATATTTTTTGATTATCTAACTGACGGACTAATTGTTATGTTATTATGACGACCCAGGAAACTAGCCTATTGTACATTATCCCTGAACATAGACTATAGAATTAAATACATCTCCCCATGCGAAGCCGGGGCGGGCCGCTAGTGAATATTTAACCTTGGCGACAGAATTTTCGTAATTGTTTTCGTAATTTTTGACAAAACCGAAACAAAACACAAACAAAGTTCAATTAAAATCGTTCAGCATGATTGATTGCAAATAAAATAATTAAAGCTGAGAACTCAGCCACACCATCCATCACTGGCAATCAAATTTCCGCGTACGACGTATCACAATTTTAATTAAATGAGAAAAAACGGTAAGCACGACTTGTAACATCAATCGCAAGTCACAATTAAAGTGAATTTATATGTTTAACGATTTTACATAAAAACATGAAGAATAAAGATAGACCCTATCATGTTTATGATAGGGTCTATCTTTATTCTTCCTTTTCTTTTTTTCACGTATTACGTCTTATAAAGCTATGAAGGATGAACGTACGAAAAAGTGTCACGTTCCGTGTACACGATCGGCCTAATAGTTCGGCTTGTGACGCATCGACTAGCTCCGTGGCGCAGCGGTCAATACGCCAGCCTGCGACACGGAGTGACCGGGTTCGATCCCCGGCCAGGTCAAGATGGAGAATGATCTTTTTCAGATTGGCCTGGGTCTTGGATGTGTATCTATATATGTATTTGTTATAAAATATAGTATCGTTGAGTTAGTATCCCATAAGTTATGGGTGTTATGGGCCATAACACAAGTCTCGAACTTACTTTGGGGCTAGCTCAATCTGTGTGATTTCTGTGTGTCGAAAGTGCCGAACTATCTATATATGTATTTGTTATAAAATATAGTATCGTTGAGTTAGTATCCCATAACACAAGTCTCGAACTTACTTTGGGGCTAGCTCAATCTGTGTGATTTGGCCGTATATATTTTTTTTTTATTTATCCATCTCTCTTCCATCCACCGATATACATATATAAAATAATCGTCCGTAAACCGACTTTACAGACAAGAATATTTTTATTTATTCTGGCAACATACGGTGTTGTCCTTTATAACTAGCCTATCTTTATTTCTTTTAACACTTTCTGGGACGTCCCGCCTGTAGACGTAAACTTTTCTTCTATTAATATGTCTATTGTGTCTGGTTCAGTGTCCGTGAATGAGTTAATATATACAATTCTTGTGTCACAGTGTTTGTAACAAAATTTCTCCGAAACCGTTTGACCGATTCTTATTAAATTTTGTGTGTATATCTAGCTTTTTTTGTTTATCATATCTTCGATTATATACAACGTGATTTTGAACCCCCTAGCTATATTGAAATCTGGGAATCAGAATCCCTAATGGAACACAGAACTGCAAGAAAAAAAGGTAAAAATCGAAAAAGAAAATTAGGTTTCCCATGCAAAGTCGCCGATCAGCTGGACGAATTTCTATGAAAGGTTAAATTTATTTTTTCGTTTTTTACCTTTTTTTTTACAATCCTGTATTCCATTAGGGATTCTGATTCACAGATTTCAATATAGCTAGGGGGTTCAAAATTACGCTGTATATTTATATACCAGATCAAGGTTTGCCGGGTCAGCTAATTAACTTCATCACAAATAACAGAGCAAGAGTGTCAAAACTGTGTAAATTACATGTTTCTAATACTTTTTAAGTAAAGAAATAAGGAATACTGTAAGAACAAAATGTGTATAGAACTCAAATAGGCAATAATGTTCATTATCTTTTGTAGCGTGTAGAATCTGTATGTATTGTAATCACCCACCATCAGTCTACTGCAGGAGCATGACCCTCTCTGTAATATCGGAGCCATACTTGGCCAGAGCAGACAGAGGATTTGGCCGACACTCTCCACGCTGGCCAGACGGGTTGGAGAGGTCTCATTGATGTTTACGAGCTTTGTTTAGCTTGTATTTCCTAAGTTGCCTCTTACGACATCCATTGGAAGACTTGGAGTGGTCCTACTCTACTCTGCCGGAAACTACTCGGCCATGTATTATAGTGACGACAACTGAACAATTTGTAAGCCTCGTTTCACTCATGCGTTTGTATCATAGTACATCGTGCGCCATGATATATTCATTAAATACAGTATCAAATTTAAACTAAAATCGGTCAGGTGCGAGTTGGACTCGCGCATTAAGGGTTCCGAGCCATTCATTGTATTTCAAGTTTCTACGTTTTCATTAAAAAACGTCTATAATAACGTTTGTTGTGTGGGAGTCCTACATAAATATTTATTTTATTCTGATTCTGTAGTAGATTTTTATACTACCTGGGGTTGCCTTACGCTAGCATGCTTATTTTAAGCAAAAAAAAGCATGCTTATTAGTAGCATGCTTGTGTTTATTCTACTATAGACCTGCCTAGGCTTCGTACGGGTGCGATAAGTTATACATATAAACATGCCTCTTAAATCACTCTATGTATTAAAAAAAAAAAATTGCGTAAACTTTATTATTTATTTTTTTAAGTATTGAATTAGCCATTTGTTTCCCATCTCACCTGATGTTAAGTGACGATGAAGTGATGGTATGAAACTTGCGTGGTTTTAAAGATCTATAAGCATACATAGGGACAGACAGACAGCGTGAAGCGACTTTTTTTTATACTATGTAGTGTTTTTTTTATCTACTACGGATATGCTTCGGATGGTTTGTTTTGATACACAACGAATAAAGTGGTCGACCGTACAATAGGCTAGTTTCCTAAAAAATATAATTAGTCCGTCAGTTAGATATTCAAAAAATATTAGATACGTATTTTTTCTATTGTCGATTAAACAAAAAATTATAAAGATATAGCCCTTTGAAGTTCCGTGTGACGTCATAGTTTGCTACAATTTTTAGCAAACTTTGACGTCACGAGCCTTCACTTTTGAACTTTGACGCGCTTTATCTTTATTATTTATTGTTTATTTAATAATAATATGTCGTATAATCTAATTGTTATGTTATTATTACGACCCAGGAAACTAGCCTATTGTACTAACTAATATTATAAATGCGAAAGTGAGTTTGTTTGTTACCCTTTCACGTTGTAAGTACTGAACCGATCATCATGTAATTTAGCATACCCGTTATCTGGGGTACGGAGAAGGACATAGGGTACATTTTATCCCGGGAAAAGCTACTGTCTCAGAGTAATCGACATTGTCGCAGGCGGAGCCGCGGGCAAAAGCTAGTAGTACCATAATTCAGACCACGATAAATGATTTATCAGAGCAAGTAGTTGACAGCTCCGTGGCGCCAGCCTGCAACACGGAGTGCCCGGGTTCGATCCCCGGCCAGGTCAAGATGGAAAATGATCTTTTTCAGATTGGCCTGGGTCTTGGATGTTTATCTATATATGTATTTGTTATAAAATATAGTATCGTTGAGTTAGTATCCCATAACACAAGTCTCGAACTTACCTTGGGGCTAGCTCAATCTGTGTGGTTTGTCCGTATATATTTTATTTATTTAAGTAACCCTAAAAGTAAAAAGTGCAAAAACCGGTCACGGTGGCGCCATTGCGTGTACGCAAAAAACAAGATATTTATAATTTGATTATTAATGCCGAACACAACCATAAAGTAATGAGAGTGAGGAAGTTGATCTAATGTGAGGAATATGATCCAGCTAATCCAGCTCTAACACAGTGGGTTTCACACAGGGTAACCAGGGTTATTCCTGAGATTTCAGGATTTTTGGACTCTTCTCAGGATTGCTGTCAGATTTCGCAAATCTTAGGACTTTTAGAATTTTCAATAAAATACAGTATAGGATTAAAGAGAGAGAAGTAAAGCGACTAAAACGAATCTTGCTAATACCTAGAGAAAATCATCCTAAGCAAGTGTCATAAAAATATCTCCAGCTCGTTGCTTCGGAAGGCAGGATAAGCCGTTGTTCGCGGCTGTCGTTATTGATGGCAGTCGTTGAGCTATGTCAGATGCCCTTACGCAGCTTGAAATATCTGACACCAGTGTTGGCCACTTGCACATTCGAAAAACACACAAACAGTGGTCTTGATCGCAATAGTTGGAATGGTGAAAGGGTGGCCTTTGCCCGGCAGTGGGACAGTATAGGGTAGAAATAGGAAAAGGATATAAGGTTTGTTCCTCCGTGGTTTGTTCCCATTAAGTCGCAACGCGATGTGTAACACTGCTACTAAATGGGAAAAAAATCCCCTTGTGTAGCAGTGTTACAAATTGCAACTACATTTTTCCCAATGAGTAACAGTCTATATCTTTCCCAAAAATTAACACTGTTACGCATAGGCACTGTGTTCCCGTACAGTAACACAAAGGCTAAATTAATAGTTATAGGTCATTAAAAATTGTATAAAATCCGCTCACAAGTTTTAATTTTTTTTATATTATTAAATTCTACGCTAATTTGTTGCATATTATTTTACATTTATTATTTATAAATAAACATTGGAAATGCTTTTATTAGAACAATTCTTGATTACTGTTACTGAACGGAAATACAGAGTGCCAATCAGAGACAGTGTTACTCATTGGGAAAAAGATAGATGCAATGTGAAACATTGCTACACAACGGGATTTTTTCCCATTCAGTAGCATTGTAACTCATAGCGGTGTGACTCAATGGGAACAAACCGAATAGAAGAACGTCTTCATGTAAAATTTTACTACAATAAAATTAATATAGGAGAGAAAACGATGTACGCGATGAGATCACTGATTGAACCAGATACAAAATAAGTGGTTACTAACTCATGGCCCGTGCAAGAGCATCATTGTACCAGGCGTTTTTTCTGCAGTATCCTTACTTTACACAGGTACAAACCGGTGTAAGACAGTTTAATAACTTTGTGCTCAACGCCTAAACTGTTGTGACAACCTGTTACGAGGGGAACGGACGCGTAATGCGTGATAGACGTGTAGGAAAACCTTGATAAGGAGACCTTGTGGTCTCCTTATCAAGGTTTTCCTACACGTCTATCACGTCTATAACGGTAATGAAACCTTTATTCGTGAGTAGAACTTGTGTTCTACTCACGAATAAAGGTTTCATTACCGTTAAGAGGAAAAAGGAGGGCCGTATTTCCATACTAGCGTAGTCTTCTGATTCACTATACCGATTTTGATGAAATTTGGTATGGAGATCATCATCATTCACCTTTATATAGCCGTAAGAAGTCCACTGCTGGACAAAGGCCTTTCCTAAGGATTCTTTGTTTCGTGGGAGGACATTGCCATACTCACCACGCTTAGCGGGCGCGTTGGCGAGCGCAGTTTCTCTGGCTTCTTGTGCTTTCGACGCTGCTGCCCATCGGTAGCCTTTTTAAGCTGGGGATGGATAGGGATATGTTGTGAAAGGGTAGTAAGGTCTTGGCATACTAATCACTCGGATGAATGGGGGAAAAGCAAGTAGCAGATCGGCAGGCCGGGCGCGTGTATCCGATGCCATACATTCCTAGTTCTATTATGATGATATTACATACATACATAGTATCACGCTTTTTCCCTTGCACATTTAGCAGCTTGGAGAACGTGTAGATGAAAAACGAAATTAAAATAGTGATGGGTTGCTAGCCGCATCGCCTATTGACATGGTTCCATGATGTTCCATGATGATTTTAAATAGCATACAAAAAATAAATGACCTATCTAATGTATCGATAACAATTTAAAAGTTCTGCTAACATTATTTTTTAGCTAGATGCTTGCATAATGAAAAACATGTTTTAAATTCAATTCTTCATTCAAGTTCCTAATTGTGCGAAATTTTATAGTAATTATACTGAAATAAAAAAAAACATATATACTATAACAATGAACCTAAAACTAAAAACCTTAAAAATATAATATAATAACTAAAATATATTATTTAAGAGTCCCTTTAGGCAAGGTAACTAATATACTGGCAGCGTTCCCCCTTTGAATAGAGGTAGCTGACAGCTCTTCGTACTCCTGTGATGTCGACTAATCTTTTTTCAATTTCCTTAAAAAGCCTTATAGCGCTAGGACCCCACGGACCTAGGGTCTCGATTATATCAAACATGTAATTACTGTATGTATATGTCAACAGCCTGGAAAAGATAGCGCTCCTGAGTAAATCATAATATACAATTATAACCAACATGTAAATCTTCCGATTTTTTTATAATAATATTTCTCTTCCAAACAAAGCCTATCTGATCTTACCTGTCTTTTTCTTTTCCTTTTGTCTCTGCTCGTGTGGCCACCCTGGTCGCTATGAGTCACTCGCTCGAGGCCAATTTGTTATTGCTGGCGCTTGATCGTCCACAAGTAGTACATCCTGATCGTATTGGCTACTAGGTTCGACTCCCGGCGATGGTTATCTGATATTCCGAGTTTTGTTCTTCAGAGTATCAAATAACTAAGTAATGGTAAAAGTTTCTTCGGATATCTTTTGCTGAATCACGATGATTTCTCTCTATCAGTTTGGTGCAAGATGGTGGTGCATTGAACTTTTTGCTAATTTACTTAAATAAAATTGATACAGCTCTCCAATTTGTAAGATAAAGAAGAAGAAAAAAATGAAAGTTAAATAATCGAAGGTCACATACAACTTTATGTATAAAAACTTTTTATTTATTAAAAAGAATAGGAAAATGCCAGTTATTTGCATTATAAATACTGGCTACATAGCCCTCTTGCGTAAAAGAATTTAATATTAAGAGTAAATTTTCATTGTGATGAAAGGAGGAATAAAATGGAATACGATCTCGCAAGTAATATAATCAGCATTAAATTTTAATGCGAAGTGCTTAGGTGGTAGAATTACACTTGAGAAGTAGCGACAAGCCGCTTTTATATGTTGGTATCGGGAATTTTAATTAGATATCACTTTTTGCAAATGAATTTTGGAAATATATTTATGTTTCCTTTATTACTTCAAGTTAACGATATGCTTTTAATTTTATTACAATAAACAATATTTAAAACCTTTAATTATGTAAATGTATGTACTGATATGGAACACTAGCAAAAAAATCGTATTGTTATTGGAAATTTATTTAATAAATTAGATTTATAAGCTGCAATATTTGATCATGTCTTGCTTAAGTTAACTTAGTAGGTATTCCTAAAATAAGTTTTCAACTTCTTTTCACAGATGATGTATTTATGTTGCCGCTATAACAACAAATATTAAAAAATAGAATAAAATTAATATTTAAGGGGGCTCCCATACAAAAAACGTGATTTTTTGCTTGTTTTTGCTCGTTTCTATCTTGTATTCCTCAACAGCTTGACATATTTATATTAAATTGTTATAAGTAGATTCAATGCTATCGTACAAATGTGTTAACTCCAGTTAGATTATTTTCTAGTGTTAAATCTCACACGTAAACAAGAAGAAAGAAGTGTACTTTACTTCTTTCTTTAAAAAACAAATGTTTTTAACCAACTTCAAAAAATAAATTCGGTTGTATGTTTTTTAAATATTTGCTACTTTATAACTTTATCAACCAATTTGATATTTTTCTTTTCTGAAAGACTATGCTTTTCAATTGGCCCCATTAAAATTTCATCATAATCAGTTTTATATTTTTTTTTCTGCTAAAAAAAAATGTTTCGGTCCATTCTTATTTGGTGACCCTACCAACGGGTCTATAAAAGGAAACCAACTTCGTTAGGAAAATGGTTATGACACAACAGGTAGTGCAAGGCTGTGAGAAGCGATCTTATCCAGTTCACCGCTTTGTTTTGCTGCTATCCTGAAGGTCATGATGACATTTGAATGTAGTTTTGCCTATTTCGGAGCTAATAGATCTTGATAATGCTGTTTGAATTGTATTTGATTTGTTTCCTGATTGCTATAGTTTATTATATTACTATATTTAGTATTTTGAACAGCTATGTGGCCTAGTGGTTATCATGCCAGGCTCAAACTGGAGGTCTCTGGTTAGATCCACGGTCCGGTCAATACGGAAAATGATCTTTTTAAGATTGGCCTGGCTTCTTTGGTGTTTTGGCCTTTGATGTTTCATCATCATCGTCAGGTCTTTTTAGTCTCCACTGCAGGAGCATAACCCTCTCTATACTACCGAAGCCATACTTGGCCAGAGCAGACAGAGGATTTGGCCTACACTCTCCTCGCTGACCAGACCGGCTGGAGAGGTCTCATTGATGTTTATGAGCTTTGTTTAGCTTGTATATTCTTAGTCGCTTCTTACGACATCCATGGGAAGACTTGGAGTGGTCCTATTCTACTCTGCTGGAAACCACACGGCTGCCAGAAACCACACGGCTATAGTAGTAGTATGAATTTTGTCGTAAGCACCATAGAGTAACACAACATTTAGTCAAGAAAAGTTTCAGAAACATGTTTACGGTTAAATTGTTAGGATACCGTAGTTTTTTAATAGATGTAAAAAAAAATTAAATCGCTTTTGTAGTATTTGAGTTTATCCAACACCATCTAATACACAAAAATCATCTTTTTAATATTATAGTCTAGACTAAATACTACGCAGACATGTTGCTGCAAACGCGACGTGTGTCATAACTACACGCCAATCTACTCTGAAATGAAAACTAGAGACTGACCAAAACAGGATATTTCCCGAAACCGAAACCAGATCTTATTTAAATGTGGTAATAATAATGATCATCAGCATAAATATCATCGTGTTAATAATAATAATTACCAACATTTTTTAAGTACTAATAATGTCCACTTTATTTGAAATGTATGCAGAGAGGTAAATCATGTCAATAAATAAATTAACAAGTAAACACTTATACAGGATAGACCCTGGACCAAAGACATTATAATACTAAACTATAGACTCCAACCTCATATAAAAATGTAGGTCCAACTTAAGGCCTGTTAAAAATACGTACAACACACCTGACAAGCATGCCGGCAGGCCGAGGTAGTTAGTTCCAATAACTGCCACCGTGCTCCCGTGCTATAGTAAACTAAAACTGAAAAATATTATGTTATTTAAAGATATTTTTAATGAATACTGATTTAATTTTTTCGTCAAATGGTGGATAAATAGTTGTGAGTAAACCTCTGAAATTATGGCGCCATCTATGGGATGAGTCTGAAACAAATCTTATGCAATGTGCGTTGAGACCACATGCCTAGACTAACTATTGCCGCGGTTGTCGCGACACTAATTCATCCGAACACGTGTTTCAGCGAGGCTGAAGATTTAGTCGATTTTAGCCCAGAACCAAAACCGAATCTACGGTCGGACACTAATAAAAATACACATATTGTCTTACTCTAGACTTCTACGAGGAATGATCAGTTGTGTGATTGATCGAAATCTGTATTATCATTATTTTAAATACATATTATTACGTCTTTTTTACGGGGTAGCCAGAGCCGAATGAGACTCAACCCAAAGGCGGAAATATGTAGGTGGAAAAGGAATCAATTAATTTATTTGAAGTTTCGACATAACTGTATGACCCTACTTTATTTATTTCGAGCCATCATGTGTCCCACTGCTGGACGAAGGCCTCCCTCCACTTCTTCCATTTAGTCCGGTCCTGCGTTATTTCCTTCCAATCATTCTTAAATTTATCCAGCTCATCGCGCCATCGCATTTTTGCTCTACCGAGTCTTCGAGTATTGGTAGGGATCCATGACCCTACTAAGTAATTTTAATGATTAATGTTGCCTACTGATTAAACATCACCACTCTTTGCTATTTCGTTTGCTGTAACTGTACTTCCACCTGCTTCTTAATATTTTGATGCATGGAAGTACGTTGCTTGTTTAAAATGTCATGACTTTTCAATAATTAATTATGATCGCATTATCTTCGAACGAAAAGTAGGTCAGGTTCAGCGGAGATTGTCTTGAAATAATTGGTTAGATGATGGATGAATCATTAAAGCAATCACTTCAATCTTCGTCATTGATGATTGAATAGTTAACGTCAATGGAATTATGTTTATTGTTTTTCTGCTTCAATTCTTGACGGATGATAAATTAAAAATAGTCGTTAATGACTATTGAAATCTTAGTAACTTTAAAAAAAAAATATTTTTTTCATTTCCTAATTACTTCAGCAAGGTTAGGTGTGTAAAAGATTATGTAAAACAAAGAATAGCTGTGTACAATAATGTAATCAAATGAATGGCTTCTATTCTGAAGCTAATAAATTCCCAAGAATTTTCTTACGGAATACCTAAAAATCCTCATAAACTAAATAATGTAAAGTCAAAAGATTAGATCAGCTACCACTACTACATATATGCTGGTCTGGGAGACAAGAAATTATATAGAATGTACAAGCTGATTCCCTGCCCGCGCAAGCCATAATAAGCCGGTCGAGGGGATAGGCGAAAATCTATGGAATCGTGACATCGGCGATGCGGCTGGAAACCTATCACTATAATCCCAATTACATGCTAAACGTGCCCTTCGAGGCTTATGGCCTTAGGCTCTGTTTGCCCCGTAAGGGATAAAGACGAGATAATATGTGTGTTGTGATGGCTGGAAATGGATAGGAATGGCGCAGACTAACGAGGTGACCCACACATGGATTAAACATGATCATCAGATCATGGTGACACATACATATTTATGTATGTACAGCTACATAAACTAGTCAGGGTTGTTTAATATTCCAATCCTGGAGATAAAGAGGAATGACGCTGACAAGAAAGGCTTATACCGATCAGTGAGTCCTTAAATGCTGATGATGATGATGAAGATGGAGATGAATGCGTATGTAAGAACAGTTACATGAACAAAACTACTCAGGATTTAATATTCATCAATCTTAAACCTTTTATGGGTTGATTGGCAAAGCTCCGGGATATAACAAACAAGTGGTTCTAATACGCTTCCCTGTGATGCACCTCGTTCCCACGCGCATTAATCATAGTTAGCGATCTGAAGATCTGATTTAGTGCAGGCTGTTAATTGATCTAACTCGCTTGTGCGGAATAATTGCTCTAAGTGAGACTGAGAATTTGCTCGAGATGCAAGTATGCACTTGCAGCTTGGAAGTCATTTAAACAGAGATAAACGTGATAGATACAGGAAGTATTTTTAGGACTTTAGTTATATCGTTAGTGTTTATAATTGTTTGCGTAAATGTGGAATCCCAATGCCCAAGTCTTGAAAGTTTTAATGGTAAAATTGAGGCAAGGTAATATATTGGAATAATGGCTAGCTCCGTGGCGCAGCGGTCAACACGCCAGCCTGCTACACGTGAGAGCCTGGGTTCGATCCCCGGCCAGGTCAAGATGGAAAAAAATATTTTTCAGATTGGCCTGGGTTTTGTATATATATATTATATTTTTTTTTTTTTTTTTTTTTACTAATTATTGAATTAGGCATTTGTCTCACATCTCACCTGATGGTAAGTGACGATGAAGACGAGGATGTTACATGCCTATCCAAGAGATACCCATTTATTCTACTTTTGAATGTCCCGGGACTGTACTTGTTTGGGAATATAGACGCAGGCAGTTCATTCCACACCTTAGCTACTCGAACCAAAAAGGAACTGTCAAAGCGTTTAGTTCGACTCTTTGGTATTCCAACGATAAAAGGGTGAAATTTCTGTCTGCGCCTTGTAGTCCGATGGAGGAATGGTGAGGGTTCAACTAGCTCAAAGAGCGCCTTCGCACACTCTCCAAAATGGATCCTATAAAATACCGATAGACAAGCGACTTTACGGCGATGCTCCAGGGATTGCAATTTCCTATTTGAGACCACGTCGTTGTTTATGAGCCTGCGGGCTCTTCGGTCAACAGAGTCCAATGCTTCAAGCTGGTATTTCGCTGAGCCATCCCAAAGGTGACTGCAGTACTCCATGCAAGAGCGAACCTGGGCTGTATAGAGATTGAGCAGCCGTTCAGAGCTGAAGTACCGCCGAACCTTTGAGATGATACCCAACTTCTTGGAAGCAGTTAGTGCCATTGACTCAATCTGTTGGCCGAAGCTTAGTTTTGACGTGACTGTCATGCCTAAAAGCCCAAGGTGGTCAACTAACGGTAAGGAAACACCCTGGAAAATGGGTGCAAGTGGGAAAGCACTCTTTTTTGCAGAAAATAGACACGCCTGTGTTTTGGACTGGTTAAACTTAACAAGATTGGCGTCTCCCCAATCGGACACCCTCTGTAATTTCGAGTTAACCCGTTCAATCATAGACTCTCTTAGAGACTGGACTTCTTGTGGACTTGCACTGGCACTGGACGTATAACTCTCTACAACGGTGCTGTCATCAGCATAACCAATAATGCCAGACATAAGGAGGTCATTAATGTGCAGCAGAAACAAGGTTGCAGAGAGAACAGATCCCTGAGGTACCCCGGCATTAATAGCCATTAGGTCGGAAGAGCAGCCATCCATAACCACTCGAATGGACCGTTCCCTCAGGAAATCGGATATCCAGTTGCAAAGGTCCTTAGGTAAACCATACGCTGGAAGCTTACTGAGGATAGCTTCGTGCCAGACCCGGTCAAAAGCCTTGGATATATCTAGTGAGACGGCAATTGCCTCACCGTGACCCTCCAAGGCTTCGCTCCATAAGTGAGTGGCATATACCAGTAGGTCACCGGTTGAGCGACCCTTGCGAAAACCATATAGGTTGTCACTAAGGAGCTCGTTGGTTTCCAGGTATGCCAGGAGACGATTGTTCAATACACGCTCCATAATCTTGCACAATATGGAGGTGATCGCAACAGGTCGATAATTGGCCGGGTCGGAGCGACTTCCCTTTTTAGGTACTGGTTGTACATTGGCAAGCTTCCAGGATCTTGGGACCTTGCCAGTCTCTAGAGAAAGTCTATAGAGGCGTGTCAGTACAGGGGACAACTCGGGTGCGCAGCGCTTCAGAACCACTGCTCGAATACCATCGGGTCCACTAGCCTTATTCACGTCTAGGTTTAGCATGCATTTAAGTACCTCTTTTTGGTGGATTTGAGCGGCCCGCATCTTGGGGCCGAACGAAGGTAACTGGGGTGGGCTTTTATTGCTACTATCTAGACGCGAATTGTCTGCAAATAGATTGGCAAACAAGTCTGCTTTCTCTTTTGCACCATGGGCCAGAGAACCGTCAGGTTTCTGCAATGGTGGCAGCGATGGGCGACAGAAGTTCATCTCCACTGACTTGGCTAGAGACCAGAAGGCTTTACTTCCTGAGGGACAGGAAGCTATCTTGTCTCCAATACGGCCAAAGTGGTCGAAACGAGCTCTTCTGAACACCTTTTTGCAGGACTTGGCAGCAGCGTTATACACTCTCTTCCTGTCTTGAAGATCATCAGCTTTGATTCTGCGGGCATCAGCCCAGGACAAGTATGCTTCCCGCTTACGCCTTTCGGCTAAGAGGCACTGAGCATTGAACCATGGGCGAGCTTTGGTTTCAAGGGATACGTCAGCAAAAGGAATAAAATACTCCATTGCCTTACATATCACACTCGAGACAGCATCAGCGCAGCATGATGGATCCCTAGAAGAGAAGCAAACCTGCCGCCAAGGATAAGATGCGAAAAAATGTCGCATCTCATCCCAATCTGCCGACTTGTATCGCCATACTCGCCTGGTGCCTTTGGGGCTGGTGTCAGGAAGCGAGTAGTGCGATACAGATTTCACCACACAGTGATCCGATGTCCCGAGCGGTGGTGATACGGACACCGAATGCCTGTCAGGATCGGTTGTCAGCAGGAGGTCCAGGCAATACGCAGTGTGGCCAGCAACGTCAGGAATGCGCGTCGACTCGTTGACAAGTTGGGAGAGACCGTAAGTCAATGCAAACTTATAGGTTTCTCTCCCAGCATGGTCGGTGTCCTGGTACGGGTACAGCCACTCTCCGTGGTGGGCGTTAAAATCCCCCAGAAATACCAACTGCGCAGATGGAAAACGTTGCTGGACCTTATCTGCAGCATCGCTGAGATATTTCATGAGCCGAGTTGTCTCAGAGTCTCCGCTATGCGAACGGTAGACACTGGCGTAAACAATATGATCATGGCCAGTATCTACATGAACCCACAAAACGGAGAAATGCGGAACTTCCAAGTCATGTAGACGCCGACAACAGATCTCATCCCTGACATACATGCACACGCCCGCGTGGGGGTGGAATTTGGCCTCCAGGACATAGCCTGGGTAATACAGGTATGACAGGTCTGACGGATTACTGATCTGCGTCTCGGTCAGAAATAGCAAGGCCGGCTTGGCAGTCTCGAGGTGGTAATGGACTGCATCAAGATTGGAATGTATCCCCCTAATGTTGCAGAAATCGACTAAAAGCTTAGGGGGCTCGGCCGGAGAGCGCTTGCTTTATATATCTTTATGTATTTGTTATAAAATATAGTATCGTTGAGAAGTATCCTATAATACAAGTCTCGAACTTACAGGACAGGTCTGCTCGGCCTCTTTGAGAATACTGTGTATAATGTAAAATATTATCATTGCACACTCGATCGCTAACATAATATGTTCCAAAAAATAATAATGTACCTATATAATAAAAATTGTAATCATAAAGTGAAAAAAAAAAAAAGATAAATAAAGAAATTAGATGATAAATGATAAAGATAGATGATAAAATAAAAAAGCCCTTCAGGCGAGTAGGCGACCAATACTGTTGAAAAGAGTTTCTTTTGGCGTTTCTTCTCTGCAGTGGTCGGTTCCGAAACGCTAGTAGTCTGTAGCTTTTGCACAATAAGTAATAATATAAATATGACTAAATTAGATACTTTAAAATGTGATTTGACGTGAAAAGGCCTATTTTCTGAATAAACGTTTTGATTTTTTTTTTTGACTTACTTTGGGGCTAGCTCAATCGTTGTGATTTGTCCGTATATATTTATATTATAAATAAAACTTTTGCAAGTATTTACAGCATACTTTGGTAAAGGCAGTTAAAACTGTATTGTAATTTTGCTAATTGCCATACAAGGCCACATACATTACTAATGAGTACGAGCAATTCTTGTATATTTCGTCGAAATATGTTATAGCTAGATCACATCCCTGGGGACCTTCCCCGGTCACTCAGGTGCTATAGCAATACGTTCCTTTGTTTCTTTGTAATATCTTTATTGTACGAAAAGAAAAAGCACGGAGCAGAAAACATAGTATAAACAAATAAGTATGTGAACTCGTAATATATATTTGTGCGATCTGTGGGCCTATTTGCTAACTTATTGTACATGTACAAAGTTTTTATAGTCACTTCAAAATACACTGTGGCTTTCGTATGGTTGACCATTTAAGATACATAAAACGTAATGTATTTTGAAGTGACTAACTAATCCGGCTCGTAATATTTCTAAGTCGCAGTTGGTTCTTTACGGTGCATTCTCAAAACATTCACACACATCGTTCTTAATTTTTTATTCGCTATTGCCATGCCTCTAGACTCCATACTTCAATGCGAACACTTTCTATGGCACAAAGAAATCGTGGTCTGAATCAGAACATCGTTAGCATGATTAATGCTCGTGGGAGCATGTCTATGCCGCAGACCTGCATAGAAGTAGATCACGCAGGAGCACATATGCGGAGCAGGTAGGTTACTTGTTTTGTTCAGGATAAGACAAAACAGTCTATCTTCGTATATCTTAGTATAGTACCACTCGTAGCCGGGCATTTTTAGGATGCAGGCCGCTTCCAACCGGTCTCCCACCACAAATATCCAGGAGAGGACTGAGTCCAAATTGATTTTAAAATCATTTATTCAGTATAAACAAATTTTACAAAGCAAGTTGTAGAGGCCTTTTAGTAAGTATAGCAAAATGCACTAACCTACGTCCAGCAGAAGACTTGCGCCTGATATGACATAAATACCACTCTGAATCTCCATTAGGATCTTTGACCAGATGAAAAGGACACAAGCACACATATCTTCAACATGAGAGAATCATCTCATAAGCTTGTGTAAGGTGGTTTGGCGTTGGGTCAGCTGGCTGTCCTTAACACAGGAAAAAGAAAATAAGGAATCAATATAATCTATCTGGATATTTATCTATGTGTATCTTTTATTAAATTTGTTGCAAAGTTAGTATCCCACGACGCAAGTCCACAACTTACAGGTACAGTTAATTTATTTATTTAATCCAAGAATTAAAAATAATGGCAAGCAAGAATTAAAAACTAAAATGTGTCATCTATAACTATTGTGTCTGTGTCCCACACGTCTATGGGAATGAGGCAGATTCTTGATTCAGTAAAAAAGACAGATTGCTCACTTGAATTTCAGAGCACCTTTGTCTATCTAGGCGTCTGGTTTGTTTTTATTGCTCTGATAGAGAAATAGATCTTTACTTGAGTAATATTCTTATTTAAAATATCTGCAACTTGCAGTAAAATGCCGTATACAGGATATCGAAGTATTACTTCTGGGTGTGTGACATAAGATGTAAAAAGAAGATGTTCAGTCGCTAGTAAGCATTCCTGCTTTTTAAACTGATAGGCAACAACATCTAACTTGCTTGCGCAAGCGCTTGAAGGCAGAAATTGGCAAAAACAAGGCGGACAGCTATTGGCCTTGTATAATCTTAACATCAACAGTTTTTTTTTTTTATGAAAAAATTGTGTGCGATTGATCTCTATATTCCCTGGTTGAAGCAACGATGAGGTCTAGGGTGGTACACGCAAACTCAAATAATGCCTATTCACTCATGCCTTGAAAATCCCTCAATTGTACGAGTCAGGAAACAGTGACGCGGGGTGGGAATTATTGCTGTATTGTTGCAAATAAATACTGATTTATTAATTGATAAAATTCTCACCTGCGCCCGTAGCGTATTGCCCGCGACGCCGTTTATATCTCGCGATCAACTATCCACATCTCGCTCTTAGATATTACGGAAAAAAAGATGGCGATATTCTATAACTTTTGTCGCACGTGCCATGCTACGGGGCTGAGCGTTTTCCCTTAGGTTGCATCCTGAACTGGAGCAAACTGGAGTGAAGTGCAATAAAAAGAATCAATCAATCAATCATCTTTATTGTGGATCATAGGTTAGATTACAGTAGGTGGAGTTACATGATTGAAATATTAGTTACACTATGTCCTACCGCTAGGGTTTACAATAATTATTTATGAATATAATTAGTTACATAAATTCAGTAATTATTTTTTGTTATATAGATAGAGTTATATAAATTCAGTAAGTAATTCTAATCTACAAAAGGAGCTTAATTATAAGTCAGATTTTCTATGTCATCCCTTAAGAAATCATGTATGGTGTAATAACATTTGTTGATCAGAAGATTGTGGAGGTGTGTCTTGAAAGATTTGATATCATTCATTGATCTGAGCTGTTTCGGCAATTTATTGAATATATTAGGAGCTTACCCGAAAATGCTTTCTTTTAATAAAGTGGTCTTGCATGACGTTAGGTATAATTTATCGGAATGGCGAAAAAAAAGAAAGAAAAAAAGGAATAAAAAATTCCGCAAAAAACAATAACAACAATAAATGAAAAATACTTAAGAACTTTACCTACAAAACTTAATGGCCGAAAAGGCAGCCAGCTCAGCTTTATGCTTATGGTGGTGAACCACAGCGCTGATTTTCAGCTGGTACCAAGAAGGACGTAGGTTAGATGGCTTAACTATACATATATGATATTATAACAAGAATAACTTTTTAAAATATATTTTTAACTACTAATAAATGAAGATGATATGTTGTAGATTTCCTTTTATTGCAAATTTAGGAGGCTGCGCTTTGTGCAATGGAGCATAAAAGAAGACCAGTAATATCGCTTCATTTTCCTAACCTTGCTTTTGTGAAAACAGTACACTGAATGGAAATGAGTTTTGTGATATTTCCAGGCAAATAATCTTCTTATCCCACTTTACCATGTGCGTTCGGCACAGTATACAGACCTATGAATTCTCTCAATATTGTTCTGTCGGCTAACATAGCCTTAGATATTGCCGGGCAAACAATATCACTCTGAAAACAGCTTTCACACATTTCCACGACTCACCGTTTCAAAGCTTCATAATGACTCCACGCAGCCCTGGAACTAACAGTCTTTCAGTCACACAACGTACCTTACCTGTTACCACCACCTCACTATTACAGCACGTAGGTGGATAAACGCAATCTAACTGTCCCGTGGGAAGCTAGGAATAATTTTCCTGTTTTCGCGAAGTTAGATTAACAGTGGATCCGTGGGAACCGGGCAACTTGTGATTGCTGGTCGTGACCGCGGTTAGTGTCCAATTGCGATCGACTGATTGTTTCCCGATACCGTAATGGGGATTACGATTTCTAGTCAAGATTACCGTTCACACAGCTTTAGACGGTTTTAGTAATCGTGTTCAGGCTACTTTCTTTTCTTCTTCAAAATTGGAATCCTATTTTTTTTTATTGATAAATGCGTTTGACCTATATCTTGCTTAATAGAAAGTAACGATGAGGTCTGGGATGAATAGGAAAACTTGATATACACCTTTAAAAATGACGAATGTGACGTTAGAAATATTTATTATAACAGGCTCCTCTAGTGGCCACAAATTTTCCTAATAATACATAAGGAAAGAAAATTTATTTACGTATGAAATGTTTAGATAATATGATGACTGTTGCCTAATTATGTATAATCCTTATCCTTACTAATATTATAAATGCGAAAGTGAGTTTGTTTGTTTGTTTGTTACGCTTTCACGCCGTAACTACTGAATCGATCATCATGAAATTTTGCATACAAGTTCTCTGAAGTACGGAGAAGGACATAGGCTACCTTTTATCCCGGGAAAAGTACTATTCCCGAGGGATCGACATTAATGCGGGTGGAGCCGCGGGCGAAAGCTAGTAATACATAAAGAAAGAAAATTTATTTACGTACGAAATGTTTAGATAATCTGATGACTGTTGCCTAATTATGTATAATTAAACAATAAATATCTTATTAATATAAATAGCTTATCGACTGAAGTCGATAGAAGGGATTTGGCTGAATTTAACTTACAGTAGAATTAGCATTCGGAACACATTATTATTGCGAACAAAAACGCGTGTTAATACTAGTACACTCTGATGAAAACCTAATGGCGCTCGGATATTAGCTACGAGCGCGAGCGCAGATCGCAGGTACAGGCGTGTGCACTACACGAACGTAACTCACACACGCTATGATGGAGGCGGGGAGATGGAAAGAGCGCGCGGGGGTGTGCGCCGCCGCCCGCTCTCACTTTACCCCGCTGATACCTAAAATTGTGTACTGCGCATCGACTCGCGCGATGTTTTGAGTCGCCAAAGTTTGCATCGAAGTGTACATTAATTTATAGGATTATCTGAATTACATGTTCTATATCCATTCAGTGCATTTGCGAATTCGTCAATTTGTTTGTATAGCAGATAGCTTTGGAATGTAAACAAATTGACGAATTTCTTTACTTAAATAACAAACTTCTAAACGTCTTTCCTTTTTTTAGTAGCCTTTCTTTAGTTTCCTATTAACTTAAGCGTGAAATATTAACACAACTCTAATCTTCCAAGAAATGCCGCCAGAAAGTTTGCATCGAAGTGTACATTAATTTATACTTTGATCAAATATAATGGTAGATACACGATTCGCGCTCGAAAAGTGGCACCAACAAAACAGCGCACTAATCGAGTTTCGGAGCTGTTTTGTCCACAGTTTCAATAAACCGCGCTAGCACTCACACGTCTCGCGATGACGAAGGTACAGTACAGTTTTTGTCGTTGTTTGTAAGTATGCATGATGTTTTTTCTCGGGAACATTATTAAGGCTTCATTTTGTATGAGACTGTGTATCTACTATTATATTTGATCGAAGAATTTATATGATTCTTTGAATACATGTCCTATACTCGTATCCATTCAGTGTATTTGCTAATTCGCCAATTTGTTTATATTCAAAAGCAGATAACTTTCATTACTTCAATAACAAACTTAATAACTTACAAACGTTGCCTTTCTTCAGTTTCCTATTAATATGAGCGTGAAATATTAACAAAACTCATTAGTCTTCCAAGAAATTGTTAACAATTTTGCGCACAACGTTAACAATGAGCTAAGTTGTGAATAGAACGTTTCTGACGTAATGGCCGAGCTCAATGAATGAATGGAAATGTATTGGGACTGTAGACAGTAAGGCTGTGTTTCCATAGATACATCGTTTTTCGTGTGTGTAAGTGGCCAACATTGTATCCGTAGCATGGCGCCCGCGACACCGTTTATATCGCGCGATAAACTATTCACATCTCGCTCTCTGATATTACAAAAAACAAGATGGCGATAGTGGATAAACGTCGCGCGTGCCTTCGGGGGCTGGTGTTTCTTTTTATGTTATAGGGCGGCAAACGAGCAAGCGAGTCACCTGATGGTAAGCGACTAGCGCTGCCTATGGACAACTGCAACACCAGGGTGTAACAGGAGCGTTGCCGGCCTTTCAAGGAGTTGGGTAAAGGACATGGGGGGAGGAAATGGGGGAAGGATAGGCCTCCGGCTCTCTCACTCACCGAACGAAGCATAGAAGCGGTAAAGCTCCTACTCAAACGTCGTTTTCTGTGAGAGTGTGGTACTTCCCCGGACGAGCCGGCCCATTCATGCACTAGCAGAAACGAATTTTGCCGGTAGCGTGGCTCTACCACAATTAAAATGTCAGATTTTTCAAGCTGTAGACATCTGATAATGCTACAATCTTATGATTGCAGCTGGGACCAGATGGAGCTTGAGAAATACTCTATTTCTCGAGCCGTTGCCTTGGAAATCAGGGCGAGCGTTTGTGTGGGACGTAACCGTCTCACCTTCCGGGCTGGTAGGGTCTATCTCAGGCCGATACAGCAGCGGGAGCGGCCAAATACCTCACGCGACGCCAGTACAGTAGTCTTGGAAACAACTATACATATATTTGAGCTGTTAGGGGTCGAAACTTTGGGACCGTGGGGGCCATCAGCCTATACCTATAGGTGTAGCTGTTCGGCACTTTTGCCCATAAATTGATCGAGGAGACCCGTCACTAGAAGGCTGGTCTATACCTGGTCCAAAAGATCGGCAATGCTTTGCAACGTGGCAATGCTGCCAGCCTTCTCGGCACGCTACCGCGGGGCAGTAATCTACCCGGCCTATTTTTTTAGTAAATATATATTAACAGTATTTTCTCAGATATGAGATCCAACTTTATCGATATTATGCCCGCAAAACAAACAAAAAACTTAATTTCATCGAAATTGTTGCAACCATTTCTTAGATTATTTTCTTATTTTCACGTATTAATATCGTTTGTTTAAAGAAATGAGGTATACAGTTTATGTAGATAAGCGCTTTTAATATGATTAAAATATAAACTTTTGTTTCCACGCTTGTGATAAAAAGCTTTATTAAGTGTATCTATAGCTTAACTGTGTGTATGTGTGTAACGATAATGACCGCAACTAAGCAACTTTAACTCGCGAAAATGTAACTTGAAGTTAGTAAGTAGAATGGCCCATAACTTAAGTCTCTAAGAAGAGGCCTAAGTGTATTTTTAGTAGGTACTAAATCGTTTTATGGTGGTCACAAATTTTGAAGTATCTAAGGCATGTCGTAAAGGAATAAGTTAAGTGTTGTACTTTTTACACACCCTGTATTGCTTTACTTGTTATACATACTATCTTTACTTAATTTTATAATATTATAAATATATATTATAATACATTATAAACGCAATAGTTTGTACTAATGGATGATTGTTACTCAATTAAGCTCATCATCATCATCATTTCGAGTAGGTGTCACGGTCAATCGACCATGCACACCCTGGTGTCAAGAGTTCTTCGGAACCACCTCTCGGCCTCTGACGTGGTTCCTTTAACGACTACCAGATGGCAGCCGGGACCACCGGCTTAACGTGCCTTCCGAAGCACGGAATCATCTTTATTATCAGACAGTCAGGTGATTCAAGCCTGCAATGTCCTAACCAAACTGAAAGCAACTAAACGAAGTATGCTTCCCGTGGGAATCGAACCCACTGGACCACGGAGGCAGTCAATTAAGCTAAAACGTCTGAACGGATTCTGATGAAATTTTGCACACGGACAGGTTATTATGTTTTTTTTTTTGGAGAAAATGCCTTCGCATATTACTCTACTGCGGGTACAGCAGATTGGTTATATGGTGTAGCTACTAAAACACCCCGATGTTCCTCATATTCGCTATAATTCTGGCACTGCAAGTACGACAGGGGAGCGCTAGGCCCCGGCACTCAACTGCAGCACCAAAAGCGCCGGCCTGTGGAGGCCACGAAATTGTTTTAGAGAATACTTTCTCTTCTCTTTTCCATTTTCTTGTGTTGAGTTCACAGAACACTTCTGCTCTACACGATCGTCAACTAGTGGGCAGTGGACTTATTAGTCCACTACGGGCTGAATCATCCCTTTAAGGGTCCAGAGCGATCAAAATTTCGCCGTGTATACAACTACTACTAATATTATAAATGGAAAAGTTTGTATACATCCATCATGGTCTGGGAGAAAAGTAAAAACGTAGAATTTACCAGCTGCTTCTCTTCCCGCGCAGCTGGTGAGGGAACGGGCGAAAATTTTCCACCTGTACGCCTACTTACACGCTAATTGTGACCTTTGGGTCCTGTTACCTGAAGTTCTGGCAACCCCGTAAGGGATGAAGGCATAATAGATTGAAATTGTACTTTAATATTCTGCTCGATTATTTAATGGCATATAAAACTGATCGCTATGAAGTTATGCCATCGATTAACATAAAGCTATAATGCTTCACTAGTAAGTGCCATCATTGCCCTAGGGCAGGGTTGCCATTTCTTAGATAATGGACTTAAAAATTAAACTGATTTTATAAGTTTAAAGGCTTATTATAGTCGCAGTATTTAAGATCTACTAATGACATTCTATATTTTTTAAGGCCTAAAAGGCCTGGGCTCTGTCTACCCCGCAAGGTAAAAACATATGATAGTATGTATCTTTTAAGTCTGAATCAACTAAGTAATTATACAAATGGCCCGCATATTGATATAGCTTTGCATATTTAACATCAGTGCCTATAGTAAATACAATCATTGTCATTGCGCCACAATCATTTTAATGTCTTTATTACACAACAACACTACAACCAATGAATTTCACATTAAAATATGACAAATTGCCTGTACTCTGATAGCGCGGTCTATAACTTTAGATTTCAACAATCGCCTTTCTAAAACAATAGTTTGTTTTACGAAATATTTGTCTTGTGGAATTCTAGGTTTAACCCTGCAAATAACATTGCTAGGGTTGGCAAGATTCTCAGTTATCGGTCCGATATTGATAAGACTTTATTAAGCTGATGGTTCCTGTTAAGAAAATATGTTTTTTTTATTTATCTATATATATACTGACTTTTATATCAACGCACAGCCGAAACTACTGTACCTAGCAACTTGAAATTTGGCATAGGGGTTCTTTTCATGATATAAGTGAGTACTAAGAAAGGATTTTTAGAAATTCAACCCCTAAGGTGGTAAAGTTTATATGGAATTTTCTGGAGTTAAAAGTATGAAAATAAGTATATAAGATGCTTACCCGTGCGAAGTCGGGGCAGGCCGCTAGCTTTTACATATCGAATGACTCATGTACATACATACAGCGTCATTCGAAAGTCATCTTGAGTTTGGTGTTTGAGAATGCATGGTTTGGTGATGAAACACGTGTCACAAGGACGACAGTAGATGTTCAGCCACAGCAATAGGAAGCAGTATTGGAAGAGTTTGCATGTTCAAATATTTGTTGGAGGTTATCATCAAATTAGAATATTTGTACCATTACTATTAGTCCTTGCATCGTTCGGCAATAGCAAAATTAGAAACAACGGGTCGCACTCCGGGAGTTTCGGCAGAAGTGAAAACTCGCCTTTGCGGCGGTCTCAAGTCACGTGTCCGTCCTATGAATTTTCGATCAGATCATGACGCGAGTGACAACACGTGACCTGATGACCAAAAAGTGCACAACGTCGCTTAAACGTGATAACGGTGGAAAAGAGAGGGGCGTCACAAGCTGAAAGCTTTAGACGATCGTACCTCTCTATCGCGTGTTCTGCGCTCTAGCTTGCACACGGAACGTGATACGTTTTCGAGCGTGCAGCGCGCGTTCATCGATTTATAAGACGTTACCATGTCAAAAAGTAGGTTATAGAATCACACCCTACTAAATAATTTAGATGAAGATACTCGTATCTAAGCGATTGTACTTTAATTAAATACTACAAACTGTGACTAGTATTCACTGTGTGTCAACCCTAGTCACCCTATAAATAGTAATGGCGGTCCCTGTATCCAATATCCCATATTTATTGACCAGTCACCACCGCACTGATAAATGCTAGTAATTTAGGCTGAAATAAAGACTAGATATTACGTCTATGCTAGATAGCAAGGGCGTAGCTACCGTTGTATCCGCCGTACCAATGGTACAGGGCCACTGAAATAGGAGGGCTCTGACTCCGACCCCGTCAGTCTTAACGACATTTTCGTACATTCGGCTTATAGGGACCTATAAATGTGTGACCGTTGCATCGTCAGTAGCTTCAGAGCCCGGGATGTTATTAAGATCACAACATAGTTATTAAAAATATCTTCTAAAATATACAATTTCACTTCAATTCTTAGCGGCTACCCAAAACATACGCACACACAATACTAAAATAGTTATTATATTGCTATCATAAATTTAGCCGTGAGAAGTCCAGTGCTGGACAAGACCTCTCCCAAGGAGTCTTCCTTCATCATCATCATCATCAGGTCTTTTTAGTCTCCATTGCAGGAGCATGACCCTCTTTGTACTACCGGAGTCATACTTGGCTAGAGCATTCTTCCTAGGATATTGCCATGATATTACCATGCTTGGCAGGTGGGTTGGCAAGGGCAGTTTCTTTGGCTTCTTATGCTTCCGACGCTTGCCCTCTGCTTCCGTAGCAAGGATACGAATTTATTGGACTTAGGAAGGGAATGAAGGTACTCACTCGGATGAATGGGTGAAAAGCTAGTAGCAGCTCGGAAGGCCGAGCGCGAGTACCCGATGCCATATAAATAATAATCATTATAACAAAAAGGCGATTTTGATTATTAGTAGGTACATCTTAAAGGTTCTTAAGCAACAGTTTGCCGTAGTCATGGGGCAGAGCCCAAGATATATTGATTTTTAAGTTACTATTCATATGATAGAATCCCCAATGCTACGCTCCACTCATAAACGGACATCACTGATGTGGGCAGCAAAACTGCTGTGCTAAAATGGGATTGGGCGGGGCATGTCGGTAGAATGCATCCCGAGAGATGGGCTAGAATGGTTACCTGAAGATGGTTGCCGTCGCCGAGGTAGGCCGAGAAAACGCTGGAAAGATGATTTAGATACTTGTCAAAATACTGGTCGAGGTTAACATCGGATAGGGGCAAGTGGAGAAAGATGAGAGAGACCTTTGCCCAGCAGTGGGACAAAAAGTTGCCATACATACGCCACTGATGCTAGATAGACTATTTTTCATACCTAATATGTACCGTAATGTCTCAATTGCGTAATATGTTCCAAAGTAATTAACTGAGTTTATTTAACCTGGATGTGATTGCAAGAGTTCTTGCTTGTAACAGGAAGAAGTAAATAATACTTCATGTTCAGGAAAATAATGTTTTATAAGGTTATTAAGTACCTGACCAATAATTTGTTATTTCATAATTTTATGTATTTAGTATTTACATTTACTAGCTTATCGTAGTTAAATATGAAAAATAGTTTGAATATATATACATATACAGGTCAATGTATTTGTTATAAAATATAGTTTCGTTCAGTTACTTCCTATATAAGTCTCGAACTGACTCTGGGGCTAGCTCAATCTGTGTGATTTGTCCATGTTTATTTATTTTTTATTTTTAATATTATCGTTACATTTACTATATTTACTTAAACCGTACTTTAACCATATCACATCTTTTTCCCTTACGGTGTAGACAGAGCCAGGGTCTAAAAGACCCGAAGGCCACGTTTAACATGTTGTTGGGTATTAGGTGGAAAACGGAATCAAAAT
Source organism: Elegia similella (assembly GCA_947532085.1). Classification (NCBI taxonomy): domain Eukaryota; kingdom Metazoa; phylum Arthropoda; class Insecta; order Lepidoptera; family Pyralidae; genus Elegia; species Elegia similella. The sequence goes on along the minus strand of OX383932.1, from coordinate 26,180,479 downwards.
AGTAATGGGTTGCTAGCCACATCGCCTATTAACATGATTAATCAGATTTTACCCAATCCCTCAAACGGTTTTTACTTAAAGAAGCAGCTAGTACATTCTACTTTTTTCTTTTCTCCAAGACCAGCATGTAAGAGCCGCTCTTCGCTTTTTGCATGGATTAAAATAAAATGGCATAAATGTTTCCTGCGACCTTTCTGGTGAAGTTGAACACGCTCGTAAATAAGGTTTGACGCGTGCGTTAGCGACCTGATCCAGGGTCGCGTTGGCCCGCGCCCGCGCACTGCGGGGCGCCTCGCCGATGGTCGACGGGTTAGGAGTAGGGTTGTCATCGACGGTATTAGTTTAGTAGTAGTTGTGCTAAACAATAAACAGATAGTTAGTTTATATTTGTTATACTAAATGTAAAACTAAAAGTAATTATGGATGCCAAATCGCTGCGGTCAGCTGGCAGGGTGTCCAAAAGGCTGGCGGCATTTCCTGGCTGGATGGCCGGACTTAATCTTTGACCAAAATTAATTAAATTACTAAACAAATTATACAATAATATGGTGTAAAATATAATTAATTACTATGTTACTTATTCCATGAAACAGTCTTTACCTCGTTAAGTTGCGTTTTGTAATATTTTATAAAAACACTTCATAAGTGATTTCGTCCGCTTTACTTATATAATAATAAGTTTTATTTTAGACCTGGTCCATATAACACACTTTACAATTAAGTCTTAGTCTAGAACACATACATAAATCATTTATAAGGTACATTGGGACACTGATCCATTAATATGAACCAGCGTCCAATGTTTCATTAATGCACCGTCTACACCCATTCTATCTGCTATAAGTCTCAGATAGCTGTTGAGACTGTCCCGAATCCGCCGCATCAAGGACGCAGTTCTTTTTCTAATGATGGCTGCAAAACCGTCAACACTTGCAGCAGCAAACATCCCCGACGCGCTGCAGAAACGAGGCAGCCTCATCAGTGCTCTGAAAGAGTTATTGTATTGGACCCGCAAGGCATTGTAGGCCCGCTGCCTGTACTTGACCCACAAGCTGCACGTATAAAAAGACTGGCAAAATGCGTTGAAAAGAGTTGTCTTTACGTGCTTATTGCAATAAGCAAACCTATATGATACTGACAATGATGCTATGTATTGAGAGATGAAAAAGATATCAAAATAGTTAAGTCAATAAAAACTATCGCACAATGTAATTTTTTACTATAATATTGGTTTATACAACTTAGGTGGATGTGTAGAGGATGGACAAGATTCGGAACCAGTACATGGACATGTAGAAAGAAGAGATGCCGAACATCTGGCAAATAGAATGACCCATTTAGAAGTAGACGGACGTAGGGGACGAGGAAAGCCAAGAGAGACGTAGGTTGAATGTGTCAGAGGGGATATGAGGGAATGGGGGGAATATTGATATTTAAGGATAAAAAAATATGGAGAGAGTCGACCCCAAATAGGGAATCGGCGAGGAAGAAGAAGAAAAAAACTGATGTGTGCCAGCCCTGCTTGTGATGAGATTGGATGCGAATGTGAGCTGATGCTTATCTTTCATCATTTGGTATCCCGATGCTTTAAACAGATTTGTTTATAATTAATTTGTACGACTATTGGTTAGTTATGTTGAGATTCGCAAAAGATAACCGCAAGTTTTAAATTTATTCTAATTAGCATCTGAGAAATTATATCTAAGAACGAGTGACTGTTTGTAAGTATTTTTTTTTATAATCTTTATTTTTTAAAGGCTTTTGATATAAAACATGCCAGCCTTATCGTAACCTAAACTATATCACAAAAGGGCTGCGCAGTCGCTGCGAGTTCGTATAGCTTATTGGCTTCATCCGAACATGGCTCTGATAAAAAACATTGAATAATGCCAATATCCGATTTATTCAAGTTCAGGCTGCTCAATGTTTGATGAAAATTATTTTTATGTGACTTTTTACTATAGGATAATTACTTATTATAGTCCTGAAAAGATCGTTTTGTTGGGTCATGTCCCTGGGCGCAGCAGTCAAGGAAAACCGCCAGTTAGATGGTCTGATGCAATCAGATATATACCCCGCACCAACACCCAGGGCACCATATACAGATACTCGTATATGGTGCCCTGGGTGTTGGTACAAGACAGCACAAGGCCGCGACCGTATTTATTACTGTTGAAAAGAGTTTCTTTCGGCGTCATCTTCTCTGCAGTGGTCAGTATCGAAACGCTAGTAGTTTGTAGCTTTTGAACAATAATTAATAATTTGGATATAATTTAATAAGTATTATTTAAAATGTGGATAAACGTGAAAAGGCCTAATTTCTGAATAAATCTTTGAATCTTTAAGCTACTTTAGGTGCTCACGACCCTCAGGCATGAGGATACGACAGAGAAGAGAAGAAGAATTACTTATTGCAAGACGCGAACCAAATGATTAGTGCTATGTTAAAGGAAGTTAAATTTATTATCTTCAGGCCCGGCGATATTAATTTAATAATAAGTGTAAAATGGTTTCTCATGGACCTTTTTCAACCGACTTTGAAAAGGAAGGTTCTCAATTCGGTTGTGTTTCTTTTGATGTTTGTTCGCGAGTCCGACTCGCACTTGGCCGGTTTTTGTTAGTGCTTACACTTATCGTGTGTTCGATGTAGTGTTAGCGATTTATATGAAAACCCAGTATAAATAAACGTATTTTTGCGTATCTAAAGTATTATTTAAAATAGTAACACTTATATCTCAAAACAGCAACAATGGCAACACTGGTTGTATCGAGTGTAATTATTGTTGGTACCCACCACTCCATTTTAGCAAGACGTCATGGAGTGGCGGGGACGATCGCTCTTGTGTGGTTAGATCGACGACTCGGGCATTCTGTTTGGCGCAGCTGTAACGTTAAGACGTAATTAACCTTTACCTGTTGTGAAGTATTGTTTTAAATAGTTTTCCGTAAAGTGTGGAGATTGTATATTTAAGGTAAGATGTATTTAACTAATTTCGATATTCTGTAAAATGAGTAATTTCAAAATAAAATATTTAATCATTAACGGAGTTTCCTTACATATCAGAAGTAGGATCAGCGGAATAATTTTCTTTTTTTTCTCTTCTTTTTATACTTATTCCGTTAATCCCGCCCACAATCACAGTATTTTATATTATTATATATCATTTTAACCATTACATTTTAATAACGAAAGGCGACTCCTGGTTATGATATTACTATATTGCAACAGTTTTACATTTGATCTTGTCGTAGTAGTTTTCTGAGGTGAATTTTACGATTGCTTTATTGTTGGGTTCACGGTATATAGTTTATGGTATACAATTAGCTAGGGCACTCCCTCGGATTGTTTACCGTATATGTGGATCATTATGCTCATTATGCTGGAGCTACAATCTAGGAATAATCTTCAAACCGTTGCTATAGCATTTATAAACAAAAAGAACTATAAGTAACATTGCAATTTGCTAAGGTACCCCCTAGAATTTTTATGTGTGTACGACTTAATCAATTCATTGTCCAGGGCTACACTCTAGAATGTATTATTTCATTCGGAAATTTTATAAAATACATACGAACCGTGAACCTTCTGTATAAGCATACATATCGTTAAAAATATTAACGCATACGGTTGAATAATGTAAAACTGTTTTTATAGTGAAATAATATTGAACATGCACTATAAATCTTGTAGCCAATATCATGGCAGGCTATTTTAATAACATGTACAGTTTTGCAGGTGAGTAACCTATTACTGGTTACGGAATAATGCAGTATACTTATTTACTTTATTGTCTCATTCTGTTGGACGTGTGAGTACATTACATTTAAAGTAAAAAGACATTTCAATGTGACAGTAGCTAACACCCACAAAACTGTTTGTAGGTCCTGCTTGTGTCTGACAGAGATCTTGTATCAATTTACTGATACTATTACATCGCTACAGTTGATAACTGTTTTAACAAAAGAAAAAATAATACTGTTCTCTGAACAAAGAATAATATCACTTGATTACGACGTCAAATAAAAAAAACGCCATGATCTTAGACGTGCTTCCAAAACAATTTAAATAGAATGTAGACTAAATGTAATATAATAACAAATAGAATTGAATTTATTGGTGAATAAGATTTAAATTTACGACGCATTGGTCATCGTACTAAAACTGCTATAATTGAATTCTGGGTTCGAACCCCACCTGAGCAAATATATACATTAATAAATATCATAAATCCGTGCCATTATTCAATACTGTTATATCATACTAGCATAACATCAATAATTCATCATCATTTCGTGTATGTGTCACGGTCGAACGAACATGCACACCATGTCGTCAGAGTTCTTCGGAACCCCCTCTCAGCCTCTGACGTGGTTCCTTTAACGACTGCCAGATGGCGGCCGGGACCAACGGCTTAACGTGCCTTCCGAAGCACGGAATCATCTTTATTATCGGATGATCAGGTGATTTAGGCCTATAATGTCCTAACCAAACTGGAAACTATACAAAGTATGCTTCCCGTGGGAATCGAGCCCTAGACCCCCGGGTCAACAGGCAAACGCCTTTACCACTGTACTAGATAGATAGATAACATATTTTTATTTGTTCATTGTAACACACATAATAAAACAGAAAGCTACAATAAAACTTAATACTTAACATAATATATGTATGTGTGCCATTATATCACAAAAAGACTACAGCTCAGCGAAATGTTACTCTAGTGAGCAACTACTGATTTTCAGCTGTCACCTTAGAAGACGCGCGCTAACAATTTCACAGAACAGGTTGTCTCACAAAGTGTAAAGTCAATGGGTGAAACACATAATAAATTAATCAACAAATGGCAGATAAAATACTAAAATACTTGTTATTAATACTAATTATTATTTAAGGAAGAGCTCAGTTTAAGTTTTAGCTTTGCGACAAGCAAAGTATTTTTGAATTAATGTCCGTTTTCTGAAGAGTAAGTAAATGTGATTTCAGTAGTTTTTTTAAATGTTAATTTCTTATTTAAATTTCTTAAAGGAGCAGGAATATTATTCCAATACTTCGTTGCCGCATAAATGCTACTGTCCTTTGTCTTGTTATGACGTTCAAAAAGTGATACATGTATCCAATTTTGAATAAAAATCTTTGACTTTGACTTTTCTCTGTATAGAAAGTACAGGACGAGTGGCCCTCGGATGACGTTGCGAAGTGAACTGCAATTTCATGTAAAGATAGTCAGGTTTTTTTTAAACCCTCATTATGTCAAAAAGTAAACTCGCGAGGTGCAACTGTCTACGAGCTTCCATATTGAGAAGAGAGGCTTTGTTTATGACTACGGAGGCAGTAAATAAATAATAAAAATCTACTTTTTTCAAAACACTTCATCTATCAATCAATCATTTATTTGTCTGAAATAGGGTATGATATCGATATTTAAAAAAAATTGCCTATTTAACTGTTGGAAACAGCAGACAAATATTTCATTAAAATAAATATAATTAGTTTATAATTGACAAAGTCATAATTATTTACTTTTGGGTTACACATGCATTTAATTGAACATTTTTTTTATGTCAACATTAATATAAATTAAAATTACTTCATCTGTAATTTCGTATTAATTTGTAAACTTTTCATACAAGTACAAATAAAAACAAAATGAAACACTAATATAATAAATCAATAAAAAATATATTTATATGTCTCACACACATTCACATATACATATATACACCTTCATCTCTTACGCTCATATGCATAAACACGAACACATCACACTCACTCATACACACTTACACACACATTTACACCACAATATATTTTATTTTTACTAAATTGTTATCTGAATATAAATTTGCTCCGCGTGCCGGCGTCTAAGTGTACTTCATCAGGAACAGCGATTATATGTTTAAGGTAACAACAGTAACCAGGCTACTACGATACAGGCACAGCCTAGCGTGGAAGCCACGAACGTAATGTCAAACTGTAATGTATTAAGTTAGTAAAGAAATTTATTATTATCATAAATAATAACAAAAAGATAACGTTACAAAACAATAACAATGATTGGAGACAGATTGGACTGCCCTTACCTCCGACATTGCAGCGATAGACATGTTGCTGTAATGCCTGACGTGAGAAGGTATTAGAATAGGGTAATTTAATTATTGTAATTTAGTTCAATTGTAATTTAATTCAATTGTGATTTAATTCAATTGTAATTTTATTCAATTGTAATTTAATTCAATTGTAATTTAGTAAATAATTTTAATTTAATTGACAATTTGAATTAAAATGATTTTGTTTTTAAAAACATTATGGAATGCAATTTCTGAAATAAATAATTATTATTATTAATATTATTAATAACAATTTAACATTCAGATATAGAGACTACATCTTCTGTTGGAGATGTGGTCAGCCGCTATAACGTGGAGGGTGAGCCGGCAAGCGTATGGCAGTCCCCACGGCAACGGCACTATAAGAACGAGGGAGCGGATGGGAGTCTGATAAGTAACAGGCAAGTCCGTAAACGTTCTTTAATTAAATCATACGATGGAGTGGCAGGGAGCCTGGTTAATAACAGGCAAAGCCGCAAGCGTATACCTATCCGATCATACGAAAGGGCGGAATAGCCTGGTTAATGACAGGCAAAGCCGCAATCGTACGCCTACTCGATCGTACCTCCGCAAGTATCCAATAAGCAGATCAAGAAGCAGAGAGCCGATAATAGGGCTGACTAATCAGTCGCGAAAGCAGATCTCCAATAAAGTAGAGATACTACATCAAGTTATATATAGCTATAGAAGACGAATGTATGAGCTGACCCATTAATTATTTGCATAAACATGTGTAAAATACATTAAATGGATATGTTATAAGAAGACCGACATGTTTACCATTACTGGTGTGCGAAGTCATATAAGTTCAGAAGGCATGCAATTACCTAAATTTAAAAAATACAACAATTAAAATAAAAGGGAAAATAATGTTTTAGTATTTACAAAGAATCCATGTCCAAAAAAATACAATACTTCAGATTTTCAGATAATAATTTGTTAATACTTTAATAACATTTTTCGCATAACAATATTTTAAGCTTTTTCTTAGTAAGTATCAAGTTTAACTCCTTACACTGTTTTGATATTATGTTAAAATCATTGGTACGATAACTAAGAATGGATTCTACTAAGCCATAATATGCTGTTAATAGTTCATCATTATCTACTTTTCTCGAAAGTCAAAATAAAGCATAACTTGAAGTACTAAGTCATTTGCAAAGATTTTCTGTCTGTGGTTTCTAATTTAATCGCAAGTCGATTATTATGCCGAGAAAGCTGTTTGCACCAACACTATTTTCTATGCTGCCATGATATTCCAATTAAGTAATTAAGTATTCTAATAAGGTCTTTGGCTGAAATGCATTATATTTGTTTTATCAAGATTTATTTTAGGTTATTATTATCTAACCACGTAATTATTGATGCCAATGTTGAATTTATATTAAAATTGTACGAATTGATGTCAGTGGATTTAATAGTGACTGTGCTATCATCGGCAAATAATGTCATGCTATGTTCTATATTATTGGGAAGGTCATTTATATCAATTATAAAAAGAAGAGGACCTAAATACTCCCTTGTGGAATACCATAGCATTCGTCAGACGTGTATCTTTTTTTCTGTTTAAGAGTAAACATCCAGTTAGGTTATTTCTGTGATTTGACAACGATCTGATAAATAAGATTTGACCAATTGTAATACGTTACCTCGAATGCCATATACTTCAAGCTTGTCTAATAGTATATTATGATGCACATAATCAAATGCTTGCGTCATATCGCAATAGACGGTACAAACACGTTTTTTTTTGTCCACTTCATTTAAAATATTTTTCAATAACTTAATAAAAAAAAAAAAATAACTAAGAGCAATTGGTCTAAAATGTAACTCTCTATTGTTTTTGTTAAATGAAGGTTTTATAACAAGATATTTGCAGATCTTATGGAAAGACGCCAGATTCTATACAAAGATTTATAATATGACTAAGATGACGGCATATATATATATATATATAGTCATTTACTGCTTTAATTATTTAAGTTTAAATGCCATCGTTACCAACACTTTCAGTGTTGTTTTATATTTTTTGTCATTATCATTTAAATATCTTATGGTATACTAGGGGGCATAAACATAGATTGTAAACTACGTGTAATATTTGAGCTAATAATTAATCCTTAGTTCAGGAAGGGTTTAATTTCATATACAAAGTAGTCAATAAATGCCTATGCTATTTTGATTGGATCTGTTATGTCATCATTATCAATTTTAAGACGAGTTATCGGTTCGCTATGTAAATGTGTTATTATTTATCATTTGCCATGTTGTTTTAAATTTATTATTTGAAGTTATTGTTTTATAATTATGACTTAATTTTAATCTTTTAATATTTAAAAAAAAAACAGTTTTGAATATCTATGATATTTAATTTTATGTGATTTAGATGGGTTTATTCTACATTTCTAAAGAAGTATTTTATGATTAACTTTTATTACAAGTTCTTTTTGAGGGAAAAAGAAATCATAAAACATTTTAAACAAATTTATAAAATTATTGAAAGCTATGTTAACCCTCCTCAGTGTCGTAAATTTCAGAAAACTAAGTTTTTTTTTAAAACTCAATCATTCCTTCAGAATTACTATTTGAGTTCAAAATCAACAGTGGCCCTGAAAAAATGTCCTTAGTGAAGTAATAGATGATACTATAGGGACACGCCATTAGATAATTTAGATCAGGTTCGTAAAGAAGCATGCAAACGCATTGCAGGACAAATAAACTAAAGATAAAACTAGATTTGACTTGAAGCGGTTCAAGGTTGGTTATAACTGCGGCAATCTGGTGAACCTAAAACGAGAAATAACATGTCATGGTAACTAAAATAAAAAAAAACTAGCTGTTAAATTTCAAGGCCTTTATCGAATCGCTAAAGTTTTACCTAATGACCGCTATTTAGTAGAGGATACACCATTGACTCGCAAGCGTAGCCTACGTCGGTATGAAAATGTAGCGGTAGATAATCTGAAACTTTGGCCTATATTTAATAGAGATATCGTTACATCAGAATCTGATGCCGATGACTGTTCAGATAATTAATTTTATGAGAATTTAAGATAATTGTAATTTGAATTCGTTAACATTTTAAATGCCTGGTAAATTCTATATTTTATAAACTAGTACGCCTGTTATTATTAGTATGTCATGTGAATCAAAATACTGCGCTTGATCACGAAATTGAAACACCTATTAGTACCTTCATTAACCTATTGGGCGCCATTGACCTTTTTTTTTCTTACTTTAGTTGCAAAACAGTCGCGTGACTGAGACGCAATTGACAACTAAAGGTATTACAATTTGTATTAGCCTGGCGTCAGGCGTGAAGTAACGTAAACAAGCGCTGGTGTGCAAAAGGTTATTGTGTATTCTATTACTTTAAAATATATGTTCAAGATAGGCAGTGCTTAAGTGTGTAAAGCTTCATATAGCGGAGGGACCCGCTATTGCAGGATGGCCGAGCTGTTAGCGATTTATATGAAAACCCAGTATAAATAAACGTATTTTTGCGTATCTAAAGTGTTGCCATTGTTGCTGTTTTTGAGATATAAGTGTTACTATTTTAAATAATAATTTAAAATAGTAACACTTATATCTCAAAAACAGCAACAATGGCAACACTGGTTGTATCGAGTGTAATTATTGTTGGTACCCACCACTCCATTTTAGCAAGACGTCATGGAGTGGCGGGGACGATCGCTCTTGTGTGGTTAGATCGACGACTCGGGCATTCTGTTTGGCGCAGCTGTAACGTTAAGACGTAATTAACCTTTACCTGTTGTGAAGTATTGTTTTAAATAGTTTTCCGTAAAGTGTGGAGATTGTATATTTAAGGTAAGATGTATTTAACTAATTTCGATATTCTGTAAAATGAGTAATTTCAAAATAAAATATTTAATCATTAACGGAGTTTCCTTACAGTAGCCTTTAATAAATAGAAAAGTTTTCAAATCAAATGTACCTACCCTATAAGGTATTTGCTATTTATTTTTAATATATTTATTACATCATGATTAATATCGCACCATCCATGTCCAAACGATTAGTTTACAATATTCAAATGTGTTTGATCATAAATCTCAGATAAATATGGCGTCGATAACGTAATCTTATGAAATCGATACATCGACGACACGATTAATCGTATTTTGACCCGACAGATGATTTGTTGGTTTGTAACAGCATTTCTCATACATATTACATTTCTGTGATGTTTCGTTTGGTTGTAAATCTTTACTGTTCATATTATAATGGTAAGTTATTAGTGGTAAAAAAATAAAAATATGTTAATCATTGTTAGATCATCAAATAAAAAAATACATTTTATTAAAATATCACAAACAACACGAAATAATTTTATTTATAAAGTTTTGTATAATATTTGAAAGACATCACGATTTTTTAAATGTTTTTGTTATAATTTTGAAGACAGTGTTAACAGATATATCGATTTACTGTTTCTTGTTTATATAACTTGATTAGTTCAAGTTACCGTACGGTAATCGGTTAAGCAGGTCATATGCTACAGACGAATATAATGTAATAGCTTTTTTCCCACAGATTTTTTTTCCTGTCACAACCTGGTGTTGCAGTTATCCACTGGCAGCGTTGATCGCTTATCATCAGCTGACTCGCTTGCTCGTTGCCGTCCTATATCATAAAACTGATAAGCTGACCCGACCCCACATCATCATTATCAGATCTTTTTAGTCTTCACTGCAGGAGCATACTGTACTACCGGAGTCATACTTGACCAGAGCAGACAGAGGATTTGCACACTCCCCTCGCTGGCCAGACGGGTTGGAGAGGTCTCATTGATGGTTATGTTTAGCTTGTATTTCCTAAGTCGCCTCTTACGCCTTCATGGGAAGACTAGTGGTCCTATTCTACTCTGCCGGAAATCACACGGCACGACCCCACATAATAGTGGAAGAAGGTAAAGAAGAAGAATTAGAAAGAAGAGTCAACCATATGCCCCAGGCAATTGGCAATAAGTACTTTTTTCTTTTGTAATTAGATTCTGTAAAAATTTTGCCACATTTTACATACAGTCACAATATTTTAAGGGACTTTAATTTCTGTAAAAATTTTGCTACATTTTACATACAGTCACAATATTTTAAGGGACTTTCCGTTTAAATCCCACTTTTCATCCCAGTTTCGTTAAATTCCGCTTTAATACCAAAACCTTTTCCGCTTTCACCCCAAGTTTTAAAAAATATTATTTAATTAAACAAAACGCTAGTCAACAAATACAATATTATTTAGTAAAAAATACACGGCATTTTTAACATATAACAAAATCATTTTCGAATAAAACTTCCCGAATTTTATTGTAAAATGGCACCGAATAACTTCTCCGAATTTCAATCAGGAGCTGTCGAGACCGTGTCCTATGTTTCCATCACATTTTATTAAAACAACGGTCGGACTTTTGCATCGAAACATTTTTGTTTTATGTCGCAGCCGATTTATGTAACAAAATGGATGTAAATAGTGAAACTTTATATACTTTAAGGTTGGATTATTTGGTCTCACGGTCGTTTGAGCAATAAAATATTACTCCTTCTTTATATTTTTTCTATCTCTCATATTTCTTTCCTACTTTACCACCTATTTCTTTTTTTCTGTTTATACTTCTCAAGGTTGACTGGGAGAGAATGCTTTAAGCATTAAGTCCACCTGCTGTAGCTCTATAGGCTAGTAAAGTTTTTATGCCCAAACTATAATGTCGACTACAACGACGTGGGTCTTGCCCAAACAATAGTGCCAAAGCCTAGTTCGGTGGCTGCCAGAAAATTCTACGAACTTGTTATAACGTTCCCTCAGACGTAAAGATCTTTTAATTAGGATACGATGGGGCTGACATGCCTTTTAGGATAAAAGCCCTTTAAAATTAAAGAGAAAAAAAAATACCGGCGAAGTGTGAGTCGGACTCGCGTCGGACTTCAAGGCCGCGTTGAAGGCAAGCGTTCAAGCGGTCGGTCTCCAACGAGGTGGCTAGATGTTGTCAAAGCTGTAACACAGTGCCCATCAACTGAATGCTCCAAAAAAGCCGCAGCCAGAGATACGTGGAGAGGGATCGCGACAGAAGCGGCCATAGACGAGCAACCCAATCCGAAATCACGACCACTCTCTCAAGAGTGTACGACTAAGAAGAAGAACCTAAAGGGTAAAACGGGTAAAACCCTATTAATATCGCTCCGCTGTCTATCTGTCTGTCCTCTGTCACCAGGTCGTATCTCATGAACTGTGATAGTAAGTTGAAATTTTCAAAGATGATGTATTTCTGTTGCCGCTATAACAACAAATACTAAAAAGTAGAATAAAATAAATATTTAAGGGGGCTCCCATACAACAAACGTAATTTTTTGCTTGTTATTGCTCGATATTGATAACGACAACGGATAGACGCTTGAAATATTCATAGAATATTTAGTTATATATTCACTTTAATATAAATAATTAAATAAAAATAAACATAATATTATAGGGGGCTCCCATACAACAGAATCGCACCTGGCCGGTTTTTTTATGAACAAAGGTCAAAGTACGTGGCCTGTTCCGAAAGTTTTTAGCTGTATAAAACCTACTAAGTATTTTGATTTATATTATTTATTGTTTTTTAAAATATTCCTTTCAAACCAGTCATGAAAAGATTTTAAAAATGCATCTTGCGGCAAATCTAAAAACAGCCTCTTCTGAATTCTAAAAAGTACGCTCAAGAAGATTTTTTTAACTATTGGAAAAAGGAAAGAATCGCACAGAGACAGGTCTGGGCTGTAAGACACCAGTTGAACTGCAGAATTGTTCAGAAAATCCACTGTTCTGGCAGTTGTGTGTGCGGTGTTGTGTATCCTGGTGAAAAAAAAATTCAACGGGTACCACTTTTGGGCCGGTCCTCACAAAAAATCATAAAAAAAAACTAGTTGAAGGTAGTTTACGAAATTACGTACACAGCCTAATAGATAAATTACCCTCATATTGGCGTAGAAACTAAATTCTACGGAAGTATATTTTAGGTATAGCTAAAAATTTTCGGACAGCTTAGTATCCATAAAGAAAAACAGCACCACATGGTTATATTGACCACTGTGTTAAGTTTGATTTCTTCGGTTAATTTTGCCATAACTTCGTTAGTTTATCATGTAAACCATTACTTTTACCATTAATAAACTATTAATATTCGTTCGTGTAATTCACAGTATATTAATCATTATTTATTACGTTGTTTCAGGTATGTTTCCTGCTTCGCGTCGCTTCCTTGAAATATATTTATAAGTACATCCATACTTATTTATAGGTCTGGATTTAAATGACAACCGTAAGTGTAATATATTGCTCAACTATATTTATTGATTATCGAGTAGGTAAAGTTATAAATAAAGCAGTAATGTGATTCATGATCGAAGTTCCAAATATGGCGTGCATGGTGTGATGTATGTTGTTGTGTAAATCAGTAACTATTTGCAGAATAGAATCATCATCATCATTTCTAGTAGGTGTCACGGTCAATCGACCATGCACACCCTGGTGTCAGAGTTCTTCGGAACCGCCTCTCGGCCTCTGACGTGGTTCCTTTAAGAGCGCACCAATGCGACCCGGCTGAAGCCATTTCGCACCCCGCGCCCCGCGCGAAAGCAGGATAGATCTAATGACCGTAACGCGTAAAAAATGAGAAGAAGATAGTGGGTAGGCACAAGCGGGTGTCCTAGAATTAACGGGCGTAAGCGCCAAATCACTTAATTGTTATTTAAAATAAAAGTACGAGGTTAATGAGTAAAAAAACTTTGGTCAGATTTTAGAACTAGTTATTGCTAAGCTAGGAAACTAAAAATCATTTCTAAAGACCTTAGGGTTTCGCCGTTCTGACCACAAACATCAAATAAAGGGGCTATGTTTGCAAAATAAAAGTATCGAGGCTTTTGTTATTAATCGTGTTTTCAGGTTGGACAGTTTTAAGAAAATATGTTGATGTTTTATATATAATAAATAACAGGCATGTAGTCGTTATAGATATAGACATCTAGACGAATGTTCATTGACAAGTTTCGCATTCGTGCCCTCTTAACGACTACCAGATGGCAGCCGGGACGACCGGCTTAACGTGCCTTCCGAAGCACGGAATCATCTTTATTATCAGACAATCAGGTGATTCAAGCCTGCAATGTCCTAACCAAACAACTAAACAAAGTATGCTTCCGGTGGGAATCGAACCCATGACCACCGGGTCAACAGGCAAACGCCTTAACCACTGGACCACGCAGGCAGAATAGAATAGAATAGTCTTTATTACGATTGTAGTTACATAGGGTCTTGAATACTATATACAAATAGTGATGTCCATACATAATATCAGGCCTGTCTCACTACCCATGTCAGTATCAAAACATATACGCGTGGCGACCCCTTCGAAGGGGAAAACCGAACAAATTCGGTAGGAACGACGCGCGTTTGGTTACATGTGTTCGCCGTCTTCAACGAAATATGAATCGTTTGTTCAGAACTATAAGTATAAAAATGCCTTGTTGTAGCGATTTAAACTAAAAGGTGCTGCGTTCTGCCGCGAGCTAAATTACACCGTATTGATAGTCGATGTTTTTTTGTGAGACATAGCGCGAAGAATCGATAGCAGATGGGGCAAAAGGGTTCTCGAATGGCGACCACGTACCAGCAAGCGCAGCGTCGGACGGACACCCACCTACCAGGTGGTCGGACGATCTGACCAAGGTCGCAGGGAAACGCTGGATGCAGGCCGCTTCTAACCAGTCATTTTGGAAATCTTTGGGAGAGGCCTGTCCAGCAGTGGATTTCTTGCGGCTAATATGATGAGTGCGACTTCTGTACGTAATTACTAGTACTTATTCTGTGATAATATATAGAAGCGTTTTTAGAAAAACCTATAACAGATTATCTCATGTACCTATAACATTGAATATTATAAGGAAAAACTAGCTTTTAACAATCGAAAAGGGTAGGTGAAGTAGAGCGATACTTAATGTATCCCTATATATCATAAACGCAGTAACGCAGTCATCATCATCATCATCATCATCAGGTCCTTTTTAGTCTCCACTACAGGAGCACGACTCTCTGTAGTACTAGAGCCATACTCGGCCAGAGCAGCCAGAGGACTGGGCCTACACTCTCCACGCTGGCCAGACGGGTAACGAAGTGCTGGCTAGGAATTTTTCTAGTACGACCTGTATATCTCCTTGAGAGATTCAGGTGGCTGAACACTGGGAACAAAAAATATAAAAAAAGATTTGTCATCGACATGAAAACAAAGAAAGATTGTGAGATATTAAATATGTAGTTAGTGGTATAAAATAGTATAAATAAAAAGCCTAAAAAATCTTTTTTATTGCCATCTTGAACTTCTTCGCTTGCTACAATTACAACGTCCTGGTCGTGCTGGGTAGGAATCACTCCAGCACGACCAGAAAATCTATTCCCTCTGTACTTGTGGAGATATACTGGTCGTGCTGGAGTGATTCCTACCCAGTACGACCTATCTCCACATGTACAGAGGGAATACATTTTAAATTAATGGCATAAAACAGTATAAATTAAAAGGATTTTTTCCCATCTGAAGATTTAATAAATTCGACCATGATCGTGCTAGAAACTACAACACCAATCATGGTAGCAAACCACTAATCGAAACTTATTTAATATGTATGTATAGCCATTTACGACTCTGTAGAAGAAGAATTAGTCGCATAGGAATAACCAACATAGAGTATTTTATAAAAGCAAAGCGGTATTACGTACTAATTGTATATTAGTACGTATATACCGCCTGAGAACACACTCGAGCCGCCAGCAAATGAAGAACGGTCGGGCCGCGGTTTAAGAGCACTACGTGCGGTACGGAAAAACGACGACATAAGATGTTTCGTTTTCTCAGAAAATGTCAAGATTTTCTACCGTATAGTAGCCTACATGTTTAATCTTCGACTACATTTTCGTCGTACGTAAGGTTGTGTATACAAAACGTTTGTATACATAGTTACTAATAAAATCTTGTAAAAAGGAAAGTAGGTGTATGTGACACCCATTGAATTAGAAAAACTATGAAAGCGTAACTCTCATACAACTAACGATTCATTATCAGTCCCATTTTACACAAACAAACTTAACTCAAATCACAACTAAAAACTTACGCACTCATAGACGAAGATAGTTGGCGATTGGCCGCGTCAAGGTCACTAGGCGGTGCCAACATTTCTAATGAACGCTATGGTGTCAACATAGCGGACGTAGGTAGACATCGCTCGCGATAGCAGCTCGCCTCGCTCGCTATGATAAGTTACTCCAGGGTCACTTTTCCGTCTTTCCTTGCGTTTCCTGCACCACTTTACTACACAAAAAGTGATTTTTATCTTAATTCGTTAAGATTTCGCCGATATTCACAAAAATATGTCGTTAAATGCTTTTATTGACGCGTCCTTCCGTCACGGAGCGCGTGGCAGACTAGTTCGCGAAAAGATATACTTTTTAAACCCCGCCCGCTTTGATATACTTTGCGTGGTGTCAGTTTTTGAGCGCAGCAATGCTGCTTCCATAGTTTTTCTAATTCAATGGTGACACCTATACTTACCGTCTGAAGACGTCACAGGAAGACGCAATTGAACCGGTAGCAAATGAGAAGCGCTCAGGCTGCGCTTTGAAAAGCATTAGTATGGGTGCGGTGTGGGAAAACGGCGCCACGAAAGGTTTCATTTTCTCTGAAAATATCAAGATTTTTTTATGTTATGTAAACTTTCAGTACAACAGGGCAACTTAAATAACGCTTGTAAAAAAGTAGCACATATGCACCTATAGGCCTCCGTCTGAGAACTCAGTCGAGTCAGCAGCGAATGAATAAACGCCCGGGGATGCGGTTTGAAGAGCAATAGTGCATGCATCTCAGAAAATGTCAAGATGTTCTGCCGGCCTATTTGTTAACTCAGTGTATAACGTTTTGATAGTCATTTCAATTTACATTACGTTTTATATATCTTCTATAAAAAACGTCAATCATGTTAAACCCGCAATGTATTTTGAAGTGACTATCAAAACGTTGGTCACTGAGTTAGCAAATAGGCCGGCTGGTTGTTTCGTAAACTTACAGTATAACCGAGAAATTTTATACATACTTTTTTTAATATATTTATAATTTATTCATATAAGTTTGTTAAAAGTAACACACATATAGCTATAGTCTGTCTGTTATGTTTTGTAATCTTCAGTTTAACAAAGCAATTTTATTATAGTTTGTAAATAATAGCACACATGCTCGTATTCGCCATTGTCTGAGAACACTCTCTAGTTAGCGGCAAATGAAGAACGCTCGGGGCTGTGGTTTGAAGAGCACTACTGCATATGGTCTTGGACGAATGCATATGGTACTATAATACGACGCCACAAGAGGTTATACGTGATTTTGAACCCCCTAGCTTTATTGAAATCTGGGAATCAGAATCCCTAATGGAACACAGAATTGCAAGAAAAAAAGGTGAAAAGCGAAAAAGAAACAGCTGGACGAATTTCTATGGAAGGTTAAATTTATTTTTTCGTTTTTTACCTTTTTTTCTTATAATTCTGTATTCCATTAGGGATTCTGATTCCCAGATTTCAATAAAGCTAGGCTAGGTTCAAAATCACGCTGTATTTTCTCAGAAAAAGTCAAGATTTTCTGTTATGATGTGTAAACTTTCAGCACAACAGGGCAACATAAATACCGCTTGTAAAAAGTAGCACATTCACGTATACGCCTCCGTCTGAGAACACACTCGAGTCAGCAGCAAATGAAGAACGCTCGGGGCTGCAGTTTAAAGAGCACTATAGCATGCGGTACGATAAAACGACGCCGCAAGAGGTTTCATTTTCTCAGAAATTGTCAAGAGTTTCTATTCTGTTATGTAAACATACAGTATAACAAAGCAATTTTAAATAGAGCTTGTAAAAAGTAGCACATGCAAGTATAGGCCTCCGTCTGAGAACACACTCGAGTCAGCAGCAAATGAAGAACGCTCGGGCTGCGGTTTAAAGAGCACTATAGCATGCGTTACGATAAAACGACGCCGCAAGAGGTTTCATTTTCTCAGAAATTGTCAAGAGTTTCTATTCTGTTATGTAAACATACAGTATAACAAAGCAATTTTAAATAGAGCTTGAGTAGCACATGCACGTATAGGCCTCCGTCTGAGAACACACTCGAGTCAGCAGCAAATGAAGAACGCTCGGGCTGCGGTTTAAAGAGCACTATAGCATGCGGTACGATAAAACGACGCCGCAAGAGGTTTCATTTTCTCAGAAAGTGTCAAGAGTTTCTATTCTGTTATGTAAACATACAGTATAACAAAGCAATTTTAAATAGAGCTTGTAAAAAGTAGCACATGCAAGTATAGGCCTCCGTCTGAGAACACACTCGAGTCAGCAGCAAATGAAGAACGCTCGGGCTGCGGTTTAAAGAGCACTATAGCATGCGTTACGATAAAACGACGCCGCAAGAGGTTTCATTTTCTCAGAAATTGTCAAGAGTTTCTATTCTGTTATGTAAACATACAGTATAACAAAGCAATTTTAAATAGAGCTTGAGTAGCACATGCACGTATAGGCCTCCGTCTGAGAACACACTCGAGTCAGCAGCAAATGAAGAACGCTCGGGCTGCGGTTTAAAGAGCACTATAGCATGCGTTACGATAAAACGACGCCGCAAGAGGTTTCATTTTCTCAGAAAGTGTCAAGAGTTTCTATTCTGTTATGTAAACATACAGTATAACAAAGCAATTTTAAATAGAGCTTGAGTAGCACATGCACGTATAGGTCTCCGTCTGAGAACACACTCGAGTCAGCGGCAAATGAAGAACGCTCGGGCTGCGGTTTAAAGAGCTTGCGGTACGGGAAAACGACGCCGCAAGAGGTTTCGTTTTCTTAGAAAATGTTAAGATTTTCAATTATGTTATGTAAACTTACAGTATAAACAAAGCAATTTTGAATAGAGCTTGAAAAATAGCACACATCTACGTGTAGGGACTCACATACGAGTACACACCTCCATCAGAGAACTCACTCGACTCAGCGGCATATGAGGAACGCTCAGGCTGCGGTTTGAAGAACACTACTGACTATTTACAGCTGATGATGATGATGTAACTGTCTTGCTTACTATAAGACACTTCCATCCCATTCACGAAATCACTCCCACAGAACAGAGTGCATGAAAGCGAGAGGAAAGATGTAACACATCAAAACTACCATGTATTACCACAATGACGAGCTCTGTGGCCTAGTGGTCATCACGCCAGGCTGCCTTAGATCACGGGTTCAATCCACGGTCAGGTCATGATAGAAAATGATCTTTTTCAGATTGGCCTGAGTCTTGGATGTTTATGTGAAATTTCTACCGCTTTGGACCCTTAAAGGGATCACTCAGACCATCAAAATGAACAACTTTTCGTATAGGAACAACGCTGGGATCTCAAAAAAAAATTGACATTTTCATACAAACTAGCTGGGCGGCGGAACTATTTTGTATGGAAATGAAAAAAAATTTTTGAGTTCCCAGCATTGGTCCCATAGAAAAAGTTGTTCATATTGATGGTCTGAGTCACCCCTTTAAGGGTCCACAACAATTAAAATTTAACCATGTATATGTATCCTAACTATCCTAATCCTAACTAATATTATAAATGCGAAAGTGAGTTTGTTTGTTTGTTACGCTTTCACGCCGTAACTACTGAACCGGTCATCATAAAATTTTGCATTCAAGTTCTCTGGAGTACCGAGAAGGACATAGGCTATATCCCGGGACAAAGTACTATTCCCAAGGGATCGCCATTGACGCGGGCCAAAACTAGTTTGTTATAAAGTGTTATCGTTGAGTTAGTATCCCATAACACAAGTCTCGGACTTACTTTGGGGCTAGCAATCTTTGTGATTTGTCCATATATATTTATTATATTTCTTGGTTATCCATCATCATTAGCTACAAAATACAGTTGTTATTATTTTAACGAACTCATACAATTCTAGAAAGCCGACTTTCATTCATCAGCACAACAATAGCATATTATATTTGCGAATTTAAAACAATGAATAAAACAATACAATAGCGTACTGTAGCATGAAGATTGCAGTCGATATATAAAACAATTTCATAAGCTATTCATTTTGTTATAAAAGAATCGTTGAACTTGCGCATTGAGTTTTTATTTTTTATAAATATATACGGACAAATCACACAGATTGAGCTAGCCCCAAAGTAAGTTCGAGACTTGTGTTATGGGATACTAACTCAACGATACTATATTTTATAACAAATACATATATAGATACATATCCAAGACCCAGGCCAATCTGAAAAAGATCATTTTCCATCTTGACCTGGCCGGGGATCGAACCCGGTCACTCCGCGTTGCAGGCTGGCGTGTTGACCACTGCGCCACGGAGCTAGTCAATAGAGGTAATCAGTAACAGAAAATACTGCCTCAATTAGTGTACACATTGTTGATAAAACCGTACACTTGACCAGGGGTCATCTTGCAGACTAATAATCTGTCAAATATGAATAGCTTCACTTGCATGAATTTATTAGTAATCATTTACAAAGTTTTTGCGATTAAGTATTACAATAATCAATTCAATTTCTTTATTTCATAACAAACATACATTTGTGACGAAAATAAATTACAATATTAAAATTAATTTGCAAATTTGCATTAAAATCTATACATTAAATGAGAACTTACTAATTAATTAAACAGAGGATTTAGAATGTCAAATTGTATAAAACGTCAAGAAAGGATAAAAGATAAGTACCTATAACGTCAAAATTTCTCAAACAATAATAACATACATACACACATACATAGTATCACGTCTTTTCCCTTGCGGGGTAGACAGAGCCTAGGTCTATAAGACCTGAAGGCCACGTTTAGCATGTTGGTGGGCAGTAGGTGGAAAGCGGAACAAAAATAGTGATGGGTTGCTAGCCGCATCGGCTATTAACTTGATTCCCTCGATCGGCTTTTACGATCTGCGCGGGAAGAGAAGTAACTGGTACATTCTACGTTTTTTTTATTTTGTCCCAGACCAGCATGGGAGTGTCTTACATCCCTTAAGTATCAATAAATTGTAATACCACTTTACTTGATAATGGAGTAGATAATAAGACTTTCACAATGTGAAGAGAAAAATAAGTTATTTTATTATTATATATTATTATGTGACGTTAGCAAAAAATTTATATGGCGGACATAAACTGTGAAAAAGGTAGTCTCGGGTTTTTAATTTTTTTTAAACAGTCCATTTGTTTCATACATGTTAAGGTATAAATATAATTTTCCCCAACTCTTATTTTATATTTGAACGCAAATGATATTAAAAGGTCAGGACAGCAAAATTTGTTATTTTATTCATAAGTATATTCTCTGCCATGCTGGTTTGGAAAAAAAAAAGCAGAATGTGCCAGCTGCTTTATCCCGATAAAAAAACTGCTTCCAAGGGATCGACATTTACGCGGGTAAAGCCGCAGATAAAAGTTAGTTTTTCATAAAAATAATTCAGTTGATAAAGTTTTTCAATTATTTTTACGATTTAGTTAATACTTTATTACGTTATTATTACGCTATTGTAACTACCTATACTAAAACGTTAGCTAGTTAATGAAAATACCCTCATTTTAAAAGTCGTTTAATAACTGTACTTATCGCATAACGTGAGAACCACCGTTCGTCATCGTTACGTATGCACGTTGCATATGTCGGCGAGTTGAAAAGGGCTCTACACATACTTTTAAAAAATACCAGCTCCAAGTAAGCGTTTGCTACTTAACTGGCGATTAAGGCGAGGGCAGAGTGCCCTCAGCCTTTATAGACAACATCACCAAAGGGCCCCAGGATGGGTCTCGGCTTTGGGCGTTGCCTGTGTGCGCAAGGCTTGGAGAAACGGCAAACTTCATATTGCCTGATGGGCCGCGATTACGTACCTGAAGGGCCAATCTGAGGATCTATTTCAAAAGTCTTATGAGCCGAAAGCTACGTTGCCAGAAGGGCCTATCCTGGGTGCAAGTCACCCGGGACCGCCGGGCGGTCACCAGTAATCGGAGTTAATTCTACACGTACTCGGTTCCGGTGGCGAGTACGACGGGGTGGGATAGAGCGGGGCGGACAGTGGGATGCCTCTGGCTATTCAGTGCCGAAGAGGGGTCGAGGTCGAGAGTAAAAATAAGTATCTATATTTATACTCTAAGGCTCAACATAATTCGGCCTTGCATTTTTTATTTGCTTCTAGGAAAATCAACTCCTATCAATCGATATTTTCGTATAAGGGTACCGTTGTGTTATTGGGTTAGCTAGAGACGTGATTCGTACTTGGAGTGCTTTAGAAAGAACGTTAAGCCGTTGGTCTTTACTGTCAATATGGGATGGCAGTCAATACGTCTCAAACGCTTGATAATCTGTCGCCGTTCCAGACCACTAAAACATTTGCAATGGAAGATTGAGATTATAATTTGTTTCTTAAATAATTAATTGCGAAAGAAAAAGTTTTTTCAAATAATGTCACTTGTACGGATACTTCTGAAATCTTTTGTGTATAAGTTGTGAGAGGAATTCTGAGAATTCTCTTTGTAACCAAACTTTAAACCTTGAAAGTTAACGCAAAGACTATGTGCTTTTCTCTGAGTTTTCTCAAGAAAAGTTGAAGAAGTTGATACATTTTTAAGTTTTTACATACCTACCTATATTTTGTATTAACTTACTGTGAGTATTATTTTCCAAAATATAATTCGTAAAATGTTTCATATAAAAACGGGCCAAGTGCGAGTCGGACTCGCGCACAAGGGTTCCGTACCATTATTTGAAATAAGTTTAAAATTATTAAATACTAGCTTTCGCCCGCGGCTCCGCCCGCGTCAATGTCGATCCCTCGGGAACAGTACTTTTTCCCGGGATAAAAGGTAGCCTATGTCCTTCTCCGTACTCCAGAGAACTTGTATGCAAAATTTCATGATGATCGGTTCAGTAGTTAGGGCGTGAAAGCGTAACAAACAAACAAACAAACAAATAAACAAACAAACAAACTCACTTTCGCATTTATAATATTAGTAAGGATATATTTTATTATATGATGTACGTAGAAATTTATGCTTTTCAAATTTTTTCCTTTATTTGTGCTATACATGGACCTAAGAATAATATGGACCGGGCGTGAGGAACGTCAAAGTGAAGCAAACTTTGGTTACATGTGTGCAGTATAGGGTGACCATTGTCATCAAAAATTACCCAATAATTAAGAGTAAATAAATTGTGAGTGGTACTGATGCCTAGTACCACTAATATTATTTATATTTTTTTTTACAAAACGTAACATCTATATCAGAGAAGTATTATGAATTTAGACATAATGATCCAGAAGGGCAACTGTGAATCAATCTCATCTTTGAGCGACCTTAGACGTTTTGGGGAACTTGATAAAAGGAATAAAAGAACGAAATTATAGATAACATTTTTATTTTACTGTGTTTTAAGTTAATAAATAACAATACATATAATTTTACTTACAGAAAAACAAACCCTCGAGGCCTTATATTGGTGGTAAATTTTAAAATTACTTTTTTTATAATTTTGCAGATTTATAGATTCATCCGTCTATAGATTATTAGTGTCATCAATAAATCAACAATATTAAATTCAGAAATTGTTCAATGTTTAAATCTTTTATTCTGACGTTGGCAAATGATAATAAAATACTTTCACATTTACATATAAGTATAAAATATAAACATTGAATATCTCTATCTATAAAAAAAACCGCATCAAAGTCCTTTGCGTAGTTTTAAAAATCTAAGCATACATAGGGACAGACGGACACAGCGGGAAGCGACTTTGTTTTATACTATGATCCCGAAATTGACGCCACTTGTGTGATCTACACGCCAAAATACCTCGAAAATATCACCCCTGTTTTGCATCCCATAGGTGTTGTTTGTGATGCACCCAAAAATAACTCAAAAGCGACACATAAGTCATATTTTCAAATAAAATAGTGACAGTCATCTTGAATCCCAACACAAAATTGTTCAGTCAGTTTTACCCCCAAATACTCCGAAAACGTCACCCAAGTCGAATTTCCATAAATAATGGTGATGGCCATCTTGAAAACTGAAAATGACTTCATTTTTGTTGATATCCCAAAAAATTCCAAAACGCCAATAAAGTTGTCTTTAAATGAAAAGTAATGTCAGCCATCTTGGATTCCAAAATCATCTCATTTTATACATTTATCATCAACACATACATCTATTTTCCAAATTTAGTTCATAAATGATGGAGTTATGACGTAAAAATATGCAAAATGAAATACAACTGGAACTGCTCCTTTTTTTGAAGTCGAGTAAAAGTATTAATAAGAAACATACCTTTTCTGGGCACGCGAACTTAATCAACCGGCGATATGCTCCTTTTGTCATATAATAATTGCTATTTTTAAAATGTTCGGAACAAACAAATGAATAATTTGATGGTACCCATGATGCATCCTTTCTATTTCTTCTAATAATATCGATCCATTATTTTTTTACATAAGCATCACGAATGTGATTTAAAAAATAGAAGAAAGAACCTTAAAAAAATAAACAAAATAAAATTTTATATTAAAAATAAAGAACAGGAATCTTGAAATCATATTCTGGCAACACCGACAGTCCGACTTAGCGCTGCGCTGTCACCGGGTCATTGACTTTTGCGGCGCAAAGAAAATTACAAAATCATATTAGTTTAATTTAAAATTGTAGTTGAAACGTGTGTTTTGGTTACCAACCAATTCGTACATACGAGTAACTGTGGTGTTGTGTGTGTAAATAGTATAATTAAACCAAGAGAATATGCGATTGAGTGAAATACTTACATAGTCTCGAAAACAACAAGAAGTTTGTACTTACCTATGATACGTGATACCGTCGGACTTTTTGTGTAGTTTACTATAATTTTTACACTCTTTTACCACACAGCTCGGCATTATTTTATGTTTTTATGCTTATTTTCAACGAGTTTCAAAAGGCACACCAACTTCGCGGTAAGTACAAGTTTGACATTTCGACCGGGGAAAACCTGCATCCATGTGAGTGCCGATGTGTGCGTGAATTTCGTGTCACGACACGTCTGCATACATTGTGATTTGCTTCACTGCCACATTCTCATGGTCATATCCTGATTATTCTTAGATCCATGGTGCTATAAGACGTTGTTCCGTACCAAATTTCAAGATTCTGAGTTCACGGGAAGGTTCACCTGTAGGTTTTGATTCCCATGTATTCGAAAATTTGCGGCTGAAACGGCTGTACCTTTTAATTGCGTTGGCTTAAATGTTTGATTTTTTTATAGCTCCAAGGGACAGTAGACTTGAGTATTTGATATGAATATCAGCTTGATACCTCCACGTGTCCCTGAGAAAAAGGGACTTGACAGACAGATAGATGGACAACAAAGTGATCCTATAAGGGTTCTGTTTTTTTCCCTTTGTGGTATGGAACCCTAAAAACCGACTTCAATAAAACTACTAAACTGATTTTGATAAAAATTTTAATTGGATGAAAGCATACCCTTTCAAATAAAAAACATATTCTTTTAAGCTTACAAATAATAAACAAAAATCAATTTTATTATTTCAATTTTAATAATAAAAAAACATGCAACTAAATTAAGAACTTTTTAAACTTTCGCGCTTTAAACATAATTATGTATATAAACGGGACTTAGCACGAACCTTTTTATTATTCCAGTCTCGTTGCGAACACGATGGATGTAACTCCATTGAAACGTCAACGGAAACAAATAATAAAAAGGTTCGTGCTAAGTCCCGTATAAATACATAATTATAAATTAAGAAACTCCTCCTTTTTCGAAGTCGGTAAAAAATACTTATATTTTTACAAACAAAATGGGCTTTTAAATGTTTTGATTTTCAAAAGTTAAAGCCACAGCCCAGCTTTCGAGTAATTTAAGCAAAAGCTCACCACAGGAAATGCCAGGAAGCAAAAAAGCTCGCAGGAAATCCACGCAGGTGCGTCTGTCTGTCTGTCCATCCGTAACTCGTGTCTGCAGTGAAGAACTGGACATGCAACTTTTCAGCTTCCAGATAGTATAGGAAACAAGTTTTTGTGTCTTTAGACTGGTTGAGCTTTGTTTAATGTGTTGGCTTTAGGGTTCAGTTTGTTATTGGTATAACCATTTAAGATACATTTCTATTTCTTAATTTCGCAATTCATTAATTTTAATCTTATTAAGCAAAGAAATAATATAAAGTGATAATATAAAGTAAATCCACTTGGGCAGTATTTGAACTGATGACCTTAGATTTATTTACGGCCAAAGTTGATGATGAATGAATAATGAAACTTTATTGCACCAATACTTAAAAGTAATAACAATAAAAGAATTGGGTATAACATGAGGGCTTATCGCAGAATGCAATCTCTTCCAGCCAAACTTTGGGGAGAATACAATGAAATAAAGGCTGGGTTGGCGCAGTGTACATAAAAAGAAAAAAAATATATACATATATAATAATTACCGTACCATAGCCGTGTGGTATCCGGCAGAGTAGAATAGGACCACTTCAAGACTTCCCGTGGATGTTGTAGAAGGCGACTTAAGAAATACAAGCCAAACAAAGCTTATAAACATCTGTGAAGCCTCTCCAACCCGTCTGGCCAGCGTGGAGAGTGTAGGCCAAGTCCTCTGGCTGCTCTGGCCAAGTATGGCTCTAGTAGTACAGAGAGGGTCGTGCTCCTGTAGTGGAGACTAAAAAGGACCTGATGATGATGATGATAATCACTAAATTGATAAAGAGAATCCTAATCCTAATCCTAACTATCCCAACTAATATTATAAATGCGAAAGTAAGTTTGTTTCTTTGTTTGTTTGTTACGCTTTCACGCCGTAACTACAGAACCGATCATCATGAAATTTTGCATACAAGTTCTTTGGAGTACGGAAAAGGACATAGGCTACCTTTTATCCCGGGAAAAAGTACTATTCCCGAGGGATCGACATTGACGCGGGCGGAGCCGCGGGCGAAAGCTAGTTACATATAAGGAAACATAATACACCGTGCAAAGGAAAATACGTTTTAATATGAAATACTCTAGAAATACTCCAGTATAATCTAATTAATGTTATATATAGGTATTATAGTTAACATTTATATTGTCCGTCACTTACTTGATGCATGTACGAACCGAATCACACAAACAGTCGCCTCTTTTGCGCGGCCTAGCAGAGCTCAATGCGTTCCTGGCATCAGAGCGTGGCTGTAAATGTGATTTGTTTGCTGATAGGTTTGCGCGATTGAAGAATGAATATCTGTGGTTTTGTGAAGAGTGGTGGATGAATGTGTTGTCTATATTTTAAGTTGTGTAGCGCATTAGTGTAAACTGTAATGTTGTACAACTAAAATTTAAATAAATAAATATGTAAAACCTAAGAGTCAATGTGGTTGATGTCAAATCATAATCCCAAAGCAAGTCATGGATAAAGGGTTTATAAAATATCTTTCTTTCAAAAAGATGCATACGTAACTTTTGTTCGAGTATATGTTACCTGCCTATGAAAATAAGTAACATTGCATTTTGCATGATATGTATAGATTTTTTTAGATTTAGATTCGTTATTTAATAACACAGAAGTATTGCATTGTCACTCCTAAAAGACCCTTCTTATCTATCTTTAGGCAAGAAAGCGAGCAAGAAGTAAAAAAAATTATGTATATAAACGGGACTTAGCACGAACCTTTTTATTATTTGTTTCCGACTTTTTATTATTTGTTTGTTGTAACGAGACTCGTTGCGACCACGATGGATGGTCTCCATTGAAACGTCAACGGAAACAAATAATAAAAAGGTTCGTGCTAAGTCCCGTTTATATACATAATTATGTGGTTAAAGCGCGAAAGTTTAAAAAAGAATAAGTAAAAAAATGTCAAGTACTATTGGAAAGATAATGTGCAGTTTATTTCTTAACTTTAAAGCTACACAACCCTTAACATACATAGTATCACGTCTTTTTCCCTTACGGGGTAGACAGAGCCTAGGTCTATAAGACCTGATGATCACGTTTAGCATGTTGGTGGGAATTAGGTGGAAAGCGGAACAAAAATAGTGATGGGTTGCTAGCCGCATCGGCTATTAACTTGATTCCCTCGATCGGCTTTTACGATCTGCGCGGGAAGAGAAGTAGCTGGTACATTCTACGTTTTTTTTTATTTTGTCCCAGACCAGCATGGGAGTGTCCTACAACCCTTAAGTATCAATAAATTGTAATACCACTTTACTTGATAATGGATTTACCCCATAACTCGATAAAAAACATGAAAGCAGGTGCGTGACGTCTTTAACTTAAGGCACTTACAGATAAATTGACTGCACGTTGAACGTACGTTCAATTCAATTCGAATTTCGAACAAAAAATCGACCAATCAGCGCAGCTGCATTGGCTCGTGCCTCGACGCATGCGTAACGGATCTTTTTTACGTTCGTATTTCAAATTTATACGTTCATTACGTCTTCACAATCGGCTTATTCGTTATTTTTTATTGTAACGATGCATTGGAAGGCTTGCTTCTTTTTTGGTTTGTCATTTCTGTCCGGCAGGTGCATTAATTGATAAAATGTAACGGTTAGATTACAAAGTTAACTTATAAGTTATTTTTCAACTTGTGGGGGAAACTGAATCAGGACAGATGCGTATGATATGGGGGATTTTGAATGCTTTGTTGTCGTGTCATTGAAGCGATTAAATATTATTACGTATAATGGGGCTTTTACCATATTATTTTGGCACAGATGCAGTTTCATCTCCTTTTTAACCGCCTTCAAAAAAAGTTATCAATTCGACCCGTACGTATGTATCATATCGGCGTATATCCCAGAAACTATAAGTCGGATTGCAAAACATATTTTTAGTTGAACTAGGTTTTGTTCCACTAGTGGAACAGTGCACGTTTCATCAAAATCTGTTCATTAGTTTGAGTTGAGATATAGAATTAAGTAGGTATTTATTAATCACTAGGAATGTTTCAAGTCCGTTTAATTTTTAGGGTTCCGTACCCAAATGGTAAAAATGGGACCCTATTAATTTCGCTCCGATGTCCGTCTGTCTGTCTGTCTGTCTGTCTGTCTGTCCGTCTGTCTGTCTGTCCGTCTGTCACCAGACTGTATCTCATGAAAGGTGATAGTAAGCCAGTTGAAATTTTCACAGATGATGGATTTCTGTTGCCGCTATATCAATAAATACTAAAAAAAAGAATTAAATAAATATTAAAGGGGCTCCCATACAACAAACGTGAATTTTTTGCTTGCTTTTGCTCGTTATTAATTACGGCAACAGGTAGACACTTGATATATTCACAGAATATTTAGTTATATATTCAGTTTAAAAATAAATAATAAGAAAAAATAATATTAAAGGGGTGCTCCCATACAAAAAACAAGATTTTTTTGCCGTTTTCATAGATAACGGTACGGAACTCTTCGTGTGCGAGTCCGTCTCGCACTTGGCCGGTTTTATCAATTTCTTATTATATCGTATAGAATAGATTACGTGTTAAAACAGATAGATGTCATGACTAAATTTTATAAGTAAAACTAAAGGACAGCATGTAAGAAAAAGACTTGACTTTATCGTGCTCGGTAGAATCTCGTGGCTTCAGAAATTACAGTTAATGCATTCATGGCAGCGCTCGGAACTTTGAACTGAGGGTAATAAACACTTTCTAGACAATAGCACACCGACGCTTAGACCTAATGATCTATCAGAGGGGACGTCGTACATTTTTTTTTATCTTGTCCTAGACTTTTCCCCGATGTTATGTTAGTCGTTGATGATGTAGCTTGCTAGGAATAATTTATTTAATTTTTTTACTTATTATTATTTATATTCCTCTTTCATGCTGGTCTGGGAGAAAAGAAAAACGTAAAATGTACCAGCTGCTTCTCTTCCCGCGCAGATCGTTAAAGCCGATCGAGGGTATGTGCAAATCTGACGAATCATATTAGTAGGCGATGCGGCTAGCAACTCATAACTATGTTGATTTTTCCACCTAACGCCCACCAATATGCTAAACGTGGCTTTTAGGTCTTTTAAAGACCTGGGCTCTGTCTACCCCTAAAGGGAAAAATATGTTATAGTATGTATGTATTTATGTATTATTTATACGGTAAAGTATTGATCAGATAGTTTAACAAGGGATTACTAAAACGAATGCAAATTTATATTTACTTACGTATATTTAAATCTATACTAATATTATAAAGCTGAAGAGTTTGTTTGTTTGTTTGTTTGTTTGAACGCGCTAATCTCAGGAACTACTGGTTCAAATTGGAAAATTCTCTTTGTGTTGGATAGTCCATTTATTGAGGAAGGCTATAAAACATCACGCTGCAACCAATAGGAGCGAAGCATCAATAAAAAATGTTTTGAAAACGGGGGAAAATTATTCATCTATACTAATTAATCATAAGAACAGTAATTGCCGCGGACGAAGTCGCGGGCAACAGCTAGTGTAAGTATAAACGTTTATCTATCACATTCGTATATTTATGAATGTGCTTTGTAGTTAAATGGTTAGGAATGAAAGAATTAAATGCAAAATTGGGAATGAACGCGAACATACCGTTTTCAGTTCTCCAGACGATTCAGCCGGGTTACACTGACCGAGATCACTGAACGACTCAACCACGGTAATGATAAAACTTTTCCTATTGGACATATAGGAAAGTTCAAAAAAGTAATCAAACACATTAGATTAGTATTTGATTAGCCAAATATAGCTAGATGTCTTTTTTCCTTGCGGCGTAGACAGAGCCCTGGTTTATAAGATATAAAGGCCACATGTAGTTGTTGGTGGGTGTGTTTTGTTTGATGAAAAACGCAACGAAAATGTTCTTTAATAATATACTATCTATTTATTAGACGTACCTAGAGCCAAACAATGTTGCCAATATTTTTATAGGTCTGATTTGCGGTGTGGACGTTATTTAATCGTGTGTCATTAAGTAATTAATTAAATTCAAATAAAACTTTGGCACAAATTCGTTACACGAGTATCTTCTGAATGGAATGTAATTTATTTTTATTAAAGTTTTAGGAGAGTGATTCCACTCTCTTAAAATATTAATGATTTTTTTAAGTGAAATCTTCTTGACGTTGTTCTTGGAGTTGTGTACTTTTTGGAATGGGTTAACACGTGACCGCTGCAATTGCCAGTTATCCCTTCTACCGGTACTCCCGGAGTGGAACCCGTTGTTTACTGGCGCAAATTTATATCGCCGCCCCATGAAAGCTATATTAAACATGTTGCATCTTTTGAATACAACAAGGCAACGCCCAAAGCCGAGGTCCGTCCCTCCTGGGGGCCTTTTGGTGATGTTGCCTATAAAGGCCGAGGGCACTCTGCCCTCGCCTCAAACGCCCGGTGAAGTAGCGAAAGCTCACTGGGAGCCAGCTACATAGTCATTTAAAAAAAAAAAAAATTATACAACTCACACAGTATATCAGCAACACGGAAAAGGCATGCATGCATACTCATATATTTGTCCCATGCATGGTTTGAGAACAAGAGAGCTCCTGACAGGTTAGTAATAAAATTATTTCAAAAAAGTTTGTTTATATAAGCATGACTTACAAAAAAATAATATTGCCGCTTCTACAAGCTTTTTAACCATGCGGCATCTTCTATACGCAACTCGCACTTGACCTCTGCGACACGGCGTCGGCACGCATGCATATATTTGTCCCATACATAGCTTGGGAATAGAATAGCTTTGGAGATGTTAATTAGAAATAGCGCTGAGGGTCGAGGTACTCATAACAAGGCCAAACCCAAGTCGAAGTACAACGACGATATTTTTTATTACATACAATACAACCTTTTTTGAATATTTTTTTTTACTTTCGCGGTTTAGTCACATGATTATATATATATATAGATGGGATGTAGCACGAACCTTTTTATTACTTGTTACCGTTGACTATTCAATGGATGTAACTTGTTTCTTAATATTTTCTGCAAATTATGTTTCTTGCAACAGGTATCTTAAGAGTCGGCAACGATCAGCAGTTCCTCTAATGTTGCAGATGTCTATGGGCGACGGTGACCACTTTCCATCAGGTGGCTCGTCTGCTCGTTTTGCCGTCAAATATGCATAAAAGAAAAAAAAAATTACGACTTACTGGTTTCCCATTACGCTGAAATTTTACATGGCCATGTAAATAGAAAGAAGTGCAAAAAAGAGACAATAAGCTGGTCTATAGTTTAATAAGAATGTGAAACGTAAATACTTACTCAAAAACGTAGCGAAAAGCTAGTTTACCTTTGGCAAGCAACGTAATATTTGAATGACCCCTAGGTCATTCAAATATAACGTTAGCAGTAAATGGGGGGTCGGGGCTAGGCTTATTTTTGCTGACATGGTGGGTGGGGGGATTTGCACAGTGATGACGTCAAAATTTTGCAAAATAAGCAAATATATTTTGTAAAAATGATGCCAATGTTTAGATAAACTTGGGCGGAAGAGCTTTTCTTACTTTTGCTGACAAGGGGGAGGAGGGGATTAAAATGGCTGATATATTGCTTACGTAAAACTTGAACGCCCCCTTAACGCTTTTCGTGTGTTTCAGTGGCAACCCTGGTGTCAGATTTTTCTAGCTGCCTAGACGACTATCAAACATCTAACATAGCTTTTAACGACGGCCATCAATGATGACAGCCGGGACCAACGGCTTAACGTGCCTTCCGAAGCACGGAGGACCTCAAGATATTGTTATGCCACTTACGGTCACCCATCCTAGTTGGGGCTGAGCCCAGGGTTGCTTAACCTGCGTGAGCGTTAATTTTGCTCATGCACACTAGGCCATCGGGCTCGGTGCTGAAGAAAGATGGAAAAAAACATTTAGACAGAACGAAAAACCAATAATAGGGTGCTTAAAACAGTGGGAGTGAAAAGAAGACTAAAACGGAATTGAACATAGGAGGGTAAAACGCTTGGTATTTAAAAACATACACGTGGTGTAAAGACACAAACACCCAAAAAGGGTTAGCTTCAGGCAGGCAGTCGGCTGTAAAATCATTTGCCAAATCATATTAATCGTAATAAGAGGCCCCGGCGGCGGCGGCGCTCCGAAGCAACAAAGCTATCGATGGAAACAAGAAAACACTAAGTTTACAGGGAGTGTGTAAAACACAAACAGCGAAGCGGGGACACCAAATAAGATTAGCATAAGACGAATGACAGAAGGTATATCTCGCGGTACTTACAAAAACCAAAAAGTAGGTACATTAAGGACCTCCCACTTCAAGCGGCCTTTTATTTTGTACAGTGGGCCGCACATTACGCTGAAACATTCATATTTGTAGAGTAAACCTTTATTTATAAACAAAAAAATTATAATAAACAAAAAAGTAAAAAAAATATTTTTGGTATATCATTATTTGGCAACCTCTGTGGCCTAGTGGTCATCATGCAAGGCTGTCCGGAGGTCCCGGGTTCGATCCCCGGTCAGGTCAAGATGGAAAATGATCTGTTTCAAGTTGAATGTCTATCATCAGGGCGAGTAAAAAATATTAAATATCATACAAAGCCCTTCAGGCAAGTAGGCGACCAATACTGTTGAAAAGAGTTTCTTTCGGCGTCTTCTTATCTGCAGTCGTCGGTTCCGAAACGCTAGTAGTTTGTAGCTTTTGAACAATAATTAATAATTTGAATATAATATATTGAGTATTATTTAAAATGTGAATTGACGTGAAAAAGTGCCTGAAAAGGCCTATTTTCTGAATAAAACTTTGATTCTTTGAATCTTTAAATCTTTGAATCTTTGAATCTTTGAATCCTTGAATCTTTGAATCTTTGAATCTTTGAATCTTTGAATCTTTGAATCTTTGAATCTTTGAATCTTTGAATCTTTGAATCCTTGAATCTTTGAATCTTAGAATCTTTGAATCTTTGAATCTTTGAATCTTTGAATCTTTGAATCTTTGAATCTTTGAATCTTTGAATCTTTGAATCTTTGAATCTTTGAATCTTTGAATCTTTGAATCTTTGAATCTTTGAATCTTTGAATCTTTGAATCTTTGAATCCTTGAATCTTTGAATCTTTGAATCTTTGAATCTTTGAATCTTTGAATCTTTGAATCTTTGAATCTTTGAATCTTTGAATCTTTGAATCTTAAATCTTTGAATCTTTGAGTGTAAGAGATGGTCAGGGGTGTCATTCTCAACTGCCTGTCCGGTGGTTGCAGGCTTGCATGTATGGCATCGGGTACGCGCGCCCGGCCTCCTGAGCTGCTACTTGCTTTTCCCCCATTTATCGAGTGATTAGTATCCCAATACCTTTTATTCCCTTTCCAAATCCAACAAATTACTATCCTTGCGAAGGGCAGCAGCGTCGGAAGCAAAAGAAGCCAAAGAAACTGCGCTCGCTAACCTGCCTGCCAAGCGTGGTGAGTGTGGCAATATCCTTCCATGAAGAATCATTGGGAGAGGCCCTTGTCCAGCAGTGGACTAGTTGTGGCTGTATGATGATGATGATTTATTTTATTTAAATCACGGTTTTACTCACGTCTTATTCAGTCGGAATCGCCGACTAGTTCGGTCTGTTATGATGACCATCATCAGGGCGAGTCTAAGGTGTGACGACATGACGGTTTCTTACTTGCAACAGTTGCAACAAGAAACCGTGAATCAAAATTAATTTATCTCGCGTAATTTTTTTATATAATTTTTAAGATAAGCTTTTATTATGAGCGATATAGTATAGAGTTGTTAGATTTGTGTTCAAGCTATTAAGCGTTAAGGTGTACCTATATCATGATGATAATAAAAGACTAGCTCCGTGGCGCAGCGGTCAACACGCCAGCCTGCGACACGGAGTGACCGGGTTCGATCCCCGGCCGGGTCAAGATGAAAAATGATCTTTTTCAGATTGGCCTGGGTCTTGGATGTTTATCTATATATGTATTTGATAAATTATAAAATATAGTATCGTTGAGTTAGTATCCCATAACACAAGTTTCGAACTTACTTTGGGGCTAGCTCAATCTGTGAGATTTGTCCGTATATATTTATTTATTTATAAGCCGTGTGGTTTCCGGCAGAGTAGAATAGGACCACTCCTAGTCTTCCCATGGAGTTCGTAAGAGGCGACTTAGGAAATACAAGCTAAACAAAGCTCATAAACATCAATGAGACCTCTCCAACCCGTCTGGCCAGCGAGGAGAGTGTAGGCTAAATCCTCTGTCTGCTCTTGCCAAGTATGGCTCTAGTCGTACAGATAGGGTCATGCTCCTGCAGTGGAGACTAAAAGGACCTAATGATGATGATGATATCATGATCGGATAATTGTCATAAACCCAAGTGGGTCGCTGTAAAGACAATCTGTCCAGGTGGGGAAAGTGGACAGTTCGCAGAACCAGTTCGAGTGAAGCTTCTCCCCTCAGACTATAGCCCATCTTATGACATGACATGTACCCAACTACCTGTACCTTGGAAGACTTGTATTCCGCTTCTGAAAGAGGTGTAAGAGTGGCCCAATACTTGGCCAGTAAAATTTGACATTAATTCAGTCTATCGATACGATAAGACGAAAAATTGTCATATGTATAAATAAATTATATGTCCGCACAATTCAGCTCAATTGGACACCGGAAAGTCAGCCAAATTAAACAAGCAAGATTTGATTACATAGTCAGTACTTGAGACTACAAAACAGATGAAAAAAAATTTGTTATAAAATAGCTTCCATGCTGGTGGAGAAAAGAAAAACGTAGTATGCGCGAGCTGTTTCTCTTCCCGCGCAGATCGTAAAAGGCGATCGAGGGAATGGGCGAAAATCTGAGGAATCATATCATTTGCCAATGCGTCTAGCAACCCATCACTATTATGATTCCGTTTTACAGCTAATGCCCACCAATATGCTAAATGTGGTCTTATAGACCTGGGCTTTGTTTACCCCGCAAGGGAAAAGGACGTGATACTATGTATGTATGTTAAAATAGCGACATTGTTGATCGAACGAACGTAGCTCTTCATGTGTAGTCCACTGCACGTACGAACAGGCATAAATTATGCGAAGTCCCTAATGGGGTTTTTATCTCCGGACTAAGGGTTAAAGATAAAGCGAATGTCTGTGCAAAACTCAAGCCGCGATGAGTGAAAAGGATCTCTACAAGTGCTTCAACTTATGTTGTAACTTATATAGTACTAGCTTTCGCCCGCAGCTTCGCTCGCGTCAACGTCGCGCCTCGATAACAGTTTTTCCGGGATGAATGGTAGCCTATGTCCATTTTTTTTTAAATCTATGCCTATGTCCTTCTCCGTACTCCATAGAATTTGTATCCAAAATTTCATGATGATCGGTTTAGTAGTTACAACGTGAAAGCGTAACAAACAAACACACTTTCGCATTTAGAATATTAAGTTAGTATTACGATGTATGCTACCTAGAGATGGGCAAAGCACCGGGTTTAAACCCGGTGCTTTGGTAAAAACCCAATAAACACCCTTAAACACCCATAAACACCCAAAAAATTGGGTGTTTACTTTATTTGTCAAAAACGTTAGTAATATATGAAAAATATATTTTTATTAAATTGTAATGATCAATTCTACGTTGCTGTACGTTAAAATAATTTAAAGAAATATTAGGTACGTACTTAATAAAATTTTAGGAAATTTTAAAATGTTTACTATTAATAAAAACCGAGATGAAAATAATTAGTTCTGTGTTTTCATGTTGCAGTTGACCAACATGTTGGTCTTTTGCTTGCCGTAAATATTTTAAAAGCTTTGCGCCAAAGTAGAAAGAGACGGCATGCTGTGTCAGACCTTATGTTAGAACGAGTGCGGCAATGACTGTGCGGCAGTAGTGAGTCGGTGGACGTAATTAGAAGAATAAATAAGTCTAAGGTGTAAAATGATATTATTTTATTTTCTTATGTAGGTATTGAAATTTGGGTTTTTGATAGTTTTCTTTTTACATGACTTCAAAAAAAGGAGTGTATTGTTATTTTTAGAGATTATGTTTGTATTAAAATATGTACAGGAGCATCTTATTCCACAATGACTTCAGAATGTCTTGAGGCATTATCTATCGTTATAATTCCTATACCATTTAACCTAAAAAATATACCCTTTGTTGTCGCTCCACCCGAGCGACGACATTGGTAGTTACAGAAAAAACTTGTCATAAAAAATCGACATGAATGTCGTTTTCCAGGTTTTATGGGGTGTAGATCTCGAAAATGACGTCAATTTTGGAATCTTAGATAGCATACGCGACTTGTCATGAAAAATCGACACTGGTGTCGTTTCCTAGGTTTTTAGGGTGAAAATCTCGAAAATGACGTCAGTTTTGGAATTCAAGATGGCGGACGCGAGTTTTGATTAAAAATCGACATGCGTGTTCTTTTTTACGTTTTTTGGGGTGTAGATCTCGAAAATGATGTCAGTTTTCGAATCCAAGATGGCGGACGTGACTTGTCATGAAAAATTTACATGGATGTTATTTGTAAGGCTTTTTGGGGTGTAGATTTTGAAAATGATGTCAATGTTGGAATCTTAGATAGCATACGCGACTTGTTATGAAAAATCGACACTGGAGTGAGTCGTTTCCTAGGTTTTTAGGGTGAAAATCTCGAAAATGACGTCAGTTTTGGAATTCAAGATGGCGGACGCAAGTTTTGATGAAAAATCGACATGCGTGTTCTTTTTTACGTTTTTTGGGGTGTAGATCTCGAAAATGATGTCAGTTTTCGAATCCAAGATGGCGGACGTGACTTGTCATGAAAAATTTACATGGATGTTATTTCTAAGGCAATTTGGGGTGTAGATCTTGAGAATGACGTCGATTTTGGTATCTAAGAGTGCGGAGGCGTTTTCTTATGAAGAATCGACATCGGATTCGTTTTCTACGTTCTTTAGGGTGTAGATGTCGAACATGATGTCAGTTTTGGAATCTAAGATGGCGAACGTGGCTTGTCATGAAAAATCGACGCGTGTAATTTTTTAGGTTTTTAGTAGTGTAGATCTAGATTATAAAATCAGTTTTGGAATCAAAGATGACGACAGTTTATGATAAATCATCATGGGTGTTGTTTCCTATTCTTCCTCGAAAATTACGTTATTTACACCCCAAAAAACTAAGGGGTAACCCATGATGAATTACCATGCAAAGCCCTGCCATCTTGTATTACATAACTGACATTATTTTCAAGATCTTCTTCTCAAGAAACATAGAAACGTCACCCATGTCGATTTTTTATGACAAGTCACGTACGCCATCTTGGATTCCTAAACTGACATCATTTTTGAGATCTACACCTAAAAAAACTAGAAAACGAAACCCATGTCGATTTTTATAACAATTCGGGTCCGCCATCTTGGATTCTAAAACTGACGTCATTTTCGAGATCTACACCTCAAAATACCTAGACAACGACACCCATGTCGATTTTTTATGACAAGTCGCGTCCGCCATCTTGGATTCCAAGACTGACGTCATTTTCGAGATCCTCAAATTCCTTACCCAAAAGCTTTGGTAGCTTACAGTCAGTAAGAATACATTCAAACTGTCGAACATCGTTTTCCATTTTTGAAGTCGGTTAAAAAGCATGTATCATAAATGAATCCTTCAACACGGTCAAAACAATAAGTAATATTCGATAGTGTGTATTCCCGCTAACCTAGAATACATATGTGTGAGCAAAATATAAGATTTATGAGCGCGACAGACGGTGTTCGGATAAGTTCTAGACTATTCCATTCTGGGAGCTTCGCGACAATATTTAAATTATTGAGCTACTAACAATCCAAAATACCCGTTTATTATATCCTCTGGTTATGTCGCCTCGCTCTATCGCAAAAAAATATTATTTGATGAGGGCATAAAACAAAAACGTAAATATGGGAGGGAAGTTGACCTCATATGCTGATGCAATGAGGTCAACTAAGGTAGCATTGCTACCTTAGTTACGTAATGTTATACAGGATAGGACATATACGAGTATCCTTACTAATATTATAAATGCGAAAGTGAGTTTGTTTGTTTGTTTATTTGTTTGTTTGTTACGCTTTCACGCCGTAACTACTGAACCGATCATTATGAAATTTAGCATACAAGTTCTCTGGAGTGCGGAGGAGGACATAGGCTTTACCTTTTATCTCGGGAAAAAGTACTATTCCCGAGGGATCGACATTGACGCGGGCGGAGCCGCGGGAGAAAGCTAGTTACTTATAATTTTCATAACAATACATTTATTTTATTATTTAAACTATAAGTTTATTTACGAAACATGCGGAACCTTTTCACGCTCTGTCTCGCATTCGGTAGATTTTTTATGGTGCAGTAGCATGACATATTTGGACCGTGACTGCAGGTGTTGCAGCGTGTCTTCCGGGATTCCGTGGTTTTGTGTTACTAATGGGGTTGCGGGGGGAGACAAATGGTCCTTCGTTGTGTCGTATTGAAGTCGGAGATAAAACTGGGTGTTAAGTGTGGCTCAAATAAGGCGTAAGTTCGCTGAAAAAAGAAAAACCTTGCTGGTCTGGGAGAAAGGAAAAAACGTAGAATGTGCCAGCTGCTTCTCTTCCCGCGCAGACCGTAGAAGCCGGTCAATGGAATGGGCGAGAATCTAAAGAATCATGACAATAGGTGGTGCGGCTAGCAACCCATCACTATTTTCATTCCGTTTTCCACCTTTAAGATCACCAACACGCTAAACGTGGCCTTTCCGTTTTATGTTCTTAGGCTCTGTCTCCCAAGAAGAAAGACGTAATAATATGTATGTATGTAAAAAAGAAAAGGCAAGCTCATATTCGTATGTGCTCGTTA
The DNA here is from genome assembly GCA_947532085.1 of Elegia similella. Taxonomy (NCBI): domain Eukaryota; kingdom Metazoa; phylum Arthropoda; class Insecta; order Lepidoptera; family Pyralidae; genus Elegia; species Elegia similella. The sequence continues at coordinate 26,140,505 of OX383932.1, read as the reverse complement.
CGATCGCGAAGAAAGAGAGGGGGATATTACTTCCTTTCCTACGCCGCGCGGCATTTGTACGTCTTACAATTTTTCGATCAGGCCACGTGTCCTGTCGTGCCGCCAGTTTAACATGTTATACTCGCTAATGTGTTTTTTTTTACCTATCTCAAAAAGTGCACAAGGCCGCTAAAGAAGTTTTTTAGTTAAAAAATCTCGTATTTCTATTCTTCCACCGTAAAAGGTTGTGAGATCCATATAATACCAAATCGGTTAAGGGACCAGGGACAAGGGACCTTCTGTCTTAAGTTATTAAGTAATAATTAGTGTATTACTAACCTAAACGGCGAGCTCCGTGGCGCAGTGGTTAAGGCGCTGTATCCCTTAACCGTTTGTAGCGGACATGCGATATTGACGTGCGATATTTTATATATTTGTGTCATACATATCGCCAGTCTCAGTTCAAATCCGTGTCTGTTATTTCCCTGTTAATTTTCACTTTTAATTTAATAATTCAATAATTATAACCAAATATTGTATATTTTGTAGGTATCCATCTTGCTCATTTAGTTATACTTTTTGTAGTCGTATAAAAGTTGGTAGTTGTCGCTGAAAATATCAAGTAATTCGCGACGAAAATTTTTCTGGATGTAGCTTTTTTGCTATTTTATTTAGTTAGTTTTTAAATATTTTTTTGAACATATTTTGATGTAACCATTTATTTTGATCTTTGAGCTGTACTTCATATTTTTTTCATGCTAATATTCTTTGAAAATAAGGCTAACTGCGCGACGAAAAAATACACGTTTTACGGTATTCTTCTGAAGCACAGCGCCTTAACACGCCAGCCTGCGACACGAGGGCCCCGGGTTTGATCCCCGGTCATGTCAAGATGGAAAATGATCTTTTTCAGTTTGGCCTGGGTCTTGGATGTTTATCTATATATGTATTACAAAGTATAGTATCGTTGAGTTAGTATCCCATAACACAAGTCTCGAACTTACTTTGGGGCTAGCTCAATCTGTGTGATTTATCCGTATATATTTATGATATTTATTTAATTAGTGACCATGTTTTTATATTATATTATAAAGAACTTACTTTGGGGCTAGCTCAATCTGTGTGATTTATCCGTATATATTTATGATATTTATTCAATTAGTGACCATGTGAATATTAAAAATCTGTTATGTTTTAATAGCTTTATTATGAAAACACAATATTTCTCACTAGTACTTAATACATATTATTAAAAATTAGATTAGATTGTCAGATTTTGAGAACCAATACAAATCGCTATAAAGTTGAAATTGAAAAGCGCAATAAGCACAGTTGAGTGCACAATGAAGGACATTATTTCTAGAGCTATGACTAAACAAAGGTTCTAAGAAAGTGTAGAGTATTTATAGACGAGTGACTGGTATTGGTGAAAATAGTGCAACAGAACGCGTGATATATTTCACGTTTAAGGTGCATTTTGATGGCCTAGAATCTTATTACTTTTTTTATAAGTGTTTTATTTTGCATTCACAATGCTATTTTTGATATATGCGGGCGGGGGCTTGAACCGGCGACCTAGGTCTATGTACAGTCAGCCAATGGGATACCTGACCCCGCCATCTACCTACACCTTGAATTTTCTCCTTAACTAAAAGTAATATTAACATGAAAATATATATTCAGAAAGATTTTTATTAAGACTTTCTGAATATACATTTTCATGTTAATATGACTTTTAGTTTAAGAGAAAATTCAAGATATAAGTAGATGGCGGGGTCAGGTATCTCATTGGCTGATTGTACGACATACTCTGCCATCTCAGCTACCGCACAATTGAATCTCAGCGCCAAAGTCGGGTAGTGGTGTAGGTGACGTAAGCCTTAATACGTTTAAGGGGAAATGGGATATGGTGGAGAATTTCGGCGCCGAGATTGAATCGTGCGGTAGCTCAGATGGCAGAGCATAGGTCGTACATAGACCTAGGTCGCCGTTTCAAGTCCCGCCCGCATGAAATTTTTTCACCATTTTTTATTTCTTAATTTATTATTGTCTTATTACTTATAAGTAGCCTAGAATGTTAAAATAACTTGGTTGTACGACCCAAAAAGATTAAGGGATTCAGGTGGAGGTAAAATGTTTTTAGTGCATACGATATGTCAAAGATAACTTAATCAATATTCGATTAAGTAATTTTTTTTTCTTACATCACCAATTGAGATCTCAAAAGTCAAAGATTTTTATTCAAAATTGGATACATGTAGGTATCTCTTTTTGATCGTCATATTTTTATTCCTTATATATTTTTTTATATATGCAAAATTTAAATACTACTAGCGTTTCGGAACGACCACTGGTGAGAAGAATACGCCGAAAGAAACTCAATCCAGACTTGGTCCCTACGTGCCTGAAGGGCTCTGAACTGAATACATTGTCCAATGAAATATAATAATATACAGTAGTTTATAATCAAAGGGGCAATCTACAACTAAACTGGCAAGTAATATATATATATTTTTCCCTTTCTATCCGTGCCAGTAGCACCTAAAGTATACTAAAGGAATTTCATGTGTGTATATATTTTAAGTTTACGTTTCCAAAGGACACGGTTCCCGAGCTCCTTGCACCTCATCCTTCCATAACTCACTCGACCAAAAAAACAGGGAGTCGTGAGTGAAGACTCGCGACGAGTTCGAGCAAATAATCACCTCATTTAGCGGAGTCACGACGTTCAAACGAGGCTTAGTCACCTGCATTGTGGTTTATACTTCTCTGTTCTATTCATTTGACCCTTCTAAGTAAGTTAGAAAAACAGTGAAGTTTTTTTAGGGTCCCGTACCTCAAAAGTAAAAAACGGAACCTATAAGGGTTCCGTTTTTTGTCCATCTAACTGTCTGTCAAAACCTTTTCTCCGGAACGCGTGGAGGTATCAAGCTGAAATTCATATCAAATACTCGGGTCTACGGTCCATTTGAGCTGCAAAAAATCAATCTTCTAAACCAACACAATTAAAAGATACTGGCGTTTATGCCGAAAATTTTCTACTTTCGCGAGGGAATCAAAACCTACAGGGTCCCTGTAAACTTAGAATCTAGAAATTTGGTGAGAAGCAACGTCTGATAGCACAGATAAAGGGAAAATTGCGAGGAGTATACATTTTTAGTTAAATGATAAAAAAAAATTATACGAAAGACTTTACGCGCAATGTAATACGTCAACGCATTTTTATAGCAAAGTAACTGACGTCATATTTATATGTATTTTGCTCCAAAATATTATGTTATAAATATTTAATATATAATAAATACAATACTTATTATGACACTTACTTCTGGTAGGTGATACCATGATGTTTCAAAACCTTATCGGAACTTCAATTTGCACACAATCACTACACATGGCATTTTAGAAAAAATACAATCGCGTATGCACACAAACTCCCAATTCCAACTGACCGCGTTTTCTAAAAAAAATATTAGTTCTATCCTAAGCCCACTCTATACATCGCTGTGGTTCAGTTAGAGAGTTGTGCTGATGGAAATATTTTTGCAAGTGACTGGTAGGATATTTTTAATAAATGATGGAATCTTAAATTTCTTCAAATTTATCCTTTTTTTACATTAACGTTACGTAAGCGTAACTTCAATGTCAATAAAGGCACTAATAAGAAGTAGCAAGGGGAACGCAGCTGAATTGCAAATGCACTTTCCATAGCGATGCACCGAATACGGAATATAAATGCGAAACGGTTTACATAACAGTGGATCAGACTGCGTGACTGTTAGTAAGCCAAAGACTAAACTGTTGCGGTTAACTGCCTAATTGTTCTTACCACCACGCCACGTGAGCAAAAATTCGCGATATTCTTTTTTAAAGCTTTATTATTATTTTTAGACCACGATTGATGTAAATCCAATAAAGCATCAACGGAAACAAATAATAAAAAGGTTCGTGCTAAGTCCCATTGATGTTTATCTCTGTTTAGCTTGTATCGAGCCATACTTGGCCAGAGCAGATAGAGGTTACAACTCTATCTGCTCTGGCCAAGTATGGCTCGATTGTACAGAGAGGGTCATGCTCCTGCAGTGGAGACTAAAAAGACCTGATGATGATGATGAAGAAGTCCATTTTAATTCTTATTTATTTGTCACAAAAATATGTATATTATGTTTGGTGTATCAAATATTTAAGAATAATAGAAATTTAGAAGTGCTTAAACATTCCTCTTTATCATAATTTATACATATAATATTTGTAAATGGCAATGAATTTTATTAAATTAAGAAATGAAATATCGTGAAAAAATCTCATGCGGGCAATGAATTTCTTTCAGGGCCATTTTTACGGTTAATTATTGAAATTTTCATAATTTTCAAGTTCGGGTTGTTTGAAAAGTTTGACGACCTGTGTGGCATAGTGGTTATCATGTTACGACTAGGCTGTCATTCTGGGGGTCCCAGGATCGATCCCCGGTCAGGTCAAGATGGGTATGGTCTTTTTCATATTGACCGTTGTACTCTAAGTTAGCAAATAGGTCGGCTGGGTCTTGGATGTATCTATATTTGTATTTCTTATAAAATGTTGTACCTTGGGTTAATATACCAAAGTGTCGAACTTACTCTGGGGCTAGCTCAATCTGTGTGATTTGTCCGTATATATTTATTTATATTTAATGTTTATATAAACGGTTACTATTAGTCGCGGCATATACTATCTAATAGTACAAATAATACTCTACAAAGACATGCACGATTTTGGCAATCGATACTTATATCCTCATCCTATCTTCATATTCATTTGAAACCCCTTCTGTTATATTTTATTCTTTGTTTGTGTAGGCATCCTCGTAGGGCTTATTGCGTACATGTTTCAGGTCATGGACCGAGCCTGCTGGGTGCCGAGAACTGTTGTAATTAGAATATCTTGCAGTTTTAGTTGTGAAACAAGGTCATTTAGGTTATTATACCATACCTTATGGAGTTCGTCGCAACATATTGATATCTTCATTTCTTGTGGTTAGTGATGTGCCGAAGAGAAATTCTCTGTTCTTATGAATTCCTTCTCACGGAGTTCCTCCTCAAATTTGCAGGAAATTCACAATAATTCTAGAGAATTTCTCAATAATTCCCACACTTGAGAGAAATAAGAAAAAAATTCTCGGGAACATTTTGACTCGTTCTCACTGTTCTCGAACGCGGCACAAACACTACTTGTGGTATAACCAAAAGCTAGTAATTGACATATTACTTAAGTCGATTTTAACGACCTTTGTAGCGCAGTAGTGCAAGTGCATTTGAATCGAAGGGTCCTGGGTTCGTTCCCCGGTCAGGTCCAGATGGAAAACGATCTTATTTAGATTGACCTGGATCTTGGATGTTTATCAATACCGCGTGATCTTGAACTTCTGAACAATACTGATATCCTTGAATCAGAATCCCTAATAAATGAAATATATAAATATAATAATAGAATTGCAAGTAAGCAAGGTGAAAATTTAAAACAAAATAGGGTTCCTTACCATTTTTTCTTGCAATTCTCTATTCCATTAAGCAGCCTGATTCCAGGATTTCAGTATATATAGCAAAATTCACGCTGTATATATATCTACTATAAAATATAGTATCGTTGAGTTAGTGCCTGACACAATTTCACAACATACTGTAGGGCTGGCTCGATCTAATTCATTTGTCCTTATATATTTATTTTCATTATTTTGGAATCATCATCATCAGGTCTTTTAAGTCTCCACTGCAGAAGAATGACTCTCTTTGTGCTACCGGAGCCATACTTGGCCAGAGCCAAAGCTCAGAGCAGACAGAGAATTTGGCCTGCACTCTCCTCGCTGGCCAGACGGGTTGGAGAGGTCTCATTGATGTTTATGAGCTTTCTTTAGCTTGTATTTCCTAAGCCTATTACGACCTCATGGGAAGACTAGTAGTGGTCCTATTCTACTTTGCCGGAAACCACACGGCTATTTTGGAATATACAGAGGTAATAATAGTACCATATTCGATAGGCACTTGCTTGCTTTTCGTGTGTGTATGTGGCACTAAAATCAGTTCAGTAGTTATTAATGATTTAAGTAAACGATCGCGAGGTATAATATCGCGACGAATTACTAGATTCAATAGATGACTTGATATCGCAGCAGAAACTTATACAAATGTACCTCCTTACAGCCGCCACTTACAGCAATAATTAATGAACCCACACGTTGGCTGCACTCATTCAGAAAGTCATGCTCTCAAACGAATCAATAAAATACCTTAATTGCATTAAGTGCATTGAACTGCATATAGTACGCCATTAGCCCGCGCTCATACTATCATGCTCTACCCGATACTGGCGTTTTAAGCATGCTTATTACTCGTATACTGCGATAAATGTTTTTGATACTTTCCTGTTTTGGTCACAAGGAAATCTCAATCTAATTACCCTCAATGACCAGGTTGTTTTTCTTGTGTTGGGGGTTTCGCTTGGCACGCTCGCTCGTATCGCTTGATCGCTCCTGTTTTGGTTACAAGGAAAAAGTCAAAGCGGGGGCAATTAACAAAGGTACCCTCTTTGCTGCATACGCACACAAATACTCTCAAAATAAAGTGTAGTAATACTCCATAATATAAAATAATAATAACCATAATCTTCGTCGAAAATTAAGAAAAAAAAGGACGAAGATTAAGAAGAAGATGAAAGCCTAAAAAAGTAAATAGCATCAGATTTAGGATATAAATTGGTCATTCATTTCAATATTTTTTCACGATACAACTTAAAACACCCTTTACCCAAACAATCTCAATTAATGAATTAGCCTATTAGGATTCCTTGTTTACTAGCGGCCCGTCCTAGCTTTGCAGGGGTACTAAACAAAAATGAATAATTATAAATTGTAAGTATTCATTTTTGTTTAGTACCCTGTTCTCTGTTTCTATTCACGGAACTCTAACCTTTTGAAAATATTTTATAGCCTTTGTTTATCAGGAATAATGTAGGATTCTTATGGTGAAAGAATTTTTCAAATCGGTCCATTAGTTTCGGAGCTTATTCAACGCAAACAAACAACAATCAAATCCTTCCTCTTTTATAATATTAGTGTAGATTTTCAAAAAGGTTTTGCGCAAATTAGTCGCGACACTTTGGCGCCGTCGATTGTAAAATACAGCAAAGCCGATGTCGCTGTCAGATATGTCTTTCGTAAAAATGTTCCCATTTAAATATAAGGGCGTTTTCTCATGGTACTATGAAATGAATAACGCCGTGGTATTATGGGTTGTTTTAAATTTGCCAAGTTTTTTAAACTTCATACAATGAAAGATAATTTGTCACATTATTTGGTATGAAATCGTTGTATTCCGTCCATGTTGGTCTGGGCGAAAAGAAATAACGTAGTATGTACCGGCTTCTCTTCACGCTCAGACAGTAGTAGTCTGCCGAGGAAATGGGCAAAAATCTAAGGAATTACGTAAATAGAGGATAAAATTAACGTCCATCCACTTTTTTGATTCCGTTTTTCAACTATACGCCCACTAACATGCTAAATGTGAACGTTTTGGTCTTATAGCCTAGGCTGTGTCTACTCTGGTCTCCTTCATCTGTTATTATAAGGACATTCATGCATTTATTCTCATATTCTTCTCGGTGAAATAAAAGATTTTGACCATAATTCTACTTCCATGACACCGTATTTTGAACTACAGTAACAACTCCAGAAATGTTTCAGTCGATGTTTCGCTATAATTTTGCTTTGCAGTGACGGCATAACCTTCAATATATATATGTAATTGTACACAGCACAACTACACACATAATACAGGATTCTTTCGTACTGACAATGTGACTTAGAGCTGGACCTAAATCGGCGCTTGTCTGAGGACTAAGGTCGCAATGTGCCGTTACCGTTATATTCATGCAAAAATCGTAACGTACTGGGCACCGTCAGAAAACGCCATTACTTTTAAGTGTTTAATATTATTGACTCCTGATTTAAAAGGACTTACTTTAAATCCAAACGAGAGAAAGCTATATAATCTGATATTTGTTTGATTTTAATTTCTGATTGGTTGGAAGTGTCTTTTGAATCAGGTGAATGGACGGCATTCTATATTGATAATGGCATTGAATCTTATGATTTGGCTTGTTTACTTTCTTTTTCTTCTATTCAAATAACTGCTTGGTCATTAAATCTCTTGTTGTTACTATTCATATATTTCGTTGACCTATAGCCTTATTTATTAATTATATACAACCAATATTATATTTAATTTAAGTACCGTACATCTCTCTGCTCAATTTTTTTTTTCTTCATTTAAGTGTATTCTGAAGTGTTTTATCCATGTACATACTTTTTGATATTATAAATGCGAATGTAAGTTTATTTGTTTGTTACGTTTTCACGCCGAAATTACTGAACCGATCATCATGAAATTTTTGCATACCGTCTGGGCCATACCCCAGACGGTATGCAAAAATTTCATGATCATTAGAAGGCCATAGGGTATATTTTGTCCCAGGAAAAAGTACTGTTCCCGACATTAACGCGAGTTACTGTTTCGTCTTTTTATTTAACCAGTTACTTTCATGGTCAACAAAAAATGTTGTGGAATTTTTTTTATAATATTAATCTTTTATTTGCGTAAAATATGGTACAAAAGATGATTAGGAATTAAATAAAGTGCGCATATTCTAGACTACCATATCTGGCATGCAAATAATCTTAAGGTTAGTTATAATCACATAATGAAACATCATTATAATCAAGCTAAGATAATAATTGTCAAACAATTATAATTAAATGTTAGTCATGTTTTCTTAAATAAGTCACTTATTGAATAAAAGATTTTTTCTAATAGACAATTTCTTAGTCTACTTTAAAATTTAATTCATTTGGTATGGCATTATAAACTCTGACACACATACATATAGTTACATTGCCTAAGATATAATTCTCACTATTATCAACTATAATTCTGAAATTCAACACTAGATTCTACGCAATATTTTAGTAAAACGACGAAAAAATATATGACAATAAAATCTTGATTAGCAAAATATATATATCTAATATATCATCATCAGGTCTTTTTAGTCTCCACTGCAGGAGCATGACCCTCTCTGTATTACCAGAGCCATACTTGGCCAGAGCAAACAGAGGATTTGGCCTCACTCTCGTATCTAATATATATTATATATAATTATGCATTTATATATTTAATTGTAAACGCAGTAAATAAATATACAGTTCACAGTTAAACAGCTAGTTTCCTATTCTATTTCAAATATGCCTTATGGCAAAATTCTGTCTGTTCTTCACTGAGAAGAAAAATAGAACAAAGTTCATCTCCATGTTCATCCAGTATCAACATCAATTAATCCAACTTCATAGGATATGGCTAACCGCTAAATTTTATTTTTACCAGCGCCTAATCGCAGTGCATTTCCTGCTCTCTGTTATTTGTATAAACAACAGTTAATTGAGTTTTCACCGTTTATATTTGCTTTTGGTTTCGGCGAATTGTGGTCTGCTGCGTTTTTATATACCTACCATAAAATATAGAAAGTAATGTAGAAAACACATGAATAATTTTAATAGAGTTCTTGGCGGGAATTTCGGCGGACTGCACGGCTTGTGTTTTGGATTGTTTCTAGTGGACTTTATAATGTGAAATCGGTGTAATTTGGTGTTATAAATGCCCATGTTTATGAACAATGTGTGGAATAACTGAAATAAACTGTCATAGTGCGGCTGTAGTGAAATTTACTTAGCGTGGTGGTTGTCCGCCTCGCCTCGTTGCGTCGTCTGTGATCAAGCCAGTGGGTTCGTGGGAATTATCGCCAGGGGCTCCGTAGAATCAACGAAATGAACACCATCATTTCATTGAATAACAGGATTTAGGAAAAGAGCGGGAAAACTAATGAGTTTTCCCGCGCTTCCACACAGGATTTAGAAAAATCCTGTTATTCAATGAAATGATGGTATAAATGTATACTTGATACTGGCTAAATACGTAACGCCATAAATAAAAGAAAAAAATAATTGTAATAAAAAAATTGAGAATACATTTTCGGTGAACCCGTTATTAGTGTGTACAGACGAAGAATAGAAGCGGTAGAGCTTCTAATTTAACGTCGATTTTCTGTGAGAGTATGGTTCTAGCGAAAATCCATTTGCCGGTAGCGTGGCTCTTCCATGTATCCTTACTAATATTATAAATGCGAAAGTGAGTTTGTTTATTTGTTTGTTTGTTTGTTACGCTTTCACGCCGTAACTACTGAACCGATCATCATGAAATTTTGCATACAAGTTCTCTGGAGTACGGAGAAGGACATAGCCTACCTTATATCCCGGGAAAAAGTACTATTCCTGAGGGATCGACACTGACGCGGGTGGAACCGCGGGCGAAAGCTAGTAAAAGATAAATAGACATATTGTTTAGAATCACGTTTGTTCTAAGAATCCAATTCATCTCATATTAACTGTCAGCCTAAACACATCTCCGTAAATCAAAAAGTAAAAGGTGAACGCTGACTTGAACCGCACCGCACGCGCCGTAGTCGCTTTCGTTTCAGATAATGCAGCGTCTGCGGAGCGGGTAGGTGTGCAAGATTACATAGAAGTTCCTATAATTCTTTTAACATTTCTTCTTTCTCTCTTTTCTTCTATCTTCCTTTAACATGCAGACTGTAGCTCTCCTGCAAATAGCATAATGTATATGTGTGGAATCATAATCAATCTTCTTTCTTTCTGTTAACATTGAAAACGTGGGTGTTTATCTTCCAGGCTTCGCTGATCGTAAAATGGGGGCTTGCCCCCATTTTACGATCAGAAAAATACTTTAAGAAAAATGACTTTAAGAATAGATGTCGTCTGTTCCTTTTTCGAATTAAATGGGGGCAAGGAAAGGAACTTTAAAAATTGGCGCCGTCTATTCCTTTTTCGAATTCCAGATTTGTATTATTAGTCTGCCATCTTTTTATCGTGATTATCTATACTTCAAAGAACATTGTACCACGCACCGATGTGTCACTTATTCAGAAGATGTCCGTGAATGTTGTTATGTCCATGGGGCAGGGCTGTCCACCTCAACTGCTCGGCCGGTGGTTGTAGGTATAGCATCGGGTACACCCACTCTACTACCCGAGCTGCTTCTTAATTTTCCCCATATATCGAATGAGTAGTAAATTCATAATCCACATAATTCCAGCTTTCGATAGGCAGCAGCATCAGAAGCACAAAAAAACAAAAACTACGCTCCCCAACCCGCATTTCAAGTGAACTGCCAGCCTTGTGCCAACAGTAGTTACTTCATACGGCTGTAATGATGAATCATCATCATCATCTCCATCTTAGCCATAAGAAGTCCAATGCTGGACATAGGCCTCCCCCAAAGATTTCCAATACGACCGGTTGGAAGCGGCCTGCATCCAGCGTCTTCCTGCAACCTTGTTCAGGTCGTCTGACCACCCGGGCGGTGGGTGTCCAACGCTGCGCTTGCCGGTACGTGGTAGCCATTCGAGAACCTTTATTTATTTATTAATTTAAACTTTATTGTACATTTTAAGAAAAAAAAAGCTCAATTGGCGGACTTAATGCATTCTCTACCATTAGACCAATTAGTAAGTGTGGCTGGAACCTCTCTGCCCAATCAGTCATCGAATTTACGCGCTATGTGCCCCGCCCACTGCCACTTCGAAGAGCTAATTCGCTGAGCTATGTCAGTAACATTACATTCGTTTTTGTACGATGTTCTATGATGATGAATTATGTAGTGAATTATTAGTACGAAGGTAACCGAGTGAGGCGTTCTAGAAAATGCATTCACCACCATTCCATCTAACTTATATTAACTCTCAGGCTAATTATAGCCCCGTAAATCAAGATAATGTCTGAACCACTTAGTTCTGAGCCTGCAGCTCTTCAAATAGCATAAACTAGATGCGTTTATGTATGATTTAAGATACTCTGACCAATAGTGCAAATACCGATTTGCTATTGAAGTTAAAACTTCATAGCGCGATGGGCTTTTTTCGTGATGGGAAAAAACTAGTGATGCGCCGATCATGACATGGGCCGACTAGCCGATTGGCCCATTAATCGGTTGTGAAGAGGCCGACTATTTGGCCGAGCCGATCGCGGTGTCGTCGGGCATTTCCGTCAAACGTTTAGTTTATTGAAGAGAAGAATATTTATTATGTTGTTTCGTTTGTTAATTCAGAAAATATTTTCTTAACAAGCAAATTATTTTAGAGACTGATAACAAGGAAAGACTGCCTTGATTAAGAACCTTTTTAAAATGTGTACATATTATTGAGATATATAGGTACATAAAAAAATAGAAGCCGGACTGTCGGCGCTCTTTGCCGAATATTCGCCGACTAGTCGCCGACTACCATAATAGCCGGATATTCGGCTTTACCGACTTGTCGGAACATCACTAGAATAAACCACTGACCTCACGACACTTTACTATTACCGTAATCGACACATCTGTATGTACCTACTTCCGGAATTCCACTGTTTTTATTGATGTAATAACGTTTTGCAAATCGATGAACGCCGGCTGCACGCACAAAAAAGTGTCACGTTCCGTGTGCAAGCGAGAGCGCGGAACAACTGATAGAGAGGCACGATCGGCCTAACCGTTCGGTTTGTGACGCATCTATCTCTCTTCTACTGTTATCACGTAAAATAATCGTCCGTAAACCGACTTTACAGATAATCATTTTTTTTATATGTATATTGTAGTTTGTTAAAAACCCGTTTCAATGGTTGACGTGTGATTGATCTATGCATTCAAACTTAGTCCATGCTTACATACTATAATAAAAATAACTGTCTTTTCACGCTTCAACCATTGAATCAATTTGGATGTTTGGTATGGAGGTAGTTTGAGGCCCGGGGACGGACATAGGGTACCTTTCACTACGAGAAATTATTCTGTTTCCGAGGGTTCGACAATAATGCGTTTTAACACTACTAATAAGTAACAAACAAGTCATCATCATAATTTCGTGTAGGTGTCACGGTCAATCGACCATATACCTGTTGTTAGAGTTCTTCGGAACCGCCTCTCGGCCTCTGACGTGGTTTCTTTAATGGCTACCAGATGGTAGCCGGGACCAACGGCGTAACGTGCCTTCCGAAGCACGAAATCATCTTCAATATCAGACAATCAGGTTATTCAAGCCTGCAATGTCCTAACCAAACTGTAAACAACTCAACAAATTATTAATGATATGAATATAATATGATAAGTATTATTTAAAATGTGAATTGCCGTGAAAAAGTACCTGAAAAGGCCTATGTTCTGAATAAATCTTTGAATCTATGCTTCCCGTGGGAATCTAACCCACGACCCCCGGGTCTACAGGCAAACGCCTTAACCACTGGACCACGGATGCAGTTCAACAAGCAAGTAATAAGTATAGAAAAGCAAAGAGTCACCATTCACTTCATTCAAACGAATGATTGGTATTTCTTGCAATGTCACTATTTATAAAACCGGCCAAGTGCGAGTCGGACTCGCGCACGAAGGGTTCCGTACCGTTATCTATAAAAACGGCAAAAAAAGTCGAATGTTGTAGATATATACAAATTTCATTTTGCGGTTGACTCCATAAATTTTTTCGGCCGACTGTAACTACATAAGTTGGTCGAGTTGTATAAAAATAACTATCTATGATACCGAGACCGCTATAGTTTTAATTGAAAGTACATACTTTGAGATATATATCACATTTTTTTCAGAATTATTTTAGTATTATTTCAAAAGTTACGGTGAGGGAAACCTCAAATTTTAACTTTGTATTATTAGATTATCTCAAGACTGGGGGGTTTGATCTACATAGTTTCTAAGCAGTTTTTGTTGCTTTTAAAAATACCTTGTCAATGATAACCCTCACGTTAGGGTTAGTCCAATTTATTTTTTTTAATTCACTTTTCGTTGTATGGTTATATTAATGAAACTGAAAAAAAAACCATTTTCGTAATTTTAAAACCAACTTTTGGAACTTCAATATCTATCCAACCAATTTTCGTGACAATCGGTGCTGTAGCGGCGGACTACGAGCCCGGACGGACGGACGGAGGGATATAGTTTCGTCATGTCTGTCCGTCCGTCGCCTGGACGGACAGACATGACGAAACTATAAGGGTTCCTTGTGGACTACGGAACCCTAAAAATGAGTTATTTTGACACATTACGCAAATAAACGCGACATTTACAGTTAAGATTACAAATGACCCTAACGGCCGTCCGTTGTGCTGACCCTCGGTGATTGGGTATTGTCCATCAAATAACATATTTCGGAGGCATTATAATACTTCATATTGATGCATTAGGCGCTTAAACTCTGATTATGACGTAGCTTATTGGCATTACATTAGTTGGCATAAAACAGAAAATAAAAAAATAACAACATAAAACTTCGGACCAAGCATCTAAATTGTTTAGTGCAAATGGATAGTTTTATGCAGAATTTAAAAAAAGACAGTATCGGTTGATAATCTTGTCGACATGATGAAGCAAGGTAAAGTTTGGAACACCAATCTCACTGCTCCCTTGAGATTAAATATATTGAATTCATCGCATCAGCAGCTCCTCTGGTGTTGCAGATGTCCATGGGCGACGGTGACCACTTTCCATCAGGTGGCTCGTCTGCTCGTTTGCCGTCGGATATACATAAAAAAAAAAAAAAAAATGACTCATTGTTAAGCCGGTGGTCCCGGCTGTCATCTGGTAGTCGTTAAAGGAACCACGTTGGAGGCCGAGAGGCGGTTCCGAGGAACTCTGACACCAGGGTGTGTATGGTCGATTGACCGTGACACCTACTCGAAATGATGATGATGATTAAATTACTGGTGTCGTGATATTCTTTAAATACAGATCTAAATGTGATTTTTTAATAGACTCAGGTGTTACTTTGCGGGTGACAAAGCTACATTTACTTTGAGATAATTAACTTTGCGTGCTTCCGCCACCAGTTAGTTCATGCCAACTATTGCTGGCCAGCGCCGATCTTATACTGTTAGTCCCTTCAAGCCCGCCACCAATAGTTCATGCATTTAACCCTGGTCGATACTGCTGCATCCGTTGAGACTGCAGCAATATCGGCCGTCGTACTGCGACACGTGTATCGCCTGTAAAGGCGAATATTTATATGCCGAGAAAAAGAGTAGAGCCTGGTGTAGACCAGGCTCTACTCTTTTTCTCGGGATAAAATGTATACTATGTCCTTCTCCGTACCCCAGATAACGTGTATGCAAAATTTTATGATGATGGGTTCAGTAGTAAAGGCGTGAAAGCGTAACAAACAAACAAACTAGCGATGCAACATTTGATGCAATTTTTTTAAATCCAATTAATGGATTATTATTTTTTAATAATCACTAATTCAAAACTGTGATGAGTCTCGCTTCAAAAATGACGAAGTTTTATACAAACTTGCAACCCCTATTTCTCCCCTATAGGGATTTTATTTTCAAAATCAAATAAATGTATTATTATTCTCTACTAACTATTAAAATAAACTAAAAATGTCATGTGTCTCACTTTAAAAATTACGAAATTTCATACAAACTGGCCCCCTATTTCACTTCCTTAGGGATGGAATTTCCAAAAATCCTTTCTCAATCTCAGTCACAACGAAAGTCACATCTACTTCCCAGCCAAATTTCATCTTCATTGGCTAATTCGTTTTCAAGATTTCGTGATGAGTGAGTGAGTGATTTGCGCCTTTATACATGGAATTTTTTGTATCGTTTTGGACCCATAAAGGATGATTCAGACCATCAAAATGAACAAATTTCCTATGGAAACAATGGCCGGGCGACGGAACTCTTTTGTATGGAAATGACGAAATTTTTTTTGAGTTCCCTTCATTGGTCCCATGGAAAAAGTTGTTCATATATAGATGGTCTGGATACCCCTTTAAGGGTCCAATACGATCAAAATTTCACCATGTATAGGTATATAGAAAATAGAATTTTCTATATATTCAAAGAGGCTATACCGCCAGTGTCATGGGGACCTTTGAGCCGGGTACGGTCCGGGGTGGTATATTTGAATTATTTAAGTAGGTAGCTTAAGTTTTTATTAGGGGTGCTAATTAAACAGGATTCATTTTAATAGCATTATCCGCCTCTAAAAATGTATGTTGCCTTCTAAATTACTAAGTCAGCCACAATTAAAGAACATCTATATAATACCATCTTAGCCACTAGTTATCTTCTATGTAAGCCACTCTAAATACAACTCAGCATGATGGTTATTATTTAGCATCTAAATTTGTAACTTGCATTCTAACAGTAAACTTCTAAAATACTAATATTTGACATCAAAAAATATATTTATTTAGCTTCTACTTTTTTAACTCAGCATGTTTAAAATGTAACTTATCCCAAAATAATTGATCGTCAATATTTAGCTAAAATTGTCATCAAATAGTATAATATGGCCACTAATATTACCAGAAGCTATTGAAGAGAGACAAAATAAGATTTTATTTTTGAAAAAAAAAAAATGTTTATTAAATTACCATAATTTTACTAATAGTAATAGAGCTGGTACAAATTTTTGGGCAAGTATTTGAAGCAAGCTGAAAACTTGTCACATACCTCTCCTATTATACCCCAACACAGAACTGCAGACCTGGCTGGTTAGTGGTAAATAGCTGGGCTAAATAAAAAAAAAAAAAGTCTCACCAAAATAGAACCCTATTAAAATTTCAACCTGCCTCAAATTTATTTTTTATTTTTTTTGCAAATTTTTTTGCACGCATCTGGTAGTGTTAAAACCCCGACTAAATCGTCTGGCTTATATTTTTATACATAAAACATTAAAAAATGCATATTGCCACAAATATCTATATTTTTGGCAATGAAAAAAAATATAAAAAAAAAATTAGTGGTCGATTTAGTCCCGCTACTCACCAGCCAGGTCTGTAGTTTCGTGTTGAGGTAGAGGTATGTGACAATTTTTCAACTTGCTTCAAATACCTACCTACCCAAAAATTGGTACCAGCTCTCCTGCCTATCGATACATGAATCACGCCATATCATGTAGTGGCTATTTTTACGATAAAAGAATATGATTTTACATGCTAAGTTATAATAAATGATGCTGACTGTAGAAGCTTGAATTATATTTTTTTGAGGACATAGTTTTGATGCTGTAAAAAGTAAAATGGTGACGAAATATAAAATCTGTGGCCGAGTTAGTAAATTAGGTGGCAACGTATAAATGAGAAGGACAAGTCATAATAATTGATGATCTATATTTGACGCTTTCTATAGAATATTTAGTTGGCGGTGTAAAAAAGACGAATTAGTTTATTAGAGGCTATGTCATTTTCCCGTTGCTTAGTTATGAAATTAGAAGTTTGCTCACGTGGCCAATAAATAATTTTGTGGCTTGATTTATTATTTCCCTTTTATTAGTGTTAATTAAAAAAAATAGAAGATAAACGCTGTTTCTTGTAGTAAAACACACAGGATAAGCCTAAAGAACGTTACACTCTACACTGGACATCTCTACAATCCTGTAATTCCCAAGCTGATGTCGAGGCGATAATGACACATCATTATGTCATTACGTCTCGTCAGGGTGTGAGCAGACATAGTCTGTGGCGTCACTTGATCATCAGTGTGCTATTTTTAGGTTAGTGCACTAATAACAGCTACTGTAGATTATAAGATTCTTGAAGAGTCGAACTAAACGCTTTGACAGTTCCTTTTTGGTTCGAGTAGCTAAGGTGTGGAATGAACTGCCTGCGTCTATATTCCCAAACAAGTACAGTCCCGGGACATTCAAAAGTAGAATAAATGGGTATCTCTTGGATAGGCATGTAACATCCTCGTCTTCATCGTCACTTACCATCAGGTGAGATGGGAGACAAATGCCTAATTCAATATTTAGTAAAAAAAAAAAAAAAAAAGTGATAACTTCTCCCATCCCAAAAAGTGCACTACGCCGTTAGCGGCGTTAAAAATGTTAAGCTCGCGTCGGGACACGTGACCTGATCGAAAATTTGTAAGACGGACACGTGACCTGAGACCGTGAATGCTTCTACAGCGCGGAATTTTCACTACCGGCACTATCGGAGTGCAACCCGTTGTTTTTTTGTATCTTATTTACATTAGCAGAAATATGACCAACCATGTAATTTTTAGAGTTTCCTACGGCCTAGTGATAAAACAGAACCCTTATAGGATCACTCGTGTGTGTGTCTGGCAGTTTGTTAGAGCCTAATCTAATGGACAGATTGAGTTGCAATTTAGTTCACTTAAAGATTTATTATTACTTATTCACGCTACTTTCTTTTAACAATAAAAAATATACTTATATATTGTCAAATTACTATCCACTTCAGACCCAAGAGCATCCTATAAATCGATTATTGATTATTAACTTTTTTTAAACCAAATTGTAAACTAAGTAATCATTGTTACTTAGTTTTCTAGAACTATTAAAATTTTTAAGTATATTTAATATTTTTTAAGTACATTTAATTATTATTAGTATTATAATTATATTTTACAATTTTAAAGATATAATGTAAACTAGTGAGTTAAATGCATGTTGCTATGAAATGTTTCAAAGAAAATATACTGTTTTTTAAAAAAATCGAAACGTCACTACAGAATACCTAATAATTATACGTACGTCATGAAGGGGACCCGTTGACACCTTTTAAAATTGTGTATGAAATCAATTTAATTTTTTCTCAATTTTTAAATCAAATAAGTTTTATCATGTACAAGTGAAGACCGTTGTTAAAGAACTGTCTTCAAGATTATGTCTTGTTAGTAATTATCTTATAAGACAGTGTCTTATAACCTGTCTCAGGTGTAAGTCATTCCGGTTTCATTTACGCGTTGTCGTGCTTAATATTCAAGGGTCGTTATCTGAGATATGTCTCAGATAACATATTCTTAGCAAATTAAAACTATTTTTAGAACTGCTACCGTTATTTTTGATATAGCTCTTTGTGTTTGTATCGCCTAATGTTTTATTAATTCTGTTGCATCTTTAAGTGTGTGCTAGGCTAAGTTAATCTTAAGAATGTGGTACTTTTCATCAATATTAATACTAATAAAAAATCTGTAAGGGTTGGTCATGGAGTATGTTACTTTGTTTTCAGAGATATCGTGTTTATAAGCTCTATACATGATACTGAAACTTAATTGAGGATTTTTAGATTTTTTCTGTATGTATGTATGTTACTCCATAACTCTTAAACGAATTAACTGAATTTTATGAAACTTGGTAGATATACATTAAGGCGTACAGGACACAGGATAAGCTCTAAGCTTGAAAGAAATAATTAAGATTAAAATAAGTTGGAAATTTATTAAACCCATAACATGACAATTTAAAGAACTAGGAAGCTACATTATTATCCTTATCCTTACTTCCTTACTAATATTATAAATACGAAAGTGAGTTTGTTTGTTTGTTACGCTTTCACGCCGTAACTACTGAACCGATGATCATGAAATTTGGCATACAAGTTCTCTGGAGTACGGAGAAGGACATAGGCAGGTAGCCTATGTCCTTCTCCGTACTCCAGAGAGAATTTATCCCGGGAAAAAGTACTATTCCCGAGGGATCGACATTGACGCGGGCGGAGCCGCGGGCGAAGCTAGTTACGATATAAATTTTACATCTATTAAAGACCTAAGTATAAATAATGACAATATTCGCAATCTTGACCTTTATCTGTATTATGTTATTATAACCTATTGCATAAAGACTTGTGTTTGATATAACACGTAATAAATAATCCGCATGCCGTGCCATAATTATTTTGTGATGCCCTTTACAGGGTCCATGTTGTACCTACAATTTAAAAAGTGACTGTAGTAGCGACTGTACTATGTGAAAGAGCAATAAATGAATTGAATTGAATATCATCAAGCATGACTCTCTCTGTACAGGCAGCCAACGAGATACCTGACCGCGCCAGCTACCTATATCTTGAATTTTCACTTCAACTAAAAGTAATATTAACATGAAAATGTATAGTCAGAAAGTCTTAACTAAAATCTTTCTGAATATATATTTTCATGTTAATATTGTTTTTAGTTTAAGAGAAAATTCAAGATAAAGGTAGATGACGGGGTCAGGTATCTCGTTGGCTGACTGTACTGCCGAATATGCCATTACTTGGCCAGAGCAGACAGACAACTTGGCCTACACTCTCCTCGCTGGCCAGATAGGTTGGAGAGGTCTCATTGATGTTTATGAAGCTTTGTTTAGCTTGTATTTCCTAATTCGCCTCTTACGCCTTCATGGGAAGACTAGGAGTGGTCCTATTCTACTCTGCCGGAAACCACACGGCCAAATTCTAGGTGAAGTCACAAATCAAATATTAATTAAACACTATCACAGTTACCAACTATATAAATACTTTTAAACTTTCGCGCTGCATATTTACTAAATGCATTAACGGGAATTAGCGCGAACATAGCGTTTTTCTCCAGACGTTTCGACCAGGTTGAACCGGCCGTGGTCACTGGATGACTGATGTAGCGGTGTCAGTGCTCCGTAGGCGCGGTGGTATCTTCATCCACGGGTATATTATTTTTTATCCAACTACCGTTACACACTACACTAACAATCTATTACGTCTGGAGAAAAACGATATGTTCGCGCTAATTCCCGTTAATGCATTTATTACAGTAGTAACAGTCTCAAATCGGTTCATAAATGACACAGTTACGAGGTAACAAACATACAAACTAATTGAGCAACTCCTGCATTCTTGAAGTCAGTTAAAAGAGGCACACAAACAGACACTGTAGTAAAACTGCACCTTATATATATAAATAAAAATAAAAATATAAATATGTACGGCCAAATCACACTGATTGAGCTAGCCCCAAAGTAAGTTCGAGACTTGTGTTATGGGATACTAATTCAACGATACTATATTTTATAACAAATACATATATAGATACACATCCAAGACCCAGGCCAATCTGAAAAAGATCATTTTCCATCTTGACCTGGCCGGGGATCAAACCCGGTCACTCCGTGTCGCAGGCTGGCGTGTTGACCGCTGCG
The DNA here is from genome assembly GCA_947532085.1 of Elegia similella. NCBI lineage: Eukaryota > Metazoa > Arthropoda > Insecta > Lepidoptera > Pyralidae > Elegia > Elegia similella. The sequence goes on along the minus strand of OX383932.1, from coordinate 26,119,470 downwards.
CCACGGAGCTAGTCAATTTAAAAAAAAACCTTCACCTTCGATATGACTATAATTTAGATTAATGGACGGTTGAATCATCGAATCTTTACAAAAGGTGATAAATTCCCTGTCACACTGCAAAAATATGTTTTTATCGTATTTTTAGATTTCTGATTTATGAATACTTACCTCATTTTATTTTATTTCAGGTAATTCATCAACAAACTAACTGAGCTGCCCTAGATTGCGTAAACAAGCGAACAAAAGCGTATTGACGTAAGGATTTTGTATCTATGTGTATTAGTTTTTCGTTATCTATGTCAGATATAGGATTTAGAGCATTGTGTTAGCGAATGGCAATAGTTTGTTTAATAAAATAATGATCAATCTTTCTGGATTTTCTCCTAATTCTACCACAAGTTACTTCCTTCCTACTTGCCGTATACAGAACAAATATTCCAGAAAGAAGGGTCCTTACCCTTTTTTTGTCGCATTCAATTAGTTTAATAACCCAATATCATATTTTTCCCAGATACAGAACAAATTTTGTTTTAATTTAGTTACATTTGGGAAGGGAATGAAGGTCTTGGGAAACTACTCAATCGGATGAATGGGGAAGAGCTAGTTGCAGCTCGGGAGGCCGGGCGTACCCGATGCCATACCTGTACCCAACGACTAAGCAGTTGAGGACCCCTGACGAATTCATCCGAGTGAGTAGTATCCCAATACCTTAATTCCCTTCCCAAATCCAACTAATTCAATACATTGTTATATTAAAAAGGGTTAAGAGTGCGGAGGGGCGTTCAGTATAAGCAGGGTCTGCTTATACTGAACGCCCCTCCGCACTCCGGACGACTCGCGCGCATATCTCGTTTGACATTTGCCCTGGGAAGACCTCCGGATGAGGTCAAAACATCGGCCAGTAGCTGACTTCGTGCGTAAGTAACCCGTAGCTACATATTTTAATAGAACTTCACGATACTTTATCTGTCGAAATTCGAAAGTAATAACGAAAATAACACTTCTTGCCAGTATAGTAAGAAGCTAAAACAGTCAGGACTTTTCGAAGAACAAAACAATAAATACTTATGAACATATTATATACTACTAAAATCATTACCTCCTTCTAAAGTCGGATTGAATCGCATCAAAATATTGCCGTTAACTCAGATTCTCATACACAATTCGTATGATTAACCGCAATAATGTCAGAGTATTATAAATTCCAACGGATTCCGCTCAAAATGATCCCTGATTGCTTCCGTAATCGGCTTTTACCATAATTACAGAGACGTCATTAACCTTGTCCAAATGTGTCGAAATTCGGCGATGAAATCGCATATTGGATTCGTTATAATTTTATATGTTATGCACCCGAATTAGTTTTGTTGCAGAAATTTCGGTTCAATCATGAACGAATATGGCTGATGGAAAATTAATATGATGAGTAGAAAGGATATTCTCCCACAGAGGTCGTCGTCGATATAAAAATTAAATTTCCCGCGCTGTTTTTGTAATGACGAACAGCTTTGGGACAATACCGCAACACTTTCCAGAGAAAGTTCGTCAGTAATTACTGCTCATTGTTTTGTTTGTCACGACGCCGGTGGTCTCACTAGTGTTTGTATCGAGGTTAGAACAAATTCTTCGTAAAGCAATAAATATAACAGTCAAGTATTTTCTCTCGACAAATTCGAATTGGGGTTAGTTAATCAATTTACTAATTTGCCCACTGCCATTTCTAGTATTCTCAGGGCTGGAAAAATACATGCTTAGATAAAATGAACTACAAATTACAATATCACGCGCATTTGAAATACTAAATATTAATTACTTCTAAGTCGTTTATTTAAATCATCATCATCATCAGGTCCTTTTTAGTCTCCACTACAGGAGCACGACCCTCTCTGTACTAGGGCCATACTTAATTTTATTTTAATACGAATTAAAAAAAAAAAAATAAGATGGTTGCATATTAAGAATTTTCTTACATGAACATGAACACGTTTAACCGTTAGACCGCGAACGTCGGATAAATCCGACATACATTTTTACATTTCCCCCGACATACATTTTTTGGCGATACCACTGTAAATAAGGTCGTTCTGAACCTTATTTATCTCGCAAAATACTTAAATTAGGAGTTTCAAATCTAAGTAATATGATTTTTGACTATTTCATCTCCAAAAATTGAAGATGAAAACACGTTTTGATAAAATTTTCTCTATAGAAATATTTTTTGAAAAATGGTCTTCGTTCGCAGAGTTTTTTTTATTGTAGCTCAAATGCGACGAATGAAATAATGATTTTTAGACTAAAAGATAGGTTATTAGTAATTCATCAAAATGTAAATATGAAAATACAATTAACCGGTCTGATTTTATATAAAATAGAAATAACGAATTTGGCGCTTACGTTTTTTTCTTTGAGCGACTCGAGACTATCTCCTATCTCATCATTCACGGGCTAAACCGCCAAGCGCTATCCCTTGCGCGCACTTGATCAGTCCTTTGCCGAGCGATGGTACCAAACATTTGAGGACTCGTCTTAATATATTTTGTCCCGGGAAAAGGACTGTTCACGAGGGATCGACAATGACGCGAGCGGAGCCGCGGGCGAAAGCTAGTTACATATACATATATGTTGAGAGAGAGAGAGCGGATCATGAATCATGCATGATATTAAAAATAATAATTACCACATTTTACCAAAAAGATGAAAAGATCGTTTCATCTTGACCGGACCGGGTATCGAACCCGAGCACAAGGGTACCCGGGTTCGGTGTCGCAGGCTGGCGTGTTAACCACTGCGCCACGGAGCTCGCCAATTATAATAATTATAATAAATATATATTTGATAATAAAATGTGTCCTTTTTTTTCTTTTTATGTGTAGGTAGCCATAGTGACAGATGTCTAACATCTAATTAGATGCATTAGCGGCTTTAAGTGTCTGAGCATGAGTAGAGAGGGTATATATATTTTATGACACTAAGGCTGGTATTATAGTGACGCGTTCGCCAGCGCGGTTGGTAAGCGTCTCTGGCCGTGGCCAGATGCTATGAGCGTCAAGGGATCGTTACATATTAAAATTAACCGCGCGGATGGCCCGCGCTGACGGCATTTTAGCCGTGCTTATCAACCGCGCGCGAGCGAGCAGTTACAGCGCGGGTGTGCGTTACACAGTCACGCATATCGGACGCGCGTATGCACACCGCCTTAAGACGGTACTGCACGAAATTGTGAATATAATTGTAATTATATAATTAAATACATCAAAAGTATTTGTATAATTTAGATAAATCCCTGAACAAGATCGCCCCCTTGTTGGAATTTGAAACAGACGCGTGCTTATGGGCCGGGCTTGCCATCCACGCGGGCGGTAAGCGCGACTGTAAAACCAGCCTTAAGCGCCCATTAAACCATCCTGAATTCAGTCTCTGACGAAAGGGACGATGGTTTAATAAGCGCTTTATAGTTAGATGATCACCCATCCACGTATGAACCACGCCTTAAGTTGCTTAACATACGTGAACAATACATACGCTCGATCATCAAGCCTTTTACTATAGTCAATATTATTTGCCAGTTTTTCACGACGTTGGTGGTCTGCTGAAGTCGTAGTAAAAGAGCGCATCGGGGTCGACTTGTGTTTGCCTCGTAACTGTCTTCTACGATTTACATGGCCGCCGCTACTTCCTCGTTGTGATCGCTTAAAATATTGGTCTTAAAATTGTGTGCAGTGAAATAAGATACAAATCCTAAACACATTCTCTTTCTTCTATCAAGTCGTAAAATGGCTTTGCATTTACATCTTGACATTAAGACGGTAGGTACTGCACGAAATTGTGAAAATTTACGTGTTTTTAAATCACTTATCATCATCATTTCGAGTAGGTGTCACGGTCAATCGACCATGCACACCCTGGTGTCAGAGTTCTTCGGAACCGCCTCTCGGCCACTGACGGGGTTCCTTTAACGACTACCAGATGGCAGCCGGGACCAACGGCTTCACTTGCCTTCGGAAACACGGAATCAGCTTGCAATGTCCTAACCAAACTGGAAACAACTAAACAAAGTCTGCTTCCCGTGGGAATCGAACCCACGACACCTGGGTCTACAGGCGAACGTCTTAACCCCTGGACTACGGAGGCAGTTACAGGGTAACTTGAAAAACACTAAAACCTCGCAGGACTAGATAAAGAGGAGCCCGTGGCCCAGTGGTCGTGAGCATTAAAAACGTTTCGCATGTAAAGCAACCTTGAGCGCAGTCCCTACTGCGATGGGTGACCGAAAATATCTCAAGCTCCTCCATGCTTCGGTAGGCACGTTAATACGTTGTTCACTATTTCGATTCTGTATTCCACCTTATGCCCACCAACATGCCTCCGTGGCTTATAGGAAGCTTATAGGTCTTAAAAACTTGGGCTCTGTCTACCCCGCAAGGGAAAAAGACGTACGTATGTATAAATAACCCTTTAAACGACTAACCTGATAGATATATCTACACTATCTATACTATAATATATTAATATTATAAAGCTGAAGGGTTTGTTTAATTGTTTGTTTGTTTGAACGAATCTCAGGAACTACTGGTTCAAATTGGATTTTTTTTGTGTTGGATAGTCCATTTATTGAGGAAGGCTTTAGGCTATAAAACATCACGCTGCGACGAGCGAAGCATCAATAAAAATGTTTTGAAATCGGGGAAAAATTATTCATCTATACTAATTAATCATAATAACAGAAATTGCCAGAAGTCGCGGGCAACAGCTAGTATATTTATAATTCAACTACTAAATCTTGAATATTTTTAAGAATGTGGAATTTCGTCGCGGCACTCCAGCTTTTTAGCGTCGGTAAATAAAGCTGTCACAGCTACATTGCAAGCGGTGTTTTTAATAAATTTTCAGCATAACATTTTATGAGATTGCATTTTTCAGTGTTTCGTGTGAAAAATGGTTTTATAAAGTAATAAATAAATATATACGGACAAATCACACAGATTGAGCTAGCCCCAAGGTATGTTCGAGACTTGTGTTATGGGATACTAGCTCAACGATACTATATTTTATAACATATACATATATAGATAAACATCCAAGACCCAGGCCAATTTGAAAAAGATCATTTTCCATCTTGACCTGGCCGGGGATCGAACCCGGGCACTCCGTGTCGCAGGCTGGCGTGTTAACCATTGCGCCACGGAGCTGTCAATAAAGTGATCAGAGATATGAGAACATAGATTTAAAACAAAAATTGCGCTTCGTACTTCTATGTATGAGAAGAATGTTTTTATTCTAGTATACTTACCTTTTTTTCACACGAAAGTGTTATTAGCAAAGATGCAATTTTTTTAAATCTATGTTTTATAATGTGTTTCCATGCAAGTCTGGGACAAAAGAAAAAACCGGCCAAGTGCGTGTCGGACTCGCACAAGGAGGGTTCCCCATTGTTTATAAAAACTATAAAAAAAAAAACCGGCCAAGTGCGAGTCGGACTCGCGCACGAAGGGTTCCGTACTATGAAAACGGCAAAAAATAATGTCTTTTGTATGGGAGCCCCCCTTTAATATTAATTTTATTTTTATTTAATTATTTATTTTTGAAGTGAATGTATACCTAAATATTTCAAGTGTCTACCTGTTGCCGTTATCAATAACGAGCAAAAACAAGCAAAAAAATCACGTTTGTTGTATGGAAGCCCCCTTAAATATTTATTTTATTCTATGTTTTAGTATTTTTTGTTATAGCGGCAACAGAAATACATGATCTGTGAAAATTTCGACAGTCTAACTATCACGGTTCATGAGATACAGCCTGGTGACAGACGGACAGACAGACACACGGACAGCGGAGCGAAATTAATAGGGTCCCGTTTTTACCCTTTGGGTACGGAACCCTAAAAATCACGTCTGTTAAGCTTCAAAAAAAGAAGGAGTTTATCAATTCGCTTGTCTTAATGTTTGTTATCGCTTAACTCCGTAATTAATTAAACAATTTTATAAATATTTTTTTGTTTAACATTGGTGTAGTAGTTTGATTGAAGTCAGTATTTTTAATATGAATAATTACAAAAGCATAAAAAAAATGCGTCTCTGTTATTAAAAGGCAGTGTCCGTCCACAGTCGCGCGGCAATTTTAGAACAATTTAGTGTAAGGATCTTATATAAGAAGCGTCACAAGTGTCGGTTGTGTACTGCCAAAAACGCTAAAAGATGTTTTTATCAAAGTTCCCAATGTACGACATAACTGCTCAAAGATTACGCCAGAATATTCGGAGGAAGTTTTTTCGCTTCATCGCATTCCGCGCGCGGCGTCTCAATCTGGAATACCTTTGATGTTACTACTGACTGCTATAACTGTCGCTGTGCAAATTACTATCGATACAGCGAACTTGGTATACCTATTAATTAAAGTACAAACCCACTGAGATTAAAAATCAATGTACCTCTAAAATGAACTTGTAAAGGCCTGGCAATTTTGGAACACCAATTTTGGTGTGATGTCTTATGCCCCATAAGAAGCGTCATATCTTACAGCACTACAGTAGAATCGGCTTTCACTGTTAAATAACACTAAAATATGTTTCGCATCAAAAGTTACCAATGTTCAACATAACTGCTCAAAGATTACGGCAAATTATTCGGAGGAAGTTTTTTCGCTTCGTCGCATTCCGCGCGCGGCGTCTCAATCCGGAACAGCTTTGATGTCACTTCACTTCTCACAGTTTTATCTGTCGACGTGCAAATTACTACCGACACTGCGAACTTGGTAAACTTATTAATTAAAGTACAAATCCGCTGAGGTTAAAAGTCAATGTACCTCTAAAATAAACTTTTAAAGGCAGTGGCCAAAAACGCCTCGCAATTTTGGTATTATGCCTTATGCCCCATAAGAAGCGTCACATCACACAGCACTACAGCAGTATCGGCTATTCACTGTCAAATAACACTAAAATATGTTTCGCATCAAAAGTTCCTAATGTATACATAACTGTTCAAATATTACGGCAAAATATACGGAGGAAGTTTTTTCGCTTCGTCGCATTCCGCGCGCGGCGTCTCAATCCGGAATAGCTTTGATGTCACTCCTCACTGCTCTATCTGTCGCCGTGCAAATTACTACCGACACTGCGGACTTGGTAAATACATATTAAACGTGTAGCCGAGACTGTTTCTATAAAATAATCACTTTTTATGATATAGGACGGCAAATGAGCTAGCGACACACCTCATGGTAAGTAGGTAATCACCGCTGCCCATGCACAACTGCAACACCAGGGTGTGTGACAGCCTTTCAAGCAATTGGGGGAAGACGCCGAGAAAGGAAATGGGAGAGGAAAAGGTAGTGTGGAACGATGGCTCTCTCACTTACCGAACGAAGCATAGAAGCGGTAAAGCTTCTACTGAAACGTCTATTTTCTGTGATAGAGAAAAATTAATTTTACCGGTAGCTTGGCTCTACCACTGCTGAAAACACAGAACTAAACACTGAAACAGATAAATTGACTCTTGGTCTGCTAATACGTAGTTGCATATTATACAACAAAGTTTTACTACTTATAATACAAAGAGATTAAATTTATACATTGGCAATTAAATTTATATATTTGGCAATAAAAGCCTTTGCCATCATGTCATTACGGCACAGATTTTTGCCGTTATCTGTCCAGGCGCAGTAATATATGTTTCTCATGAAAGCAATGCCCAATATGCCCATGTTACATACGAGTGACGAAAATTACGGCAAAATATTCGGCGTTTTCTCGCTTCCCTGGATTCAGCGCGTAGCGTCTCAATCCGAAAAAATAAGTACGCGTGATGCATTAAATATGATTTTGCTTTTATCTACTTTACAGGGTGCAGGGCAGATAGCTTCCGTAGCTACCCTCATGGAAGAAACCTTATTTGTTCTACCTAACTCTGCTTCGGCTTGGGTAAACTATTTTTCGTATGTCTGTCTTTCGGCTGTTCTCCTCTACTAAGAAACTAAGTCCTTAGACGTAGTTTCCATTGACAGTAATCAATACTACTATAGAACTAGAAAACTTCTTTTAAACAGTTGTCAAATATGAAAAATACAGAAATTGTGCAACACTAGTAAAAGAAAAGGGTATTGTGTAAGGAAATTAACTGTTAAATAGGAACATAAAAACCCTTTACGACAGTCCATACTATTACAATATTTAATATTTTACGGTAACGAAAACCCATAATACTTGACTTTAACCGCCCATTATGTAACGAACGGTGTGACAATGTCACATCTTGTTATTAGTCCAGTCAAATGTGACTGTTATGACTAACTTATGCAAATCTATCATCTTAAATCACTTCGCATTTCAAACCTAAATCACTACTCATTTAAGTCCACAGTCATCGTAGTCGCACACGACATGTCAAAAAGAAATAAAACTGCATGTGACGAAAATATTACCATGAAAATGTAGTCCGTTTGAACAACATATTTCTGCTGGGCTAATTTACTGCTTAATAGAGTATAAATAAAGTTAAATTTCGCGTGTAAATTTAATTCAATGCGTCATTTAGATGGCGTTAAAGTGCTTCCTTCCCGTTCCCAGGGACGTATTTAGAAATGGACTCAATAAAGTTAGTCGAAAACAAACGAGCGCTGATGAGTTCTTTAAACGCTCGGATTGTATCTCCGGCGTTCATTTGAATACGAATTGGGGTTTTAGTGCGAATATCCGAATTTCAGATGGAGTAATAATGGAGATTTGTTTTATCTTCTTTAGAAGTTTTGCGCGTTGTTTATTTTCGTTTTATACGTTTGTTTTGTAAGCGAAATGAGTCTGAGTAATCATTGTATTTTTACAATACAAGGATTGCTATTTGGTAATTGTTTATCTCACATGTTGTCTTTATTGGCAGCTTGTTATAAATTAGTTTCGTGGGAAAGCTAGTCCATAAAATTAATGGGGACGGTAAGTAATTGACAAAAGTACAGGTAACAGTTGAAAAGCAAGCACCCACTTAATTTATCTGAAGTTCCACCTGCAGAGAAACTCTAAATCAGGAAGTCATCACCCGTGGGCAATTTGGAAGTCCCTCAATTCAACAAGCTCCGAGCTGGATGTTCATCATCATCATTCAATTCAATTCATTTATTCCATAAAACAATATATATTGTGTCGGAAATACATAAGAAATACAGATACACAATTAAGAAAATGGCTAATATCAAATAGTACAATATAAATGTCAAAATAAATGTAGATACAATCATAAAAATTAAAATTCAACAATTAATTCAATATATAACTACGGAATTTCATTTAAAATATTTATCAATCGAATAGTAATTATGGTTCAAAAGATATCTTTTTAATTTTGCCTTAAACTGCCTGCTCTGCGTATCCTTAACATCGTTTGGTAACTTATTATATGCTTTGAATGCCTGATACTGAGTACTGTGCTCCATTATTTTTAAATTGGGTACAATACTGTGTATGAGAGCTCTTCTTCGAGTAGTTTCGCGTGTTCGTTTTTCGTCATCGGATTCTAAAGTAGGCAATCTTTTTTTAAGGTCGGATAATAAAATATATATATATATACGGACAAATCCCACAGATTGAGCTAGCCCCAAAGTAAGTTCGAGACTTGTGTTATGGGATACTAACTCAACGATAAAATAAAAATGTAAAGACATGGAACAGTCAGTATCATCATCAGGTCTTTTTAGTCTCCACTGCAGGAGCATGACCCTCTCTGTACTACCGAAACCATACTTGGCCAGAGCAGATAGCTGGATGTTATTAATGATAAATTATTTTTTTCGTTAGGTAATAATTTGTAGTTTTAACATTATTTATTTTAATGTTAAATTTTCCATACCGTTATCGAGTACTTGTAGCAGTAACGTTACGAAAATGTAACGTTATTTAAAACCCTGGCTGAAACGAAGAAGCTTCGCTTGCGCTTCGCCCCGATCGGTTAATAAATAAACATAACCATAACCACAAAAAAACCGGCCAAGTGCGACTCGGACTCGCGCGCGAAGGGCTCCATACCGTTATCTATAAAAACGGCAAAAAAATCACGTTATTTTAACAATTTTTTTGTATTTTTTATTATAGCTGCAACAAATACATTATCTGCGAAAATTTCAACTGTCTAAATATCACAGTTCATGTGATACACCCTGTTGACCGACGGACAGACAGCGCACAGACAGACGAATGGTCAGTGGAGCGATATTAATAGGGTCCCGTTTTTACCCTTTGGGTACGGGACCCTAAAAATAAGTACTTGACAAGTATTAGTACGTTCCGCAAAGGATATAGTCACAAGTAAATAAACGCATAATAAAGTTCCTCTCACTTTTAATGATCAATCAAGCAAGACCGTTTATGAAATGAAATCACTATCAACATTTTCAAATAAATATTATCTATCTGACACTTAAATTATCCGTAATTCATTACTTTGGCAATTTGTTATCATTCGTCAGCTGTTTATAGAGCGGCACTAATCAATTAGTTTGATGTAGTAGGTAGGTACTAACGTTAGTTTTTTAATGCCACGTGTAGACTATTTATTTTGGCAAAGTAATTAAAATACGTCTGTAGATCATTCTAAATAGAAAGAGGGTGCCGCGCGAACGCTAGCCATTAGGCTGCGCAGAACCATTCGGCGATTAGGAAAAAAGATGAAAAGTCTTAATATTTTCATATTTATATCTTTACTAGCTGTTGTCCGCGGCTCCGCCCGCGTTAGTGTCGATCCCTCGGGAACAGTAGAATTTCCCGGAATTAAACATACCCTATGTCGTTTCCCGGGCCTCAAACTACCTCCATACCTAATTTCATCCAAATCGGTTCAATGGTTGAAGCGTAAAAAGACGACAGACGCTCCTTTCTTAGCGCTCACTCACATCATTATAAGAACCCCTGTACCAAATTTCAAGTTTCTAGGCGCAGCAGTTTCGGTTGCGTTGATATAAAAATCAGATTTGCCCGCGGCTACGCCGCTGCCGTTAGTGTTCATCCCTCAGGAACTGTAGAATTTCCCGGAATAAAAGATACCCTATGTCCTTCCCCGGGTCTCAAACCCCCATACCAAATTTCATCCAAATTAGTTCAATGCTTGAAGCGTGAAAAGAAGACAGACAGAGTTACTTTCGCATTTATAATATTAGTATGGATAGGTATAATGCCGTCATATAATGATGATGAATTGACTTTGGATTTTAAATTTTCCTATGTCACTTATTATATATAAGTAATGCTATATATTTGCAGGCAAGGCAAACTCATGCTTTGAATTCATTCAAATGACGATAACTTTTTTTTTAATGTACCGATTTTGATGAAACAAACTTTAAATGTTATGCCGAGAGAAAACTAAGCAATTGGTGAAAGTTTGAAGTAAATAAGTTCAGTATTTTCGGAAATAATCGTGATCATACATACAGACAGACAGACAGACAGACAAGAAATTCTAAAAAATGTTTTTGTGCTCTATTATTCTTTTTAAGTGTCCCTCTATCCATTTCAGTCAAAAATTCTAAATGTACAGAATAAATATTTTTACTGTTTTATTATATGTATAGATAAAAAAAATAAGAAAGGGGGTGACCTCCGAGACGTACATATAAATATTGTCATGTGAGAATTATTGTTTTAGACGTAAAAAATACAAAGTTTTCGAAGAAAAATGCTTTTAGATATCATACCGTATATATATCATTTTTAAATTTCATATGTATCTATTTTAAATTCCAACAAGGGGCTGCCTTGTTCAAGGATTGATCTAAATTATACAAATACTTTTGATGTATTTAATTATTTCATCGCATAGTACTAGTGATTTAAAAACACGTCAAATTTCACAAATTTCGTGCAGTACCGTCTTAAAGAATTAAACGATTTATTTTATCATAGATTTTAATGCAGGCAGTATTTAATATGTACGTTATACCGAATCCTAACTATTATTATAAATGCGATAGAGTGTTTGTTACGCCTTCACGTCCTATCTACTGAACTAATCGTCATTAAATTTCGCATTTCCGTTGTCCGGGGTACGGAGAAGGACATAGTGTATATTTTACATCCCACTACCAAGTACTGTTCCCGAGGGTTCGACATTGATGCGGGCGGAGCCACGGGTGAAAGCTAGAAGGTATTATAAATGCTTAGATTAGTCAGCTGTTGCCCGCGACTTAGTCTGCGGCAATTTCTGTTATTATGATTAACTAGCTGTTGCCCGCGGCTCCGCCCGCGTTAATGTCGTTCCCTTGGGAACAGTAGAAATGATAAAAATTCCATACAAACCCCTGCCCCTTTGCTTTTTCCCCTTAAGGGGGAATTTAATACATTTCACCTGCATAGATCTTTAGCCCTTAAGGAGGGGATTTTGCCCATTTCACCTACACAGATCTTTTTAATTGTAATGTAAACATATATACCTACTTATTTTTATACTTCTATGTCCAGAAATGAGAAAATTTCCATACATACCCCCCCCCCCCCCCCCTTTATCCCTTAAGGGGGAAATTTTGTACATTTCACCTACACAGATCTTTTTAAATTGTAACCTATAACGTATATACTTATTTTCATACCTCTAAGTCTAGAAATGGAAAAATTCCATACAAACTTTTCCCCCTATTTACCCCTTCAAGGAAGAATGTTGTCTGGTTCACCTAAACAGATCTTTTTTAATTTTAATTGAGAACTTGCATACCTACTTTCAAACTTCTAAGTCCAGAAATGAGAAAATTCCATAAAACTTCAACCCCTTTGATTTTCTAAAAATCCTTTCTTAGTGCTCATTTACATCATAAAAAGAATCCCTGTGCCAAATTTCAAGTTTCTGGGCACAGTAGTTTCGGCTGTGCGTTGATATTAAGTCAGGTTTGGAGAGTGTGCGAAAGCGCTCTTTGAGCTAGTTGAACCCTCACCATTCCTCCATCGGACTACGAGGCGCAGACTGAAATTTCACCCTTTTATCGTTGGAATACCAAAGAGTCGAACTAAACGCTTTGACAGTTCCTTTTTGGTTCGAGTAGCTAAGGTGTGGAATGAACTGCCTGCGTCTATATTCCCAAACAAGTACAGTCCCGGGACATTCAAAAGTAGAATAAATGGGTATCTCTTGGATAGGCATGTAACATCCTTGTCTTCATCGTCACTTACCATCAGGTGAGATGGGAGACAAATGCCTAATTCAAATTTTGTAAAAAAAAAAAAAAAAAAAAAAGGTTTGCCTTTGGCCCGCGGCTCCGCCCGCGTAAGTGTCGATTTCTCAGGAACAGTAGAATTACCCGGAATACATTAGTTTATGACGTTCAATGAAACACCTTAATATTGAATTTCAATTGAATAACTTCAAAAACGGAAAGTTTCATACTAACTTTGCATCCCCGTTATATCCCCTTAAGGGATGATTTTTGAGAAAATTATTTTACTCGTGTTTCATGCCTTTTAGTAAAGAACCTTCATGCTGAATTTCATTCGACTAACTTCAAAAATGGCAAAGTTTCATGCTTACTTTACACCCCTATTTTACCCCCTTAAGGGATGATTTTTGAGTAAAATATTTTACTCGTGTTTCATACCTTTCAGTAAAGAACCTTCATGCTTAATTTCATTCGAATAACTTCAAAAACGACAAAGTTTTATAGGTACTAACTTTGCAACCCGTTTTTCCCCCTAAGGAGATGAATTTCCAAAAATCCTTTCTTTTTGCTCTTCTACGTTATAAAAGGAACCCCTGTGCAAAATTTCAAATTCCTAACCCTTATAGTTTAGGCCCTGCGTTGATATGTCAGTCAGTCAGTCAGCTTCTCCTTTTTTTTTAGTATGGATTACTATGGATAGTATGGATAGGTATAATGCTGTCGTATAATGATGATGAATTGACTTTGGATTTTAATTTTCTTACGTCACTTATTATTTTATTTTATTATCTTTTTTGCTATATGTTTGCAGGCAAACTCATGCCTTGAGTTCATTCAAATGACGATAACTTTTTTTTTAATGAACCGATTTTGATGAAACAAACTTTAAATGTTAAACTGAGTTAAAACAAAGCAATTGGTGAAAGTTTGAAGTAAATCGGTTTTGTATTTTCGGAGATAATCGTGATCATACATACAGACAGACAAGAAATTCCAGAAAAATTTTTTTGCTTTCTATTATTCTTTTTAAGTGTCCCTCTATCCATTTCAGTCAAAAATTCGAAATGTACAGACAAAATAATTTTACTGTTTTATTATATGTATAGGTAGATAAAGGATGGGCCTCCGGCTCTCTCACTCACCGAACGAAACATAGACGCGGTAAAGCTTCTACTCAGACGTCGATTTTCTGTGAGAGTGTGGTACTTCCCCGGACGAGCCGGCCCATTCATGCTACTAGCAATTCATTTTTCCGGTAGCGTGGCTCTACCACGACTAAAAATTATTTGATTTATAATTTAGAAATTACATTAGTTAGGGATTACTATGTACTGTTTTATAAATATTGTAAACGTCTCTCCTAGTACCATCTATTTCAGCACATCACAGCAACTTGCATGATGCTCCCCACCATAGTTCGATGGTGTGGTGGTGATATGCGGATGTTAGTTTTGTGCAAACAGACATATTTACTTATACTTTATACATATGTTAAACAGGAGAAATGTGAATATATATTTTTTTTAATTGTCATGTCAAAGAAGCTATAGCTTATAGTCTACATTATGCAGGAGGGCCCTTAGGGTGCAAGGGCGGCGTGGGCTCTGTGGCCACCGCCCACGCCTTACGCCGCGCCGCCTCTGATGATAATGATAAAACCTCCGCTCAGTAGCTAAGTAACATCGTTAAAAAAGTATTTGTTTTATGATACGTCGAGCTAAATCCCTACTAATCCCAGGATTGTAACAAGATAATAAAACGGACAAACGAGTTGGATCCCAGACGTTTGTCGTGTAATCTGTATTTTATACAGTCAGGAGGCGCGTGTAGTGTTTTTAAATTAAGGGGAGGAATACAAATCTTTTTATATACCTATGACGACGACGACGACTACGACGCATATGAATGCGTGAAAATCCTTATCCTTACTAATATTATAAATGCGAAAGTGAGTTTGTTTGTTTGTTACGCTTTCACGCCCTAACTACTGAACCGATCATCATGAAATTTTGGATACAAGTTCTCTGGAGTACGGAGAAGGACATAGGCTACCTTTTATCCCGGGAAAAAGTACTGTTCCCGAGGGATCGACATTGACGCGGGCGGAGCCGTGGGCGAAAGCTAGTAATATTATAAATGCGAAAGTGAGTTTGTTTGTTTGTTACGCTTTCACGCCCTAACTACTGAACCGATCATCATGAAATTTTGGATACAAGTTCTCTAGAGTACGGAGAAGGACATAGGCTACCTTTTATCCCGGGAAAAAGTACTGTTCCCGAGGGATCTACATTGACGCGGGCGGAGCCGCGGGCGAAAGCTAGTCTTTTTATATATGAATGCGTAAAAATTTAAATAAATTTATTTCATATAAACAAATTAATTAATAGTATGAAAATTGTATCTAATGTAAACAACGTAATTGGAGCCCTTCAGGCAAGCCTGGATTGAATTTCTTTCTGCGCATTCTTCTCACCAGTGGTCGTTCTGAAACGCCTGTAGTATTTCGAATATTCACATATTAAAAAAAATATAAGCAATAAAAATATGACGTTCACAAAGAGATTACATGTTTCCATTTTGAATAAAAATCTTTGGCTTTTGACTTTTTTACTGGATAGATCAAGGCTCATACACATTTTTTGATTATAACCTACCAGTACACACTACATAGAAGTATTCAGAGAGTCGCCATTTTTTTTTAAATTTATGACATGCTAAATAAAAAAATAGGCAGTCATAGCATGGGGACTGTCAATAAAAGTATTCTTCTTTTCGTGTCGATGGTCTTTTGTTTTACTTTTTAATAATTTTTACGCCCAAAAATGAGCTACACTAATGGCGTCGTCAGAGGACTAAAAAAAAGTAAATATACTATCTGCGTGTAGAATTTCGTTAAAATCCGTTCAGCCGGTCCAGCGAGAATACATAAAAACTTTCGCGTCTAAAATATAAGTAAGGAACACACGAGTAGCTAAGGTACTTACATAAAAACATTGCTAATGCGATAGTTCCCGTAAAGATAAAAAAATAATAAATAAGTAATGCGTAGTGGAAGCTAAATAGGGATATTTGGGATGAAATGGGGGAGACCTTTGCCCAGCTGTGGGACTATATAGGTTAAAAAAAGTAGTAGGTATAGAAAACTGTAAAGTAATGCATCTTAACCCGTTTGTGATGATAGGTCGTTACTTTTTATATGTTTAGCCGGTAGCCGCCAACACAGTTAATGCTCGCTGATAAGATGATAAGCCAAGATCAACATTATGATTAGATGGAAAAAAACGAGCGTGAGTTATTTTTGTCATGAGAGAGTAGCATCATTTTTACTCCTAGAACATCAATGTGTTGTGTTAACTTATTTTATGTATGTTCTACATAAAATAATAATATTTCCATAAGATAGAATTCATATGTATAGCAACAATTCTTACATCTTACATTATGGTAATGTTGAAAAATTAAAATACATGGTACATACATAAATACGCGATAGTATCACGTCTTCTTTCCTTTGCGCGGTAGACAGAGCCCAGGTCTGTAAGACCTGAAGGTCACGTTTAGCTTGTTGGTGGGCATTAGGTGAAAAACGGAATCAAAACAGTGATGGGTTGCTAGCTGCATGCATTGAGTTTATTAACAACACATGAAGAATTCTACTTCTTTGGGACAAGTTAATAACAAATATCAAAATCAACATTATTTATTTGCCTTTAATATTATTTAAATATAATTACTTATTTGAATTAACAACTCCTATCAGAAATATAAAGATAACAGAAAATATTGTAATTAATAATCTTTTACATAATAAACCGCTTCAACCAAACTATTGAACCGATTTTGTTTAGAGGTAAGTTTTGGTGCAGTTTAAATGGAAACTAATGGGTTTCCAAAACAAAAATATTTTCTAATTCGTTTGCATGAATGACGGAGATACAGGGAGGTAAGAGGGAATTGAGAAGATTTACGAGTGTCAACGTAATACTATTTTACTTATTTGCAAATACAGAGTATAAAATAAAGAGGTTGTAAATAGCTGAAAAACAATTGAAAACTGCAAAAATCTGGCAATCGAGAATGCTCGCCGCCACCATATGGAAGTGCTCAAATTTTTAACCGAGCTAAGCTAACGAGTTAACTAAAACCGCGTAAGGTTCAGGGTGGCCGCCCACAAGGAAAGTGCGCTGTCGGTCCGTCGCAGCCGCGCGGGCGATCGTCCTCAGCGCACGTTACAAGGAGCGTAGCCATAGAACGGAGCGCGTGACATCACGTGCTGTAAGACCGTCTAACGAAAGCTAGTGATCTATGGACAGTTGTGGCGTCACACTAAAGAATACACTTCCGAAAGAATGCCACTCACAAATGCTTATATAGCTAGCGATCAAAAAAAACTTCATAGCGCGTTTTAGATTTTTTGTTATTTATTCCGATAAGACAACATTATTGACAAAAATAATATTTTAAGTAGGTGCGGTACTACAATGCTAATATATTGGTACTATTTTTAAACAATTAATATGTATATTAAGGCATATAAAAATTAAAAACTATCAAAACAAAATATTGTCCGATCACATCGCCATCTGTTGAAATTTTTGTGTAACTAACTATACGTGAATTCTTACGATATAGTGGCGCCATCTAGTTAATGCGTCTATCAACTGAAGGTTTTAACTTTACAATTTTTGGTTTGTTTCAGAACATCAAACAACGAGAGAGATGAAAGCCCTTGCACAGATGGCAACGTGTCTCCAGAACCTCCCGACCGTCCGCCTGGGAAGGTCCGTCAGATACATCCCGAAGAGAAAACTCAAGTGCTTGCCTACGATTCCTCATATCGTAGGAAGAGTAAACCAAGTTCATTGCCTCTAGAAGAGAATCATTATAACCATTTAGCGAATACAAACGTAGCAATGACGCCTCTATATCCACTTACGCCAAATATTTGTGTGGAAGGAGGAAAAATAGAATTTATAAAATCGCCGCCGACTAGTGCAAGGAATAGTTTGGCGATGGTGTCGCCGCCACAAACTCCTTTGTTGGCGCGAAGAGGTTCGCGTGACAAGCGAGAACCACGTATTTATGATGAACCTACGGAGAAGTTCGACGGAGATAAGGTAGGTGGCGCTGTAAAATATTTAGCAATTTATTCGTGAAGCATGTATATTTCCTTGGAGACGTTTAGTAGCATTTGTAGGTAGTAACTTTTTCTTTCGTGGTAGCATATACCTATTGAAGTTAATTCGATAAGTTTTCCTGCTGTAGATATTTTTTTCATTTCTGTGGACCCTATACATAAGTATGACGTTACAATAATAATATTTTACAATGAAACATTTAAGTTAGCAAGATGGTAAAAGAAACAAATTGTTTTTACTTTCCAATATTCATATTCATTTATTTCATAACAATTCAATAAATTGTATCGGAAACTTGAAACTAACTTACACCTACTACATATACAACTAAATACAATCAAAAATTTGATAATGACAATAAAATGAACCTACCAAGAAATTTTCTACGAAATAAAAGCATTTTTCCAGAAGATAAATTAGAAAGAAGTGAGTGAGAGAAGTGTCGTGATGTTGAGATTTTCTTAGCATTAAGCCAAAGGATGGCCAAAGGTGGCCGTTTTTAGCAAAACGTTTGTCTGTATCGACGCCCGGGCGGCATTACTAGCAAAACATATACACCGTGAAATTTTGATCGTTCTGGACCCTTAAAGGGGTGATTCAGCCCATCGATATGAACAACTTTTCCTACTGGACCAATGCTGGGAACTCAGAAGAACTCCGACGTAGTCTGCACTAATATTGTAATGATCAAAGAAATGGAAAAGATGAATAGACTCCAAAACTACTGGAACGATTTGAAAAATCCATCCACCATAATAATCCTACGTAGTTCCTGTTTCCTGATGAACAAAGGCTGTAGAAACTGTGTGTAGCCAGGACAGGCCGCTAATCACTTAAAGATGTATAGAATACTAGCTTACGCCCGCGGCTCCGCCCGCGTTAATGTCGATCCCTCGGGAACAGTTTTTCCCGGGATAAAATGTACCCTATGTCCTTCTTCGTACCCCAGATAACGTGTATGCAAAATTTCATGATGATCGGTTCAGTAGTTATGGCGTGAAAGCGTAAACAAACTCACTTTCGCATTTATAAGATTAGTAAGGACTAGCTTACGCCCGCGGCTCCACCCGCGTTAATGTCGATCCCTCGGGAACAGTTTTTCCCGGGATAAAATGTACCCTATGTCTTTCTCCGTTCCCCAGATAACGTGTATGCAAAATTTCATGATGATCGGTTCAGTAGTTACAAGGTGAAAGCGTAACAAACAAACAAACAAACTCACTTTCGCAGTTATAATATCAGTTAGGATATAAGAAAAAAAAATAGGTAGAATATTTACTACTTATTTTCTTAATAGAAAATTGATAGGTACCTAAGTACCTTATTTATTTTGCCACTAAGGTAAAACAAGTAAGTATCTACAAGAAAAATATAAGAAAAATTTGTAACAAAGATACGCAGCCCATTATTTTCCAATTTCTTCCAGAACCTCTAAATAATTGCTTTTTTCACCTAAATGCGTGTTTAGATATAACTAAATTGTTTTCTAAGCCGTTATGACGGGCTTCCATTGAATAAGACTTGGCTTATGGGATTCCCTACTTTGATGGACTGGGATTGGGAAATGTTGATGGGGATGGGAATAGTCTTAAAGACATTACCGTTAAACCGTTTCGTAGAAAACTGTTTTTCTTTGGTAATAAGTTTTAATTTCGTTTTTTTCCTAAATCGCATTTATATTACACTTGATTAAGTTTCGAAAATTATGCTGTTTTTTGACATATTAGTATGGATTCTAACGTAAGCATTATACCATCATTGATGACTAGATGTCTCGCCGCGACTTTGTCCGCGTAAATTATAGTCTTCTGTTTCCCGCTGATATATCGGTTATTTTTTTTTGAGTTTGTAAAACACACAAACGAAAAATATTTCATCTTTATAGATAGAAAAAAAATTAAAGGTAATAATAATTGAATTTTTAACACTTTTATGTCTGTCTGGCCACGAGGAGAGTGTAGGCCAAAGCCTCTGTCTGCTCTGGCCAAGTATAGCTCTGGTAGTACAGAGAGGGTCATGCTCTTGCAGTGAAGACTAAAAGACCTGATGATGATGATGATGATGTCCGTTTACGTACTATGTTTGGGGACTGGACTTAGGCATTTCTTTAACATTTAACTCGAACTTGTGGTAACGTGACGATATGCATTGTAGTAGTAGTCAAACGTTCATGCCAATATATGAGAACGTTCTTTATTCAATCAATCAATCATTCAGTCAATCAAATATTTATTGCTCTCCATAATATTACATATCTTAAATTGAGTAACATTATGTTGTCCAGAGTAACGTAATCAGCGTACAGAGAGACGCATTTTTTTAAAAATCTATGGCGTAATGATATACCTCGTTCATTTCGTTGATACACAAGAATAACTCAAAGATTAACTAGACACTGGCTAAAACAAGCTTCTGAATGAAAAGAAAAAAAGAACATTCAACAAACAAAAAAGTCTAATAATCTTAATAGTTTGAAATTAGAACGTTAGTTTGTCAAAACGATATTTCGGACTAGTGCAAAATTTTACATTATTCATCCAGAGGGCAGCTGTCCTTTATAATGCACAATTATTAATGCAAAGAGCGCTCTCCCAAATTAGCATTCCTGAATCCGAATGCAGTTAGTTTAATAGACGCGCTTGTAGAATACCTTTTATCCTTCATAAAGGCTAGGTCTTACTCTAGTCATAGAGTAGAAGATAAAATAACAGTCGACTCTTAAGTAACTGGCAGGCTAAACCAAAACGAGATATGTACAATATATGAGACCATATTATGCTATGTAAAGTTTAATACCAATTTGCTACTATTAACTACCTATAATGAAATATTTGCTGTCCTTGCGTTAAGAACTATATCAAAGAAAAATAAAATAAAGTGGTCAGCCTCATTTAATTTACTTTCAGAAAAAATATACGAAATACACAAAAAACTAATATAAAATTCCAAATGTGTGTTCCAAATACAAATATTATTTATTGCGAGAATATAATACTCGTATGTATTGTAAAGATCGAAAGAAATATCAATGAAAATGTCGAATATTATGCTTCATACAATAAAATAGGATTAAAAAAAAGTAGAATGTACCAGCTGCTTCTCTTCCCGGG
Organism: Elegia similella; assembly: GCA_947532085.1. Taxonomy (NCBI): domain Eukaryota; kingdom Metazoa; phylum Arthropoda; class Insecta; order Lepidoptera; family Pyralidae; genus Elegia; species Elegia similella. The sequence goes on along the minus strand of OX383932.1, from coordinate 26,098,100 downwards.
CAGATCGTAAAAGCTGATAGAGGGAATGGGCGAAAATCTGAGGATTCTTTTAGTAGCCGATGCGGATAGCAACCCAATACTATTTTAATTCCGCATCCCACTTACATGCCCATCATCAATAGTCAATAGTCAATTTTATTCATCGTAAGATATTTTAAATATTATTCCATTATCATCATTATCAGGTCTTTTTTTATTAGTTTCCACTGCAGGAGCATGACCCTCTCTGTACCACCGGAGCCATACTTGGCCAGAGCAGACAGAGGATTTGGCCTACAGTCTCCTCGCTAGCCAGACGGGTTAGCCCATAACACAAGTCTCGAACTTACTCTGGGGCTAGCTCAATCTGTGTGATTTGTCCGTATATATTTATTTATTTATGTATTATACATAGGTATAAACCTTTGTCTTGAATCACTTTATTTATTTAACCAATACGAGAAACGCAGACACAATGGATTTTCTATTGTTATGTGGCCCGATCGGGCCGCTTCGTGGTTGGGAGGTCAAAAAATCTGCATCAAAATCCGTTGCGTAGTTTTAAAGATCTAAGCATACAAAGGGATAGTCAGACGGCGGGTAGCGACTTTTTTTTCTACTATGTAGTATAGTGATTGTTGACGTCAAAAAATATTAATAAGTAGATAGGTACGTTACGCGGCAACAAACTGCATCATACTAAACGTGGCTCTTTAGGTCTTATAGACCTGGACTCTGTCTACCCCGCAAGGAAAAAAAGACGTGACAACCATGTATGAATGTATCAGGTTTAAAAACTTTACCCTCTGTATTTATCTGCTCTGTGCCCAGTTCTGTAAAGTCCAGTTACTCAATTAGGATACATTTCCATAATTACTTTGCTGTCATTCAAATTTACTCCATAGTTTTGATGAAACCAGTTTTCTATTAGGTGTATGGAATAGTGCCATTTGTTTAACAGTCTTGATCAAATATTTTTTTTATATTTTAAAAAGAAAAACGTTGAATGTGCCAGCTGCTTCTCTTCCCGCGCAGACCGTAGAAGCTGGTCAAGAGAATGGTCAAAATTTTAAAGAATCATGACTATAGGCGATGTGGCTAGCAACTCATCGCTATTTTGATTTCGTTTTCCACCTTTTCGGCCACCAACACGCTAAACCTGGCCTTTTGGTCTTATGATCTTAAGTTCTGTCTACCAGTAAGGCATAAAGACGTGATAGATATGTATGTATTTCTATATCACCTTTGGTAATTATGCTATAGACTGTAATCTAATAAGGAATCATAAACTTAAGGGTGAAGAAAAACATATTGGCCAAGTGCTAGAAGTCCGTGATTGACTGCTTAATAAAACTGCCATTAGTAATGACAGCCAGGACCAACAGCCAAACGTGCCGAAACACGGAGAGAAGGGAGATGTTTCAATGCCACTTGCGGTCACCCATCCTAGTGCGGACTGCGCCTAGTGTTGCTTAACATGCGCAAGCGTAAATAATGCCACTGGACCATTGGACTCCTCGATGGACAGGTTTATGTAAGAAGTAAAAGCACAAGTTACCAAGTAGAACAAAGGCTAGTCAAGCACGTAGGTACATATAAGGTACCTATTCCCGAACGACATCTCGCATAGTCTCGCCAATGGGCAAGAACAGCCATCTACGGGATTTACCATTTAACCATGCAAATCGGTTTCCAATAAAGCTCTGTCTCCCCCGTCTGGCCAACGACTCCTGTATTAATATTAATGGTTTGAGAACACTTAAGTGCAGTCGCCGCTTTGTTGGTGCAAAATATACTATCGTTTCTGAATATTTTAGCATATTCGTTGATGCATTGGTTTTCTGAAGATTGAAGTCTTGCCTGGGATAAAATCGTTATCCTTATCCTTACTATCCTTACTAATATTATAAATGCGAAAGTGAGTTTGTTTGTTTGTTTGTTACGCTTTCACGCCGTAACTACTGAACCGATCATCATGAAATTCTGCATACAAGTTCTCTGGAGTACGGAGCAGGTCATAGGCTACCTTTTATCCCGGGAAAAATTACTATTCCCGAGGGATCGACATTGACGCGGGCGGAGCCGCGGGCGAAAGCTAGTACTTAATATATTTGAGATATGCAACTTCACTTCGACGCCGAATGAAAGTTCACGATGTGCTTGCTCTCTAGGGTTGCAACTCTTAGTTGGAACTGGGCAGGTTACCTGGCTAGAAGGAACGAACGATGGTAGGTGGAATAAAAAAAAAGGCTGTCACTGAGTGGTATTCCAGAAATGGGAAACGTAGTGTTGGGCGTCCGGCAGCTAGGTGGGTCGATAACATAAAGCAGATTGCCGGTAAGAACTGGATTGTGAAGGCTAATGATAGAGAAGAATGGCGCAGACAAAAGGAAGCTTATACGCAACAGTGGGTCGTGGAAAGCTAATGATAAAGATGAAGTCATTGAGGTCTGTCGCGTATACACTAGTTGCGCTTGTGTAGCGTGAGTTGCACTAAATAGTATTAAATAGGATTAATATCTCATCATCATCATTTCGTGTAGGTAACACGGTCAATCGACCATGCAACCCTGGTGTCAGAGTTCTTCGGAACCGGCTCTCGGCCTCTGACGTGGTTCCTTTAACAACTATCAGATGGCAGCCGGGACCGTGCCTTCCGAAGCACGGAATCATCTTTATTATCAGACAATCAGGTGATTCAAGCCTGCAATGTCCTTACCAAACTGGAAACAACTAAACAAAGTGTGCTTCCCATGGGAATCGAACCTACGACCCCCGGGTCTACAGGCAAACGCCTTAAACACTGAACCACGGAGGCCGGACCTTGGAAACCGACACAGCAATTGCATGACAATACCAGCAAATTTTGACCAGTAGAGAGTACACTGATACTAGTTTTCTTGATATGTGTGAACACGGGATCCCTAACGGCAGGGCCGTGACGTGAAAATGGACACGGCGGACTCGGAGCCTGGACAACCGTGATCGAGAAATGTGTGGAAAGAGCTTATTATTATTTTTATATTGATTCAGTTAAAATTCCGCATTGTATTCTTGGGATTGTTGAAGTTGAAACTTCTTTAGCGGCGTTGTACACTTTTTAAGATGGGTAAAAAATGTTGAACTCGCGTCAGGACGCGTGACCTGATCGAAAATTCGTAAGACGGACCTAAAACCACCGCAAAGGCGAATTTTCACTTCTGCCGGCACTCCCGGAATGCAACTTGTTTTTTGTTTATAATCGTATCACAAGGTGTTATGCTTATCTATTTCTACATAAGTATCTTTTAGAAAAATTAAATTATCGTATCGTGGAGTTAAAATCTTATAACACAAGTTCCCAACTTTCTGTAGGGCTAGCTCTATCTGTTTGACATGTCCCCATCATCATCAGGTCTTTTTTGTCTCCACTGCATGACCCTCTCTGAACTACCGGAACCATACTTGGCTAGAGCAGACAGAGGATTTGGCCTACACTCTCCTCGCTGACCAGACGGGTTGGAGAGGTCTCATTGATGTTTATGAGCTTTGTTTAGCTTGTTTTTCCTAAGTGGTCCTATTTTACTCTGCTGGAAACCATACGACATGTCCCCATATTTATTTATTTCGTTCTACAAGAGTAACAGCAGCCTACCTAAACCCTTTTCCTAGTTATATATATTTTAATCAACAGTCTATAACCATTTTTAAAAATCTATGATATACTGGGTGGCGCAAAAGTAAAGACCCTATTTGGTTCAGCTATAACATTTTTTCTAAATTAGAAAACTAGATTTAGGTTTTTTTAAATGTATATTTGTGCCATTAAATTTCGTACCATTAGGATTTAAAGATGATGTCTTTTAAATGGTGACCTCCAGAGTTGATACACATTTGAGCCCTATTTATGACATTTTGCATAACTTGCCGTAACACTTCCTGCGATATGTTCGTTATTTCTTGACGAATGTTTTCTTTTAGAGCTGCGAGAGTCTGTGGCTTGTTCACATACACCCGAGATTTCAAAAAACCCCAAAGAAAGAAGTCTGGACTGGTCAGATCGGGTGATCTTGCAGGCCAAGGCAAATCGCCAAAACGAGAGATAACTCGGCCTGGAAAAGCGTCCCTCACTAAGTCCATAGTGTATTCCACGTTCTTGGGGAGTAAAACGGTCCATGTTTATTTTCAGTGTATTTTACATTTGTTCACTACACAATTTTCAAAAACAGAATGACAGAAAATGTCATATAAAAAAAATAAAAGTATTTTCTTTAGTGCCAGTACTTTTGCGCCACCCAGTATAACAATTTACCTTGTTCTGAGTACAATTTATAAGGAAATTTTCTTTGTGCCAAACATTAAAAACTTTTTACTGAATCAAAAAAAGATTTTCGTTATTGGTGTTGCTTATGTCAGTCTGTGAAACCTATGATATGTTAGATTGACATAATAATCAAACAAAATATGTTTTGAGGAAATTTTTAGCGTAATTTATAGAATTTTCTAATGGAACTTCACGAATGGTGTTCTAACATTACTTTAATCTCCTACAACACCTTTTCGGACATTACGATGAATATAGCATCCATCGTCGTGGTGTTTTTGGAAGAGAATCATCGTCTGGTGTACCTATTCCTGTTTGTACTCTTCGTATTCTTCATCCTGCTGGATGCAAGGGAGAAACGTATTGGACTGAGGCCGAGGTCCATCGCTGTCCAGAAATCTTTGGCAAAATTGGTGTCTAAATCAACCTGCCGTTTGGAAGCCACGAAAACAGAACGAATCGGTGAAAAGAATGCCCTTCAAGAATTAAATTGTTCATAAGTGCTGTATATGTTTTTTCATTTCTAGTTTATTTTCCTTGCACAATACCATTTTGTATATATTTTTTTGGTCAAGAGGCACGAGGGAAGAAAGAGTGAAGAGTGGCAGTTATCAGGCACCATCCAGCCCCCATCGGGAGTCACAGTGCTACTGCGCTGTGGGAAAATCTAGTGCGGAGAACGTGGGGACGCCCGGACCCCCCAAGCCGCCTGTTGAGGCCTTTCGTCCGGTGGCCAACCAGCCAGACAGGAGCAACATAGGATTATGCGTTCGATGGCGGAGCAGCCTTTCACAGAGGCTTAGTCTGCAATTGGACTCCAGAGCGGCTAGCGGACAATCGTTGCTCTGGATCCCGCTGCCCTCCGAAACTAGACGCTGCGCACAATAACACTGAGTCCAAAAACGGTACGCCGTCAGGCGCAAGTAGGAAGACACCCTCTTCAAACGGATATTCACGGCATGCAGGGTGGAACGCGCGTATTATACAGATTGAGGAGCTCGGTGGCTCAGTAAGCGGGCGCTTTATTAGCGCTTACCCATGTTTAGGATCCTTAGCGTGGTCCTGGCTAGGTGACCAGAAGAGCCGCAATAATCCTCGAGCTCCGCGCTTCTGAAGGCACTTTGAGTTGGTCTCGTCTGCCATCATTAGATGGCGGTTCTAAAGCTATGTATACCTTTAGGCAGCTGACACCAACGTTGGCCACTTATTTACAGACGCGAAAAAGAAGCATATACGTTACTAGCTTTTGCCCGCGACTTTGGCCACGTGGAGTTCGGTTATATTGTAGCGTATTGCAATTTTTGTGATACAGTAGTTTTTTTTCGTAATGAGCGACCCGATAAACCATAAAAACGATACCCAGGTTGATTTTCAGAAATTGTCACCTTCTCCACCTTTTAGGGGTTGAATTCCGAAAGAGCCTTAAACACTCGTTTACTCATTTATTGATGGGAGTACTCCTGTGAAGTTTCGAATAAAATAGTTTACTAATCTTGTTTCCCTATACAAATTTTTAAGTCCTTTTTCACTCCCTTAGTGGTTGAATTTTCAAAAACACTAGGACATGTAATTCATCATCATCATCATCAGGTCCTTTTTAGTCTCCACTACAGGAGCACGACCCTCTCTGTACTACTAGGGCCATACTTGGCCAGAGCAGCCAGAGGACTTGGCCTACACTCTCCACGCTGGCCAGACAGGTTGGAGGAGGTGTCTTAGATGTTTATAAGCTTTGTTTAGCTTGTATTTCCTAAGTCGCCTTCTACGACATCCACGGGAAGACTTGGAGTGGTCCTATTCTACTCTGCCGGATACCACACGGCTTAATTGTTCGTATTTAATCGTTAACCTAAAAACAAAGTTTCAGGCTACTAGCTCTAATAATGACGGAGTTCCATACAAAATTTTAACCATTTTTTTACCCGCTTAAGGGGCAAATTTTTTAAAATCCTTTTCTAGCGGATGCCTACGTCATTACAACTATCTGTATGCCAAATTTTAGCGAAATCCGTTCAGTAGTTTCGGCTGCGTGTAGGAAGGAGTCGGTCAGGTTTGCCTTTTATATATTTAGAAGTTATCTAAGAAACGTACGCTAGTAAGTCTTCGGTTTAAAAATTCTCTGACAGCTCTTGAATTAGTAACTAGCTAATGTAATCGGGTATTATGCAGTTAAATCCGCCTGAACATTGTTCTCAGCGAGTTTTACTGCGGAAACTAGTTTCTTGGCGCGGCTCCATCTGCTATAAACTACGGTATCAAGATCTCTATTCATTTGGCCTGGCTCCTCGCGATGTTCACAGTCATATTATTTCATTTGTAAGACGCTTTGTTTCTAAAGTTGATAAACGGAAAAAAAACATAAAAACTAGAGAAATGTATACTTAATATAATTACGTCTTTATCAAAGTTAGACAAAGCATAGGGCTATAAAACCTCCTTCCATGCTGGTCTGGGAAAAAAGAAAAAACGCAGAATGTACCAGCTGCTTCTCTTCCCGCGCAGATCGTAAAAGCCGACCAGGGCATACGGGTAGCCACCCATCACTATTTTGATTCCGTTTTCAATCTACACGTGGCCGTAATGTTGTCTTACAGACCTAAGCTCTATCCCAAGGGAATAAGCCGCATCGCTTTTACTGATTTTTATATCATTAGTTATCATCATCATTATCTCAGCTGCAAGGAGTCCACTGCTGGACATAGGCCTCTCCCAAGGATTTTCAATATGACCGGTTAGAAGCGGCCTGCATCCAGTACCTTCATGCTACTTTGGTCAGGTCGTCTGACCACCTGGTCGGTAGGTGACTATCGCTGCGTCATCATCATCATCATTTCGAGTAGGTGTCACGGTCAATCGACCATGCACACCCTGGTGTCAGAGTTCTTCGGAACCGCCTCTCGGCCTCTGACGTGGTTTCTTTAACGACTACCAGATGGCAGCCGGGACCACCGGCTTAACGTGCCTTCCGAAGCACGGAATCATCTTAATATCAGACAATCAGGTGATTCAAAGCCTGCAATGTCCTAACCAAACTAGAAGCGACTAAACAAAGTATGCTTCCGGTCGGAATCGAACCCATGACCACCGGACCACGGAGGCTGTTGCAGTGCTGCTGCAACAGCCTCCGTGCGTGCAGTGCGTGGTCATTATTCGATAACCTATTGAAAGATTTTCCATGAGAGAACACTAGTATTTTTATAAGTGTTTTATTTTGCATTCACAATATGGGGAAATGGAATATGGTGGAGAATTTCTGCGCCGGGATTGAATTGTGCGGTAGCTCAGATGGCAGAGCATAGGTCGTACATAGACCTAGGTCGCCGGTTCAAGTCCCGCCCGCATGAGATTTTTTCACCATATTTTATTTCTTAATTTATTAAGAGTAGAATACTAGTAGCTTAACATACCTTTGAGTAAGTCAATAGGCGATTCGGCCATCAATCCATCACTATAATTATATTTTAACATGCTACGCTATGCTATGCAGCACGCTAAACATTACCTGTGGGTCTGTCCTTGTCTGTGGGCAAGACCGTTGGTCTTGGGAAGGGATGAAGAGGTAAAAAAAATATGTCTCCCTATAAATTTCTCTTCGATAAAAAATAGAAATAATACTCAAAAGGTGAATATTCAAAACATTCCAAGATAACCAAACATGAATAAACAATAACCATTACACATGAAAGGAATCATTGGAGCAGAATGTATCATCAAGCATTAGGGTAACCTCTCAGAGCGGAGGTACAAATAACGTATGTGGCACTTAAGTTAATGCTCGTCTTGAATGGAGCGGCGCAGACAAGCTCGATTGGGCTAATGGGGGGTCGTCATTACCTACTATCCTATCTTGAGACAAGTGCAGGTAAGGTTATTGAGACAATGTCTGTGAGAGGGATAGTTCAGAATTCACACATGTATATTTTTATAATTGTTTTAATCAGATCTTAACGAAGCCAACAAGGCTATTAGCATGGCCAAATATTGTTCAAAATATATTTAAAAATCTCCGACTCGATAAGAGTAAGAAATAATATATGGTGAAAAAATTTCATGCGGGCGGGGCTTGAACCAGCGACCTAGATCTTCTTTGCCAACTGAGCTACCGCATGATTCTAACCTTGGCGCCCAAATTTTACACCATATCCCATTCCCCTTATACGTGTGAAGGTTTAAGTCACCTTTTTTTTAACGTATGGAAAGACTCATGTCTCGTCTATCCGGCCACGGGAAGCCTGACAGGTATGTGGGACTCGAACCCACTAAAACCACACGGTGTCATAATCCAATCCGCATAATGCCTGGGCCGTGTGCTTCCTAATGCTCCACAGCCCCAGCGCGGCGGCTGCTAATTTGCAGCCCCATCTAGCTCCGGTACCCTCTCAAATGAGAGGGATAGGAGCGGACCTCGGCTGTCGTCGTGACACCAGATCACTTGACATCGACGTCTCAATTTGGATGGCTGTCTGTCGAGCGAGACGGAATCCCTTTTCTGCCGCTCAACCAGCCCTCAGTTTGGCCTCTGTGAACCAAAATGGTGACAGAGGCCCACCAGTTGTCGGCCGCAGACGACAGGGAGAGCGGCGCACCAAGACTTACGTCACCTAACACAACTACTCGTACCCGAATTTTACAAGTGAGGTATTTGATTGAATCAAATACCTCATGTAAGGCATGATAGACGTTATCTTTATGTATGTACGTTTCAGTTCGGTTAATATTTCGCGTATTTGCAATTCCGTCCGTATGGCTCGCGTAAATTGAACCAACCGCTTCCAGTCCTTGGTCTTGGTCTAATAGAACTGATAAGATCTACGCCAGCCAGAACAATTAATTGTCTAGCTTACGGTGGTCTGAACTGCCTTTGTCTATATTCCCAGACAAGTACAGACCCGGGACATTCCAAAGTAGAATAAATGGGTATCTCTTGTATAGGCATGTAACATCCTCGTCTTCATCGTCACTTACCATCAGGTGAAATGGGAGACAGATGCCTAAACCAACATATAATAAAAAAAAATGAATTGAATATTCTTTCTTACTATAATTTCACAGACTACTAGGACTACATGTTTAAAGATTTTTTCATACTATTTACTTTGAAATTCATTATTACAGCTGTTAAAAGTCCACTTATGGACGCAGCTGTACGTGTCCCGCTTGCATTGGTCTACGAGGGTAGAGGACGTCATAGACTACGTGCTGAAGAAGTCCAAATTCACATTGAGGGTCGAACAGTTGGCTTCTCGCCATAAAGTGAGCTTTAATTCATTTGTGGTGAGAGTGCCGACCCACCATCTAGAGACCTTCATGAAGGAGGACTTCTGGCCGCAGGGAGTCGTTTATCGGAAGTTCCGAGGAAGGCTGCCTGCTGATATCCCGCGCCTTACGTCGCCGACTTTACGTGAAAACTAGTTTTTTAAGATATATTTTCGTATGTATGTTAGTCTGTAAGGTATATATATTTATGGGCCTATGTAATGTTTTACTCGTTGCCTGAAATAAACGATTATTATTATTATTATTATTAAAGGCCTCTCCCAAAGATACTTCGTTCCATGGGAGGATTTTGCCATAACCACCACGCTTGGCAGGCGAGCGCTGTTTATTTGGCTTCTTTTGCTTCTGACGCTGCTGCCCATCGGAAGCATTTTAAAGCTGAGGAAGGATAGGAATATGTTGGATTTGGTAAGGGAATGAAGGTATTGGGATTGGGATACTACTCAGTCGGTGAATGCGGGGAAAGTAAGTAACAGCTAGGAAGGCACGGCGCGGCACCCGATGCCATATCTGCAACCACCGGACAGGCAGTTGAGGATGACAGCTCTGACCCCATTGAGGATGAGGACTTTTAAATTATCCTTATCCTTACTAATATTATAAATGCGAAAGTGAGTTTGTTTGTTTGTTTGTTGCGCTTTCACGCCGTAACAACTAAACCGATCATCATGAAACTTTGCATACAAGTTCTCTGGAGTGCGGAGAAGGACATAGGCTACCTTTTATCCCGGGAAAAAGTACTATTCTCGAGGGATCGTCATTGACGCGGGCGGAGCTGCGGGCGAAAGCTAGTAATACATAGTGTATCAACTAATATTGCTTAATTTTGCGAACGCTAACTTTACGGACAAAAACAAAAAATATTGGCATCTTGAAAACGAGTTTACACATTTACGTAAATAAATACATTGAACTTTGATTTTATCAAAATTTCACATACGACATTTTAGTAACTTACCAAACAGCGCGCTCGACCTAGTCAATAAATCAAAAATCAAACAGTATCAAAGCTCAAAATCCCTGTCACCCCGCATACGAGGTTGATAGATTTATCCGCATTTTTCCCTTTCCATGCAAATCCAATCAATCACATAGATAACTGTCATTTAACAGATTGCCCTTTATGTTTGCATTTTGTCGGCTTTGATTAAAAGTTTGAGCGGAGGCCTGCCCTGAATTATGAAGTCAATTTTTTTATGGGTGTTGTTGGTCGATACAAACATGATTGGTCGAATGGGTGTGATTTGCAATCTCTTCAAACTCATAACTCTCGGGTGACGGATGTTTTGAATTATATTTAAGTATGTAACGTTGAAGCATGCCACCTGCATGCTGCATCTCGTCCAACCTCATTTCTCTCATCCTGTCTATTTTTAATTCCTTATTTTAATTCAAATTTCATTTCATTCCATTTTTAGATTACTTTCTCTCTCTCTCATCACTCATTCTTCAGTCTGCTACGATCTTTCAGTCTGCTACGATCTTTCAGTCCGCTACCATCTTTCAGTCTGCTACCATCTTTCAGTCTACTAACATCTTTGAGTCTGCTACCATCTCTTGGAGCATAACAGTCTCTGTTATTAATTTATTGAAGTTGTAGAGTGAAGTTGCAACAATAAAGTTATTCTCTGTGTTCTGTGTGTCGAGTCTTGTGTTCTCCCTTCGTATTTATGTGAGAACTCGGCTAGAGCGCCGGGATAGTCGAGAGTCGAGCCCTCACAAGTATATTAGATTCATCCAGATTTCGACAGAGCCAAATAAATGAAAGAGTTTAAATTTACTATTCTCCTTGTATTTAAGTTTAAATTCACTTTTCCAGACCATCGTACACAAATTACATGTTTGTACACCAGTGTTGCCACCCTCTTAGGGTGGCCATACTCTTAAACTGCACATATGTATGACCTTAAAATGTATGGACTTAGTATTTATGAAATTAAGTAGCTGATATTTTAAACTCTTATGTTACAATGGGGATTGATATCTGGGGACCAAATAACATTTACGTTCAGTTAGTATAGTAAAAAATCATGCTTCTTGACTGAAGCATTTTATAATCTCCTTAGTAACACAAGCAGAAAATTATACTTTTCTTAAAGTAAAGATAATTCTTATTACCTTGACCTACCTTTAACGGTATTATCCTTTTTTTCTTAATAAACAAAAAAATAATATTTTTAGTGTTGTCATTTGTTGCATTTAGCATAAACTAATCAAAAATTTACTGTTATCAATTACCAAACTATTCTTTATTAGCTATCGCCCACGGATCCGCTCACATTAAGGCGATACCACTGTAAATAAGGTCGTTCTGAACCTTATTTATCTCGCAAAATACTTAAATTAGGAGTTTCAAATCTAAGTTATATGATTTTTGACTATTTCATCTCCAAAAGTGTAAGATGAAAACACGTTTTGATAAAATTTTCTCTTGTGTCTGAATGGTCTTCGTTCGCAAATTTTTTGTTATTGTAGCTCAAATGCGACGAATGAAATAATGATTTTTAGACAAAAATATAGGTTATTAGTAATTCATCAAAATGTTAATATGAAAATACAATTAACCGGTCTGATTTTATATAAAATAGAAATAACGAATTTGGCGCTTACGTTTAGCGATGGTACCAAACATTTGAGGCCTCGTCTTAACGTAGATCACGCGGGAACAGTACTTTTGTCAGGATGAAAGGTAGCTTATGTGTTAATCCAGGCAATAACCTATCTATCGCAATATTCGTCAGAATCAGTTCAGCCGTTTTTGCGTCATTGAGTAACAAACCCCCATACATCCATACATTACATACCTACTCACAAACTTTCGCGTTTGTGATCTTAATAAGAATCTAAAAAAAAAATTAGAATACACAAGCAATTTAACCGCATAGGAATCGAGTACTTTGTTGCTTAATAAAAAAAAACTTCACTATTTTATATCTAGTTACTCTAAGTACGAAACAGTATGCATATATTTACAGTTACTATGCGTCTGAAAACACACCGGCATCCATGATTTTTTTGCACCCCTCATAGTCTGCTTTATCTCGTGTAGTTTACACGAAAATTGAGTTTTATGGCTAACAGAGTACCCTGTGCCACCTGCCGTGGCGCCATCTGTTGGCTAGTAATTAATTCTGATCTGGCCTGCCGCCAAGTGTCGACAAAATTGTTTTTCAAAGTGTGATCGTGATTTAATGATAGTTTATATTGAATTTCACTTTGTTTCATAGTTGCGGCCAAACCTGTGAAAAATCGTTGCCAAAATGTCTGAAAACGATTTTTCCTTATAAACCCAAACAATGCTACCGATTGGAAGTGTCATGTTTAATACACATATAGTTTTCTAGATACGGTATAAATTAAATAAGAATGCACCACGTTTTTTCAGTGAAGCACAACATCGTGAGGGAAACTGCAGACTATTGGATTATTTACAATTCTTTTTTAAGTATGTTTAAGTTAGTTATAAAATGAATCATCTACACTTATGTTATTATACTCATTTGTATGTGAGGGGGACCCAAGATACAGGCTTCGGCTTAGTTTGGTGTCTCCAATGCTCCCACAAGTTAAGTTATTTGTGTATTTAAATTGTGTGAGGAGTAAAATAAAAACTTTTTGTATTTGTATTGTATGGCACATTGCTCTATATATATACACACTTTACTATTTACACTATTGTATAGTGTAAAATATAGAGAGCAATGTGCCATTTCTAAAAAGTCAATTGTATCCCTTTCTTTCTTTACTTAGATACCGATTTCCTTAGCCTTTAAAATATCCGGGTAATCGAAAACTGCACATATTTTGTTTTCGTTGTGCTATAGAAAGAGCTCTCAAAATTGAGCAAATCAGTGAAAAAATATATACAAAATAGATACTTAACTAAAAAATTCTTTGAGATTTCTATAAAATTCACAGTCACATTTTTATTCTCGGCATAAACGCCGTTAAGAAAAGTAAACAGTGACGACACTCATTTAGCTTTATGTGAGCACTTTGTTTGGCAAGTTTGATTATATTTCATTTAAGGAAATGGCTAAATAATAGCAAATGCTGTAAATTTGAAAGGCGACGTATTTATTTTATATTAGGGTTTTTTTTAATATTCATACTTATGGAATGGACTTTTCCAACTAAACTTAATGTATATCAAATTTAAAGTGCTACAGTTTTTTAAAGATAAGATAATCCTTATCTTTACTAATATTATAAATGCGAAAGTGAGTTTGTTTGTTTGTTTGTTTGTTACGCATTCACGCCGTAACTACTGAACCGATCATCATGAAATTTTGCATACAACTTCTCTGGAGTGCGGAGAAGGACATAGGCTACCTTTTATCCCGGGAAAAAGTACTATTCCCGAGGGACCGACATTGACGCGGGCGGAGCCGCGGGCGAAAGCTAGTCAAAAATATTGTTTAAAATCTCTTACAAAGTTGCACATTAAAACACAAATTCTGTTAATCTTTCTGGCCACGCGTCTTTGAAGACCTTTTTTTTATATTAAGTCAATCGCTCAATCGCTTTACACATCATATTACACATGCAGGTGGAATCATTGCTTATTTTGCAAATTGGGCTGCTCATGGCACTCTTATCCCAAACTCTATATAGTTGAATTCATGTGTTCCCATGCAGACATTTCTAATTATGATGAGCAGTTTCAACAACACATGGACAAACGGATTACAGCGTCAAAGGGCTCCATTTGCCAAATTTGTTTTTCCATTACTCAAATTGGGTTCCGCTGCACCCCAAGTGGCGGCGTGGGGAGATTTTTTGTGCACTGTTGTGACTGCAGGTTATGGATGAAATAACTTATAGATAAAGATCAGGAATTGAATTCATTTGACTGTTCTTTTATTTATTCAAACAGCGTTCCTTTCATGAATCGAAAATTAGGATTCTGATACATAGTGCTAAATCGTCAAGTGTGCAAAGGGAATTTGTCAATGTTTCACAACATTTTCAATCTTAGGCTAGCTTCGTGGCGCAGTGGTTAACACGCCAGACTGCGACAAGGGGTGCCCGGGTTCGATCCCCGGTCAGATCAAGACGGAAAATGATGTTTTTCTGATTGGCCTGGGACTTGGCTGTTTATCTATACAGCGTGATTTTGAACCCCCTGGCTATATTGAAATCTGGAAAACAGAATCCCTAATGTAATTCAGAATTGTAAGAAAAAAGGGTAAAAAACGAAAAAATAAATTTAACCTTTCATAGAAATTCGTCCAGCTGATCGGCGACTTTGTATGGGAAACCTAATTTTCTTTTTCGTTTTTTACATTTTTTTCTTGCAATTCTGTGATCCATTAGGGATTGTGATTCCCAGATTTCGATAAAGCTAGGGGGTTCAAAATCACGTTGTATATGTATTTGTTATAAAATATAGTATCGTTGAGTTAGTATACCATAACACAAGTCTTGAACTTATTTTGGGGCTAGCTCAATCTGTGTGATTTGTCCGTATTATTTATTATTTAAAATTTTATTTTTAGGTTTTAGTTAGACCCAAAGGGTAAAAACCTTCGAACTATTGCCGCTGTAATAACAAATAAAAAAAAAACAATAAAAATAATAATTAAATGGAATTCGATCGGTTCGGGAAGAGAAGCAGCTGGTACATTTTACGTTTTCTCTTTTAGACCAGCATGGAAGAAAGAAAAAGTAACTTATTTCATATCAATATAGCTCGTGATATCGCAAGTAAAGCAATATATTCATGACGGAACAATCATCTTATTGAAATGGGATCAACGAAACAGTGTTCCGTGTTGCTAGAGAGTAATGGTCGCTATAGAATTTTTATTGTTGTCACGTAGGTACATATTAATCATGTCTTTATTCTTTACGGGGTAGACAGGGCTTAGGACCATGACATCTTAAGGCGATACCACTGTAAATAAGGTCGTTCTGAACCATATTTATCTCGCAAAATACTTAAATTAGGAGTTTCAAATCTAAGTAATATGATTTTTGACTATTTCATCTCCAAAAATTGAAGATGAAAACACGTTTTGATAAAATTTTCTCGCTAGAAATATTTTTTGAAAAATTGTCTTCGTTCGCAGAGTTTTTGTTATTGTAGCTCAAATGCGACGAATGAAATAATGATTTTTAGACTTAAAGATAGGTTATTAGTAATTCATCAAAATTTAAATATGAAAATACAATTAACCGGTCTGATTTTATATAAAATAGAAATAACGAATTTGGCGCTTACGTTTTTTTCTTTGAGCGACTCGAGACTATCTCCTATCTCATCATTCACGGGCTAAACCGCCAAGCGCTATCCCTTGCGCGCACTTGATCAGTCCTTTGCCGAGCGAAGGTACCAAACATTTGAGTCCTCGTCTTAAGGTCTCTTTAGTATTTTAGTGGGTGTGACTGGGTAGGATGAAAACCGATAAAATAATTATAGGGTATGTGTTATGTGGCACACATAGCCTTTGTCTTGATAACAGAGCTGGGAGTAGAGACCGAGTCGAAAACTTTAGGCCTATTGCAATCCTGACTGCACTCTCAAAAATAATAGAGCGTGTGATCAACAAACGGCTGGTTAATTATTTAGAACGTAATCACCTCCTGTCTGACAACCAATTCGGTTTTCGCGCCAGTAGATCTACAGCGCAAGCTGTAGATACGCTAGTGACACATATTACAAAAACTTTAGATAACAATCTAAAATGCATAGTTGTCTTCCTAGATTTCACGAAGGCATTTGATACTGTCTCTATTCCCCTTCTTTTATCCAAATTATTAAATTTATTTCAAGATTACCTTTACACACACAATTAAATTTATTTCAAGATTACCTTAATAACAGAACCCAACGTGTGAAAATTGACTCAACCACCAGTACAGACCTCACGACATACTACGGCGTCCCGCAAGGTAGTGTCCTGGGCCCGAGCCTATTTCTCACCTATATCAATGAGCTTTGTAACTTAAAGTTAAAAAATTGCAGGGTGATATCATTCGCCGATGTTACCGCTCTTATTTTCACTGGCACTACATGGACTGACACTTTCAGTTCAGCACAATCGGGCTTCAATCAAGTCAAACAATGGATAGCAAACAACTTACTCACCTTGAATGTTTCCAAAACAAATTACATGACCTTTTCAATTAGAGAACCGGCTCTCCCTCTCCCTAATAGTCATCAACTCATAGCTCATGATAGTCACTCATCTGACTGTAATACTGATAGCTGCAACTGCCCAAAACTCAACATGGTTCAGACAAACAAATATCTAGGTATCACTCTAGACCAAAAACTGAAATTCAACCATCATATTGCGTTACTGTGCTCGCGTGTCAGAAAGCTCATATATGTGTTCAAACATCTACGCTATGTAGCCGACAGCAAAATCTTAAGAACTGCTTACATGGCCTTATGCCAATCAATAATCAGCTACTGCATTGTCTCTTGGGGTGGCGCTGCAAAGACTCGCCTACTTTCTTTAGAAAGAGCACAGCGGGCTGTTCTAAAGGTCTCTTATTTCAAGCCGTATCGCTTCCCTACCGCCGAACTATACAGGTTTTGCCAAGTGCTAACAGTTCGACAGCTGTTTGTACTACATATAATTCTACAACAACATTCACTTATTACGTACAATACAGAACTAATTTCTCGAAACAACAGGCTAGCCCTTCCCGTCCCCGCCTACAATACTTTATTCTTTCAAAGATTTTTTCAATTCCTAGGGCCATTTCTGTACAAACAGGCCAATCGTAGGCTTAATATTTTTCCACTAAACAATCACTTGTGTAAAAAAACTACTAAATCCTGGCTACAAGGACTAACCTATGAAGAAACAGAAGGCATTCTTCGGCCCATTATTTAAATATATCATATTTCTGTGCATTCAGTGGCAGTGGTAACTTCATCACTGTCGAACCCAAGACTAGGTCGTAGGGCTGTTCACAGCAGTATAAAAAAAAATATAATTCTTTGTTCCGTTGTGGTTATAATAATAACATTAAAAAAAAAAAAAAAAACTAAATAATGATGCAAAACTAATACTATTTCCTTTACTATACTATTACTATTACTTTAATTCCTCTTAAGTAACATATCATATAATTATATAACAAACACTTCCTGTCTTTGTTTGTATTAATAATATCTCTTAACGCGTCACTTGTAAACGTTTAATATTAATCTAAAATTACTTAGGCTAAGATACTCCGGCTTCTTGTACCCCGTCTGAGGGGAGGCCTGGTGTCCTGTAAGACAGGTGCCTCTGGTTACCTAGTTCAGGCACCAGTTCTCCACAACAGAATAGGTCACCTATATTTGTTATTAATTACATATATTGTAATACTTTAGTTAAGTAATAACTTGTATTGTTGTGGAGACAAATAAAGATTATTATTATTAGAGATTTGCACCTATTAAACACATACAATAGATACATACTATCACGTCTTTTTCCTTTGCGGGGTAGACAGAGTCTAGGTCTGTAAGATCTAAATGCCACGATCAGCGTATTGGTAGTGGGCATGTAAGTGGAAATTGACAAACTGTATGTACAGTCTATAAATGTTAATTTTGGTCAACCATATTCGATTTCCAAATTGCCAATTATGTTTAGAGCACATCTAGGCACAGCGTGGGTTATATTGACCATTGTCTAACCCATTGTCGTATCTAGTGCAGTACCGGCGGTGCCCATGTTTGCGGCAAAGATCTTAGAGGGGCGCAGAAATTAATACACAAAAACCAGATCTACAATCAATACCTGTTATTTATAGTATAGCTTAATACGGAGGACTTAAATACATGTGCAATGATCTTAATGACATTTCGCAACGTTACCTTAAAATGATCATAGACAAGACGAAAATAATGTCGAATGTCCAATTCGTGTCTTCACCGATTTCTGTTGGGAACTCCATCCTTGAAGCTGTAGACCTTTTGGTCAATTGATCGAGTTCTAAAGTTTCAGCTAGGACGAGGTCTTTCGAGGAATCAAACTCGGCATACGAGAAGCACCGCACTGTCTTCTCGTTCAAAATACTTTAAAGGCTTAAGTCAAATTTGTTCGACCAGTGTACGTTACCTGATGACATAACGTGCTCCCTTTCTATGGGTCTTATAAGAAAGCTCAAGCTTAGAAAGAGCTATGGAAAAACTCGGTGTTACTCAGCGAGATCGAATCTGAAACAAGAGGACATCCGTCAAATAAGAAGTTTCACGGACACAGCTTAGCGGATTAACTCTCTCAAGTGGTAGTGTGGCGCAATCCCCACAAAATAGCATGTGAGTGACCAGTTTTTAAAATATAATGTATTTATCTACCGTTAGTTTCAATTATATATTAGAAATAAATCAGGATTGCAGTTATTGAAGTTTGCACCGGTCGTATATAAAGCTAGTTACGTCACTGGTGGACATACTCTAAACATTGCAGTCAATGCTTAGGCCACCCACTTGTAATCCATTTGAGACTTATTTATGGATCACTACCAACCTTGACTACCTAAACGTCAGTTAAATTGTTCTGTAGACGACAAACGTACATTCTATAATTCTGTTAAATATATTTTTATAAGTGTTTTATTTTGCATTCACAGTGCTATTTTGATATAAGTACTCTTAATAAATTAAGAAATAAAATATGGTGAAAAAATTTCATTTTATTAAACACTTATAAAAATATTGTATGGCTGACTTACTACATATTAGTTGATTTTCAAATTAATTGTAAAATGAGTTGAATCAAATACCTCACTTGTAAAAGTCGGGTAGTTGTGTATGTAGGTGCGGCGGGCCTTAATACGTATAAGGGGAAGTCGGATATGGTGGAGAATTTCGGCGCCGAGATTGAATTGTGCGGTAGCTCAGATGGCAAAGCATAGGTCGTACATAGACCTAGGTCGCCGGTTCAAGTCCCGCCCGCATGAAATTTTTCACCACATTTTATTTCTTAATTTATAGTCTGTAAAATATAGATTGATAGATAAGAAGTTTTTTATTGTTTCTACGGAAACACTTCTTCTATCGAGTCATAAAATGGCTTTGCGTTCACATAAAATATGTTTCGACCAGTGCATTGCTACCGTAATTACCCGTTCGTTTGCCTCATTCAGATCTTGTTGAGAGCAAAAAGTTGGGCTTTTAGGCACACCAAGAGATGACTCATAGATTGGATAGCCTTTAGACGCAAAAAAACAATATACGCGAAACACCAACTTGCGATTTTGTGGTGTTTTGCGTACTGGCAAAAATAATTATGTCAATTACACCACAGTCGCACTCACTATTGTTAGAGAAATCCCACCACGGACTCATTCGTAGATTTACAATGACAATTAAACATAAATTGCAGTATAGGTATAACAAGAGTTAGGTATACATTTTATAATAAGTATGTGTATGCTGCAGCAATACAAAAAGGTCATGCAGCTCAGGTGACATTGCCAGGAGAGCAATACACTGATTTTCAGCTATATTCTGTAAGCACGGGTGCGAATCAGTTGTGAAAATTGTTTGTCTCAAGGATACATTCTACGAGTAAAATTTTACCTACTTAAAATTTTACCATGAAGAGTAGCAAAATGAAAACCATAAGGTTGGAAGTCAAAGCCCCACAAAGATGACATCACTATTAGAATTATATATATTTGTTATTTTTTGGAAAATTCTTGACAATTCTGATAAAGATCTTATAGATACTCCTTCCTGTTAGTTAAAGTATTCAATACCTATTTAACCTATTCTAAAACTAAACAAAACAAACAATATCCAATTACTCATTCAAACACTTCTTATGCCGAGAATGCAACAACGCACATTCATTTTCCAGAAAGTATAAAAATATTTTTATTAAACTCTTTATCTCATATAGCTGCAGTTTTTAGCATTTTTATCTGAGCGGGACAAGTAGTTACATAATCATTTCAGTCTTTGAGTTCATTAATTAATTCCAGTTTTGTCGTCCAGTTCGTCCTCGCTCGACGCGTGCGCATCGTCAACAAACAGATTGTTATAAACATTTTTATCATAGTGTCGTTTGTATGTATGTGATTGAAGCGTTTTATCTATGATTCTAGAAGTATATTTTGCTAAAATTCTTTTATTAAGAATTAACTTCTATTTATCATATATTTCTGTGTTCATTTGTACAATAATTGGCTCTAGTATTCTGACAAGTCTGTCCTCGCTCGAGACGCGCGCGCATCGTCATCCAAATTGTTTGTTAATAAACTCATATTGATCAGTGTATTGTGTTGTGTATGAGTGATTGAAGTGTTTACGAAATGTTCAATAAGAATAAGTATATGGGAAGTTATCCCGTTTATAATAACAGCAACGACAATGGATCTTATTATAAGGTAATTTTTTTAAATGTTTTTAAAGAATGTGTAAGGTAAAATATTGCGGTATACACACGCCTTTGATTTAGTATATAAATCTTACTAAAACACTTTTCATAATTGAAAAAAATACTTCTTTACAAAAATATTCAGGGGGTAATATCCTCAACTGCCTATTCGGTGGTTGTAGCTATGGCATCAGGTACGCGCGCCCGGACTACCGAGCCGCTACTTGCTTTTTCTCAATTCATCCAAGTGACTAGTATTCCCTGGGCAGTCTGGAAGTCGCTGAACCGACTCCGGCGTGGTGTAAGGAGTTGCCAAAAAACCCGGGTTAGCTGGGGATTTTCCGGCAATTGCACATGCGATTGCGGCGATGTTCAGTCAATGAGCCACCTTTTGACGTGCCCTAAATACCCCACTCACTGCACACAAAAGGATCTAGAGGAGGCAGGGCAGTGGCCGTGGCCACATACTGGGCAAAATTGTTGTAGTTAAAAGACATTACGACTCGAAAAGACGAAGAAGAAGTGACTAGTTATCCCAATACCTTAATTCCCTGCCTAGATCCAACAGGATCCTATCCTTCCCCGGCTTAAAATGCTTTCGATGGGCAGCAGCGTCGGAAGCACAAGAAGCCAAAGAAACTGCGCTCGCCAACCTACCTGCCAAGCGTGGTGAGACGGCAATATCCTCCCATGGAACTTTGTCTAGCAGTGGATTTCTTACGGCTGAAATGATAACGATGATTAAAAAAAAATATTTTGATAATGCATGTTAGTAGAACCCCAATCATCGATATGAACTTCACGCTTGGCCTTGAATCTCAAATGTTGCGTTTTGGTATTATAATTGGGTCGCATTATCTGCTGTTTGCAAGAAATTGATAAAACTATTTTTATTCTTCTGACGTTTCAATATTGCGAGATTTTCATTTTTATATTTCTTTATTTTTGACAAGCAAGGTTTAAAATTCGTTAAATAAAAAAAGAAAAAAAAATTAGAAGAGCTCTTTGGTTGCTTTCAGAGTGACGTTGCCGCGCCGTTGACCAGCACGTTTTACCAGCGCGCGTTTGACCGGCGTGCGCTGTGAAACGCGTTTCAGTATCGCGCGTTTCGTTGCAATGTACAGTTGTATTTAGTTGTCATCATTGGGACACATAAACTTAATAACAGAGCTGTATATTTTCTATGGGAAATAGTGCAACAGCAACGCGCGCTCGATAATCGATTTGCAATGGTTTACATTGCAAATCGATTATTGAGCGCGCGCTTCGGCAGCGTTGGCCGGTAGCGAGCGTTTCCCGAGCGGTGCGTTTCAACTGCGTAACTATAAAAGGAGACTACTATCTAGTGTAATTGCACTCGGGTGACTTGCACCCAGGATAGGCCCTTCTGGCAACGTAGCTTTCGGCCCATAAGGCAAAAGATGAGAGTTGCTGCTCTCCAAAGGCTTTTGCTATTGTTTCTCAGATTGGTCCTTCAGGCTTTGCATGCACGTATACGCGGCCCATCAGGCAATATGAGAGTTTGCTGTCTATCCTAGCCTTGCACACTCAGGCAACGCCAAAGCTGAGGTCCGTCCCTCCTGGGGGCCCTTTGGTTATGTTGTCTATAGGCTGAGGGTACTCTGCCTTCGCCTTAAACGCCAGGTAAAGTAGCGAAAGCTCACTTGGAGCTGGCTACATAGTCCTCCCAAAAAAAAGTGTAATTGCAAGCGCGCGCGTCTGGACTCGGCTGTTCAAACGCGTCACTCTGATCAGAGGGAGGGTTTTGCTCTATTAATAACTACATCTACTTATACTAGAATTACCAGTACAGGAACCTTGTATTTTTTCACTTATTAGTAATAGTCTGGAGCGTTGACATCTCGAGTGTCCGTTGCTACCATTTAACCCGAATTGGTGTCATTGCCGCTCCAATGATCTTGATTACGGCGTATTGTCGTAGTCTTCTTATACTATGTTTCCTTGTCTTATCATTTATGTTATTATATGTATTATTAAATAAATATGAATAAATAAATATATAAGGACAAATCACACAGATTGAGCTAGCACCAAAGTAAGTTCGAGACTTGTGTTATGGGATACTAACTCAACGATACTATATTTTATAACAAATACATATACATATACACATCCAAGACCCAGGCCAATCTGTAAAAGATCATTTTCCATCTTGACCTGGCCGGGGATCGAACCCGGTCACTCCGTGTCGCAGGCTGGTGTGTTGACCGCTGCGCCACGGAGCTAGTCAAAATTGTATAAATCCATATTTTTATCTATGAATTCCATCATTTGTTTTTATGTTCATTTATTCTGCGCCAACGCCTGCTCCATGTACTGTATCCATCTACCCTAAGGTTGACTGGAAGAGATCGCTTAAGCGATAAATCCGCCTTTGTACCAACTTTGTTTTCTTCTTTTATTTATTATTGTATTTCTAAATTGGTGCAATAAAGTATATTCTATTCTATTCTATGTTATGAAGTGCCTTTGCCCGCAAGTACAGTCGGCCAAGCAGATACCTGACCCCCTGACTTTTAAAACGTAAATTCACACTTTGCTGTGAAGCGCCACCTACCGTGATTTTTGGCAAGTAGACAGACAACTGCTGGTATAAACTTGTTTCTGATAACCTGCTCAGTTGCAAATTTTGTATTTCTAATAATCTCAGCTAATAATTCAAGTAATCATCAATGGTAAGAACAAGAAAGAATCAAAAACAATCCTACGTAAAGTTCGATTCGAACCATGGACCCACGACTTGAGAAGCTAGCGCTCATCTCAATACGCCAACCGACGATATGACGTCTCTGGCGAAATTGGCTATGTATTTCTACTGCTATGACATCATTGTCACCAATTGCAACGCATTGCTTTAACAAATAAATTGAGGGTAATCTATCAGATTTATTTATACCTGATACCAACTAATCAAAAATATTGTTCACTCGCGTCACAATTAAGATACTGCGATTACTGTGTAGTGATCCAAAACCCCACCAGTTATTAGGCATCCCGTTTCATCTTATATAGCAGATTTTGTGAAAGCTAATATTGTATTGTGAAGACAACCACAGTATTTAAAGTATCTATATCTAGAGAGTTAGGTATCGCGGTAAGTAGAAATTATAAGTATTTAATATACTTACTTAATTGTCACACTATTTTTTGTTCCGTAAAACATAGGGTTTGTGATAAATGTCTAAGATAAATATATCTCTTACAGAGAAACACCGTCCGTTTGTGGATTCGGAGTCAACTGGCGTAACATATACACTACAATATTTCAATTGAAACAGTGAGGAAACATTCAACAAGAACGAGATCGTATTTTATTCTGATGAAAAAAGTTTTAAGTCTGATGATGATGGCAGAAAAATATTGCGGAGAAGACATGGCCAGCGTATAGCCATCAAAATAATTTGCCTTTGAGAACAGTGGCAGGATAACATTAGGTAAAAATATTCATTAAATAGTGAAGTAAAATAATAATAATATTTAATACCTAGTGTATTACGCAGTGTAGAATAATAGGTAACTGATCGTATTATTGTTTTGCAGGTTATTGGGGACAGATGTCTTCAATGGGCCCAGGGGAGCTGGTAGAATTCGGCGGCCGGATGAATAAAGAAAAATACTCGGAAATTTTATGAGATGTGGTGATTCCAACAGTGTGCAATGTAGAATATATTTTATTTAAGACAATTGTTCTGTGATCTAACTGTTATTGAGTGACCAATTAAAATCCCAGATTGTAGGGTCAAATAGTGCTTAACTGGGACACGAGACACGAGTAAAGTTTGATTTAAATCAATTTAGACAAAAAGGTTATACTAAATTAATAAATATGCGCATAAGTGATATGTGATCTGATCTAACATGGTAAGTGAAATGACAAATAGACTTGAACAAAAGCTTCAAAATGGGGGTCACCCTCTCCCATATTAAAATTCATTTAATGCCATAGGTTTATATTCATTCTTATACTATTATCGAAGCAAAGTTATTCACATAGCACAATTTTACCCTACACATTTAAAAAAATATAATACTATGGTTAAAAAGAAATTGAGAGATGTAAATTGTTACTTATTAAGTAACATGTTGGTTCTCTCTACAGAAGATTAATCATAGTTTGAATTAAGTAGGCAGGTATTTATTTCACTGTTACATTTTTTTGATGTAATAAAGTAATTAAAAATTTAAAATGCTTTTTATTCACAGTAATTAGCTCGGTAACATTATGTTAAAACAACCAAAATTACACCAACATCACAATACGAAGTTGGTGATATTTGTAGAAAATAAAAAGCTTTGGAGGATTTGAACCTGTTCATTCATAATCACACTAACTATTAAACCGTAGTGCCTACCACTTGCGCCACATCTAACTATTGAAGTATCTTTGAAATAAGCGTATCGTATGCTAGGGCTTGTTTTATTTATCAAAAATCGAATAGATGGCATTAGTCGTCAAGGGTATCAGATTTCTGCTTATTAACCTTATTTGTTCATTCACAATTCAATAGATGGCACTAGTCGCAAAGGATATTACCCTTGTATATTTTTATCTTTGGGTTTAAACCACGGATGTTTCTTTAGTTTGCGAAAAATGGCGCTGTTGTAGGGGGTCAGATATCTCATTGGCTGACTGTACATGAGTTCACGGTCAATCGCTGGATCATCCAAAATAAAAAAGTACGTCCACGTATAAAATAGCTTATATCTAGTTTAGTTATCACCACCCACCATCAGGTCCCTTTTAGTCTCCACTACAGGAGCACGACCCTCTCTGTACTACTAGGGCCATACTTGGCCAGAGCAGCCAGAGGACTTGGCCTACACTCTCCATGCTGGCCAGACGGGTTGGAGCACCTCTCCAAATGTCTATAAGCTTTGTTTAGCTTGTATTTCCTAAGTCGCCTTCTACGACATCCACGGGAAGACTTGGAGTGGTTCTATTCTACTCTGCCGGATACCACACGGCTAGTTTAGTTATAATATTGTGTATTTTTGTTCTTTATACACTTTTTATTAGATTCACCTGAATGTTTACTTGTTTGTTTGTGACCGATTTCTATCTCGAAACTTCTAAGACTTGAAATTTTTCCCGATGACCAATAAGATAACTTGACAAAAGCTTGTTTTTTAAAAACTACATATCACCATCATCATCAATAACAGGTCTTTTTAGTCTCCACTGCAGGAGCGTGACTCTCTTTGTACTACCGGAGCAATACTTGGCCAGAGCAGACAGAGGATTTGGCCTACACTCTCCTCGCTGGCCAGACGGGTTGGAAACTACATATATTAAAATTTATTATATTACGTCTAGTAGGTGATGTGAAACAAAGATTCAAAGATTTGTGCATTCTCACAAACTTTGATATCTATACTAGATATCCTTGTTCCTTCCTTGAAATGTTCACAGATGATGTATTTCTGTTGCCGCTATAACAACAAATACTAAAAAATAGAATAAAATAAATATTTAAGGGGGCTCCCATACAACAAACGTGATTTTTTTACTTGTTTTTGCTCGATATTGATAACGACAATAGGAAGACGCTTGAAATATTCACAGAATATTTAGTAATATATTCACTTCAAAAATAAATAATTAAATAAAAAAAAAATAATATTGAAGGGGGCTCCCATACAACAGATATGATTTTTTTGACGTTTTTATAGATAACGGTACGTAACCCTTTGTGCGCGAGTCCGACTCGCACTTGGCCGGTTTTTTAATCACAACAATGGATTCTCAGTCCACGTGTCTAGTTTTAAGATATTCTAAAATTGTGAGTTGACGTCACTTGGAGAAAATGCTGAAGTGCAGTTTGGGCTTTGGAAGCAGCTTAAACTATGTTATAAATAATTGACATAAACAATTGTTGTGACACATTTTCAACTATTTTTTTTTTCAAAAAAACCTTTATTAATATAGGATTTAAGTTTCAGTCACATAATTTGTTCACAAAAAACTTTGTCGCTAATTTGTAGTGATATTATGTATTTATTGTATGTATTGATCTTTTAAAATATATACTACCTATTTACTAAGTATTGTATCTGATACTTTCTCTCAATAGATGTACACAACATCAAAAACGCATTAAAGAACCAGGATGAAAGCGGAGAAGGGTATTTTAGAACAATTTATTTTATTCTAAACATCCCTTTGTCCCGCTTTCTATTTGACCACTGTACTTGATTGATGTGCTTCTGGAGATCCCTTTTTTGCAATGGAGTAAGAAATTTTGTAGTATTTCGATAAATTTAAATCCAGTTGCAATATATATTCATTGCTTAGAAGAAAATTTTTAGGTATATAAATAAAAAGAAATACGGTATTCGGACGGACAATAATATTACGTAATATGATAGTCAATAGTCAAATATTTTATGCATCGTAAGATATTTTAAATACCATTTGGTGAACGTGAACTTAAATTAAATTACACGTTATTATTTACAACATTATTATTGTTGACGTCTCTTAGAGCTAAGTTTACGCCGCTTCCAAGACGGAGCAGAAGAAGCGGCAACAAACTGCACAGCGCATTTTCTATATCTATGATAACGGTGGAAGAGAGATAGATGCGTCAAAAGCCGAACGCTTAGGCCGATAGTACCTCTCTATCGCTTATTCCGCGCTCTCATTTGCACGCGGCACGTGACACTTTTTCGTGCGTGCAGCCGGCGTTCATCGATTTATAAACGTTATGACGTCAAATCCATTTAATTTTGTCCCCGGGCAAATCATAAAAGCCTCTATCTCATGGACCAATACAAATATCACCAGCATCATGCTGATTAAGGCTTTAGTTCTTACAGCACTCAGGCGCTGTCTATCCCGTAAGGGATAAAGTCGTCATCATCATCATTTTGTGTAGGTGACACGGTCAATCGACCATGCACACCCTGGCGTCAGAGTTGTTAGAAATCTCTTCTCGGTATCTGATGTGGTTCCTTTAACGACTGCCAGATGGTAGCCGGGACCAACGGCTTAACGTGCCTTCCGAAGCACGGAATCATCTTTATTATCAGACACTCAGGTGATTCAAGCCTGCAATGTCCTAACCAAACTGGAAACAACTAAATAAAATATGCTTCCCGTGGGAATCGAACGCATGACTCCCGGGTCTACAGGCAATCGCCTTCACTACTGGACCACGAAGGCAGTTAAAACAGCAAAGTCGTGATAAGTATAAGCTGTTGCCTGCAGCTACGCTCACGTCATTGTCAGATTTTTTACTCAATATGTGAGGAGTATATAATTGAACATTACTTTTCCGGGATTAAAGATAGCCTATGTATTAGTTCAGTAATAACCTATCCGTGTACAAAATTTCGTCAAGATCCGTTCAGCCGTTTTAGCGTGATTGAGTTAAAAACATTCAAATATACTCACAAACTTTTGTGCTTATAACATTCGCTTATACAACGTAATTTTGAACCCCCCTAGCTTTATTGAAATCTGGTAATCAGAATCCCTAATGGAACACAGAATTGCAAGAAAAAAAGGTAAAAAGCGACCAAAAAAATTAGGAAATTCGTTCAGCTGATCGACGACTTTGTATGGGAAAATACAAAGTCGCCGATCAGCTGAACGAATTTCTATGAAAGGATACATTAATTTTTTAGTTTTTTGCCTTTTTTTCTTACAATTCTGTATTCCATTAGGGATTCTGATTCCCAGATTTGAATATAGCTAGGGGGTTCAAAATCACGCTGTATAAAGATTCATTGTGTAAAATTGATAAAAGCTCAGCAAATCCCTATCCTGCTAATAATCACCGATCATGTGCAAACCAATCCTTGCCTGCATAATTCTCCCAAATTTTCGGACTTAAACATTATCATTTCCACTTATAAATCATAGTTCGCTTCCTATGAACGCTTCATTAACATTAGGGCGACGATTTTCAAGAACAATAGATATTGCCCTTAAAATGTGAGGTGTAAGTGCAAAAATGAATTTTATAGCTTGAAAATAAAGGCGGTTGTCGCCAAAAGATTAATATTTGTCACTGATCTCGGTGGATAGGAACAAAGAGATATTGTTAGTAGTTTGACAAAGATAAAGTTGTAACAGAAGATATATTAGGTATAAAAAAACCGGCCAGGTGCGAGTCAGACTCGCGCACGAAGGGTTCCGTACCGATATCGATAAAAACGGCATAAAAATCATGTCTGTTGTATGGAAGCCCCTCTTTAATATTATTATTAATTTTATTTAATTATTTTAAGGGTCTACCTTTTGCCGTTATCAATATCGAGCAAAAACAAGCAAAAAAATCACGTTTGTTGTATGGGAGCCCCTTAAATATTTATTTTATTCTATTTTTTTGTATTTGTTGTTATATGGGCAATAAAAACACATCATCTGTGAAAATTTCAGCTGTCTAACTATCACCGTTCATGAGATACAGACGCCTGGTGGCAGACGGACAGACAGACAGACGAACAGCGGAGCGACATTAACAGGGTCCCGTTTTTACCCATTGGATACGAATCTCTAAAAAACTAATAAAATACTGAACTTATTTATACAAAATAAAATAAATGGTGCTTGCCCTCGAATGTTCCAGACTTTTGAGCACCAGTCTAAGAACTGTCAAGGGACAGAGTTATTTCATACAGAGTCGTCAAATTGAAAATTACCTCGACTGGGGTAATTTTCCCTCACAGTGTAATATTATTACTTATATCAACATCTTGATATCGATAAAGGCGGTCGATGCGAACTTTTAAATTACCTTAAAATGGTATCGGGTACGCGCGACCGCTATCCTGAACTGTTTCTTGCTTTTCACCCGAGGGAAAAATACGTGATAGTATATATGTATGTATATTAGGCAATAAAGCACTATTGTGTTTGAAAATGACCGTTCTGTGATAAATTTTCTTTGCCATAACTCCTGGCGCCTCTGCGAACATTGTAAATAACAGTTACGTCCTGGAGGGGGTGAAATCTTTCGGAATGACGTGGAAATTAATAGCGATCGTTATTGGGAATTGATACACGCCCGCTTTCATCCGCTTCTGGTAATGTGTCAAGTTGTTTGCTCGCTGATATCAATTTATAGTTATTGGCAGAATGATGTAGTTCTTTGTAGATATTGCACAGTCGCGACGGATAAATTTTTAGTTCCGAATTTTGCGGTTAAGTTTAGACAGAAACAAAGTAAGTCCGTAGTGTTAGTATATATGTAGTTGTGGTGAAAAGCATGAATAGGTCGACTCGTCCGGGGAAGTACCACACTCTCACAGAAAATCGACGTTTGAGTAGAAGCTTTACCGCTCCCCTTTCAAGAAATTGGGGGGATGACATGGGGGAAAGGGGGGGGGGGGCTTATCCCCCCATGTCGTCCCTCCAATTTCTTGAAAGGCCGGCAACGCTCCTTTTACTCCCTGGTGTTGCAGTTGTTCATGGGTAGCTTTGATCGCTTATGGGGGTATTATACCATCCTGAATCGCATCCTAAATCGGATCCGATGAGAGGGACGCCGCTATACGTGCGATACGATTGGAGATATCTCGTATCGTTTCTAACGTATAGCGGCGTCCCTCTCATCGGATCCTAAACTCAGGCGCTTTACCATCAGATGACGCGTTTCTTCGTTTGCCGTCCTTCATCATAAGTGCTTCCTCCTCATCTGAATGCTGTCCCGGTTCTATCCTCAGCAGTAGTACGTCGGAGCCCGGGCACCAAAACATATTTGTGGTGAAAGTTTTAATAGCTGGCCTGTCTACCCTCCTTGGGCAGCTCCAGAATTAAACAAAAATAACTGTTAATACTAACTATGAAGTATTTGCCCCCGCATGGAATCAAGCCCGGAGCTCTCGTGCCGCAGGCTGACGTTTTAACCACTGCGCGGACGGCAGTTTTCATCAATTTATGTGTTACTAACTAATAAGTGTATAAGCGTTATAACAGCAATAATAGAGATACAGATATTACGTTGTGACCTATTACGCTAATACACAGGAGCCGTTGTTCTATAATTGCATTTACATCGTGTCTAGTTGTGTTAGTGCATATTGCGATGTCTTGCTTACTAAACATTGGACTAATCTTATTACATGCCGATGGCCTAGTGACCATGAGCATAATTAGCGTTGAACATGTTAACCCAGGGTGCAGTCCCCACTGGGATGGGTACAAAGTGGTATAAAGCAAGTCGCAAGTGGCATAAAACATCTCCAGTTCCCCCGTGCTTCGGAGGGCAGGTTAAATCGTTGATCCTGGCTGTCAACATTAATGACAGTCGTTAAGATATGTCAGATGCGTCAAGGCAGCTGACACAAGTATTGGCCACTTACACACTCGAAAATGCCGTGTGGTATCCGGCAGAGTAGAATAGGACCACTCCAAGTCTTCCCGTGGATGTCGTAGAAGGCGACTTAGGAAATACAAGCTATTTGTTTAGCTTGTATTTAGCTTATAAACATCTAAGAGACCTCTCCAACCCGTCTGGCCAGCGTGGAAAGTGTAGGCCAAGTCCTCTGCCTGCTCTAGCCAAGTATGGCCCTAGTAGTACAGAGAGGGTCGTGCTCCTGTAGTGGAGACTAAAAAGGACCTGATGATGATGATGATGATGATGATGACACTCGAAAAACAAACGAAGAAACTTCGCTTTACTTTAGAGAAAAAAAAAACAAGTATCTCCAGAAATAAAATACTAAAACTTAACTACGGCGAACCTTTACTGAAAGCCAGTCGTCAATCCAAGACTCCCCAAGCTTGTCAATCTGCGGTGATCATTAGCAGACATAATGGAGAAGACAGATCGGGTGATCGGTCAACTTCAGGAGTGGGTCGATACGGGGACTGTTACCTTAGGTGCTTGGAATAAATTGGCAATGAGGGCTACCGTTTTTTTGCTCGTTAGTTGGCGCCACTGTTGAGTAAGGTTCCGAAAAGGCCTTTCATGACACGCATTTGCATAGACACAGTAGTATACAAAACTGTACAACCTTTTTGCTTTAAACAAAGGATTCTAGTCGTGGTAGAGCCACGCTACCACGTTATTGTTAGTAGCATAAATAGGCGGGCTCGTCCGGGGAAGCACATCACACTCACAGAAAATCGACTTCTTGCCTCGTCTACCAAAATGTTATCGAATCCGACAAACTAAAGTTCTAAAATAGTGTTTTTTGAGGTACTTTTTCACATTTGAAATAATACTAATTTACTTTTATACAAATTATTAATTATTGTTCAAAAGCCCGAGTCCCATGGCCCATGGCACAAGTTATTGTAGGCCGTTAAGTGTTGTCCATATCATCATCATCATATCAGCCGCAAGAAGTCCACTGCTGGACATAGGCCTCTCCCAATGATTTCCAAAATGACCGTATGTATGACCGTTGTCCATATGTTATGTGGTAATTTTCCGGGCTTTTCTCGAACTGGTTATTTTCTGGCTAAAATGTCTTGAATTGAAATTTTTTCGGACTGAGCACTTCTCAAATTGGACATTTTTCTCACCGGATATTTCTCGAACTGGACATTTTTCGAATGGACATTGGACGTTTTGGACATTGTTTTAGTTGTCTATTTTAAAATTATGGACAAAGGTCGTGTAAATCGATTGTTTTATTCCATTTGATGAATTAATGAATAACCATTGTTACCTAAATAATATTAACGACTGAAACGCATCATTTAGATTAGAAGCGTGCTCCAATTCGTAAACAATTGTGTGTAGTCAGGGAGGTTGCGTCATTTTTCACCACCGATAAATTCGTTTCACTGTCGAGATTTCAACCCGGGATCGCTTCATTCCGTGAACGTACAGACTTGAACAGCTAAGCCTACTTATTTCGTTCTTATTGTATTAAATAAAATAGTAGCATTAAATAAAATAGTTGCATTAAATGAAATAGTTGCATTAAATAAAATAGTAACGTCTTAAGACTGCGCTAAATGATGCTCACGCACTCTTCGTCCATGTAAAAGCCGAGAGTAAGAGTGATTAACACGAATAGTGAATGATGAGAGAGAACGCCGCAGTACATTTGACACGAATGGAGATAATATTAACTTGTATCTTGTCTAACGTACTGCGACAGCCCTATAAGTAAATCCTAATCCTAACTCATATATACTAAACAATATTATAAATGCGAAAGTGAGTTTGTTTGTTACGCCTTCAAACGTTATCTGCTTTAATGTCATCATGAAATGTTGCATACAACGGGTATGCAACATTTCATGACGTGACGACAGTCTGGGGTGTAGGACATAGTGTAAATTTTATCCCGGGAGGTAGTTAAGCTAGCAGTTTGCCTCGCTCGCTATGATAAGTTACTTTTCCTTGTCACTTTTCCTTCTATCTTTGCGTTACTTTTCCTTGTCACTTTTCCTTGTCACTTTTCCTTCTATCTTTGCGTTACCTGCACCACTTTACGACACAAGAAGTATTTTTTTCTTAATTCGTTAAGATTTCGCCGATGTTCACAAAAAATATGTCGTTATATGCTTTTATCGACGCGTCCTTCCGTCACGGAGCGCGTGACAGACTAGTTCGCGAAAAGAGATACTTTTTAAGCCCCGCCCGCTTTAATCTACTTTGCATGGTGTCAGTTTTTGAGCGCAATGCTGCTTCCATAGTTTTTCTAATTCAATGCGTTTTACTAATATTACTAAGTAAAGTGTCATTTTCTCTTTTGTATTTGTTTATTAAATATATTTAATTTTAATTGAAAAACATTGTGTTAATTGATTTATTTTGTATTTTCTTTTTTAAAATGGGACTGGTTGCCTTGATTTAAATAAAAAAAAAAGAAATCCATAGACTTTTTTTGACACATTTAATTATTCTATCATGCATTTACGGTTCTAATTTGTTCAAAAAAGCGAGACAAGTCATGAAAAAAAAAATTTGTTGTTACTGCATGGAACTGAATTCAAATGTGTACGCACAGAGTCCTGTTGCTCCCTAAGTGTCCTATTGTGCAATAGTATCAATTGTGCGAGGTGCGCTGTCGTCGCATTGTCTTGCAAACCATTTGTCTCTCCAGTACGCAGCCTTTGTATCCCTAACTGATTACTTTGGTGGTAGAGAAGCATGGAAGGGCGTAGCCAGGATTCTATTTAGGTTAAGGGGAGGGGAGCAGCGAAAAAAATTTGTGCTACTAAGTTTCTTGCTGCACGAGTTGTGGGAAAGGCTATGAAAAAACTCGGTCAAGTGCGAGTCGGACTTACGCATGTAGGGTTCCGTACCATTATCTATACAACATTAGACACTATTATATTTTTTTATAAATACCTTTATGGAAATGTCGAAAGTATTTTTCACAAGAAGACTACGAATAATACAAGAACAATATATACTATACCTGGCCCGTTGATAGACGTCCCAAGTCCCAAGGAAAAATTTTAATGCCTTATTCTAAGAGCCCGAATCACCCCTTCTTATTTTTTATCACCCCTTTCTAAACATTATCTACTATTTAATTCGAACAATAATTTTGAGCTTTAGATGACTTTTTGGGAAAGTTCCGTAATGCCTAGGCATATCTACATATCTTATTTTTTTTGACAATAGCTGTTATTATGTCAATTAATTATCACAAAAACAAAAAACACAAAATTACTGAGAGTGAAAAGAAAAATTAAAACCGACTATGAAAAAAACTTAAAATATGCTTGACACAAAAACTACAAAACATTGCGGAACATACATGGGGGTGATTCGAGTACTTTTTAGGTTAAGGCATTTAATTATTTCCTTTGGACGTCTATCAACGGGCGACCCAGCACTCTACATATAGAATGGAATTTCTATATTTCATGACATAAATCAGTGACCAAAATATTTTTATCGCTATCCCCACAAAAAACAATGAATAAATCCGAAATATCACGCAGAGGCATTCAACTGAATCCGCCATTTGCTAAAAAAGCCGCTATCAAAACTACACAGCCGCGATTCATTGCCCATTCATTGCTTTCTGTATCCGGCCCGCAAACAAAACAAACTATTAATAATTCAACCATAGGAACTGTCGAAGGCCGCCGTGTTATAGCCTCGACGCAGGTGAGGATGCCGGAGGAGTTAATTCAAACTAGTTTTTGTATAAAATAATACTTATTTAACCGCCCCTTTTGCGGCATCAAAAGAAAGTTGCTTACAGATCACAGTACAGGTTATTTTACAGATACAATTTAAAGGACGCGTGGCGCGCGAGTGTTTTCGAATGTATACGTCTTTGCGCCAGCGCTGACTTGGGTGGAAGAGAGCGTTGCGAGCCGCGGCCGCGTCGATGTAGCTGCCCGCGCGTCCCGCAGTGCCCCCCCCGCTGGGTTCCCCGCTTGGGAAAGGCTCCCTAAAATATGGGAAGCCGTGACATCCTCGGCCCCGTTGCAAGCTGTAGCTTACAACATTGAAGTAGGTAGCAGACACATTCTTGATACAGCCCTCCTCACGACTCCTTGCCTTGTATGGACGTCGGCCACACGATTGACGCCGTCAGGCCCCGGGTAGAACTGCTGTATCCTCCCGAGCCGCCATTGCATGGGCGGCAGCTGGTCGTCCTTCAGCACTACGATGTCACCGATGCGTAGACACCCTTGCTGCGTGCGCCACTTCGTTCGCTGCTGTAACTCGGCGACGAACTCGCGACTCCAGCGGGCCCAGAATTGCTGCCGAAGTTTCTCCACCAACTCAAATCTGCTGGGTCTCAATGCCATTATTGGTAGGGACGGGACCGCAGTTAGAGGTCTCCCTATAAGGAAGTGCCCAGGAGTTAATGGTAAAGGATCGTTGGGATCGGATGATAGAGGCGTGAGAGGGCGAGAGTTCAGTATAGCCTCAATTTGTACAAATACTGTCGTTAGTTCCTCAAAAGTTAGGCTAGCACTACCTACTATTCGTTTCATATGATATTTAGCGGATTTAATGCCGGCTTCAAAAATTCCCCCAAAATTTGGCGAATACGCAGGGCTAAATGAGAATTTAATACCATCGTTAGTACCGAAATCCGTCAACGACTGCTTGCTGGACCGCACAACTCTACACAACTCATTGTTTGCTCCCTTAAAATTAGTGCCATTATCGCAAAAGATCTTAGCTGGCTTGCCGCGCCGTGAAACAAATCTACGCAGGCATTGAAGGAACGCTTGTGTACTGAGCTCGCTGACCACCTCCAAATGAACCGCCTTTGTCGTGAGACACACAAATAAACATAAATAACATTTGGACGTAGTGCTACCTCTGCCCTTACGACTAGAAATCTTAAAAGGTCCCCCATAGTCAGTTCCGACATAATAAAAAGGAAACGTCGGTACATTTCTCTCAGGAGGTAGGTTACCCATAATAGGCTGAACATTTTTACCTCTAAAACGAGTGCATATGACACAGTGTCTTGTTACTTTACGAGCTAAATTTCTTCCTAGTATAGGCCAGAATTTTTCTCGAATAGATGCTAGAAGCAGTTGTGGACCTGCATGAAACAAACGATGATGCTCATATGACATGATTAATTTACAAAAATAATGTTTGGAATCTAAAATCATTGGATGCTTCTTGTCATATGCGTAATCCGAAATGCTAATACGACCTCCTACTCTTAATAAACCCTTGTCGTCAAGAAATGGATTAAGAGATAATAATTTAGATGCCCTTGGTAAGTTCCTTTTATTTGAAATTAAAACTATGTCTCTTTGAAATGACTCAGCTTGACTATACTTAACTAATAGATGTAATGAATTATTTATCTCGTCAGGGCCAAGGGGACCAGTACTTTTAGTGCTAGTAGGTTTGCAATTATTTAAAAAACGTAAGACATATGCATATACTCTTAGTAATTTCAAGTAATTAGAATAGTTATCAAATTTAATAAGTTTAGAATCTTTATCAATTAATAAATTACACGTTAATGTGTTTTCCTTATTTTTAAGTTCAGGCAATTCGTGTAGTGAGACAGATGGACATTTACTCTGAGGCCAATTGCACTGTTCCTCACTCAGAAAGGAGGGACCCTGCCACCAAAGGGAAGAAGACCTTAGTTGACTGGGTTCAACGCCTCGAGATGCTAAGTCAGCTGGGTTCTGATCTGTAGGTATGTGACGAAATATAAAATCATTTGTAAGTTCATTTATCTCATTTACACGGTTGCATACAAACATTTTTAAATCCCTAGGGGGTGTCTTAACCCATGCTAGTGCAATGGTGGAATCAGACCACATAATTTTCTCAGTAATATTAGAATATGACTGAATTGACTGCAATACCTTATTACATAAACGCGCTCCTAGTAACATCGCTGACAACTCTAACCTAGGAATAGTCAGCTGTTTCATGGGTGCTACACGTGCTCTCGCAGTTAATAGCCGTACAGTGAACTCTTGGTTGTTGTCCCGAGACCTCAAATAGACACACGCTGCGAAGGCATGCTGGCTTGCATCAACAAAACAATGCAACTGGATGTCATGTGGGGTGTCACATAAAACCCTTCTAGGTATATTGATGGCAAATAGAACTGGAAGATTGTTTATAAAACTGTTCCATCGTTTTGCAATGTTATCGGGAACTGGAGTATCCCAGTCTAGTTTAGACGCCCATAGTTCCTTTAATATAATTTTAGGCACAATTATACAGGCACATAAAATTCCTAGTGGGTCAAATATCTTACAGGTCATTGAAATAATAGTGCGTTTAGTGACCTTTGAAGGTGGATCTATATCAGTATGAAAATTTAATGTATCGGATGCTGGAGACCAATTTAGTCCTAAAACACTAGAATCTTTGTTTAACTCCAGTACAGTTAACGATTCACTGTCATTTATTAAATTAGGTACATTTGAGCGTAATTTTCTTAAGGGTAAACAAGCAGAATTTAATGTTGATACTATGCCCTCATAAATTCGTTTTAAATCATTAATATCATGGGCTCCTGTACTAAGATCATCGATATAGAAATCGTTTTTAAGAATATTAGAAATATCTTTATCAGGGCACTCCTGAGATAATTGTAAAAGACACCTAGTACTCAAAAATGGAGCTGATGCTGTGCCGTAAGTGACAGTGTTCAATTGTAATACTTGAATAGGTTGATCCTCATTATCTCTCCATAATATAAGCTGCCAATGACGCTGCGACTCGTCGATTTCAATCTGCCTGTACATTTTTTCTATATCAGCAGTCAGCACATATTTATAATTACGAAATCTCAACAGTATAGAAATTAAATCGCTTTGCACTACTGGACCTATTAATTGAATATCATTTAGGGATTTATTAGAGGATGACTTTGCTGACCCGTCAAATACGATTCTAAGGCGAGTTGTTTCACTTTTTAATTTTAGAACAGCATGATGCGGCAAGTAATAGCCAAAGTGTGGCTTATCTACTTTCGTTAAGTGTCCTAGGTCCGCATATTCCTTCAAAAATAAACTATATTGAGCCTTTAAATCAGGTTGACGATGAAATCTTTTTTCTAAATTAATGAGACGTTTTTTGGCCAAATAATAAGAGTCGCCTAATGCACTCTCAGGCGATTCCTTGAATGGTATCATAACCGAAAACCTACCATTAGGAAGCCGCTTGGTATTCTCTTTGAAATGAATTTCACATTGTTTCTCCTCTTGGGAGAGAGACTTGACCTTAGGCAGTTCGTCAATCTGCCAGAAACGCTCTAAAGAGTCTTTAATTTCTTTCGAAAAATTACAAAATAATTGGGGCACTGTACACGATGTCCTAGCTGTGGGACCTGCCACCAACCATCCTAGTTTTGAATCTAATAATACAGTTGCATTATTATCTAGTTTAATTTGTTTGGACCCTACAATGTCCCAGTAAATATCAGACCCGAGTAACATGTCTACCTTAGAGGGCTTAAAAAAGGTGGGGTCAGCAAGTTGAATATTTTTAGGTATATTAAGTTCATTAATATTGACCTCCAAATTGGGTAAAAATCCAGTTATACATGGGACAAATAAAAACGTTACATTAGTGTTAAATGAATTCACACGAGATTTAATTAAAAGATTGCGTGTCCCTGATATGGGACATAATGAATTGTTTATGCCCGCAATACTAATGTTAGCATCATTACTAGTTAGGCCCATTCGTTTTCTTAAATCCTCCGATAAAAATGATGATTGACTACCTGTATCTAATAAAGCCCTTACAGTATAAATTTTGTAATTATATTCAATGTTGACGAGGGCGGTGCATAGCAAAACTTGATTTACTTGGTTACTCGGTGGTGACAAAACAGAAAGAGATACAGGAACTGGATCAACTGATGGCTCTGTAGCAGTTGACACCTGTGTCTTATGCAACAATGAGTTATGTCTCCTTTTACATATGCGACATGAACCTTTAGCATGACATTTA
This sequence comes from Elegia similella, assembly GCA_947532085.1. Classification (NCBI taxonomy): domain Eukaryota; kingdom Metazoa; phylum Arthropoda; class Insecta; order Lepidoptera; family Pyralidae; genus Elegia; species Elegia similella. The sequence goes on along the minus strand of OX383932.1, from coordinate 26,058,858 downwards.
GCAGTAATGTGGCCACCACGCAAGCAATTCTTACAAAGTTTTAGCCTAATAATTTCAGATATCCTATTATCAACCGTCATACCCTTCAACTTCTCACAATCATAAATGCGGTGTACTTGACTACAACAGGGACATTCATTACCACTAGGTTTGTTATCAGAGGATATAAAGAATGATTTAGTATTTTTAGATTGATTAAAATTAGATTTTTCGCCAAAACGATTAATATAAGACGTTTCCAAAATATCAGCTCGGCACCGTAAAAATGAATAGAAATTATCTAAAGTAGGTAACTCTGAGAGTGTACTTTTATGTTCCTCCCACTTACTAGCAGTTGTGGTGTCTAATCTAGCAGAAACTATGTATATTATCAGTGTGTCCCACTTATCAGTCGGTTGACCGAGCGTGTTCAGCGCTCTCAGATGTTTAGAAACGTGATCTATTACAAACTTTAGCGCTTTATATGACTCCCTGGGAGAGCTTTCTATGGTGAGCAAGGCTCTTAGATGATTATTAATTAAAATGTTATTATTATTGAAACGCTGACACAGTAACTCCCAGGCAGCCTCATAATTTTTACTCGTAAATTCGATAGACTTTAAAATTGTAGAAGCGCTGCCTTCTAATGCCGAGCGCAGATAATGGAACTTATTAATTAGTGGAATATTTTGATTATTGTGTATCATAGATTCGAAACTATCTTTAAATTCCAACCATGTCAGATAGTTGCCATCAAACGTGGGCAGTTTAATAATAGGTAATTTAATAGAATTTGAATGACTGCAATGACTGACTGACTGGTTGTCTATGTCAGTCACTGGTTCGGGAACCGATTTGCTATTTGTGTCTAGGATCGTTTGACCCTTTGCGAGCAATGATAAAATCCGAGATTCTATTGCATCTCTTTCTTCAATTTCTCCGTCTATGTCAGATGACAACTCATCAATTTCATTTTGAATTACTTCAAACTCAGAACTTAAACGTTGAATAGTATCGAGCTTTAATTCAAGTTCCTTTTGAACTGTGAGTGAAATTCCAGAGTCTTTAATAGTATTCAAATATTGCTCATATTTGGTCAAACGACCCTTTAGTACACCCCGCTTCCTAATCAATATGGTATCCCTTTTGATTGCGGAGGTATCTCCAGTTTCCATGCTTAATGGCATATTGTATCAATAAACTCGACTAGTACGTATATAAAACTCGATCAACACTAATTGAAAATGGAGTAAAAAAAAAAAACAATGAATTGTGCAGAAATCGAACCCAATCCAGTCAACAGCCGGTGCCAGGAATCTCGGTAGACACGATGCGCCGTGATGCACTGCACTGCACCGCTGTGCCGTCAGCGTCACCACGGAGAACAGACAGGAAATCAGCCGACGCCTTTGATCTAGGCTCTTCGCTTCACGTCTTCCTTGCGTGAAGAGCTGAAATAGTCGGCATATGTCTTTCAAGCTAGGTGCAACATGCGTGTGTATTTTTTTTGAAACGTAGATAGGTATGAGATTCCCAATTCGTATTCACCAAGGCAGGTAGGACAGGTATGTAAGTAAGTACCAAGCGTGACACGGGCGTGGCTCGACCACGTTTGCAAAAACAAAATGGCTACCGCGTGCACACGAAAAAATGAAAAGCTTGCTGTATGCTGTAGGTACAAACCTGCGTGCTGTTGGATTAGTGTGAAATAGTGCAATTGCAATGAATTATGCACCCAAAAGCAGCTATAGGTACATAGACACATATAACTCGTAAATAACACGCAGCGTTGTTGTAGGTACTGTATTTAGAAACCAATAATAATAGGCATTGCTAGACCCAAAACTAGAAAAAACACGTTAAATGAGCTATATGCTCTTGCAATAGATACCTTTGATAGTAGTTAGTTATGCTCGATTCCACTAATAAGTACCTAGGTAATCCTGCACCATGTACATACATGGGTACACGCATGTAGGTTGCGAAAAAGCTGAACCTATGCAAAGTAGGCACCTAAATATAGGTATTAATACGCTGGCACAAAGAGAGGCACACTGAACTCGGGGAATAAAATAGGTAGGTAGAAAGGAATGGGCACTTCACTTAACTTAGGTTAGGCCTCCAGATGAAATGCTGCAGGTCCCGTCGTGAAAGCTCCTTTCTCCCGTTGTAGATAGTCCGCTGCGAGTCGTAGCCTCAGCATACGCGCCTTCCTCTTGTATCCGTTTATGTCCTTTTACGGTCGCCAATATGTCGAAGCCGCCGTGTTATAGCCTCGACGCAGGTGAGGATGCCGGAGGAGTTAATTCAAACTAGTTTTTGTATAAAATAATACTTATTTAACCGCCCCTTTTGCGGCATCAAAAGAAAGTTGCTTACAGATCACAGTACAGGTTATTTTACAGATACAATTTAAAGGACGCGTGGCGCGCGAGTGTTTTCGAATGTATACGTCTTTGCGCCAGCGCTGACTTGGGTGGAAGAGAGCGTTGCGAGCCGCGGCCGCGTCGATGTAGCTGCCCGCGCGTCCCGCAGTGCCCCCCCCGCTGGGTTCCCCGCTTGGGAAAGGCTCCCTAAAATATGGGAAGCCGTGACAGGAACATTGTAAATTGACAATTTTGCCTGTGAGTGCCAAAATATGACGATAGAATGGAATAGAATAGAAACCCATCATCATCTGGTCTTTTTTTTAGTCTTCACTATAGGAGCACGACCCTCTCTTTACTACTAGAGCCATACTTGGCCAGAGCAGCCAGAGGACTTGGCCTACACTCTCCACGCTGGCCAGACGGGTTGGAGAGCTCTCATAGATGTTTATAAGTTTTGTTTAACTTGTATTTCCGAAGTCTCCTACGACATCTACTGAAAGACTTGGAGTGGTCCTATTCTACTCTGTCGGATACCACACGGCGTTGAACCCTTAATTGCACATCAATGGAAGAACTTAAATCATAATTAAAGAGATGGGTCATCGTATAGGCGAAAAGACTGGCGACCCCCGCTATGGGTCGTTTCTGGTGCAAAGGATGAAGTCTGGTGCAATAGCTATCCAGTGCGGCAACGCAGCTAGTATTTTGGGCACCTTTGCACCGAAAACGTTAAGGGAAAAAAGCGCATGTATGTGACATAGCATGTATGATAAAATATGTTTATAAGAAGGTTTAATTAATTTTAGTGTTTATTTTTTACTTGTTGAAAATTGACTCAAATACTTATTAAATCCACTATTAAACTAATTTTATTACTTAATAATTATAATAAATAGTAATTTAATACTTGCTAATAAGTCAAACTGATTAAATAGTTCCAAATCTTTTCTATGTAATCTTCTTTTATATGTAATTTTTCAAATAATAAATTTTAAAAAATCATAAGTACATGCAATATTAACCAGAAAATGCGGTAACGGCGGCACGGGTGCGGGGTAGTAAAATTATGTTGAGAACTGGAGGCACAACTTCTCCCAGAATTTTGAAAACCGTGTGTCTCGTGGTTATTTACACAACTTAATTAACACTATTATTAAATTATTTATTTGTATGGAAGGGTCTGCGCTATGTACCATAACAAAAAAATACATTGTCATTGTAAAAGATAAACGATACTGGTCTGGGAGAAAAGAAAAAACGTACAATGTGCCAGTTGCTTCTCTTCCCGTGCATATCATGAAAGCCGCTCGAGGGATTGGGCTAAAATCTGCAATCATGTCAATAGGCGATGCGGCTAGCAACCCATCACTACTTTAATTCCGTTTTCCATCTACGATTACACACCCTCCATCATGCTAAACGTGGCCTTGTCTACTAGACCTAGGCTCTGTCAACCCCGCAAGGGAAAAAGACGTCATACTATGTATACATACATAGTATAAATAAAAAGTTTTGCTTAAAACTACAGCTTTAAACTATTTTTTGATAATAATCGTCATTCTACGTAGCTATGTAACGAGACATGGACAAATGTCAAAACATATCCCCGCTCAAATTATATCACACTGAGAGCTGTCAATGCGAAATTACCATAAACAAAGTCCTGCAAATGAAATCTCTTGATATGAATTTGTCCAGGTCCCAAGTGAGATGTGCCCGGACGATGAGTGAGATTAACCCGGACGAATTAAACGGGCCCCGTGAAACCATGGGTATGTTTTTGAGCACCAATTCATAAGAGGCAGCGATTATACAATGTAAGACTTTTTGAAACTATTTATATGCGTAGATACCATTTTTCTTTTTGTTACACCTAATACCACGTCTATGCTGGTAGTTCCTCAAAGAGAAGGGTAAATGTGTCTTGTCACTGTAAATGACACCAGTGATTGCCAGTATTTGACATAAAAGGGTAGTAGACGCGTTAACCTACAAAAAATAGCGCCCAAAAAATCAATTGCCTACTACAGACCTACAAGCGTAATAGGAACCTCTGATTCGTAGGTCTCAAATCAAATCTTAAGGTTATTATTACCCGAGGCAATAGGCATTGCCAAGTTTAAATCACTTAACTTACCCCCTATTCCACTTACTGCTATTTTACTTCGTTCCTGAAATGTAAACTAAGTCTGGATAGTTCACTGCACTTTTTGGCTGTGTCATCTTGTGAAGGTGAATTTCGCACTGACGTCAAAAGTGAAAATATGTACGCTGATTTTTTTAAAGTCCGAGGTAGCATTGCAAAAATCATATATGATTATTTAAAAGTAGATGGCGTTGAAAAATTATTACTTTCCCATTTTATAACTCGTTAACCCGTGTCCTATCCATTTGTCCAACTAATGGGACCACGGGATACCACCTTGTACTTATGATCCTACTGCATGTACCGTTTATTATTTTCGTGTAGGTAGATGGCAGAAAAAGGAGAGACGAAATTAAATGTTGTCTCCTGTTTGTGGCAACTGTGACACTACTCTCTGATGCAGAGTATCGACTATCCTTGGTGCAGCTGGTGGGGCACTAAGGACACGATGTATTACTAGGGCCACGGATATTTTTATTTATTTATTTATCAAAGGCTTAACCTATTATAACAGAACTTCCAATTTAATAGGATACCAATTATATCATCTAATTATAAAATAAAACATTAATAGACGATTTGTGAAATATAATTATGTAGCTGTGGTTCCGCTTCGTAAAACGTCCTATAATCCGCTCGGCGCTTGTATTTTAAACTGCTTCATAACTTGAACACACCCTCTTTCATCCATCATTAGCGGACAATGGCTAATCTAACGTGAGGGCGCTCCATCACCCCGCCAGATCATAATTAACGAGAGATTACGAGATACGAGTGTCATACATACCTGACGGAGATTATACAAAAGTCCTGAGCACAGGTTCTTATCATGGTGTCATCACCACACACCTAGACATTAGACATACTGGTACGTAATATTGTAAAGATGTTGAAAGAAATAAGAACTATTGTACAAAGCCGTGTAGGTCCGGAAAAGGACCACACTTTCAAAGTAAATCGACATTGGAGTAGAAGCACGTTCGGAGAGTGAGAGAGCCGGAGGCCTATCCAGTTTTCGCACTATGCTTGTGTAGTGCAATTTTTTTTATTTAAGTTCATGGATCCATATTCGAAAATCTCTTACATACTTTTCCTCACGAGTTTGTTAGCTGTAAACACAAAGGTGTATTATGTCAGAGAATTATTTTTATAAGGACTAGTTTTTGAGTTTAACTTTTACAATAAGCAATCAAATCGTTTACAATCCACTAGCTAGCCCGTGGCTCCGCCTGCGTTAGTGTCGATACCGCGGGAACAGTAGAATTACCCGGAGTGAAAGGTACCCTATGTCCTTAATATTACAAGCTTTCGCCCGCGGCTCCGCCCGCGTCAATGTCGATCCCTCGGGAATAGTACTTTTCCTCGGGATAAAAGGTAGCCTATGTCCTTCTCCGTACTCCAGAGAACTTGTATGCAAAATTTCATGATAATCGGTTCAGTAGTTACGGCGTGAAAGTGTAACAAACAAACAAACAAGCGGGCGAAAGCTAGTAACTATATACGAGTATATAGTAAAACTTCTACCCCTGCAAAATAAAGCTCTAGAACTATTATTTTCCCGGTTGTTTTTGTAATGCAATCCAGTATCATTAAGAACAATGAACTGCACTAAACGATGGCCAAGTTTTACTTTTAAATCGCCTCAACACCTTTCCAGTGCGCGTTGAGTCCGAGGTAGTTTTTAAATTGAAGTTTAATGGAAATAGGTTTAATGTTTCAACGAGGAAAGGGATTTTAACACTTAATTTTTATTTAAAAGTTACGTGTAGAATAAAATGAAAATGGAATTTTAAATGTTTTAGAAATGTTAGGATTTCCGAGCTATTTTTAAATTTTTTTAAAATATAAAGCCAGTGTGAATGGGAATAATGTTCAGGGTGTCGACCCTGAACATTACTTACTCGGCCAACGTACTGCGATCAGATTGCAGACGTTCTTAAAAAAGGAGCTGTTCGAAGTACCCGAAACCGTAGAGCATGTATGAGGAGAGTAATGAGTGTAGAAGAAGCTAAAGATATATGTCAGGATCGTAGCAAGTGGAGATCCATAGTCTCTGCCTACCCCCATGGGAAACAGGCGTGATAATATGTATGTATGTATTATTAAAATATCCGATTTGTGGTTAGCAGAAGAAGAAAAATAAAATGATGTTTCGATGTTTCTCCACAAATTGCATTAGTCCCATCATCATCATTTCGTGTAGGTGAGACGGTCAATCGACCATGCACACTCTAATGTTCGAGTTCTTCGGAACCGCCTCTCAGCCTCTGACGTGGTTCCTTTAAGGACTACCAGATGGCATCCGGGACCACCGGATTAACGTGCCTTCCGAAGCACGGAATCATCTTTATTATCAGACAATCAGGTGATTCAAGCCTGCAATGTCCTAACCAAACTGGAAACAACTAATCAAAGTATGCTTCCGGTGGGAATCGAACCCACGACCCCCGGGTCAACAGGCAAACGCCTTAACCACTGGACCACGGAGGCTGTTATTTTTTCTACTATAAGCAGGAAAAAAGAAATAAGTCCAACTAAGTACCTACCTACTTCAAGCCGGTACCTGTCACGTAAACTTTAAACTAAACTAAAGCGCAATTAGTCTGATTTATCTGTTCCTCTAATAGTCACCTGTCTTTGTCTATGTCCAGCAAAGGATGTTGGCCATTTGTCTAAGACATCGGACTAACTATCCGTGAGAAAGAAACTAAGAAAACGTGACCGTTTTCAACGGATAGACATAAAAAAACGGGGTGCACTTCGGGAGTGCCTACTTGAAATGAGGATGATGATGATGATAGTAGAAAAACAGAGTGATTACCTAAATTGTTTTTTTTAAATAGCATTACAATGCTCGGTATATTATTAAAATTGAAAATATGTGATGAAAAAGAACTCGGTCAACTTTCTATTCATCGGATATGAATGAAGAAGAATACCACACTACTAAATAGAGGGTAGCATTGAAGAAGTACGCATGCTTGAAATGCGTATACCTTACGGGGTAACATGTGATAAGAGAATTCGACGCGGTGATTCGATGTCACGGTGGTAAAATGGTATCACACTTAACCTAAGAGACGTGGGTTTGAATCCTACCTGAGGCCAAGTTCTTTATCATCAAATATTTTCAATTTTAGATTGATTACCTACATTTGTTTTACCTTATTTTTAAATAAAAGAAGTTTTTTCCCCTGAACTTTCAAGATATCACCAAAGAAAACCGGAGCCCGATGGCCCAGTGCTCGTGAGAAGTAATAGCGCTCACGTATGTTAAGCAACTCTGGGTGCAGGCCCCACTCTGATGGGTGACTGCAAGTGATACAAACAATTCTCGAGCTATTCCGTGCTTTAGAAGGCTGTCATCAATCATCATTGATGGCAGTCGTTAATATATGTTAGGTGCCTTTAGGCAGCTTAAAAACCAGACACCAGTGTTGGCCACTTGCACGAAAAACAAATAAAACAATTACCGCTATCGAAAATAATGATTCTAGGGGAATATAAGTTGAAAATGTCGTTTGAGTTTACGTTCCATGAATATTTTTATATATTTGAAATAATTTGCGAAAAATTATGACAAAAAATATGCCTAACTCGTTATGCCAAATTAGATTAGGCCAAACGAAACAAATGGATCCCCAACAGACATTACCTTTTTTACCTTACTACCAAAACGGGTATGTGTATCGTGCGTAATCATGTTTGTAATTTTTTATATGATACCTTATCTTCTAAACGGCTGGATTGATTTCTACAATTAAAATATTTTTAGGTTCGTCTCTAAAACCCAAGTGTACTTGAATGATAAATAATAAATAAATAAATATATACGGACAAATCACACAGATTGAGCTAGCCCCAAAGTAAGTTCGAGACTTGTGTTATGGGATACTAACTAAGAGGGATCGACATCGTCATTCACGCGGGCGGAGCCGCGGACGAAAGCTAGTTTATAATATTAGTAAGGATAATCTTTCATATATAAAAACTGACTTCATTCAAACTACTGAACCGATTTTGATGAAATTTAAATGGATCAAATTTGAAACCATACCCTTCCAAATAAAAATATTTTTTAAATCGAAAAGAAAAAAAAACATACAACTTAATTGATAACCGATAAGGTTATCAATTAAGTTGTATGTTTTTTTAGTCGGTTAAAAACGGAGGCCACTCTGATTGTTATTTTTGAAAGAACAATACTTACATAATACTACTTCAAGAATTAAAGTAGATGTAGAAGTATGAATCTCAATCTTCAAATACCTGAACTGCCAAGAGCTCATCTCGCAAACATTTACTCCCGCTAGGGGGCGCTCTAACGGATAAACGACGTCACTTCCGGTTAGCTCCGAACCCCTTCGGCCCATTTCCGCCGACTTAGACAAGTTTAATGGCGGTGTTGTCTGTCTAATAGGCGCATTTTTAAGATCGGAGGGTTTACTGAGTAGTTATGTCTTATTGTTTATGTCTTAGCATGGAAATACGGCATGTAACGTACCCCCATCCCTTAAAGGGGTGACTCGGCCCGTCAATATGAACTTTTTCTGTGGGACCAATTTCTGGAAACTCAAAGAAATTAATGTGAGGTAAAGACATTATGACTAAAAACAGAACTAAAATCCCGACGAGATGTAAATATATTATTGTCATGTGAGAATCATTGTTTTAGATGTTAAATTTACAAAATTTTCGAAGAAAAATGATTTTAGATATCATAACATATACCTTAACTCGTACTGTATGGCTATAAGAATCTATAATCATCTTCAGACAAATTTCATTCTCTAAATGTATGTAAATCTAATAAATTCAAAAACGATTTAACCAAATTACTATTAAAAAAATGTTATTATAAAGTTAAAGACTATCTTGAGGACTCTCTTAAATAATGTGTTTAAATTATAGTAAATAAATAACACTTGTCTAATTAATATTATATATTATCAATGAATTATAATAATTACTAATTGTGTGACATAATTTATGATTTTGTTTGGTGTAATGGTATTATGAACTTTTATGAAAACTTATTTCAACGCCAAATAATGGCAGAATGTGCTTGTACGAGTACTATCTGTTCTGTAACACCTGCTTTTGACCATTTTCGATGGAATAAATGATTTCTGATTCTGATTCTGATTAATATCGTTTTTAAATTTCATATGTGTCTGTTTCAAATTCCAACAATGGGGCGATCTTGTGCAAGGATCGACCTAAATTATTCAAATACTATTGATGTATTTAATTATTTCAGCGCATAGAACTAGTGATTTGAAAACACGTCAATTTCCACAATTTCGTGCAGTACCTCCTAGACCTAAGGTCATATTTTTATTGTTTCAGGAACTGCTGGAAAAGCGTATCAAGCAGCTTGAAGCGCAACTGGAAGAGGAGAAGAGAAAGACTCAGAGGGAGAAGATGGCGGTCACCAAGCTGCAAAATAAATTAATAAAGGTCAGTGTCTATATGCGCATCTTTTTATTTATACGATTTATTTATTGAACATTCATTTTCAGGACAGAATTGAAACGAAAGTTAAATTGTTAATTTTACATAACGAAGTGGTATCTTTTGTATAAAAAATCCGGCCAAGTGCGAGTTGGACTCGCGTACTAAACGTTCCGTATATCATTATCCTTACTAATATTATAAATGCGAAAGTGAGTTTGTTTGTTTGTTGGTTTGTTTGTTTGTTACGCTTTCACGCCGTAACTACTGAACCGATCATCATGAAATTTTGCATATAAGTTCTCTGGAGTACGGAGAAGGACATAGGCTACCTTTTATCCCGGGAAAAATAATATTCCCGAGGGATCGACATATACGCGGGCGGAGCCGCGGGCGAAAGCTAGTTATATATAAGGGGGCGATCTTGTTCAAGGATTGACCTAAATTATACAAATATTTTTAATGTATTTAATTAACCCAGCGCATAGTACTAGTGATTTGAAGATACGTGAATTTTCACAATTTCGTGCAGCACCGTCTTACCCGTACGGAGTCGCGGGCAAAACCTAGTATAAAATAAACGTTGCAGGTGTAACCAATCTGAAATACAATCAAAGTTGTTTGCGATCGCTATTCCAAGACAATCCTCAAACAATTTCCAATTCGGAGAAACCTTTCACAGATTAAAAATTGATTGAGTCTCACCCCATCGATGGGGTGTTGTCAAATATTACCTCTCGGATTGAGACAATTATCTTACGGCGTATTGTGTTGCCATGGCACCTACTAGGTACCTCGTTAAGGCGAAGTATAGGTAATCAACGAATACATAGATTGTTCTAGTCATTTGTTGATAGGTACATAGGTATTTATAAAAACTGGAATTGTTTGACGCTTTATGGCACTATCAAGCTTTTGGGCATACTACATCATCATCATCATCATCATTTCAGCCGTAAGAAGTACTGTTGGACAAAGGCATCTTTTAAGAATTCTTCGTTCCATGGGAGGATATTGCCATACTCACCATGCTTGGCAGGCGGATTGGCGAGTTCTACAAAACATGACGTATTTCCCCATTACTTATATATATATACTTATTGAGTTTCCAGCATTGTTCCCATAGGAAAAGTACATATCTGGGCCGATTTAGCTGATTTTGTTTTTCAAATGCTTTTCCAGGGAATGTTTAAAAAGGTGGATTCACGACAAAACAAAAAAAAAGGGAAACGAAGTTCGCCTGGACAGCTAGTACTTAATATTTATAAGTACAGTGCCAACTATTGCTATAATGTCAATTTTCTAAGATTTCAGTTTTCTCTCCATTGTAACATAGAGGCAACTACTATTTAATTTCTTTAAAAAAATCTGATATATTGATTTTCAATCTAAAATAGTATTACCTAAATCAATTTTAATAATACTTTGACCTTTAAAAGCTACTATATTACTGAGTAACATAAGCTTTATTACAAAAACAAATTAACGGAAAAACATTGAAGATACTTACTTGTACACTAAAATAGGTAAATATGACAAGATTCACAAAACTTGCAATACAAAAGTGAATAGTCGCAGACTAAAATGTGTACCAATAATTTACGGGAGCTTATTGACTGCCTACTGGTTGTTAAATTAGCGTGCTTCGCCTTAACCAGACACTCGTCAATATTTGGCTTCTATTAATTAAAGCCGTCACCCCACGGCCGTGCTCCCCGTTTCAGGAATCCCGTACCTTGACAAAGAGTTGGGATTACAGACAAGCCATTTTCAGAAGTGGGATCACCTGAGTCAGACAACACATTATTTTCAGAAGTGGGATCACTCGAGTCAGTGTCTTCGTTTAGTTTGTTTTTGAGTATGTTTGTACATGGCGAATGCTTCTACTAATTCAAGCCGTCACTATTTGGCTGTTTAAAGAAGTGGGATCACCTGAGAAAACTTCTTCTAGTCTCTTTATTTGTGCGTTCCCCCTCCCACGGCCGTTCTCTCTGTTTTATATCCCGTAGTACCTTGATAAAAAGTTGGAATTACAGACAAGATATTTTCAGAAGCGGGATCATCTCAGTCAGAGGATTCTTCTATTTTATATTGTGTGTGTGTGTGTTTGTGTGAGTGGCGAATGCTTCTATTAATTAAAGCCGTCTCCCAACGGCCGAAAATTATTGATCTGTGGCGAAGATTAGTAATGGTAAGATGAGCCAGTTAATACAAGGTTTGGTTAGGCATAAGTTGATGCCTGGCTCTTGGAAGGTCTGTCCCTCCCCATTAACGAAAACTTTTAAAAAAATGTACTGAAATTAAAGCTTAAATATTTAATCTATGCTCGCAACCCTTTCGATTGTTCAATTAGAGGAGTATTTGTAAAATTCAGCAAAATACTTTTTTTTTGCTTCGTCGAGCATTCCGATCGTCATTGTTCGGAAATATCCGATTTCATTTCCCCTTTTATATTTCACGATTTTATCAATCTTTTAATGGTGTTCGCTACCTGGTGCATCGAAAAGCGTTTTTCGTTGTTTTCGATATTTGGAAACAAGGATTCAGGTATTTTAATAATTCTTCCGACGTATTCTTCTCAGTGGTTATTCCGAAACGCTAGTAGTTTTTTGATTTAGCAAACATTTCTTTAACCTATATTGTCCCACAGCTGGGGAAAGGTCTCCCCCATTACTTTCCAAACATCCCTATTTTGTGTCACTTCAGACCAATTCTTTCATGACTCGTGATATTATCACACCAATGCTTTTGAGGCCTACCTCTTTTTCTGTATCCATCTTCCGGAGTCCATTTCGTGATTATAGTAGCAAACATAAGAACGAAAAATACAAAACAAAAAATATGTCGTTCAAAAAGCGATACATGTATCCTATTTTGAATAAAAATTATTCATTTCCATTTTGTCTAAAGTCACCATCATTGCTTAGTTTAATACAACCCCATATCTCTATAAGTCAAGTTGAATACAATAATTATCTTTGCTTTATGTATATGTATGTACCCAAGTATGCCATAACATGCACTATACGCAGACACAAGTTAATCTCGACACGAGCCAGTGAATTGGTCTACGAATTTAAACTTGCGCCATATATCGTCTGCTACGTTTTATATGCATTCTTATGCGTCTTGTAGAGCAGCGAGTTTGCTGAGATTTGTCTCGCTTTGTTCCATGCTAATGAAATACTTTGCTAAAGTTTTATTTCCTTCGAATCTTTAAGTCTTTAAAGTTTTATAGAGTTTACCCCACGTTTGTAAATTGTTGACAAGTTCAAATTGTTCGTCATATTAAGCTTGTTTCCTAAAAAAAATATAATTAGTTTTTTTTTTATGTTTTAGGACGGCAAACGAGCAAGCGAGTCACCTGATGGTAAGCGATCAGCGCTGCCCATGGACAACTGCAACACCAGGGTGTAACAGGAAATTTTCCGGCCTTTAAAGGAGTTGGGGGAAGGACACGGGGGGAGGAAGTGAGGGAAGGTTCTCCGGCTCTCTCACTCACCAAATGAAGCATAGAAGCGGTAAAGCTGCTATAATGGTTTCTGATGTTTTCGTATTAAAGTGATTTTATTTAAATGGGTAAAGCTTCTACTCAAACGTCGCGTTTTCTTTGAGAGTGTGGTACTTCCCCGGACGAGCCGGCCCATTCATGCTACTAGCAAGAATTACTTTTGTCGGTAGCGTGGCGTCAGTTAGATAATCAAAAAAATTTGGACACGGATTTTTTATTTTAACAATTAAACAAAAGAATACGAAGATAAAGCGCGTAAAAGTTCATGAGTGGGCTTGTAATGTCAAAGTTTGCTAAAAAGTGTAGCAAACTGTGACGTCACACGGAACTTTAACGGGCCATTTTTTTACCATCTAATTGATGGACTACAAAATTTTAATATTATTATTTTTCCCCAGGAAAGTAAAAAATCGGTATTATATCAATCTGAACATGGACATGGACAGTGATATTTGTTTTGACAACTGTTATGGCTGTCATAAATCGTCTGGACATTTTATATGCACGACGCGTCTGCCAGAATGCAATGGCTGAAGGTTTTTGTTACTCCTTTACGCTAAAACTCGACTGGATGCGTTTTGATAAAACTTTACAATGTTACTTGTAGCTTATGTATACATAAGTGAACGCAGTCGCGGGCAAAAGGAAGTAAAATTGGATTCGGTTTTTCCGCTTGGATGTAAATGGGTACATTCAAATGATTACTCCTCTTTTTTATTCGTAATCATCTTCAGTATCATTATATAGCCGCAAGAAGTCCACTGCTGGACATCGGCCTCCCCCAAGGATTTCTAATACGCCCGATTGGAATCGGCCTCATTGGCCCCATTCGCCATCAGTTCTACGCGCTATGTCCGCCCACTGCCACTTTAAAGAGAGTAGTTTACATGTTTGTGTACCAAACTATTTTTCACATACAGCGTAATTTTGAACCTCCTAGCTATATTGAAATCTGAGAATCAGAATCCTTAAAAGAATACAGAATTGCAAGAAAAAAAGGTACATTTGACTTTCCATAGAAAATCTTCCAGCTGATCAACGACTTTGTATGGGAAACCTATTTTTTTTGCAATTAGCTTTTTTCTAGCAATTCTGATTTCTATTATTCTGATTCCGAGATTCCAATATAGCTAGGAGGTTAAAAACCACGTTGAATAAGACTTATAAAATAATATGTAATATTAATAAAACAACAATTTGCAATCCTGAAATATTGCTAGCTAGAGCAATATTTCAGGATTGCAAATTGTAGTCTTGCATACAATATTTTTAAAGCCATCGTCTCCTTTAGTCGAAACTCATACACAGACGGACAGCAAACTGCATTTGTTTACCAAGACTCGGACCTCGGGCTGCTGAAGAAACTTGCCACTATAGTCAATAGAGAAACTAAGTACATACTCGTCTAGGATTACCAGATGAAAAAATCAAAACTCCTGAAAAGAGGCCCGTTGAAAAATCCTGAGATTTGCAGTTTGAGAATTTTCTTTTAAACGCATGTACTTAACAATTTGAAAAGTCATTCTATAAATAAGTGCTGATTTTTAGGGTTCCGTACCCAAAGGGTAAAAACGGGACCCTATTAATATCGCTCTGCTGTCCGTCTGTCTGTCTCTCCGTCTGTCACCAGGCTGTATCTCATGAGCCGTGATAGTGAGACAGTTTAAATTTTCACGGATAATGTATTTCTGTTGCCGCTTTAACAACTAATACAAAAAAATAGAATAAAATGAATATAATAGTAAGGGGGCTCCCATACAACAAAAGTGATTTTTTGCTTGGTTTTGCTCGATTATGATAACGGCAACAGGTAGACGCTTGAAATATTCACAGAATATTTATTTATATATTTACTTTAGAAAACAAATAATTAAATAAAATAAAATTAATATTAAAGGAGCTCCCATACAACAGACATATTTTTTTGCCGTTTTTATAGATGCGGAACACTTAGTGCGCGAGTCCGACTCGCACTTGGCCGATTTTTAATTTTACAATTATTACCAAAGTTGATTACCATAGGTTTTGTTATATAGTTAATTTAGTTAGTGTTTAGACACTTTTGGTAACTGAAACACGAGATGTCGTGTAGGTCAGCAGCAACAGCGTGCCGTCGAACGGCACGTTGACACAGAATAATAAATAGTACTAAACGTTGACATACCGGTCAACAGCGATAACGCCGTACCGTTGACATGTGGCCGGCCAGGCCAGGTGTAGGAATGAAACAATAATCTATATTACGCATTTACTTAAATCATCATCATTTCGAGTAGGTGTCACGGTCAATCGACCATGCACACCCTGGTGTCAGAGTTCTTCGTAACCGCCTCTCGGCCTCTGGGACTACCAGATATTAGCCGGGACCAACGGCTTAACGTGCCTTCCGAAGCACGGAATCATCTTTATTATCAGACAATCAGATGATTCAAACCTGCAATGTCCTAACCAAACTGGAAACAACTTAACAAATTATGCTTCCCGTGGGAATCGAACCCACGATCCCCGGGTCTACAGGCAAACGCCTTAACCACTGGACCACGGAGGCAGTTAATGAAGGATGGAGTTATCTTAGAATATGTTAAAATCTACGTGCCATCGTTCACTATTCCTTTGTCTGTACATCCCAAGTTGTAGCTCTACCACTTGGGGCAATTTTCTAACAAAACAATCTAATCTTTAAGCAGTAACTCTGAACTGTCTGGCTAATGAAGTGCTCATTTCTCACATATTAATAGCTAAGAGTGTTTTGTTAAGTATTGTTAGTGTTGTATATGCAAAGTACTTCTGGGAAACCCGGAAACATATCCTACACTTATTTAATGAAAAGTGGCTAAGATAATATGTGCTATTTTCTACTGAACGCGACAATTATGTCTCCGCACAATTGACTATCCTTATGTATTTAGATATAATTGATGCTTACGCATGTTAAGCTAATATGGGCGTGGTTCCCGAATGGGATTGGTGACCACAAGTGGTAAATATATTTCTCGAGGTTCTTCTTGCTTTCGTTGGCCTCGGCTGTCATCTTGAGAAGGTAGTCGTTTATCAGCGTTGGGTGCTATTAGGCAGCTTGACAAATCTGACACTGGTGTGGGCACACACGAAATGCATAAACGGCATTTATTTTATTTAAAGATTTATTCATTAAATAGGCCTCTTCAGGCACTTTACGTCAATTCAGATTTTAAATAATACTTATTATATTATATTAAAATTATTAATTATTGTTCAAAAGCTACTAAACTACTAGCGTTTCGGAACCGACTACTGCAGAGAAGAAGACGCCGAAAGAAACTCTTTTCAACAATATTGGTCGCCTACTTGCCTGAAGGGCTTTGTATGATATTTAATATTTTTATCTTTTTTTTTCTGATGTCATGTTATATACAATTTTAATTTACATATTTTTGTGGAACACGTTATGTTAGCGATCGAGCGTGCAACAACAACAGATATGATAAAAGTCTCAAAGATAGATAGAAGTCTCAAAGTCTCATATATATTATAATAGAAGAACCCGGGACCATTTGCTTATTTGTACTACATATAAGTGAAAGGTCCCTGGCTATTTCCTCAATCCCATCCATCCCATGTTTTACCCTCAACTCCTTAAGGCCGGCAACGCTCCTTGCCGTCCTATAACATAAAAAAGCCGTTACCAGTTCGTTGTATGAACCTTTATCTTAATTACACAAGTATAAAGTACCAAACAGCAGCAATAAAAAAATTAACACAAGCGTTTCTCCCTAACGCGACGTTTCAGCAAATCACCAGGAATCCCCAAGAGTGCAACCCTCAAACGTCAATGATCGACAAAGCGCAAAACAATAAAAAACAGCCAATCAATTCGCAGGCAATCACGACGGAATTCCCCCGGCTGGTGAAACGACGATATTTGAACGTTTTTCATGACATTTGAGTTTACATATTTGTACTTAACTCTCGACTAGCTCCGTGGCGCAGCGGTCAACACGCCTGCCTGCGACACGGAGTGACCGGGTTCGATCCCCGGCCAGGTCAAGATGGAAAATGATCTTTTTCAGATTGGCCTGGGTCTTGGATGTGTATCTATATATGTATTTGTTATAAAATATAGTATCGTTGAGTTTGTATCCCATAACACAAGTCTCGAACTTACTTTGGGGATAGCTCAATCTGTGTGATTTGTCCGTATATATTTATTTATTTACTTAACAACTCCCTCCGTGGTCCAGTGGTTATGGCGTTTGCCTGTAAACCAGGGGGTCGTGGGTTCGATTCCCACGGGAAGCATACTTTGTTTAGTTGCTTCCAGTTTGGTTAGGACATTGCAGGCTTGAATCACCTGATTGTCTGATAAAAAAGGTGATTCCGTGCTTCGGAAGGCACGTTAAGCCGTTGGTCCCGTCAACCATCTGGTAATCGTTAAAGGAACCACGTCAGAGGCCGAGAGGCGGTCCCGAAGAACTCTGACACCAGGGTGTGCATGCGGTCGATTGAACGTGTCACCTACTCGACATGATGACGATGATACGTTTAGCTGTACTAAACGTATCATCATATTGATACTTACGTGGTTTTTGTTGACTACAACCACGTGTGCCTATCAAAACAGTATCTATTATTTTCACTACGGGCTTAGCGCAATTGATAGATAAACTCAAATTCAATCGCGGTAAGTGAATTCAATTCACAGAACAATATATTCAAAGATTCAAACATTGTACATATTTATATCATTGTATTTGATAGGTCCGTGGCGCAGTGGTTAACTCGCCAACCTGCGACATGAGGGGCAGGGTTCGATCCTCGGTCAGGTCAAGATGGAAAATGATATTTTTCAGATTGGCCTGGGTCTTGGATGTTTATCTATATATATATATTTGAAAATATAGTATCGTTGAGTTAGTATCCCATAACACAAGTCTCGAACTTACTTTGCTAGCCCCAAAGTAAGTCTGTGTGATTTGTCCTTATAGACTCAATCTGTTCGATTTGTCCGTATATAATTATTTATTTATTATTAAAAAAATAAACATTTATTTGCCGACTATGAGTCTTACATACAATACAGGTGTCATGTATAAGTTTTGTCCTTATTATAGCAACTCAGCGAGTATTGCATATGTGGTTAACTACAATAATCATAAATACTTTGTATAAAACAAATTGACAATTTCAATTTTAGTTATTAAATTTATTATATAGTACAATTTCAATACAATTACATGTCAAGGTATTCCTTTACAAAATAATATTTTTTTGAAGGTAGGAAGGATTGATGATTATCCTTATAATGTCTTAATACGCCTTAGTTTTTTTGCCATGCTCATAATATCCATGGGAAGACTAGGTCCGTGTCCTATTCTACTCAGCCGGAAACCAAGCGGCTGAGGCGACTTAGGAAATACAAGCTAAACAAAGCTCAAAACATCAATGAGACCTCTCCAACCCACCCAACCGGCCAGCGAGGAGAATGTAGACCAAATCCTCTGTCTGCTCTGGCCAAGTATGGCTCCGGTAGTACAAAGAGAGTCATTCTCCTGCAGTAGAGACTAAAAAGACCTGATGATGACTCATAATATGGATTTAAAGTAAGTAGGTACTTTGTGCACTTACAGATTTCATCAAGTCAGTCTTGTTCTCATTCTAAGAACAACACTGTAATTCACTCCCATACCAGGAACTCGAACATACGGTCGTGATTAAATTCAAAGTAAAACTTAATCAGTCAGGAGATGGCAACAACAATCAAAACACTTTGATTAATGAACGCAGGTGTCATACGAGGCAACGCGGAATATTTAGGTGAGGAATGGCATCCTGGAGATCATCCAAGAAAACGCTACCTTCATTCACTGCAAAACCTATCTTATAATTCGCTCACTAAAGACTCAAATCCAATGTTTAAATATACCTCTTTCACTTAACAAAAATATGACAAGTAAATCAAATGAATCAATACAAAATAACTCATAACATGCAAGCTTTAAGTTCAAAATTAAATTAAAAGACTGAATGAGATGTAATCTTTTAAATTGTATATCAATATTGAGCCAGCAACGCAAAACATCCGCCCGAAGGACCAACTAATGACATTGGTCACGCATATTCCGTCGCGCGGGCGGCTTTGAGCGGCGCGCGCGATGCGCGTGCGCACGTTGCGCCTCATTGATAGCCAGATTGATTCATTAGTGAGCTTCCGCGCCGATTTGTTACTGTTGTATCAGTTTGTCTGTCTGTCTTGTTGTAGGCGATGAAACATATGTAACTAATAGTTTTGTGCAAGTAGCTATATTGTCTTATTTGTGGACACATTTACATTATTGCATTCAAATACGATTTACTAATGAAAATCTCCTAAATTATCTAACTAAGAAATTTTTATTTATTTATTAGCCTTTAATTGCAGATATCTAATATATCTGCAACATAGGTCTACTTATACTATCTACCCGCACGATAAGTATATATAGAGTATTATAGAGATATATTTTTTCATTGTGCATGGAAAGCCCTCTTGAAGTATCAACCAGTGAAGAGATATCTTGTTAGGTACTCTTAAAACTCTCCTTATAGACTTGACAGCAGCTGTGACGTCACATAGTATTTTTACTTTGTTCGGCATCTTTATTTTAAATATTAAATTTATGTGAATGGCCTCATACCAATATTTATTTAATCTCAAACCTTTGTTCCTTTCCCAGATAGAAAACAAATTCCTATCCTTCCACATCTTTAAAATGATTTCAATGGGCAGCATCGTCGGAAGCACGAGAAGCCAAAAAACTGCGCATGAAAAGAAGAATCAGTGGGAGAGGCCTTTGTCCAGCAATGGACTTCTTAAGGCTGTGATGACAATGACAATTTTAGAACGTATGATAGATGCCAAGTAACAACTTGGCATCTATCATACGTTCTAAAATTCCTTTCAAACGACAAGTTTATTTCTCCCTTTTTCTTAAGCAACATTAAAGTCTATACGCCTTATTAGAGAGACAGATCGTAGACTAGAATCCCCGGCATGTAATGCAAGACTGCAATGGCATTTAAATGGGATCGGGTCTGCTATCTCAGTAATTACCAATTAGAAAGGCATGTAACTATTTGTAAATTACATTGGGTAAGACAAGCCGGTCTTTGGAACGTGGATTTGAGTGCTACTTATACTCAATATCTATTAATATTACTTTAAATATATCTACAATAAGACTAAATTTTGTTTAGAAAGTCATTATGGGTATTATGGCATGTTTATACTCTGAAATGCATTCCAAATTATATCAAACACTGTCCGCCTTATTATATAACGGTGTACAATTATTTTTAATTTTGAGATTGGCGAGCTCTGTGGCGCAGTGCGACACAAGGGTTCGATCCCCGGTCAGGCCAAGATTGAAAATGATCTTTTTCAGATTGGCCTGGGTCTAGGATGTTCGTCTATATGTATATGTATTTGTGATAAAATATAGTATCGTTGAGTTAGGACCCATAACACAAGTTACGAACTTACTTTGGGGCTAACTCAATTTGTGTGATTTGTCTGTATATATTTATTTATAGGACGGTAAACGAGCAAGCGAGTTACCTGATGGTAAGTGATCACCATGCCAATGGAAAACTGCAACACCGTAATGTGTCAGGAGCATTGTGCCTGAATTGGTGCCATCGTCACATTTACCACCGCATCGCCCGCCACAGGAGTAAAGTCCATCCCCACAGCCTTGACAGTTCCTCTCCAAACATTTTAGAGCGTCCCATGGGTTTTTCCCTCGTACAGCAGGTTTGCGAGTTTTCCTCCTTCGCGAGGATTTCCTTGTGTTCTATGACTTGGGGTTCTTCAAAAGGCGTGTTTACAGTATCTTAAGAATCGGCAGCGCATCAGCACCTCCTCTGGTGTCGAAGATGTCCATGGGCGACGGTGACCACTTTCCATTAGGTAAATATATATATCCGTGACCACTTTCCATTAGGTAAATATATATATCCGTGACCACTTTCCATTAGGTAAATATATATATCCGTGACCACTTTCCATTAGGTAAATATATATATCCGTGACCACTTTCCATTAGGTAAATATATATATCCGTGACCACTTTCCATTAGGTAAATATATATATCCGTGACCACTTTACATTAGGTAAATATATATATCCGTGACCACTTTACATTAGGTAAATATATATATCCGTGACCACTTTCCATTAGGTAAATATATATATCCGTGACCACTTTCCATTAGGTAAATATATATATCCGTGACCACTTTCCATTAGGTAAATATATATATATATCCGTTTTCCACCTTTACGTATACCAACACGCTAAAGTGGCATTTCAGTCTTATTACTTTAGGCTCTGTCTACCCCGTAAGGGATAAAGACGTGATAATATGTATGTACCATATTGGGCAGGCTCAACTTAAGGCCTACCATAATCACGTAATAATGTAACGATATTATTTCCACTAACTGTTACGCCTGCCACTATGGGCGGCAGCGAAGGCGCTGCAGACACTTGTGTGGCTCAGTGATACCGCAAATAAATAAATATATACGGACAAATCACACAGATTGAGCTAGCCCCAAGGTAAGTTCGAGACTTGTGTTATGGGATACTAACTCAACGATACCATATTTTATAACAAATACATATATAGATACACATCCAAGACTCAGGCCAATCTGGAACAGATCATTTTCCATCTTGACCTGGCTGGGGATCGAACCCGGGCACTCCGTGTCGCAGGCTGGCGTGTTAACCACTGTGCCACAGAGCTGTCACGGAGCAAATGCCTTTGAAACGCAGGGTCCTGGGTTTGGTTCCTGGTCAGGTCAAGATGAATAATGATGTTTAGATTGCCCTGGGTCTTGATGTTTATCTATATAAGTATTGGTTATAAAATATAGTACCGTTCATCATCATCATTTCGTATAGGTGACGCGGTCAATCGACCATGCACACCCTGGTGTCAGAGTTCTTCGGAACCGTTAGTACCGTTGAGTTAGTATCCCATAACACAACTGTCGACCTTACTTTGCGGCTAGCTAATCTGTGTGATCCCTATATATTTATTTATTTATATACTCAAACAGATTTGCAAGTAGTGCATGAACAGAAACTAAAAATGTCTACAGCTGTTCCACTGGGAAATCGTCGTAATGTTGGATAATCGTGCTCCTCTTCCCAGTCTAGACGACCGCCGTAAAACCTGTCTTCCTATATTACTGTCACTTTTTACTTCAGACTTTTTTGTAATTTGCGTTGTACCGATATGGATAAAATGTTCAGGGTTAACAACTAATTATAAAAATAACGCGTTTTTCGATATTTGTCAAAATTTGTTTGATTATTAATGAGAGAAGTGAGTATTAAATAAGTCTAGATCTAATATTTATGAAAAAAAAGTTTTAATCTTCTTGTTTCATATGTCTATGTACGAGTAGTTCGTTGCAGCTTCATCTGCACTCCGCTTTAGGATCGCCACTAAACTTAACAAATTATTGACGTCTAGAATTGTAAAGTCAAATATGAAAATTAATAAGAATTTAAGGAAACCTTTATTAAATAATCGTTTAGTTCCATTCTCGCTGATTCTTCGTTAATTATTATTTAAGTAAGCTGGCTTATAAAAAAACATAATTTTAGTAGAAGCTTCTCTTGTAAATGAAGTCAACTTGGATCTTATTTTTATGAGTTAAAAATTTTAAAAAATAATACTACCCTCCCTTTTTTGAACATTTAAGTACACTTGGGTATTTGATACGATCCTAACGATACTTTAACTATCGAAATCCATCCAGCCTTTTGGAAAACACAAAGAGCAAAGAAATTTGCAAACACATGATATGCACAAAACACATAACCGTTCTTGACAGTCGAGTAAAAATGAACATCAGAATCGTGACAATTGGAAAACACAAGAAGCAATAAAATTTGCAAACACATGATATGCACAAAACAGATAACCGTTCTTGACAGTCGAGTAAAAATACACATCAGAATCGTGACACGCCTAATCGTCATGCCCCACGTCCACATCGCAATAATCTTGATAATCTTGACAAAACAGCGCAATCAAGAGCCGACTATAACTGTAACGCATCGCAACTAATCAAACTTAGGGGATTCAATTACATGACCCTGTCCGACAACATCTTTATGCTGTCCCTTCTGTTTTACGTACGCACTGTACGTTTGAAACGCTTGCGATTTGGATTAAGTCTCAAACTCAGCTCAAATAAAACAGAGAGTGCGTGGGTTTAAATGCAACAATCTTAATTACTATGTAGATTTTTTTATACTATTGGAACCAATCTCAACCCGTTGCTTCTAATTTCATCGTACCAAGCATATGCAGTTTTTTTTCACCTTTAATTTTAACTTTAGAAGCCACTGAAGTTCAATTTGCTCACTGTCTTATTAGTTTTACAGACCTTTAAAGCTGGGCTATGCTCTGTCATATCATTATTCGTTATGGTCTGATAAGGATTTTAGTAAAAACTTAAAGGATTTGATTAAATCCTTATTTTATCACAGGATAATTGTCTTCATTAAATTATTGTGCCCATTTAAGTATACAGAAAAATGTGTATAAAATGTTTTACATTTTTATTTATTTATCTATGTGTGTAAGAGGCCAAAACTGGTGTCAGAACTTTCAAGCTGCCTAGAGGCATCTGAAATAACTATACAACTGCCATCAATGATAAAAACCAAGACCAACAGTTTAAAACGTGCCTTCCGAAGCATGGAGGAGCTAGAGTACAGTAGGGACTGCGCCCCGCGTTTCTTAACATGTGTAAACGCTAATTATAATCACGCACACTAGGCCATCGGGCTCGTCAATTCCACTAAAAATGATAGATATCAATATTTAATCATCCAGTATATACGGGATATACTCTAGCGTTTGTCAGCTCCAGTGCGTAAATCTCGGTTTTGTCGACTGTAATCTTAAGCACGTTCGCCTCTCATCTTGTAATTGTTTCTTGTTCCTATTACGGACATTAAATATTATTATGGGATGGCCCGAATATGTCTAAATACAACAGAGATGTTATTTTGTGCTTAATTAATATATTTAATTGTTTCGGGGTATCTAAATCTGAAATGGATATTTCCGAGTTGGGAGTACTTCTCTTTCACAAAGTTAAGATTAATTTGAAGATTTTTAAGTAGATATAATATGAAGTCAATAAAAATAGTACTTTTAAAATAAATATGATTTAAATCCAATATTTATTGATAGCGTAAGCGTATCTGAATGTAAGCAGTATTGGCTCACGGTGTCTGAAAGTCTAAAAGTCAAAGTCAAAGTCAAATTCCCGCGTAGACCGTAGAAGCCGATCATGGGAATGGGCGAAATCTAAAGAATCATGACAATAGGCGATGCAGCTAACAACCCATCACTATGTTGATTCCGTTTTCCACTTTTACGCCCACCAACACGCTAAACGTGGCCTTTCGGTCTATAAAGACGTGATAATATGTATGTATCATAAACCATAAAAATCGACAATCCTATTTCCACATCAAAGTTGTTGACGTTTCGCGCCCAAACCAATAAATACAAGCTCATGCTGCGGCGTCGCATGCACCTGTTGCCGAGCTTTCTTAGAAAGCTTTTTGTGGTCAGCTTTTTAATGATCGCTTTCTGAGAAATAATTTTGCTGTTTCTGTATTTCCACCCTTTTTAGTTTGTGTTAATATTGATTCTTTTGATTTTGTGTTGCGTGGTGTCTGGAGCTCTAATTACGAGCAATTCAATCCCTCTCCTCTTACAGAAGAATGAAGATTTGATTGTTTATTTGTAATGGATAAAGTAGAAAACTTCATTATCAGTGTGTTACATAGGCTATAATTTGTGCGGATGAAGTCGCGGGAAAAGCTAGCACTATCTTACGAACGATAGCATACCCAAAAAGTTGGTTGTCTGTAAAGTAAATTTACAGACGATAATTTTACGTGATAACGGTGGAAGAGAGATAGATGCGTCATAAGCCGAACGCTTAGGCCGAGTGAGCCACTCTATCGCTTGTGCGTTCTCGCCTGTACACGAAACGTGACACGTTTTCATGCGAACATCCGGCGTTCATTGACTTATAAGGCGTAATCACGTCAAAAACTACTGAACCGATCTTCAAATCCTTTACGTATAGAAAGCTTTATCATCAGCTTGTGACAAAGTCGTGAGAAAAAGCTATTGAAGGGTAAACGCACTATCATCTTGTGAACAAAAGCATACCCAAAAAAGATGACAGGGGCCGCTCGTAATCACCTACTAGACTAGCTCCGTGGCGCAGCTGTCAACACGCCAGCCTGCGACACGGAGTGACCGGGTTCGATCCCCAGCCAGGTCAAGATGGAAAATGATCTTTTTCGATTGGCCTGGGTCTTGGATGTGTATCTATATATGTATTTGTTATAAAATATAGTATCGTTGAGTTAGTATTCCATAACACAAGTCTCGAACTTACTTTGGGGCTAGCTCAATCTGTGTGATTTGTCCGTATATATTTAGTTATTTATTATCACCGCATAGACCGTATTGTAAGTGGTACAGTCACCTGCAATTTTTTTTATGATATAGGACGGCAAACGAGTTGTCATCTGATGGAAAGCGATCAGCGCTGCCCATGGACATCTGCAACACCAAGGTGTAACAGGAGGGTTGCCGGCCTTTAAAGGAGTTGGGGGAAGGATATGGGGGAGGAAATGGGGGAAAGACGGGCCTCCGGCTCTTACTCACCAAACGAAGCATAGAAGCGGTAAAGCTTCTACTCAAACGTCGATTTTCTATGAGAGTGTGGTACTTCATCAGACGATATAATCATACATACAACGTGGAAGGGACATACCTGTAATAAATCGAACTACGGGCTATACTAGATCATACTATAGAATAACAGTCATAAAACAAAATGAAATTTTGTATGGAAATGCCGAATTACCTTTATGTTTTTTGGTTGTTATTTTAATTTCGTTATACTATAATGTATAGTATGGCTGTGGTAATACAGAGAGGGTCATGCTCCTGCAGTGGAGACTAAAAAGACCTGATGATGATGATGATGATACTATAATGTAATTTAGTATAGATCATGGTTCGATTTATTACGGGTATGTCCCTTCCACGTTGTATATTTAGGGAGGCATATATATTTAGCAATATCATTAACCTTATGTTACATTTATAAGGTTGTAATTTCTGTTATTTTTTAATGGTATCTGTAGCTACACACGATTTTTTTACGCAAATTCTATATGGACTTTTGCAGATGACTGTACATTAAAATGACGACATAATAAATCTCTTACATATCCGACATGAATGATACGAACTTATTTAGACTAAGAAGTTGAAAATGTTATGTATGGTATTTTTAAATGTTATAAAAATGTAAAACAACCAACTCCAAGTTTTACATTAAAAGTGCATAAACAAATCTAGGAATGCATTTTTCAGCGCTGCAGCTGAATCATAAATACAGTATTTGCACAAATTAAAGTAAAGTATAGAATTGACACTTCATACGTTAGCGCTTTTTATGCTTACTCTGCTTGATGCATGCTTTCTGTTAACATATTTACAGCTCCGTGGTGCAGTTGTTAACACGCCAGCCTGCGACATGAGGGTACCAGGGTTCGATCCCCGGCCAGGTCAAGATGGAAAAAGATCTTTTTCAGATTGGCCTGCGTGTTGGATGTTTATCTATAATGTATTTGTTATATAATAATAGTATCGTTGAGTTAGTATCCCATAACACAAGTCTCGAACTTACTTTGGGGTTATATCAATTTGCGTGATTTGTCCGTATATATATATTTATTTATTTAAAACATATGTACGTGTAAAGTGTTCGCTTAGGCCACCAGGAAGGGTGGCCTAAGTGGGTTAAAGGAAATAATTATAGTTGTGGTGCTGTATACGTCCCCTAATCAGAAGCTTCTTATTTGCCTAGTTCTTATTTGTATTCCTAATTGTCATTATATAAGTGACCTTATTTTATTTATTTATAACACTTTATTGCACATTCAAACAATATATTACAAGATATAATTATACATCGCGTAACATATAATAACTATCGCTTGTTCTGCTATCTCGCTTGAACACAGAACGTGACACTTTTGTGCGTGCAGCTGGCGTTCATCGATTTAGAATGAGATAACATCTTAAAAATGATAAACGCCAGCTGCACGCACGATAAAGTGTCACGTTCCGCGTGTAAGTGAAAGCGCGGAACAAGCGATAAAGAAGCACGATCGGCTTAAGCGTTCGGCTTGTGACGCATCTATCACTCTACTATCGTTATCACGTCTCGACTCGTGAACGGGTGCTGCCAGGGGTGACAGGTCTGCTCGGCCTCTTTGAGACTTCTATCTATCTTTGAGACTTTTATCATATCTGTTGTTGTTGCACGCTCGATCGCTAACATTACGTGTTCCACAAAAATATGTAAATTAAAATTGTATATAACCTGACATCAGAAAAAAAAGAAAAGATAAAAATATTAAATATCTTACCAAGCCCTTCAGGCAAGTAGGCGACCAATACTGTAGAAAAGAGTTTCTTTCGGCGTCTTCTTCTCTGCAGTGGTCGGTTCCGAAACGCTAGTAGTTTGTAGCTTTTGAAAAATAATTAATAATTTGAATATAATATAATGAGCATTATTTAAAATGTGAATTGACGTGAAAAAGTGCCTGAAAAGGCCTATTTTCTGAATAAATCTTTGAATCTTGAATCTTTGACGTAAAATTATTTTTCGTAAACCGACTACACACAACTTATTTTCTTATATCACTTCAAGAGTGATGAAACGTGATAAAAGAAACTTATATGAGTGTTCCTTCTGTTACCTCTCTTTATTTTTAGATATTTGCATCGCCTTTGAATATGAAAGTGTGGTTCTGAGAATAAATTATAGGAGCCCGGCGCCGAGCTAATATGGAGCTTGCTTTACAAATAAAGCAGCAAGCAGTAAATACAGCTTTCAATAGAAATAATTTGATAAAGAAAGCTCAAACGCTGATGTTTTGAAAGGAATTAAATATTTTTTTAATAACTGTGAAATGAGTTGTTATTTTTGTGATTGATTATGAAAGGATGCTGAAAGACAGCTGTCCTTACTGGTCTATAATAAGGATATAAATATAAATTAATAAATATATAGGGACATATCTCACAAATTGAGCTAGCCCCACAGTAAGTTGTAAAGTTATGTCGTAGGAACTAACTCAACGATACTATATTTTATAATAGATACATTACTTATATAGAAAAACATCCAAGACCCAGGCCAATCTGAAAAAGATCGTTTTCCATCATGACCTGACCGGGGATCGAACCCGGGCACCCTCGTATTGCAGGCTGGCGTGTTAACCACTGCCCCACGGAGCTCGCCAAAATTACGGACGATAATTTTACGTGATAACTATGGACGAGAGATAGATGCGTTACAAGCCGAACGCTTAGGCCGATCGTGCCTCTCTTACGCTTGTACCGCGCTCTCGCTTGCACACGCAACTTGACATTGCAGTGCAGCCGTTATCACATCAAAAGAAGGTTTTTTGACTTTACTTAGAAATTCGGCAGGTACTTGAGATAAAAACTGCAAGAGCAGCCATTTTATAAATGCAAGACGACGCCTTCTCATTTGCATCCAGACAATCCTCAGCTTAACTGCATTATTATTATTAACTGCGTTACATCCATTTACATATATTATAGTGCAGTGACTCCGACGTTAGTGTAGTTTTAGGTTTAAGGAGCTGTGCATCAGAAGAATACAGTAAAACGTCTTTTTTTTATCGCGCAGTTAGCCTTATTTTTCATGGAATACTAGCATGAAAAAAATATGAAGTTCAGTTTAATAATTTATTTTTAAAATAATATTTAAAACCTAGCAAAATAAAATAGCAGAAAAAATTTCGAAAAATGCGAAAATGAATTTGTTTGTTACGCTTCCCGAGGGATTGACATAGACGCGGGCGGAGCCGCGGGCGATAGCTACTAATATTATAAAGAAAAGTATTGAAGCTAGAATAGTGATTAAAATAAAAACTATACCTAATATTTTTTAGCTAGCTTTTTATTTAAAATTTGATTAGTAGTTTTGATTTTATCCATTACAAACAAAAATATAAAAAAAATACAATAAAAAGTAAAAATTTACATGGAAATGGCAGACAGGGGTTTGAAATGACACTAGTGACAGACCAACCGGTATCGCGACTTACAACCGCTACAAAGGGTTAAGGCGATACCACAGTAATTTAAATAAAAATGTAATTTGTAATAAATTGTTAGTTTATTCTGATGAACTGGGTCAAGGCTTTAGTAGCATAATCTCTAATCATTTAAACAATGACTGTACGGTTTTAAACTCTTGTACACCCGGTGCCTCTTTTTCACACCTAATTAGCAGTATCAATACTGATACTATAAATGAGGACACAACAATACTAATTTTATGTGGTGACAGTTCCTCTGTTACAAAAAGGAACTTAAAGCAAAATGTTGACAAATTGATTAGTTTAAATTTAAAAACTCGTTGTAAATTTATGATAAGTACCTTTCCGTATTCGGAATCGTTAGACAACTTTAAAAATAGACATATACATGACTTGAATGTACATTTGTACAATATGACTTGTCGTCATAGCGACTTTATTTTTTATTTAGATATTAATAAATTTATATATAAATTTAAGTTGACACAGGATACTATGTATCTTCCATTTAGTTTTAGGCGACAAATTGCTACAGTTGTAGCTTATAATATACAACATTGTGTTGCAAATTGTACGAGTACAACTGCAATCTCCAACTGTGACATAGAAAACTGTATTTCTAAAAATGTAGTAGTTAATAATAGTAAGTGTAATTTAAACTAAGAAATAAGACAACAGTCAAAGCCAAAGAATTAAATATTATTCACCAGAATATCCAAGGCCTGACTAGCAAATTATTAGAATTAGAGTTATTTATAAATAGTAAAGATTTACATGTAGTTTGTCTAACCGAACATTTTATGCAGTCACATCAACTACAATTTAATATTGAAAACTACTCTAGGGCTAGCTCATATACCAGAAGGACAAAAGAGAAAGGAGGCAGTTTAATTCTAACGCAAAATGACTTGAAATACAAAGAACGTAAGGATGTTGTAAGTCTTTCTATAGAGTGTAGTGTTGAATTAGCATGTATCGAGTTAGAGAATTCTATTATAGTATGTGTATACAGTCCACCTGATTCAGATTATAATACATTAGAACTTGTGATTGAAGATGTTTTAAGGAAAATATGCTGTAGTCGTAAAAACGTCATAGTTTGTGGCGACTTTAATGTAGACTTACTAGTAACTACTACTGAAAGTGTAAGATTTTTAAATTTATTTAAGTCTTTTGATTTATTTAATTTATTTTTGGAGCCAACCAGAGTTCAAGGTAATTCTGCAACGTGCATAGATAATGTTTTCTGTAATTGCACTCCTGTTGACAAAGTTATTATTAAAAACCTTACCTCTGATCACTTTGGTCAGTTCGTACAATTCGCAAACCACGTCGAAGTAGATTTACAACAGATCACCTTTAGATCTATTACAAAAGACAAAATCAAAGTTTTTAAAGATAATTTATCAAAAATAATGCCCCTTATTGAGGAAACTAGGGATGATCCAGATATACTGTATAACAAAATGTTGAATGTTATTGAATCGGAATTTAACAATACGTTTAAAATTAAAACAAACATTAAACGTAATCGTAAAAGGTTTAGTGAATGGGCTACTCCAGGTATTTACGTCAGTAGAAATAGATTATATGAATTACTAGCCATGAAAGCCTATAATCAGAATCCTGATTTTGTTAAATTTGTTAGAAATTATTCAAAAAATTTTAAAAGGGTATGTGCGTGTGCGAAATCTTTATATACCAGACAGACTATTTTAAATTCTAGTGACAAAGTAAAAACAACGTGGAAAATTATTAATACAGAAACAGGAAAAACGAAAAAACGCGCCATTCCAATTGAATTAAAAATAGATAATAAGGTCCTCAGTAGAGGAGATTACTCAATATTTTGAAGACTTCTTTACAAATATTCCCGTGAATACTACTGCCTCCTTACTTTCATCATCTGTGGAATCTAAAAAGTTATTAACTAGTTGTATACCGGAATGTAACAGTCTTCTAATATTTGAACATGTAACCCCTCAAAAAATCATTGATACGTTCAAGACTTTGAATAATAAAAAAACTGGAGACCTGTGGGACATCTCAGTATCAGTCATAAGTAATATTATAGAAATAATTGCTCCTTATTTAGCGTCTATTTTTAATAAATGTGTAGATACAGGGACTTTTCCTGATCTAATGAAATTAAGTAAAGTTATACCGTTGTACAAATCGGGTGATAAAAATGATCCTACAAATTACCGTCCAATTTCTATTCTGCCAGCGTTAAGTAAAATATTTGAAAAGTTAATTTTTAATCAGTTACTTTCTTTTTTTAATCTAAATGGTCTATTTCATAGTGAACAATACGGATTTACGAAGGGTCGATCAACTACGGGTGCGGGTGTTGCGCTTTTAAAACATATATATTGTGCTTGGGAGAGAAAACAAAATGCTATTGGTGTTTTTTGTGATCTCTCCAAAGCATTTGATTGTGTAGACCACGATACCCTGCTGTCCAAATTGGAACACTATGGGATTAAAGGTAAATCTATTGCATTAATCAAATCTTATTTGAGTAGCCGAATTCTAAAAGTTAGCGTTGATAGGGTTCAATCCTCGGGATCATCTGTTAAGATGGGCGTACCCCAGGGCTCTATACTAGGCCCCTTGTTGTTTCTTATATATATTAATGATCTGCCATACTATGTTCACACATGTAAAGCTGTACTATTTGCCGATGATACTTCTCTTATTTTCCCTGTTGATAGGACAACAGACAATTTTGACGAGGTCAATAGTACATTAGCTCAAGTATTAGAGTGGTTTACAGCAAACAATTTGCTGTTGAACGCTAAAAAGACGAAGTGTATTAAATTTTGTTTACCGAATGTTACAAAAGTACCAACACGCATAGTGGTCGAAAACGAAACGATAGATTTGGTAGATAAAACAGTATTTCTTGGGATGACAGTTGACTCGGGACTTCAATGGGGTGCCCATATCACATCCTTAGCGGGTAAACTTAGTTCTGCTGCTTACGCTGTTAGAAGAATAAGACAGTTGACTGACGTTGATACTGCGCGTTTGGTATACTTCAGCTACTTTCATAGTGTCATGTCGTATGGGATATTACTATGGGGTAACGCAGCAGAAGTTAATACCATATTCGTCCTTCAAAAACGCGCTATCAGATCTATATATAAACTAGGTGCTAGAGAATCTCTTAGAGAATTATTTAAAAATATAAATATTTTTACATTCCCCGCGCAATACATATTTGCAAATATTATGTTTGTTCGTAATAATCTTCATCTTTACGCGAAAAATAGTGATATCCACAACAGGAATACGAGAAATAAAAATAAATTAGCGACACCAACTTTGCGATTACAGAAAACAATGAATTCATTTTTGGGACTTAGTATACGCTTCTATAATAGAATTCCTGAAGAAATATTGGCTCTGTCATTAGGTAAGTTTAAGACTGCTGTTAAAAATCAATTGCTTAAAAATGCCTATTATTGTATTAATGACTATTTATCAGATAAAACTCCATGGAAGTAATATATTCAATAAATTGTACATCGGTGATTACTTAATGTAAAATAATTCAATTTGTTATAAATATGTGAAAGTGTAGCCCTTCAGGCACGTAGGGACCAATACTGGACTGAGTTTCTTTCGGCGTATTCTTCTCAGCAGTGGTCGTTTCGAAACGCTAGTAGCTTATCGATTTTGCAAATATTAAAAATAATAATATGACGTTCAGAAAGAGATACATGATATCCAAATTTGAATAAAATTCTATTTCATTTCATTTCATTTCATTTCATTTAATTTCATTTCATTTCATTTCATTTCATTTCATTTCATTTCATTTCCACTGTAAATAAGGTCGTTCTGAACCTTATTTATCTCGCAAAATACTTAAATTAGGAGTTTCGAATCTAAGTAATGTGATTTTTGACTATTTCATCTCCAAAAGTGTAAGATGAAAACACGTTTTGATAAAATTTTCTCGATAGAAATATTTTTTGAAAAATGGTCTTCGTTCGCAGAGTTTTTGTTATTGTAGCTCAAATACGACGAATGAAATAATGATTTTTAGACTAAAAGATAGGTTATTAGTAATTCATCAAAATGTAAATATGAAAATACAATAACCGGTCTGATTTTATATAAAATAGAAATAACGAATTTGGCGCTTACGTTTTTTTCTTTGAGCGACTCGAGACTATCTCCTATCTCATCATTCACGGGCTAAACCGCCAAGCGCTATCCCTTGCGCGCACTTGATCAGTCTGCGTACGCCTTTCCCGAGCGATGGTATGGTACCAAACATTTGAGGCCTCGTCTTAAGGGATACAGCGCCTTAAGAAGGTACTGCACGAAGTTGTGGAAATTGACGTGTTTTCAAATCACTAGTACTATGCGCTGAATTATTAAATACAACAAAAGTATTTGTATAATTTAGGACGATCCTTGCACCAGATCACACCCTTGTTAAAATTTAAAAAAAATACATATGAAATTTAAAAAAACTATTTACAAATACAAACAAATACAGAATCTCTTTATTTTACTCCACAAGTTACTACATAATATACATATGACAAAGGAAGCTTAACTTATATAACATGTGAGTGCACTGGAGGCACCAAACTAAGCCAAAACCTGTATCTTCGGCCACCAGGTCCCCCGTATAATTTTAACATATTTATGTATATATAGAATAATTTATATATGTTATGATGTTTTTAATCATTTTTCTTCGTTATGTTTGTAAATTTTACGTCATACTAAAACAATAATTCTTACATGACAATATTTATATTTACATCCCGCTGGTCCCCCCCTTTCTTAATTTTTTTATAAAAATATTGGGA
Organism: Elegia similella; assembly: GCA_947532085.1. Classification (NCBI taxonomy): domain Eukaryota; kingdom Metazoa; phylum Arthropoda; class Insecta; order Lepidoptera; family Pyralidae; genus Elegia; species Elegia similella. Next base: position 26,024,343 of record OX383932.1, on the reverse strand, counting down.
TTTTTGATTTTTTTATATAATTGCCTAATGGTTTTGCGCAGCCCAATGGCTTCCGCAGTCGGGACGTTTTTCGTTCGTGCGGCACCCGCTGAAGACAATAATAATTATTGCCTGCGACTCCGGACGCATGCTTACCCTGAAAATGAGTGATGGGTTGCTAGCCGCATCGCCTATTGTCATGATTCTTTCGATTTTCGCCCTTTTCCTTAACAAGAAAATATTATACTCCATTTTTAGTTAATTGTGTAAAACCGTTGCCATCAGCTCATCAGTGGCTACGGCGACACGAATGAACAGACAAATGCGACGACTGAGCGCTTCCTGCGAGTAATGGCGGCCATATTTCATGGGGTTATTGGTGCCATAACCTGGACATACGTCATCCCCCTCGAGGCACCCTTGTGGCACCCTCGTGGTCTGTGCATTGACGAAACCACAAGTATATATTTATTTGTGTATATACAGAAAACATAATGTATGGATTAGTTTAGCTATTTTGTAGGTGGTCCCATTTAAAAAGTTGATATTCCGGATGGATCGACTTTTTGTCCTAAAGTTGTATGATAAATGATAAAATATAAATAAATAAATATAAATATATAAGGACAAATCACACAGATTGAGCTAGCCCCAAAGTAAGTTCGAGACTTGTTTTATGGGATACTAACTCAACGATACTATATTTTATAACAAATACATATATATAGATACACATCCAAGACCCAGGCCAATCTGAAAAAGATCATTTTCTATCTTGACCTGGCCGGGGATCGAACCCGGTCACTCCGTGTCGCAGGCTGGCGTTTTGACCGCTGCGCCACGGAGCTAGTCAAAAAATGTCCAAGTGATAAAATGAAGTTTATCACTTGGACATTTTCCGAAATTTTGGTCTTTATTCATCATTTTCATCATTTCTTTTTAGTCTCTTCTGCAGGAGCATGACCCTCTCTGTACTACCGGAGTCATACTTGGCCAGAGCAGACAGAGGATTTGGCCTAAACTCGCCTCGCTGGCCAGACGGTGAAGAGGTCTCATTGATGTTTGTTTATGAGCTTTGTTTAGCTTGTATTTCCTAAGTCGGCGCTTACGACATCCATGGGAAGACTAGGAGTGGTCCTATTCTATCCTGCCTGAAACCCTACGGCTATGGTCTTTATTACAAACTTTTATTTAGATTCACCTGTCCCGATGTTTGTCTGTAATCAAATCTTGTGAGTTAAATTTGATCCACTTTTCGGTTACCGATTGTGCTGAAATTTTGCATGCATGTGTAAATCGGATGACAATATAATATTATGGAATCGTTGCGCTGGTCTGATGATAAAGTCGGAAGGTGGCCAAAGGAACTCTTAAACTAAACAATGTACACCAATCGTGTTTGGGCTCATTTGATTTGTCTTGGAAAGCACTTAACAATGTGGATTCGTTTATAATAACATCTTGGAAAACAATTAAATTTCTGTAAAAAGTCTGTTTTTATTTTAAGCCATGCATTTTTTGCTTCAACTTTTATAGTTGCATCCACAGAAATGTGAAGATAGGCCATAAAACGAGCCCGCATTATATTGTTTGCGCATAAATTCTTCCGTTATAAAACACAAAACTGCAGTAGTAAAATCTATACTAGTTCTTTTAACAAGACCAAATATTTAGATATTCTATAAAACAATATAAAACTTTTCAAGAGCAAAGAATTCAAACAAAAAGCGTTTATTTGTTGATTATGCCCGCGGTTACTGTGATGTGGGTCTGACGTTTCAATTCTGGACAACTTTCCCCATTTTCATAGTTTTATTTTGTTTTATAAATTATTCGGTTCCTTGTAAGGCGACTGTTGTGGTCAGTTTTCAATCGAATAGCCTTTGTTATTTTCAAGACTGTTGTTGTGTCTTTTTGAGAATATATGACGTGTTCAATTTCAACCAGAGTTTAATTTACAGAAAATTATTATATATTTTGTTGTTTATAAAATGTTTTATTTTAATTTTGGCTAGTGAAAATTAACTTCAGATTCAGTATTATGTTTTTGTAAATATAAATTATTAGCTGTACCGGCGAACTTCGTTTCGCTATAACTTTTTATTGTAAAAATTTCTTAAATTTTAATGGTTTTTCTACTATAAAACAAAACCAACACATCTAATATTAAAATCGGTTCACGTTCTTAAGTTGTGTTTGAACATTTCCGACTTTGTTTTAATCATTAAGATTGTTAATCGGGCAGAATAAATAAACTAATCAAAAAGTAAAATGAGAAGGGCTATAAAATAATATCAACAAAGTTAAAAAGACATCATTAGTTTTGGACGGGTATCAGAAATTCCGTATACCACTCCCCTGTGAACGAAATTATCATTCAAAGGGTTCGCAATAAAACTTATTTTCCTATGAATTCCTCAGGAACGAGGTCCCGTCATTTTGTTTATCTGTATTTAAGCAAAGACAGCAAATAAGCGAAGCGAGTATTAATTAATAACTCCTTTCAATTTCTACCTCAACTTTTCCTTTAAACTCCAAAAATACCTTTAAATGCATTCCTAACCAAGATAACTTCACCATCAACTTCAACTTTATTCCTTACAGTAAAAAGGTCTATAATTGTTTGGAGTACATGTAAAGTTGTCTAAGAAGGGTTCAGACAAGTTATTAGACATGTCCCGTCATTGAAATCAAAACATTACGAACTTTGGCAAGACAGGGATGCTGCGTGTGAGATACTGGTAAAGTAAAACTGAGTATGCGGCACTTGACTATTCTTCAAAATATTTTATTTGAAAACGTATGAACCGAGTGGAATGGTATAACAGATAAAGCTCTCACTGACGGCTTTAAAAAACAAAAAAACCAGCCAGGTGTGAGTCTAAATCGCACACCAAGAGATCTGTACATAAAGTACTATTCTAACTAGAAATTTTCAGTTTTTGCGCTTTTCTTGGATTAAACGACCTTGCTCCTCTCAAAATTTCATGATGAATCATCTGGGTCAACGGGGAGGACTATATATTTTAATTTCCTTGCGATTTTACTAAATTATAAATATCAATTTATTAATATTAATTTTATACATGCAATTCGTCAAGTACTTTACTTTTTCTTCCTCAAAGATCAGAACTTTTCATTCAATCTATGAGATTAACTACTTTCAAAGTCAAATGAAAGAATTTATTCAAAAAATTTTAAAACTCAAAATTCTTTTTGTGTGTTACATTTTTCTTATATTTTTATATAATTTTTTTTATGTCTTTTGTCACATCATTTTTTAGACAAAACGCTCCGAATCTGATATTTTTTTCTCATGTACTTTACTCAGTTTTACAACCAACCAGCCAACTCAACATTTCCAAAAGCATCCTCTAAGTATAATTCCGAGGTAAATGAGCGTGACCGCGAGGGTTCAGCTTTATGAAAACCCCGCTTTTATTGTTCGACATAAATTTGTAAACACGTACATTGCTAATGAAGGGTGCTTTGGGGTAACTGCTTTTTAAATATTGCGCATATTTATTCAAGGGAAATGGGGATTCTTTTCCTCATATTCAAAGTTAAAGATCTTCATATTCATAGTTAGCATCGGACTGAAAAACAGAATCTAAAGCATTATCTGGCAATTATTTTTAGACTAGCTTTCGCCCGCGGCTCCGTCCGCGTCAATGTCGATGCCTCGGGAATAGTACTTTTTCCCGAGATAAAAGGTAGAGCCTATGTCCTTCTCCGTACTCCAGAGTAAATGTATGCAAAATTTCATGATGATCGGTTCAGTAGTTACGGCGTGAAAGTGTAACAAACTCACATTCGCATTTATAGTTAGGACTAGCTTTCGCCCGCGGCTCCGTCCGCGTCAATGTCGATCCCTCGAGAATAGTACTTTTTCCCGAGATAAAAGGTAGCCTATGTCCTTCTCCGTACTCCAGAGAACTTGTATGCAAAATTTCATGATGATCGGTTCAGTAGTTACGGCGTGAAAGCGTAACAAACAAATAAACAAACAAACAAACTCACTTTCGCAATTATAATAGTAGTTAGGATTAGGAAGGATTAGGATTCACAACTACCTAGTCTTCCTGATTCCCATATTCAAGCTACTTCAAATAAGGAACCTCCTCGATTTTCATCTCTCACTTCAACGATGTTTTTTTTCTTTACGTATGTTACCTCATAGCTCCGTCATTCATACCTCATAGCGATGTATAGAAAAGAATATCATCATCATCTTCATCAGATGTCCATCCACCCACTACTAGGTATAAGTCTTCTTTTGTCTGCGCTATTCCTTTCTATCTCCAGCTATCGCAATCCAGTTCCTTACAGCAATTTGCCTTGTCGTTCACCTACCTCTATGACAGCCTCCGTGGTCCAGTGGTTAAGGCGTTTGCTTGTTGACCCGGGGGTCGTGGGTTCGATTCCCACCGGAAGCATACTTTGTTTAGTTGTTTCCAGTTTGGTTAGGACATTGCAGGCTTGAATCACCTGATTGTCTGATAATAAAGATGATTCCGTGCTTCGGAAGGCACGTTAGTTGTTGACCCGGCTGCCATCTGGTAGTCGTTAAAGGAACCACGTCAGAGGCCGAGAGGCGGTTCCGAAGAACTCTGACACTAGTGGTGTGCATGGTCGATTGACCTTGACATTGTGCATGATGTTCACCTACCTAGCTATCGGAAGTCCAACACTACGTTTCCCATAGCTGGGATACCACTCGAATAAAATTGAGGAGCTCGATGGCCCAATAGGCTTGAGCATTACTAGCGCTTACGCATGTTAAGCAACCTTGGGCGCGGTCCCTATTTGGATGGGTGACCGCAAGTGACAAAAATAAATCGAGCTTATCGTGCTTCGGAAGGCACGTTAAGCCGTTGGTCCCGGCTGTCATCATTTATGTCAGATGCCTTTAGGAAGTTTGAAAAACCTGACACTAGTGTTGGCCACTCGCACACACGAAAACAAACAAACACTCGAATAAAACCATATGTATAAAACCCACTGAATTAATTCGCCAGATTTGTGTTATGGCGACAGTGTGGTCGTTGTTATTGCCATTCTGATGGACGCCATTTGCGTTACGAGTTGTACACGGACGGGTTTGGGTGCAATGCGGGTTTTCAGTAGTCGATACAATAAAAAGCTTTTTTTTAAGCTTTAATTTCATTTGGAATTGTATAACCTTACTAATCCTTACTATCTATACTAATATTATATACTAGCTGTTGCCCACGGCTCCGCCCGCGTTAGTGTCGTTCCCTCGGGAACAGTACAATTTCCCAGGCCTCAAACTACCCCCATACAAAATTTCATCCAAATCAGTTCAATGGTTGAAGCGTAAAAAGACGACAGACGCTCCTTTCTTAGCGCTCACTCACATCATTATGAGAACCCCTGTACCAAATTTCAGGTTTCTAGGCGCAGCAGTTTCGGTTGTGTTGATATATAAGTCAGATTTGCCCGCGGCTACGCCACCGCCGTTATTGTACAACCCTCAGGAACTGTAGAATTTTCCGGAATAAAAGATACCCTTTGTCCTTCCCCGAGTCTCAAACTACCCCCATACCAAATTTCATCCAAATTGGTTTAATGGTTGAAGCGTGAAAGAAGATAGACAGAGAGACAGAGTCGCTTTCTCATTTATAATATTAGTATGCATAGGTATAATGCTGTCATATAATGATGACTTTGGATTTTAATTTTCCTATGTCAGTAATGCTATATATTTGCAGGCAAGGCAAACTCTAGCCTTGAATTCATTCAAATGACGATAACTTTTTTGTTAATGAACCGATTTTGATAAAACAAACTTTAAATGTTAAACTGAGTTAAAACAAAGCAATTGGTGAAAGTTTGAAGTAAATCGGTTCAGTATTTTCGGAGATAATCGTGATCATACATACAGACAGACAGACAAGAAATTCGAAAAATTTTATTTGCTTTCTATCATTCTTTTTATAAGTGTCCCTCTATCCATTTCAGTCAAAATTTCTAAATGTACAGACAAAATATTTTTACTGTTTTATTATATGTATATATAGATATAGATTATTATGTTTAGCTCCGTGGCGCAGCGGTCAACACGCCAGCCTGCGACACGAGAGTGCCCGGGTTCGATCACCGGCCAGGTCAAGATGGAAAATGATCTTTTCCAGACTGGCCTGGGTCTTGGATGTTTATCTATATATGTATTTGTTATAAAATATAGTATCGTTGAGTTAGTATCCCATAACACAAGTCTCGAACTTACTTTGGGGCTAACTCAATGTGTGTGATTTGTCCTTATATATTTATTTATTTATTATTAATGCGAAAGTAACTCTGTCTGTCTGTCTTCTTTTCACGCTTCAACCATTAAACTTCAAACATTAAACTAATTTGGATGAAATTTGGTATGAAGGTAGTTTGAGACCCGGGGAAGAGCATACCTTTAATTCCGGGACATTCTATTGTTCCCGAGGGATCGTCACTAACGCGGGCGGAGCCGCCGGCAAAAGCTAGTAATGAATATTTCGTAGAGCTATCGTATATCTTGTTTGTACTTTGCATAAAGATAGATAACATCCTGACTGTACTTTGCATGTATCTTGTGTGTCTGTTTGTTCGGGTCAAATCTTGCCGAAATTTTGCATACTTGTGTATGTCGAATCATCATCATCATCATCAACATACACTCGTCCACTGCTGGACATAGGTCTCTTCCATGGCACGCCACTGAGCTTGGTCTTGAGCTTTTCTTCTCCAATCCCTAGTAAATCGAATAACAATACAATATAATGGAGTTAATAAGTTAGACCATTTAAATTCTAATTACCTATAAGATAACCTACAAAATGTATAGCTTTGTACAACTATTGCCATGAATACATTATTTAACATAGCTTGCGAAAAAGTTCTCTCATCATAAAATATGACGTCACACGGTGTGAAACTTGTGATAGTCTTTTCAAGGGATCGATTTGGGCGAGCCGAAAAAATGTAATCTTAATAAAACATAATTAGTCCGTTAGGTAGATAATCAAAAAATATAGGGCCTGTATTTTTTCTTTTGGTAACGAAGATACAGCCCGTTGAAATTCCGTGAGACGTCACAGTGCGCTACACTTTTTATCGAACTATGACGTCACGAGCCTCCACTCATGAACTTTGACGCGCTTTATCTTTATCATTAATTGTCTGATTGAATGAAAGAAAAAATACGTGTACAATCTTTTTTTATTATCTATCTGACGGACTAATATAAAAATTTTTTATTGTACACAAAGGGTAAAAACGGGACCCTATTAATATCGTTCCGCTGTCCGTCTGTCTGTCTGTTTCTCTTTCACCAAGCTGTATCTCATGAACCGTGATAGTTAGTTTTTTGCTTGCTTTTACTCGATATTAATAAAGGCGACAGGTAGACGCTTGAAATATTCACAGAATATTTAGTTATATATTCACTTTAAATTTAAATAATTAAATAAAAATAAAATTAATATTAAAGGGGGCTCCCATACAATAGACATGATTTTTTCCCCGTTTTTATAGATAACGGTACGCACCTTCGTGCGCGACTCCGACTCGCACATGGCCGATTTTTTAACTTTTGAGGTACAGAAGCCTAAATACATATATGTACTAGCTGTTTCTCTTCCCGAGCAGATCGTTAAAGCTGATCGAGGGAATGGGCGAAAAATCAGAGGAATAGTTGGCGATGTGGTTAGCAACTATCACTATTTTGAATCGTTTTTCCACCTTATGGCCAACAACATACTAAACGTGGCTTTGAGGTCTTCAAGACTTAGGCTCTGTCTACCCCGCAAGGGAAAGTTCTCTGTCTGTTCACATTAAACTCAAAAACTACTGCACAGTCATATGGTTTTCACCAATAGATAGAGCGATTCTTGATAAAGGTAATATGTACTTTTGGTAAAATTTAGATAAAAAATGTATCATTTGTTAAGGTTTTGTGTAAATTGATTGAAATACCTGAATTGTTAGAACCATTGGAAAAGGTCACTTGGGAGTTTTCATACAAAGCGCTGCCTAAAGTGGGATATTCCTCTTTTGAAGATCTATAATAAAGAATAGCATACATACTGTTAATGTTGCGACTTTCTGGAAGGGTCACTGCATTCTCCGATCAACCCCAGAATCACAGCAAGGAAAAACAGTAAACACTCACCTGGATTCACGTTGAACAGGATTCTGGAAAAGGATTCGCTTGCGACAGGCCTCGTGGCGGCTGGTTCACGATCCTTGTGTTTGAGCTGTATTATTTTCTTACTGCCTACACTAGTGGTACAACATCACACACGCGCGATGAAGAATTTAGGGTTGTTTTCGGCCAGCGAAGCCCTTAGGGTCGTTATTTTTAAAAATTATATTAGCGCAAGGGACGCGCTCAACAAGACTCGCCTGCCATATTTTTTCGACTGGTATTTTCGGCCAATCACAGGCCGTCTTGGCGAAAAAGGAAGTATGTAGGGGGGAACGGAAGCAGAACACCATTTTTTATTTTTTGAAAGATTTTTATAGCATGACGACAACTGTGTACAAAAATATTTATTATATGCAAGCCAATTACCTACTAACCCATTTTATGACGAATTGACATATTATTCGTTGCATGTATTGGACTACGACACAACATGACACATATCTAATAGCACCGGGGCTAAAGCAGGTCACACACGCGTATCTTTTATTCAGCGAAGGGCTCCCTCGGCTCAGCCCTAATTAAGGGGTGTCACACACCTGCGTTTTAATCACAATCTCATTATTATACATGCATTTCTGTTGGCTTTAATTAGGGTTCAGATCTGATGGGTGTGGCTTATTGGCCAGCAGGAGGATTACGTTGATTTGATGGATGTTATTAGGCAAGCGAATAAACTGAAGTGTGTATACGGACTAAATTATCTGGTGATACATAGATTCAAAGATTTATTCAGAAAGGCCTTTTCAGGCACTTTTTTACGTCAATTCACAGTTTAAATAATACTTATTATATTATATTCAAATTATTAATTATTGTTCAAAAGCTACAAACTACTAGCGTTTCGGAACCGACCACTGCTGAGAAGAAGACGCCGAAAGAAACTCTTTTCAACAGTATTGGTCGCCTACTTACCTGAAGGGCTTTGTATGATATTTAATATTTTTATCTTTTCTTTTTTTTCTGATGTCATGTTATATACAATTTTAATTTACATATTTTTGTGGAACACGTTATGTTAGCGATCGAGCGTGCAACAACAACAGATATGATAAAAGTCTCAAAGATAGATAAAAGTCTCAAAGAGGCCGAGCAGACCTGTCCCCCTGGCAGCACCCGTTCACGAGTTGACGCATGGATCAGCCATCGCTGAGCTCAACCATATTAGAGGGAACTCGTATACATATACTTGGGATGAAGTGTCGTGTTTTTAATATTGGCTTTCTTCTCTTCTTTGCTGAGTAAGGGGTGTCATCCTCAATTACCTATCGGGTGGTTGCTGGTATGGCATCGGTTATGCACACAGAACAACAAACACATTAGAAGTGTTATCACGCATGATTTCTATGAAAAACAGCGTCGCCTTATTTCAAGCGTACTACTAACGCAACACAATTGAGTAGAAACTCCTCCTTTGGTCACAAAGGAGGAGTTTCTACTCAATTGTTCACTAAAAGTTTCACTAGGACTTCTCACTTTACATGCTAGAATAGCACACGTCCGCATTTTTCGATTTTTGTAACGTTAATCTCATTTTTGTTCCTTTGACGATCGCGGCACAAACTACTTAGGTGATTCAAGTGAGCTGATCGAGCGCATTGTTGGCGCGCGTGCCACGCCCCCTTGTCATTTCTAATGTCTTTGTTGTCCTGTGGGTATGCGCCGGCCTTCCGAGCTGCTACTTGCTTTTCCCCTATTCATCCGAGTGAGTACCTAGTCTCTCAATACCTTCATTCCCTTCCTAGATCCAACAATTCCTATCTTTCCCCAGATTGAAAATGCTTTCGATGGGCAGCAACATCGGAAGCACATAAAGCGAAAAAAACTGCGTTCGCCAACCCGTCTGCTAAGCGTGGTGAGTATGGCAATATCCTCCCATGGAACGAAGAATCCTTGGTCACTGTAATGATGATGAAAGGACTGTAATGATGATGATGATAATGACTTCTTTTCTTTATTAACACCTCGTTTTGTTTGTTTGTTTTTCTTATGTTAGTACCTAATATTAGTGTCAGATTTATTAAGCATCACGAATACCATCTCAAGAAGACAGCCGGGATCGACTCGTGCCTTTTGAAGCATGAAGGGACTCGAAAGATATATTTGCCTCTTGTATTCATCACCCATCCCAAGTGGGTGCATTTTGCCTCTTGTATTAATCACCCATCCCAAGTGGGTGTATTTTGCCTCTTGTATTCATCACCCATCCCAAGTGGGTGCATTTTGCCTCTTGTATTCATCACCCATCCCAAGTGGGTGCATTTTGCCTCTTGTATTCATCACCCATCCCAAGTGGGTGCATTTTGCCTCTTGTATTCATCACCCATCCCAAGTGGGTGCATTTTTAACCGCCTACACTGAAAGAAGGTGTTATAAAGTTTGACGTGTATGTTTGTGTGTATGTTTATGAAACTGTATCTTCAAATCGGAAGAACCGATTTGTAAGCAGTCTTTTTTTTTGTTTGAACAATAATTTAATCGAAGGCTTTTAAACCATATTTGATCGAAATTGATATAGCTATTTTCATGATAAAGAGATTTTTGTGTCCAAGGACACTTTATATTTTTAATTTTATGTCTTGTGTTTTCTTAATTTGTATTGCTAATACTTGTTAATAATTGTTATATAAGTATATTCGTATTTTTAAAGGAGAAAAGAAAAAACGTAGCATGTACCAGCTTCTCTTCCCGCGCGGATCATAAAAGCCGATCGAGGGAATGAGCGAAAATCTGAGGAATCATGTTAGTAGCCGATTTGGCTAAGCTCATCATTATTTTGATTCCGTTTTCCATCAACGCCCGCCAACATGCTAAACGTTACTTTTGGGTCTCATAAACCTAAGCTCTGTCTTCCCCGTAAGGGCAATAGACGTGATAATAATGTATGACAGCTCCGTGGCGCAGTGGTTAACACGCCAGCCTGCGACGCGGAGTGCCCGGGTTCGATCCCCGGCCAGGTCAAGATGGAAAATGATCTTTTTCAGATTGGCCTGTGTTTTGGATGTTTATCTATATATGTATTTGTTATAAAATATAGTATCGTTGAGTTAGTATCCCATAACACAAGTCTCGAACTTACCTTGGGGCTAGCTCAATCTGTGTGATTTGTCCGTATATATATCTATATATATATATTTATTTATTTATGTATGTAACAATTAAAAATTATAGACCACGCATAAAATTTACAATAACGACAGATATTTCAAATTTAACTAATATTTCAGCCAAAACCAAAATAACACTAAATTGCTTTCGGCCTGTCGATGGTTCCGTGAATTAGGTTATTAACGACCACAGATAATACTAATGAACCTACATTGTTGCAAATGCTTTCAATTTACGCGGAATTTATTGAACTAGTGCTATCTGTTCTTAATAGTTAACCAGATCGCAATCTTATAATATTACTAGCTTTTGCCCGCGGCTCCGCCCGCGTCAATGTCGATCCCTCGGGAACAGTACTTTTTCCCGGGATAAAAGGTAGCATATGTCCTTCTCCGTACTCCAGAGAACTTGTGTGCACTATTTCATGATGATCGGTTCAGTAGTTACGGCGTGAAAGCGGAACAAATAAACAAACAAACTCACTTTCGCATTTATAATATTAGTAAGGATAAGGATTAAATAAGAGTACATATTTTTCTTCTCGGCGTGCTTTTACAATTCAGTAACTTTTTGCTTCATTGTCAGGTAAAAAGCATTTAAATCTAATTGCAGTTTTCATAAAAGCAAATTGAAATGCGGTCCAAGCATTTTTATGCATAAAAATTCGGCTTAAAGTGGTACATGTCGCATCTGAGGTCCGGTGAATGACCGCTGAAGTTTGCGGGGTGTCACGAACGGGGTCTAAAATGTTGCTGAAGTATCTCGATCTTATCTATGAGAGCTCTCGATTGCATTCTCCGTTATAGTCATACTAGCTTTCGCCCGCGGCTCCGCCCGCGTCAATGTCGATCCCTCGGGAATAGTACTTTTTCCCGGGATAAAATGTAGCCTATGTCCTTCTCCGCACTCCAGAGAACTTGTATGCAAAATTTCATGATGATCGGTTCAGTATTTACGGCGTGAAAGCGTAACAAACAAACAAACAAACTCACTTTCGCATTTATAATATTAGTTAGGATATTCACGTCCCTTGGGGGGAAGATAGAGCCTAGGTCTTTAAGAAATATAAGCCACGTTAAGCATGTTGTTGGGCATTAGGTGGAATACGCAATCAAAATAGTGATGGCTTGCTAGCCGCATCGCCTATTAATAGAATTCCTCAGATTGTCGCCCGTTCCTTTCCCAGATCGGCTTATAGGATCTGCGCGGGAAGAGAAGCAGCTGGTACATTCTGCGTTTTTTTTTCTCCTAGACCAGCATGGAAGAGCTTATTTTAATGTGGTTATTATATTATATTGTAAATAATTTCATTTACATAAATGACTGATAATATATCGTTACCTTTGCTTAGGTATTATCAAATTATTTGATATTTAGCTATTGTTGTGGCAAAAGCATGAAATAGTAGGGCTGCACGACCAAGTAAGATGCACGATATCGAACGCGTGATAATTTTCATACATTCTTTTAGGAAATACGATTTATTTAGAAATCTATTCCTTAAACTGACGCAAAATATACAAAAATATTGGAATTTTCATGTTTAAATTTGTATTAATATACCACCAAAGTTAGATTTAAAAACATAGTGTTGTTATTGCTTATTATTTTCAGACCACATTTTTTTCTTACCAAATTCAAATAAGATTTGGATCGCAAATAGATTATTATGGGTTATAAAATATTGGCGCACTTCTGTTTCTCTGTTAGTATGTGGATTCTTGAGAGTTTTAAATAACTGGCAAGAATAAAAATAAATTACGTTGAATAACTCTTGATAAAACAGTTGCCAGATAAAATGCTAAATCTTTAGCTATATATCTTCGAATCGTACTGAAAACGTGACGAGCGTCATTTTACCCGCAAAGGCCGTAATCCTTATATTAATTTATATTGCTTACCTTCTGTTAGCGGTCAGCAGCGCAGGTGCGAATAATGCCTTACAAATGCCGGCGGGAATGACAAGTGGCAGGCACGTTTTAGCGCTGCGGGGGAAGTTTTTGTATGAGTTGGAGTAAAAACTGTTTGCTGAAGGTACTACAGCGAGATAAATAACAGTACGAATATAGGTAAACAGCGGCATAATAAATAAGCCTTAACTGTTTATTAAAAACATCATAATTGTCTATGATTGAAAAACAAACACGTAACATTGTCTATGGAACTGGGGCTCTCTCTACGCCATCTTGTGTTAGTCTCAAACAATTACGAATCAATCCTTCATATAAAAAATCGACTTAAATCAAACTAGTGAACCGATTGTGATGAAATTTAAATGAAACTAACTTGACAAACTAAAAATAGTTTTTAAGTCGGTTTATATATGACGAAGTGAGCTTGGCGAGCTCTGTGGCGCAATTTTTTTTTAATTTTACGGGTGTTACATACTATTTTTGAAAGATTTTGTGACTCAAAGGTTAACACGCCAGCCTGCGACACGAGGGTGCCCGGGTTCGATCCCCGGTCAGGTCAAGATGGAACATGATCTTTTTTAAATTTGCCTGGGTCTTGGATATTTATCTAATATGTATTTTTTATAAAATATAGTATCGTTGAGTTAGTATCCCATATCAGAAGTCTCGAATTTACTTTGGGGCTAGCTCAATCTGTGTGATTTGTCCGTATATATGTATTTATTTTATTTTTTTAAGTTCTGAGGTAACAAACATTTAAAATAAAGGTACAAACGAACCACCAAGTTGGACAACCACCGATCAGGACGGACGACCTGACTAAAATCGCAGAAAGACGGTGGATGCAGGTCACATCCAACTGGTCGTATTGGAAATCCTTGGGGGAGGCCTATGCCCAGCAGTGGACTGCTTGAGGCTGAGAAGATTAGAGAAAGCGGCTTTGTGACAACTGAAAAACCTAACTTTAAGTACTTAAAGCTTCTTTATAAGTCCACCAAAACACTTACAGTTATAGATAGTGTTGTTCAAATCGATTAAGATAACACATTATTGCATTATTCTGGCAGGTAAGTACACTCGTGTTACTAAAATCCATTTTGCGTTTTTGTGTATTTCCTCAAGTTATAGGAGGAAGCGACTTTGTGACAAATTGAGAAACCTAACTTTAGATACCGACTCCATAATTCATTAACAGTCCACCAAAAATACTTACAGTTATAAATAATTTTGTTCAAATCGATGACGGTTACACAAAACGACAACGTTACATACCGAGTATTTGAGAGCCTAATTGTGACACAAAAATAACTTATAGTCTTGAAGATAGAACCTTACGTTTGTAAACCAAAAATCCCACTGATAAAGCTGTTAAAACCGCTTTAAGTATGTCACTTTTACCACAACTTTCCACCGAATTAAACCGAGCTCACACGAGACATTAAAATTACACGCACTCAGCTGAACGATTCAGGATGAGATTTTATTTTCATTTTCCGAGGTAAGCTCCGAATTCTGTCGTATTATATTTTAATGTCTGTTTTAGGTTGGTTTTAGGTATTCAAAGGATTAAATATATAAATGTAAATGAAAAACGATATCAGTAGGTACATTTGATTAATTATTCCTTCGAATACATTTTTATAGACGTTAATCCGAATCCAATGAGCTATCGCTCATATTTTTAAGAGCTTTATCTCTATTTTTCACTAATTTGAACTTATTGACTAGACTAATACTGAGGAAACCTAAACAGTGAGTGAAACCTTTTTGTTGAATACAAGTACAGTACAATAATATCTAGCGTAACTTTTAATAATATTACTAATCAGTAATTTTTAATAATGCTGCGAAAATTAGCGGTGACTAAATAACAATTATAGACACACTAGCTTTCGCCCGCGGCTCCGCCCGCGTCAATATCGATCCCTCGGGAATAGTACTTTTTCTCGGGATAAAAGGTAGCCTTTGTCCTTCTCCGCACTCCAGAGAACTTGTATGCAAAATTTCATGATGATCGGTTCAGTAGTTACGGCGTGAAAGCGTAACAAACAAACAAACAAATAAACAAACTCACTTTCGCATTTATAATATTAGTAATGATATATAATAACGTACAACACAACTTTTACACATGATCTAAGAATAAAGGATAGACCCCTCACGAACGTAACAGTGATGCAAATAATAAAGCATGCAAACGTGTCGCGACACAAGCTCACCTACACATCGACAGTCAATAACCGTGTAATTTTCCCCCGTTCGAAATTCAAATTCAAACAAACGTTAAATTAGTTCCTACTTATGCTGCACACATGTACCGTAAAATATTGGCGTCACTTCTGACATTCTCCTATCTGGCCCATATTATTCCTAGGTTCCATGCTTTTAAAGTCGATCTGACAAAAACAGTAAAGATTTTACTTTTTTAAAATAATATTTTTGCGTCTCAATAAGCATGTTTTGATTTTCTATCTACACATAGGTCAGTATTGCCAGCATAAGTTAATGAGGAATAAGAGCCTTTGTAACGAGTACTTCTATATCTATATACATGTACCTACATATTATATATTTTCCTCTGTGCATAAACATAGATGCGGTTAATCATATCGCCGCATCTATGTTTATGCACACCAATTTAGTTTTGTAATGAATACGAATTAATTATACTGCATTTATATACTATCCACCTATGTGAGAAATCCCACTATGCACTACCCGTGTATCAAATACATAGGTATGTACTTCCCAAAACGAGCTTATTTAATTGCCTACAAACTTCAAAACAACTTTCAACCTTAACCCGTTATAATAAAGTATATAATAGCCCAAAGGAAGTTTCGATAGGTGAGAGACGAGCAATAAAATGATACTTAATACAGGGAATAGCAATTACGACGCGTTTTATTCGGCAGTTAAAATAGAACGTGTTAGGCTGTCATTAAAAGTCAGGGTTTTCAGATCATTGCAAGTTTGATTGCGTCCTGAAGCATAGGAGAAAGTAATGTAGAATTAATAGTATTAAACTATAATTAAACATAACTTCGTCGGCGTAACTAAGTTTATGAAACTTAGTAGATAAACATTTGGATAAACAGGACACAGGATAGGCTACTTAATTTTTTTCCCCAGTTATGATAACACGTGGCCAGACTGTGGCCGCGACTCCACATAACTATGTGGAGTCGCGGCCACAGCTAATAATCCTATCCTAATCCTAACTAATATTATAAATGCGAAAGTGAGTTTGTTTGTTACACTTTCCGCCGCAACTACTGAAGCGATCATCATGAAATTTTGAATACAAGTTCTCTGGAGTACCGACAAGGACATAAGCTACTTTTTATCCCGGGAAAAAGTACTATTCCCGAGGGATCGACATTGACGCGGGCGGAGCCGCGGGCGAAAGCTAGTGAAATATAACTTGTCGACGATACCGATAAAAATACGCAAATAAAAGGGCTGTCATTCAAAGTCAGGGATTTCAGATAATTGCAAGTTTAATTGCGTCCTGAAGTATAAAAGAAAGTAATGTAAAATTAATCGTATTAAACTATAATTAAATAAAACTTGTCGGCAATACAGATCAAAATACGCGAGTAAAAAGGCTGTACGGTGCAGGCAAGGTTTTAGGCCCAACACCGTACATGAAGAGATGTTGCGGAGATACAAGACCACGTCACATTGTAAACTGGTTTATTGCTTCCATGTTGATGGTTGTGCGTAACGGGCCCTTTCTCGTTGGCTGGCCGATAGTATCTCCCAAATGATAAGAATTTTGATGCTAATTATAGCAACAAAACCGCTGACACGCGTCCTACATGTATAAGGCCGCGTGCCGCCTAAATGTGCGATGTAAGCTCGTACAAAGGCTGTCGTTCAAAGTCAGTGATTTAAGATCATTGCAAGTTTAAATGCGTCCTGAAGCAAAAGAGAAATTAATAGTATTAAACTATAATTAAATATAACTTGTCAGCGATACAGATCCAAATACGCAAATAAAAGGGCTGTTATTCAAAGACAGGGTTTGCAGATCATTGCAAGTTTAACTGTGTCCTGAAGCAAAGGAAAAATTAATGTAGAATTAATAGCATTAAACTATAATTAGATATAACTTGTAGACGATACCGATAAAAATACGCAAATAAAAGGGCTATCATTCAAAGTCAGGGTTTTCAGATCATTTCAAGTTTAATTGCGTCCTGAAGCATAGGAGAAAGTAATATAGAATTTATAGAATTAAACTATACCTAAATATATTTATCTTGTCGGCGCTACAGATCAAAATACGCAAGTAAAAGATCTGTTTGCAAATCATTTCAAGTTTAATTGCGTTCTAAAAAAGTAGAAAGTAATGTAAAATGAATAGTATTAAACTATAATTTAATATAACTTGTCGGCGATACCGATTAAATATGCGAGTAAAAAGGCTGTCGTTCAAAGTCAGGGATTTAGGATCATTGCAAATTAAGTGCGTCATAAAAAGTGCTGTGCCGTTCTCGAAATTTTCAAGAACGGTGAGAATGGATCGGAAGTGTTTCCTGATAATTTCTTCTTCTTTCTCTAAAGTGCGGAAATATTGAGCAATTCTCGAGAATTATTGGAAATAATCCCGGAAATTTCCGTGAGAAGGAATTCGTGAGAACAGAGAATTTCTCTCCGGCACATCACTAGTCCTGAAAGCAAAGGAGAAAGTTATGTAGCCTTAAACTAAATTTAATATAACTTGTCGGCGATAGCGATTAAAGTACGCGAGTAAAAACAGTCCCCGTACAAGAAACGTAGATTTTGAATTTAAATATCATACGGTGGTACGCATGTGGTACGGTACTCTTGGTGGTGTCTTTTTCACTAGTCTTAGTAGAACTCTTTATTCCTACCACTGAGCCAATGACGCTCCATAATTATTTTACAGGATGAATAATTTAAACTGTCATTATGTGCTCACGAACAATTATCAACTAAAGGGCTTGCTCGTAGCTAGAACAACGCTTTAGAAGCACATTTATACAAAACAAACACGCTAGTTTCAGATATATTTCATTTAGAAAAATAGACGCAAAAAGCATACTTACATATATACGTATAAGCGCACTTTCTTGGCGTACAACTTTTTTACAAGGGTTCTTTGCGGGAATTTCGACGGACTGCACGGTTTTTGTTTTGGATTGTTTTGCAAATTGTTTTTAGTGGAGTTTATAATGTGAAATCGGTGTAAGTTGGTATTATAGATGGCTATATAAACAATGTGTGGAATAACTAAAATAAAGTGTCATGGTCCGGCTGTAGTCAGATTTACTTAGCGGGGTGGTGTTCGCTCGCCTCCGTCGAATCAGCGAAATGACACCCATCATTTCGTTGAAACACAAGAATAACTAGACACTGACTTAAATAAGCTTCTGAAAGAAGTTTGATGGCCAAGTAGTAGAAAAGAAAAAATACTTTTTTACAATGACCTACTATGGATAGTAAGTAATTCATTGACGTCGACAATTAAAACGGCTAATTTATCGATTTTCATGAAAAAAATAATTATTTTGTTTGAAAAGGCGAAAAACATCTGTCGTTGTCCTACAATTTGCTACTAAAGCATTTCTTATACCCATGTCTTACCTTTTAATTTTATATAATTAAAAACAATAAGTTTCATACAAGACTCCTGGTCTTTGATGTTTCTTGCGCTTCCGAGACAAAAGACTTGAAATACAAAAGACTATTGAGAGCGGTCAAAAGGTAGCTTTTGTTGAGAAATTGTAAAGCGTCGAAGTTAAATTTTATAATAACGATGATACTAAAGAAACATTGTACCTACATTATATAATTTTAAAAAAGAGGGAGCTCCTCTTCGGTTTTTTATTTGAAAAGTTATGTACTTTTTAGGGTTCTGTATACAAAGGTTGCCAAACGGAACCCTATTAATAAGCCTCCGATATCTGTCAGTCCGCCCGTTCGTTCGTTATTATTATTATTATATCTATAGCCGCTATAACAACGATTATTAAAAAAAAACAAAAAAACGCTTTGTTTTGTCGTTTTTTTCTCTTTTTAAAGTGAGTGTTTTATTTATTACTGAGACGTCAAACAAATCACAGATAATTAAAAACAATAGAGATCGTGCTCGAAAGAGTTGATAAAAGTGGATAACCTTATAAGAGAGGTCGCAAGGAAGAGGTTTAATAGGTACATCAGCGTCGTCATACAAGTAGGAAACTATCAAATCCTCATTTTGTAGTTAAATGATACGGAATTCTCGGAGTGTGTGCTTATGCGACTCAACATAATTGAATATGCTCATAGATTTCAATACTTTTTTGTTATTTAGCATTTAAATATATAACTTATTAGAATGTTGCAAGCCTTCTGGGCACGCTACCGCGAGTCAACGATCTACCCGGACTATTTTATTGGTAAATATATATTAATTTTTATTTATTTTTAGTTGTAGCATTAGTTTAGTTATTTTATATTTAAATTGTATATATATTTGAATAAATATTAATTGAGGGGACTTATTAGATAGAAATTGACTTAAAAAAAAGCTTACCCTTTTTAATTTTTTAAATCAATTTCTGCAGAAATTAAGACATTTAGGAAAGGATACATATTATCATGTCTTTATCCTCACTGAGGTTATAAAAGGAGAGGATGAAAAATAATAAATCGGCATACATTTGAATTTGAAGACCTAAAAGAAACCATACTAAGTAAACTTTATTTCTACTAAATAAATATTATTCCCGCTAAATAAATTGGGCAGTAAGCGTCCACAGAGAAGTCCCGCTCAAAGGATTCCTGAAACTCATTTGCAATCCAATCTGCTGGCCCCAGCCGCTTTGACCGATCTTGAAATATGAACTTTGAGACTGTGATCATAATTTACTTTAGAAAAGGATCTTTAAGACATTACTTGCCACTCTTTGATATAACTGACTAAGTTTTTATATACATGTCGTATCATGGTCATTTTCGCGGTCCAATGATTCGTATTCCATGGTCTTGGCTTCGAAATAAATGCTTTACAGCACTTCTTGGCTTATAATTTAAAGTTTTCAGTTACAAATAATCAATAAACTTTAATGATCAACTTGATTCCTTTGGATATTGAAATGCGGTGGACGCGATGTGCTCACGGCTTGGTGCTTAAGAGCGCACCAATGCGACCCGGCTGAAGCCATTTCGCACCCCGCGCCGCGCGCGAAAGCAAGATAGATCTAATGACCGTAACGCGTAAAAAATGAGAAGAAGATAGTGGGTAGGCACAAGCGGGTGTCCTAGAATTAACGGGCGTAAGCGCCAAATCACATAATTGTTATTTAAAATAAAAGTACGAGGTTAATGAGTAAAAAAACTTTACCAGATTTTAGAACTAGTTATTGCTCAGCTAGGAAACTAAAAATCATTGCTAAAGACCTTAGAGTTTCGCCGTTCTGACCACAAACATCAAATAAAGGGGCTATGTTTGCAAAATAAAAGTATCGAGGCTTTTGTTATTAATCGTGTTTTCAGGTTTAACAGTTTTAAGAAAATATGTTAAAGTTTTATATATAATAAATAACAGGCATGTAGTCGTCATAGATATAGACATCTAGACGAATGTTCATTGACAAGTTTCGCATTCGTGCCCTCTTAAAACAAAAGTGACGGTACAACAACTGACATTTTGCATAACGGCGACACTTGCAGTGTTGCCGTTATGCAAAATAGATTCCATCCAAGTCATAACTTGACAATTTAATATTTCTCAACATTATTATTTTAATTTTTATGTATTAGTGATAATAAAACACCGAAAGACACACTGATGACTTTGAAGATCTAAAGTAAATATTATTCCTGCTAAATAAATTGGTAAGTAATGTCGGCAGAGGAATATCGCTCAAAGGATTCCTGGAACTCATTTGCAATCCAATCTGATGGCACCAGCAGACGCTTTGAGACTGATTTTGAAATATGAACTTTGGGACCATCATTAATTCTAGCAATAACTTAATGCGAAGAAAAATATTTTATGAAAATTCCAGCCTTTTCCTTTACCTTTGAGTTAGTATTTCATAACACAAGGCTCGAACTTACTTTGGAGCTAGCTCAATCTGTGTGATTTGACGGTATATATTCAAGAGACTGCGTCTCCTACCTAGAAAACAATTAATGCATGGGGAACCCCCTTTATTTTTTAATTTTCATCTGCAAGAAGTCCTGCTGGACAATGGATTCTGCCAAGGATTTTTCGTTCCATTGCCATTCTCATAATGCCATACTTACTGCGCTACGCTACGCTGTAGGCGGGTTGACGAGCGTATTTTCTTTAGCTTCTTGTGCTTTCTACACGACGCTTCTGCCCATTGGCATTTTAATTTTAATTTTGTTTTTATTCATTTTTTCTTTCATCATCATCATCATATCAGCCGCAAGAAGTCCACTGCTGGACACAGGCCTCCCCCAAGGACTTCCAATACGACCGGTTGGAAGCGGCTTGCATCCAGCGTCTTCCTGCGACCTTAGTCAGGTTGTCCGACCATCTGGTCGGTGGGTGTCCGACGCTGCGCTTGCCGGTACGTGGTCGCCATTCGAGAACCTTTCTGCCCCATCGGCCATCGGTTCTGCGCGCTATGCGCCCACTGCCACTTCAAAGTCTTTCTTCTTTGCAGCAATACAATTAACTTGACAGCTCCGTGGCGTAGTGGTTAACACGCCAGCCTGCGACACGGAGTGCCCGGGTTCGATCCCCGGCCAGGTCAAGATGGAAAATGATCTTTTTCAGATTGGCCTGGGTCTTGGATGTTGATCTATATGTTACGGTAAATTTGATTAATCGAAAATTATTAATAATTTTATAACATTATTAATAATAACCTCGTGTTTTGGTAAATGTGAATAAAAAACTGAAATTAATTACTTTTGGTAGTTATTATTAATAATTCACTACACACATTGGTAAAAGTTATAAAAAACCCAAAGTTATTAGTCCAGCAGGTATTTATTTAGAATATGATATGACGACGATACTACTTATTCGTAAGATATGACACATATAACAGTAGTTGTCTCAGATCACACAAACAAGGGTAGGTAGGTACTTGTTCTAAAGAAACTGACAACAATAATCACCTCTTAATCTGTACTCTTAATTAACAAAGTTAAAAGAGTGAGAGAACAGCCTCTCGGCAGCGAAAGGGACTCGCTATTGCTGCCCTATCTCGAGCTACTGGAACAGAGTCCACGTTGGCTCGAGACTTGCTCGTGTCAATGTAAAATAACTTTAGTTTTTAATATTTTTATTTGGCTCACTTTACTAACCCTAGTTTATAAGCTTATTTTTGGTACTAACCTATGTTATAGAAATGTATTTCTAAAATAAAACGTTATTAGTATTATTATTTGTATCTCCTTTGGTTTCACGGGTGTTACCGGTCAAGGTAAGGACCGGTCCTTTAGAGGCTTGCGTGGAGATATATATCCAACATGTAGAGGCCCTTTGGAGAAGTTGATGTAAAGTTGGTCTCCAGCCAGAACTTGTTTCTGGAAATACCTTGAACAGGTCTAGGCTGGAGCAGAAACTATTGCATTATGAAAGGCAAATTTATGAGATTGAAATGTGGCTGGACTTGTGCTAGGTTATTGCCAAGGATCGGACACCTGCTATTAATATAAAATGGCAAAATTATAGACTCGTCATCACCATCAAGAAGGCCTCTTGTGATCAAAGTAGTAAAAAGGCCTCGAGATTACAACCATGGGAACAGGCATGAAAATATGTAAGTGTCTATTTTAGGGTCTTGAAAATGATGTAATTTTTGGAATCCAAGATGGCGGACGCGACTTTTCATGAAAAACCTGCAAAGGGGTCGTTTTTGGTTTTTGGAATCCAAGATGGCGGGCGCGACTTTTCATGGTAAACCAACATGAGTGTCGTTTCTAGGTTCTTGGGGTTTAGAGGCGCATATCTCGAAAATGACGTCAGTTATATAATCTAAGATGTCGGACGTGACTTTTCATTATATATCGACGTGAGTGTCAATTTCTAGGTTTTTTTCGGTGTAGTTTTGGAAAATTACATCAGTTTTAGTATCTAAGAAGGCAAATCTTCGAAAATCGCCAGTGTACATTTATTTTTATCGGTAGTTATTACATTTATCGGTACTAAGGTTACATTATTAATAATCACCGACAAATGTGATTAATTTCTCACTTTTACCTGTACTTTCGGTAATTATTAATAATGATAGACAATTATTAATAATTTTTAATTAATCACTCTAACCGTAACATATATATGTATTTGTTGTAAAATATAGTATCGTTGAGTTAGTATCCCATAACACAAGTCTCGAACTTACCTTGGGGCTAGCTCAATCTGTGTGATTTGTCCGTATATATTTATTTATTTATTATTTATTAATAACATTCATACTATTACCACCGAGAAAAAGTACTATGTACAATACATAGGTAATTAGATGTTGTGCTGACTAATCATAGAAATAAATTAGATAAGTTGTAGAGAAAGAAACGGCAATAAAATGTACATTTTATAAAAAATTCTAATCTCTGACCGGAAGTACAGATCTGTGACAGATTAATAGATGGACAGACGGATGGAAAGCGGAGGCGTACTAATGGAGTCCCGGTGGCACTCTTTGATAACGGAACCCTAAATATATTTATTTTTTGGTATACTGCACGTCACTGAGTAATATCTATAAATGTATCTTATAAAATCTCCATTTCAAACAGCGCTGGAGTGTGAAGTGCGATCTCCCCGGCCGCCTCTGAGCTTCCGTCAAAGTTCGCTAAGTCTAATGTCGGTCGGCCAGAGCTTAATGTTTGAGTGCAGCCCAACTTACGTAATGGACAAGTTGTTGTCTAGTTGGAGGATTAAGTTGTTACCAGTTACTGAAAACTATGTAAGAAAGGAAAGAATTTAAAGTTGAACAAGTTTTATCTAAGGGAAAAACGTCTGACAAAAAAATAGCCTGTGTCACTCGGGATAAGATAAAGATTTTAACGATACCTCATCCAAACCTCTTTTTAACACTAAGTAGGTACACACATACATATAAACATGAAAATTGGAAATATAACACCTCCTTTTTGGGCGGTCGTGTAGACAGGCTTACAACTTCCTATATATAAAATTTCAACGTTAGACAAGTACCTAATAATAAGCGCGTAATGATTTTCTTCTTTTCTTAAATAATGCGCGGAAGTTCAAGCAAAGGAGTTTTTAAATTATAAATATTTTGATTTGTAAGCCAGTTCAAATTTTAAATAAAACCTTTGACAAATTACCTTCGTGGTAGAATTATTTCGTAGCAAACCGGTCGTTCCATTTTTAAATCACACGACAGATAGGTTTGAGTTTTCATAGGTTTTTAACATAGATTTTAAAAAAAAATTGCGTCTCTCTTTCACAATTTAATTTCAGCATAGCAGCTTCCGCACCAAACAAAACGTCGACAACTGAGATTTGACAATTCCTGCGGTTAATTTCAACCACCGCGACAACATTAATTAAACCGCGAATATTTAACAACATACAACTGCCAGCACAAGTTCTGAACTCATTAAATGAAGTGTCATACACACAGCTGCGAACCTTTTGTGCGGGCTGTATCGCCTAGTCGCGTTTTTGGCGTTTTTTCAATGGAACTTTGCGGAGTTGTAATTCCAGAGTGTAGTTTTTTTATTCGCCTTATAAATTAAGTTACAAATTGGTTATTTCAATGTTTTGAATTTGCATTCATACTAATTACTTTTAACACTTACGCATTGGATAGAGCCTGCAGGCTCGTCATTTCGCTACCTTTTAGGATGGTAGGTAGGTGGAAAAGGGAAATTCTTTCCATATTTTAGAACCATGTGAACAATTCAAATGCTTGGAGATGCCGGCAAAAAACATGGTTATGGTTTTCCTAATCCTAACTATAGTATTATAAATGCGAATTGAGTTTGGTTGTTTGTTTGTTACGCTTTCACGTTGTAACTACTGAACCATGAAATTTTGCATGCACGTTATCTGGGGTACGGAGAAGGACATAGGGTACATTTTAACCCGGGAAAAAGTACTGTTACCAGTCGATCCCTCTTAACCCGGGAAAGTACTGTTCCCGAGGGATCGACAATGACGCGGGCGGAGCTGCGGGCGAAAGCTATTAATTGAATAAAAAGAAAAAATCTAATTACCTACACAAAATTCCAAAGAAAAACGAAGCTAATTTATGCGTTTTCTTTTCTGTTTTTTGATTTGACAATAATAGATTTGACGTTAATATAGGTATTATTTTTAGCAAAGATCTATGCGGAAGCTTGACAATGAGTCAAGACGCGGATGATTCTATCAGTTCAAAAATTGAGCTCCTGAGCATTTATCCCGGTTGCGTCCTTAGCTGTGATCCATCAGAGCCCGGGGTCCGCTATTCTGACAGCATGAATGCGGTAATATGGTTTGACGAAAGATCGCAGGTACGCTGCCTGACGAAAAAAGATCTGATCTTTTTTTTACTTCATTTGAAAAAAAAACGATTAGGCATTCGACGACCCTCCTTGAGTAGTTTCAGAACCAAATACCTTTGAAAATCAAGTACAAGTATAAACCGACACCGGGTTCTATTCCGTTTTGCAGGATGGCATGTTAACCACTACACCAGTAAGGGTGTACCAATAATAAGTACTACTTACTATTAACTTAGAAAGAGTCGTCAAGCTAAGTCAGCCTTAAGACAGTTTGAAGAATCTGACACTAGGGTTGGCCATTTACACACACGAAAAGAGAGCAAGCACTTTAAAAACATTGCGAGCATATTTTTTGCGTGTACAGAAATCTTGCGCAATTCTATTTGACTGTCTATCCGAATGTTTCAAACTACGCCACAACAAGGCTCAGACGTGTCTGAAAATCTAGATTTTCAGTCTAAGTTCTAGAACTTAGACTGGAATCCCCTTTGGCATTTCGAAGTTGAAAACAGCTGCTTTGAAAATGGTGGATTTGTACGAATAATTTCGCAGCGCTTCTTTTACTTGATATTAGTTTTACTAGTGTATGTGGCTTTGTGTCTTTGTTTGTACGCGCGTACGCGACTTCAAATAAAGAGGAGGTTCTTGAGTCGTTGGAATATTTTTTGAAGTGGAAAATTCTTTCGCGGCTTTGTGCATTTTTTACGATTGGTAAAAAATGTGCTTGCGTTAGGACACGTGACCTGATCGAAAATTCGTAAGAAGGACACGTGACCTGAGACCGCTGCAAAGGCGAGTTTTCAATTCTGCCGGCACTACCGAAGTGCAACCCTTTGTTTTTTATGTACATATGTTTCCTCATAGCGCAGTATATGTACCGATATGATTCTTTGGAAGAGTATACTTTTTATCGGACCCTATCAAATTTCATCAAAATTGATTCAGTAGTTTGGTTGAAATCTGTTTTTTTTTCTGAAAGATTAATAATTATCTTTGAAAACTCTTTACTTAACTGGGAGTATCAAATCACTGCGATTGGTTGGTTCATATTGTATTATTTAAAAAAACCGGCCAAGTGCGAGTCGGACTCGCGCACGAAGGGTTCCGTACCATTAACTAACGTCTAAAAACGAGCCCACTTATGACGGTGGTAACTGAAGAGTGATTTATAAAGTCCTACTTCACAAGGGAAATTAGGAAAAAATATTATCTATTTGAGTACCACCACGAGTAGAGGCAAGCGCTGGTAATAAGTTTTCCTAGGTATATTACCTACTTTGATTCCCGAGCGTAATAGGTACCAAGCACATTGCTATTATTTTAGGTATTATTATTATTAAAGCTGCTAAGATTTTATATTTACTTGACGATACGTGGTTCGAAAATTTATATTTATTAGTTGTTTTACGTAACTAACAACTGTCTTGACTCATTTTTAATTCAATTTGTATTAAAAAATACTTTACTGAGTACATTTATAAGTTGGTCGACTATAACACTTTAATTTATAAACTCTACTTAGCTCTGATAGTTTTCCTTTATTTTCGTTAAATATACTACTGCCGTGAATTATTTTACGTGTTCTTTGGACTCTAACAAAAATTTGGACTATAAAACCAAATATTTCCGAAACGGATAAGTAAATCGTAAAATGATGTTCACCAGGTTACAATATTTTTAAAAGACCTATTCAACAACACACCACACATTGGGTTAGCCGCGAAAAAAAAATTGTCACCCCTTTTTACTTGTATGCAACCCTAATTTTTTTTTTCATGATTTTATTTTACTTTTTTTTTTGGCATTATTAATATACATATTCATGCCTAATTACAGCTCTCTATTACTTATAGTCTCTGAGTGAAACAGCGGACGGACAGACAGACATGGCGAAACTATAAGGGTTCCTTGTTTAGAACCCTAAAAACGGTTTCAATTCCCACAAAAAAAAACTATTTTCATAGCAATTTAATTATTTAGCACTTTCAGGCTTCATGTCCAGGCTCGGTAACTCAATTGGCAAAGCGTAGGTCGTACATAGACCTAGTTTTTTGCAGCCTACTTGATGCAAGTCTTCCTTCTCTTTAGCTATCCTGTCAGTCTAGTAATTATTAAATATTCTCAAAATTAGTGCCTTGGTATTTTTAGTGCATAATTGAGTAAAAACAAATGAGGTAGAAACTCACGTAATGAGTTTACAAGTCATTGTTTATTAACGGAACCCGGTTAAATAGAAAGGCGTGCGGTATTAACGCGTAGTGTGGTGAATAGGAGCAGGGTTACAATATTTTTAAAAGACCTATTCAACAACACACCACACATTGGGTTAGCCGCGAAAAAAAAATTGTCACCCCTTTTTACTTGTATGCAACTCTAAATTTTTTTTTTCATGATTTTATTTTACTTTTTTTTTTGGCATTATTAATATACATATTCATGCCAAATTACAGCTCTCTATTACTTATAGTCTCTGAGTGAAACAGCGGACGGACAGACAGACATGGCGAAACTATAAGGGTTCCTTGTTTAGAACCCTAAAAACGGTTTCAATTCCCACAAAAAAAAACTATTTTCATAGCAATTTAATTATTTAGCACTTTCAGGCTTCATGTCCAGGCTCGGTAACTCAATTGGCAAAGCGTAGGTCGTACATAGACCTAGTTTTTTGCAGCCTACTTGATGCAAGTCTTCCTTCTCTTTAGCTATCCTGTCAGTCTAGTAATTATTAAATATTCTCAAAATTAGTCCCTTGGTATTTTTAGTGCATAATTGAGTAAAAACAAATGAGGTAGAAACTCACGTAATGAGTTTACAAGTCATTGTTTATTAACGGAACCCGGTTAAATAGAAAGGCGTGCGGTATTAACGCGTAGTGTGGTGAATAGGAGCAGGGTTGCCAACAGCGAAAAATGGAAATATATTTTTATAAAAAAATACATAAATCGTTTGCTCTGCCAGTAAAAATACCTATGCCACTTGGGAGGAAGTAAGGATTCTTATGTTTGTCTGTCACAGTCCATAGCTGTTGAGGCGTTTCGTAGTTATGGGGGAATAAAGATACTTATTATATAATTGTTGATGCACGCTCGATCGCTAACATAACGTGTTCCACAAAAATATGTAAATTGAAATTGTATATAACATGACATCAGAAAAAAAGAAAAGATATAAATATTAAATATCATACAAAGCCCTTCAGGCAAGTAGGCGACCAATACTGTTGAAAAGAGTTTCTTTCGGCGTCTTCTTCTCTGCAGTGGTCGGTTCCGAAACGCTAGTAGTTTGTAGCTTTTGAACAATAATTAATAATTTGAATATAATATAATAAGTATTATTTAAAATGTGAATTGACGTGAAAAAGTGCCTGGCGTGAAAGCGTAACAAACAAACAAACAAACTCACTTTCGCATTTATAATATTAGTAAGGATTTATGTAAAACCAATTAATGGAGACAGTAACGATGTTGACAACCCTAATTCACCATACATTCGTAATGCGCCGCTGACAGCAAAATTGAGCTTTGATGTAAGCGCTCAAATTCGTTATATATTGCGGAGGGCTGGTTCCGTAGGTAACTGTGACTAATAATAAAAGGTCCTATGTGAATCATCGGAGATAATATGAGTCATCAGGAAAATATCGCAAGAAAATTGTCGTCGTTTCAGTTTGTACTTTCTCTACAATTTTTCGTGGAATTTTTCTATTCGCCCTTTTGATTTCCACGTTATATTTTTCTCACATCAGTTTTCATATTTGTTCTCGAGAAATAAAACAACATATACTTTTGATGAAATTTGCGGGTTTGGTAGAAAATATTTAAAGTTTGGTGCTGGACTCGGAGAAAAAAAAACGTAGAATATACCAGTTACTTCTCTGTAGATACAGATCGTAAAACGATCAATCGAATGGACAAAAATCTGAGGAATCATTGTGAGGCGATGAGTCAAGAAACCCATCACTATTTTAATATTGTTTTCCACAAACACGCCATCCAACAAGCTAGTGCGGCCTTAGGTCTTATAGACCTGGGCTCTGTCTACCCCGCAAGGGTAAAAAAACGTGATACTATTCTGTCAGATTTCAAACACGAGAAAATCTTATTTTCGAGTATTTTTACTGTTCGTACGTGTCACATATTACATATTGATATCACAACTTATTGTTCATATATCTTATACTCGTATTCTTATTTTTAGTTATTAAAACTACACTACATCATCATAACAACTACGTTTCCCTCTCTCTCACCCTCCAAAAACTTGTATCATTTAGTTCGCAAACAGGTCAAGTAATACATAATTGATAAGTGGGAACTTAACTCATCTTTCACAGTTGAGTAACGACGCAGATATGAAGGCGAAAAACGGCTCTGAGGTGTTATTAACAAAGGATTTTGTGCTTTATACTTTCGTATTAAAGTTTAAAATTGATTCTAAAAATGTTTGTTTTGTTTCAGGTATGGATGGTATAGATGTCTGAAATTTTTGGAATGTGTAAGTGATGTTATACTTATTTATGAAGGTTCATATAAAAAAAAAAAAACATAAGAGAACATTTTTCTTTTCTTCATCAAAAGAGTCAATGGTCATCTATACTTTTTCGGCTAGTACTTGGTGGCTTTTGTGAAACCAGAGCGGTCGTCATGCCAGGTTACAACACCGGAGGTCCCGAGTCTATCCCTGGTCCCGTCAAAAAGGAAAATTATCTTTTTCAGATTTATTTCAGACTAGATTACGCCCGCGGCTTTTGAAACATTCGGTGTAAAAATATCTCCTTACTAATATTATAAATGCGAAAGTGAGTTTGTTTGTTTATTATTACGCTTTCACGCCGTAACTACTGAACCGATCATCATGAAATTTTGCAAACAAGTTCTCTGAAGTACGAAGAAGGACATAGGCTACCTTTTATCCCGGGAAAAAGTACTATTCCCGAGGGATGGACATTGACGGGGACAAAGCCGCGGGCGAAAGCTAGTAATGTAATAAACGCGATAACACCGTGAAAATTGAATACTGCGCCACGGACCTCGTCACAAATTGAATCACTCAATTTGTGACGAGGTCCGTGGCGCAGTGGTCAACACGCTAGCTTGCGACACGAGGGTGCCGGGTTCGATTCCCGGTCAAGTCATGATGGAAAACGTTTTTTTTCAGATTAAACTGGGTTTTGGATGTTTATCTATATAAGTATCCTTACTAATATTATAAATGCGAAAGTGAGTTTATTTGTTTGTTTGTTACGCTTTCAAGCCGTAACTACTGAACCGATCATCATTAAATTTTGCATACAAGTTCTCTGGAGTACGGAGAAGGACATAGGCTACCTTTTATCCCGGGAAAAAGTACTATTCCCGAGGGATCGACATTAACGCGGGCGGAGCCGCGGGAGAAAGCTAGTCTATTATAAAATATAGTATCGTTGAGTTAGTATCCTACGACACAAGTTAACAGCTTACTGTAGGGCTAGCTCAATTTGTGTGATATGTCCCTATCTTGGACGAATTAACCACTGGACGCGAAATTAAAGAAAAATGTATGAAAACTTGTTCAACCAATACTGGGGGGACGGGAGGTAATGACAACATAGAACCGAACAAATATGAAACATACTTACCTCCTGCGACATGCGTCTATATTTAAAATTTTAAATTTATTCGTGTTATGTCAGATGTCATAGACAGTGTTGTTACAAAGTCGATAGTCGACAAATTGAATGAATGATTGGTTTAAAGTATCGCAAAAATATGTAACGAGCCTTGCTCATTTTTTATAAACATGGTCAGCTCAGTTACCTATGCTGTTTATTAAAAGAAATAATGTTTTTTAGGTACTCAAAACAACAATTATGATTTTTAAGATATCTTGCCCTACAACGGGCATTTTACGTAATACGGCGATTGTTTCAAATCAAAATTTTATTTGAAAAATAAAACGAATTTGAATTTTTTTTTATTTGAAAAATAAAACAATGACACATTTAATGACAATAGTCACTGTCATTTTCGTATTTCAACCACCTACTGTTTTTAGGATTCCGGCCTTCAGAATGTATCTTCTTTTAAATCACACACACAATCTACAGAACACTAGGTTTCAAGTTGAAAATTATATTACATATTAAGGACTAGTAGAAGCGCTAATGGTTCAGTTGTCTTAAAATTCGAACCATAACAAATAAAACCGAAAGGTCCCGGGTTCAAACCCCGCCTGGCCCGAACTGTATCTCTGAGTTTTTAGTAAAATCTGAGTCAAGTACGGCCATTTTCATGGACCAATACTTGCTTTTGATGAAGGAAAACATCGTGAGGCACCATGAACACTAGTGGATTTTTTGCTAGTACCCATGTAAAATGGAGAAGGCAAACCACTCCATTATTTTCTGGTCAAAATAGTCACTGTGTCAATTTCTTTACATACAATGACACCGTCAAGAGCCTAGCTCTTAAATATTAGAGAGAATGTGTACATAAAAGCTTTATTTGGAAAACAAAAATTCGTTCATTAAACGGTGAACCTATTTTTCAGAATATATTTTTCAAACAAAAATTTCGGATTATTTAGAAGTTTTTATTTAAAATTGGATCAGACTTCAGCAGCCCTTAAATGTAATTGAAAAAAATAATAAAAATATAATTAAATTGTATTTCTCATACATTTGCTATTGATATGGTCCTTAAAACATCGAAATTAAAATATTTACGGACTACGGATAGGCTCTTTTCTTACCAATCACTATTGTTGATAAACCCCATGACTCAGATGTATAATTGATCCTTTTTCATAAAAACGAACAAAAAGTTTTAGTTTAAATGTATTTGAACATGGAAATTTAATAAATAGGGCCTTTTGATCAGATATGAATTTGCAGGCTCTATCTCCACTGTTATGGATAAATACATGAACCTTCATGTGTATTTATTTGCCCTTAGAGAACTAGTACCTGGGCGACCGAACTTTGCTCGGTTATTACTATTTGTTGTAATATGGTGGTGTTAAGGTGAATCTATATTTATGATAAATATATATTGTTATCTCAAACATTAACTACATTTTTTTTATACTTGTCCAAAAACAATAAAAATTAAACATTATAAATAAAATTTTAAAATACAAAAAATAAGTAAGTCGCGGAGCGGGATTCGAACCCGTAACTCGTTTCTTGCCATCCACGCCTTAAGCCGCTGGACCAGATGGACAGTGGCAGGCAAGACGAAATTAGCGACCATATTCTGCGTAAAATGGAAAACGCATGAAAAATCGAAATCACGCATTTTCCCAAACATAAGACTAATCAAGATCGATTGTTTACCCCCGAAAACCCTCATATACCCAATTTCAGCGAAATCGTTAGAGCCGATTCCGAGATCATAGAAATAATCAGAAACCATCATAGAAATAAATTTATATACTTTATAAGAAAAACATACAAAACGTGGCTTTTTAATATCGTAAAGCTAGGTGTTGTCTACTCCGTAAATAATAAAGAGGTGATTCTGTCTCTTTACTTACTGAAACTAAGGTTGTTAGTTTCAGTAAGTAAAGAGACAGAATCACCTCTTCAACAAATATAATTACAAATAATGAGAAAAGTGAAACTGGTTATTTATGGATATTTATACATTTTGAGTATTTACTTAAATTGGCTATTTATCCGCCGCCCGTAATAAGATTGCATTCCTATCGATATCATTCATCGACACGTTCATCGATAGGTGCAAGCTCTAAATGAATGGAATGAACTGAAGAATTAGTGAACGAATGTAACAATGACAGAATTAATCCGACTCGTTAGAGTATGACAACATTCTGGTTGACTTCCAGTTTAAACCAAGGATTTTTTAAGTGGACGTATTATTCGGTCTGATGATTACGCATTTAATTAAATTCACTAGAAAATACTAAGAAATATTGGACAAAATGTGCTTACTGGTGAAAAGAAATGTTGTTTGTGCGACTACTGTAATTTTTACACTGCAGTCAAATGTCATAATTTCGCGTCCAGTGGTTAATTCGTCCAAGGTCCCTATACATATTTAATTTAGAGGTATTCTATACCATACTAAATTAAATACGAGTATCTTCTACGACCAAATTATTGGAACTGTTCCTGTTCATTTCAGGTTTTGAAGCCATATACATTTGTTTGTATTCATGAGAATTAGTGTGATACTACCCTAAGGCTTAGGCAACTCAATCATCTAAAAGCTTTTCAAATACCTGTCCACGTAACTTAGCATTTCCTTTATTTAGCGCCCCTAAGGACAAATTGCTAGCCTACAGCGTATGTAAATGCATTTAGCATGCAGCACCGCCCAAACCTTCGTCGCTTCCGCCCGGCCACTTCCGGTGCGCCTGAAAGCGCGCTTTTGTGTCTTGAAAGGGTTGTGAATAGCAGGTTTTAAAGCCGGAAATGAATTAATAAATAATTGTCAGATTTCGCTTTGAATGTTGGATGAGAGATTATGGGTGGATGGAATTGTATGGGGAGAGTGAGATGTAAGGTCATTGTTAATTTATGGCCTGGGTTTAACTGTGTTACATAAAATACGAAGAGTTCAGGTCTATTGTACTCTAATTTTAAACGGTGTTTAAAGAAGTTATATAAAATACAAAAATTAAGCAGCCTCTGAAATAAAATTCATTCTATCTAGTAAACGGTTTGACCGATTTTGATTAAAATGTCTAGGAACCATTCAAGCTTTCAAATAAAAAGCCACATCCAAATAACTTCACACAGTAAAGAGTATGTGTGCATGTACTCTTGAATGTGTGAAGTTATTCACATTTTTATATAATTACACACATCAGTCACACCGTGTACATTACGTTGCCACAGATACACACGTCACACACGAACACACAAAGGTACGACAATCACACGGTCACATTTTATGAAGACACAAAAATGCATTGACAATAGGCTAGTTTCCTAAAAAAATATAATTAGTCCGTCAGTTAGATATTCAAAAAATATTGGATACGTATTTTTTCTTTTGTCGATTAACATTAACAAAAAATGATAAAGATATAGCCCTTTGAAGTTCCGTGTGACGTCATAGTTTGCTACAATTTTTAGCAAACTTTGACGTCACGAGCCCCCACTCCTGAACTTTGACGCGCTTTATCTTTATTATTTATTGTTTATTTGATAAAAGAAAAAATACGTGTCCAATATTTTTTGATTATCTAACTGACGGACTAATTGTTATGTTATTATTATGACCCAGGAAACTAGCCTATTGATTGCAAAGACATGCATTTCCAATTTATAGCGCAGTTTGCTAAAGATTCATATCTTTCCAGTCCTATTTCAGACCGCCGTCCCAGCGCGATTTTTTCTATGTATAAGATTGTGTTTTGGGACTACAATACATAAAAAAAAATATATATATACGGACAAATCACACAGATTGAGCTAGCCCCAAGGTAAGTTCGAGACTTGTGTATGGGATACTAACTCAACGATACTATATTTTATTTTATAACAAATACATATACAACGTGATTTTGAACTCCCTAGCTTTATTGAAATCTGGGGATGATCACGCTGTATAGATAAACCAAGACCCAGGCCAATCTTCAAAAGATCATTTTACATCTTGACCTGGCCGGGGATCGAACCCGGGCACTCCGTGTCGCAGGCTGGCGTGTTAACCACTGCGCCACAGAGCTATCAACATACATGGATGGGCACTTCGTTATTAAACACAAATATCCAATTTTTTACATCCGGTAAGGAATCGTATAGGTGATAAGGAAGTTTGAAATATTTTTAATTTGTTATAAATTGTAGTGTAATTGTGTTAAAATCTTTAGAAGCACGATCGATCTCGATTCCAAAATATCAACGGTGACATTTCATTCAAACAAAAAATCCCAATATAAAACGTTACTCCCTTTATAAAGTCTAGGTTTATAAACCTAGATCACAGGATAATAATCTGCTGAATTTCCAGTATAACAAGAAACTAGTTAAACACTTTAGTCTCGAATGGCATAGAAAAATAAGAACAAGCAGCAAACGGCTTCATGTGCCTTCCAAAGCACGAGAGAGGCAATATATTAGGCTAATTTCAGAGTGATGCATTTAAACAGCACCGACTAGACGCGCGCTTGCAATCGCAATGGATAATAGTCTCCTTTCATAGATACGCAGTTGCACCGCTCGGGAAACGCGCGTCACCGCCGGTGGTCGTACCTGGGTTCATTTGCGCCTTAGCTCTTCGCACCTCTGTTCATTCGTGCCTCAGTTCTTCGCAGCTCAGTTCATTCGCGCCTAAGCTGTTCGTGCCTGAGTTTGCTCACTTGTTCCTAATGTAATATCCGACTTTCTCGCCCCAAGACGTTAACGTTAACACAGCCACTCAAAGAGATTCGCACCTCAGTTCATTCGCGCCTCATCTCTTCGCACGTCAGTTCAATGAGTTTGCTCGTACTTCAGCACTTGTACCTTCGTCTTTCGCGCCTAAATAAGACACTCCCGGCCAAAAGCGCGCGCTCTATAATCAATTTACAATAGTTTACGACGAAATGTCGCCATTGCACTCTTTACCATAGAAAATAAACAGCTAATGCTGTTATAATACACAACTGGACATTGCAACGAAATGCGTATTACTAAAAATCGTTTCTTAGTGCTTTTGAAACGCGCTGGTGGAAAGTGGTCACCGTCGCCCATGGACATCTGCAATACCAGAAGACGTTTTGATGCGTTGACGACTCTTAATCTTAAGAGTCGGCAACGCATCAATACTTGTTTACAGGTATCTACCTGTAAACACGCCTTTTGAAGGACCTCAAGTCATAGCACACAGGGAAAACCTCGGGATTCCCGAGGTAAATTTTCTTTTTTTTTCCTTTCACATGACTAATATTACTGTTTGTCCTAATTTGGGCAGGACACGGCTGCACTATTTTAAGAACTTTTTATTTACATGTGATCCACAATAAAGAGTATTTGTATTTGTATTCCACAATCCTTATACTAAAAATCGTTTCTCAGTGCTTTTGAAACGCGCTGGTAAACAGCGCGTCTCGCTCTGTTTTGAATAACTTTAGATTTGTCAGTCCACTTGCTCCCAATGTGATTCCCGACCTTCTCGCCCCAAGACGTTAACACAGCCACTCAAAGAGATTGGTGGCCGGCGCCGGGGCGGCGACACATGTATTTGTTTTACGTCACTATGTTATGTTATTGATTGTCGTGTTGTTTGTCATCACTTAGGAGAGAGCGATGGCTAAAAAATAAGATGTGGGTGCAAATGTTACATGCTAGGCATTAATAAAAGGAAAAATAAAGATTGCTCCAACTGCTTCTATTCCCACGCAATTCTTAGGGAATGGGCGCGTATCTTAGCAATCCTATCGTAGGCGTTGGACCTAGTAACCAATCATTATTTTAATACCCTTTTTTTACACACCCTCCATTCGCTAAATATGGCATAGGCTAAATACATGACTAGTATATTTATCATCATCAGGTCCCCTTTAGTCTCCACTACAGGAGCACGACCCTCTCTGTACTACTAGGGCCATACTTGGCCAGAGCAGCCAGAGGACAAGGCCTACACTCTTCACGCTGGCCAGACGGGTTGGAGAGGTCTCTTAGATGTTTATAAGCTTTGTTTAGCTTGTATTTCCTAAGTCGCCTCCTACGACATCCAAGGGAAGACTTGGAGTGGTCCTATTCTACTCTGCCGGATACCACACGGCTAGTATATTACGTGGGTAATTTTCTTGTCTGATGATTTTTTTATATCATCGATCTTGTAAATAAAATCTTATCTCCAAATACTCAAAAGTATCTTAAGGCCGTACCTTAATTTTTCAAGGTTCAGTGCTGCCTTCATTAGAGATATTCTTCTTTGTAGGAAACCGGAGAAATCATTAAAAATTTGTATCGCAATTACATAGAGACACGTCTTTTTCCCTTGCAGGGTAGACAGAGCCTAGGTCTATAAGACCTGAAGGCCACTTTTAGCATGTTGGTGGGCATTAGGTGGAAACCGAAATAAAAATAGTGATGGGTTGCTAGCCGCATCGATTAACGTGAAGGGGTGACTCAGTCTGTCAAAATGAACAACATTTTTTAAGGCACTAATTCTGTTAACTCAATTTTTTTGACATTTTCTTACTAATTGCCGGGCCGGCCGAACACTTGTATGAAAATGTCATTTTTTTGAGTTGCCAGCATTGGTCCCATTGGCCATATTGGTCCCACTTTGACGGGCTGAGTCACCCCTTCACGGGAACGTCGTTGGTAAATTACACGCATTTTCCACATGTTTGTATATTTGGAAACTAGAATTGTTAGAAATATTTCTTGTCTTAATACTAAAAAGTTACAATATTAAAGGGTACTATCTATCTTTTGTATGTTTATCTATATATGTATTTGTTATAAAATATAGTATCGTTGAGTTAGTATCCCATAACACAAGTCTCGAACTTACTTTGGGGCTAGCTCAATCTGTGTGATTTGTCCATATATATTATATTACTTAAACTTACTCGAGAAAATTTGTGATAAAATCACGGTTCTACTCACGTTAACTAGTCGGCGAGTCCGACGAATAAAACGTGAGTACCAACCGTGATTCTATAATTAATATTTAAAGGATTGAATAAAATAAGATAAACATCCGAACCGAATGTCACCATATTTGATATACGATTATCCCGTCTCCAATCATGTGCAACTAACCACTGGCGCCTTTCAGTCGTATCGCTACCCCTATTGGACCCCCCGGAATCTATCGACGACCCCCATATCAAATACTCCCTTTGGATCTGCAGTCTTGTATTTTACACTCAAATTACAGTATTAAAAGATAAGATAAGATAAGATTAGATGAGATGAGATAAAATAAAATTAAAAAAATATATATCTTACTTTTTAAATCTCTATCGAGGAGCCCGATGATCCAGTGGTCGTGAGCATTATTAGCGCTTATGAATGTTAAGCAACTCCGGATGCAGTCCGCGCTGGATGGGTGACCGCAAGTGGCATTAAAATATCTTGAGCTCCTCTGTGCTTCCAAAAGAAACTCTTTTCAACAGTAATGGTCGCCTACTCGCCTGAAGAGCTTTCTAATTTTATCATCTATCTTTATTATTTATCATCTACCTAATTTGATAATTTCTCATTTTTTTTCATTACTAGTAATGATTACAATTGTTATTACATTACTAGCTTTTGCCCGCGACTTCGTCCGCGGCAATATTATTATAGACATATACTGTCGCGGATATTTTTTAGTTCGCTTATAGAGGAATAATTTATTAATACACATTTTTGGGTAACTTGACCCGTTTACGCATCGCACGCGTTAGATATCCTGAACTATGAACGAATAATTTTCTCCCGTTTTAAAAATATTTTTCTTTTTGATGCTTCGCTCCTATTAGTCGCAGCGTGATATTTTATAGCCTAAAGCCTTCCTCAATAAATGGACTATCCAACACGTCAAAACGTTTTTCCCGGAACAAATCGATGGCTCCAACAGGAACAAACTCATTTTTTATGCACCCTTGCTGCAGCCAGCTTGATCCCGACTTGCGCCAAATTGCCGTTTTATGAAACAAGATGTGATGGAAAATTGGAAGTCAATTTTCTATTTGCATATTCTGATTTTTTTTTACTTTTTATTACATGCTCGCTTTGTGGGTTGTGGTGGGTGTGGACCTTAATTACGGGAGTTTTGATGAAAAATTAATCGAATAAATGAAGACTGTTATGCTGGATAAATAGAACAATGGCGGTAAAGCATTTTATTGATTAATTATAATTAATTTCACTAACTATATGACAAATAGAAGATTAGAATGTGTAATAATGAAAAAGACTGACATTGTTCTTATGGATATATACATAACATTTTGTTTTTAATTGTTATGAAATTACTCGTGATGGTCGGAAAAATCAAAAATATTCATATATAAAATAACAGAAATACTGATTGTCCGAAGTGAATTTTCTGATTTTATCATACTTTTTGTTACATATTCGACTTGTGGGATGTAGTGGATGTAAACCTTAATTACGGAACTTTTGATTAAAAATTAATCGAATAACTGATGACTGATAATATGCTGGAAAAATAAACTGATGGTGTTCTAAACACTTCCTTAATTAATAATAATTAATTTCACTGACTATATGACAAATAGAAGCATAGAATGTGTAAATAATGAAAATAACTGACATAGGTAATT
This sequence comes from Elegia similella, assembly GCA_947532085.1. NCBI lineage: Eukaryota > Metazoa > Arthropoda > Insecta > Lepidoptera > Pyralidae > Elegia > Elegia similella. Next base: position 25,984,473 of record OX383932.1, on the reverse strand, counting down.
CTTATAAATACCTACTATACATCTTATTTTTAAATTTAAATTTTAGTAAAACAATACTTATTGAAATGGCAGTGGGTGTTAATAAAATAACGCGTAAAGGGAATTTGATGCGAATAATCAATTTGCTTATTGTGATTTTTTGTTTTTTGTTTTTTTTTTGGTTTTTTTTTTTTTTTTTTTTTTTTACAAAATTTGAATTAGGCATTTGTCTCCCATCTCACCTGATGGTAAGTGACGATGAAGACGAGGATGTTACATGCCTATCCAAGAGATACCCATTTATTCTAAGGTTGGGGTAAGTGTGAACGTTATTTATAGGAGGAGCCCGATGGCCTACTGGGCGTGAGCATAATAACCGCTAACGCATGTTAAGCAACCCCGGGCCCGGTCCCCACTAGGATGGGTGGCATAATAATATTTCAAGCTCCTCTTTGCTTCGGAAGGCTGTTGATCTCGTTTCGGCTGACATCACTAGAAGGCAGTCGTTAAGCTATGTCAGATGCCTTTAGGCAGCTTGAAAAAGTCAAAGATTTTTATTCAAAATTGGATACATGTATCTTTTTTTGAACGTCATATTTGTATTTGTTATATTTTGTTTAATTTATGCAGAATTGAAATACTACTAGCGTTTAGCAACGACCACTGGTGAGAATAATACGCCGAAAGAAACTCAATCCAGACTTGGTCCCTATGTGCCTGAAGGGCTCCGATTACATTGTTTACATGTATTATATCATCAAATAAATTTATATTAATTGCCAATCATTTTTATCAATTATATAATCAGCAATGCAATAATATGCCTTTTTTACTAACTGGTTTTTTTTACTTTGAAACATCTGATACCAGTGTTGGCCACTAACTCACGCGAAAAGCAACATACACGGATGTTCTCAACGCGAAAATATCCAAAACAAACAAGACCAGACAGCAATCGCAAGTTTACTCATTCCCTATAACTATAAGCACACATAGATACTTTTTAATGTATCCGGAACCTCTTTCCTTCGGGATAACGGGTCTCGTCAGGAAGAGAGACTAATAAAACCGTTGTCAAGGGAACCATTCACATTTAAATTAAGATGCTAAAACGGTACTTAAGTAACTCCCAACGTGGAAAGAATTACCATGATTTCAGATTTTATTATGTGAAATGTAAATAAGCTACACAATTTTTGGCTGTAAAATTTGGATGACAGAAGGTTTTTGAGGAGGCCTGTGGCTTAGTAGTCATCCTGCCAGGATGCCACACCGGGGGTCCAGGATTCAATCCCCGGTCAGAATCGGTTCATAAATGACGGAGTTCTGAGGTTATAAACATAAAAAAATACAACCGAATTGATAGCCTCCTCCTTTGTTTTGAAGTCGGTTAAAAACATAGTTTTTTTTTTTTCTAAATATTGAATTAGGCATTTGCCTCCTATCTCACCTGATGGTAAGTGACGATGAAGACGAGGATGTTACATGCCTATCCAAGAGATACCCATTTATTCTACTTTTGAATGTCCCGGGACTGTACTTGTTTGGGAATATAGACGCAGGCAGTTCATTCCACACCTTAGCTACTCGAACCAAAAAGGAACTGTCAAAGCGTTTAGTTCGACTCTTTGGTATTTCAACGATAAAAGGGTGAAATTTCTGTCTGCGCCTCGTAGTCCGATGGAGGAATGGTGAGGGTTCAACTAGCTCAAAGAGCGCTTTGAGCCAACGACACGACAAGAAGAAGATAAATAGAAGAATGGCAATATTTTTCCTTTGAATAACGAATCCTTGAGAAAGGATTAGGACATGGGCCTCTCTCAAGGATTCGGTGGACTTTTTGAGGCTAAATGATGAGCCACAAAGAGTAATGTTGGGGCTACCGCGGTTCTGCAGTTGCATCGAACATGTTTGCGCAAGCGCATGTCGATGGCTTTCACGCTGTAGTGCGCAAGCGAATCGCGTCACTGATGAGTCGATTTTACAGGGCACCAACACCAGCACACCGACATTATTCTATTCTATTAGCCAAAACCAGACTGTCCGATTTTTGGTCATTGGATACATAAGCACATGCATGTCTCAGGATCCAATGATTGGTCAGGTAAGTATTTTTAAGATAATAAGTAAATCCTACTAACATAGGCACATAGGGACCAAGTCTGGATTGAGTTTCTTTCGGCGTATTCTTGTGCTAGTAGTATTTCGATTTTGCATAAATTAAACAAATATAACAAATACAAATATGACGTTCAAAAAGAGATACATGTATCCAATTTTTAATAAAAATCTTTGACTTTTGACTTTTAGGTTTTATAATTTTTTTATTTTACTAACCGTGTGGTATCCGGTAGAGTAGAATAGGACCACTCCAAGTCTCGTGGATGTCGTAGAAGGCGACTTAGGAAACACAAGCTAAACAAAGCTTATAAACATCTAAGAGACCTCTCCGACTCGTCTGGCCAGCGTGGAGAGTGTAAGCCCAGTCCTCTGGCTGCTCTGGCCAAATATGGCCCTAGTAGTACAGAGAGGGTCGTGCTCCTGTAGTGGAGACTAAAAAGGACCTGATGATAATAATAATTTTACTAACTGATATGGACGGTATTAGTCTAAAATAAGTACATTTTATTTTTTTATTTATTTAATAATTCATTCATTCATTCATTCATCATTCATGAATGAATGAATGAATGCCATTAAATGCAGTTCCGCCATCGAGCCGGAAATGCGTCGTCGCCGCTTTTGATCGCTCGTTTTTGCAGGTTGTCTGGCCCGACCTTGAACTATCAGGTACTGTGTGGTAGACGACGACAAATATTTATTTAGCTTTTGGTTTTCTATTTTTATACAACTATTTTCAACCCAACATAGTCAATAGGATATCTAATAGGACATCTCAAACTGTCGGTAATAAAAACGGGTGTTATTTAAACGGATAGCAGAATATTCGTATTTTTTTTAGTAAAAAAATGTAATCGGACAGCTAAAATAGCTAGTTGGGCAGCAACTAATGGTCACCTAACTTCTTTTCTGCTCTCAGTCGTTCCGGGTGGTCATAAAAGAAACAACTTGAACCTAACTTCTTTTCTGCCCTCAGTCGTTCCAGGTGGAAAGCCAAAGCTTATTCAAATATTATCTCTGCTGCCCAATTGATAATCTTGCTGCCTAAATAATTATTTTGCGGCGCAACTATTTAATTTCCGACAAAAACTCACGGGCCACTCACGTGTTATTTTGTCGGGATTGCCGACTATTTTTACTTGAATTCGTGTATGTACAGTCATGGGCCGATAAATGTGACCCGTGCAATTTAAAATCTGTCGTTAGAGGGCAGTTTTATATGCTTACGACTGTGTTTTTTTCGTCTGTTTTTCTAAATGGTCAGGTCCAACTATATCAAAAACTAGCGTGTCGATATTCTTTTTATTTTGGTTCTAAAGCAATTTTCTAGCTTATAATATAATAATAATATATTTGCGCTTAGATTAAATTCACTTATATAGAACAGTAAACTAGGTCGGCAACGCTCCTGACTTCCTGACACACCCTAGTTTCAGTAGTCCACGGGCAGCAGTGATCGCTTACCATCAGGTGACTCTGAACTGCCTCCGTGGTCCAGTGGTTGAGGCGTTTGCTGTAGACCCAGAGGTCGTGGGTTCGATTCCTACGGGAAGCATACTTTGTTTAGTTATGTCCAGTTTGGTTAGGATATCGCAGGCTTGAATCACCTGATTGTCTGATAATAAAGATGACTCCGTGCTTCAGAAGGCACGTTAAGTCGTTGGTCCCGGCTGCCATGACGTGGTTCTTTTAACGATTATCATAGGTCGTTAAAGGAACCACGTCGGAGGCCGAGAGGCGTTTCCGAAGGATTCTGACACCAGGGTTTGCATGGTCGATTGACCGTGACGCCTACACGAAATGATGATGATCAGGTGACTTGCTTGCTCGTTTCCCATCATATACTTATCATAAAATAAAAACTTAGTTTTGATGTGTAAATAAGAGCCATAATAAAAATAAACTGCAAACGAAGAGCATTCGCTATAAAATGCAGTCCCGCCGTCGAGCCGGAAATGCAACGCCGCCATTTTTCATCGCTCAGCTTTTTGCAGGTCTGGCACAACTCTTGTCCGGGCCCGCCCTTGAATCGTTAGGTACGCCCAGTAATATTCTGATATCTATGGGTACACCGTACACCTCCGTTCGTGTAGGTGATGTACAGATAGGTTAAATTAGTCTTCAATCTGTTTTTGAAGTTTTGACGTGACAACGTCTTATGAATTGATGAAAGCCGGCTGCACGCACAAAAAGTGTCACTCGGAACAAGCGATAGAGAGTACGATCAATGATCATCCTAAGCGTTCGGCTTGTGACGCATCTATCGCTATTCCACCGTTATCACGTAAATATTACCGTCCGTAAACCAACTTGACAGATTACCAATTTTCAATCATACACACAGATTGAGATAACCCAAAAGTTAGTTGAGACTTGAGTTAATGGATACCAACTCTACGATACTACGAGTCCGACTCGCGCACGAAGAGTTCCGTTCCGTTATCAATATAAAGTTAAAAATTATTAAAAATATTTTTAATTAATGATGTAACAAAATGTATACTTTTCGCAATTTTTCCTTTATCTGTGCTATAAAACCTTGCTTCATACCAAATTTCAAGATTCTGAGTTCACGGGAAGTACCCTGTAGGTTTTTATTCCCTTGCGAATGCCGGAAAAACACGAAAAATTGCAGCATGAACGGCTGTATCTTTTGATTGCGTTGGCTTAGAAGTTTGATTTTTTCACAGCTTTAAGGGACAGTAGACCTGAGTATTTGATATGAATTTTAGCTTGATACCTCAACGCGTTTCTGTGACAAAGATAGACCGACAGACAGACAGACAGACGGACAACCGAGTGATCCTATAAGGTTTCCTTTTTACCTTTTGAGGTACGGAACCCTAAAAATGTCATTTTCCATCTTGACCTGACCGGGGATCGAACCCGGGACCTCCGTTGTGATGAGCACTAGGCTAGGTTGTCGTACAAATTCATTTCAAACCACCAAACAATGTATGTATAACAATGCAAGCATACCCGCTCACACAGACTCCATTTCCTGCAGCATGCATCCAAAATCGTTTTTCATCGCGAGCGTGACGCCGTCACAGTCCATACGTTTTTATGGGTAGGTACCTTTGAGAGTTCTAGGTTTTACGTGCAAGGGGAAAATCTAAAAACCGCTTAAATGCTTGAGTTTAAAAATAGGAATGGCTAGAAAATAACAAATTACTACATATGTTATTTTTATAGTAAACTAGTTTTCGCCCGCGGCTCCGCCCGCGTCAATGTCGATCCCTCGGAAATAGTACTTTTTCCCGGGATAAAAGGTAGCCTATGTCCTTCTTCGCACTCCAGAGAACTTGTATCCAAAATATCATGATGATCGGTTTAGTAGTTACGGCGTGAAAGCGTAACAAACAAACAAACAAATAAACAAACAAACTCACTTTCGCATTTATAACATTAGTAAGGAATGGATAAGGATTAAGAAATAAAATATAGTGAAAAACATTCCAAGTGAGCTTCGTGGCGCAGTGGTTAACACGGCAGCCTGCAACACGAGGGTTCTTGGGTTAGATCCCCGGGCAGGTCAAGATGGAAAACGATTTTTTCAGATTGACCTGATATCTTCGATGTTTATCTATATAAGTATCTATTGTAAAATATAGTATCGTTGAGTTAGTATCCTAGTGACACAAGTACACAACTTACTGTGGGGCTTGCTAAATTTGTGTGATACGTCCCTATATATTTATTTATTTATTTATTAGTACATATGTTTTTAGACTTAGAAATAAATAAAGTTTAAACAGTAAATATGTAATTAGATGCTTAATCTCACGTATTTTATGTCGGTACTACCGATAAGTTTCAGCCTTTATGGAAGGCCATTTTCAGGGTGATTGTGAAGGTCGTTAAGCTGGTTCTGTATAGGCTGAAAAATGCTTAAGTTAAAGTTTGTTTTAGCCTCAATTGAACCTAATCCTAACTAATATTATAAATGCGAAAGTGAGTCTGTTTATTTGTGACGCCTGCAACCTATCTTCTGAACCGGTCTTCCTGAAATTTTACGTACTCATGTCTGGGGTACAGAGAAGGACATAGGGTACATTTAATCCCGGGAAAGAATACTGTTCCCAAAGTGATCGACATTGATGCGAGCGGAGGCGCGGGCGCGAGCTATTCAATAAAAGTGCGCAAAACGTGATATATAGATGGTGAAATTTTGATCGTTTTGGACCCTTAAAGGGGTGACTCAGACCATCAATATGAACAACTTTTTCTATGGGAACAATGCTGGGAACTCAAAAAAAAAATCGTCATTTCCATACAAAAGAGACCCGCCGCTCGGCCCGTTTGTATGGGAATGTCGAATTTTTTTTTGCGTTCCCAGCATTGTTCCCGTAGTAAAAGTTGTTCATATTGACGGGCTGAATCACTCCTTTAAGGGTTCAAAACGATAAAAAATTTCACCGTATATAATACACATACAAATTATATATATGAAGAGAATTCTAAGGAGATAAAGAATTAAGAAGGTGAGAGTGAACCTGTTCACATTCAATACATACAACGGTCATCTTCATTTTCACCAAACATAACTACTAAACAAGCATCAAGCTCGGGAGCTAGGGAAAGTTGTAGTTATAAGTAATTTGACCCCCTTTTTGGTTACATCGAATGGTCAGACACTCAAAACCCCTACAAACTTTACCTAATAATTCTGTACTCCATCGCCAGAAAATGACTTTCTTCACATAAAGGAGAAACATAAGTAATAAGAAATCGAAAGCGGCGCCAGCGAGTCTGCGGCGAGTATCGTAAACAAATCGATACAAGAGCAAGGTTATGAAGAGTTTATAGACGATTTTGTTATGGGATGTGATATTTAAATGATTACGAAACATTGAAATTTTAGGAAAGCGGCGCCAGAAAGTCTGTGGCGAATACCGCAAACACATCGATACCAAAGCAAGGTTATGAGAACTTTATAGAGGGACGATTTTGTCATGTGCTATGATTTTAAAAAACATTGAAGTTTTAGGGAAGCGGTGCCAGCGATTCTGTGGCGAATATCCTTAACAAATCAATACAAGAGCAAGTTTATGAAGAGTTTATAGTGTGACGATTTCGTCATGTGATATGATTTTAAATGATTTTAAAAAACATTGAAGTTTTAGGAAAGCTGCGCCAGCGGTTCTGTGCCAAATATCGTAACACATCGATGCCAGAGCAAGGTTATGAAGAGTTTATAGTGTGACGATTTTGTCATGTGATATGATATTAAACGATTTAAAAAAAACATTGACGTTTTAGGAAAGCGGTGCCAGCGACTCTGCGGCGAGTATCGTAAACAAATCAATACAAGAGCAAGGTTATGAGTTTATAGTTTGAAGATTTTGTCATGTGATATGATTTTAAATGATTTAAAACACATTGTTTTAGGAAAGCGGCACCAGCGAATCTGCGGCAAGTATGGTAAACAAATCGATACAAGAGCAAGTTTATGTCTGAAGATTTTGTCATGTGATATGATTTTAAATGATTTCGAAAAACATTTAAGTTTTAGGAAAGCGGCGTTACCGAGTCTTTGGCGAATATCGCAAACACATCGATACCAAAGCAAGATTATGGCGAGTTTATAGTTATAGTCTGACGATTTTGTGTGGTGCGATTCCTAAACGATTTTGAGAAATATAAAAATTAAAGGACAGCGGCGTCAGCGAATCTTTGGTGAATATCGTAAACAAATCGATACAAGAGTAAAGTAATGAGTTTATAGTCTGACGATTGTGTCATGTGAATGATATTTAAACGCTTAGCTAGAGTTTATTTACAGCCCTGTATTATGTACATTGTGGAGTAAAATCAAATTAAATGCCACATAAAAATATTTTACCGGATGCTCAATAATCACATGGCACATCTTAATAAACTTGGTGCTTACTACTTTAGTAGCTTTGGCGCGCAGCTCCGTTCGTATGATGTCGTTCCCTAGAGAATAGTACTTTTTTCGAGATGAAAAGTACTATTTCTGGTTCTCCGTATCCCAAACAACGAATATGCAAAATTCGATGATGATCGATTGTTGAAGCGTGAAAGCGTAAGAAACTAACTTACTTTCGTATTTATGACTAGCTATTGCTCGCGACTTCGCCCGCGTATATGTCAATCTCTCGGGAACACTAGAATTTTCCGGAATGAAAGATTACCCTATGTCCTTCCCCGGGCCTGAAACTACCTTCATACCAAATTTCATCCAAATTGGTTCAATTGTTGAAGCGTGAAAAGGCTAGGTTGAACAGACAGACAGAGTTTACTTTCTCATTTATAGTATTAGTATCGATATAGAGTATATATATATGTATGGACAAATCACACAGATTGAGCTAGCCCCAAAGTAAGTTCGAGACTTGTGTTGTGGGATACTAACTCAACGATACTATATTTTATAACAAATACATATATAGATACACATCCAAGACCCAGGCCAATCTGAAAAAGATCATTTTCCATCTTGACCTGGCCGGGGATCGAACCCGGTCACTCCGTGTCGCAGGCTGGCGTGTTGCCCGCTGCGCTACGGAGCTATTCAAAGTCAGAAACTAATTTAATTTCGTATTTATATTAGAGTCCACTAAGACTTTCCGTTATCATCATCATTTCGAGTAGATGTCACGGTCAATCGACCATGCACACCCTGGTGTCAGAGTTATTCGGAACCGCCTCTCGGCCTCTGACGTGGTACCATTAACAACTACCAGATGGCAGCCGGGACCACCGGCTTGACGTGCCTTCCGAAGCACGGAATCATCTTTATTATCAAACAATCAGGTGATTAAAGCCTGCAATGTTCTAACCAAGCTGGAATCAACTAAACAAAGTATGCTTCCAGTGGGAATCGAACCCACGACCCCCGGGTCAACAGCCAAGCGCCTTAACCACTGGACCACGGAGGCTGATTCCGTCAAAACTACAGTTTAGAATAAATGTTTTTATAGTTTTCCAGTGGGCCATTAAATTAAATATTATTAAAGAAAAAATCCCATTAGCGGCGTATTTGTTATGTAAATAAGAGTTTACTATTACATTGTCATACAATATTGTTGTAGTAGCCAAATGGGCGGCAGGCTTGCCAACATACCATTACGCACATACGCCTACGCTAAGCCCGCCATTCACAAGAATACATTAATTTTCTTGAATTAATTACAGCAAGATTAACTTTTTTTGAATAAGCTAACAATATTTAAAAATGTTGCAAAAGTAAAAGATGACATTATTGTAATTTTTAGGTTCCGTACCCAAAGGGTAAAAACGGGACCCTATTAATATCGCTCCGCTGTCCGTCCGTCTGTCTGTCAGTCTGTCCTGTCACCAGGCTGTATCTCATGAAGCGTGATACTTAGACAGTTGAAAAATTCACAGATGATGTATTTGTTTTGCCGCTATAACAATAAATACAAAAAAAATGAATAAAATAATATTAATGGGGGGCTCCCATGCAACAGACATGATTTTTTTGCCGTTTTAATAGATTATGGTACGGAACCCTACGTGCGCGAGTCCGACTCGCACTTGGCCGGTTTTTTCCTTTTTGTAGCCAAGTTTGAAGAACATAAAATACTGAGTAGGGTGCTTTTGCCGGTACACAGTCTTCCTATAGTTTTAGGTGTTCTTTTAATTTTTGAGTAATTGATATCTATTTAGCTCAGTTTGAGTAATTGATATCTATTTAGCTCAGTTTGAGTAATTGATATCTATTTAGCTCAGTTTGAGTAATTGATATCTATTTAGCTCAGTTTGAGTAATTGATATCTATTTAGCTCAGTTTGAGTAATTGATATCTATTTAGCTCAGTTTGAGTAATTGATATCTAATTAGTTTTAGGGTCAGGGGGTGTTATTCTCAACTGCCTGTCCGGTGGTATTGCATCGGGTATGCGCACCGCGCCTCCCGAACTGCTATTTGCTTTCCCCTCATTCATCCGAGTGAGTTGTATCCCAATGCCTTCATTCCGTTCCCAGATCCAACAAATTCTTATACTTCCCCTTAAAAATGCCTTGGTTGGGCAGCAGCGTCGGAAGCACCAGAAGCTTAAGGAACTGCGGTCGCCAACCCGCCTGCCAAACAGAGATATATTTGCCACCAGTGGACTTTTTCGGCTGTATTGATGATGATGATGATTTATTAAATCACGAACAAGGTTCACCAAAAAGATGTATATCACGTATAAGAGGTAATCACGAATAAAATATGAATTTCTAAGTTTTCAGATATATTTTCACAGAATGGCCATCTTTATCCTTGGCCAGGGTTAAGGCCGGTTACATTACCAAATGGCCTTGGGGTCAACACCCTCATTAAGATGGCCGTCTGCCAAGAACAACTGCTGAAAGATGTTACAACTTCCGCAAAAATATCGCTTTAGGATTGTTAGTCGCCTACCAATATTTATTCTTATTTTCAGCCTAGCTCAACCAAATGTTTGGTGTAGGCTGTGGGGTCGGTGTTAAAGGTTACGTGGTGTTATTACGAAGAGTAAATAATACCATGAACCCCAGACAATAAAATGAACACTTATTTAAAAACAAAATCCTATATACTAACTAGCTATTGCCCGCGACTTCGTCTGCGGCAAATTCTGTTATTATGATAAATTCGTGTTTTTAATAGTAAAGATGAATAATTTTCCCCCGTTTTCAAAATATTTTTTATTGATGCTTCGGTCCTATTGGTCGCAGCGTGATGTTTATAGCCTAAAGCCTTCCTCAGTAAATGGACTATCTAACCCCAATAGAATTTTCCAATTTGAAACAGTAGTTCCTGAGATTAGCGCGTTCAAACAAACAAACTCTTTACAATGTTAGTATATTGATTGACATAGCCGTGAAACGGCACGTTAATCTAGTGACGTGATGTGCTTTAACAAAATAAATATTGATGATTTTTTACTTTATATTTTACTAAGACACATCAAATCACATCTATTATCAAGGGCTACTATAGTATTCCTCCTTTTTCCTTCAGTTGTCGCCACTTTTCTCTATTTTGGGCTAAAATCCTGCTGATGCCCGCTATCTGTTGTATACGAGTATCAGTAGTCTGTTATCTATCTTGCTATGCAATGTTTTGTTGGTATACGAGAAATCAAACTATTTGCCAAGATTTTACGATAAGTTCACGACTTGACGGTGTTCCTTTAAGTCGCTTTTATTAGTAGGTATTTCCATCTTTTGATTGCAAATTCATTTACATACCTACATTCTTTAGTAAAAAAAATCGGGTATGTTTCTCAGAAATTGATCAATATATGTCTTAAATTTCATCCAACTCCGTCCAGCGAGTTAATCGTGTTGAGGTTACAATTAAAACCTATTAATATTATAAATAGGAAAGATTTGATTGTTTGCTCGTTTGCATCGAATAGGGTCTGAAACTACTGAACCGATTTGAACAATTCTTTCACCATTACAATCCTACATTATTCCTGATGAACATAGGCTATAGATTAAATACCTATAATCTTGCGAAGCCGGGGCAGGCCGCTCTAGTATCTTATAAATATCAGGTTAAAATCCGAATTGCTCAAGGCAAAACCCTTAATGTCAAATATACAGGACTACCATTCGCCACACAAATCGTACAAACTATACAAATATTTCAGTTCAGACTTGCGTACATTTATCACAATATCATTCTCAAACTCGCAATAGTTAGTCACGTCGGAGTTTCGCAATAGAACTCCATACCACTGGGGGGCAGGTATAACTTTTAACGAACGAACACTAAGGCTTTGCAATTTTGGTCCGGGCGCCGCGCCGGATCGGCGGCGAGCGAATTGTGAATGAGAAGGGAAATGTGGATGTGGCATTATTTATTTTTATAAACTCTTCCATGCTGGTCTGGGAGAAAAGAAAAAACTTAGAACGTACCAGCTATTTCTCTTATCGCGCAGGTCGTAAAAGCCGAACGAGGGAACGGGCAAAATTCCGTGGAATCATATTAATAGGCGATTCGGCTAGCCCATCACTATTTTGATTCCGTTTTTCACCTCATGCACACCAACATGCTAAACGTGGCCTTCGGGTCTTATAGACTTAGGCTATGTCTACCCCGCAAAGGAAAAAGACGTGATACTATGTATTTATTTATATGAATGTAGATTTTATATGCAGTCCAAAAAGTACCTAGGTAATATTTTCGGGCAGCAAAAAATGTTATATTCGTGTGTGCAGTTGGCCAACATTGGGGTCATATTATTTAAACTGCCTTAGGGCATCTGACATAGTTTAACGACTGCCATTAATGATGACAGCCGGGACTAACGGCTTAACGTGCCACCCGAAGCTCGGAGGAGTTCGGGATATTTTATGCCACTTGTCACCCATCCAAGTGGGGACCGCGCCCGGGGTAGCTAAACATGCGTAATCGATAATAATGCTCAGGTCCACTGTGCCAGCGGGCACCTCTAAAAAGAAAAGAGTGTATCGAACTTTTTTTGTTTTGTATAAATAAATGCTTAAAGAGAAAGCTTCTTGATATGTGTATCTTGCTCATTTTAACCTACGGTGCTCAAACTTGGGCTTTAAGCAAAAGACAGAGACTCAAACTGCAGGTTTGCCAGCGAGCAATGGAGCGTAGTATGTTGGGTATTAAACGAACAGATCGAGTCAGAAATACCATCATACGGTCCATTACAAACGTGGTAGATGTTGGCAAAAAGTCAGGTAAGCTAAAGTGGGACTGGGCGGGTCACGTGTGCCGTATGCACCAGGACAGATGAGCCCATATAGTTACTTTATGGACTCCGACAGACGGAAAAAGAAAAAGAGGAAGACCCAGAACAAGGTGGTCGGATGAATTGAATTATTATGACAAAAACTGGAAGGAGAAAGCTAGGAATAGGGATGCCTGGAGAAATGAAGGGGAGGCTTTTGCCCAGCAGTGGGACATAAATAGCTGAAATAAATAAATATATAAATGAATATATACGGACAAATCACACAGATTGAGCTAGCCCCAAGGTAAGTTCGAGACTTGTGTTATGGGATACTAACTCAACAATACTATATATTTTTTTTGTATATTGTATATTTGTGTATTGTAAGAGAATTTCGAAGAATAAAAACAATAGATGAATGGATTGTGACTTGAAAAAGCTAATTTTTACCTCTTGTGCTTCCGACGCTGTTGCCCATCGGATGTATTTTTAAGGTAGGGTAACGATAGAAATTTATATATTTTGGAGAACAAAGGTATTGGAATGATTGTCAGTCGGATATTTGAAGGGCTGGGAAGGCCGACAAACGAAAATAAGAAGTAAAGAAATCTTAATTTTCATCCCATCTTGATGATGATGATGAACAATATACTTCCTAATAGGCTAGTTTCCTGGGTCGTAATAATAACATAACAATTAGTCCGTCAGTTAGATAATCAAAAAATATTGGACACGTATTTTTTCTTTTTCAAATAAACAATAAATAATAAAGATAAAGCGCGTCAAAGTTCAGTAGTGGGGGCTCGTGACGTCAAAGTTTGCTAAGAATTATAGCAAACTATGACGTCACACGGAACTTCAAAGGGCTATATCTTTACCATTTTTTGTTTAATCGACAAAAGAAAAAAATACGTGTCCAATATTTTTTGAATATCTAACTGACGGACTAATTATATTTTTTTAGGAAACTAGCCTATCCTAACTACTGAACTACTGTTGTAACTACTAAACCGTTCATCATGAATTTTTGCATACATGTTATCTGGAATACGGAGAAGGACATAGGATACATTTTATTATATATAGGGAAAAAGTACTGCTCCCGAGGGATCGACATTGACGCGGGCGGAGCCGCGGGCAAAAGCTAGTTTAAAAATAAAGTTCTCAGCCGACAAAAGTTAGAAATTAATAGAATAAAATATCACCCCCAACTACCCCCTCCACGACTTTCCCACATCCTCCTTCGGAAGCATTGATTGACGTGTCGCCGATAAACAAGCTCGCCGCGCGGCGTCGCTTGTTTCCTGACAGGGGTGTGTAAAGTGTGACGGCATTGTAGATGTAGCGATAACGGAAATTAAACTTGAGGGTTGAGAAATGTTAAATTAGTGACGTTATATTTAAAAAGGAGACTTTGAGGTAATAGTTAGATAGTTAATAAGATAAGAAGAAAATATGACGTGTCATATTTTTGTATTTTAATTCATAATTGGATTATTTTTTACCAGAAATACCCATAATGAAGGTCACGGCCTAAAAATATGCCTTTTCAAAGACTTTTTAACTGACCTTTTTTTCAATTCACCGAAGGAATCCTCACTAATATTATAAACGTGAATGTTTTTGAGTATGTATGGATGTTTGTTACTTAATCACGCCAAGCGACTGAACGGATTTTAACAAAGTTTTGCACACATTTAGGTTATGACCTAGATTATCACAAAGGCTACCTTTCACCCTGAAAAAAGTACTGTTGCTGCGGGATCGGAATTTGCGTGAGCGGGCCGACGCAGCTAGTTTTATACACATTTTTATGCTTGTTCCCTGATTACTAGACAGATTTTCTTTTTTTTTTGACAAAGGCTTTCTATTCTTCTAATTAAGTCCCATTTCAATTTCATCAAAATCGGTTCAGTGGTCGGCATTTTATTTCAAAGATTATGTATATTTTACTTTGACTTTGCCAATTAAGGTTCGCTTTTTAAAAATTTTAAATAATGTTCATCCGTATCAGCGTCAGTATTATCTTTTTATAAAAAAAAAACTGGCTTTCACCCGCGGACCCGCCCGCGTCAATGTCGATTCATTAGAAACATTTCTTTTTTCCGAGATTATATATACACTTTGTCCTTCTCCGTACCCCAGCTAACGGTATGTAAAATTTCACGACCATGTTCATTAGATAGGGCGTGAAGGTGTACAAACAAACAAACCATTTATATGTATGGGTATGTTTTTATTTTCCTACTCCTAACTATATTAGTTTAGTAGTATAAGGATTAGGATAATAAAAACATACCAGCTACTTAATGGGCATTATTTTGCGTCTTTGTCTATTCCTCAAGAAACACTGAAATATTACGGAAAATTTATTCTCGAGATAAACGGAAAGCTCCGCTCCTCATGAAAATGCATCAAACTTTCCATTGCACATCTGCCAAGAATATGATAACTCTGAAGTTCATACAAACATGCATGTCGGTTGATTTGTTATCTGGAAACGAACCAACGAGCGAGAGGGTATTCAATTCATTCTTGATACAGTCAGCCACATACATATATTTACTACTATCCAGCTATTATGGGATAGTAAAGGTTTTATATGACTGTTCGGGCTTAAAACTATTTTTTTTTATTTCCAGTAGGTCGCTACTTTTATACCTCTTTTAGAAGTCTCAAAAAGGTCAGTTTTTGTGCAGCTAATGGGACATGAAGGGCACGAGAGATGTGACATGGTCTGATCTTCATGATCAAACTGACAGTGTCTTCCTCCCGCTCGATGTAACGCCAGTGTGCTAAATTCTGCCTACATCGTCCTAGCTCAGTACGGAGGCGATTTAAACATTTCCATGTAGACAGAATCTACAAGCCATAAAACACGCCAAAAAGTGACCATCGGCGATTGCCTCGCTTCTATAGCGCATCTTGGATGTTCGCCGAAGCGAGAGCGGTTAGTTTTTATACAACAATGCGAAAGAGATGCGCTTCTTTGGTGCGCAGAGTGCGATACAGCAGCAATAACACCCTGAACATGATCGCGAGTCGCCTGGACTGCGCTCAAGTGAGCTACTGTTGTACCATTTCAGGAAGCAAGAATGGCTCACAAAAATAAAATTGTATTAATAGTAGATTGTTGCGCTGAGCAGAAAGTAATGTATTATTGCATCGAGTGCTTATTTGGAGCCCGAGCGTCAGCGAGGGCTCTAAAAAGGACGAGTGCAATATAAATTACTTAATCATCATCATCATCATTTCGTGTAGGTGTCACGGTCAATCGAATCGAATAAAACGTGATTTCACCCCCTTAACGTGCCTTCCGAAGCACGGAATCATCTTTATTATCAGACAATCAGGTGATTCAAGCCTGCAATGTCCTAACCAAACTGGAAGCAACTAAACAAAGTATGCTTCCGGTGGGAATCGAACCCACGACCCCCGGGTCAACAGGCAAACGCCTTAACCACTGGACCACGGAGGCTGTCTTTTGCTTAATGCGAGGTGCATAATCTGCTTTTCTTCCAACTACCACAAGAAAAGTACATGAGATAAACTGAAGAGAAATTATCATCAGTGAAAATTAGTTGTTTACATATCAGTACATTCCCTCTTTTTTTTCTTTTAGGCCAAGCTATACACACGTCCAACCTTTTTTGTGACATGCGACACCTATGGTCACGCGATTTAAAAAAGAAAATGAAACAGTGCAGTAAAGGATTTCCATAGATTTTTTCTGCTCTAGCGCAGCAAAGTTCCGCTTAGTGCTGGATATGTAGTGCAGTTATGATATGATTGCGGCGTAGTTGGGAGAAAATTATATTTACATTACTCTCACATAGATATTAAGTTAATTCATCAATATTTTCTTGATATAAAATCTTTCATTTATTGGCTGTGACCATGTTGTGACCAATTACGGGACAAGTGCTCGAGGACACGCATTAATGACTGTGTCTAGAGATGGGCAATCCACCCACTCGGGTTAAAACCCAGTTGGGTAAAAACCGGGTGTTTTGGGTGTTTTGGGTTTAAACCCAATAAGCACCCAAATTTTTGGGTTTTTACGATTTTTTACTTAAATTATGCTAGTTCTTGACCTGACTAAGCTGGTACAGTGGGCTACAGTTCCAACCCTTCAGGTCCAATTGGTCAACTTCTTTCAACTTTTTGTTTTATGTCCTCATCATATAATATTTTTTGCGATAGAGCGAGGTGACATGACCAGAGGATAAAATAAACGGGTATTTTGGACTGTTAGTGCTCAATAATTTAAATATTGTCGCGAAGCTCCCAGAATGGAATAGTCTAGAACTTATCCGAACACCGTCTGTCGCGCTCATAAATCGGGTAATTCCGGGGGAGTTGGCCATACGGTAGAGATGGCCAATCGATTTATTTCTAAAAATATTCGCTGGGTGGCGCCACTTATTACTTAGTTCGCTCAGTGTTGAGGGCAGGTAAAGGTGTACGAACAAATATTTTACAAAAAAAGAAGAAAAAGTAAGTAAAACCCTTATAAATATTAAGACTATTGCAAAACTTTTTTGGTGTGTGCATGTTTCATGTTGTGTCTAGGCTTTTTCTTGGGAAAACAAGCTATTTTACACTTTTTTTTATTAGTTTGTTTGTGATGCTTTGCTATAACCTCAAAATGGCGCACATGGTGTTTTTAATAGATTTTTATTTTATTGATGGTCATCTCTCCCGTAACATTAGGAGAGATGGCCATAGCCAGCCAGTCTAAGATGGCCATATGGCCATCTTTTAAACTAAATGTTTTTAACTTGAGAATCATGCAATTAAAAATCATTTTCTGTATTCTTTCAGATGCCTAACAAATACAAGAGAAAAGCAATTGCTTTGCGAGGAACTGGAATGATGCATTAAAATCAGCTTTAAGTGCTGTAAAAAATTATGGATTATCTGTTCGCGCCGCAGCCAAGCAAGTTGGCATGCTACTAACATCTCAATAATATATAAAAAATAGAAAAAAAAGCTGAACAATTAAAACAAGTTAAGGAACAAATAGAAACAGATAAAAGATTCAAAATAAAGTAAAAAAGAGAGCGAACAGATTCGGCCAAACCAGCTTCAAGAAAAATTTTAATTGAATCGTACTGTTAGAAAGAGAAAAGCTAATAGACGGATATCTGAGAGTAGTGAAGATGAAGAAGAACAAGTATTGTGTGATTTATCAGATGAAGAAATTAAGAATGAAGAGGAGAACTGTCGTGGTGGCGGAGAAAATTATTATGAGACTCGCCCGATACAAAATTGCTTAAAAACATTATTTGCCAGCTTTGGGTACACGAAAATTGTACTGAATTCGATGATATGTTTTCTAGATGTAGTCAGATGAAAAAGAAAGAGTCAAAGATGCAAAATAATTAAAAATTCATTTCATTAACCGAGCCAAATGTAGAATTAAGTGCTGGCCATCTTCCCTGTATTCCTATGGCCATCATACCCGGACACTAGGGGAGAGATGGCCAATCTTGATTTAAAAACAAATAGGATTTTAAGATTGATCCCATACAAAAATGTTTACGTTTTGTGATTTTCCTTAAAGTTTAATGTTTAAAGTTTCATTAGAAATGAAGATAAATACTAAAATACGTATATTTTATTTATAACATCGCCTTAAAAAAACTATGGCCAACTACCCCGGACTTACCCTATATCTTGCTCACACATATGTATTCTAGGTTAGCGGGAATACACACTATCGAATATTCTGGCAGTCGGAACCGAAACTATATGGAACTTTCTAGAGACAAAACTATTATAAGGGTACGGTAGGGGTCATCGTCATTCAGTTGACCGCGAGTATTCGAAGCGAACGATTCCAATACGAGTGCAAGTAATAACAGTGACTGCAAGGCCACGAGTACGCGCGTCGCTCGGCTGCGACAGGCTTCAGAGGCAGGCGCACGCGGCAGAGGCAAGCGCCAGCGCCAAGGTGTTCACGAGAACGGACGGCATGAAAAGTGGACGTATTCAGATCAAAGAATAATACATTAATTTTTTTGATAATACAATTACTTATTGTTTTGACCGTGTTTTGAAGGATTCATCTGTGATACTTGCTTTTTAACCGACTTCAAAAATGGACAACGATGTTCGACAGTATGAATGTTTTCTAACTGACTGGTTGGTAGCTTTTGGGTAAGGAATTTGGGGATCTCAAAAATGACGTCAGTCTTGGAATCCAAGATGGCGGACGCGACTTGTCATAAAAAATCGACATGGGTGTCGTTGTCTAGGTATTTTGAGGTGTAGATCTCAAAAATGACGTCAGTTTTGGAATCCAAGATGGCGGACCCGAATTGGTACGGTACGGCCTGGTTATTTGGGGAAACTCTGTAGAGATGAATAACGTGTTTCTTATACAAAAGAAGTGTATTAGAGCTCTCCACGGAGCAGACTATCTGGATCATTGTAGACCCTTGTTTCGAAAATCTAAAAAATCTAACCTCTTCCTTGTCTCTACATATCCGAGTTGTGCCTATTTGTAAAAAACATCCACACCTTTTCCCTTTAAATGACACGGTACTCGGAAAAAATAATAGTAGAAATCCTACGAAACTAAAAGTACCAAAGCGTAGGCTTATGCTTAGTAATAATAACGCACCTTGTATGGCAATCAAAGTGTACAACGCGTTGCCACAGGAGATAAGAGAAGCCTCGCCTTATAATAAGTTCAAATGTATGTTATTGAACTGGCTTCTTGATAAGTGTTATTATAATATCAATGAAATGACTAAATGAATTTAATGGAAAATGTGACATTGTCTGATGTTCAGATAACTGGACTGACGTACCAATGGTGATAAAATTAACAATATTTATAATCTATCTCGTGAAATAAAATATACTGTACTAACATTATTATATAATTAAATTCACTCATAGATTTCCTACGCCAGCTATGGCAGAATATGTGTACACTATAAACATGTAACATCGTGATTAAGCATTAACTTTAAAACCCTAATAAAATTACCTATCTATATTTCCGTTTCCCCTTCCATACATATTTCCTAATTCGCCGCGACGGCCTGTGATTGGCCGAAAAGAGAGTCAAAGAAAATATGGCGTTCGAGTCATGTTAGCGCGCCGCTTGTGCTGATATCATTTCTAAAAATAACGTCTCCTAAGAGCTTCGCTGGCCGAAAACAATCTTAATCCTCATCCGCGAGTGTGTGATGGTGTACCACAAGTGTAGGCAGCAAGAAAATAATAAAGTTCAAGCACAAGGGTCGTCGGCCGGTCGACACGAGGTCCCGTCGAAGGCGAATCCTTTCGAATCCTGTTCACAAACGAATCCAGGTGAGTGCTTACTGAATTTTCCCTTGCTGTGATTCTGGGGTTGATCGGAGAATGCAGTGACTCTTTCAGGAAGACGCAACAGTCATCATACCACCATGTTCTAAGGAATAAATTAAATTATTATTATTATTGTCATAAAAAATCGACAGACTAGCTCCGTGGCGCAGCGGTCAACACGCCTGCTTGCGACACGGAGTGACCGGGTTCGATCCCCGGCCAGGTCAAGATGGAAAATGATCTTTTTCAGATTGGCCTGAGTCTTGGATGTGTATCTATATATGTATTTGTTATAAAATATAGTATCGTTGAGTTAGTATCCCATAACACAAGTCTCGAACTTACTTTGGGGCTAGCTCAATGTGTGATTTGTACGTATATATTTATTTATTTAATTATTACATGGGTGTCGTTCTCTAGGTTTTATGGGGTGTAGATCTCAAAAATGATGTCAGTTTAAGAATCCAAGATGGCGTACGTGACTTGGCATAAAAAATCGACATGGGTGACGTTTCTATGTTTCTTGGGAAGAAGATCTTGAAAATAATGTCAGTTTTGTAATACAAGATGGCAGAAGCGGCTTTGCATGGTAATTCATCATGGGTTTTGATCCCTTGGTTTTTTGGGGTGTAAATAACGTAATTTTCGAGGAAGAATAGGAAACAACACCCATGATGATTTATCATAAAATGTCGTCATCTTGAATTCCAAAACTGATTTTATAATCTAGGTCTACACCAGTAAAAACCTAAAAAAACAACACGCGTCGATTTTTCATGACAAGCCGCGTCCGCCATCCTAGATTCCAAAAATGGCACCATTTTCGACATCTACACCCTAAAAAACGTAGAAAACGACACCGATGTCGATTCTTTATGAAAACATGCCTCCGTCATCTTAGATTCCAAATCGACGTCATTTTCAAGATCTGCACCCCAAAAAGCCTAAGAAATAACATCCATGCAAATTTTTTTATGACAAGTCACGTCCGCCATCTTGGATTCCAAAACTGACATCATTTTCGAGATCTACACCCCAAAAAACGTAAAAAAGAACACTCATGTCGATTTTTTATCAAAACTCGCGTCCGCCATCTTGGATTCCAAGACTGACGTCATTTTCGAGATTTTCACCCCAAAAACCTAGGAAACGAACGACACCAGTGTTGATTTTTCAAGACAAGTCGCGTACGCCATCTTGGATTCCAAAATTGACGTCATTTTCGAGATCTACACCCCATAAAACCTCGAAAACGACATTCATGTCAATTTTTTATGACAAGTTTTTTCTGTAACTACCAATGTCGTAGCTCGGGTGGAGCGACAACAAAAGGTAATAAAATAAGAATTATAACGATACATAATGCCTCGAGACATTCTGAAGTAATTGTGGAATAAGATGCTCCTATACATATTTTAATACAAACATAATCTTTAAAAACACACACTCCTTTTTTTGAAGTTGTGTAAAAATAAAACTATCAAAAACTCAAATTTCAATAAAATTATTTATTTTCCTGATTACGTCCACCGACTCACTACTAAGTCATTACCGCACTCGTTCAAACATAAGGTCTGACACAGCATGCTGTCTCTTTCTACTTTGGCGCAAAGCCTTTAAAATATTTACGGCAAGCAAAAGACCAACATGTTGGTCAACTGCAACATGAAAACACAGAACTAATTATTTTCATCTCGGTTTTTATTATTAGTAAACTTTACCTAACATTTCTTTAAATTATTTTAACGTACAGCAACGTAGAATTGATCATTACAATTTAATAAAAATATATTTTTCATATATTACTAACGTTTTTGACAAATAAAGTAAACACCCGATTTTTTGGGTGTTTATGGGTGTTTAAGGGTGTTTATTGGGTTTTTATCAAAGCACCGGGTTTAAACCCGTTGCTTTGCCCATCTCTAACTGTGTCAATTACCGTGCAAGTGTCAGTTTATGTTTAACGATGCGATACTAAAATTACGAATGTTACTTTGTATTACATTATTTAACAGAAAGAACATTTTATTAAAAGGTCAATATACTAAAGGAAAAAAACGTCTTGGCACTGTTCAATGTCACTTGCATTTGACTAATCGAAATATTAATTTACTTGAAGAAAATATAAACCAAAATATTGTGTACATTTCAACTTAAACACAAGTTAGTATTACTAAAAAGTTATTGCCTATTACAAACTAGATTGCAATGTTGATACAAATATTAAATATACATATTTCTGTAATTCCATTAACAGTATACGGTTCTCGCAATAACCACTAAATTATTTCAGTGCCCATTTATGTATTTTATTTAGTTAAAGTCTTTGGTTCATGGGTAGAGTAATAGGGATAGTAAGGTGGAAGAGTATTAACCGATTCGATGCGGATGGCACAAACGCGTGCCATTATGCCACAGCAGAAGATTTCAAAAATGGCCGCGGTAATAAATCGGTTATGTTACCCATTTTAATAGAATATGTATTATTATTTTTGCATCATGCAGCAATGTTACGAGTACTTGTAGCCACCATAGTTCAAGGTTATTAAACTCTACTGTGCTGGTCTAGCGTTAAGTGGATCGATAGAGTTCTAGTCCACTGAATATAAGACCTATGTATGCCAATATAACCTGTATTCTAAAAAACAATTATGACAAAAAATATGCCAAAATTATGCTAAGTTATATAGGAAATAACATAGTGTGTGAAGGTGCCAATACAAGTAGACCTTTTCTCAATGGCAAGGCATAATGAGAATAGACAGGTTTTCTCGGCAAACCTTAGTAAATTTTTGATTTTCTTAATATAGCGTGATTTTGAACCTCCTAGCTTTAGAGAAATCTGGGAATAATATTTTTTTTTGAAATTTTTTTTAGCATTCATCTTATTGTCTTGCAATTTTGTATTCTGTTAGGGATTCTGATTTCAAGATTCCAATATAGCTAGGAGGTTCAAAATCACGTGGGATATCAGAATAATAAAAAAAATATTACGGTCCAAAAGCGGTAGTAACATGGATGTATTTACCAAAACCGTAGTCCATCGAACGCGTAGAGTAGTAAACAGTAATACTTCTGCTTATCACTCGACCCGTGTACCAAGGACTTAAATGCAGTTGAGTGTACTTTAAAGTTTACTTTTACGAGAGTATTGTAGACGTAGCCTTGACTTTGCCAAAAATAATCTGGGAATAATATTTTTTTTTGAAATTTTTTTTAGCATTCATCTTATTGTCTTGCAATTTTGTATTCTGTTAGGGATTCTGATTTCAAGATTCCAATATAGCTAGGAGGTTCAAAATCACGTGGGATATCAGAATAATAAAAAAAATATTACGGTCCAAAAGCGGTAGTAACATGGATGTATTTACCAAAACCGTAGTCCATCGAACGCGTAGAGTAGTAAACAGTAATACTTCTGCTTATCACTCGACCCGTGTACCAAGGACTTAAATGCAGTTGAGTGTACTTTAAAGTTTACTTTTACGAGAGTATTGTAGACGTAGCCTTGACTTTGCCAAAAATCAGCGTCTAGACTACCAAACGAGTAGAATAAATTATTTAAATTATACTAAAAAGAAGAGATACGGTTTAAAAATATGTATCGCTGTAGAAGCGAAAATTTAAAAATCTTTTAAATAAAATGTAACCAATATATTTCCAAAAGTGCGTATATGTATATAAATATTTAATATTTACTAATAATCATCATCATCATTTCGTGTAGGTGATACGGTTAATCGACCATGCACACCCTGGTGTCAGAGTTCTTCGGAACCGCCTCTCGACCTCTGACGTGGTTCCTTTAACGACTACCAGATGGCAGCCGGCACCAACGGCTTTACGTGCCTTCCGAAGCACGGAATCATCTTTATTATCAGACAATCAGGTGATTCAAGCCTGCATTGTCCTAAACAAACTGGAAACAACTAAACAAAGTATGCTGCCCGTGGGAATCGAACACACGACCCTCGGGTCTACAGGCAAATACCTTAACAACTGGCCAAAGGCTCTGGTTCATGCTCTTGTGGGGTGTCATCCTGAACTGCCTCTCCGGTGTTTGTAGGAATGGCATCGGGATACGCGCGCCCGGCTACTCGAGCTGCTACTTGCTTTTACCCCATTTATCCGAGCGAGTAGTATCCTAATACCCCAAATCCAATCTAAATTCCTATCCTTCCCCAGCTCTAAAATGCTTTCGATGGGCAGCAGTGTCGGAAGCACGCAAAGAATATATATATATAAAAGTATTTATTTACCTGATTCGAAAATACTTTTTGATCTTTTCCGAAGAATACATCAATATTTTGATGAAAATATTAAAATAGGGTAAACACGCATTTTTAACCCACTTCAAAAAGAGGAGCTTATTATTTCGGTTATGTTTCAATAAATATATTAAAAAATAATAAAATGTAGGCATTTAATAGGCTCGAGCTTTCCAAATAAGGACCTTTTAAATAGTTTAAGTAAATGTTAATTAAATTCTGCACATTTAATAGGAGCCGTAACATGAACCCCAAACGAAGAGGCGTTAAAACTTAACGGCCGTCGTAAATTCAGGTATGCCTTCGATTCCGGCATTTCTGAGAGTGAATATACGGTGTAAGTACTATACCTCTAGCAATTTCTTTATGTTTTAAATGAGTGTTGTATTTCAGTTAACTTTTAATATTTTATTCTAGTTTTGAAAATAACTGCCATAAAGTTGTTTTTAGGGTTCCGTACGTCAAAAGGTAAAAAGAAACCTTTAAAGGATCACTTGGTTGTCCGTCTGTCTGTCTGTTTGTCGGTCTGTCAAGACCCTTTTTCTCAGAAACGCGTGGAGGTATCGAGTTGAGATTCATTTCAAATACTCAGTTCTACTGTCCCTTGGAGCTGTAAAAAAGAAAACTTCTAAGCCAACGCAATCAAAAGATTCAGCCGTGATTGCCACTAATTTTCTTGTTTTTTTGACATTTATGAAATTTGGTACGAAGCAACGTCATACAGCACAGATAAAGGAAAAATTGCGAGAAGCATACATTTTTTGTTACATCATATAATAAAAATATTTTTATAATTTTTAACTTATTATAGATAGCGGTACGGAGCCCTTCGTACGCGAGTCAGAGTCGCAATTTTCTGGTATTTTTATTAGCCTATAGTGTCTTATTGTTGGGCCAAGTCTAGACTCAAGTCTGCCATATCTTTGTATCCTTGGCGATAGTTTTCCAACTTTTGTTGTATGCCGTCAAAGCGTATGGCCGTCTGATTCTCTATCCTCATTTCCGACATTAGTGTGTAGTAGTTTTTTATCTGTAATATAGTAAACTTCAACTTGTTAAAACGATATAAAATAACATTAATGTAGAATGTGTGTCTACGTACTTCAGTTAAGTACGTATTAGTAAACTCCGAATACAACGGACTTATGCCACTGCATTGAGTTCTTAATTAAATTTTATGACAAATTTATAAGCTTTGTTTGTCTTCTTTTCACGCTTCAACCACTGAACCAATTTGGATAAAATTTGGTATGGAGGTGGTTTGAGGCCCGGGAAAGGACTTGAGTATCTTTTATTACGGGAAATTCTACTGTTCCCGAGAGATCAACATTAACGAGAGTGGAGCCGCGGGCAAAATCTAGTAGAATATAAACCCGCAAGAAAAAAGGGAAATGTAAATAAATAAATAAATATATACGGACAAATCACACAAATTGAGCTAGCCCCAAAGTAAGTTCGAGACTTGTGTTATGGGATACTAACTCAACGATACTATATTTTATAACAAATACATATATAGATAAACATCCAAGACCCAGGTCAATCTGAAAAAGATCATTTTCCATCTTGACCTGACCGTGGATGGAACCCGGAGCCCTAGTGTCGCAGGCAGGCGTGTTAACCACTGTGCCACGGAGCTCGCCAAATATATGAATTCACCGATTAGTTGGTACCATACAAACCTACCGATCAGCTGGTGAAATTTCTGAAAAATGTCTAATTTATTCTTCATAAATTACCTTTTTGTCTTGTGATTATATATTCCATTAGGGATTGTGATCCCGTCCATAAAATATTGCTATGGATAATATTAGCAAAACTCAAGAAAATCTATGCAAGGGAGTTCAAAACCACTCTATATGAAATGTCAGTATACTTACTCATGCGCGTCTAGGTGTCGCTATAAAATCTGTTCCACACGAGCCGGGTTTTACGCGAAAATTTTATACTTTATGATAAAGTGTCCATAAGATAGTCATTCGATCGTCGGTCAGGGGGCTTAATAAAATGTAAGTGTTGTAATACCCTGTATCGACACTTGATACTTCGGATAGGCTATAAAAGGTTTTTTTATATGAAACTAGCTTTCGCCCGCGGCTCCGCCCGCGTCAATGTCGACCCCTCGGGAATAGTACTTTTTCCCGGGATAAAAGGTAGCCTATGCCCTTCTCCGCACTCCAGAGAACTTGTATGCAAAATTTCATGATGATCGGTTCAGTAGTTACGGCGTGAAAGCGTAACAAATAAACAAACAAACAAACTCACTTTCACATTTATAATATTAGTAAGGATAAGGATAAGGAAGTAAGGATAATTTTTGACATACATTCGAAACAAGCCAATACAGCCCTTCTCTCATTGCAGCGCCCGACAGGGGCCTTAACTGCTACTCAGTACATATTTTGTGACATAAGTATATTTCAATCAATTGGCGAGCTCCGTGGCGCAGTGGTCAACACGCTAGCTTGCGACACGAGGGCCCCGGGTTCGATCCCCGGTCAGGTCAAGATGGAAATGATATTTTTCAGATTGGCCTGGGTCTTGGATGTTTATCTACATAAGTATCTATTATTAAACATAGTATCGTTGAGTTAGTATCCCATGAAATAAAATGAAATGAATGAATGAAATGAAAAATATTTATTGCAATACACAATGGCACACACAATTGTGTTGTGTGTGACAAAAGGACAATAAAAGACAAAAACAAAATAAAGAAATTATAAGGCCATCCGTATTACAAAAGGTGACCGCTCAGTATTACGCTGTACTAGGCATATGCAAGTGCATGACCTAATACAACACTGATTTTCAGCCGTCACCTTCTGTGGCATCACGGACCGTCTCACGTATCCCTGTTAAGGAAGAGAACTTAGAATAAACAAACAACAAAAGAATAACAAAAATAAAGTCAGAAATTACATACACAAAAAAGAGAAAAAAATAATAATATAACAATACACTCACTTAACACAGTCGGTCAAAAATCAGAAAGAAAACAATCACAACACGTGGCAAGAGTGCCACGTCACTAATAAAAACAAAAACTATTTTTTAATGTCAAATCAAATCGACAACCAATCACCACAGAGTACTTTAATAACCAATCACGTACCAGACTTATTCAATGGCTGCCTCCATGCTTTGTGCTTTATCCATATCCCAAGTTACAGTAAGGCTAGCTCAATCTGTGTTTTTAGTTCCTTTATATTTATATATTTAATTACAATATTAGATATTATAAATTAATAAATAATAAACAAATATATTGGACAAATCACTAAAGTAAGTTCGAGACTTTTGTTATGGTATAGTAACTTAAAGATACTATATTTTATAACAAATACGCAAATACATATATAGATAAACATCCAAGGCACAGGCCAGTCTTAAAAAGATAATTTTCCATCTTGACCTGACCGGGGATCTAACTCGGGAACTCCGAACAGCCAGGTATCTTAACCACTAGGCTACAGAGCTCGTCACATTATCTACATTCTATATATTATGTTTTTAACTCTAACGTATAATTAACTACAAAATAAATATTGTAAATTACTGAAATCATCATCATTATCAGGTCCTTTTAGTCTCCACTGCAGGAGCATGACCCTCTCTGTACTTACTTGGCAAGAGCAGACAGAGGATTTGGCCTACACTCTCCTCGCTGGCCAGACGGGTTGGAGAGGTCTCATTGATGTTTAGCTTATATTACCTAAGTCGCCTCTTACGATATCTATGGGAAGACTTGGAGTGGTCCTATTCTACTCTACCGGAAACCACACGGCTAAATTACTGAAATATAAACCCTCTATTCCTAAAGACTGAATAAAGTACGAAAATAATTTTAATGAATTTAATAAGCATATTGAAAACAATCTCAAGTATCCCTTAATTGAGAATCAGTTCGAACGAATTTCAACACAACCCTTAAGAAACCACAGGGGTGCTTCTGCACCATTGAACTCAAAACAATGGTGTATTGTTTGCGATGAATAAGATATTACTTATCTGTAAATACTGGAATTTTTATACTGTACAAAGACACAGTGATGTCAGTAGTGCCATAGTGATGTCCATAGCAGGATAAAGTGTTACGTTCAGTGTGCAAGCGAAAGCGCGGAACAAGCAATAGAGAGGCACTATCGGCCTAAGCGTTCGGCTTGTGCCGCATCTATTTCTCTTTCACCATTATCATAGAAAATTATCGTCCGTAAACCAACTTTACAGACAACCAATTTTTTTTATAGTGTAAATATATATTTCCTCTCATACTCTCTCGTCCTCTCATCTTATCTTTTTCTTAACTGAAATACTTTTAGAAAATTATACAGTGTTTGTATGGGTTAGTTAAATGTACTATTTTGGGCTAGCGCCATTTTCCAAAAGATTTATAAAGTACATAAAGCCAGGCAGTTACCGCATTCTATGTCGGTTAATTAGTAGAATTTATATCTATGATATTTCTACGAATAACTGGCGATTTTCCACGGCTTGCTCTTCAACTGGTCGCTCTTTCGAGAACAGTGGTTGAAAATATACCGGACGAAATTGAATTTATTATCATACGTTTAAGGAGTGACTCAGACCACGAATCTGAACAACTTTCGCTATGGGACCAACTCTGAATTTGCAAAAAAGAAATCTGCTGTTCCATAGATTTTGGCCAAGTAGATATTCCACATTTGTATGAAAGAGCAGATAATTTTTTCACGATGTCGAAGTTGATCCCATAATGAAAGTTGTTCAGATTCGGGATTTGAGTCACTCTTTAAACGTTTGATAATAAATTCAATTTTATCCTGTATAAAATTTGAAAAATGTAATATTTAAGGTAGCTTGATGAGATATAACAAGGAAATGAGTATATTTAGTAATAGTAGACCTAACCCTTCTCTAACCACGAGGGTGTTTCCGTATCACTGCGCCCAGAACAATGTTGCTTAATACCGGTATTATTGGCCCAAATTAGACGGTTTGATTCGGACGGCTTAATGAATTGTACATGAAACATGACGTATGAGCGGCGCTTGTTTTGTTAACCGACCTTTGCAAAGGAAGTATTCAATAAAACTCAAATAAAATTGCGGTACTATAAATTAGTAAATATAAGTATAATACAGATAAAGCATACAGACAGAATTTTACCAAAGGTAAGTTCGAGATTGTTGACGGGATACTAAAGTAACTTAACGATACTATCTTCTTGTTATTAAATAAATAAATAAATATATACGGACAAATCACACAGATTGAGCTAGTCCCAAAGTAAGTTCGAGACTTGTGTTATGTGATACTAACTCAACGATACTATATTTTATCACAAATACATGTATAGATACACATCCAAGACCCAGGCCAATCTGAATAAGATCATTTCCATCTTGACCTGGCCGGGGATCGAACCCGGTCACTCCGTGTCGCAGGCTGGCGTGTTGACCGCTGCGCCACAGAGCTAATCAAACGTATTGTATCGTTATTCGTATCACTCTTGGCAGAATGGTCGTGGTCAACATGTTGTTTGATACTGGGGGCAGGTGTAGCTCGCCGTATGATGTCCCGCCATCTCTCCCTGCTTGCAGTCATTCTGGTGCACCTTGTGTACTCGTATAGGCTCGCCAACCAGCGACTTTACCTGGTCAGTCCACCGCATCGGGGATCTTCCGCGTGTTCTACCTTGCCTTGGACAACAAGACATTCAATCGAGTCATGATTTCGTCTCGAATTGTGGCCAAAAAGCTTAAGTATGCGAGTCTGTACTATACTTGATAACCAATCCATATTACATCATAAAATATATAAAGCAACATATTTAAATAAAATCACTTTAATACGGTATTATCGCGTATATTACATTTTTTAAATTTATTTATTAGGTATTTAAATGTGTAACCATCGCGAAAACATCAGATACCATTAAACAAAATATTGTTAAAATAGCGAATTCTGGGTTCCAACGCGCGGGGACGAGTTCGGATACAAGACTTGATAATTCACCGGTTTTATTAATAAAACTGGCTTTTAAGAGCCCGCCATATGCCAGGCGGCGTGGCGGTACAAACGCGGATGGTCTAAACGCGTTGGCTACTTTGGATATTTTCGTTTTTTAGGAATATTCAAGGGTTATTCGAAAAAGAAAAACATATGATGGCTGCCTTATCTGTAATGCAATAATAATCAAAAGTTTCAAGGTTCATTTTAGTGTATTCGGTGAATAAAGCTATATACCGAGTAAATTAGACGTGATTTGGAGGCAACTTTGCAATTTTTTTATATCGAGAAAATTTAACGCAATCGTGTTTTTGAGTCAGATAGTTACTAGAGTTCGTCCTGAACTTTGCTGCATTTTTATTTTAACATGAGTATTTAATTATTATTGATATAACAGTCAATCATGCAAAGCAGTGTGAGGTAGTACGGGCCCTTAATGTCCATACTTCCGAAACATAAGAGTGCAAAGAAGCGCCTACAACTACTGTTTTTGGCAGTAATTATTACTGTCATTTGCTACGATCCTGACAAATATTTCTAGCTTCGTCTAGACTCATGACTTTCCTTATGCATGCTCTTCGGTTTCGGGTGCTTCTTACTCCTTTATAAAACTTCTGCAATCTGATTGAAGTATGTTTGACGAGGTCGACCCTCGCCATATTTGCATTCACACTGGCTTTTTATATATTATTTGTTTTGTTTTTCATTCGTCCTATAAATGTGGTCAAACTATCTTAACATTCCTTTCTCAATCTTGGTCACTACATCATCCGAACCCACATAGCTCCCGCATTACGTCACTTACATAGGTATATATTTTCATATAACTATTAATAGCTTTGTTATTTTCAGGTAAGCGTCGAAAGCCATTCAAACAGAAACTTTGGTAAAGTGGCTACATGAAATCCGATATTAATATCAAACAACAACAAAACAGATTGTTCGGTAAGTATTCGACCATATTCCACATTCCCGGAACTAAAACCATGCTTAATGCGCCAGTATTTGTTACTCTATTGTTCGGAAACTTTCAAGAGCAATGGATTCGGAAATACGGACTTAAGGCGAGGCCTCAAATGTTTGGTACCTTCGCTCGGCAAAGGACTGATCAAGTGCGCGCAAGGGATAGCGCTTGGCGGTTTAGCCCGTGAATGATGAGATAGGAGATAGTCTCGAGTCGCTCAAAGAAAAAAACGTAAGCGCCAAATTCGTTATTTCTATTTTATATAAAATCAGACCGGTTAATTGTATTTTCATATTTACATTTTGATGAATTACTAAACCTATCTTTTAGTCTAAAAATCATTATTTCATTCGTCGCATTTGAGCTACAATAACAAAAACTCTGCGAACGAAGACCATTTTTCAAAAAATATTTCTATCGAGAAAATTTTATCAAAACGTGTTTTCATCTTCAATTTTTGGAGATGAAATAGTCAAAAATCATATTACTTAGATTTGAAACTCCTAATTTAAGTATTTTGCGAGATAAATAAGGTTCAGAACGACCTTATTTACAGTGGTATCACCTTAATGCTAAGTGGGTATTAATTCCGCTATATATCAAATAGGTGGTTGACGGTCTTAGAGACCCCTCGGAGGGTTGAGATTCATATTCGACATTGTTTAATCTTTAACTAACGCTTTCCTAGTGCATATATAGGCCGTTAACATTACGCCAATTGAATGAATGAATTAATTAATCAACAATTCTTTATTGCATAAAAGCCACCTTTAGCATATTGGTGGGGCGTTAGGTGGTGAGAAAAAAACAAGTATTATTTATAGGCTTCGCTCGCGTTAAGAAGTATAGAAGTTTCATACAAATTTTCATCCCCTATTTTATCCCCTTGCGGGTAGATCAAAACCCTTACTTAGCGGATGCCTACGTCATAACATCTACCTGCATGCTAAATTTCAGCCCGATCCGTCCAGTGGTTTGGGCTGTGCGTTGATAGATCACTATGTCAGTCATTCACTTTTGAGTTATATATATTAGGATAGATGTTGTGACCGTCTTGTCTGGTCATAGGTAGTAGACGGTGTCGATATGACAAGTCTCAGTAAAAAATGAAAAAAGTAGTGTTTTGTCATGTTTTGTGTCATTTTGTCAGTCTATTTTGCTCGTCGAGTCATAGAGCAAATAGGTCAGTCATTGTGTCTGAAAGGAGTCTAGAACGTCCTAACACATGGAAAACGGTATCAAAATAGTGATTGGTTGAAATTAGTCAGATTTTCGCGCTTTCCTTCGATTGGATTTTACGATCTACGCGGAAAGTAAAGCAGCTGGTTTTTCCTTTTTTTTCTTTTTCTTAGATCAGGATAGAAGATACAATTAAAGATTTTAGTCTAACAAACACTTGTGTTATTTAGTACAGCCTCAGTGGTCCTGTGGTTAAGGCGTTTGCCTGTTGACCTGGGGGTCGTGGTTTCGATTGCCACCAGAAGCATACTTTGTTTAGTTGTTTCCAGTTTGGTTAGGACATTGCAGGCTTGAATCACCTGATTGTCTGATAATAAAGATGATTCCGTGCTTCGGAAGACACGTTAAGCCGGT
Source organism: Elegia similella (assembly GCA_947532085.1). Taxonomy (NCBI): domain Eukaryota; kingdom Metazoa; phylum Arthropoda; class Insecta; order Lepidoptera; family Pyralidae; genus Elegia; species Elegia similella. The sequence goes on along the minus strand of OX383932.1, from coordinate 25,951,565 downwards.
GGTCCCGGCTGCCATTTGGTAGTCGTTACAGGAACCAGAGGCCGAGAGGCGGTTCCGAAGAACTCTGACACCAGGGTGTGCATGGTTGGTTGACCGTGACACCTACTCGAAATGATGATGATGATTGTATTACAACTAGTAACCTAACCACATTTACGTACAGTCGTTTATAGTCTTTATTATGCCCAAAAAAATGGGCTTTCCGATAAAATGGTTATTTGATTACAGTTTCGTGTCGCGATCTGTATCGGCGCCGAGTTATTGCGTTTTCATTGGCCGCCTGTGTTTGTTTTGAACTTTTTATCACCTGAACCGACCCTTTATCGTCAAATGTTGTTTTGAGTTGTGCGTTTCGATTTCGGTATTTTATTCATTATCATCATCACTCATCATGCTGCTGTAAAAAGTCATCATCACAAAATAATCTCCCAGGGATTCTTTGTTCTATGGGAGGATATTGCCATACTCACCACGCTTGGCAGGCGGGTTGGCGAGCGCAGTTTCTTTGGCTTCTTATACTTCCGACGCTGCTGCCCATCGAAAGCTTTTTAAGCTGGGAAAGGATTGCAATAAGTTGGACTTCGAAGGAGAATGAAGGTATTGGGATACTACTGACTCGGATGATTGAGGGAAAAGCAGCACGGGAGACCGAGCGCGCATACCCGATGCCATATCGACAGCTCCGTGGCGCAGTGGTCAACACGCCAGCCTGCGACACGGAGTGCCCGGGTTCGATCCCCGGCCGGTCAACATGGAAAATGATCTTTTTCAGATTGGTCTGGGTCTTGGATGTTTATCTATATATGTATTTCTTATAAAATATAGTATCGTTGAGTTAGTATCCCATAATACAAGTCTCGAACTTACTCTGGGGCTAGCTCACTCTGTGTGATTTGTCCGTATATATACCTGCAACTACCGAACAAACAGTTGAAGATGACACTCACCATTATATAGGAGGTATTTTATTGTTGCCTCTAAATCGTGATCAACTTTTGTACCACCAAATAGAATATAATACTAACGTATAGACTGCAACCTCACACAAAAATACAGGCCTAACTTAAGGCCTGTTTTAACAGGCCCGTAAAAAGTACCTGGCACGTAAAAGGTACCTGGCAAACATGCCGACATGTCGTCGTTAGTTCCACTTACTGCTACTATGGGCGGCGGCGAGGGCGCTGTAGTGCAATATTTACTTTTTCACCCACCACTAGATGGCGTTAGCCTAAACTTGTTAAAATCAAGTAAGACTGAAATATATTGTTTTAAATAAGCCGAAAATATTTTTTTAATCATAAATAAGACATTTTTCCTGAATACTGATCTGTGAATAAACCTATATGGCGCGACATCTATGTGATGATCCTGAAACAAATCTTGCGCAAGAGGCGTTGGGATCACGGTACCACTGATGTACTTTATTGTTCTCCTAAATCGAGTGGGCCCAGACTCCACCAACGTGAAGACGAGACGGAAGGAGAGGAGCTGTGTTTTAAACAACCAATAGAAATTTGTTACTCACACAAGTCGTCTCCGCTCAGCTTCAGTGGAAACCACCGGGCGGAGATGTATCATATTTGTATGGCGCGATTGAGCTAGCGGAGATGTGAGCTGTGCCTCACAAGTTGGCGACGGCCTGGACGCAGCGGAGACTAAACTAAACCGCAATCTTATGAACATTATCTCCGCTACTGTCTACTCAGAATGCAGTACGTATCTCCGCTCAGCTTGTGCAGATACACCTTTGTTGTATTCGCTCTCTCATCTTTCCTCCATCCGATTTTTTTAAAACGTTAGAAAAATGATAGAAAAATGAATGACCACATTAAAACGGACATCGGAAACGAGTTCTTTTCATGAGCATTTTTCAATAATTAAATTCAGAAAAACAAAAAAAATTATGCATGCAGAATGTTAATTATACAAGGTGTTATATAATAGCGAGATAATACTCCGTGAGCGTATCGGGTATCCCATAACAAAAAGCTTGCTGACTATCTCACACCATAGGACGAAAATATATTTTTTTATACATTTACATTTTAAGAGTGCACTGACAACCCTCATACAGTTGAGCTATTCTACAGTATACTACACTATCACTATATACTTTCTCCCGTGTACCTAAGCAGACTATAAACACGTCTTCATTATAAGTACTGATTCTATGTACCTATAACAAAAGCAAAATACATACCTAAGCCTCCCATGTTTCTAAGCAACCTCTATAGGTTGCTTAGAAATATGGGAGGCTTAGGCTACACTTTAATAGAAAAAGTTTGCTTCTCCATTACAAGCAAAAGTTTGTGCTGTTAAGCAAACCGTATCAAAGTTAGCTCGTCTATCACGTCTACCCAAACTTAGGATCTCGAGGTTTGTCATCCGTGCTGCGGCGGTTTAAATTTAGTTATTTGAGTCAAGGTTACAGAGGATACTAGGCAATGAGAGGGCACTATATTTTAAAAGCTATGTAAATAACTAAACCTAACATTAACATTTTGAAAAATGTAAAGATTGATTGTTATTTATTACTGCATACTTTATTCTACCATGTACCTAAGCAGAATATAAACACGTCTTCATTATTAATACTGATTCTATAGCAAAAGCAAAATACATACTTAAGCCTCCCATATTTCTAAGCAACCTATAGACACTTTAATAGTAAAACTTAGCGTCTCCATTACAAGCATAAGTTTGTGTTGTTAAGCAAACCGTATCAAAGTTAGCTCGTCTATCACGCCTGCCTAAACTTAGGATCTCGAGGTTTTTAATCGTGCTGTAATGGTTTAAACTGAATTATTTGAGTCAAGGTTACAAAAGATACTAGGCAATGAGAGGGCACTTTATTTAACAATCGATTCAATTCTCTAACCTCATATTTTTGTAAATATAAGGAGCGTTTGTAAGTTATCCATACATACTTTGTTCTCTCATGTACTTTAGCAGACTATAGACACGTATCCAATACAAATAAGTAAAAGTGCATTTTGTTTTTTAAAGTTAATTGACTAAATGTGGTCAAATGTAAAGTATCAATAGAAACTCAGGTCAGCTCAGGGTGTCATCTACAACTGCTTGGCCAGTGGTTGTAGGTATGGCATTGGGTTTTTTTTAATGACTATAGGTATAGGCCAAGTCCTCTGGCTGCTCTGGCCAAGTATAGCCCTAGTAGTACAGAGAGGGTCGTGCTCCTGTAGTGGAGACTAAAAAGGACCTGATGATGATGATGATAGGTATAGCTAGCTCTAAGTGAGCTTTCGCTACTTCACCGGGCGTTTGGGGCGAGGGCAGAGTGCCCTCAGCCTATATAGACAACATCACCAAAGTATGATAAACACTAATTATAGTCCTACTAGTATCCGCGTGTCCTCTTCGAAGGCTCCGACAAGACTGCCGCGTCTCAACGGTCGTCGCATCGAGCTCCCCACTATCCCCACCTTAGTTATCGTTTGAGTTGTAAAGTGGCCGTTTATTCTTGTCACAAGATGGCGTCCTTATGAAATTAAGTCAATAAAACTACTTTAAATGATAAACTGCTATAAAATTGGTACTATATTTTTAAAATCATGACAAAAGGAAGGGCCCCCAGGAGGGACGGACCTCGGCTTTGTGCGTTGCCTGTGTGCGCAAGGCTTGGAGAGACAGCAAACTTTCATATTGCCTGATGGGTCGCGTATACGTGCAGGCATAGCCTGAAGGGCCAGTCTGAGAAACAATGGCAAAAGCTTTTGGAGAGCGGCAACTTCTTCTGCCATATGGGCTGAAATGGCATTGGGTGCGCGCGCCCGGTGTTTACAATTTGCACACTAGACATTGACTTACTTACTTAATGTCCTATGTCCCCCGGATGGGGCCGAGGGCTTCCGCAGTGCTTTTTCGCTCGCTCTGTCCTGGGTAACAAGCTCCAACTCAAGCCAGGTTAGTCTGATTGACCTCATTTCCACCGCCACTTAGCGTCGCCAGGTTTGCCTGGGACGACCACGCTTCCTCTTTCCTTTTGGGGTCCAAAGGAGTGCCTGTCTAGGAATGTGGGTGACTTATCCGGAATATGCGTGTGGCTGATCCACATCTATTGCCGTCGCACAATTTGGCACACAAGACAAAGGAAAATAATCAACAACAATAAAGAAGGCGGGGTCTGCCACAAAACAGGCGGCCAGGCAAAAACACCGTAAATATTCAGAACTACCACAGTACATTTTTGTGCCTTTCGTTGTGAAAATGGGTGGTCCCTGGTGCGTCGAGGGCAAACGTTTTGTCAGAGAGCTAGGACGACGCCTCCGAGACAATGGTTGTGACCCCCGCTCTGGAGCATACCTGTTTCAACACATTTCACTGGCCATCCAGCGCAGCCGGTGTGATAGGCACTTTTGAGTCAGGCACTCTCCGGGGCGGGCTATTCGATATTAGCTTTATACTTTTTATTATCTCATTTTTTCTTTCTTCAATTATATGAATGAATTTAAAATAAATCATTATTTTGAAAACCTTATCGAACTACGTAAGATGATTATCGCGATTAACACTTGTGATAAGCTTATGCTTAATATAATCATAAATCAATGTCAAAGCTTTCATGATGACTTGTTTTCTCTTTATCAAATGTGATTTCCGCTTCTTTTATGTTTCCCTGTTGTTTGAAATTTTCATCAATGTTTTTCTCACGTGCAAGAAGATATTATATCTGCTAGCTAGTAGGTAGTATTTTTAAGTTTGTAAGAAGATACTTACGGTTTCGTACCTCAAAAGGAAAAACGGATCCCTTATAGGATCACTTTGTTGTCCGTCTGTCTGCCTGACTGTCTGTCAAGACCCTTTTTCTCAGGAACGCGTGGAGGTATCAAGCTGAAATTCATATCGAGTACTCAGGTCTATTGTCTCTTGGAGCTGTGAAAAAAATATAATTTCTAAGTCAACGCAATCAAAAGATACAGACGTTTACACCGCAATTTTTCGAAAACCTACAGGGTACTTCCCGTGAACTCAGAATCTTGGAAGCAACGTCTTACAGCAAAGATAAATGAAAAATTGCGATAAGCATAAATTTTTAGTTACATCACGTAATAAAAATATTTTGAAAAAATTTTAAACTTATAAAGATAATACGGACTCGCACTTGGCCTGTTTTTTAACAAATGTGTTAAATTTATCGTTATGTAGGTGCGTCAAAGAAACAATATTATTGAAACTTAAATGGTCAGTTGTATGAATTTCTTTAAAATGAACTCTTAAAAATGAATAATATTATAATAGTAAGTTAAATATTATTTTGTACATATACGAGTTGTTGGAAACACAATATTTTTTAAAGTGTCTTATTTCGTAAGTAATTTTATTAAATATTTCGGAAAAATTTTGTCAATTTTTGTGCCCATTGCAGTAGTTATAACTCTACTATAGCTATAGCTCGCTATAACTCCTATGTGATAACACTTATTGGTGACCTTAGGATCTGTTTAGCTCTTTTATATATCTATTCTAACTCTTATATTAGTTGTGATACTAACATTTTAATATGTGGAATACGGGTAACTAACGTATGACACACAACATGTCGGCCTATAATCGACACAACATGTCGGCCTATAATCGACACAACATGTCGGCCTATAATCGACACAACATGTCGGCCTATAATCGACACAACATGTCGGCCTATAATCGACACAACATGTCGGCCTATAATCAACACAACATGTCGGCCTATAACCGACTTCATACGTGAGTAACTCGTATTTCAAATATTAAAATTCCAAGTGTTAATCCCAGCTATGGTTTGTAACAATCGTAAAGTGTATTTCAACCAACCCTTTGTTAATGAGTTATAACTGTTTGAAACAACCCCAAAGAACCCAATATCCAGAACTAGGAAACTTCAAGTACAAAATACATCGTACCAGGTCTAAACAGTCCAAAATGAGTGACGTGAAAGGTTGCTATTGGCAACTCACGGCTCATTTGCTAGGTATTTCATTACCTCTGTCTGAAACAGAGCTCACTTGACAAGGGCTAAGCGACCCTAAACGTAACCAAAGACCCAGCAATCCAGACAATGAAATATAGACTTTAACCCCAAACGTACAAGAGTCATTTATACTATCACCATAAATTCGATGCATGAATTTGAAAATTACAAATTTAATTATGATGTTGAACATGAGAATTTGAATCTTAATGATAGAGAAATAAGAATTGATGTAAATGAAAGTGAACATGTGGACATATTTGAGAGGTATGAGGTAGTGTTAATATTAATACGCGGGTTTGTTTTAGATGCGACCCGAATTAAAGGGGCGTTTAACGTAAGCTGGAGATTAATTGGCACAGAAATATGGGTTGTGTACAGTTGCGAAATTTTAATGACAGTTCAGCAATTAACTTACGCTTTGATAAACGGGACGTGGTCTAACAGACGGCACGAACACGTATTACGACTGTTTAAAAGTTTTAACTTTTAAATAGTCATCTGTTTTGAATGTTGAACTAAATATTTCAACTTGATGTTTAATACTTTTTAGGGTTTCGTTCCCAGAAGGTGCTAAATTCAGCCTCTTATTTAGCCTCCGATGTTTGTCCGTCTGTCCGTCCGTCTTTCTGTCGTACGGCTATATCTATTGAATCATAAAAGGTATGGACTTTTTACAGAATGTGTATAACGCGTGATTTTGAACCTCTGAACTATACTGATATCCTGGAATCAGAATCCCTAATGTTGGAATTAGAAACAGATACATATGGAATTTAAAAAAGATACATATATGTTATGATATCTAAAAAGATTTGCCTTTGAAAAGTTTGTAAATTTTACATCTAAAACAATAATTCTCACTTGAAATAATTTATATTTACATCAGGTTCTTTTTTAATTTTTTTATAAAAATTAAATATGAAAATATTAAGATTTACATAAACGCCTGATGGTATTGCACACAACTCGGAACTCGAAGTCTTCGTTCGCGCGGCACACTCAATTAGTATGACATTCATACTGATTGCGGCGTAGTCGCACGCTTGTCAGTTTTTCTTTCGGTGTTTCAATGGTTAAGTCATCTACTCCAGACACTGGGGCTGACATTTTACATTTTTTTTATATTTTAAAAGAATTTTATAAACAGTAAACTGGCTAGCTCCGTGGCGCAGCGGTCAACACCAGCCTGCGACATGGAGTGCCCGGGTTCGATCCCCGGCCAGGTCAAGATGGAAAATGATCTTTTTCAGATTGGCCTGGGTCTTGGATGTGTATCTATATATGTATTTGTTATAAAATATAGTATAGTTGAGTTAGTATCCCATAACACAAGTCTCGAACTTACTTTGGGGCTAGCTTAATCTGTGTGATTTGTCCGTATATATTTGTATTTATATATTTATTTATTAGTGAACCGTTTGAAAACCCAAAAGAATGAAATTCGACAAAATAATATTTAAGGCTTATTTATTGAATCTTTTGAAAATCAAAAAAACATAAGACGTGGAAAATAAAGTACAAATAAATACGTAATCACGGCGAGGAAAAACCTTCCAAACATCCTTTAGGAAAGGATTTGAATACCGATAGACGATATTATATTAACTTCACAATTTACTATTATATTCGCGACAAAGACTCCCAATCTTTTACAGATGACGTATTTCCTTGCAACAAATCAGTACATAACGCCGGAGGTAATCATCTGGAAACTATTCTCTATTCAGACGCTTGAAATTTACAAAAAAACGTCCCGGACGCTGTTTCCACTTCAGCTAAACTGACCATTGTAAAATGAACCATGAAACACGCAGTGCCTTATTCAAAAAATAAGGTTTCAATGGAGATGTGGGGGGTCAGGTTGTGGTGGATGCAGGGACAACAACTGTGTTCATTGAACCATTATTTCCACGTGATTTGATATGTCATTGCCATGGGTCCGTGTGTTAACGTTAAATATCGATCAAGTATAGTTACTTGATCCATATATAATAATAAGGGATTTCCATATTTTCATATAAAATCTAGGTTAGTTAAGACAGTAATAATAAATATCATCTTCTTGACTACATTTACCGCAAATAAAATATCATTTAATTTCATTTCATTTCATTTCACATTGTACCCTACTGCCAAGAAGGGTCTCGTATGTTTGTTAATTTCTTTATTAACTCATCTTCCGAACGGCCATTCGTCAATCAAGATTAGGTTCGTTAAAAATCCAAGTGTCCTTAGATAGGTGTTTAAAAGTCTGGTTTGTAATTTTATATCGTCTTGAAATTATTCTAATTGTTTAAGCGTTATTTTTCCGAATTAGACACTCTTAATCCAGACAGGGTAACAAAACTGTTTTAGAAACTGGTATAAGTCGTTTGAGAATGCCTTTTTTTGGCAAAAGTTAAGGCTAAGTTTTTTTTTCCTTTGAATCGTTGTGTAGTATTTCCTTCCATAATGATGCGATGCGAGGCTCTGAAGCTATGTGAGTGTTTCCACCTAAACTACGAGTAAGCAGTGTGAAAACGTATGGCAATAATGTGGAATGGTGTATAGCGAAGATGCGTAGCCGTGTGGTATCCGGCAGAGTAGAATAGGACCACTCCAAGTCTTCCCGTGGATGTCGTAGAAGGCGACTTAGAAAATACAAGCTAAACAAAGCATAAACATCTAAGACACCTCTCCAACCCGTCTGGCCAGCGTGGAGAGTGTAGGCCAAGTCCTCTGGCTGCTCTGGCCAAGTATGGCCCTAGTAGTACAGAGAGGGTCGTGCTCCTGTAGTAGAGACTAAAAAGGACCTGATGATGATGATGATGATGAAGATGCGTAGAAGGCAGTGTGTGTTGTATAATCTATCGCTTGTTAGTTTTCCGCTAGAGGCGCTTGTGTACCGTGAAGTATCCAAAATGACTTTTGATAGCACTAATATCTGTGAAACCGAGATTAAGACGGAAAAACGTGTTTTTCCTGATGAGACCCAGCTATATTGAGTTTTCGCCTCCACATGCAATAATTTTTAGATTATCCTAATCCTAATCCTAACTAATATATAAATGCGAAAGTGAGTTTGATTGTTACGCTATCGTTGTAACTACTAAACCGATCATCATGAAATTTTGCATACACGTTATCTGGTACGGAGAAGGACATAGGGTACAATTTATCCTGGGAAAAAGTACTGTTCCCGAAGGAATGGTATTGACGCGGGCGAAAGCTAGTATTTTATATTTACAAGTATACAATAATTGCTTGGTTTAAGTTTAAGGTTATATAGTTTACGTAGAGAAGGCATTAAATATGATTGAAGTGTAAACTTTATTGCTACGCGTGTAATAAAAGCTTTTTTGGTACCTTCATCCAACGTGGCGCTAACTAGTGAGTAAGAAATTGGCAGCCCTCAATACACATATACCTACATACATAGCTTGCTAGCTTTCAAACACCAACTACAGAATGGCATGTCTGCTAAGCCCCAAATCAAGCAATATATTTATCGTGACCCGGCCTATTGTATCGAGTAATAAAAGCAAATGGCTTATTTACTTCGGCATACCAGTTTTTTGGTCGTAAATTTATTTTATTGGCCTCGGTATTAAATAGGATTTGAATTTCACATCAAGGTCAAGGGAATTGTGTGAATCATAACATTATTAGTAACATTTCTTCTTAGTACTTTTTTTTCCCTAGCCTAGTTGTGTCCCACTGTTGGGCTAAGGCCTCCCCCTGGGTTCTCCACTCATTCCTATCCTTCGTTACTTCTGCCAGAAAGGTGGGCAAAACTTGACACTTTCTGGGTACCGGACGGCCGCTGTAGCAGAAGCAGAGCAAGAAGGAGATAAAGGGACGCCCTCGATAAATTTCAACGTGGATGGTCAGATGTATTACATAATCAAAAGAAATAAATAAAATAAAAAAGTCATTTATTGCCAAAACAAAACTCCACTTTTACAAAAACGTGTTTAAAACAATGAGGACATATTCCGGTCGATTTTTAATGTGTGGCAAAGGAATGCCTCAGCTTATGTTAGCCCGAAACAAAGTCCGATCATAACGCTGTTTTTCAGGCACCCTTCTCCCTTAGATAGAGTGCGGAAGTGCATGTACTAAGAGGGCTGAATATTTACACTTACTTATTTTAAAAAAAATCTGATTTGACGTATTGATTTGTATTATTTTAAATTTAACAAAATGCTTAATTCTTCTTTTCGCTATGTTTTTTAGAATCATGCTTGATTAGTGCTACCTATTGACAGCAACGATCAAATACAAAAAAAAATACAAAATAGAAAAATACTTTATTTGCCAAAACAGTTTCAACAACACTTGTTTACTCCCGCACTAGGCACAGGCCTGTATCGCGGCCAGCCGGAGTAGATTATCTAAAAGTAAAGTTTACAAATTAGAAAGAGTGGCGGGGAAGACCTAAAGTAACTACAGCAAAACAACCTTACCTTACCTAGGTAAGGTAGGTAACGGCAAACGGTATCAAGGTCATAGTTCCTTCCGAAATACAATTCAGTACATTTGGGAATAATGAGCTACTACGTATATGTATAGGACCGGATGGAGAAAGTGGATGGAGGTCCATATCCAGCAGAGGGAGCGATACGAAATGAATGTATGCAATTTTGACTTTTAGAATGCCAAAATTATTTAATGCCAAAATTATACGAAAATCCTGACAAGTATTATAAACTCATAATATATATGGGAAATGGGATATGGTGGAGAATTTCGGCGCCGAGATTGAATTGTGTGGCGCTCAGATGGCAGAGCATAGGTCGTACATAGACCTAGGTCACCGGTTCAAGTCTCGCCCGCATTAAGTTTTTTCACCATATTTTATTTCTTAAGGCGAGGCCTCAAATGTTTGGTACCTTCGCTCGGCAAAGGACTGATCAAGTGCGCGCAAGGGATAGCGCTTGGTGGTTTAGCCCGTGAATGATGAGATAGGAGATAGTCTCGAGTCGCTCAAAGAAAAAAACCTAAGCGCCAAATTCGTTATTTCCAATTTATATAAAATCAGACCGGTTAATTGTATTTTCATATTTACATTTTGATGAATTACTAATAACCTATCTTTTAGTGTAAAAATCATTTTTTCATTCGTCGCATTTGAGCTACAATAACAAAAACTCTGCAAACGAAGACCATTTTTCAAAAAATATTTCTATCAAGAAAACTTTATCAAAACGTGTTTTCATCTTACACTTTTGGAGATGAAATTTGAAACTCCTAATTTAAGTATTTTGCGAGATAAATAAGGTTCAGAACGACCTTATTTACAGTGGTATCGCCTTAATTTATTAAGAGTATATCAAAATAGCATTGTGAATGCAAAATAAAAGACTTAAAAGTCTTAAAAAAGTATTATTAAGAAGAAATATTTGGTTGTTTTTTTGAGATTTGTTTTTTATTAACTCTAAAACTACTGGACTAATATGATAAATTCCTTCATTTATAAAAACTTACATTATCAGTAAGTATCATCCTTATCCTTACTTATATTATAAATGCGAAAGTGAGTTTGTTTGTTTGTTTCTTTATTTGTTTGTTTATTTGTTTGTTTGTTTGTTACGCTTTCACGCCGTAACTACTGATCCGATCATCATGAAATTTTGCATACAAGTTCTCTGGAGTACGGAGAAGGACATAGGCTACCTTTTGTCCCGGGAAAAAGTACTATTCCCGTGGGATTGATGACATTAACGCGGGCGGAGCCGCGAGCGAAAGCTATAATTAGTAGGCTATAATTTACGCGGATAAACTTGCGGGAGATCAGTACAAGTTAGACATGTAACTAGTTAATCAGATTCTTTTCAAGTCACCGTATTTCATAATAACCAGAATGGAGTCGCCACTGATCCCCGGTAATCGATCCGCAGGGGGACAAGTTTATCTCAAATTGTGATCCCCAATATTTCTATTGCTCAGTTGAACGCCTCAAAGGGGGTGTCGTCTCGTTCCTGAAATTTATTAACGTGATTCAGCACTTCTGGTATTGGCAGATTTATGATTTGGATACTATAAGAGATTATGGTTAGATTATGGTTGAATCCGAGTATAGTTTCAGCGTTTGAGAAGTTCAGAAAAGAGAACATATGGCGACGATTTGAAAATTAACCATTTGACGAGATGACCATTTTTAGAGATATGACGAGTTGACAAAAAACTTAGGCTTGACCAATTGACCAATATTAACGGCTTGACGAATTAACTATATTGCACCGCTTGACGAATATACCATTTTAGGAGCGGTTAAAAAACGCTTGACTAGTTGACAAAATTTTCTTGCTTGACCAATTATCCCCTACGTCCCACTGTCGACCTCTGTGGCGCAGTGACGAGAGCCTTTCAATCCGGGTTCGATCCCCGGCCAGGTCAATATGAAAAAAAAAACGTACAAGTGCGAGTCAGAATCACACACGAAGGAATCCGTACCACCGTTAAGTATTTAACTACAAACACGTTCAGAAATCATCACGTTAGTTGTAAAGGAGCCCCACTTAATATTTTTTTGTTTTCATTAGCTTAAAGAGCTCTTTCGCTCACTTTCCAAAATGGATCCTATAAAATACCTATTAGTTCATCTCCTTTTGACGTGATCCGTCAAGTTTTCGCCTGGAATGCTTTTCAGCATCAGCATCAGCAAGTATGCAGGTCGTATGGACAAAGAAAAAGAAACCACACAATATGTTTTTCATCTCATTTATTATTTTTTTGTTTAGTTGTTTCCAGTTTGGTTAGGACATTGCAGGCTTGAATCACCCGATTGTCTGATAATAAAGATGATTTCGTGCTTCGGAAGGCACATTAAGCCGGTGGTCCCGGCTGCCATCTGGTAGTCGTTAAAGGAACCACGTCAGAGACCGAGAGGCGATTCCGAAGAACTCTGATACTAGGGTGTGCATGATCGATTGACTGTGACACCTACTCGAAATAATGATGATCTCATTTATTCAAAAAACAAAGCGGTTTTTTCTAAAAACTATACTAAAAATTTCAAACTGTTTTTGAGTCTCCTGGGTATGAATACACATATTGTTTTTCTCATAGAGAGAAATGAAAAGCAAAGTATGTCATTTTGGGACTAACATAATACATATACAACATGCTCTGAATCCCTCGCTTCCCTCGCCTCAAGGAGTTTAGTTTAGTATCCCTTGCTACGCTTGGGATTCTATACTGTCTAGTATAGAAGAAAGGAGTCTTCCTTTATTCCGCTCTGGATTCAGAATAACGCCCACACGTATGTTGGCCCTTGTGTCATAATTTACTATTTTTTTCTTCCACTCCAGCGCCAAGAGAATAAAATATGTATATTAACCTAACCTAGACCACCTAAATACATACATACATGTACTGTATCCATCTACCCTAAGGTTGACTGGAAGAGATCGCTTAAGCGATAAGTCCGCCTTTGTACCAACTTTGTTTTCTTCTTTTATTTATTATTGTATTTCTAAATTGGTGCAATAAAGTATATTCTATTCTATTCTATTCTAAATAGTAACTAAAAATTAATTTCGTCCCGTTACACATCTATGCGAAATATAGTTAAAAATAAAACATGTAAACTTGTATTTTCTTTGGTCTTGTGACGTTCATAAATACGAACTCTTCCTTATTGGAAATCGGCCAAAAAGAGCACCCATTCTTCAATTTTGCTTTCTTCCAGCACAACTCTCTCAAAAATATATTAAATCATTCGAATTTTCCTCAATTTCCGCCACTCGTAGACACGATGGCGGAATAGTTTCCCTGATATGAGACGTGTATGATAAAACGTCTGTGTAACTTCCGGCTGGAGCTTGTTGAGAAGCCCCGTATGTCTATAAATATTCGTTTTTGCCCGCGGTTTCGCTCGCACGCGCGAACGAAAAACGTCGCTACTGCGCAAGCCAATTAGGCTGCGGCTGAAAACAGATGAAAAGTCTCAATATTTTCATATTTACATTAAAAAAAAATAAGAAAGGGGCGACCTCCTTGATGATATAAATATTATCACATGAGAGTTATTGTTTTAGACGAAGTTTTCGAAGAAAAATGTGTTTAGATATCATAACTTAAATATATCGTTTTCATATGTATCAGTTTCAAATTCCAATAAGAGGGCGATCTTGTGCAAGTACCGACCCAAATTAAAAATACTTTTGATTCGTTCATTCATTTCGAGTAGGTGTAACGGTCAATCAACCATGCACACCCTGGTGTAAGAGTTATTCGGAACCGCCTCTCGGCCTCTGACGTGGTTCCTTTAACGACTACCAGATGGCAGCCGGGACCACCGGCTTAACGTGCCTTCCGAAGCACGGAATCATCTTTATTATCAGATAATCAGGTGATTCAAATACTTTTGATGTATGTAATATCTGGGAAACGGATTTTTAAAGACGAAAACCCTAAGTCCTCATTACCTCAAAAAATGTGCATGCTACATTTTATCTGTAGTACATGCATCAGCAAGCATGTAAGTGTGACAAACAAAGGAAAACCAAATACTAAAATCATTTTAGCATACGATTAGTTAGGAAGTTCTATATTTTTTCATTGTAGTTATATAATATAATATAGAAAACTCTAACCGATCCTTGAAGAGGTGATTCAGCCTTTCGATATGTATGTATAACTTTTCCTATGGGATAAAAGCTGGGAACTCAAAAAAATAGACATTTTCAAACGAAAAAGTTTTTCGCCCGGTTAATTTGTATGGGAACGTCAAAAATTTGAGTTCCCAGCATTTACATATCGAGTTAGCTATTAATAAACAGGCCATTTGAGCCACTACCTCTTCAAATAAATATTACTCAAAAAAAAAAATTATTTAGGTACAAGACATCAATTTATAAAAACCTTAATCATTATATCTTTGCTTAACATAAACGCTCTATTATTAGAATAGTTACTAAACTATATCTGACGCGCGCGCTTAGCACACTTAACTTTATAGTTAACTAGCTTTCGCACGATATGTATACGACTTGTTTGTATTACGACTTGTAATGATAGTTGTAAGAATGTATGATTAAGAACGTTAAAAATAAATATATTTACAACAGTTATATCATTAACTTACAATATTTATCAACTAGCTAATTAATAATACTGAGTATCAACACTCTAACAACATCTAACCATGCTGGTCGAAGAGAAAATATAAATGTACAGTGTACCAGCACCAGCGGCATCTCTTCCCGCGCAGATCGTAAAAGACGATCAAAAGAATAGGTAATATGATGACCTATGTTAGTTAGCGATGCGGCTAACAAGTCATCACTATTTTGATTCCGTCCTCCACATCTACCAACATGCATAACTAAATTAAAAAATGAAATAAATAATGTTTAAGTAATTTATACTTCTTTTTGAATTAAAGCTGTCAGATCACCTAGATTTACAGCACTCACAAAATTATTGGCTAACTTAGGATTAATATCAACACACATATTTTTTAAATGAGAATCGAAATTACAGAATACAATTTTACGTGCACTCTTTTCAAAATCAGCAGCAGCTGATACTAAGTTATCTACCACTGTTATATCCATACTTATTACGTTTGAACCATCAACTACAATAATAGAACCAAAATCTGTATTAAAAGACAGATCTATAACAGTTCTACGTATATGCTCTGCAGCACAATATAACACTCTATCTGTTAGCGATAGGACTACTAATTCACCTTTTTCATTTTTTATTTTTTCTACATGTACACTTGGTCTCGCTGATATATACAACAACATTGCTGCTTCCATCATTATACCAGACAAAATACCATACTCTAAACCTACAAACAAACAGATCATTACAGTAAAAATAAACAGAAAGAACTCCCTTTTGGTATATTTCCATAACCTCCACACAATATCAGCATGTAACATGTAATACATAGCGGTCATAATCAAACCAGCCAATGTTGCTTTGGGAATATAAGTAAAAGTAGATGTAAGTAAAGTTAAAGCTGTGATTATGAGAACAACATTTATAACCCCTCCAAGTTGTGTCTGCACCCCAGAAGCATAATTAAGGGCGGTTCTTGTAAAAGATCCGGTGATAGGCATACTAGATGCGAATGATCCAATGACGTTGCACATTCCGAGAGCAATCATTTCCTGCGTAGCATCCACTTGTAATCCATCAGCAAAGGCCTTGGCAATCGCAACTGACTCCAAAATACCAACAAGCGGTAAAACCATTGCTTGAGGACCAAGAGCTTCGAGCATTTCCACGAAAGTATATGTTTGGTTACCTACGACACTAGAAAAGGGTGGTAGGCCAAATGTAGGCAAACCTTGTCCAATATCACCAATCAAAGCAGCGGGCTCACTGTCCCATTTAATCTTGATAATATATGCTGCAGCTATCCCAATCATAACCACTACAGCGTTTCTTGCTAAAGAGATAAACCAACGCATCTGCTTCACAACTCCGTCAGTTCTCTTACATCCATCTCCAACTTTCTTCAGTATCACCAATATTGCAATAGTAGTTAATCCGAATACACTGTCCCACAATTTGATAGTTGTGAAGTTCACAAAAAAGTTATACATAGATTCTCTAAAATTAAGTCCAGATGATCCACTGAGACCCAATAATGATTTTAATTGTGACGCAGCGATTTGCATTGCGCTGGCTGTAGTGAATCCATTGATAACTGGCATAGATATAAATTCCACTAAAAATCCAAGCTTAAAGATTCCTAAAATCAATTGCACTATTCCTGTCAGAAATGCAGCTAGAACAGCAAAATCTGGGGAATATCCACTGACATATTTTCCTGTTAATGTTGATACGATAGCTGTGGGTCCAACGGTGACACTTTTACAGCTTCCAAATATCATATAGACTATTCCAGCTGTTAGAGAAGCGTACAGTCCATATGCTGGAGGAAGTCCAGCTACCACTGCGTAGGCGATGCCTTGAGGTATAGCTGTTAATCCGACAGTGATTCCAGCGATGATATCTTGAATCAAAAAGGATCCATTATACTTCGGGAGCCACTGAACGATGGGTAAACGTTTCTTTACTGTTTTCACACTGCACACATCTTTGCCACATCTTTTGGGAATTCGGCGTATTGCGATGGTGCTGCTCACTGTCATGGTTGATTTTAACACCGTTTGTATTCAATAAAAGCAGTGTTATCCACTCAAGGTATATTTATACAATGCCTAGTTGATATCAGTTAGCGTAGTTGCTCTTAGTCTCGAGTGCTGACGCGTCAATCACGAACGATAATAAGTGTCGATTATATTTGAAGATTAAATAGTTCGTGTTGATCTATCGGTGCAAGATACCGCTTGACTCGTCTTCATGCAAAAATAGTACTCAAAAGAAAATGTGTATCCTTTTTAGGATTCCGTACTTCCAAAGGAAAAACGGAACCCTTATAGGATCACTTTGTTGTCCGTCTGTTTGTCTATCAAGACCCGTTTTCTCAGGAACGCGTGGAGGTATCAAGCTGAAAATTATATCAAATACCTGAGTATTTGATACCGCCACAGATTCAAGGGATCATAGATCTGAGTCTATGATCCCTTGAATCTGTGAAAAAATCAAACTTCTTAGCCAACGCAATCAAAATATACAGCCGCTTATGCCGCAAATTTTCGACATTCGCAAGGGCGTCAAAACTTCCAGGGTACTTTCCGTGAACTTAGACACTTGTTTGGTAGAAAGCAGCGGCTTATGGCACAGCATAAATGAAAAATTGCGAATAGCATACATTTTTGGTTACATCATATATTTTTTTAAATAATTTTAACTTTATTCTAGATTATGCTACGAAACGCTTAGTGCGCGAGTCCGACTCGCACTTGGCAAAATTTATTAAAAACAATGCCTTTTGTCCCAATGGTTGAACAAAACAACGTCTTTTTCCACCTCACGCACTGATATTGCAATAAGTCGTGATGTTATCGACATTTCAGCCTGTGTTCGGACGATAGGGTAGTGGGTTCGACTCGGGTTGGGTAGATAACGCTGATGGAGGTGTGCGTGGTTTCGCATACGGTGCCAGCATTACGATCGGCAAGATTAAATAAGTTTTGTGTAAAAGGAAATTGAACTTTAGGGTGAAGTAGTAAGGGTTTCGGAAATGTATAAAGGGATTCTTTTGTTTCCGTGGTGATGAAGAATTATGCGTTTATTTATATATAAAGAAAAATACATCTAAATATATTACGTATTACAAATCTAAGATGAGATGTTTGACGAGACTAAGTGAAACACACAGATGCTCAAAAATAACTAACTTTATTTTAATACGTTAATCGGTTACACTTATATTATCTGAGTATATATAGAATATGTCGGGAGGTTTATGTTTTCAAAGGAAGATACAGTTGCCGCCTGCATTGCTCTCTCAAGTTACAATAATAGTTTAATAAAATCTATTTAATTCGATAGTTTGAAAGAGTTTCATGTTACATATTAATTTAATACATTTTTGTTTATACCTATTGACTCTATACATTCTACAAAGACATCCCAAAAATGTAAGGTAAATGTACCAGTAGTTGATACTATAGTGGGAAAAATACACATTTTCTTTAATAAAAATGTATTTATTTCAGTTAGAATTTTCAAAGTAAGTAAAAAATATTAATCAGTCTTTCATTTCTCTTACATTGAACTTAAGTAAAGAAAATCAGTGTTGTTTATTTTAATATAGATTTTTGTCGAGATGACTAAAATTGTACCAGTAATTGATGGGCAAATTTTCAATTGCCCCAGTAATTGACTATGACATTTTCAAGCCGGTGACCTAGTACTTGATAAGTACACTGTTGACAAAAAGAAACAATAAACTAAAAAAACACAGCAATTGTAGATAGTTATTTAACAAAACTTCTTATGTAAAATCAACATTAAAAAACCGGCTAAGTGCGAGTCGGACTCGCTAACCAAGGGCAAAAAAAAACATGACTGTTGTATGGCATGCCCCCCTTTAATATTTATTTCATTGTTATTTAATTATTTATTTTTAAAGTGATTATATAACTAAATATTCTGTGAATATTTCAAGCCTCTACCTGTTGCCGTTATCAATATCGAGCAAAAACAAGCAAAAACGTCGCGTTTGTAGTATGGGAGCCCCCTTAAATATTCATTTTATTCTGTTTTTTAGTATTTGTTGTTATAGCGACAACAGAAATATATCATCTGTGGAAATTTCGACTGTCTAACCATCACAGTTCATGAGATACAGCCTGATGACAGACGGACAGATAAAGCACATTCAGACTCGCTATTTTTTTCATAAGTAAATTCTTTTTTTTTCAGTTTCTTTGCGCGGCGTTTATCTTTTTTGTTTTTTTCAGCTTCTTCATTTCTTTCTTCAGCTTTTTTTCTGTTTCTATTCAAGTTGTGCAAGCTTTTTTCTCTTTATTTTCATGGTACTCTTGCAACTTATTTTGATGTGGCTTATGGGGGATTTTTTCAGAGTTCCTCCTTTTTTCGCTGTTATCATTTTCTTTCGCGCAAAATAAAGAATTTTAAATGGTGTGGTAACAATATTTTATCAATTAAATAAGTACCTACCCAAAAAAAGACAATTTTACTTGTGTACTAGTATTTGATATTTTATGTTCCAGTAATTGATACCCCCTATCAACGACTAGGTAGAAGTCACTTAGAAAAGCTATATTTAAAACTGAGATAGTTCAACCTTAAGCTTATTGTAATAGTATAAAAAATCGATCGAATCAAGCAAATGGGAATTTACCTAGTAGATGATAGTTATATCAAGTACAAGGATTTAGATGTTTTTTGTCCTAGTATTTGATACCCTTGTATTTCATTTGATTATTATAAATCTGTTATAAAAACAAAACATTTACAGAATACATACAATTCCAAATATAATAATATAAATACTTACTACTTTATGAGCTTCAATTTTGAGTAACACAGTTCGAAAAAAAGTAAGGTCCTTATCAAATTCGTCAACATAAACATTGAGGGCCAACGCGTGATGACATTATTGTAAACGAAATGAAAATGTTAATGTTAATGTTTGACAGCCAATCACAAAGAAAGTTATTCTAGGTTGGATTAAGAGATGTTGCTACTAGTATAATTAATAAACGTTTCATTGATACCTGTGGAGGAATTCTTATTATAATGAGTGAAAGTAAAATTTATCAACTTCTAGGGCAATATCAATTATTGGTACATTTACCTTAGTGTTATGTTTTCAGATTTGAATAATGTTCATGTGTTATTATCATCAGGTCTTTTTAGTCTCCACTGCAAGAGCATGACCCTCTCTGTATTACCAAAGCCATACTTGGCCAAAGCAGACAGAGGATTTGGCCTACACTGTCCTCGCTGGCCAGACGGGTTGGAGAAGTCTCATTGATGTTTATGAGCTTTGTTTAGCTTGTATTTCCTAAGTCGCCTCCACTTGGAGTGGTCCTATTCTACTCTGTCGGAAACCACACGGCTATGCGTTATATGTGAGCTTCTTTTCCACCATATCTTAAACGCTTTTTGTGATACGTGAGGTTTTATTCTTTTTTTTAAATTTCGCGCAAAAAAAAGGATCTGGCTACGTCCCGTTTATTACATAATTAAATATTTAATGTTGATGAGAAAAGAAACAGACAGACAGACGGACAACAGATTGATCTTATATGGGTTCCTTTTTACTTTTCGAGGTAACCCTAAAAACGTAGAATGTACCAGTCGTAATAGAAAAGCCGATCGGGCAAATGGGTGAAAATCAGGAACCATATTAATAGGCAATGCGGGTAGCAACCCGTCTCTATTCTGATTCTGTTATCCTCCAGCACGTCCACCAACATGCTAAATGTGGCTTTCAGGTCAAAAGACCTGGACTCTGTCTACCCCACAAGGGAAAAAGACGTGACAGTATGTATGTTTCTGTTTAAAAAAGTTTCGTGCGATATTCCGCATATATACATATCTAATTGTTTGAGGTTTTGTTTGAATCCCTGCCGTTTCCCGAGTCACATAGGCTATAATATTTTTATAAGAAGAAAGTAGTTTAAAAATAGTTATGAAATTTTACTTAAGCAAAATTAATGGGGATATTCTGCCAGCATTTTGGGCACTGCCTCGATGTGAAGCGTTGAAAGAAGTTTTTTTTTTAATTAAAAGGCCTTCATCATCATCAACCTACACTCGTCCACTGCTGGACATAGGTCTCTCTCAGGGCACGCTACTGAGCTGGGTCTTGAGCTTTTCTTCTCCATTCATTACCAGAAATCTTACGTATATACGCTGAAGTGGCAAAGGGCTGGTCATATATGCCGCAGAACCGATGACCGCTGGGGAAACCGAGTTCTTGAGTGGAGACCGCGCCTTGGCAAACGTAGTGTAGGACGCCCTTGGGCTAGATAGAGCGGTGATATAAGTAATGTTTAGATAAGAAGTATTAATTAAAGAAATAAATATTAATATAAAACAATTACCTAAATATAGAAAATGATCTTAAAAACATATAGTCTAAAACATTAAAGAAATTTAAAATTTAAGAGGTCATTATACTAATATTCATCAGAACGTGCTCCCCCTACCGTTGATGTTACAAAGCTAATGATGATGGATCATCATTCCCCCAGTAATTATCACTTTATTGACTATTATGGACCCCACTTATATTAAAACCTCTATTAGAATAGTTGTTTGGCTTTAAAAAGCTCGTGACGTAAGAATGATTTATGGTTGTAGTTACTTTTTATATTTTTCTACTACGTCTTTTCCCCTTGCAGGGTAGACAAAGCCTAGCTCATAGCCACGTTTTGCATTTTGGTGGGCACAAGGTCGAAAACGGAATCGAAATAGTGATGATTCTTCAGATTTTCGCCCATGACCTCGATTGGCTTTTATGATCTGCGCGATAAGAGAAGCAGCCAGTGCATAGAAAGCTGATATTGTTCGTTCACACATACATATTTTATGGCCCCAGGCCCTGCCTGCTCCGTATGGGATAAAGACGTGATATCTATGTACATATATTGTTCGTATCATAGATAATAGACCTGACAATAGTTTTCTATTGTCAGGTCTATCATCTATGACCTAGTTATCTATCACGTTCTGTTAACGTATGTCTTTTTATCTTTTGAAGAGACGAAGTAATTTATAGTTGCAGAATTTAATCTGAAAGCACTGAATAGAGAAATCTTAGATAACTATACAGAGTGATTTTTTCAATTTCCTCTGAATGTTTTCATTTCGGAATTGCTAATAGAATACATAACTACTCGCAAAAAAAAGGTACAAAAAGAAAAAAAAATGGTCCTGTACAAATTCACTGATCAGCTGGTAAAATTTCTATTATGTCTAAAGAGTTTTTCCATTTACCATTTATCTTGCGGATGTATTTCTATTAGGATATGGGGGAACCTGATTCCGTCATTAAAAAATTGCTAAGGGTTCAACATCATCCTGTATTTGCAGGAATAATAAGTATTGAAAAACCGTTTGGGTTTAGGTAGGTATGTCAATTATGATCAATCTTAATATTTAATTAATATTTTAAGAATAATTATCATTATGTACAAAATTATACGCAACTAGTGTAGTTGAATAATTATTGCTGTGCTTGGAGTATAGTAGCCAATATAATTTTGAAACTGGCAATTATATAAATCTCGTGTCACGATGTATGTTCGGGATAAACTCTAAAACTACTGAACTGATATTTATCAAACATCGTAACTGTCTGTAATTTAATCAACTTAAAAAATAGGATTGGTTTTATCTTATAGCGAAACAGATAGCTATTATATATGTATAAGTATCACATTCACATAACAACCACCGATACATCAGATATTGTTTATACATGGGCAAAAATAAAACAAAAACAATCTTCATTTCATATATTTTATACAGATTTTATTTGTACTTACATAATATGCTCAATACATCATCATCATCTGATCGTATTTCCCGGTTGCATCCTCAGCTGTGATACGCTGGACCCCGGGGTCCGCTATCATGACAGCAATCATGCTGTCATATGATAATTACATTTAGTTTAATACATTTTAAATATATCCAAAACTTAATATAAATATAATTTTTATATTAATTGGAATCTATTGTCAATCGGTAAACTCAAAACATTTTTCTTGTATCGAAGAAGTCTGAGTTATGAGATCGTAACTTATATCGAATCTTAACTTGGCTGTTGAAAATATTCCTTAACAATATAGCATGTTGTAAAAAGTACATATTCATCTGATAAATCAACCACCATATAATGAACGGATTCATTTCACGGTTCTGTAATCCAATGAATCAATTCAAAAAAGTCAAATCACTGTTCACACCTCTTTTTGTATGGATTCGGTCAATTCACGCAAATCAGAGACATTGATAAAACAATCAGCTAAATTAGGATTAATATCTATACATAGATTCTTCAGCTTCGAACAAAAGTTCGCGAATATAATTTTACGGGATTTCTTCTCAAAATCTCTAGCCGCTGACATCAAATTCTCAGCTGCTGTGATGTCCATTTGTCTAAGATTCGATCCATCAACGACAATAATTGATTCATTATCAGATTTTAAGGAAGCTTTCATTACTGCCTTTCGTATATGCTCAGCAGCACAATATGCTACACTATCACTTAGTGGTATAACAAGTAATTCCCCTTTAGCACTTCTCATACAATTAACTTCAAGTTTTGGTCGTGCTGACGTATACAATAACATTGCTGCTTCAATAAAAATCCCAACTAAGATACCGTATTCTAATCCAAAGAAAAGACAAACTACTGTTGTGACAAAGAACAGGAAAAACTCGCGCTTTGTATGTTTCCATAATCTTATCATAGTACTATAGTCTAACATAGAAAACATAGCAGTTATGATCAAACCAGCTAAAGATGCTTTAGGTATATAATAAAAGGTAGACGTAAACATAGTCAAAGCAGCAATTATGATAATGATTTTCGTAACACCACCAGCTTGAGTCTGTACTCCAGAAGCGTAGTTTAATGCAGTTCTGGTGAAAGATCCCGTAATTGGCATACTTTTAGCACATGATCCAACTATGTTACACAGTCCAATAGCAATCAATTCTTGAGTAGCGTCAACTGGTTCTCCATCTGCGAAAGCTTTAGATATCGCAACAGTTTCTAAAATTGCTACAAAAGGCAAAACAATTGATTGAGCTCCCAAAATTGTCACCATATCAACAAAATTCAAGGTTTCATTGCCAACTGTAGTCGAAAACGGTGGTGGTCCAATTTCTGGTAATCCATGTCCGATTTCACCAATCAGCTCCAAGGGTTCTGCATCCAGGGTAATTTTTAAAACATATGCTAATATCATACCAAAAACAACAACAAGCGCATTTCTTGATAATGAAATAAACCAACGCATTTGTCTAAATACACTGTCCGTACGTTTACATCCATCTCCCATCTTTTTTAGTAACAGCAACATTATAATAGTAATTGTACTTAGAACCGTATCCCAAAGTCGGGCTGTTTTTATATTTAGGAAAAAATAATACACTGATTCTCCAAAAGTATTTCCTGATAGCCCTTTCAACCCAAAATATGATTTAAGCTGAGCTGTGGCAATCTGCATAGCTGCTGCGGTAGTGAATCCATTGATCACTGGCATCGATATAAATTCTATCAGGAAACCCAGTCTGAATATACCTAAAACCAACTGCACAACACCAGATAAAAATGACGCTAATATAGCAAAATCTGCAGAATAAACCGCCACGTATCTCGCAACCATCGACGCAAGTATAGCAGTCGGTCCAACAGTTACACTCTTGCAGCTTCCAAAGATCATGTAGATAATCCCGGACGTGAGTGACGCGTACAGTCCATATTCAGGTGACAATCCAGCGATGATTGCATAGGCTATCCCTTGAGGGATTGCTGTCAATCCAACCGTTATTCCCGCAATTATGTCTTGGAAGAAGTAATCGAAGCTGTATTTTGGAAGCCATTGTAGCACTGGTAATCGTCTCTTCAATGTTTTTACACTACACGCTTTCCGAGCACTGCGTTTTAGCCTTCTACGTATAGTCGGTCTATCTTCGTTTACTGTCATATTCACAGATTTACTCTAAACTCAGAAGTTGTTGACTATCTTAACAATATATTTATACTGTCGAATTTCTCAAGTAATTGTAGCAATATGTTTATCGGACCAATCGCACAGTTACGATAAACTCGTCTCAATAGGTCGTCACTCGTGATCCTTATATCTTACGGCTTATTCAATTGGACTTATCGTTGCCAAGTTATCAGACCGCGTATATGTGTAACGCCGCCAACGTTACGTTTTTATACTCGATGTCAAAAGTTAGGTCAGTAAGTTTTATAGACATAACAATAATGTAATTAGCTTAAAAAAGTCATTCGGAACCTGGAGTAGGACCTATCCCATTAGGTGCAAATAAAATAACACTAGAGTTTTTTTTAATCTGTATTTTTATATAAGAAAGTTTTGTCTACATACATTATGCTACCCTCATATATGCAAAAAACTTAGTTCCATCTACGATTAATAGCAATTTGCACAATTTTGTTAAACACCTCTACATCATTTTCCTTAAATATAAAGTTATGCCTTTCGTATTCGTTTCTGACCCACTCCAACAGAACGTGATACACATCTTCAACCTTTTTACACTCATAACAATTAGGAGATTCGGCGATACCTATCAAAAATGCGAAGCTATTCAGTGGAATGTGTCCGGGACGAATCCTTAGCGCAGTACATATTTCTAACCTACTAACCCACCAGGGTTGCATGCATCAACTATTGGTGGCGGGCGTGAAGGGACTAACAGTAGTGGGCCGGCGCTAGCCAGCAATAGTTTGCATGAACTAACTGGTGGCGGAAGCAAGCAAAGAAAATTATCTTATTATCTAAACGATTGACTGTTTTATATCTCAAAGTATATGTAGCTTTGACTTCCGCAAAGTAACACCTGAGTCTGTTAGCTATCTTACCTACTCTTGTTAGTCATGTCCATATTGTTTTCGCCGGTCACTGTCGCTCATTTTCAAAGTGGGTTACAGTAAACCCTTTTTAGGTATACTATAGCTTCATGCAGTAAACTTTAAATGTCGCGCACGTTTTCCGCGTCGCTGTCAAGACGGGTCTTTAAAGTGAACCATAAAATGTTAACCTTTCTTGATTGACAGATTGGCCCTTCAGGCTTGCATGCTCGTATACGCGGCCCATCAGGCAATATGAGAGTTTGCTGTCTCTCCAAGCCTTGCGCACACAGGCAACGCCCAAAGCCGAGGTCCGTCCCTCCTGGGGGCCCTTTGGTGATGTTGTCTCTAAAGGTTGAGGGCACTCTGCCCTCGCCTCAAACGCCCGGTGAAGTAGCGAAAGCTCACTTGGAGCTAGCTACATAGTACATTCAAAAAAAAAAAATAACCTTTCTATAGAATCAACCCTAAAGTCGCTGAAAAGTTCCATAGAATATTCAATATTAATTTATTTTGCTTACGATAAACTAGGTTTTATGCACCACATACACAGCGTGATTTTGAAACTCTGAACTATATTGAAATCGGAATGGATCTACGTCCGTGGACCAGTGGTTAAGGCGTTTGCCTGTAGACCCGGGGGTCGTGGGTTCAATTCCCACGAGAAGCATACATTGTTTAGTTGTTTCCAGTTTGGTTAGGACATTGCAGGCTTGAATCACCTGATTGTCTAATAAAGATGATTCCGTGCTTCGGAAGGCACGTTAAGCCGTTGGTCCCAGCTGCCATCTGGTAGTCGTCAAGAAATCACGTTAGAGGCCGAGAGGCGGTTACGAAGAACTTTGACACCAGGGTGTGCATGGTCGATTGACCGTGTCACCTACACGAAATGATGATGACCACTGGACCACGGAGTAGTACAATGACATCTTAAAATAGGTGATGTTTTATCTAACGGTAGCTTATCTCTGTGCGTGGTACTTGCTACTCGAACAGTTAATCCCAGCTGATATCTGTCAAAGATTGGTTGGTTTCCATAAGTAAGATATGTCAGTTCTTGTTTTGAAAGGACTTGAGGATTATCAAAACACATATTTTGGTTGGGTTTATCCAGAGCATGTTTACAGATTGCTTCTTGGTTAAGCGTCTATTCTTAACGTCAGCAATATGTTTTTTATTACATAGATAGAAAGATAGATAAAAAAAATATTGTTTCCATAACACGTACACAGAAATTAACATTTCACAAACTTAAACTATAATAGTAAAATAGGGTTCGATCCCCGGTCAGATCAAGATGGAAATTGATCTTTTTCAGATTGGCCTGGGTCTTGGATGTTTATCTATATACGTATTTGTTATAAAATATAGTATTGTTGAGTTAGTATCCCATAACACAAGTCTCGAACTTACTTTGGGTCTAGCTCAATCTGTATGAGTTGTCCGTATATATTTATTTATTTATAGGTCATTAATTATTTTAGTCGTTGAACTTTTCCGAACAAACCTTGCCAATTACAAAGGCACTCCAAACTTCGTGTTAAATATTCATGGGACAATAAGTGGCGTACGTTAAACACAGTTTAATGACCTACGGGCCATAAAATAGGAGTTTCCCCATAAAATCGTACAAGAGTTTACTTTCAAGTTTATTTGATCGCGAAAGCAACAAAATTGCTATTTCATTGGCTACGAATTTTCTTGTTGCCCTGAATATAAATAGCTTTTTGTTTGTTACTGAATATATAATATTTTTCATCTCGTCTATTCAAAAACCAAAAAAATGTTTGCCCGTATACAGGGTCTAAAAAATATTTTTAATTCCTACAGACTAAATTTTGTTACGTTAGTAGTATTATTTATTCTGTGCTTTTGTTTAATTTACATTTCATTTTTTTTAGTCCCGTGGGAAAGTAAAAACAAAATAGTTTTTCTCATAGAAGGAGATGAAAAGCAGAATGTGTCTTCTCGGAACTAACATAATATCTCACTTCGCTCAGGATTCTACTTTAGAATTCCTTGCTACGCTCGTGATTCTATGCTAAACTCCTTCGTTCCCTTCCGATTTGAAATACTACCTTCACCAAAAAGTAATATGTTAGGCCCTTGCGTAGGAGGAGCCTGATGGCCATGGCAATAATAGCGCTAACGTAGGTTAAGCAACCTTAGTCGCAGTCCCCACTGTGATGGGTGACCGCAAGTGGTACAAACAATTCTCGAGCTCTTCCGTGCTTCAGAAGGTCCATTGGTTGGGCTTACATCATTGATGGCAGTCGTTAAGCTATGTCAGATGCGTTTTGGCAGCTTACGTGATCCTTTTTTTAAAATCACAGTGTTAATACTTTTTTGAAATCGGTTGAAAACTAGGAGTTTGATAGCCCAGCACGGAAGACAGAAACGAAATGGTAAACAAATTAATTGATAAAGGAATTGATAACTTTATCATTTACTCCTGTTTACATCTGATAAACAATCCACTTCTAAGCACTCCGAAGCATATATTGTATTTTCCCAAAGCACTTCACTTATATTATCATCATAAAAAACAGGAGCCGGTATTGTTATCGACGCTCTACAATTGAAGAAGTACCTTGCATTTGCTTCACAAGCTCTATCACATACTGCAACGTGGATAGCCGTTTGTGTCCCTTCGACAGACAATATAAAACAGGTTATATTGTCTGTGGCCCCTTCCCAGGCAGTCCCATCTATACATAAGCGGTTTTTTCTATAGAACGTCCTTGGGCAGTCCTCGAACAAAAAGTAGCCAGCGCTATCAGAATTGGACCTATAATCGGATCCATACAAGTTCTGTATATACGTGTACTAACTATCCTAGGATCTACAGCATTCACAACAACATTATCTCCGTTCAATTTGTTTGCTAGTTCACGGGTAAATATTATTGCTATATTCACCCGTGAACTAGCAATAAAAGCACAATTTACTGTTCTGATGTGTCACTAGACGGTTACTTACTTCCCAATCGTAAAAACTAACAGTTTTCAACAATTTGTGGGTGACAGTCGCCGTATCGATAATCTTACTCAGTTCTTTTTTATTGTCTGTCTTTTTCACCAATGGTAAGAGTAAAAGAGTCAGCAGAACAGGTCCTAACTTTTTTTGATGATTATTTCCATTCCTAGTTTGCCTTCGTCTTCTAATGGACATACCACGATAACCCTGTCTCCTCGATTGGCGAAGTCTATGTCATGTCTATGCTAAAAGTTCCTCCGGTGACGAGAACTATTTTTACATCCAGTCTTCTTTCTGATTTAAATATAACTTTAAAATACTTGTTATTAGTTTCTGGCAAAGGGTAGAAGTAAAGAGACAAATATTGCAAATTATTGAGATTTGAAGAGAGAAGATGGTGGGAGTCCTAATAAGACATAAAAATTTTGATCAAGAACATCATGAAAGGAAAGATAGAAGGAAAAAGGGGACCGAAAAGGCCGAGACACACTTTTATAAATCAAATAAAATAGAAATAAAGGTTACTTCTTATAGAGAAGTTGAGGAACTGGCGAAAGAAAGAGAGGAATGGACACAGCTCCTCCGACAACAGCCCATCTCTTAAATGTGATGATAATGATGATTGAAATCAAATACTTATTATTATTATACATTTAAAAACCTCCGCTTCTTTCTATCACATTCCTTACCATCCTTCACGTAACGATGTAATTTATTAAAAATAACAACAACAGCCCACTATCTCGAAGGCATTATTCTGAAAAATGTTCACATCAAAAAACCGCTATTTATAACCTTTGTTTACCAACTAACCACTTTTTAGTGTTCCGTAACCGAACGGTATATGAAAGGCTCACACTTGTCTGCTATTGATGAAACATGTAAAGAGATGGCAAGTTATACAGTGTGTTTTGGTCTTGAACTACCGGTAAATAAACTTTTTGCACGCCAGCGTTTTTTTACGTTACTTCACCCCCGACGCCAAGCTAGTACAAATTGTAATAACTTTAATTGTCAATGGCGTCTTAGTCACGCGACCGTTTTGCAACTAAACTGGCCATTGGCGCTCAATAGGTTAATTTTCGTTCTCAGCATCAACACGAACAGCTTTTATTTTGTGCCCAAGCCTGAACTCGAGAAAAAAATCAGCTGTTTCATACGTTTTGAATCAGTAATTCAATTTCGTATGATACATCTTATTTATTATTCTATTTCGCCGTGTGGTATCCGGCAGAGTAGAATAGGAACACTCCAAGTCTTCCCGTGGATGTCGTAGAAGGCGACTTAGGAAATACAAGCTAAACAAAGCTTATAAACATCTAAGACACCTCTCCAACCCGTCTGGCCAGCGTGGAGAGTGTAGGCCAAGTCCTCTGGCTGCTCTAGCCAAGTATGGCCCTAGTAGTACAGAGAGGGTCGTGCTCCTGTAGTGGAGACTAAAAAGGACCTGATGATGATGATGATGATTATTCTAGATTCTAGATTTGGTTACAGAACAGTTGTTCGTTTTTGGTGCTCAGAACGCGAATATAAATTATCGGTAGTTCAAGACCAAACACACTGTATACTGTATATAATATTGGAACGGAGATGAGGTAAAAGCCTGTTCTTTGTTCCGCATTTAGGCAAAAGCTTAGCAGCAAAACAAAGATAGCTGGAGAAATCCTTATCAATGCCTAATTGATAAGACTGAAAGACTTGTAGCGTTTCTACCTACTCTCCCTGAATCACGCTAAGCTTGGCTTTTGGGCCTATTGAGCAAAGGTTTCTATCTAGCCCGTAAGTCATAAAAATTATGTGTTTGTTCGTAACCATGTGGTTTCCGGCAGAGTAGAATAGGACCACTCCCAGTCTTCCCGAGGAAATCGCAAGAGGCGACTTAGGAAATACAAGCTAAACTAAGCTCATAAACATCAATGAGACCTCTCCAACCCGTCTGGCCAGCGAGGAGAGTGTAGGCCAAATCCTCTGTCTACTCTGGCCAAGTATGGCTCCGGTAGTACAGAGAGGGTCATGCTCCTGCAGTGGAGACTAAAAAGACCTGATGATGATGTATAAATCCAAATCCTTGAAAGTCCGACAACGCACCTATCACACCCTGGCGTTGCAGTTGTCCATGGGCAGCGGTAATCACTTACCATTAGGTGACACGCTTGCTCGTTTGCCGTCCTATAACATAAAAAAAAGTATAGATTATAATGCTGGTTTTATAGAAGACCCCTCCGGAGGAAACCACGGTTAGGATATAGAGGAGTTATGTAGTAATGTGACAAGGTCTGTGTTTTTTTAATCTGTATAAATATGATTTTTACTGCCCTAATAAATTGTTAAAAAGTAGAAAATTAAAAGGCTTTTACAAGTTTTACAGGGACACTTTAACACTCTAAAAAGGTTTTAGATACTCGTTATCCGGAACCCTTACTCTGCGTGCGCAACTCGCACTTGCCCGGTTTTCGTTTTTCTACAATTTATGTAGACATTTTTAACCTTTGACAAGGAGGCAACAGTTTCCAGCCCGGATGGATAGTAATGGAAATTTTATGATGGTTTTTATGGCTTTTTGGGCCGACCAAGTTTTACCAACGTTTTAGAAAAGGGCTCCCTCGTGACGTGATAGACAATGGGCGTACTTCATTATTTGATATATTTTTATATTGTGTAAGTATATAAAAAATATCGAGGGATAATTATCTATTTTTCATCTTTGAGTTCGCTTTCTTGTGGTAGATAGCCTTATTATTTAAATTTGAAAATATCTCTATTTGAGTTCTATACTCGTAATTAAAAAATATCGAATTTTGTACTGCCATTTCAATAATATATCCATAATATAACGATTTATAAAAGAAAATTAAGAGTGTTTCATAAAATCATAAATTGTCTGGCGCATAGATCAGTGCCAATAAAAACCTCTTTTGTGTTACAAGAACTATACAAAACTACCGCCTACAATATTTATTGATAACGCTATCACCGTACAAAGTGATTTTATTTAAATGTGTATCAATCGCGAAAACATCAGAAAGCCTATGGCTACATTTAGCATGTTGGAGAGCGTGTAAATGGAAAACGGAATCAAATAGAGATGGGTTGCTAGCCGCATCGCCTATTGACATGATTCCGCAGGTTTAAGCACAATCCTTCGATCGGCTTTTACGATCTGCGCGGGAAGAGAAGCATTGTAATTTTATATTGCTATATTGTAACTTCGTATAATATTTTTACATCGTTTTAAAAAAAAAAAGACGTTTTAAATTTTAAGGATTCTTAAAACAATCACATCATCATCTTCATATCAGCCGCAAGAAGACCTTTTACATTATATTCCTACTGTCACAAATTGTCTTGTATATAAAGAACACGAAAGTCAAAATTTCGAGAACACTTGACAGGATCTTTTAAGAAATTAGTCTGTGTCGATAGCAAATCGCTGCCCTCAGTAGAATTTTAAGTTGGAGAAGGATAGGAATTTGTCTCTCTCAACTCGGACAAAATCGGACAAATAGTAGTCACTACAAAAAAAATATTACATATTTTTTTTTGTAGTGTCTTTTTTGTGTGTTGTGTGTTGTGTCTTGTTTGAGTGTTGTCTTAACTTTGGTAAGAAATCTTCTACTGATTGATAAATTGATGATATTTAAATATCTACGAAAATGCTTCCACTCCGTTTCCATTTACGTCACAAATAAAGTGCCGTTCCAAATTTTCAACTTTGCTAAAATGATAGTTTTCGCTTACCGTTTTTAGAAGTTCTATTTCGTTGTGAGAACGTCGCAGACTAGCGAATTAATAATATTGTGTAGGTAATCGAAAACTGATCTTCCACGTGGATCCAGCCAACCTCGGCCGTTGCCCGTCTGTGACATATAATAATTTGTAGAGGTACAGAACCCCCGCATTCTTGTGCCGGCTCGGTCTAGACTTAATTGCAATTTTATATTTAAAGAGCATATTTCTGATATTGAGGGTACGGCGGAAAATTGGAAGGGATGCGTTTAATTAAGGAAATTGGAGTTTTATGGGTTTGCTTTGGAATAACTTGAATTATGTCTGAATGTTTAGATATTTTAATTTATTAATACTTAAAAATATATTAATGTTAATATTATATGGCTGCTCTGGCCAAGTATGGCCTTAGTAGTACAGAGAGGGTCGTGCTCCTGTAGTGGAGACTAAAAAGGACCTGATGATGATGATTATATAGCTTGCTAGAATTCATATTTTTTTGAATATTTCGTTAATCGTAATAAATATTTTTTTACTTTTTTAATGGGTTACCTGACATTGTTGCGGGCCATTTGCATTACGGCCTTATTTTTGGCAAAAATCCATTTTGTAACATAGTCCATAATATATGATGTGCTCATTGTTTGATTAGAAGGTGGTTCTTAGTTTTCTTTTTATTGCTTATAATGGCTAGTGTATATAAAGATCATTCCGCAACCAGCCTTACCAACCTTGGCTTCCCAAGCATTAATGATATCCAATTGTATTTAATTTTAGACGTAGTCACATTTGTCTTAAGAATCTATGTGTTAACTTATTAATGCTCGTGACTGTACATAAGTTCAATAAAAATTTACATTAACGGTAATATCAAACGTAACGTTGTTATGTAAACTGTACTCGGCTGTATAATTGGCGATATATAGACAAAAAAAATATTTTTGTTCTTTTTTTTAAAACCATTTTGGAGTAAACTTTTATACTTTATTGAAGTAACAAAAAACATTTTAAATCTTAATAACAATCATTTTACAACATTTTAGGATAGTATTGCGCCAATCTAAGCTGTAATAAATTTTACTTCAGTGTATAGAGCATCCATCTTCAATCAGCTAAAATATTAATACAAACACATTAATAATAGCTAATTATTTTAACATATGCATGAACATTTAACCAAGACACAATACAGAGAACAATTGTACTTATTTACAATAGAAAAACATATGTAATTTTTGAAGTTATAACTTGATATTATTTGGTTTTCTTACATTCTGTAGGTATTTTAACTTGTCAAAGCTGCAGCAGACACACAAATAATGATGTTAAATGTTCTGAAAGCTGTCGATACCAAACGATTTATCACACAGGTAGCGTCTTTTTCCTCCAACATTTTATGTTAAAAATATATCCAATTTTATTTCATAGTGAATACAGACCTCCTGGCAATATTTTTATCTTCGTAGAAATAATCGCTATTAGAATCCCTTAGCCGTGTGGTTTCCGGCAGAGTAGAATAGGACCACTCCAAGTCTCCCCATGGATGTCGTAAGAGGCGACTTAGGAAATACAAGCTAAACTAAGCTCATAAATATCAATGAGACCTCTCCAACCCGTCTGGCCAGCGAGGAGAGTGTAGACCAAATCCTCTGTCTGCTCTGGCCAAGTATGGCTCCGGTATAACAGAGAGCGTCATGCTCCTGCAGTGGAGACTAAAATGACCTGATGATGATGATGAGAATACCTTACGGGATACAGAACAAGAACAGTAAACATATACTTCTCCGTGCTTCGGAAGGCACGCTTAGCCGTTGGTCCCGGCTGCCATCATTGATGGCGGTCGGTCAACTATGTCAGATGCTTTTTAAACAGCTTAAAAAAACTGACACCAGTGTTGGCCACTTACACACACGAAAAACAAACAACAATTAACCCTCTGCCAGCAGAAAATAAGAAAAGCAAAACCGAAATTGGACCTCTCCTTCAAATTTACCGATTAGCTGGTTGAATTTCTAAGTCTCATAACCCTATCCATCACATACCAAACGGCCAGTAAGATTATTTTATAACATAATACTATATTCGTTACTATACAACCAAGAGTTTTAACATAACGAGATCACTACAAAAAACGAAAATTTATCAAATAAAAGCTTATTCAGAAAGCTCCGTAACAGGAGCGAAATATGAAAAAGGTCAGAATAAAACCTAAGCAAATACCTTCAGCATTCCAGTCGCGATGTGAATTCGTAATAGGCTGTATTCCAGGCATAAAGGTCGCATCTGGCCGCTAAGGTCAAGGCTGTATCGATTGCCACGGAAGTCAGCTGGATCTGAGCCCAAAGTTTTCTTTATTTTCATGTTTTCTAAAGGTCGTTTTGTTATAAACGTGATATCGTTAGATAGTCTGAACTATTTAGCCGTGTGGTATCCGGCAGAGTAGAATAGGACCACTCCAAGTCTTCCCGTGGATGTCGTAGAAGGCGACTTACGAGATGAAATACAAGCTAAACAAAGCTTCATCTAAGAGACCTCTCCAACCCGTCTGGCCAGCGTGGAGAGTGTAGGCCAAGTCCTCTGGCTGCTCTGGCCAAGTATTGCCCTAGTAGTACAGAGAGGGTCGTGCTCCTGTAGTGGAGACTAAAAAGGACCTGATGATGATGATGATTTAAGCGGGACCGCCATATTACGGGGGATGCTGCAAGTTTCCGTTACGTTAGTGCTTATATTTATTATGTACATACATACATATATAATATCAAGTCTTTTTCCCTTGCGGGGTAGACAGAGCCTAGGCCTATAAGACCTTATGGCCACATCCACATTTAGCATGTTGGAGGGCGTGTAGATGGAATACGAAATTAAATAGTGATGAGTTGCTAGCCACATCGCCTATTGATATGATTCCACAGATTTTAGCCCAATCCCTCGTTCGGCGATCTGTACGGGAAGAGAAGCAGCTGGATGATTCCACAGATTTTAGCCCAATCCCTCGTTCGGCGATCTGTACGGGAAGAGAAGCAGCTGGAATTATCTACATTTTTTCTTTTCCCCCAGACCAGCATGGAAGAAATTATATCAACAATTCTATTAATAATTAAATGTTAGGACTTTGCAGGCTTGAATCACCTGATTGCCTGATAATAAAGATTTCGTGCTTTGGAAGGCACGTTAAGCCATCGGTCCCGGCTGCCATCTGGTAGTCGTTAAAGGAACCACATCAGAGGCCGAGAGGCGGTTCCGAAGAACCCTGACACCAGGGTGTGCATGGTCGATTGACCGTGACACCTACACGAAGTGATGATGATGATGATTAAATGTCTACGTCTATTTTCATATTGAATTAGGAAACGACTTTGTCTCTCGTGTCTTCATTAATATTTATGAGTGAAGGTGGCAAAGAAATGCATAACTTATTTGAGAATAATGAACCCCCGCCATATGTTTTGTGCCACTTTGACAGAAATTCCTTCCCTTCTTAGTAGAAAGTAAAAGGTATGAGATATTTTGAGGTATTTGTAGACTAAACATTGGAGTGGCATATTTGGACAGATATTTGATACTTTGTGCGCAACCATTGGTTACTGTCGAGTTTCATTCGAGAACGGAATTTGTATTTTTAGCTAAAGAATATAATAGGTATTGAAAGTATGAGTTTTTGATTGTATTAAACTAAAAAGATAAACAAAGAAGATTGTATTGTACAATATAATTCCTTTATTTACTTTGAGATAATGGTGGCGGAAGTACGCAAAGTAAATTATCAGCAGGAAGCCACGATGACGGCAAGCTGCCTAAGTTTTGTTTTGAGGAGCCTGGTGGCCCATTGGTCGTGAGCATTGAAATTGCTTACGCATGTTAAACAGCCCTGGGCGCAGTCCCTATTGTGAAAGGTGACCGCAAGTGGCATAAAATATCTCGAGCTCCTCCGTGCTTCGGAAGGCATGTTAATCGTTTTTCCCGGTTGTTGTCATCTTTAATGGCAGTCGATAAGCTATGTCAGATGCTTAAAAATCTGACGCCAGTGTCGGGCACTTACACGAAAAACAACAAACAAAAACTGAATTTTAGGCAGATATTGACTAGTTCTCCTTCCCAATAACTCATTTACTACTTTTCTTCTTACCGAGTCGACAAAATAAGATTTCTTCCACTCGTTACTTCCATTTAAGCCCTATTAAAGCCAACCATAAAAGGTGCTCTACTAGAAGTATTTCGCGATAAATGCTCAATTGTACTAATAAAAAAAAATACGCTAGCCGACGAACCACTTCATTTCACAGTGATGTAGACTTGATTCTTCGGCTAGAATCTATAGGATGAGGTCTTAAAACAGTTCCCGTAATATCTATCTAACCTAACTTAATTGTATGTTATGTTTAATGCCAGGATATGTAATGTGACGGCCTAAATAATAATTGAACCTAGCTCATTCGATTTCAAACAACTCTCGCTAGTAAATCGAACGAATCTACAAACACTAGAAAGAAATCATACGAGTAATATGTAGTATCTACACTGAGCGTAGAGATATTTTGTTTTACTTTTAATTCAATGTGGATCCGGAATTAGGGTTTTCTGAAATAAGAGGACTTAATGATGTGACCGGATTGTCTGGTCATACATAGGTAGTGGAATGTGTTGATATGAAAAGTTAACCATACTACCTAAAAAAAATTTAACAAAAACAAACAGTCTTAAAAACAGATAATATATAATGTGCTATGGCTGATGACATGTGTATCTAATAAATAAGTAAAAATCCCCATATTAATACTTAAAAGGACTCTTATTAAATTAAGAAAAAAAATATGGTGAAAAAATTCCAAGCGGGCGGGATTTGAACCTGCGTCCTTAAGTCTATGTACGACTTAAGGTCGCAGGTTCAAATCCCGCCCGCTTGGAATTTTTTCACCATATTTTATTTCATAATTTAATAAGAGTATATCATAAATAGCATTGTGAATGCAAAATATGTATAAACACTTAAAAATACTTAAAAGGTCACTAAAAGGGACACAATAGAAGTTTTATTGTTATAATGGCTATAGCCGTACAGTGTCAAGTAAAGGGTTGAGAACTTATTTCATCCGATATTAAACAACTCTCGCTAGTAACTCGAACGAATCGATTCGAAAGAACTCGTAGTAGTACCTCCACAAGAGCGTAGAGATGACACGACATCTAGTATGACGGGGTAAATGGAACCCACTTCACACAACACGCTCTGTAATTAAAGGGGATAAAGCTATATTTGACTTTTCCTTTGTTCGGCCTTAATGACATTATTAATGATTACGCCGTAAATTGTTCGTTTTGAAGTGTTATTGATAGTTGCTTTCAGTTTTGTCTACAATTAGCATCTAGTTTTATATCGTCACGGATATTTATATAAAAAAAATAACAACCTCTAAATACATTTTTTTTTCAAGCTGATCCGGGAGAAAATGATTGTGCAACGGTTGATTTTCTTCCTGTGCAAATAGTAAGAGCCGGTCGAGGTGTTATAACGCAGAAATCATGCCATAGGCAATGTGGTTAGCATGAGAAAACAATATTACGGGATCGTTGCGCTGGTCTGATGATGGAGTCGGAGGGTGGCCTTCATCATCATCATCATATCAGCCGCAAGAAGTCCACTGCTGGACATAGGCCTACCCCAAGGATTTCCAATACGACCGATTGGAAGCGGCCATAGGAATTCTTAAACTACACCAATCAATCATATTTGGGCTCATTTGATCTGTAATGGAAAACACTTTACAGTGTAGATTTCTTTAAAATATAACCTGGTTACAAAAGTGTATTTTTTGCTGTAAAAACTTGATTTATTTACTTTTGACCTAATAGTCATAACGTCACGACACGACGTGTTGTAGTCCTAAGCCCTGTATACCCCGTAAAGTATAAAGAGGTGGTTACCGTGTAATATTGTTTCCAATTGTAGCCTATATCATCATCATCATCATCAGGTCCTTTATAGTCTCCACTACAGGAGCACGACCCTCTCTGTACTACTAGAGCCATATTTGGCCAGAGCAGCCAGAGGACTTGGCCTACACTCTCCACGCTGGCCAGACGGGTTGGAGAGGTCTTAAAGATGTTTAAAAGCTTTGTTTAGCTGGTATTTCCTAAGTTGCCTTCTACGACATCCACGGGAAGACTTGGAGTGGTCCTATTCTGCCGGATACCACACGGCTTAATTTAAGATTGTAGCCTGCACTTACATTGCTTATTTGATAGCTCGTATATATAGGTACTATAAACTTAGTCTAATAAGCAGAGTGTTTTGGCTTATATCCGTAACTATACCTAAACATACGTTTTGGTGAATTTCTGTGCAAAAGCCGTTTGGCGAATAGTTCCCTCGGCCAGGAAGCCGGCGTTTGATGGATCGGCCGGTTTACTGCCGGCTGTAATGAGCCCAGTAATCGGGATCACAAACTAAGGAGTATAGAGAAATAAACGTGTCTTGGCTTATATTACTTCACTTCACATAAAACGTGTTGATAAAAAAGCGCAAACCCTTAAATTAGTTCGTTCATAATCGATTCCACTAATAAAAAATAGGGGTAAAATTGTAACTAATTTTTGGTCATTCATTACTCTCGGCGTCATGCAGCACGTGAAGCGGCAACGTCGCCCTAGGTCGCGCGTTATTACCACAGACTTTTCAATTTTCAATAAAGACAAGAAAACAAAAAAGCTTATATCTTCTTTTATAATCCGCGAAAATTAAATTATATAATTCTTTTGTAATAAAAATAAGTTGGGGTCTGAGGTTTTGCGCTCCCCCCATGTCCTTCCCTCAACTCTTTGAAATCCGGCAACGCTTACGCCCTGTTACACCTTGGTGTTGCAGTTGTCCATGGGTAGCGCTGATCGCTTACCTTAGGTGACTCGCTTGCTAGTTTGCCGTCCTATAACATAAAAAAAAATAATGCCATATCTGCGGGTCTGGGTTAACGTTTTCAAAATATACTGATTGATGCTTTTGATAAAATAAGTATGTGATCACCGATTTATCTAAATGTGGGACATTTTTATACACCAAGTATTGTTAGACGACAACTTTGAGAGACAGTGACTAAAGTTTTGGAGTAGTACCTAAGACTTAAGAACAAAAAAATGGTTGTCTGTTTAGTAGATTTACGGACGGTCATTTTACGTGATAAGGATGGAAGAGAGATAGATGCGTCACAAGCTGAACGCTTTGGCCATTCGTGCCTCTTTATCCCTTGTTCCGCATTCTCGCTTGCACGTGATACTTTTTCGTGATTTATATGACGTTGACGTTATCACGTCAAAAGTAAGTTATTCTGTTTTGAAAACTGATCCGAAATTACATGTCAATATACCTTCTATATTTTTATAACAGGTCTGCTCGGCCTCTTTGAGACTTCTATCTATCTTTGAGACTTTTATCATATCTGTTGTTGCACGCTCGATCGCTAACATAACGTGTTCCACAAAAATATGTAAATCGATGTTGTATATAATCAGACAAGACATGACATCAGAAAAATAAGAAAAGTAAAAAATAGAAAATATCATACAAAGCCCTTCAGGCAAGTAGGCGACCTGTTGAAAAGAGTTTCTTTCGGCGTCTTCTTCTCTGCAGTGGTCGGTTCCGAAACGCTAGTAGTATGTAGCTTTTGAACAATAATTAATAATTTTAATATTATATAATAAGTGATTATTAAAATGTGAATTGACGTGAAAAAGTGCCTGAAAATGTCTATTTTCTGAATAAATCTTTGAATCTATATCTGCGCTGGTAAAGTACATATCGCGTTGCGCGTCTGTTTTTTACTCTCGGTATATTATGTCGGTACGGTTTTATCTCACTGATGCTTGATGGATGCTGAGGGGATTGCCTGAAAAAGAAGGCTTTTGGTAGCTACCGAATACGTCTGTTCAGAAATCAGAAATACAAAAATTTATCAATGTGTCTGAAAATAGCCGATAACTAAGTTTTAATTAGACTAATGTATACTCAGTCCAGTTTTAATTTCTAGGGTTAACTAAAATTGTGAGTATCAATTAAGTGTTCAAAGAAACCTATCTACCATAGTATAAAACAAAGTCGTTTAGCGCTGTCTGTTCGTCGTCCCTATGTATGTTTAAATCCTTAAAAGTACGCAACGGATTTTGATGCGGTTTTTTTTAATAGCTAGAGTCATTCAAGAGGAAGGTTTATATGTAAATTGCGAAACCGGGGTCCGGGTTGCTAGTAATAAATAAACGTAGGCCCTAACCTTAATAAAGAACAGTATTTCTGATATGAAAACAGAAGTATGGATATAATTTCTTTTCTATTACTTAAAAGTTGGAAACAAAAGTCAGACTCCACAAAAAAGATAGCTGAAAGGTCATAGGAAGTGAACCAGCTGGTACATTCTACGTTTTTTTTCTTTTCTACCAGACCAGCATGGAACAGATACATGGTCATTCATATACTCAAAATTTTGCAAGAATTTCCTTTAGATGTTGTATCATTATAGCCGCAAAAGTCCACTGCTGTACAAGGGTATCTCCCCCAAGGATTCTTCGTTCCATGGGAGGATATGGCCATAACCATGCTTAGCAGGCGGGGCGGTGAGCGCAGTTTCTTTGGCTTCTTGTCCTTCCATTGCTGCTGCCGGAAGGATTGTTAAGCTGGGGAGGGATAGGAATTTGTTGGATCTGGAAGTGGAATTTATTGGATTCGCACCACATATCTTTTCTTCAGGTTACAGCTGAAAAGCAGTGTATTACTTTCGGGCAATATAACCACTGAGCTGTGTCCTTTTTGTATTGCTGTAGCACACGCATTGAAAATTGCGCAGGTATGCATATATTTTATTTAATTTTTGTACTTACTTTTTTTATCACTGTGTATTTTTTGTATGTGTATCTATCTATCTACGCACTGGTATGAATAGAGGAATAACAAGTAGCAGCTAGCCGTGTGGTATCCGGCAGAGTAGAATAGGACCACTCCAAGTCTTCCCGTGGATGTCGTAGAAGGCGACTTAGGAAATACAAGCTAAACAAAGCTTATAAACATCTAAGACACCTCTCTAACCCGTCTGGCCAGCGTGGAGAGTGTAGGCCAAGTCCTCTGGCTGCTCTGGCCAAGTATGGCTCCGGTAGTACAGAGAGGGTCGTGCTCCTGTAGTGGAGACTAAAAAGGACCTGATGATGATGATGATGAAGTAGCAGCTAGGGAGGCCGAGCGCGCGTAGCCGATACCATACCTGCAACCGGACAGGCAGTTGAGATTGACACTACTGATCTTATTATTCAAGATGTTGTTTAAGTAGACTAATTACACCATATTAATAAACTGTCTTTCGAAAGAGCCCACATGTTTATTACGTAAGCGCAGCAGTTAATTCGGCCGTCAGCTCACCGCGGGGGTCCCACGGTCTCACTATTCTTGTAGCATCACAGCTGTTGGTATTTCATTCATAGGATGACGGTAATGTATGATTGAGAAAGTAGTTTATTATCTTCACATTTGTTGGTAACATTTATTAACTTTGAAGAAAATAATGTTATTTCTTTGTTTGTTTTTATTTTGTTTGCCACATTTTTAACAGCACAATTTAATGGCAATATACCTTGATAATTATTTGCTTACAACAATTCTTTTCGATGTGATCAAATTGTTAGATTAGCCAAACATATATGGATGGGGTAAAGTTAAAGAAAACACTTGATGGAGAATGTACGTAGTTTTTTTTTTTTTTCTTAGGCAAACGAGCAAGCGAGTCTCCTGGTGATAAGTGATCACCGCATCCCATGGACAACTGCAACACCTGGGTGTGACAGGTGCGTAGTCGGCCTTTCAAGAAGTTGGGGAAAGGAAACGGGGAGGAGGAAAGGATGGGCATCCGGCTCGCACTCACCGAACGAAGCATAAAAGCGGTAAAGCTTCTACTCAGACGTCGATTTTCTGTGAGAATGTGGTACTTTCCCGGACGAGCCGGCCCATTCATGCTATTAGCAATTCATTTTACCGGTAGCTCGGCTCTAACACGACTAAGTTTATATCTTTAAGATAACTAATTAAACTGACTTCTATTTAACAGCATTATTTTCCTATAGAAACCTATATTGTCTTCTGAATTACTCGGGCCTCCATTAATGCGCATCTAAAAATACTATCATATTTATTATATATGTATCGTCGATGTAAACTACTGTAATTTTCTCAGATTGGCCCTTCAGGCTTTGCTTGCTCGTATACGCGGCCCATCAGGCAATATGAGAGATTGCTGTCTCTCCAAGCCTTGCGCACACAGGCAATGTCCAAAGCCGAGGGCCGTCCCTCTTGGGTGCCCTTTGGTGATGTTGTCTATATAAAGTAGAGGGCACTCTGGCCTCGCCTCAGACAGCCAGTGAAGTAGCGAAAGCTCACTTGGAGCTGGCTACATAGTATTTCCAAAAAAAAGACTACTGCAATGACCTAAGTTGGGGATGCCCGCTCGCTTCTGGTTTGGTCACAAGAATTGTTATATTATGGGTTTCGCCTTAAATTAAGGACGCGATGCATTAAAAAAAATGGTTTTCTGTAAAGTTAGTTTACGGACAATAATTTTAAGTGACAACGGTGAAGATGCGTGATACTACTACTACTGCTGCTGGAACTACTCCTCCGGAACGTGACATTTCGTGCGTGCAGTCGGTGTTCATCGATTTATAAGTCATTGTCACGTTAGAAAATGCGAAATTGTTTATTAGATGCCTTCTCATTTTCTCCGTGGCTTGATTATGAAATCAGAGGCAATTTTCCGTGACTAAAAACACTGTGGACTCATAATTTCCCACACTTGAATAGCTTAGTATTCAGCATCATCAGGTCTTTTTAGTCTCCACTGCAGGAGCATGATCCTCTCTGGACTACCGGAGCCATACTTGGCCAGAGCAGACAGAGGATTTGGCCTACACTCTCCTCGCTGGCCAGACGGGTTGGAGAGGTCTCATTGATGTTTATGAGCTTTGATTAGCTTGTATTTCCTAAGTCGCCTCTTACGACCTCAATGGGAAGACTAGGAGAAGAAGTTGAAGACATTTAATTATGTAAAACTTGCAAAGGATAAAGATTTAAAATCTTTCTTCCACAAAAGTTCAAATTTCATTTCTGGTTAAATTAATTCATAATTAATTTTATTTTTGTCAGATACAGTTTTCAAATAGATGTTATTCAACACCAGTTAAATCGAAGTACTATACAAAAAGTCAACAACTCACTAAAACCTGACAATACAAAATGTGCACTCAATCATAAAAAGCTAAATGCATGTCTGCCGCCGTGATGCACCATGGATGCACCGCATATTTTTATTTGAAAAACATCACGCGAGCGCACCCGATTGCAATGCATAGTATAAATAAAAGCAATGAATAATCTAGACAAGATTTAGTATTTATTTTATGGTATTTGTTTTATGTATGAGCAGTGGCGATAAAAGGGAGATGGGGCCATTGGCGTATAAGTTCTAAAGTTTAGATGGTACTCGTACTTAGCCCTAAAATTACACTATAATGCTCTTTCATGCTGGTCTGGGAGAAAAGAAAAAACGTAAAATGTACCAGCTGCTTCTCTTCCCGCGCTGATCGTAAAAACCGATTGAGGGAACGGGCGAATTTCAGAGGTATCATGTTAATAGGCGATGCGGCTAGCAATTCATCACTATTTTTATCCCGTTTTCCACTTAATGCCCAACATGCTTAACATGGCCTTAGGGTCTTATAGACCTAGGCTCTGTCTACCCCGCAAGGGAAAATGACGTGATACTATGTATGTATGTATTAATAAATTATACATTTGTGTCTTAAAACTTGAGATCTATCTACCCTGCAATGGAAAAAGAAGTGATAGTATGTATATATGTATTATGTATGTATGTCTAAATAAACTGATGTAAAAGTAAAACCTTCGGGAACAGTTCCTTTTATCGGAACGACATGTACCCTATGTCCTTCTCCAGGCATCCAAAATTTCATCTTTATCGGTTCAGTAGCAAAAGCGTGAAGAGGCTACAGGTAACACAGGACTGAGCAAAATACATGTTTTACTTTATTTGAAATACAAAATACTGTGACATGTTAAATATTTTAATTTTAAGTAGATATGTAATTCAAATACTAATCAGTCTTCCCTACAGACAATGTTACTCTCGCATTAATAATATTGGGTCCTTACATATGAAATTAGCTTTTTCTATATAGAATTTCGAGTATATAACATTTTTTCATACTCTCGGTTTTAGTATTATTTGGGGTTTGATAAATTCAACTTAAGTGACATCTAGCATGTATTTACGGACAACAGTA
Organism: Elegia similella; assembly: GCA_947532085.1. NCBI lineage: Eukaryota > Metazoa > Arthropoda > Insecta > Lepidoptera > Pyralidae > Elegia > Elegia similella. Next base: position 25,906,617 of record OX383932.1, on the reverse strand, counting down.
TACAATTTACAAAAAATTTGAAAAAAATATAGGAAAATGACGACATTTTTGATCAAAACGGGCATCATCTAAAACCCATTTTTTTTCATGAGCATTTTCAATAATTGAATACAGAAAAACAAAAAAAATAACGCATGCAGAATGTTAATAATATAGTTAACTTTCAAGTATAAATATAAAAAAAAATGTTTTTAACTGAAAAACATAGTCATAGAAACAAAATGGCAAGAAAGAAACGGTAATTTAAAAGTTAAAGACTCATTATTAAGTATGGATTAATACCTTGGGGAAGGCCTAAGTCCAGCAGTGGACTTCTTGCGGTGATGATGATTTGATTATGATGATGATGAATACCTTAAATATTAATAGACCTTTTTTGTTTACAGGTACGTTGCAACGATAGAAATAGCAAAGCTGTAATGTGAGTATTTTGAAAAACATGCAGCAACAGCCTACCTGACGTCAACCCTACATGGATAGCATCAAAACCGCAGAAAAATATCTGTAAATATTAAGTACAAGTATGGCCCGCGCCGGGTAATGAACCCGTTGCTCGTATCGTGTCTCACTCTGCACTAATGTGTCATATATTCCGCATTTCTTTTGTTTTTTTTTTTTTAACTTTATTGTAACTTGGAACCTACAATAGGTAGACTTAATGCTAAAAGCATTCTCTCCCAGTCAACCTTTGGGAAATTCTATATATATTCGATAAAATAATGTTTATCTAAGCATACGTAAATTTTGTAAAACGTCTAAACGAAGTTAGTAGTTTTATAAAACCTATTAATGACAATGCTATACAATAAAAGCTAGTTGTTTTGTAAATACATACATACATATATACTATCACGTCTTTTTCCCTTGCGAGGTAGACAGTGTACAATGGAGTAGACAGTCTTAAACAAATTCGTCACATTTTGTTTGTTTTGTGTAGTTCTAATTTTACGGCAGTAATACTGGCAATTTTCTATTGCTGTTCTAACAACTTTCAACTAAAGTAGTAAGTAGGGTAATTCAATTACCGGTGTTACTACTAGCAGTAAGACCGGTAGTAACACGTGCAACAAACGCTCAAAGCCACGTTTAGTATGTTGGTGGATACAAGATGGAAAACGGAATCAAAATAGTGATGGGTTGCTAGCCGCATCGCCTACTCATTACCAGATTTTCGCCCATTCCCTCGATCGGCTTTTACGATTTGCGCGAGAAGAGAACTGTTACATTCTACGTTGTTTTTTTTTCTCCTTGACCAGCAGCCGTAGCATTGCGACCGCGCTGCTGTTTATATCTAGCGATAAACTATCCACATCTCGCTCTTTAATACTACGGAAAGCCAGATGGCAATAGTCGATAAGCGTTGTCGCGCGTGCCACGCTACGGAGGCAGCATGAAAGATTTATTATGTATTTATCATTTAAATCTATCGTGTGTTACATCTAGGTACATACATTTAAATTCAATCATGACATACACACTGGTTACAGACATTGTAAACGTAAACTGTAAAATTTTCGTAACAGTAGATGTAATTATTTAATAAATTCGATTAACCATATTAAGTGATTTAATATAATTGTGGAACAATCGCTAAAACATTACAAAACAGTATTACTTTAGCCGTGTGGTTTCCGGCAGAGTAGAATAGGACCACTCCAAGCCTTCCCGTGAATGTTGTAAGAGGCGACTTAGGAAATACAAGCTAAGCAAAACTCATAAACATCAATGAGACCTCTCCAACCCGTCTGGCCAGCGAGGAGAGTGTAGACCAAATCATCTGTCTGCTCTGGCCAAGTATGGCTCCAGTACTACAGAGAGGGTCATGCTCCTGCAGTGGAGACTAAAAAGACCTGATGATGATAACTTCAGTATTATCTAATCCATTTATCAAGCAATACATCTGCAATGGATCTAAAAGAATTGTCGTCCAATAACCTAAATATACTAAAAAATATATAAGTATCAGTTAAGAATCATTTAATTTTCAAGGAGCCGTTTGATATAAAGAAAATGAAGAATATTTCTGACTAAAAAGAACGCTTTTTGTGTGGGATTTAAACATCAAAGTAACTTGTCAGAAACCAGCTGTCAAACGTCACGTCAAAGACTTCATTAAGACGCTCAATAAAATGTTTGGATCTCGTCACAAAAATATAATTACTTTTTCATATTCATTTATTCATCGCACACATGTAATACATAATATAAAGATGATACAAAGCACCGATAATATGTCATTTACATGTACCCTGTCAGGGTGTCGCGATATAAATTTACAGCACATTTTTAAATAAAATATTAATTGGAATGTCAAAATGTATATAAGTCAAAGCATTAAAGTTAGTCAAAAATTAAAAAAAAAAAAAAAAAAACTTCGAGTCTGTTTATTACTTTTCTTTATTACTTACTTTACCATTACATCAATATTTGAATATACTTTATTTTATTTATAAGTCCTAACAAAATTATTGAATTTCAGTCCATTATATATTGATAATTCTGAGCTAAGTATTTATTTCTAAACTGAAAAAAAAAAAGTTTTTGACTTTCCATTGAAAATTGATTAGCCGATTGCTCGATTTATGTGGTAGGTTCAAAATTATGTTATATTTTATGCCTGATATAATTATTAATAAATGATGATGATGATGATGTGTTCCTGTGATCCCTTGTCAGGGACATAGGGCTCGCAGAAGAATTCTCCACTTCTCACGGTCCTGGGCTGTGACTCTTAACTCGCTCCAGTTGAGTCCAGTTTATTATTAATAAATACTTATTATTATATACTTATTAATTATTGATAAATAATTATCACTTATCAATATTGATAAATACTCTATTATCAACTCCACCGTTTAAAATAAAAGCTTTTCTTTTTAATCGCCTTCAAAAAAGGGGGTTTTTATCAATTCAATTGTATTTTTTTTTAATTTTTACCTCAGAACTCTCATTTATGAACCAATTTAAAAAATCTTTTCTTTTTGTTTGAAAAGAGTTTGCTTTCGAATTGGTATCAATTAAATTTCATCAAAATCAGTTGAGTAGTTTGTTAAAATCGAGATTTAATTTTTTTAAAATACTATTATTTTTTGATATACTTTTGGTATCATGGAATGAAAATTTAGTGGAAAAAGTTTAATTTAAATTCATAAAATATCAAATGCATTAAGTCACCTACTTTATGTTTTGATTTTTACGATTTTCGTTGCCATTTTATCTTGATATAGGTACATATTTATTAAGATATTATAGCCAAATTAAATAAAGCTCATTATACAAATTTTATTATAACAATATCTCTGTTAAAAATTTATCTTGGCAAATAATTTTCAGGCATATATAAATTTGTCGCGTTTTACGTTTACCCAATTTAGGAGTACAGGAATGTAGCATGAAAAATGGCCCAGTTGGGGGCCGAATATAAACCTCATAGGAATTGTAATTACAAAAGAATTTATTTTTAATTCAACCCTAATATATTCCTAGCACAAAGGCGAAACAGATTCAAGATAAGGAGAACAAAGATATTCAAATCACGCCCACATATTACAACCAAAATTTTGCTCGTGAAAAACGCTCGAAAATTCAATATTTAGGCAGTAAAAGCGTTATCCTTTCGATTATTTAGTGCACCATTCTATTATGTTATCGCAAAACCGTAATAATTTACCCCTCTTAGGGACACAACAAAGAACCCAAATAAGTTCGCCCCGAGAATACCCCTTAGCGCGGGTGTGGAGCGCGCCTCAGTCAGGGGTCGGTGTCCTTAGAGAGAGGACGCTTGTCGGGCACAGCGCTGGGTCGGTCGCGTCTGAAAACTCACGGTTTCGGAAATCGAATACTTAGTATGTACTAGTGATTTCAAGTGACCTTTCACGCTCAATTACGAAACTGTTTACAAATTTTCGAACGTTTTGAATATCGAGTGTTGTGACGCGTCACGTGTACTGTTATCAAGTCGCGTGTGATTTTCTTCGTGAAAGGAACGATAACAAGGAGTAAAAATTATTTTGTATCAATTTTTCAAGGTGATCTTTTTTTGTTAAATATTTATATAAATTTTCTTATAAGTTCGCTGTTATATTTTGTTCGCAAATTGAATATTACCTCGCACATGTACCGTTAATGTTTCCGCATGAATTGAAATGATAATTAGTTCCATCGCGGAATAATGAAAGTGTCGTCCGGCCTCTGAAGTAAATTACTTTCGCAGAAATGAAATTTGAAATGGCTATTAATGAGAGAGAAATATTACGCCAATATTTTTCGAAGATTAATGGCAGAAAAGAAAATTATATTTAAATGTTGTACTGAGAAAAAATTTCAGTAACTGTTTTAGAGGAAAAATAAATTGTGATTGTTTTAGCAGATTTGGTTAGTTGTTATTTACATTTTGATAATTATACATTACATAACAAGTACGAAGTGAAGAGTTACGTAATGTTTCTAGGTTAGGAACAAGGAATAGTGCAGAATTCTAAAAGCGTATTTAGGTGCCTAAAACATCTATAGATCTATTTTGTTATTTTTCAAGCTCTAAATATTCTATGTTTGAATTGCAATACCTGCTCCTCCTCCTCCTTCAGTCGTCTGCTTACTGCTGAGCGTCGTGATGTCCCCGACCCAACTTCTTTACTATCTCTTTCCATATTTGCAATACCTGCACTTTATACTAAATTAAGTATATTAAAATATTTATATTTTTAGTAGCATTGGAAGAGTGATTTTATATAAATTCTTAGAAAGATACTGACGACTTTTCTAATTTCTATTATATTTTAATTCGTTGAGAATATTGTCATTTATAATAACTTAAACCTTATTTAATTATTATCTATTATTTTTATTTATTGTATGTGTATCTATTATTACATTAATTAATCAAACATTTTACAAAAAAACGACTATGCCTAATAAGTCTAGTCTTTTAATAATAATAATTGAAACGCATTGTCATACAAGTAGGTACGTATAGCAGTCCATCCATTTTAATCATACAACCCTCAGTACAAGCACTAATCTGTCCCTATCGGCAGATCAGGAGGGCCCTACCTCCCTAACCCTTCTGTATTTAAACTTATATCGATCGCAAAGAAATGCAATATGAATAGCCATACTTTATAATAATGACGACCACACATCATCCGCATTAACACACAATTTTCTACCCTAAATCTGATAGGTAGAGTGTAAAATTGAATGCGTGTCGACAGATGTGTAATGTAGTATGATTTTCGGTGTTTTACTTGCGATATACGCGTTCCTGTCACTTGATAAGTTTATGGCGTATCGTGTCGTGAATGCGCGTCACTATTATTGTTTTGGTTGTATTTCATAGAATTTCAAATTGGAAACTTACTTATAGATATACTAAGTTATCGACGTAGGCAGGGCCATCACTCTATATAGAAAACTAAATATCAACAAAAATATTTTAAGTAATGTTTTTTGAAAAACTGTTTTTTTATAATGCACGTTGAAAATGTTTAACTGATAGATTTGGATATTTTTATGTTTTTAAAGCCTTTCAATGGTCAAAGTGTTTATTCAGAAATAGGCCGTTGAATCACGATTTAAAGGATCTAATTTAATAAAATTTATATTATTAATTAATGTTCAAAAGCTTAGCCAGTCAAACATACCTATGTCAGAAAAAAATTAACAGTTCCTTTATCGTTAGTTTAATTTTAGTCTATTGTTTAGACAATTTATGCCAACATTAAAAAACATATTCCATTATTTTATTTTTTTTATATATCGAAGGAAATGGGAGAGACCTTTGCCCAGCTGGGACAGAACAGGTTATTAAAAAAATATATATAGGTACTCGCAGTATATTGAATTCGATTGATAGTAATACCACATAGGAAAAACAATATTACGTACAAATAATATGCATCCTGATGTTATAGGTACGATAGATACAATTCGAAAATCCTTACTAATATTATAAATGCGAAAGTGAGTTTGTTTGTTTATTTGTTACGCTTTCACGCCGTAACTATCGAACCGATCATCATGAAATTTTGCATACAAGTTCTCTGGAGTACGGAGAAGGACATAGGCTACCTTTTATCCTGGGAAAACGTACCAATCTCGAGGGATCGACATTGACGCGGGCGGAGCCTCGGGCGAAAGCTAGTCTTGTATATTTTATATTTTGACAACTAGGTATTATATCTGCTCTTAAAACAAAATTCAATTAAAATTTCTCTCATTATAGTTTCAACTGGTCAAGCTCAATAAGTTCAAAACTACCCTAAGGCCAGTACAACCCCTGTTTACTCTACATAATAAATACGCGGTGTCCCATGACTCACAGGTTTTACTACCCCGCAGTTGCATACAGATTATTTTCTACTAAGGGGTTGTTATTGATTTTTTTAACCTTGAAATGGTGATTTGAAATTGCAGATGCAATATCATGTCATGTATGAATATACCATGTGTCATACAATTTTTAGGTTCAATCCGTGTTATGAAAAAATCTATACCATACTATACTATAATATTATAAAGCTGAAGAGTTTGTTTGTTTGAACGCACTAATCTTAGGAACTACTGGTTCAAATTGGAAAATTCTTTGTGTTGGATAGTCCATTTATTGAGGAAGGCTCTAGGCCATAAAACATCACGCTGCGCCCAATAGGGACCGATAGCGAAACATCAATAAAAAATGTTTTAAAAACGGGGGAAAATTATTCATCTATGCTAATAAAAAAACTAATTAATCATAATAACAGAAATTGCTGCGGAAGAAGTCGCGGGCAACAGCTAATCATGCGAAAATGAATCCCTTTCTGATTCCTCTTCGGGTCCGAATAGCTAAAGAAAACCCGCTCTTCGACCCATTTTCCAACCATTGGCACTGCCCATTAAAATAGAGTGTGTAGAGTAGGATTAGCTTCAACTACTGGTGGACTGCGGCGGTCCTGGGTGACTTGCACCTATATAGGTCCTTCTGGCAACGAAGCTTTCGGCCTATAAGGCAAAATATGAGTTGCTGCTCTGCAAGGACTTTGCCATTGATTCTTAGATCGGACCTTCAGGCTATGCATGTAATCTTTGCCCATCAGGCGATATGACAGTTAGCTCTCAAGCAATGCCCAAAAGCCGATGTTCGTCCCTCCTGGCGGCCCTTGGTGTCTTCCTCGCCATAAACGCCCGGTGAAGTAGCGAAAGCTCAATTGGAGCTAGCTATTAGCTATTCCAAAATTAGAAAAGAGAAAAAATTATAAGCAATGTTAAATGTTACAGAAGCATCTTCATATCTATATTAAGAAATGAAACTAATATGAAGTTTCATTATAAAAGAATTATTATTTTCATTATAATATAAAGACGCTTATTTGAGATATAATATTTAAAATATATAGTATAATTCATATTATTCCAGTATTATCCGATTTAAGATATATGAATTTATTTTCTCAGGAGAATTACACAATTCACATAACGAGAAAATACATAGGTAAACTATAATTATAAATTATATCTAATGAACATACCTGTCTATGTATGATCAATTTGTAGACTAAAGATTAAATCACACTCATTCGTATACATTTCATCATAACACCACAGGTACTCATTCGTATACATTTCAAGAACATACACTGCTTACATTTAATATCTAATTATCTATTTATTTCTCGTAAGTCACGATATGTCGCTATTAGTATTTTTTTTTACAAAGTCTATTGGCATAATTACTGACGTAGATCCTTAGGTAGACCAAGAAATTCTATCTAAATAAGATACTAAAACATTCATGTTATACGGCCGCAATATTTACTTGGTTAGGAATTAAGAACAAAGTTGAACTAATTTAACTTATCGCAGCTTACAGCTTAACAAAACAAGTTTGCTTGATCTACAAATGTCCCAGAAAACTTAGTAAATAAACAACGAATATGTGGTGAATATAAAATACTTGATATTCAAATATTAGCTTATATAGCTGCCAGTTGAGAAAAATCACAGATGTTTTTATTAAGACAACGACGGGATTAATGTAATAACTTAACAATAAATCAAAAAACCGGCCAAGTGCAAAAAATCATGTTTTATTGTATGGGAATAAATATAAAGTTTTTTAAATATTAGTTTTATTAAATATTAGTTACCCTTAAATAAATGTTGTATGGTAGCCTTCTTTAATATTCACTTTAATCTGTTTTTTAGTATTTGTTGTTATAGCGGCATAAGAAATACGTCATCTGTGAAAATTTCAATTGTCACGGTTCCTGAGATATAGCCTGGTGACAGACGGACGGACAGACAAACAGGCAGACGGACAGTGGAGCCATATGAATAGGGCCCCGTTTTTACCCTTTGGGTACGGAATCCTAAAAATATACAATTGATAACTCAAACTATTTTGTTTACGTCAAATTTATTAGAAATACTGAATAATAGAGCTGAAAAATTATACTTTAAATACTCCTTTTAACGAAACTACGTGTGTAGTTTTAGTTGGTACTTAATTGGTAGATAACTTTTTAATTTATTAACTTTTTAATTTTGGCGAGGGCCCCGGGTTCGATCTCCGGTCAGGTCAAGATGGGAAATGATCTTTTTCAGATTGGCTTGGGTCTTGGATGTTTATTTATATGTATTATATATGTATTTGTTATGAAATATAGTATCATTGAGTTAGTATTCCATAACATAAGTCTCGAACTTACTTTGGGGCTAGCTCAACCTGTGTGATTTGTCCGTATATATTTATTTAATTTTTTATTGTATTTGAAAAAAAAAATAAGTAGGTACTTTGATGGACTGTCTCTTGCAGTAACTCTCGTGATATACCCTCAAATCTCTACCTTCTCCCACTAACGGTTTTTTGTTCCTTGTAAGTAAGTTAGTCTATGTCGTAAAGTTGTCGCATGTCTAAAGCAGTAAGTGGTCTATGTCGTTAAATCGACTTATCCATTGATCCGTTGAATCACGAACGAGTCTGCCCACGCGTGGGCGTGGGCGTGTTCTGAATGAAAGCAGCCTCTTTTCGGGGCGATTTCGTAAACGCCGTAAATAACGATATGCATTGATATTTCGAGCAAGGTTTTGATGTCCTGTTTATGTAGGTGCCTACGCTTCCTCGTGCATTTTCAACCGACTTCATAAAAAGGAGGTTAGCAATTCGATTGTATGATTTTTTTTTAATCCATCGAGAGAACTCTATCATTTGTGAACTGATTTTAAAAATTATTTTTTTTTGGAAAAGCTTATGCATTAAAGTTGGTTAGGTAAATTTAAATTTTATCACAATCGGTTCAGTATTTTGATTGAAGTCGATTAAACATTTATCTTTAGGGGGTGGTATACCATCCGGAATCGCATTCTGAATCGGATTCGATGAGAGGGACGCCGCAATACGTGCGATACGATTGCAGATATCTCGTATGGTGTCTAACGTATAGCAGCGTCCCTCCCATCGGATCCGATATTCAGGATGGTTTGATATGCGCCTTTGAATCATTCTAACTAAATCATAATTAAGACATACTATGCGAAGTATAATTTAACACTTTCGCTGACACTGCCCGCATATAGACGTAATTCTATTGTTATTTCTTTTGTGTCTGGTTCAGTGGCAGCTACCAAGTTAAAATGGTTTAGTAAGACCGATTTAATTCCTCAAGAATTTAGCATTATTGAGGATTTAAATACCTGGTTTGACTAATGTAAATACAACATAAACTTCTAGACTATTACTTTCTAAAACTCTACGTATACAAAAACTTAAGCTTTTCAAACTTTATTTAATATGCTTGTTATTTTTATTTTTTATACATACATTATTGAAAATTCATATCACTATTAAAATGTAAACCTCTATTTCAGCTCTTCCGTGAATGGACTATACCAAAGTGGCTCTTATAGACTAAGACTGTGTTTAAACCTAGACTTTTGTGATAGTGAGACTAAGGTCCAATCCAAATTGTGTCCTTATTTGTGCCAAAAACGTGTCGAGACTTCCAATTTGTACTCTATGTGTGTGATAATAAGGACGATATTTAAGTAGCAGTTGCGAGGACTGGCATTAATGGCTACGGATGGGCACCAACTTATCTAAATTGAACAAGACCAGGGTCTCCGGGGTCAATCATGTTAGTATTCAAAATTATATCCTATTTTAATTAGATTTGGATCGCTTTTACTTTGTGCTTTGTTGTGTGTTACAATTGTACTTAATTGAAATTAATGCATGCTGTATCCGTGTTTTATTCGATATTAACTCTGTGTTCTTTTTTGCAAAGCCAATAAATATCCATGATGTAGGTACTTGTACTGTGAGATTTTTGGTTACAAGGGCTGATATGTTACTTTCAAGAGTGGGTTATCAAAAACCTTCACAAGTATGAAGAGGTAAGTATTATAGAAATAACAATAGTTCCTCCTCCGGCCAAGACAAGCCGGCCTATTTGCTTAAGACTTTAAAATACATTACGTTTTATATATCATAAATAGAAATAGTCAATCATACGAAAACTACAATGTATTTTGAAGTGTCTATCAAAACGTTGTACACTGAGCAAATAGGCCGGCTGTTCATGAGCATATCATACATTGGTATTTCCAAGAACGGGTTCTTCTGTCTTGTATTACATCTACATACATTTAAATTCAATCATGACATACACACGGGTCACAGACATTGACAACGTAAACTGTAAAGTTTTCGAAACAGTAGATATAATAATAATTTTATAAATTCAATTAACAATATTAACTGATTTAATTTAACTGTGGAACAATCGCTTAAACATTACAAAACAGTATTATTTCAGCCGTGTGGTATCCGGCAGAGTAGAATAGGACCACTCCAAGTCTTCCCGTGGATGTCGTAGAAGGCGACTTAGGAAATACAAGCTAAACAAAGCTTTTAAACGTCTAAGAGACCTCTCCAAATCGTCTGGCCAGCGTGGAGAGTGTAGGCCAAATCATCTGGCTGCTCTGGCCAAGTATGGCCCTAGTAGTACAGAGAGGGTCTTGCTCCTGTAGTGGAGACTAAAAAGGACCTGATGATGAGAGAGCCATGAAGCGATGCTCGGAATCAAATTGCAAGCCCGAGTTCGCAACGTTCACGCAAAGTTCACTACGTACAAATTGCTGGATGGAAAAGAGATAGAGAGGAATGGCATAGACAAAAGGGACTGCTGGGTATAACCCGGCCCTTATATGACCCACTATAACCCAGCAGTGGGTCATATAAAGCTGATAACGATAATGGCATTTGTTTTTGAAAAACATGCGACTCTGTATACGGTCAGGCGGCTTTTTACTGCAGTTCTGTATTCCATTAGGGATGCTGATGCCAGGATTTTAGGTTTAAAGAATTAATTCGCATAAAACATTACAATAACTCGACTTACATATTAACCAGCTTTGCCCGCGGCTTCGCTAGCGTTAAGAATTTTCATACAAACTTTCATCCCTATTTTATCCCCTTGGGGGTAGAATTGATCAAAATCCTTTCTTAGCGGATGCCTACGTCATTACATCTACCTGCATACCAAATTTCCCGATCCGTCCAGTGGTTTGGGCTGTGCGTTGATAGATCACTATGTTAGTCAGATATATGTATTTCAGAGGTTCAAAATCACGATGTATAGTATATTTATAAAAATAAAAACGAAAATAGTTAATCCGTCGTTACGGCTCAATAATCCGGAGAGATATAAAAAGATATAAATTGCACTTTATTGCTGAAATATCCGCTTCCATACATAAACATTAAAAGGAGTTATTTGCACCGCGAATAGCCAGTAAATCAAACTTATTTGTCGGGTAATATTTTTTTTTTGCAGACTCGGAATGGTGACGCATGGAGAGTTACGGTGACAACGAAATGTATGGAATGAAATGCGGTTCTTGTATGGGAGGGTAGTACGAGTTTTGAAGATGATGTTTATTACGTCTTCACGCTGAAACGCGTAGATTGTATAAGTCGATCGAGGGAATGGGCGAAAATCTAAGGAATTCTGTTAGTAGGTGATGCGGCTAGCAATCTATCACTATTTTGATTTCGTTTTTCCACCAACATGTTAAACGTGGCTTATAGGTCTTATAGACAGCTCTGTCTACCCCGCAAGGGAAAAAGACGTGATAGTGAGACGTCACGCTGAAACTGGTACACAGGAAGTGAGACAGGCCTGTTAATACTGGAAAGTCAAAAAAAAGATCGACATTTTTATTTTATTACGAAAATGGCGATTTTATCCCTTCATCGGAAGTTAGTAGTAGACGCTGAAAATTACCGTACTTGAGTCAGATTGGTCTACAAACTCAGAGGTACCGGTCGGGCTGGGTGGGGTTTGAACCCGGGACCTTCCGCTCACTGATCACGCTCTTGTACCACCTAACTACTAACAAATTAGCACGTAAGTTATAAATTACGCGGACGAAGCAACGAGCATAAGCTAGAAGCTTAATAAAAGACGACTAGCTTGGTACTAATTCATGGTACAATGTACTCGTAGTTGTTGTAGCTCTTATCGTTTTAGCATGCCTCATCATCATCATCATCATCATCAGGTCCTTTTTAGTCTCCACTACAGGAGCACGACCCTCTCTGTACTACTAGGGCCATACTTGGCCAGAGCAGCCAGAGGACTTGGCCTACACTCTCCACGCTGGCCAGACGGGTTGGAGAGGTGTCTTAGATGTTTATAAGCTTTGTTTAGCTTGTATTTCCTAAGTCGCCTTCTACGACATCCACGGGAAGACTTGGAGTGGTCCTATTCTACTCTGCCGGATACCACACGGCTACATTATATTAGCATGCCTAATGGCAAAAATAAAAAGCGGTCATAATCGTCACAGCCACGGGCGGACATTAGTGTAATGGGTGTAGTGTGTATTTACTGATAATTATGAAGACCGGACAAGTGCGAGTCGGTCGAAAATCTCTATCATTTTTCGCCAGCAAAATTACTTGTGTTGTTGTGGTAGAGGTAAGCTACCGGCAAAATTAATTTTTTGCTAGTAGCATGCATGGGTCGGCTCGTCCGGGGAAGTACCACGCTCTCACAGAAAATCGACGTTTGAGTAGATGCTTTTCGCTTCTATGCTTCGTTCGGTGAGTGAGAGAGTCGGAGGCCCATCCTTCTCCCCCTTCCCCCAGGTCTCCATTTTTTCTTCCCCTAACTCCTTGAAAGGCCGGTAATGCTCTTGTCACACTCTGGTGTTGCAGTTGTTCATGGGCAGCGTTGATCGCTTCCCATCAGGTGACTCGCTTGCTCGTTTGCCGCCCTATAACATAAAAAAAAGGTTTAGATAAGAGTAGGAGATTTAAAATCGCAGAATATTTTTATTTATTTCCAGTATTGCCAGTATAAAATATGCTATATGGCAAAAAGTGCTGATTATATCTCGTTTAAACCGTGTTCATTGAAAGTGTTCTTTGAGATATTTTTTAGACTTTTCACATCCATATTTTAAAAGTTAAAGGAGTTTACACACTTACATTTTACCTTTTTGGAAGTATCTATATATATGTGTTTTAAGAACCTCATTGCAATTTTCAAGACCTATCTATAGGCAGGGGCACGCATAGTATAAAATTAAGTTGGTTCAGCAGTCTCTTCGCTCTTTTAAACTATACTCAACAGATTTTAATGCAGTTTTCAGTAATAGATATCATGATTCAAGTGGAAGGTTTATATGTATAATTTACTGGCCCATTCTAGTATATATGTACATTGCACCCGTGCGAAGCCGGGCGGTTCGTAAGAGTCAAGTAAAAACAATATTGCGGCTAGCACAACCTTAAATTGTTTCCTTTCTACTTATACACTCACAAACATTAGATGTAGTCTAATATCCTAGGCTTTGTCTGCCGCTAAAGAGACAAAGACGTATTAAGTTTAGCTATATAGCCATATAAAGTCTTGTAAGTATAGGTTTTTCCTGTTTGAATGATGTTTTTTCGCGTTTGAGTATATTTTATTCACTAAATATATGATTGGGCCATTGACCACTTTAATTGTTAAACGGTCGCGTGACTGAGACGCCATTGACAACTATCATCATCATCATCATCAGGCCCTTTTTAGTCTCCACTAGAGGAGCACGACCCTCTCTGTACTACTAGGGCCATACTTGGCCAGAGCAGCCAGAGGACTTGGCCTACACTCTCCACGCTCGCCAGACGGGTTGGAGAGGTCTCTTAGATATTTATAAGCTTTGTTTAGCTTGTATTTCCTTAGTCGCCTTCTACGACATCCACGGGAAGACTTGTAGTGGTCCTATTCTACTCTGCCGGATACCACACTGCTATTGACAACTAAAGTTTTTACAATTTGTACTAGCCTGGCGTCCGGCGTGAAGTAACGTTAACAAGCGTTGGCGTACAAAAGGTTAACATACAGAATATACCTAGGTACTTAATTACTTACTGAACAATAACCATATTATAGTTATTGTTGTGAAAGTTTATCAAATTATCCAAACAGCAATTTGGCAAATGCACAATACATCCCTCGGAAGCGATAACAGAATTATCACCCTAACGCCGAACCTATCACGTCGTGATAATCATTCATCATTACATCAGCCTATTTGGAAAATTGCGCGTCATCACATGACGTAACATCAGCTGGTGCAATCTGCAGAAGCAGGGTTGCCATATCAGTTTATTAAGTCACTCGCCTGTAGGCTATTCGCTCATATTAGCGCTGTTTTTTTAGTTCAAAACGGATCATTTAATAAAATTTTTAATAAAATTTTATAAAGTTTTGCTACTTTAAAAAAATTAACGTATAATTTTTTTTACGACCAATTTCTTTTTTATTTACGATATCGCCATCATCATGCCAGCCGCAAAAAGTCAAGGACCACTGGACAAGGGCCTCTCCCAAGGATTGTTCCATGTGAGGATATTGCCATACTCACCACGCTTGGCAGGTGGGTTGGCGAGCGCAGTTACTTGGGCTTTTTGTGCTTCTGACGCTGCTGCCCATCGGAAGAGTTTTTAAGCTGGGCAAGGATAGGTATTTGTTGGGATACGTGTTGGGATACTACTCACTCGGATTGATGGGGGAACGCAAATAGCAGCTCGGGAGGCCGGGGGTACCGGATGCCATACTTGCAACCACCGGATAGGCAGTTGAGGATGACACCCCTGATCATTTTGACCTCTCAACTAGAGTTGCCACGAATATTCGGCTACTATTCTGTATTCGGCCTATTCGGCCACTTTTTATGGTATTCGGTATTCGGCCGAATAGTACTTATTATTCGGCCGAATACCGAATACCAAATCATGAACAAAAGGGACACATCATATTACTCAAGATTTGTATTTATTACCAAATTACAACATTTTAATAAGTAAAATTAATCAGAGGTAAGTTGTGATGGATAAAAACAAGCTTTTCAGCATTTGATTACCATCAAATCCTGATGATCGGATGCAAACGATTACGCTTTTCATCTAACTAACAAACTTTTCTACAAAATCGTAGGTGATGTTTTATTTTTTATAATGATCTGACAAAGCGTGCCGTGACGTGTCTACTCGCAATAGAAAGAAACAGTCAAATGGTCGCACGCCGCACGCCCTCCTGCGCACGTGTAAGACAGGTCGCGACGATTTGTCGTATTATTATTTTTTACGCGTTCAACAAGCATGTACTTAGTGCCGAATATTCGGTGCTTCGGCCGACAGCGTTGCAGAATATTTGGTATTCGGTATTCGGCCAAATCACTATTCGTGGCAACTCTACTCTCAACCACCAAGCGGCCCGATCGGGACGCAAAACAATAGAAATTCCATTGTGTCTGCGTTTCTCGCGATTGATGGGTTGTAACGTATGTTTCAATGCGCAAAATCATGAAATACGTGTCTAAATCACCTATTAAATAAACTCTTTATAGATAAAATAATTAATACCCTTTTTTTAAATTAACGTACATTATTAACATGCAAAATTCGGGGTATTTGCATATTAATAAAATTATTATCGTATATACTATATTAACATTTCCGAATATAACGAAAGCCCATTTACATTATGTAATATTTACTTCTATAAGCTATATGCATAGTACTAAAAGCTAGTAATCAACATTTGGACATCTCTACAACACGCATTAACTGACAAGCGACAACCCTAATCATTTATCCTATCGTGTAACGTGTAACCGATCATGATATCAGGGATCAATCCGCGAAGGTTTCGTGACGTGGCGCGTGACGCTTAAAATTTAAGATTATTGATGGATGAGAAGAAAATATAGGGACGAAGGGGCGCTAAGTATTTCTAAGATAGATATCGCAGATGATACTTTATTTTAAACCCCTATTTTTAAGCTTTCAATCCAATGACAAAATCAATACGGAACTTTTTAGTATTCGGGCAATCTATTTGGGTGGTACATACTTCTTAAGGTTCCGTACCAAGAGGGCCGAAACAAAGTTAGTAAATAAAAACACTTTATTGCACCAAGAATGAATACAAATATAAAAAGTAAACAAAAAGATTTATGTACAATTGACCGCCTTATCGCCGAAGCAATCTCTTACAGGGCATTGGGTGACAGAAAACAAAAAGAAAATGAGTGCTTAAAGGATTCAGAAGAAACAAACTAAACATAAAGCGATATTATACAGTAAAATAGTGTAAAATAAAAACAATTACTAAGTCTCCGATGTCCGTCCGTCCGTTTGTCTTTGTCACAGGCCGGTAGTTGTGTCTATTAGACCATATCACGAGTAGGTTTAGATAGAGTAGGAGATTTAAAATCGCAGAATGTTTTTATTTATTGCCAGTATAACAACAAACATAAAACATTAAAATAAATATAATTTTGCGTGATAACAGTGAAAGAGAGATAGATGCGTCACAAGCCGAACGCTTAGGCCGATCATGCCTCTCTATCGCTTGCTACGCGCTCTCGCTTGCACACCGAACGTGACACTTTTTGAATGCGTGCCGCCGGCGTTCATCGATTTATATGACATCACTTAACAAAAATTGTTGCATTTCGGGAGTGTGGGGAGAAGTAAAAAGGCCGCACGGTAGAAAGAGGGGGGGGGGGGGTGTTACTTCCTCTCCTACGCCGCGCCGGCCGTCTCAGGTCAAGCGTCCATCTTACGAATTTTCGATCAGGTCACGTGTACGAGTTTAAAATATTTTACCCATCCCAAAAAGTGCACAACGCCGCTAGAGAAGTTCTCACTTCCAAAAATTTGTTGCCTGTAAAGTCGGGTTAAGGGCGATCCTGACTTACACCAATATATCTTGGAATATCTGACGCGCATAAAAACGTATTCTAAAAACGACAATGGACAAACTCTCAAACACCGCTAAGTAGTAGATAAAGAGAAATTGTTTACCCGATCTACCGAGTTACAACATAAACAAGATAAAAACGATGGCGCCGCCCCGGCGACCAATCACGGCGGCGGAATGCGGCAAAATTCAATATCCGAATGCCAGCTATTCGATTACTCGATTATTCGAGATCGGCTGCCGTCTTCGGACTCGATTCGAAATGATCTATTGGATTATGGCCTAGTTCTGTAGCCAATATTTGAACTTTCTTAGACGTACTCGTATTTCTCGTGAAATTCGCGGATATTTCGTCCATGTCCTTTTCAGTATTGTTGGTAGATTTCTTAACATTCTGTCTACGTTAAATTATTAACATTGCTTATGTTATTACTATTTATAGTATATCTGGGATGAACGGCTTCACGTACCGTGCCAAAGTATGGATGATATTTCTCAATGCGGAGAAAAACTATCACATTTGGTGTTGCTGAATTTAATTTAAATGTGAAAATAAACTTATATATTTTTATATTATGGATACAAAATTTCTTCTTCTTTTGATTTTCCTTTTACCACTTTTAAGTGGGGTCGGTTCACCTAATACTTTTCCGCCAGTTCGTTCTATTCTGGGTAGTGAATGGTGATATCGAGCTTTTTGTTCGACTTGAGCAATACTTGTCCACCACACCACGTTTCCCATAACCACGCCTTCTCTCTTGCAATTCCAGCGCACCACATAGTCCCTGTCCCTTTGTATCACATTTATGTATCTAAACATAAAATTCTTAGTCCTATTATTTTCTTTTTTGTTTAGAAACCGCTGAAAATCTTTAAGTTACTTGTCAACTGTTTTGATGATAATTGGGAATCCCTGAATCTTAAACCTTCGTCTGTTTTTACAAGATAAAACGTAATTCTGTAACTTACAAATTAAAACTAGTTTCAAACACGCTTTAACTGAAACTTTTTAACAAAGTACGTACGCGTTAAATTTATTTTAAACGCAACCCGATAGCGTTGGGCAGCCGGAGCACATCTGCCTCTGGTCTTAACTCATGTTACAATTAAAATGTCTTTTGTAGGATATTTTCGGAGAAGTTAAAAAGTAGTTCCTTTTTACTACCTTTAAAATATGTTTCAGTTCTGTTTTAGGGAAAAAAAAGTGGTAAATGAATAATTGACGGAGATCGCGTATAGACTTAAAACTTACTAAAAATTTTACGAACGTTGTCAATGATGTTATGCTCAAAATTATACTAAGTACTTAATATAGCATTCATCATCATCAAAATTTAAAAGTATCGCTCTTGTCGGAGGAGCTCACTCCATGTTTCTTCATTTTCTGCCAGCCTTTTTACATCCTGATACAAAACCCTTTCCACTTTGTCCTTTGTTTGAAGTAAGTGCGCTAGGCTTTCTTCTCCCTCTTCTTCCTTCTATTTTGCCTTCTATAATAGTTTTCATAACTGAATTTTTCATAAAAAAGTGACGTTGAATTAAATTTATAGAGGGATGCTCGTCGGAGATGAAGGAACTTCTACGTTGCATCAAACTGACCCATCGCTAGATAGGGATGGCTCTACGTCTTACTTCAAAGTGCACCAACCTATCTAGTGTTCTCTTGTCTTCGAGAAAAGACACACATATTCATACACAAAGTATTACAGGAGTATTTGTATCAGAATAAAAGCTTACTCAAGAATTTTACACCTTTGAGAGAGCATTGCAAATGCTTTTTTCGACAGTGGAACCTAAAAAAATCTTATTCATTTTGTTTAAAAAGCTTAGAGTTAGTATGAAACGGAATGTTTACCGTGATTACTGTAGTTTTGCGAGTTTTCGATATTTCGGGCCAGTTACATGGATCATGATTAAGAAGGAACTGAAGATTTTGCAGGAGCAGGCAGCTGCTAATGTGTTTCATATTCACAGAACAACAAAGACATTAGGAATAGCAAGGGGCGTGTCACGCGCGCCGACAATGCGCTCGATTAGCTCACTTAAATCACCTAAGTAGTTTGTCCCGCGATCGTCAAAATCAAAAGTGAGATTTACGTAAAAAAACTCGAAAAATGCCGACGTGTGCTATTCTAACGTGTAAAGTGAGAAGTCCTAGTGAAATTTTCACCAAAGGAGGAGTTTCTACTCAATTATGTTGCGTTAGTATGCTTGAGGCGACGCTGGTTTTCATAGAAACCACGCGTGATAACACTTCTAAGTAGTTGTTTGAGTATTGTTGTAGTTCTGTGTTCAAACTAATGTTGATAGCCGTGAAAGTTAAAAAAGCATAGAGTTCATCTGTACTGTCTGTGTTGAAAGTGGTCGCTACCATCAGGACCATCGTTTATTCAGCAGCAATAAATCTAACAACAAATCAATATTTGTAGTCGGTGAAAGCATTTTGTTTGCGATCCTAGGAATAATACATGATTTGAGAGACTGCAGCTTTAAAAGCTGGAAGAACTATTTTAAAGCTGCGCTGAAAAAACTTTTCGTATAACATAGCCAAAAGTTTCTATTTGCCTTTTTAACTTAAAACATATAAGGGAGTTTTGTATTAATATACACTTAAATCTAAATTAGTCCGTGTGACTCTGATAAGTCTTTTAAAAATAATTTTGAAATTCTTGTACTTTTCAATCTCATTATCTCATTATTGGGAGACTAATTTATCGGACTATGATTACAATTGTTAACTATGAAATACAGAAATATACGAAAATCGACTTAATACAATATTTATTTCAATTTAGAAATGGTTTCATAGTTTATATACAAAATAATAAGGACAAAGACCATGTAGATTGTAGTAGGAAAGCTAGGTTTTCAAAAATACGATATTAAATACAAATAATAAAATACAAATCCTTCAATTACAACTACAACAACGCAATCAAATATACACCCTTTGACATCCCTGACACGATCCGTGACGTCACTGATAGCTCCTGACGTTTCATTGGACGCGGTGCTCTTTGATCTCGCGCTAGTGCCAATTAGACGAGGCATACGATACGAATACGCGTAGGGTTGTCAATTTTGTCAATCATTGGTGTCGGGTGTCTGTCAATCTTGTGGAGGAAGATATTCGCAGGGCTATTTTTAGCGTTGGGGTGTAAATAACAAATGGAAAATATGGGGCCTAAGCCCGACTATAAATAATAACAGGATTATACATTACTTGTAATCTCATTTATGGATGACATAATGTAGGTATTTTAGTTTCTAGTTGTGATGGGCATGGAAAGAATCCCATTTGATTCATTACGTTTATCTCGAATTACATCGATACAGTACCTGGACAACCGCGCTCAAAAATATACGTATCAATCTAAGAACCTCCTGTGTTTTTTCGTCGGTTGAAAACGCGTTTTCTCGTATTTTAGATCTAGCTAGTTAAAGATTGGTGACGGACTGGCTCACGAAACTTACTTATAATGAGGTTGAGAACCTCTTTCATCGTTTGGAGTAATAAGGAAATTCTCTGGTTTGGATTGTAGATTGTTTTTATTTCCTTTACAGATTATTACTAATAGTTATTTTTATTCTTTTCTCTCTATTAGTCGGTAAAATATATATAATACTAGCTGCCCCGGCGAACTTCGTTTCGCCATAAGTTAAAAACTATCCTATCTCTCAAGTTGGATCGAACTGCACATGGTGTGCGAATTTTATTATAATCGGTTAAGTGGTTTAGGAGTCCATTGAGGACAAACATTGTGACACGAGATTTATATATATTAAGAAGATATAATACTCGTTTGTAATGGATGAGCGAGGTTTTCTGTCACAGGTATTGCTATACCTACTAGAGGGTCTCTACAACTTGCATTGTAAAATGTGTTTTACTGAATAAAAATTATTTTGAATTTGAGCTAGTTTTCATTTACACATCATTCACACACGCGAAAAAATAAACAACTTTTTTACAATATAAAAACTAATCTGTTAGCAGCTATTTTCGTGGTGATTTGAACCTCAAATATCTTATTTTGACCCTGACCTTACTAATTTCGTTTCCAAATCTTGCAATTCAAATGAAACCAAAGTCAAGTCCCACTTTTGTTGTTATTCGAATGCAGCAGCAACACTGCAATGCAAACTTGAAATAATACGGTGTTGGCCACTCGCCAACATTCACTACGCTATTGACAGCTCTATGTTTTGTTATCATAATCAATGGTGAAATAACTGGTACGTATTTGTATATAATATGCAGACTAAAGTGATTCCGATAATGCTTTGAGTAAAATGTACAAAATATTGTCCATTGCACAATCAAAGTCAAAGTCAAAGTCAAAATATTTTATTCATCGTAAAATATTTTAAATATCATTTGGTGAACGTTAAATTACACATTATTATTTACAACATTAATATTGTTGACGTCAATAAGTTACTTAAAGCTAAGTTTACGCCGCTTCCAAGGCGGAGTGCAGAAGAAGCGGCAACAAACTGCACAGCGCATTTTCTCCAAATGACATCAACTTACAATCTACGACATACTTAGAACTAAATGTGTGGACTTGAGCTTACATTGTCATGTCGTAAAATAAATTTTAATTTGTAGTATGAAAGAATAGTAACGAAACAAGAAATTAAATTTTTGATTAAATGTCAAAAGTCAAAACACAATACGTACAAATTGTACCAATTCATGTCATTTTTATATTAGTAACATGACGAGAGTCCGGCACCGAGCTTTGGCCAGATATTTTTATCGTTTAAAAAATCATCAATCCTGTAATAAGGCTTTTTACATAGTACCTGTTTAACATACGGTTTGAATTGTCTATCAGGCATATCAAGGACTGATTCTGGCAACTTATTATAATAGCGTATACAGTTACCTAAAAACGAATCACTAACCCTGCTAAGCCTATACCGCGGGAGAAATAATTTGTTTTTATTACGTAATGGCCTATCTGTAAAGTAACTTATTTTTTTGAAAAGCGAAATATTTTTCCTTGCGTGCATTATATTATCAAATATATACTGGGAAGCTACTGTCATGATATTTATTTCTTTGAACAATTCTCTGAGAGATTCTCTCGGACCCAAGCCGTAAATAGCACGGATCGCTCTCTTTTGTAATATAAATATAGTATTTATATCGGCTGCTTTTCCCCACAGAAGTATGCCATAAGCCATTAAACTATGAAAATATGCAAAGTATACAAGCCTAGCAGTTGCCACGTCTGTCAACTGTCTGATCCTTCTAATAGCGTAAGCTGCAGAGCTAAGTCTATTAGATACTTTAGATATATGGGCGCCCCATTGTAATTTTGTATCTATTGTAATTCCTAAAAATGTAGTATTGTCCACAAAATCTAATTTTTGCGTATCTATCAGTATGTTAACAGATGCTTGCCTCACATTTGGAAGAGTAAACCTAATGCATTGGGTCTTTTTGGCATTTAATATAAGATTATTGGCTGAAAACCAATTTGAAATTGCAGACAAGGTACTATTCGCCGCACTAGTATCATCACTATGGCGGTCCATTTTGAATATCAGAGATGTGTCATCGGCAAACAGCACCATACCAGCTTGTTTCTCAACCATGTAAGGCAAATCATTGACATATACTAGAAAAAGAAAAGGACCTAAAATTGACCCTTGCGGTACGCCGATTTTGAGATTAGAACCCTCTGATTTTATGCCATTTATAGCAACAGATCGAAGAGAGAAAGAAATAAGAAATCGATCAGATGGTTATATGGGTTAACTCTCTAGCATTTTTTTTTTCAAAATCGTTTTTTTATATTAAAACTTTGCATTGTAACATATAGCGAATTTAATAGCGAGTAAAATCGTTCACATATAAAAAAAAAGGTATATATGGACAAATAACACTGATTGAGTTAGCTCCAATGTAAGCTCGAGATTTGTACTATGGGACACTAACTCAACAATACTATATTTTATAACAAATACTTATGTAGATAAACATTCAAGACCCAGGCCAATCTGTAAAAGTTCATCTTACATCTTGACCTGACCGGGGTTCGAACCCGGAATTTCCGGTGTGGCAGCCTGGCATGATGACCACTAGGCCATAGAGGTCGTCAAAAAAACATCGACTTAAATTTTTAACTATTTCGGTCGTAGAGCTTTATCAAGAAATAGACAACAGTCAAAACACAACCTTCCTCCTGACGCAGTTGGGTAAAAACGTAGTAAAAATAAGAAACATAAAATACCCTCATGATATAACGGCATATGTGTCAATCTCTATAAATTGCTGACCGCAGCCCCCATCCAGCAATAATAATAATACTATTAGGAAAACGCTGTCACAAAAAGTCCTATAGAGTTGACGCCATTTCGGTGTCCAGTAAGGTGCGTTTTTTATTTAATTCTGCAAATCCACCCTTGTTTTAGTGGGGTGGAGTTTGGGAGGGCCAAGTCATGAGCGGCAAGCGATTTTGTCTCAATAAAAGTGTGATTAACGTAGCGTCTCCCTCACGTATAATATTTTGTTTATTTATTAGCCTATATTTACTGACACACTTGACATATACACAAAATATTTAAACATATAATTAACTATATTAATTCACAGTGTCAGCGCATCCTCGCGCATAGGCCTCCTCCAACCTTCGCCATTGCTCTCTATTGTTTCTGGCCAACCTTATCCACAAGGGCCCAGCGATACTCCTCATATCATCAGACCACCTTTTATAGGGTCGACCTCTTTACATACGCCCTTCCCTTGGAGTCCATTCCGACACCATTCTGGTCCACTTCCTGGTTTTCTCTCTCCACGTATAATATATTTCCGATTTTTAAAATTTGTAACAACGGGTTACTCACGTACTAATTCAGCTACTGGCCGACATCTCCGATTAGGCATTGATCGGACACTGTATTTTTAAAACACTCTGCTTTGGTAATATATTGATAACCTGTCACTTGAGAGGGTCAGGATTCCAAAGATATGCTTCCAAATCTTTTGAGGCATTTAGAAGTTATGGTGGAAAAAAGCAAGTCTAATAATATATATATATATATATATATATGAACTCGAAAAGAACCATGTACTTATTTGGCAGTCGTGTAAGAAAGCATAATTCGGTGTAGTATTAAGATATGTTCTATTTAGAAAATAAAGAAAATTTGAAAAAATATATCATTACAAATATATCAAGTACAAATAACAAACTTTGTCCCAAACTAACACTGAACACCAATATTTAATATAAGTGTTGAAAATATTTGCACTTCGGTTTGATTTGTATCTATGAGGCTAAAACTAAACTATTTCAGTAGTCTCTCATTCTTCTTTTTGAAGCCTGTCTCGTAAATATTTTATATTATACCTGCTCCGGCTTCGCACGGGTGCAATGTATATACTAATATGGGACAGTAAACTATACACATAAGACTCCTCTTGAATCCCTCTATCTACGAGTATTGCTGAAAACTGCATTAAAATTCGTGGAAAATTTAAAAAGATCTAAGCGAAGAAGTTAAAGTTAAAGAAGTTAGTATAATTTTATGTTCCTAATTTACATAGTTTTGTAACTAATATATTTGTGTTTTAATATATAAATAATCCCGAGTCAAGAAGTTAAAATCGTTTCCAAAAACGCTACTTCTTGTTACTTACGCCACCTCATAACTCGAGGGTAGTGGAAATCAATACTCGACAACTGTCGGTTGGAAATGTTTACGTGAAAATTATTGAATCAAGCTCCCAACTAATTTATTTGCTACAAAACAACATTTTTTTCTAAAAAAGGGTGTTTTTTCCTTTCGCGCCGATAAATCAATTACTTAAAAAAAAAAAGATCTATCGTAATTAATTGGTTTGAAACTGTCAAAACAAGGCAAAGTTGTGTATCGTAATATTTTTTTTAACAGATTTTAATATGCATTCGACGATGTATGTAATTTTGTTAGAATTGCAGTTTTTGTATATGTTAGTCTTTGCCAGCTTTAAACATGTGTGCCATCTCAGTAGAGACCACAGATATATCAAGGTAGAACGGGGATGGATTTTGCCATGGAAACACGCGTGTCAGTTTTTGCATAAGCCGCGCCCCCAATTTGACGTCATTACTAGCGAAATAGTATGTGACATGCACAGAAATAAATCGCGTCATATCGATGACTAGCTCCGTGGCGCAGCGGTCAACACGCCAGCCTGTGACACGGAGTGACCGGGTTCGATCCCCGGCCAGGTCAAGATGGAAAATGATCTTTTTCAGATTGGCCTGGGTCTTGGATGTGTATCTATATATGTATTTGTCATAAAATATAGTATCGTTGAGTTAGTATCCCATAACACAAGTCTCGAACTTACTTTGGGGCTAGCTCATTCTGTGTGATTTGTCCGTATATATATATATATAAATGAAACAGTTTTTAAAGTTAAAAACCGCAGAATGAAGCATGTGTTCATGTGGGACGTGCGCGCTGACTGATAACCGTTTAACGAATCTTGCTCCATCGTGCAAGATTGAGACACGTGTGTACCGTCCACTTGACCGTTCTATTTTGATATATTTCTGTGGTAGAGACCGTGTCTTGGGCTGCTTTATATGCTTAAGTAAATGTTTTAGGTTTTTGTTTGTTTTTGCGGGTGTAAGTGGCCAACACTGGTGACAGTTTTTTCATGCTGCCTAAAGGCAACTAACATAGCTTAACGATTGCTATCTACGAGGACAGCCGATACCAACGGCTTAATGAGCTTTCCGAAGCACGGTGGAGCTTGAGATATTGTTCTGCCACTTGCGGTCACCCATCCCAGTGGGGACTGCGCCCGGGGTTGCTTAACTTGCGGAAGCGCTAATTATGCTCTGGCCCACTTGGCTATCGGCCTCATTTATTGTTTAAGTGAATATTACCAATGACAGGATACATACACAATGGAACGTGCACAAGTTCCTATATCTCCGCATTTTGAATTTCGTATTCGCTTCCCGATGTCTTAATAATTTCCATTAGGTCAACACTCGAAATTCTTCGGATGTTTGCGCCATTTGATATCTTTGCACTTAAATAATATGATACCGTTCTTTCCGCTTTGGCTTTTAAATCGATGCATAGTACTTTGTAAATGAGGAGCATCACTCTTTTTATATGGCAGTGAAAATAGATTATTTTTCTCCTAATCATATATGTATTTATTTTATCAATATATATACAATTTAAATATAAAATACTTAAACTAATGCTACAACTAAAAATAAATAAAAATTAATATATATTTACAAATAAAAAAGGCCCGGTAAATCGTTGCCTCGCGGTAGCGTGCCCAGAAGGCTGGCAGCATTGCCACGTTGGATTGCAATGCTGATCTTTTGGCCAAGGTATAGACCAGCCTTCTGGTCACGGGTCACCTCGATCAGTTTATGGGCAATGGTGCCGAACAGCTTATGGGCTGATGGCCCCCACGGTCCCAAAGTTTCGACCCCAAACGGCTCAAATATGTAGTTGTTATATTTTTCTCCTTATTTTCTCCTTTTATCATATATTTAATTTGTTTAATATGTGAACTTAAATATTTATTTGTAGAAAGTCTAATTAAATTTATAAATGTTAAAACAGGCTTTTAAACGATTTAAAAAAAGGAGGAGTTTGTATGTTTTTTTTAATGTTGTTACTTCATAACTTCGTAATTTATGAACCATATGAAAAAAAAATTTTATATTCCGTTTTTCACCTTAACGCCCGCCAAAATGCTAAACGTGGCCTTTCGGTCTTATGACCTTAGGCTCTGTCTACCCCGCAAGGGATAAAGACGTGATAATATGTATGTAATTAATATGTTATTTACGATAGATGATAGATACATACGACGCTATACAATATATACGGTATGCTTTCATCAAAATCGGTTCAGTATGTAGTTAGATTTCTTTTTATGAAAGATTATCTTGTATAATTTCTTTTCGCGTACGTTCATTCCCTTTGCTTTTACATAATTATTTATGTCCCTGACTTGCCCCCAAATCATTGCTATTCATATATTACAATGAATTCGGTCGTTTGTCTTTCTGTCAGCATTAGATATATCGGTGACAGTAACGCTGTCCTGTCCACTATTGTGTGGTGACCCTCGGACGCGGGAAGCGTGAAGATTTATACCGATTTTGATCACACGCTTACGAAAAAAGGGTTGGTATTGCCAGTATATCCGTTACATGCTGACAGGATGACATCTTTGACGTATAGACGTTTTGGGATGAAAATGATCCCGTTTGTTGCAATACAAGTTTCCTGCTCATCCATGTTTGTCTGGGAGCAAAGTAAAAACGTAGAATGTACCAGCTGCTTCTCTTTCCGAGATCGTAATAATCGATAGAGGGAATGAACGAAAATCTGAGGCGATGCAGCTAGCAACCCATTACTTTTTTAATTCCGTTTTCCTCTAAATGACCACCAACATGCTAAACCTGGCTTTAAAATGTTAAAAGACCTGGGCTCTGTCTACCCCGCTAGGGAAAAAGACGTTTTGTCTGAATGTATGTACAAGTTTATTATTAAGCTGTTGGTATATACTTGAAATGCAAATTTTTGAACCTAGCTTTTGCCCGTGGCTCGACATGCTCGCCCTAATACAGATTTTGACGCCCTTTTAGGTTTTCAAACTAACTTCATATCAAATTTCATCGCGATTGGTTTAAAAGTTGAAGCGTGAAGCGGTAACAGACAGACAGAGCTACTTTCGCATTTATTCATATAGATATCAATTTAGTTCTGTTCGGCTCGATTTGATTTCAAACGAACTTGAAACTCTCTGGTCTAAAGAGTTCTATACTATATAGCGTGTAACATAACCAACGATGTTCTCGTAAAGGGGTGACTCAGCCCATCAAAATGAACAACTTTTGCTATGGGACCAATCATCATCATCATCATCATCAGGTCTTTCCAGTCTCCACTGCAGGAGCATGACCCTCTCTGTATTGCCAGAGCCATACTTGGCTAGAGCAGACAGAGGATTTGGCCTACACTCTCCTCGCTGGCCAGACGGGTTGGAGAAGTCTCATTGATGTTTATGAGCTTTGTTTAGCTTGTATTTCATAAGTCGCCTCTTACGACATCCATGGGAAGACTTGGAGTGGTCCTATTCTACTCTGCCGGAAACCACACGGCTTATGGGACCAATGCTGGAAACTCAATTTTGCAGTTCGGTCCGGTCATAATCTTTTTGTAGTTATTCGCAATTCTTTTTGTCTTACAAATAAATTTATTATTTATTTATTTAAAAACTTCATTACAAACAAGTAATTGGCGGACTTAAAGCCGTAGGCTTTATCTACCAGTCAACCAACAGGTGATGCCGAGAACAAAATGTAGAAGTAAGTGCATAACAAAAGCTGTAAAATCCATATAGTTAAATAAAATCATAATAAACTTATATACCAAAATACATAAATACTTTTTCAAATACTCTTCGTAATGTCATAAAGATATTATGCGCGTACTGCATTTTTAAAAGTCAGACGACTGCGTGCCTTGCGAATACTGACTGGGAGGGAGTTCCAAAGCTGCACGGCCTGTACTGTAAAAGAATGTTCGAAAAACCCACTCCGATGACGAGGCGTATGTAGAAGGAGATTGCTTGAAGAGCGAAGTTCTCTGACATGGGTGTCACCCAGAAAAGTAAAGTTGGACTTCAAGTACGATGGAGTTTTCGGGTCGAAAAGGATGAAGAATAAAGTTGTGAGAATATGCAACTTGCGACGTTGGCGAATGGGTAACCATTTGAGTTGATTGCGACAAGCCGACACATGGTCGTACTTGCGTAGCCCAAAAATGAAGCGTAAACAGTTATTTTGAAGCCGATCGAGTTTATTGAGGAAATTACAATTTCTACTTTAGGTTATTTTTACCCTCTTCAGTGAATTCCTTTTACCTTCTCAACCCCGTGAGACAATCCAAAGCAAGCATACAATTAGTGCTCAAACAGACATTGTCTTTCACTCGTTAAAAACGGCCAGCCAGCCGTGAAGACGCCAGTCTTCTTGTTTAAGCCACTCCCGAACTTAGGATTATGTACAGTTGCCAAAAAAATTAAATATTGTTCTATTTTAATTCGGACTTACTGTGTTTCAGTAGCCTTATATCAAATTTATTTTGTGATGACAATACACTTGTTTTTAATACCTATTAATGATAGAGACATATTAATTTCTAAATTTTAACGAACCTTTTTTTTTAACAGAAAACCCGTACGTCTTTTTGAATAAAGAAACTGATATGTATGTACAGACAAACGTACTCTAAAAATAATACATTCTTTTTTTCACAGTCATTAAAAAATACTTTTTACCTACAACTGCAAAATGGCATGGCTGAGCGTTTATATCGCGCTTAGATTTATTATTACTATCTACTTTCTGTTTTGGTTTCAATAATTTCGTAGTGGATTTTTTTCTAATCTGTACAAAGCATGTGGTATATTTCCGTAATGTGAAATATTACATTACCCATTTAAATCCTATAGCGGTGTCCCCACTATCCTTGTTTATCTTTTATTATGAAGTAAGAATATCGCCTAATGCCAATGATATTCGGCTCCCCTAATCCACCAACTAATATAAATAACATGACAAATGCATTATGCAACCATTTTATCTGTTGTAAGTACTCGCGGATTATGGCCCCAGGTTCACCAGAATGTTGATAAATAGTGTACCCTATACATACCCTTATACTTTAATTCCAAAGGTGAGACTTCTTGTATTGAAGATTTTTAGTTGAATTTTAAAAATACTTGACTGTTCTCCAGAATATTTAATTTTATGGCCAGTGTCATTCGTGATGATGTAAAAACTCTAAGGACATCTGAATCGATTCTGAAATGTAATTTTTATAATGGAATATAAAACTTAAATATCGACATAAGTTTTTTTGATGAAAACTAACGTGAGATATAGACATTATTAAAATATGTATCTACATGTCGGCTAGTAACTGACTTCGTACGTGAGTAACCCGTTGTTACATAGTTTAATAATGCCTACATAAGTTTGTATGTAACTTATATAAATTCATGCCCACCATATATGTCACCAAAAAAATTTTTTGTTGGGCCCTCGTAAAAAATTTTCAAATATCAGAGGATAAAGTTATAAAACTAAAAACCAAATAAATACGAGTATATACGGACAAATCACACAGATTGAGCTAGCCCCAAAGTAAGTTCGAGACTTGTGTTATGGGATACTAACTCAACGATACTATATTTTATAACAAATACATATATAGATACACATCCAAGACCCAGGCCAATCTGAAAAAGATCATTTTCCATCTTGACCTGGCCGGGGATCGAACCCGGGTACTCCGTGTCGCAGGCTGGCATGTTGACCGCTGCGCCACGGAGCTAGTCTTATTATAAATATTAGATTATGGGCATGTTTTTAATTTTTGTAAACTTTTAACGAACATTTTGTTGATTTTTGACAAAGCTTGTGCAGGGTGACCTATATAATATGTATATGTTCTCCTGTAATTGAATAAATTGTCACGGGAAATGATATATTTTTGTTATTTAAAACCTTTCATTTGATACCATTTTTTCTGCTTTATTTGGGGTATTTTTTAACTACTTTCCCGATTTTTTTTCATTTCACACATTTTCAATCTCTGAAACACTTGAGATATTTCTCTGCTGACGGTACTTGCGGATTATGGCCCCAGGTCCGGAAATCTTAGTAAATAGTGTACCCTCAGTTGGTTGCAAACTGAATAAATGAAAGTTCTAATGCGTTTGGGACCCTTGGGATGACGCGGTGGGTGCTGCGGAATTTTCTTGTTGTTTTTGGGTGTTTTAGGAAATCCATTTATAAATGTTTATATAACGCACTAAGAGCAACCCCTTATTTATATTAAATTCAATGGTCTTAATATTTTGCGTCAAATTTTCTTACTAATATGTATAATTGCATATTTTAATTTTATTTTCTAGACTTCCTCTTTACGGGGAAAAAGTATTCCACGTTAAGCGAGATCATCTATATTTCTATACTAATATTATAAAGCTGAAGAGTTTGTTTGTTTGAACGCGCTAATCTCAGGAACTACTGGTTAAAATTGAAAAATTATTTTTGTGCTAGATAGTCCATTTATTGAGGAATGCTTTAGGCTATAAAACATTACGCTGTGGGCACGATCAATAGGAGCGAAGCATCAAATAAATGTTTTGAAAACGGGGGAAAAAAATTCATCTATACTAATATAAAACTAATTAATCATAATAACAGAAATCAACAGCTAGTAGTCAATAAATTCAATTACTTTTTTAAATACTGATTCAATAAAGCAATGAATAAAGCTCTAATACCTTTTCGCGATACTACGTGTACTTCAATAATTTATTTTAGTTTCATCTTCTTCTTCGTCGTATCGAGTACTGAATATAGTATGCCTTTTACGTCAAATTACTTCTTACCCATAATCTGCCGCAACCATCACATGGGAGGTACCAGCCATGAGGTCCTCCATTGTACAAGATGTTAGTTTAGTCTCATTTCATTTTAGTATTTGGTACTTACAAAATTTTGTTACTTTTTATTATATTTAATACTAGCCCATTGCCCGCGGCTTCGCCCGCGTTAGCGTGGATCCCTCAGGAGCAGTAGAATTTCCCGGAAAGAAAAGTACCCTATGTCCTTCCCCGGGCCTCAAACTACCTACATACCAAATTTCATCCAAATTGGTTAAATGGTTGAAGCGTGAAAAGATGACAGAGTGTTACTTTCGCATTTATAATATTAGTATGGGTTTAAACTTAAATAACATCAACTACAGAAAATATTCTGATAAATATAATTGTAGCCGTGTGGTATCCGGCAGAGTAGAATAGGACCACTCCAAGTCTTCCCGTGGATGTCGTAGGAGGCGACTTAGGAAATACAAGCTAAACAAAGCTTATAAACATCTAAGAGACCTCTCCAACCCGTCTGGCCAGCGTGGAGAGTGTAGGCCAAGTCCTCTGGCTGCTCTGGCCAAGTATGGCTCTAGTAGTACAGAGAGGGTAGTGCTCCTGTAGTGGAGACTAAAAAGGACCTGATGATGAAATATAATTTTAAATATTGAAACTCCCCATCATAAAGATTTCGCAGAACATAGCTTCACCTCTGGATAGCTGTTAAAAATTCCACGTTCATCACATTGAGATTTATCGATAAAACTATTGACATTTAATTTCCGTACCACAGAGCATAGCGCAGATCCGACTACCCATAGAGAAATTCCACGATAATTAGTCCTTCCTCGATTAAATCAAGGGTCAAAGGCTCGCGGTCGGTCTGTCCGTCGGTCTGTCGTACAAATTGGAGTTTGGTTACATAGACGGATACGTTCAGTCTTATCTTAATTTAGAACGGTTGTGAGCTAAATTATTTGGGAATTTAATTTAGTTAACATTATCACTACTTTGTATCAGTAGGTACATATTATTCACAATGCAATACAAATGTCTTTCAACTTTCAATGTATATAATTTTTTTGTTATTAGTTTTTATTCTACTGCTGCGTAACATCGTAATTAAAAAATAACTAACATACAAATCCATAGACGAACTGTTCGATTTGAAATATGAGGTCTCCATCCTAACTAATATTATAAATGCGAAAGTGAGTTTGTTTGTATGTTTGTTTGTTTGTTTGTTACGCTTTCACGCCGTAACTAGTGAACCGATCATCATGAAATTTTACATACAAGTTCTCTGGAGTATGGAGAAGGACATAGGCTACCTTTTATCCCGGGAAAAAGTACTATTCCCGAGGGATCGACATTGACGCGGGCGGAGCCGCGGGCGAAAGCTAGTTTTCTATAAATTATATTTAAGTATTTTTATCTGATTTTTATTTTAAGTACCTTTATTTCTGTTATGTTTATCATAATAAAAATATTAATTAACATAAAACGTGGTACATTGAGGTATTAAATGAAATATGGGAGAACACATGTTTAGTCACATGGCGTGCATGCAAATAAGTCTAAGTATTAAATATAGAGTTATTTACTCTAGCGGTATTTACGCAGAATAAAAAGAGACTACTGCCACTAGGCTGCCTCCTCCCCCCCCCCCCCCCCCCTTGCTCCCCTTAGGCGACGCCGTCGTACCTTAATCGCTTATTCCGCGCTCTCGCTTGCACACGGCACGTGACTCTTTCTCGTGCGTACATCCAGCGTTTATCGATGTATAAGACGTCACATAAAACGCTGAATCATCAAGGGCAGAACCTATTGCAATATTTTCTAAAACATGACCCCGTGTGATGACGTGTCAACCCCACCGATGACGTCACGACAAACAATGACTCGAGATTGGCCAAACGGCGGCACGCGACCGCCACACGTCGACTATTTTCCCGCCAAATTAGACGGGGCGGTGAATGCCAGTCATTTCGCCATTGAAAAATGCGAATTAGCATTTTTTTTTGGATGAGTGCATATTGGATTTAAAATTAAACATTCAGAGACTTTGAAGTGGTAATTAATTCTACGTGCTTTGTAACTTTGAGTTTTTTTTAGGTAAATTGCTATATTGCGAAATATCAGTTAAAATTCTAGTAAATATAATAAATATATACGGACAAATCACACAGATTGAGCTAGCCCCAAGGTAAGTTCGAGACTTGTGTTATGGGATACTAACTCAACGATACTATATTTTATAACAAATACATATAATGATAAGTTTTATTTTAAATAATAAATAATTACAGATAAATTAAAAACTAAAACTAACCCTAACTATACAAAAAAGAGAAAACTATAAAGAGAAACCAAACCTAAAAGTAAAAATTTAAAGATAAAAAATGTCTCGCAAATCATTGCCCTGAGGAAGTGTGCCCAAAAGGCTGGCAGCATTGCCACGTTGTATGGCAATGCTTATTCTTTGTGCAAAGAAATTGCCAGCCCTTTGGTCATTGGACACCTCTACCAGTCTTTTGCTCACAAATTTAAACATTTCGTGAGCTGAAGGCCCCCACGGCCCCAAAGTTTCCACACCAAACGGTTCAAATATGTAGCCATCGCCTAGGCATGCATATTTGCGCCGCTTGAGGGACTCGGCGGCCGCTGCAGCCTCACCAGCCTTGGAACTCGTGCCGTGAAGGTGAGAAGATGCGACAGTGTCGACGCAAGTTGCGTCCCACACTAACGGTCGTCCCAGCCTCCAGGGCACAAGTGTCATCCCATCCGGTCTCTTGCCGTCATTCCGGGCCAGACCATTAGGTTCCAGAATGGATGGCACCTGAATCGCGACAAGAGCACATATAAAGATAAACATCCAAGACCCAGGCCAATCTGAAAAAGATCATTTTCCATCTTGACCTGGCCGGGGTCGAACCCGGGCACTCCGAGTCGCAGGCTGGCGTGTTAACCACTGCGCCACGGAGCTGTCTAAAATATAATCAATTCATATTAAATTACTATTAGTAATAGTTCCCTATTAGTAAAAAAATCTATAAAATAGTGTGTTTTTCGTTGATAAAAAAAAGGAAATTTTCATCACTAAATTGAGATTTTCACAAAAATATGTTTGCTGTACCTTCTTGGTTGATTGTCACAGAATCTATCTAGTTATGAGTTTTAGGTTTCAAAATTCCCAAGTATTTTCCCAGAAAATTGCAAATAAATGTAATGTATGTTTATCGTGTGTGTAAATGGTCATCATTAGTTTTAGATTTTTAAGCTGCCTAAAGGCATCTAAGTCTTAGTTTTACGGCTGCCATCAGTGAAGTCAGCCGGGACCAACGATTTAACGTACATTCCGAAGCATCATCACTCATCATTTCATGTAGGTGTCACGGTCAATCGACCATACACACCCTGGTGTCAAAGTTCTTCGGAACCGCCTCTCGGCCTCTGACGTGGTTCCTTTAACGACTACCAGATGGCAGCCGGGAGCTACGGCTTAACGTACCTTCCGAAGCACTTAATTATCAGACAATCAGGTGATTCAAGCCTGCAATGTCCTAAAGAAACTGGAAACACGTGTCAGGACACATGACCTGATCGAAAATTCGTAAGACGGACACGTGTTTTATCACAGATTTTTGTCACTCGAGCTTCACAAAAATTATTACTTTATGCTCCGTAGGTACGTGTTTTCCGATCGTTATTGAATTTCTATGGGTTTTCGCCCCAAAATTTGTTCAGTATTGGATTACTGTAAGCAGATTACTGCACGGGCCAAACTGGCGCATTGTAATTCTTTATTGAATTATTTATAGCAATATCTTGTGAATCTGTGCCGTGATCTGTGGGGGAGAGAGAGTCATGCGGGTTGGATTATGAGATAGCTGTAATTAGGATCGGATTGATTGATCTGACAGCGGGTCAGTATTTTTATGTAAAGCCCTGAGTTGGGATAGTCAATTAACGATAAAGTTATTGAGCTAGCGGGGAAACTTAGTTTGGATATAGGTATGTCTCAGAACATGAAGAAATTTAGAAACATGACTGCCTTGCTAAAACAAAGCAGTGGCAATCCGGGAGTGCACACAGAAGTAAAATTTTGAACCTCCGGTTTCTCTTATACTTCTTATACTTCTCTTATAATAATAATCCATCCAGACCGATTTCGGCCACAGCGACTTTGCCTCTGGCTAATAAGAGGTACGTTCGTGAGCTCTCAGGTGACTGATATAGCCAATTTTTGCAGTAAAAGTACGTCCACATTCACTGCAAGTCAGCACCCCTCCGATATATATATATTGTATGGCCGCGGGTGGTCGGGCCTTAAGCTCGTCTCGTTTAGCATCGAGCTCTTCTTTACGACGCCTTACAAACTCAAGCACCTTGGTGCTCACGATATGCCTCCACCGCGGCCGGTCCGCTGCCATTGTCTCCCATTGCGACGGCTCCAGGTCACATCGCTTCATGTGACGCTTAAGCACATCTTTGTACCGCAGAAGTTGGCCGCCTGGTTTCCGCTTGCCATCCTGCAGTTCTGAATAAAAGATGCGCTTCGCCACTGAAAAACCCTGTGTGGTCTTTGAAGGGTGAATCAACCCGTCGAAATGAACAACTTTACCTATGGGACCAAAGCTAGGAACTCAAAATATATTACAATTCTTGGTATATTATTAAAATTGAAACTATGTGATGAAAAAAGACGGCCACAGGTAGGATTTGAACCGCCCTCAGAGTGCTACCAAGTATACCTATCACCGTGTCTTTAAATCACCGCGTCGAATTCTCTCATCACATTATCCCGTGGGGTATACGCATTCTAATCATGCGCATTTTCGTTATTTTGCATTCGATAAGTTAAGAAAATAGTTGATTAACGCCAAAAGTGGCCCCTTTGGTGACCCTTTTGGCGGTAATGGACAATTCTCATCATTTATAATACGATATTACCAATAAAGTAATACCAAAAATACTACAAGTAATTTAATAGCGAATAACAATTCGATTTTATTAATTTGGGTGGCTCTAGTTTCGCAGATCTAAGCCCCTTGCACCACTCATAATTTAAATTATTTTACTCCCAAATGAGATCAAATAAAAATAAACACTTCGCTAGTAAATTACTTGTAATATTATTATTTATAGTATATGACGTTTAAAAAGAGATACATGTATCCAATTATT
The DNA here is from genome assembly GCA_947532085.1 of Elegia similella. Taxonomy (NCBI): domain Eukaryota; kingdom Metazoa; phylum Arthropoda; class Insecta; order Lepidoptera; family Pyralidae; genus Elegia; species Elegia similella. The sequence continues at coordinate 25,869,762 of OX383932.1, read as the reverse complement.
CAATAAAATCTTTGACTTTGACTTTATTAATAGTACTCGTATTACGCATCATGTTATAAATTTCTGTTAATTTGATAGCAAAATAATGAAAAATATTAGTGTTGATTACCACCTATAGAGGCTTCTTTTCGCAGTAATCAACAATTGTCGTATAATTTATAAAATGCAAAATAATAAAAAGCTATACCAAAATATCTGATTTAGGAGTAAAAGCTAATATAGGGGTGCGTGCGCTACCTCTTAAGACGATCATAATTTTAAAAATGTGTGTGGACCTAGTAATTTTACTTTATATTTTAGTAAATGGTCAGTTTTTGATTTTATGAAAATTGAAAGTATCCAAATACTTCATACAAAATAAATCATCATCATCATCATCATCATCATCAGGTCCTTTTTAGTCTCCACTACAGGACCACTACCCTCTCTGTGCTATTAGGGCCATACTTGGCCAGAGCAGCCAGAGGACTTGGTCTACACTCTCCACGCTGGCCAGACGGGTTGGAGAGGTCTCTTAGATGTTTATAAGCTTTGACTAGCTTGTATTTCCTAAGTCGCCTTCTACGACATCCACGGGAAGACTTGGAGTGGTCCTATTCTACTCTGCCGGGTACCACACGGCTACAAAATAAATAGTTACTTACTATAGAGCTATCTGCAAAAGAAATTAAGGAACCAATTAGTCAAGAAATTTTTTTTTGTAGGCCTATCACTTCTAAAAGCATATGTAAACTTAAAACCAGTTTAGGAAATAAATTAAGTTCAGTTGTGTACAAAGGGAATAACCCGGATGACCACTACAATTCATTATTCAAAACAGTTTTTACGGAATATACAAATACACTAAAACAAAAACAAGTTAATGTCCTTAATAAGTTACAATTTAGTCAGTGGGCTACTACGGGAATTTATATAAGCAGAGAAAAGCTTTTTGATCTTTATGCCCAAAAGCAATATAATTTTAATAGTAATTTTACTGAATATGTTAGAAATTATTCTAAAACGTTTAAAAAAGTTTGTAAACTGGCTAAATCCTTTTATATTAGTAGGAAAATAAATGAGGCTCCCAATAAAATAAAAGAAACATGGAATGTAATAAATAAAGAAACTGGTAAAATTAAATCTAGAAACCACATTAGTCAAATTAAATGCGGCAATAAAATTAATACCTCAACTAAAGAAATAGTACAAGTTTTTGAGGACTTTTTTACCAACATCCCCTTAGACCTTACTTCTAATATAAATTCTTCTAAATATAAAGCTGAAGACCTACTTAGAAATAATGTTCCTCTTTGTAGTGCTAAATTTAAATTTTACCATATTTGCCCCAGTGATATAGTCGATGCATTCAAAGAGCTACATCTTAAATAATCTGAAGATCACTGGGGAATGTCTGTCAGTATTGTGAGCCATATTATAAGTATTATTGCTGCTGATTTAGCATTTATATTTAATGAATGCGGTAATGAAGGTATATTTCCTGATTAAATGAAATGCAGTAAATTATTACCCTTGTTTAAGAAAGGAGAAAAGTCAGACCCTAGTAATTATAGACCTATTTCCATTTTGCCGGTATTGAGCAAGGTGTTTGAAAAGATAATGCTTAAAGAAATGCAGCTTTACTTTAAGAACCACAACATTTTCCATAGCCAACAATTTGGCTTTACTGGCGGAAAGTCGACCACCGATGCGGGAGTACCCCTAATTACTCATATCTATAACGCATGTGAGAATTCACAGGATACCATTGGTGCATTTTGTGATCTCTCAAAAGCATTTGATTGCGTTGATCATCAGACACTTTTGCTCAAGCTCCGGCAATACGGGTTTGAAAACAAGTCCATTGAATTGATAGAATCATATTTAAAAATAGGCTTCAGACAGTCGAAATAAATTACACAAAGTCTAAAGGAACTAACTGAAAAATAGGTGTGCCCCAAGGATCCATTTTAGGCCCATTCCTTTTCTTAGTTTATGTCAACGACCTGCCTTATATGGTTGAAAAACAAGCGGGAATAGTGTTATTTGCGGATGACACGTCTCTAATATTCAAGTTGGACCGCGCTAGCGAAGACGTTCAAGCTACAAATAACACTCTATCTGCCATCTCAAATTGGTTCTCAGTCAACAATCTCTTGATGAATGCGCAAAAAACCCAATGCATTCGATTTACAGTCCCCAATGTGAGGCAGTCCAACGTTGACATACTAGTTGAAGGTAAAATACTAGACTTTGTAAATGATACCACCTTCTTAGGAATCACAATAGAGTCTAAATTGCAATGGGGCGCTCATGTATCAAAACTTTCGAATAGACTTAGTTCCGCAGCATATGCTGTTAGAAGGATTAGACAATTAACAGATGTGGCAACTGCTACGCTTGTATATTTTAGCTATTTTCATAGTTTAATGTCATATGGATTACTTCTCTGGGGAAATGCAACCGACATTCAAACTATTTTTATATTACAAAAAAGGGCAATCCGTGCCATCTACGGCTTGAACTCGAGGGATTCGCTCAGAGATTTGTTCAAAGACATAAATATTTTAACGGTAGCCTCACAGTATATACTCGAGAACATAATGCACGTAAGGAAAAATATTTCGTCATTCAAAAAAAAATTGTGATGTAAGAGATAGACCCTTGCGTAACGATCATAAATTATTTCTACCGCGGTATCAGCTTAGCAGAGTTAGTGATTCGTTCATGGGGAACTGTATACGTTTTTATAACAAGTTATCCAAACCAATCCTAGATATGCCTGATAGAAAATTCAAAGGTTATGTAAAACAGTTACTTTGTAAAAAGGCCTATTATAGTACTAAAGATTTCCTGAATGACAATAATATTGGGCTTGAGCTTGGCGCAGACACCTCGTAGTTTTGTATATATGACTATATATTTGGTACATTCGGTACAAAATATTTTTAAAAATGACATTATATAATTTCAATATTTTGACATATTTTTTTTATATTATTTTTAAACATATTTTTTTTAAATTCTATTTATAATGACTATAATAAGGACAATGTATACTCAGTCCACATACCTAGTTTTAAAGATAAACTAAAATTGTAACTTGACGTCGATTGGAGAAAATGCGCTGTGCAGTTTGTTGCCGCTTCGTCTGCACTCCGCTTTGGAAGCGGCATTAAACTTATCCATAAGTAAATTACTGACGTCAACAATTTTCAGTTGAAAATATATGACAATTAATAAGTGTCCAAATGACCTATGTTAAATAAATGTTTTTGAATTTGAATTTTTGAATCTTTCATTTTTAAAAAGATTGCTACAAAATTTTAAAAATAAGGTTAACCAAACCGAGTTATTCTAGGAATATTGATAACGTTGTTATTAAAATGTGGTGTCTATTTTAATAACAAAGCGGCGTAATCAATCAACGTCTTTTAACCGACTTCGTAGCCTTCATTTTCATAAATGTTTTTTACTTGTTTTCTTACTTCAAACTGTTTTGATTTATTGTCTCTAGGTCTTTTGTGTATTTAAAGAGCTTATTTACATTAGTTTTCTGAGCTCATTTCTGTAATATTTTTTATTTGTGAATAAAATATTTTGAATGAATGAATGAAATTAGTTATTAAAGCTTTTAAAGGAACTCTCGAATGTACCAGCTGCTTCTCTTCCCGCTCTCATCACTATTTTGATTCCGTATTCCATTATTAAGCCCATCAACATGCTAAACGTGGTCATTCGTTCTTATGGCCTTAGGCTCTGTCTACCCCGTAAGGGATAAAGACGTGATGCTATGTATGTATGTTTTAAACTACTGACCCACAGATGACTCTTAATAAATCTGACATGGCAAGTACAGTTTAAAAGAAATAAAATAACACTTGAGAAATATACTCTGTGGTAAATACAAAAAAAAGTTACATTTGAAACAAAAGAAAACTGCAAACTTGAAAACAGGACTGACATATGTGCCAACGAAAAACTCTGTCTGTCGCAACATTTCAAAAAGTCACCCGCAACTTTTCTCCAAAACCCGACACCCTTCGTAATTTCTTAGCAAACATCCCTTATTGACAGCTTCCATGTACTTAGTCCTATCAGTTTGTTTAGGCGTTAGGTATTAAAATCCGCCCCCGGGTGAGGGGTGAACATCAAATAAGTAGTGTAGACAAATATTTGTACAATATTGCAAATCAGTGCGTTGTTGACTGTACTTGGTACTGGCTGTATGCGCTTCTTTGATAAGAAATGTCAGAGATTTACATGTTCAATGTGACTTTACGATGCTTTACTCTATTTACTAGATTACCCTTAGTGCCAATAACATGGTAATGTAACTCATGAAGTTTAGCGGGACTCAGGAGTATACAGCCATGCACCATTTTAACCGACTTTAAAAAAGGAGGTTATCGATTCGGTTGTATGTTGGTAACTCTCTTTAATAATAATAATAAGTCATTTATTGCCATACACATGCTAGGTACATATCATTTACAATTTATAAAATTGCTTATAAACATATTTAACAACTTAAGTACCTAATTTATTGTTGGCAAATGAATGCCTCAGCTTGTGCTGCCAAAGACAGGGGTCTTAGGTAGTCTTTTTTGTTTAAAAAAATACCTAGTCTTTGGTCCCATTAAAATTTCATCACAATTGGTTCAGTAGTGTGATTCAAGTGTTTTTTTTATATGTAAGATTATATTTCCTTTACTCCTAAATCAGATCAAATTAAACAAATCTAAATTTTTACTTCGCTAGTAATTTACTTGTAGTATTTTTGGTATCATATTATTTAACAATTCAAATAAGAAGAATATTTATCACATGATACGTAATACAAGTACCAGTTATTTACTAGCAAAGAAAAGGCTTTTTTTTATTTGATCTCATTTAGGAGTAAAATAAATTAAATGATCAGTGGCGCTAGTTGGCTCAAATAAGCCACTTAAGGGGCTTAGATCAGCAAAACTGGCGCCACTCATCATTTTATTCTTTCAATACTAAATACAACTATTCTATTTCTATTTCTAACCTATACTGTCCCAGTGCATGGCAAAGGCCTCCCTTTCATCATTGCAACTATTTCGGTCGAGGGCTACTGAAGACCAGTCTCTCCGATAGGATTTCAGCTCGTCTACTAAATCTATTAAATTTTAAAAAATATAGTTCCTTTCTTTGGTAGTAAATAATAAACTATTGCTAAGGATAAACCCATTCAGGCTTATTTTAAAACTAGGACTATTTGTCATATCGATTTGATGCAGTTTTTGTCGTATAGACGCCTGCACAGAAATATGACCAGAAGGGTCAGATTTCTAGACAGGCGTCTGCAGTCTGAATAAATAATAAATAAATAAATATATACGGACAAATCACACAGATTGAGCTAGCCCCAAGGTAAGTTCGAGACTTGTGTTATGGGATACTAACTCAACGATACTATATTTTATAACAAATACATATATAGATAAACATCCAAGACCCAGGCCAATATGAAAAAGATCATTTTCCATCTTGACCTGGCCGGGGATCGAACCCGGGCACTCCGTGTCGCAGGCTGGCGTGTTAACCACTGCGCCACGGAGCTGTGAAAGGTGGTAAGATTTATCTGCAGCCATCTGTACGTACATGTAGTATATAGCATACTAGTATATTCCTTATTTTATTTTATTTTATTTATTTATTTATTTAACTTCATACACAATACAGTGTAAAGGCGGACTTAAAGCCAAAGGCTTTTTCTGCCAGTCAACCAACTTATTAGTCTTATTAGTCTTATTAGCTTATTAGTCTTATTAGTCTTATTAGTCTTAATTAGTCTTATTAGCTTATTAGTCTTATTAGTCTTATTAGTCTTATTCAGGTAGAATTCTAAATAACGATGAAACAACAAACAACAACGCTTCACTTTATATAATGTTACTCACGACTTCACGATGGAAAAGCTGATTTTCTATACGATGAGGATATCTTGGGATGTGCTAGTTCCACACGGCTACAGATTATACAGTTCAACACTCATCAGTCCGTGTGATTGATTGCCTCAGGAACGGCGTCCAAATTGCTTGCTGCCGTTGCGTTGATAGAGTTGTTCGTTTCACGAGCTTTGGAAACGGATGTTGCGAAATGACGAGATGTTCAAGTAGAATCGGCCAGTTTTATAACTATATTAAGTAGTTTGAATCTTATGTATATTGAATCGTTAATGTTTTGATAAGTTATGTTCAAACTAAACATAGTCCTGGTAGAGCCATGCTACCGGCAAAATTAATTATTACTTGTATCATGAATGAGCTCGCTCGTCCGGGGAATACCACACTCTTTAATAAAAATGACGTTTGAGTATGAAGAGCTTTACCGCTTCTATGCTTCGTTCGGCGAGTGAGTGAGCTGGATAGAGCTCCTTGAAATGCCGGCAACACCCTGGTGTTTTGGCTAGCGGTGATCGCTTACCATCAGGTGGTTGCTTGCTCGTCTGCTGTCCTAGATCATAAAAAAAAGAGATTGACAACCCTACAAAAATACTAGCCAATGCCACTCCAGATAATATAAACGATACGTTACACATCAAAATCTGTTCAGGCATTTAGCAAGTATGCTAGACTATTCTTAAACAATGGACAAAAACTGGTTGGAAAGTATAGTGTTCTGGTGTTTAGATAAAGTCTTCTAGCAAACAGCTTTTTTTTTTTTTTTTTATACTACTTATAAGGCAAACAGGCATATGGCCCACCTGATGGAAAGTGGTTACCGTAGCCTATGGACGCCTGCAACACCAGGGGTGCTACTCGCGCGTTGCCGACCCTGAAGAAATCTTTTCACGCCCTTTTTAAAGAACCCCATGTTGTAGTCACTCGGGAAAACCATGGCTGGGAGTTCGTTCCACAATTTAAGCGTACGTAGAATAAAGTTCCTTTCAAAGCGTACTGTACGCAACCATTTAGGATACAAGGTGTGGGGATGAATTCCCTGCCGATGGCGTGAGGTGGGATGATGGAAAGTGGCTGTAGGCATCAACTCAAACAATTCTTCGGAGCACAGCCCATTATACAAACGATAAAACACACAGAGAGAAGCAAAATCTCTCCTTAGACTCAGTGGCTCGATACCGTTTGTAATATTGGGATCGTCGACAATTCTGACAGCTCGTCTTTGGACTGAGTCAAATGGATCCAGCTGATATTTGGGTGCACCTGCCCAGAGGTGACAGCAGTACTCCATGTGTGGACGGACTTGCGACTTATAAAGTAGCAGTCTTTGCCCAGAGGTAAAGTACCGCTTAGCCCTGTTGGGCACACCCAGCTTATTGCTGTTCAAATGCCATGCCAGTTAAAATGACTTTTTTTTATTGACCTGTGTCTTGGATGTTTATCTATATATGTATTTGTTATAAAATATAGTATCGTTGAGTATCATATAACACAAGATTTGAACTTTAGGGCTTGCTAAGTCTGTGTGATTTGTCCGTATATATATTAATTTATAAAATCTTTGATATTACTCAGGTAGTCAGTGACACTATTTAGAGACGGTGTAGTTGGAGTTTTAATTAAGCTATACAAGAGTCGAAAGCTTAGCAGCTAATACCACATCTTGACCAAGATTATCTTGTATGCCGTGACTAAAAACTGCGGGGACTCTTTCACGGTTTCGTAAGCATGGCTAACATTAAAAAAACAAAAGACTAGATTATTTAAAGTCACGAATATGTCAGCAGCCATCAGTTAAAACGCCATTTTTAGCTACTGTCAAAGCACGCCCAGCCGCGGCGGAAGCTCACGGAAATATCCGAAATGGTCGCCATTTGTTTTTACTTTTATCACAAATGAGACGTCTCAATCTTGAAGAAGTTGCTCAATTCAAACTTGACAGGCTCTGACAAGGTTTCTGGCTCTGACGTAAGAATCAGAATCAGAATATTTTATTTGCGTTGCGCGTATTATTTATATATTATTTGCGCAAGTTTAAATAAGATAAATCTGTAGCTAGGGATTCATATATCAAACCTTAAAAATGTTAGGTATAGGTAGCTTACTTATGGCACTTAAAATTTATTGCTTCAGAAAACAATATCACCGCTCAGTCAACGTTACTAGGTACTCGTAGGTCTAGGAAACTGAAAGGAACACACTCGTAAGTTTATTTTTTAACTTACTACCCGCATCTTCTGGCTCCGTCTGGGTTTGTATAATGCACATAAACATTCCCAATAAAATATGCTACACTTCAGTGAAGTCGTATCGAAATCGCCCTAGCACTTTCCAAGATTTGCCTATACATACAGACAGACTAACGCGTCGTAGGACTTCTAATTCTATTGATGATATTGATCTCAAAGCTATACAAACAACTAGTTTTATACAATTTGAACTGATATAAAGTCACAAATTCTGAAAAAAATAAGGAAGAGCAGCGTTTTCTAGTTTTTTTTTATTATGTTGTTATGAAAAGTACAACTTAAACATCAACCAAATAAATCAACCAGTACGCATAATGAATTGGGCAACTGGGACCGCGGTCCCAGTTAGGCTTAGCGTCTCTGCTATTCGATATAACATCGTATCCGCGAACTTTATAGAAATACTAGCTTTTGCCCGTCACTCCGCCCGTCAATGTCGATCCCTCGGGAACAGTAGATTTTCCTGGAATGAAAGGTATTTCATTCCGGTCCTTCCCCGGGCCTCAAACTACCTCCATATCAAATTTCATCCAAATTGGTTCAATAGTTGAAGCGTGAAAAGGTGACACACAGACAGACAGAGTTAATTTCGCATTGATAATATTAGTATGGATAGTATGGATTTGGCGGCAACTGAACAGCACTTTTTTAGCCTGTGAGTACTCAAAGACTAAAAATGGTTTTAAATATATAGACGCAGCTATGCAAACCAGTGAAATTGAAGTAATAAATTGTAAGTTAGAGTTGCATTTACCAATTTCAAAGTCACTCGTGATTTCATTCTCCTTCTTATATCTTAGCTATCAAATTACTAATTTATAAAGGTATATCCCGAAATATGTACCTACAAAATTAATCCACTGTCCCGTAGCTTAGGGTAAACTTATGTAATATTTGATTTACAACATCTTACCCGCTACCTTCACACAAATATTTGGCGGCAACATGCTCACAGACTAAAAAGAGTATTTAATACAGATTATACAGCGACCGCAGCTATGCCAACCAGAGATTATAAATAACCAACATGGCGTACGCTTCCCGCGTTATTTTCAGCTAGTTAGGGAATTAGTACGTAAATACGCATGTTGCTCTAAACAACTATTTAATGCGGTGTTGATGGTTGGTTTCGTTGTTTTTGGTTCACGGGTGGTGGCATTGTTTGAAATGTAGGTCTGTGCTAATAAATTATGGATAATGAGTGTGATTACGCGGTCATGCATGCCTGTTTTTAGGTAAATCTATCAATAAATTCAAAGTAACAACTGTAACTCATGCTTTTTAAAGGATGTAAGGCACTGGTTATATGCATGGCAAAATTAGCTCTCTTAATAAGTTAGGAATTGTGTTTCAACCAGGTGTTTAAACGTAAGTGAGCAAGATTGCCGCTAGGAATGTTATATATAGACAAATACCTCGATTTACTATGGTTTAAAGAAAACTACTGCAACATCGTTGTTAAAACTCATACGATATAGATTCATATAAATAGAATTACGTATTTCCTTAAACAAACAGCTTGATTGGAGAACTCTTATGTTATTTTGAAATTAATTTTCATTACACCTACTCATAAACGATGTCAATAAATGAAAGTAAAAAGGGCTGGTTGGTGGTAATTATATCCGCGGGTAATTAGATTCCATACAAATTCCATAACGCCCGACAGTACGTTATTTTTAAAATTTAATGTTCCACTACGAGGCGCTATTTTTTTTTAAATCTATGTGTACCACGATACAACGCACGATTGTCAAATTTACTATATTCAAAAAGTTTTCATATCGAATATTCAAATATGGAACTGAAAAAATAATAAAAATTAATAAAAAAAAAATTTACTAAGTCTGCGCTAAGGAATACACTTACTATATAGATGAGTCTGCGAGATTGTTCTCCTTTTTTATTTTCCAAATTTAAATTTCGAATTTGATTGTTAATGGTCGTAACAAGCTGTATAATTTATCATCGGTCTTAAACTTTAACTTTCTATGTAAAACAATTACCTGTGGCCTCCGCGGATACATTTTCTGCTCACTGCAGATTGCCGCCATTGATTTATTTGAAAATATGTAAGTATATTCGGTGTGATTGTGTATTTCACGGGCGGTACATACATTACAAATATGTTCATGTCTTCTTTACTGCCCTTCCCACACAATGCATTTATAGTAAGTACCGGGAATTTACTAGGTTTTCATCATCAGGTCCTTTTTAGTCTCCACTACAGGAGCATGACCCTCTCTGTAATACTAGGGCCATACTTGGCCACAGCAGCCAGAGGACTTGGCCTACACTCTCCACGCTGGCCAGACGGGTTGGAGAGGTCTCTTAGATGTTTATAAGCTTTGTTTAGCTTGTATTTCCTAAGTCGCTTTCTACGACATCCACGGGAAGACTTGGAGTGGTCCTATTCTACTCTGCCGGATACCACACGGCTAACTAGGGTTTATTAGTTCTCTAATGAACTGTCATAAATGTTTCAAAAAAGAACAGTACATACTTCTTGGTAAGTTCTTTTAAGTAAACTTTGAGACTGTTTGAGACTATCTTTGTAAAAATATATAAGTACTTTTAAGTACTTACAGCCACTTAAAACTAAAAAGATTGAAGAGGTCCGAAATCGTATTTACCGGTCCGCCGGGACCAAATGAACTGGAGCCGGCGAGATACGGCAAGACTAATTTTCAATTAAAACTTCATCAAACTTGCTACCAAGAAACTTGGAGTGTCGGCCCAAGTTACACAAACACTACTATCATCCCCTTGACCATAATGCTCTTGGTTCTAGCTTTAAGTGCGATTCTAGGGACTCATCTTCAAGCATTGTCATCACAACTCTTAGAAATAAAGAGAATGCGTATTTGGATGACATTTTATTACAATAGCATATTATGTTTTCTACGGATTAACGAATTTGCTGATGATAATATTGTTTAGAATCGTTGTTAGTCCATAGCCATTAAAAGAGGTAATGCAGCCAGTATATCCTACTATACTGGCTGCATTACCTCTTTAGGGGTACGCATGGCGTGGGGTGTTTATCCTCCTTATTTATTAAACAGATAAACAATTCGATCAATTCGAGACATCCGATTTTAGTCGTGGTAGAGCCACGCTACCGGTAAATTTTTTTTTTCTTGTAGCATGTATGTGCCAGCTTGTCTTGGGAAGTACCTCACTTTCACAGAAAAGTGACGTAGAAGCTTTACCGCTTCTATGCTTCGTTCGGTAAGTGAGAGTGAGGGGCATCATGTCTTAATAAGTGACCCAGCATTTTTCCTCTTCTATTTTCTATAGTTTTTAATATTTACATCTTCTCTAGAATTAAATAAAATGTCAAAGTAACGAAATGGATACCTAGGTTAGCGGACGTCGAAGGGGAAGTCCTAGGAATCAATAGCGCGATAACCTCAACGTTTTTAAACGCGGCTGGTCTGAAATTGCATTGGACATAAACAAGTGGCGGGAAATGTAAGACTTTTGTCCAGCAATATGAAAATATAGGTTAGAAATTTACAATTAGTCGACGACATGGAAAATTGGAAATCACTCCATCGAGCCGATTCTATCTACTATTTAAGAGCCAAGCTCTTAAATAGTAGATTTTTACTTCTCGTTAATCGCTATTAGCTTATGATTTGTACCACACAAAAGATACCATCTCGGCTAAACCAACTAAACTGCAGGTAAGATGTTGTGACGTCTCACAGCTTATGTTTATCCGCCATAATTAATGCACAGGTAATCAATGCTATCTGGATAATTAGTTACAGACTTGATGTGTAGTTAAGCTGGTAATATTATTGATGACTATATTAAACTGTAATAGAAGCTAAATGGTAGATTCAATTTATGGAACAGGATGGAATATGGAAGTTATGTAAAATCTCTGTTTCAAACGGTGAAATGAGACGCCATATTGTTAAATTTCTATGCGTGGAAAAGTAGACCCAAGTAGTTCTTTATTATTTGACTAAGTTAAAAATGTGTAAGTAATAACAATGAAATTTGTCACAAAGGTTTAGAAACAAAGTAATAAAAATAATTTAAACAAGTTACTTTATGTACTTGAGTGTTCCACCATGTTGGATTTAGAATGACGTCACACAGCTAACCATGTATTGTCATCCAAACTTAACGAATATACAAAATTTCAGCTCAATCGGTGGAAGATATCTACTTCAAAATTGAGTTACAACATTTCACGCGAACAAACATAGTTACATTAATTGCAAGTTAAACAAAAGCTTGTAAGATAAAAAACATTGTATTTGCTTAAGCTGTCTCTATTCAAATCAAATTTGAACTTGGGAATAAATATGCGAAGAGATATTTCTTTTCTCATAAAAAACGACGATAATTGACTTAAGAAAAAAGCTTGTCCATTATTTTGTTGGCTTTTTTCCAAAGCGTCATAGTACGGCTTCTTTTAAAATTTCATTTTTTTATTAAAATATGTAACAACGGGGTTACTCGCGTCCAAAGTCTGCTACTCGCCGACATGTTTCGACCTCATCCTGAAGGGTGAAAATGAATCGAAACGCGCCCGAAATTATCCGCACTTAATGTGCGGATTGGGACGACTTCGCAAGACCTCCGTACTTCGATCACCAATATTGTTGATCGAAGCTTCCGTAGCTAACTTCGTACGTGATTAACTCGTTGTTACATATTACAATAATGTATATACCACACGGGTTTTTGAATGAAAAATATCACTACATTTCCTTATTTGTTTTCTCGAAATGAAAGAAAAATCGTTATTGCTTGAATTATTGTCAGCATAATGCGTGTCTCCTTTGTGCAAGCTTCAAGATGAAACAGGTGCGTGCGACAGCTCGTACATGTGACGTCACAAGTGGACTCGGCGGCGGAATGGGATTTTATCTGATCCTGAGATAAAGCACGCCGATTTAAACGCTTCAGATGCTTGAAAGCTCCCTCTTGATATTCCAATTTGTTCGTTTCAAAGTTAATCCTAGGGAAGTGTTATAATAATAAGCATTTTTAAAATCTCACTTTTTAATAATCTTCCATGCTGGTCTGGGAGAAAAGAAAAAACGTAGAAGAGTGAGTGAGGAATCATGTTATAGCGAGGCGGCTAGCAACCCATAGTTATTTTGATTCCGTTTTCCACCTAATGCCCACCAACATGCTAGCCGTGTGGTTTCCAGCAGAGTAGAATAGGACCACTCCAAGTCTTCCCACGGATGTCGTAAGAGGCGACTTAGGAAATACAAGCCAAACAAAGCTCATAAACATCAATGAGACCTATCCAACCCGTCTGGCTAGCGTGGAGAGTGTAGGCCAAATCCTCTGTCTGCTCTGGCCTAGTATGGCTCCGGTAGTTCAGAGAGGGTCATGTTCCTGCAGTGGAGACTAAAAAGACCAGATGATGATGATGATGATGCTAAACGTAGCCTTCGGGTCTTATAGACCTTGGCTCTGTCTACCCTGCAAGGGAAAAAGACGTGATACTATGTATGTATGTATGTTCTTCTTATCGAATCAATGGTCAAATTTCCTTTTTCGCCAAATTTTGTGCAACTTGTATTGCATTTCCTGTAGCCATATATAGGTCCTCCAATATGCAGGTCTCAGGGCACGCTGGGCTTGACAGTAGATGTGTCATGGTGATACAAAGTGGAGATACACCACAGTAACAGATATTATTTACAGATTCTGTATAGCCCCATCTGACCAGGTTATTATCATATTATCCTTGCTGCGGCCGACTTGGGTTCTTGTATGTATGTTTAAAAACTATGACCAATCCTTTTACAGATCGCATGCCAATCCCGTCACTATTGATCCCTTTTTCCACCTATCTCAAAATCACGCATAACGTGACCATAGGCTCTATCGATTATAAAGACGTGATAATATGTATCATCATCATTTCGAGTAGGTGTCACGGTCAATCGACCATGCACACCCTGGTGTCAGAGTTCTTCGGAACCGCCTCTCGGCCTCTGACGTAATAATATGTATGTATCATCATTATCATTACATAGTATAAAACAAAGTCGCTTCCCGCTGTCTGTCCGTCCCTATGTATGCTTAGATCTTTAAAACTACGCTACGGACTGATGCGGTTTTTTTAAATAGATAGAGTGATCAAGAGTAAGGTTTATATATAAATTGCACCCGTGCGAAGCCGGGGTCCGATACGCTAGTTATTAATATATTATTGTACGTAGTATTTCCTTCTGTGATATATAGAAAAGGACAATCCATTTCCGCGTAGCAAGTTTCATATCCTCGCAAACTGTCTGGTTGTGTCAGTCGCATTTTCGCCGGCTGCATTCTCTCGTTGACAAGCATGAGCTTGCAGTCGTTGGAAACAAGTCTACGATGTAAAGCGAAATTGAAAAATTTACAAATCAAAGATGGATTTTTGGTTCCGAAGTTCTTAGATTTGAACAATTTTTCGTTTGTCGTGTGGCAGGTTTGTTGAAACCACTTTATCGCTTCAGTTGGCTTTAATCATTCAATTCTAATCGTTAAGCTTTATGAGATTTAGGCTGCTTGAATAAAACAAAAATCACACAGATTAAGATCAATATTGAAAAGTCAGTTCGATATTGTTGTTACGGGATATTAACTCTATACTATATTTTATAACTGGCATTCCTTCCATGCTGGTCTGGGAGAAAAGAAAAAACGTAGAATGCACCAGCTGCTTCTCTTCCCACGCAGGTCGTAAAAGCCGATCGAGGGATTGGGTGGAATCTGAGGAATCATGCTCATAGGCGATGCGGCTTAGCAACCCAACACTATTTTGATTCCGTTTCCCACCAACCAACCAACCAATATGCTAAACGTGGCCTTCAGGTCTTATAGACTTAGGCTCTGTCTAAACTATGCTATGCTATAACTGGCAGTTTTATTAAAACCACTTAATCGCTTCAGTAAGCTGTAATCGTTCAATTTTAATCGCTTAGCTATATTCGATTAAGGCTGCTTGAATAAATAAATAAATCAATCAAAAATCACACTACGGGATAATAACTCAATACTATATTTTATAACATGTGTATATGTATGTTTGTAAGTTAGCACCGTAGTCACCGTAGGTAACTTTCTCCGTGATCCAGTGGTTTTAGCGTTTGCCTGTTGACCCGGGGGTCGTGAATTTGATTCCTACGGGAAGTACACTTTTTAAGTTGTTTCTAGTTCGGTTAGAATTTGCAGGCTTGAATCCCTGATTATCTGATACAAAGATGATTCCGTGCTTCCGAAGGCACGTTAAGCCGTTGGTTCTGACTGCCATCTGGTAGTCGTTAAAGGAACCACGTTAGAGGCCGAGAGGCGGTTCTGAAGAACTCTGACACCGGGGTGTGCATGGTCGATTGACCGTGTCATCCACACGAAATGATGATGATGATGATGACCGAACTGTTAAACAGGTGAACCAATTTGATGGCGGTGTATTTAAATTTAAGGTTATTGGGCGAAGATTCTTATACATATTTTATCAAAATCGGTTCAGCTGTTTTCAAGATAAATTGATTTTCGTGTGAACGTTGCTTTTTCCTTTTATATAACTTGTTATTTTCAAGGTACTATTTAACAGGCATTAAGTAATTGAAATGTCCATTATGCCACAAAAGTTGCAACCACTGTTCCTAAAAAGAATTGGAAGCGTGCTTTCTAGTAGTAGGCGTAGGAGCACTACAAACTAAATTATTTTCCGAACGAAAATTGTAAACTCCGCGAAGTAGAATTTGTGTGAGTTTAAACAGTTCCGCGTTCATTGACGGCTCGAGATAAATGAACATTATTAAAGTTCGATAGTTCAGCTCCTGTCTATTGAGTCTTCGGAAAATGTATCGTTTATGGCTACGGTTGAGCTGCTGTTTGAAACTGTTTCTCTTTGAAGGATGGAATATTTTACTTTGTTTAATAAGCTGTTGAAGTAAAACTTCAACTAAAACGGTAACTGCCACTCAAACTGATTTCATAATCAAAAGTTATTTTCCATCTACTCTTATCTTTTTAACGAGCCGCGATGGGCAAAAGTGTTCCCTCTTTGTTTCCACATATTTCTATTTTGCTCTTAGCGAAATACTTAAGAGCGCACCAATGCGACCCGGCTGAAGCCATTTCGCACCCCGCGCCCCGCGCGAAAGCAGGATAGATCTAATGACCGTAACGCGTAAAAAATGAGAAGAAGATAGTGGGTAGGCACAAGCGGGTGTCCTAGAATTAACGGGCGTAAGCGCCAAATCACTTAATTGTTATTTAAAATAAAAGTACGAGGTTAATGAGTAAAAAAACTTTGCCAGATTTTAGAACTAGTTATTGCTAAGCTAGGAAACTAAAAATCATTTCTAAACACCTTAGGGTTTCGCCGTTCTGACCACAAACATCAAATAAAGGGGCTATGTTTGCAAAATAAAAGTATCGAGGCTTTTGTTATTAATCGTGTTTTCAGGTTTGACAGTTTTAAGAAAATTTGTTGAAGTTTTATATATAATAAATAACAGGCATGTAGTCGTTATAGATATAGACATCTAGACAAATGTTCATTGACAAGTTTCGCATTCGTGCCCTCTTAAGCGATTAAAAAAAGCAAGCAAGCGGAGCAGGCGGAAAGCAAGCGGCTTATTCACGAAAAGAGTAAATATAATGGTTAAGAAAACGGAACTTCAATTTCTATTTTTAATGTGCCTATGACATTAAAAATAGAAATTGAAGTTCCGTTTTCTTTTTATTATATACATTACTTACTTATTTTATTACTTACTTATATTATATACATTTATATTAGCCGTGAGGTTTCCGGCAGAGTAGAATAGGATGACTCCAAGTCTTCCCATGGAGGTTGTAAGAGGCGACTTAGGAAATACAACCTAAACAACCTGTCTGGCCAGCAAGGAGAATGTAGGCCAAATCCTCTGTCTGCTCTGGCCAAGTATAGCTCCGGTAGTACAGAGAGGGTCATGATCCTGCAGTGGAGACTAAAAAGACCTGATAATAACGACGATATAATGCATTTCAGTAACTTTTAGTTAGCAAAATAAGTAATAAAGACAAGCATATACGGTTTATGTTACTGACCTAGATAAACCAAGGTTAACCATCAATAAATGTTCGAAGGACGGTTAAGTTTACAATGGCCTTCAGTATACTCAGGGTTTCGATTGTGCTAGTTATAACTAGCTACCTTGAGAATACCTTGAGTATTCTCAAGGTAGCTAGTTATTTATGCCATGAAGAAAATACCTCCTGAAAATTTCAATTCATCATCATCGTCAGGTCTTTTTAGTCTCCACTGCAGGAGCATGACCCTCTCTGTACTTACTACCGGAGCCATACTTGGCCAGAGCAGATAGAGGATTTGGCCTACACTCTCCTCGCTGGCCAGACGGGTTGGAGAGGTCTCATTGATGTTTATGAGCGTTGTTTAGCTTGTATTACCTACGTCGCCTCATACGACCTCCATGGAAAGACTAGGAGAATTTCAATTAATATCAGTATAATGTCTACACTGACATCAGTTACAATATGGTCATGAAGAGTAGACCATGTATAAAAATAGCGACCTACTGGAAAGAGAATTATAGTTTGAGCCAACGACACGACAAGAAAAAAAAAGAATTATAATAGTATAGGTGATTAGATATTTCTTCTGTTTTTTAAGGACGTAGCCTTTTCTAGTCATATATTTGTTATTAACTTTAAACCAAAAAAAGAGAAAATAATTTTCAATCAACCTTAATTACATGATACCTAGTAATACTTAGTAATAAATACATAAATAGAGTATAGGCCCGTATAGGTAGGTCCTCCTGAATAATTTATGCTTATTGTAGTCCACAACACTATTTTCTCAGTGGTATAGTTTTAGACCCACCATACCACCGGTGGTATAGCCGGTGGTATGGTAAGTCCGCAGTGCCTTATCTTGGGGTTCTTTCTATGACATCTTGTTGTATTTCTTTAAATATTTAAATATTTTCTTTGAATCAAAACTTGTAGTAAAAATTGCTTTTGCTTTTCGTGTGTGTATGTAACCAACACTGGTGTCAGATTTTTCAAGCTGCATGAAGGCTTCTGGTATAGCTTAACAAACGTCATCTAGTTATGGATGCCGTGTCAGCTGAACTTGCCTTGCGAAGCACGGAGCAGTTTGAGAAACTGACGTGCCACTTGTGGTAAAGGCTCATTCAAATATTATGTAAGCAACAAATGGGGGGTGGGGCTAGGCTTATTTTTGCTGACATGGTGGGCGGGGGGAATAGCACAGTGATGACGTCAGCAACATTTTGCAAAATAAACAAATATATTTTGTGAAAATGATGCCAATGTTTACGTAAGCTTGGGGGAGGGGGGAAGAGCTTGTCTTACTTTTGCTGACAAGGGGGAGAAGGGGATTAAAAATAGCTGATATATTGCTTACGTAATTCATGAACGGCCCCTACACCCCAGTCGACCAGCCCGGGGTTGCTTTACATGCGTAAGCGCTAATAATGCGCATTCCTCAACTGATTGTCTGATAACAAAGATGATTCCGTGCTTCGGAAGGCACGTAAAGCCGGTGGTCCCGGCTACCATCTGGTAGTCGATAAAGGAACCACGTCAGAAGCCGAGAGGCGGTTCCGAAGAACTCTGACGCCAGGGTGTGCATGGTCGATTGACCGTGACACCTACTCGAAATGATGATGATGATTGCGCATTCCAACTGAACCATCGAGCTTTTCTAGTAAAAAAATAATATATTATTTATTTTTTTTACAGCGCGAGGGAGCGGCGCGCAGCGATGCGGAGCGCGAAAGACGCGCGCGCGGTGACTGGGAGGCGCGGGCGCGCGCCGCTGAAGCCGACGCGGCGCGGCTGGCCAGCAAACTGCATGCAGCTCAAAGAGAGATCGCCAGGTACGTGTATCAATCAATCAATCAACTTGGCTGGTTGACTGGTAGAGATCCCTTTATGGGATAAGTCCGCCATTGTATGCTTACTTTTCGTTTATACTATGTTTTATGTTCTGTGTTTTTTCTCGTACAATAAAGATATTACAAACAAACAAACAAACAATCTAATGTATGTGCTTTAAACATGGTAGATACAATGATGTTATAAATAATGTTGTTCTTAAGTAATTAGTCATATACATTCAGATGTGAGAGCACTGAATCACTGTGATACAGGTTTTTGCCTATAACAGGGTCCAGTCTCCAACAGTTCGTGATAGGCACTATTTAAAAAACATATGTAAGTCTTGACGAAGCATGTTGCGGGTGCATTTCTGTAACTTTTTGCCGAAGCATGTTGCGGGTGCATTTCTGTAACATTTTGACGAAGCATGTTGCGGATACTTTACTGTAATATAAACAGCTCACTGAATAACATGACAACTCTGCTATTCGACGCTTTTCAGCAAACCATGATTAATATCGTTTACCACCCAATGGATAGCTAAAATTCGAATTTATCGCGCAAAACCCAATAGAATTTAATCGTCAAACATCGAAATATCAGCATTGCTCGTGACAGGATTGGTTAGTATCGATGTTAACGTTTCATTAAGTTAAAGCGGACAATAACAATCAGTTATCGATGCGACATCGACTCAGCCGAGTGGAATAGCTTCATTAGTGTTTCAAGAGCTAGGAAGTCCAGTGGCTGTTTGTTTGTCGTGTAAGTGGCCAACACTGGTGTCAAATTTTCAAGCTGCCTAAAGACTTAGCTATGTAGTATTTGTGCATTCACATGTTAAGCAACCGTGAGCTTAATCCTCACTGGAGTGGGTAACCACAGTGGCATCAAATATCACAAGCACCTTTTGCTTCGGAAGGCACATTGAGCAGTTTTTACTAGCTGTTATTTTTATATGGCAGTAGTAAAGTTATGTCAGATCTGTTAAGGCAGCGTGTGACAAGTTTTGACCACTTACACATACGAAAAACAAACGAAGTAATTTTTTTTTAGCCTAATTTGTGTCCCACTGCTGGGCAAAGGCCTCCTCTCCCTTCTTCCATTCATCTCTATCGAGTGCAGCATGCTGCCAGCCACTCCAAAACCGGTCTAAGAATTAATTAATAAAGAAGAAGTAATTAAAAGGGTAAATAGGAAATGAAGTGTTTTACCTAGTAATCCTCAAACTTTGCTTTTTAAATATGTTTTAGCGTGTTAAAGTAGTACTTCGATTATAAGTTGCCTCGGCATTGTTCGATGGCGCAGAATAACGCAACCTACTGCCGACTTAAACCGAATAAAAACATTAGAGAAAAACGAACTTATTCCTGCTACATAAGATTTGAAATCCAAAAACAACAGGTCTTGTGCTGTCTCGCTCATAATAGTAACACGGCGCAGCGCTGCAACAAACTCCAGACATGGGGCGTACGCATCAGCCAATAGCAGATGGCTACTTTCGCGCCATGCAAAAATTTGATTTTTGCGCAGGTACATCGGTGTAACTTATAAAAGTGGTAGTAACAGAATAACTACAGAAGTCGCACTCTGCAAAGGCATTCAAAGAAATATCAACTAAATTTAGCAAGCAATACGGTGTAATTTAGCCCGCGTCAGAACGCAGCACCGTTTAGTTTAGATACCTCCAGCAAGCCAATTTTATACTTATAGCTCTGAACAAACGATTCATAATTCGTTGAAGTCGTTGAACACACCGGATTTGTTCGGTTTTAGGTACCCTTGGAAGGGGTCATCGCACCTAGGTATGTTTTCGATACAGACACGGGGCGTGAGACAGGTGAGTGTACTGATTGTCCCATAAAAATCGATAGCATTAAATAAGTACGAATGCAAAATAATTGGTATAGTTAAATTAAACACAATCAAGAGAGCAGCGGATTGCGGACAATCAAGAGGCGACGGTAATGAAACCAAACCGATGCCAATTAAAATATTGCCTTTTGCACACAAACCGAAGCACAAAATAACGATAATATTGAAAATATATTTGTTCCCTTTTGCAAACGAAGTGTTATTAGAAAGTATATTTCTGACAGAGCGAGCGCGAAGTGAACGTCTTCGTTTAGCTTGGGCTAATGTTCTTTCATATTTTCGGCTCTGTTCCTCTAAAGTTTAGAGTCTAAACGTTGCATCCAATTGCGTTAAATTTTGTGAGCAGGTTCAATAATTACATAGAATGTATTGTGTATTTAATTTTAGGATTATTTCAAAATGACGGATATGGTAAAGAGCCTTGGCTCTTGACCAATATGAGCTCTCAAAGATCCACTGTATACTATATTATAGGGCTTTGGGTATCCTAATTTGGAAGCATAAAATGGAGTCTAAGTAGACACTTAGACTCCATTTCATGCTTCTACTTGCTGCTTCTTCTTTCACACTTTGCGATCTAGGAAAACTACGCTTGCTAAAAGCCATCTTTGCTGCGTCCTCATCTCCCTTTTTGCCTGTCTTTCTTCCTTTTCCCTTCCGTTATCCAAAGAGTATTCTTAGGTTGTATTTTCCACTCCATTTTTGTGTGAATGTTTCATTGGTTCTAATTTGAGCTTAAAACCACACGACACAATGACACTATGGAATAACAATCTTTCACATTAAAAATTTAAAACTTCTGTCCTGCTAAAAATAGTGTTTTTGACTCGAGATCAAATAATAATTCTATCTCACGATACCAATCCAATTCTATTGAGACGTTTAGAAACTATGGTGAAATGTAAAAACTTTAATACATACGTTTGGGGCAGACAAATGTAACCAATTTAAAATTTGTTGTGGGAGTCAGTTTTATCTGGACTGTACATGAATCATAACCATTTTTGGCCATTTTTGTTAAAAATCATGACAATCCTTTTCGTTTTGTTCGAACGGTTCGAACAAACAAATTTTCACATTTATAGCATTAGCGTACTCAAATTCTATCACCGCTGGCATCGCTAATTGATTTTATTAGTTTCAATGCTTTTAAAATATTGGATTCAATAGTTAATCCGATTATTTGAACTATGCAAATGCTTTAAGCTTTATTGATTTACTCAAATTCAATTTATGGCAACCAAATGCATTTTCAGTGTCGGTTTCTATTACTGAGCAAAATTAGGTTTGTCTATCAAAACTTAAGAGCAATATTTCGTTTTTCGATGGCAGTGACCGCTTTCAAAAGATGGCAAAAACCATTTTAAGCCTTTATCTCACTCTATCTTATAAATCAATAAATGAGCAATATTCTATACAATAGATCAAGAAATATAAAAATATGTATAAAAGATTCTCAGGAACAATGATCTTAGTAAGCTTGTTCTTCCAGACTTTCTTGATCCATCTCTCATGTGCAAGAAGCCTCGAGAATTATCTGAAATTTCCCTTAAATTTACGAGACAAGGAATTTCTGAGAGTGGAGAATTTCTCTTGAGCACTTTACTAGTCCTAGATCAGGCTTGGTATTACCGATTGACCAGGAACGTCGGACATGTTAGGTAATTTTCACATTGCACACTTTACTTGTTCGAGTATAAGTGATAAGCGAAATAGTTTTGGTCAGAACTTACTACATATATTTTGTAGATACAATACGCATAGTTTAACGAATAGGCATGTACATAGTTAAACGAAGTTCCACTTGCATTTGGGCCTCTGATTGGAATTTCGACCATAATTCCATGCGTACGACGTTCCATCTAGATTCAAAATTTAATATTTGGAATGGTGGAGATCCCTCGCGAGATAACGGAACGGGTTCTCAGTAATTAACGAAGTTGAGTTCCATTTTCGAATTTACGGCGCCGGTGTAATCGGTCGATGTCATTGGACGGCGATAAGCGACCGTCCAATTGGTCGATGGGCCGTAACTCCGTTCGAAATACGAACTTTAGGATTTACGGGCTAGAACCGTTATGGATTTGACCCAATTTTCTGGGTCTGTCCCAATTGAAAATTAGATTTTTTTGCCTGTTTCCGCTTATTTATTCGACACAGCCTTATAGATTTCAATCTACGTCAAGAGGGATTGAAAATTCCTACGCGCAGCCTGGTAAAGTAGTTAAGTTTTGAAAAATTCGTAACCGTATTGGAAAAATGAGTTGATTAAATTCTTGGCCTTTTATTTTCTCAGCTTGTTACTCGAATGTTATGATCCGATTATCTCACAAATTTTGTAACAATTTATTATTTTAGAAGTTTTTTGCAACAGTATTTCAGAAGTATAAAAATAATTTTTAATTATTATATATTACCAACGGACAAAACCTCTTTTTGGTATCATTGTGTGAAAAGAAACGCATACAAATTTTTTTTTTGGCGGGAGTAATGAAGTAGCTTTTCACTGTTTTACACTTTAGTGAACGAGATTTAATGTTCAAGACAGGATACAGAAAAACAAAAAACTCGCTAAAAAACCTTTTATATATGTGGCATTACATTGCACTTTTATATTATATACATCGACAATAAAATATAATACATAGCATTCGGAAAATACTTTATTATTTTCAGGATGGCTCACTCAGCAAAATAATGGGGCACATTTAACCGACGAACCGTGGCCGATCCGGTGTCAATCAGAAGCGGTGTGGGAAAGACCGCATCTGGCCGGCTCGAGTGAGGTTTTGTGGTTCCGTAGGAGAATTGTTGGAACTTCATTGTTTTGTACTTAGCGATTTTGTGCAGTACGGTAATTTTACTGCCTTACGCAAGATTTTATCACTCACAAAAAGCTTGGAAATCCGTAGTTTTACGTGATTGAATAAAAAATATTAACCTAGCTTTCGCCCGCGGCTCCGCCCGCGTCAATGTCGATCCCTCGGGAATAGTACTTTTTCTCGGGATAAAAGGTAGCCTATGTCCTTCTCCGTACTCCAGAGAACTTGTATACAAATTTCATAATGATCGGTTAAGTAGTTATGGCGTGAAAGTGTACCAAACAAATAAACAAACAAACTCACTTTCGCATTTATAATATTATAGTAAGGATTAGTAAGGATAAGGATGTAGGCATTTCTTCTTTTCAGCCTTGATCAACCAAATATTTGGTGTAGGCTTCCTTCAGTTCTCGCCAAGAAATTGGCATCGGTCATGTTGCTTATAAAATGTTCTGTATTTATACAAAGAGCAAGTTTATTACAAGATTTTATTTAGTTTCACTTATCCCGATATCTGATTAAAATTAAACCTTGGAAGTTTCTAGTAAATTTATAAAACAAAATATTTCTCTTGAATTTCTCTCTTGAAATGTTACAAGATATTTCATATTTTTCGCATACGGCAATTTATTTAAATATAATTCTGAAATTATCTTTCAATGGGAATGTGAGTACGGAACCTCTTCTACCAAGACGCCTCGCACTTGTTTTATTTTTATGAAGTTTTTAGGACGAGAACCCAATACGATTCGTCAAATATTCCGAGGGCGAGAAAAGCCGATTATTGCGGTCTAAAAAACACCGATACTGTTTTTGTTTTTCAATCTAGAGAATTGTTGAAGGGAGATAGATTCTTTTGCGTATGTAGAAGAGGTTTTTTATGGCAATGTTCCTTATTTATTTATTTATCAAAACCAAGCCAAGTATGAAAGATAGATTATATTGAAAACAATGGAAATACAAAAAACGCATGGACATGACACTGATGAATTTCGCCAAATGACAAATTTCAATGATTGAGAGACTTGTCAAAATTTCATAAAGAAGATGTAGGCCATTTATCTAATTAAATCCGTGCTTCGGAAGGCACGTTAAGCCGTTGGTCCCAGCTGTCATCACTGATAGCAGTCGTGAAGCTATGTCAGATGCCTTTAGACAGCTTGAAAAATCTGACACCAGTGTTGGCCACTTACACACACGAAAACGAAAAACAAATAAAGAAAAATACCGTCCTCACTGAACACGCATTCTTTGTCTATTAATGAAATAAAAGAGAAATTAAAACAAATTAAGTTAGATAGATGGCGTTGATAAAATAGCAAGTATTAATGTCATGGATGATAAAATCTTATTGTGATTTTTTTTTTGAGGTTTATTTCCATGAGAGGAGGAGGGGGAAATACCTACTTTTAAATATTAAGTCGCTATTAAGAAATATAGAGGAAATGTAGTTATTTGTTTTAAATGTCACTTTCTTATTCTGTCACAAGTTCATGAAAGATGTACAAAGACGATGCCGCGGGTAAAACAAGTATAAAAATAACTGCAAAACAAAGCCATAAAAATAAATGTCCCCCACAAAACAATAGTATACCTTACAAACAAAATATTATACACAAGGTGCATACTTGTAAGTTGATATTGTAATGTCACCTCAAATATTATTGCTTCGAATGTGACCTTTATTTCAAGGTGTTAAGGTTGATGCAGTGTTAGCATTGATATGCAGGCCACTGTACTCACACTACCCTCACAAAAACACCTTGCAAGTCAGCAAAAATTCTCATTTCAGGGGTTTAAAGTCATAAATTAGGAAATCTCTAGACGTGCCCCATCGACACACTAGTCACGTCGCGTGCGGTAGGCTCAGGTTCGATTCCCAGCGGGGCACGCCTTATTTGTATGTCTGTTGTGCACTAAAGTCGATTTATAAAGATATGGATGCAGCAGGGGTGGTTTTTGACCCTTTTATGAATTTGCTTTTAGTAAAAAGGGCCGACAATATTAATCATTATTTTCTCAAACATGGTTGGAAGTTAGGACGGTATTTTGACAACTTTATATGAGATAAATCTATATTGCTGATCCAAACAAATACACGCCAGTAGGCAAATAACTTCCTTTTTTTTTTTTTTTTACTAAATATTGAATTAGGCATTTGTCTCCCATCTCACCTGATGGTAAGTGACGATGAAGACGAGGATGTTACATGCCTATCCAAGAGATACCCATTTATTCTACTTTTGAATGTCCCGGGACTGTACTTGTTTGGGAATATAGACGCAGGCAGTTCATTCCACACCTTAGCTACTCGAACCAAAAAGGAACTGTCAAAGCGTTTAGTTCGACTCTTTGGTATTCCAACGATAAAAGGGTGAAATTTCTGTCTGCGCCTCGTAGTCCGATGGAGGAATGGTGAGGGTTCAACTAGCTCAAAGAGCGCTTTCGCACACTCTCCAAAATGGATCCTATAAAATACCGATAGGCATGCGACTTTACGGCGATGCTCCAGGGATTGCAATTTCCTATTTGAGACCACGTCGTTGTTTATGAGCCTGCGGGCTCTTCGGTCAACAGAGTCCAATGCTTCAAGCTGGTATTTAGCTGAGCCATCCCAAAGGTGACTGCAGTACTCCATGCAAGAGCGAACCTGGGCTGTATAGAGATTGAGCAGCCGTTCAGAGCTGAAGTTTGAGATGATGCCCAACTTCTTGGAAGCAGTTAGTGCCATCGACTCAATCTGTTGGCCGAAGCTTAATTTGGACGTGACTGTCATGCCTAAAAGCCCAAGGTGGTCAACCAACGGCAAGGAAACACCCTGGAAAGTAGGTGCAAGTGGGAAAGCACTCTTTTTTGCAGAAAAGAGACACGCCTGTGTTTTGGACGGGTTAAACTTAACAAGATTGGCGTCTCCCCAATCGGACACCCTCTGTAATTTCGAGTTAACCCGTTCAATCATAGACTCTCTCAGAGACTGGACTTCTTGTGGACTTGCACTGGCACTGGACGTATAACTCTCTACAACGGTGCTGTCATCAGCATAGCCAATAATGCCAGATTTAAGAAGGTCATTAATGTGCAGCAGGAACAGGGTTGCAGAGAGAACAGATCCCTGAGGTACCCCGGCATTAATAGCCATTAGGTCGGAAGAGCAGCCATCCATAACCACTCGAATCGACCGTTCCCTCAGGAAATCGGATATCCAGTTGCAAAGGTCCTCTGGTAAACCATACGCTGGAAGCTTACTGAGGATAGCTTCGTGCCAGACCCGGTCAAAAGCCTTGGATATATCTAGTGAAACGGCAATTGCCTCACCGTGACCCTCCAAGGCTTCGCTCCATAAGTGAGTGGCATATACCAGTAGGTCACCGGTTGAGCGACCCTTGCGAAAACCATATTGGTTGTCACTAAGGAGCTCGTTGGTTTCCAGGTATGCCAGGAGACGATTGTTCAATACACGCTCCATAATCTTGCACAATATGGAGGTGATCGCAACAGGTCGATAATTAGCCGGGTCGGAGCGACTTCCCTTTTTAGGTACTGGCTGTACATTGGCAAGCTTCCAGGATCTTGGGACCTTGCCAGTCTCTAGAGAAAGTCTATAGAGGCGTGTCAGTACAGGGGACAACTCGGGTGCGCAGCGCTTCAGAACCACTGCCTCAACACTGAGAGAAAATTCTCGTTTAGTTAACTAGAATATAGTTAATTTTACTAGATTTTATTGTAATATATATGACAGCTAACTGTTTTGTTCACTTTACTAGAAAAATCTGGTAATAGCTTACCAAAATATCTAGCTCATTTAAACATAATGCTGGTACACATCAATAACATTTTGGTATCGTGCACATTGCATTTATTTGTTTTAATTACATTATTTTTATTTTAAATACAACAGAATGAGTATATTGTGCAGTTTACTATTTTTTTTTATTATAGCAATACTTTATTTTTTAACTTTACCTATGTTAAGTAGGTAATTGCAACAGGCTTGTGGAAGTAGTAAAGACGTGACAAATTTGTACGACTCGGGCTCTTATGACGACTTAGATGCCTATTCGCCCACTATAAAACAACCCGCCCAACAGTCTCCAACTTCAACAATTTTAAGTGGTACAATCGCCCAACATTGGACTAGGATAAGGTACTTCTAAAATGATGTAAGTGTACGACTTAAAATAAATGAAGGAGGAAGCTTACCCGCGGGCGGCTTTTATAGAGGTGAATTGGCACCTAAGCCATCATACGAGCCGAACAAATCTATCACGTCAACACACATATATTAAAAACAAGACCAACGTCCCTTTGGGTGTTCAGAGAGTGAACTGGATTCATGGCACAATGCTGGTTTTAAATGCTGGTGTATGTAGTGCACAAAAAACAAGCTGTTTTTTTTATGTTTACAATGTTATTCTGTAAGGTGTACTTATGGGTGGGATGCCTGAAATAAATTCAATTATTATTATGTTATTTATATATTATTTATTCAAACATTCTCCTTGCTGAAAATGGTTGTAGTATCTTGAGCGTACTGCAGTAGTGTTGAACTGGATGTCTTTTACAATAATGTTGCATATCTTTCTACGACTATTACTTGATAGCAGTCCACTTTCAGAATATAACTCTTTTAGTCCCTAGAAATAAAAATAATTGTAGTGTACAACATCTTATTAAAAAAAGCTTACTAATTTATATTATTGTTATAAAGTGCCTATTTAAAAACTTACAGTGTATAAAAAAGACCCATTAACTGCTGGGTTTGAAGCACTGTTGGTACTGGTAGGCGAGTCTGAGGTTGAAGTACTTCAGGTGACCCAACAATACTATATTCTGGAGTTACGCTTCCTTTTTGTGTTGATTTGCTGGACGTAGATAAGAACCACATAAAGTTATATATATTTATGAAATGAGTTCAATTTTACTAAGTTGCAGTGTCAATTTTACACGAACGGCACAAAAACCACAAATTAGAAAGAATATGTGCACAAAAATGGCCCGCCTGCGCACACGACACACGATAAATAAAAAATGGCTCGAAAAGCACGCTACAATCTTTTTGACAAACGTAAACAACGTTTCGTTTGATGCACGGTATTTATGTTACACAAAACCATTATATGATAACCTTTATTAACGTAAATAGTAGTTCCAACTTTTAGTACAATGGTTAACATAATACGCCTCATTTAATAGTTAGAACCATACTGCTGGTTAATACAAAATACATTGATAGGCACAGTGAAAAATAACCTGGTTAATAGTACTATAAGAATCTAACATATTCTAGCTTAGTAAACCTTACTTGCATTTTCTTAGAGATTACAAAAATATTGTAGTTTTCAATAGACAGCTAGTAACAACAAACAAATTATACAGGTAGACTTTATAATTATTACAATTTTCTCTTTACAGTAATAAAATGTACTTGTAAATAGGTTTAAGTATTGTTTACGAAAAATACGATTACTATAATATTCTGGCATACCCTACAATATGATTATTTGATGTTAAATGTTAATCCGGTGAAAATAACTTTATTCTGTTTCTTTATACTAGAATGATATTTACAATACGTTCTGGTAGTATTGTTAAAATTATTTTTCTCCGTGAATACCATCGGGTCCACTAGCCTTATTCACGTCTAGGTTTAGCATGCATTTAAGTACCTCTTTTTGGTGGATTTGAGCGGCCCGCATCTTGGGGCCGAACGAAGGTAACTGGGGTGGGCTTTTATTGCTACTATGTAGACGCGAATTATCTGCAAATAGATTGGCAAACAAGTCTGCTTTCTCTTTTGCACCATGGGCCAGAGAACCGTCAGGTTTCTGCAATGGTGGCAGCGATGGGCGACAGAAGTTCATCTCCACTGACTTGGCTAGAGACCAGAAGGCTTTACTTCCTGAGGGACAGGAAGCTATCTTGTCTCCATCCTGAGGGACAGGAAGCTATCTTGTCTTCCTCCGTGGTCCAGTGGATAAGGCGTTTGCCTGTAGACCCAGGGGTCGTGGGTTCGATTCCCACGGGAAGCATACTTTGTTTAATTGCTTCCAGTTTGGTTAGGACACTGCAGACTTAAATCACCTGATTGTCTGATAATAAAGATGATTCCGTGCTTCGGAAGGCTTTTGCCATTGTTTCTCGGATTGGCCCTTCAGGCTATGCATGCACGTATGCGCGGCCTATGAGGCAATATGAGAGTTTGCTGTCTCTCCAAGCCTTGCGCACACAGGCAACGCCCAAAGCCTAGGTCCGTCCCTCCTGGGGGCCCTTTGGTGATGTTGTCTATAAAGGTTGAGGGCACTCTGCCCCTGCCTCAAATGCCCGGTGAAGTAGCGAAACCTCACTCGGAGCTAGCTACATGGACATTATCCACTCGTTGACGGTGCGTATAATATAAGACCTCAAAACGTTTATTTAATATAGGTTTCTTTGAACACTTATTAATAAGTGTCATATTTCACTTCTCAACAATTGTTGACGTCAAAAATTTACTTATGGCTACGTTTAATGCTGAATGAATGATGATAAAAATTCTAAAAACCTTAATTATTACGAAAACTTAATTTGTAGGTAATTTTAAACTAAAACAACCGGTTTGCTTCGAAATAATGCAACCACGGAGGTATTAAGCATGTCAGAGGTTTTATTTAGATTTCGAATCGGCTAACACTGGCTTACAAATTAAAAAGTTATATTTATATAAAGACTACTTTGTTTGTATATCCGTTATTTGTTTCTTTCCGTGCATTAGTTGAAGAAAGCACTATACAAGCACTCTGCAATCAGGTATTGACAAACTTCCGTATATGTCTCCGATAACGTCTTATAAATCGATGAACGTCAGCTGCACGCACGAAAATGTCACGTTCCGTATGCAAGCGAGAGTGCGTAACAAGCGATAGAGAGGCACGATCGGCCTTAGACTTTGGCTTGTGACGCATCTATCTCTCTTCCACCGTTATCACGTAAAATTATCGTCCGTAAACCGACTTGACAGACAACCAATTCTTTTTACAAGCGTCTTTTCTTGTCCAGTTGTCACCTACTCGTACATCTTACAGATCAATTAATTTTATACTTCGTCTTTTTTTAGGATCAATAAAAGATCCCTAATGACACTTAGTTCCCTAATGAACAATCCTGAATAACTTTTCTTCAAATAAATTAATTGTCTGTGTGTACTATTAGTATTCACGATGTGTGTTCCCAGCTTTCTCCCCCATCCCGGGCGTCTAAGTCTTGATAGTCGAAAAAAGCATTTGTTATCTTAGTCCTCGGGCCAGTGAGTAAATATGTTAGGTAGAGTTCTTTATCTAAGGTCTAACTGGCATTCAAACGTTTTGTCTTGACTATCTAATAAAGCATATTACAGGTATCTTTATCATTACATAGTATAAAACGAAGTCGCTCTCGCTGTCTGTTTGCATAGATCTTTTAAACTACTCAACAGATTTTAATCTATTGCTGAAAAGTATTTCAGCAATGGATATAGTGATTCAAGGGAAGGGTGTATTATTTACTTCCCCATATTATATCCACATTGCACCCGTGATGTCGGGGTTGGTCGCTAGTATTATTATAAAGAAGAAAGATTTGTGTTTGTTTGTAATGAATAAACTCAAAAACAACTGGGCGGATTTTAAAAATTCTTTCACTAATAGAAAGGAACATTATCAGTAAGTAACGTTACCTATATTATACTTTATAAAATGGAGTTATTACGAAAATTGCATAAATAAAATGAAATTATCTCTCTTCCAATCTTTAAATATAAGCTATAAGCATATAACGTCGCGCATTAAACCAGATTTTCCCTGAAACAAAAATATCCCATCTCCGTGCGGTATATTGACTCACTATATCGACTCCCGATTCCTCATACCTTCGCATCGGAGGGGGCAGCATCACGTTTATTATTTATAAGTTTTACGACCGCCATAAATAGACGGGTAGGAGTAGGTCCGGGACGAAGTTCATGGCTAGTTTGAATTTAAAAGAATACCTTTTGGAATTTTTGTTCTTGTTTTCTTCTATTATATTTATGAAGCTGTTGTAGTCGGTTCTTTTGCATTTGTTTATGAGATATTTATGTCTAGGACTAGGACAATTTTAGTCGTATCTGTCACTGTAATATAAAAGGTACAAGTAGTCACAAGATGTTATATAAGTCTACGGTTTATTTAGGTTTTATAGAATTTGTTTTGAATCCTTGACCTGTCGACCTAAAAATATTAATAAAAGATGTTTTTGCTGTCCCTTCAGCAGATTCAAACAGGCTGGCTGCCTTCTTGACACCAACCCTACTAAGGTTTTAGGCGCCCTGCATTATTTTCTACATACTTTAGGTAATTACTTACTAGTCCAGAAATTACCATTTTTTTTTATTTCCAACGTTGATACCATAGGAAAAGTTGTTCATATCGATGGGCTGAATCACCCCTTTAAGGATCATTATCCATGTCGTGTAGGTATCACGGTCAATCGACCTTGCACACCCTGGTGTCAGAGTTCTTCAGAACCGCCTCTTGGCCTTTGAGGTGGTTCCTATAACGACTACCAGATGGCAGCCGGGACTAATGGCTTAACGTACCTTCCGAAGCACGGAATCATCTTTATTATCAGACAATCAGGTGATTTAAGGCTGCAATGTCCTAACTAGACTGGAAACAACTTAACAAAGTATGCTTCCCGTGGGAATCGAACCCACGGCCTCCGGGTCTACAGGCAAACTCCTTAACCACTGGACCACGGAGGCAGTTAACGGTTTCTTTAAGGATTGGACAGGGTTTTCTTTACATATTGTATAGTGCTGAGGCTGAGACACATATTTTTATGCGTCTCAGGATTGACCCTTGTATCAGAGATATTAAGATACTCTTATATAGTTATGTATATTACTCGTTTTCACGTAACATACAATGTAAACTAGAATTTAGTTGAACCGACCGACAAATCCTCGCATCGGAATCGATTCGACATTATGAATATTGATGGCGCGCCGTGTTTAGCGCGTGCCCGCTCATGTGTAAGCGATGGGAGTATCAAGTACTCCAGTATCGATTAATGATTCTGAGAATCAAATTGCCTGTGGTACAGAGTTATCTAAATCCAATATTTATTAGTCCAAAATAGCACAGTAAATCGATTATTTGACTGCATAAGAATACTTGAGACTCCGCACTCACTGGGTGGTTCTGACCTGCAAACTTCGATCACCAATACCAACCTGCAAATGAGCTATCGCCATTTCCGCCGCCCCGGACAAACTCTTTTATGAAAACGGCGTCTTTTATAGTTCCCAGCATTGATATTGGTCCCAGAGGAAAAGTTGTTTATATTTACGGGCCACGTCATGGAAAAATGCTATATAAATATATAAAAATAAGAGGGATAAGATTAAGGATGTTTCTTCTGTACACTATTTGGTGATGATTGATTTATACTCTGTATAAAAATCATACGTTTTTGACTACTTAAAGAAGACTTAAGTCTTGAAGAAACCATTGATGAAATATTTAAGCAGCTGTAGACGGGGCGTTTTACTGAAAATAATAAGATATTCGATATTTACCCTCTCTCTACCCCTCACCCCGAGCGTGACGGAATTTTATACAGCCAAGTGTTGGGTAACCGTTTTTATGTTTTTGATTTTATGTCTACTCAATTTATACTTCCACTGCGTTAATGTAACGAGTTTGTCAAAATCATTGATTAGAAACGAAATAAGTGGTTTTTTCATGACCAACAATCCTTACTTATATTATAAAAGCGAAAGTGAGTTTGTTTGTTGCGCTTTAACGCCGTAACTACTGAACCGATCATCATGAAATTTTGCATACAAGTTCTCTGGAGCACGGAGAAGGACATAGGCTACCTTTTATCCCGGGAAAAAGTACTATTTCTGAGGGATCGACATTGACGCGGGTGAAAGCTAGTATTTTATAATTGTAATTGCTTAAGTATACTTACCACAGGATCCGTAAACTTTTTGAATAATTCAATTCAGTTAGTTATGTACGGGTCGAAATAATAATAAATAATAAATAAATATTACGGACAAATCACACAGATTGAGCTAGCCCCAAGGTAAGTTCGAGACTTGTGTTATGGGATACTTACTCAACGATACTATATTTTATAACAAATACATATATATATATATATATATATATACACATCCAAGACCCAGGCCAATCTGACAACTGCTTCTTGTGATAGAGATGAAGATGCTGGTGGGCAGGGGGTGTCACAAGATTGGACAGAGTCCGTAATGAGTATATTAGGGGATCTTTTACAGTTGCTTGCATCACAGACAAACTCAAAGAGACTTGACTGCGCTGGTATGGACATGTAATAAGGCGAGACGAAAACTATCGCGTCCAGAAGTCAATAAGGATTCCAAAAAAAGGGGGGCATCTTTATTATCAGACAATCAGGTGATTCAAGCCTGCAATGTCCTAACCAAACTGAAAACAACTAAACAAAGTATGCTTCCCGAGGGAAACGAACCCACGACCGGGTCTACAGGCAAACGCCTTAACTACTGGACCTATCGCTAGTGTATAGCGCCTCTAGCGGAAAATTCACATGCTATGTTAATATTGGGAATATCGTTTCTAAGTCTAAAGTCTTCCATGCTGGTTTGGGGTGCTGCGCGGGAAGAGAAGCAGCTGGTACTTTCTACTTTTTTCTTTTCTCCCTGACTAGCATTTAAGAGTCACCCAGACAGAATTTTACTAAGAAAATACTGATTATCACACAAAAAAAATTTGACGACTTTTTGAAATTGTATCTCTGAGGATGTCTCTGAAAGCTGTACGAACTTCAGATAATCCAACAATATTGAGATGTCATTGCAACCCGATACCAGCACATAATGACATCGACCCCGGTGTTGGTGTTCTTTAATTGTCTGTTTTATTTGAAAGCTGACGCTAAGGGCCAACACCCTTGTTATTTTTACGTTAAAAATAATAGGCGTAACTCTAAACCTGGGGACACTGATGACAAAAACCAAATTCTAGAAAATAATTCCTGCGTTTTTAGGGTTCCGTAACTCAAAAAGACAAAACGGAACCATTATATAATAGTTTATAAGATCACTTTGTTGTCCGCCTGTCTGTCAAGACCCTTCTTCTCAGGAACGCGTAGAGGTCTGTGGCGCAGTAGTTAACACGCCAGCCTGCGACACGAGGGTTAGATACCCGGTCTGGTCAAGATGAAAAATGATCTTTTTCAGATTGGCCTGGGTATTGGATGTTTATCGATATATATATTGTTATAAAATGTAGTATCGTTGAGTTAGTATCCCAAAACACAAGTCTCGAACTTACTTTGGGGCTAGGTCAATCTGTGTGATTTTTCCGTATATTAGGTATTCATTATTTATAGAGGTATCCAGCTGAAATTCATATCAAATACTCAGGTCTACTGTCCCATGGAGCTGTGAAAAAAGCAAACTTCTAAGCCAACGCAATCAATTGATACAGCCGTTTCCGCCGCAAATTTTCGACATTCGCAAGGGAATCAAAACCTACAGGATACTTCCCGTGAAGTCAGAATCTAGAAATTTTGCACGAAGCAACATTTTATAATACAGATAAAGGAAAAATTGCGAAAAGCATACATTTTTAGTTACATCATATACTAAAAAAAATATTTTTATTTAATGATATTAAACTTATTACAGATAATGGAACCCTACGAATCTAGCAACTTATCACTATTTTGAATCTATTTCCCACCAACATGCTAAACGTGGGTTTTAGGTCTTAAAGACCTGGACTATGTCTACCCCGCAAGGGAAGAAGACGTGATATTATGTATATATGGATGTACCTATATCGTTTCTAATAGATACGATCTGAGAGCACTAACAGCTACCTATTTCACCGATGTCATTAATATACTAAGACCTTGGCGAATTCCACCTGATCTCTCACACAGATACTGCTCAAGGGTATCAAAGTTTACGCGTTATGGGAGCACTGAAGGCCAGACAAAGCCTTGAATTGATGATTCGGCCATGCGCGATGAAGGCTCGATATCGAATAGAGAATTTGTAGCGTACGAGTTTATTCTCACCTTGTAAGCGATAGGCAACGTTAAGCGAAAACTATTTTTGAGAAGTGAAATATCAAAGAAATCTACATTGAATAAACGTTTTGAATTGAATTGAATTGAACTGTATTAAAAAGCAACTTCTTTATTAAAGAGGTTGTAATGACTGGAAATCGGGGTAATGACTGAAAATCAGTGTTTTGCTTCTTAAGGGGATACCACTGTAAATAAGGTCGTTCTGATTCTTATTTATCTCGCAAAATACTTAAATTAGGAGTTTCAAATCTAAGTAATATGATTTATGACTATTTCATCTCCAAAAATTGAAGTCATCTCCAAAAATTGAAGATGAAAACACGTTTTGATAAAATTTTCTCGATAGAAATATTTTTTGAAAAATGGTCTTCGTTCGCAGAGTTTTTGTTATTGTAGCTCAAATGCGACGAATGAAATAATGATTTTTAGACTAGAAGATAGGTTATTAGTAATTCATCAAAATGTAAATATGAAAATACAATTAACCGGTCTGATTTTATATAAAATAGAAATAACGAATTTGGCGCTTACGTTTTTTTCTTTGAGCGACTCGAGACTATCTCCTATCTCATCATTCACGGGCTAAACCGCCAAGCGCTATCCCTTGCGCGCACTTGATCAGTCCTTTGCCGAGCGAAGGTACCAAACATTTGAGTCCTCGTCTTAAGCAAATGTATCACTGAGTTGTTACCTTTTTGTATCACTGCGACACATTTTTTGATTTGATGTATCAATCGTGACAGTTTGTTTATGTATAAGTCCTAGTTGTGTATCTTTCAATACCTCCCTGTATGTTTGTAGGTGTCTCAGTTGATGCAAATAAAGTTTTTATCTATTTATCTAGGTCTAGCGAGTGTGAGCATTATTAGCGCTTACGCTTGTAAAGTAACCCCAGGCGCGGTCCCCACTTGGATGGGTGACCGCAAGTGGCATAAAAATGTCTTAAACTCCTCAATGCTTCGTACGGCACGTTAAGCCGTTAGTCAAGGCTGTTATCATTGATGGCAGTCGTAACGTAAAAAGACAGAAGATATAGTGACAAAAATTGAGAAAGAAATGTTGAGATGGTTTGGATATACATACAATAGATAAAGAAAACCTGTCCAGTCCTGTGATTCAGCCCGTCGATTTGAACAACTATTCCTGTGACCAACGCAGGGAACTCAAATATTTTTTGACGTTTCCATACAAAAAGACCGGGCGGCCAATCATTTTTTTTTTAGAACAAACACGTACAGAAATCTCTTCTCTTTATTAAATAAGTCTAGATTTCACTTTTATATTTACTTTATATCCTAATCACAAATTCCCACTAAATTATAGTTATAACTGTATAACTCCCACTATTCCACGGGGCATAATTACCATTAAGATAATAGACAACGGTTTATAATAACTTAGATAAAACTATTACGTGATCTCGTTAAGTTTAGGGGGTTCGGAGTTAATGACAGACATGTGTTCGGAGAGGCAACGTGTTTATAATAAGCGTTTTGTTTTTATTCTCGATATTGATGAAGCCATTATTTATAGTTAAGTGGCTTGAAATAAAACACGCTATTTAATATTGAATGATGAGAAAATTATTTTTTGAGTTCCCGTCATTGGTTCCATAGGAAAAGTTGTTTATATTGATGGTCTGAGTCACACCTTTAAGGGAACGTCGAAGGTATTTTTACACGCTGTCTGATATTAAAAATGTATCTTTGATATAAAAAATACTGAACCGTTTTTGATAAAATTAAAACGCATATTCAAGTATATTTGTTATTCCATCCTTCAAAATCTTACAGACCTCTTCCAGTGTATAGGTAGGTTATTATAGTAAAAACTTTTAAAGTCAAACTAAATAGTACATTACTGCAGAGGCCGGGAAGTAAGGGTTTGCCAGACGAGTAAAGTTTTCAAGGCCGAGCGTAAGCGAGGCCTTGGCAATAATTACGAGTCCGGCAAGCCGATTCCCGGCAAAGGCATGTATTGTGCTTTTCTCAATAAATGCGAGGAAATAATGAAAGACATTACGGGTAATAAATGAGTATAATATGGTAAAACGATAATAGTA
The DNA here is from genome assembly GCA_947532085.1 of Elegia similella. NCBI lineage: Eukaryota > Metazoa > Arthropoda > Insecta > Lepidoptera > Pyralidae > Elegia > Elegia similella. Next base: position 25,831,865 of record OX383932.1, on the reverse strand, counting down.
TGTACATTTTTATTTTCATATCTGTTTTACGGCATTTGGCGTTCTACGCAACGTTTTGCAAAGAAACGATGGTGTAATTTATTTCGTTGATTCGACAGAGCTCCTGGCGACAATTCCCACGAATCCTCTGGTTTGATCATAGACGATGCAGTAACGCGAGCGACTACCAGCCCGCTATGTAAATCTCTAAATCGCACCACAGCCGCACCATGTCATTTTATTTCACTTATTCCACACATTGTTCATAAACATAGGCATTAATAACACCAAATTACACCGATTTTACATTCATTCATTACAGTCCACTATAAGCAATCTGCAAAACAATCCAAAACAACAATCTTGCAGTCTGCTGAAACTCCAATAATACATTCCCGCGTTATTTTCCTTTTAAATTTTCAATTGTCATTTGGTCAAGGAAACATAGCCCATACAGCCCAGTCATATTTTACCCAAAAAATGTAATACGGTAAAAATCTGCTTTCCTGCGCCTTTCTTTTTATTATTGGCATATTTTTGTGTGATTTTATACCAACATTTTAATAAAATAATTTTCATATTCATATATTTATATGCTCGATGGGTGCACTTCTTTTTATAATGTGGAAGCCATTGGCTGTATTATAAGTTACTTAGTACAAGTTACATAGATTTATTAAAAAGTTTTGAGCAGCGGCCAGGAATGAATTTTCATACTTACTTTCCTGGCCTAGGCCGGTAAAGTAGTGCACAAGCCAAGAATTACAAACTTCGTGGCTTCATTTTACTACAATAATGCCTACATTTCCGAGCATGTTTGAGAAAAATATATTTATTATGTGCTCAAAAATTTTTAAATTGCATAATTTAAACGCTATTTCTACTCTGATGATTTTAATAAAACTATGTCAAGTAATAGTAAAGTTTAAATAATAATATCGAAAAATTGTTGTGTTTAAAGAAAAAGTTTGTTAGACCTATATATTTAACCGATAAATGTTTTAACACTTAATAAGTATATTTTTAGTTTGACTTTCAAAGTTTTAACTGTAATAACATAGCCATACTTAGATAGACACTGGAAGAGGTCAAGGCTTGTTAGATTGTAAATAATGGACAAACAAATGAACTTGAATAGTAATGGAAATCTGTATTATTTTTTTCAAACTCGAAAAGTATTATAGAAATTTTACAATTGTTAAAAACTTAATAAATATCTTTTAAGCCTGACTTTAAAAGTTTTAACTATTTACATACCCAACCTCAGACAGACACTGGAAGCTGGACAAAAAATATATAAATATAGATTATCATTACATTTATAAAAATATAGATTTTCATTACAATTCAAGTATATTTATTGCATAAAATAATACTATTTTATTCAAACTTGAAATAGCAAGTGTAAAATTGTGGAAAGCCGGAGCTTCGGCGTTGGGTACAAATTCTGGCGTCACGAAAGGGCGGAGACTGCAAATGCATCGCTGCATGCTATGTTTGACGCAGCTCTTTTATTAACCCAGCTCAGGATCATTTACACGTACAGACAAACGGAAACAACCGAAAATAATCTTTTAACCAAAGTCAGCCTTCGATCAAGTATAATAAAATAAATATACAGTATAAATTAGCCGTGTGGTATCCGGCAGAGTAGAATAGGACCACTTCAAGTCTTCCCGTGGATGTCGTAGAAGGCGACTTAGGAAATACAAGCTAAACAAAAGCTTATAAACATCTAAGACACCTCTCCAACCCGTCTGGCCAGCGTGGAGAGTGTAGGCCAAGTCCACTGGCTGCTCTGGCCAAGTATGGCCCTAGTAGTACAGAGAGGGTCGTGCTCCTGTAGTGGAGACTAAAAAGGACCTGATGATGATGATGATGACAGTAAAACTAGATAAATTTTCTTGTAAAATATAACGTAGTAAAAAAGTAATGTAATTTTTATCAATACCATATTGTTCTTTAACGAAAACTCTCAAAAATTAAACCAGCGAGAACTCTAACACCAGGGTGTGCATGGTCGATTGACCGTGTCACCTACACGAAATGATGATGATGATGAGTGGCTAAGATAGCATTTTTTAGACGCACATTGATGGTGCGTGACTTAGTATGTAATTCAGAGGACAATGTAGATTCCTAGAGGATAATTATCAATTTTATTACTACCCTTTTTTACTTCCGCAGCATATCGTGTTGTGTAAACAAACCTACACTCCCAACTTGTCAATGAAAATCCAACAGCAGGGTCCCTCATCTTTGTCGCGTCTCACCAACTTCCATTTGCTATTCCTAAACCAAAGCATAAGCATTTTCAACCTTACACCATTGTGTTAAGAATTCATTTTGGTATACAAATGATTATACTCTGATTTTAAGTTTGTTTTCAGTACTTTCATCGTCTCTTAGATGTTTCATTTCTCTAAAACACTTTTCAATTAGCTCTTGGCATGCAGGCATCTGCGAATGCTCGCAACGTTTTCTTGTTGGCATTCGTCTTGTATTCATTGTGTTTTAATTAAATTCTTTAATTGGTCGTTTGAATTCGTTTGTTAATTGAGAAAATCGTTTGCCATTATTATAAGACTTGGAGTATCAGCCAAAACAATTAATGTATTCCTGCCAATTGGACTTTTTCAGTTTATGCGTAGCCGTGTGGTTACCAGCAGAGTAGAATAGGACCACTCCAAGTCTTCTCATGGAGGTCATAACAGGCGATTTAAGAAATATAAGCTAAACAAAGCTCATAAACATCGATGAGACCTCTCCAACCCGTCTGGCCAGCGAGGAGAGTGTAGGCCAAATCCTCTGTCTGCTCTGGCCAAGTATGGCTCCGGTAGTACAGAGAGGATCATGCTTCTGCATTGGAGACTAAAAAGACCTGATGATGATACATAACATACTTACAGAAAAAAATCTAAAAATCCTTAATTTAGTTTCAGTGTCAGGTATAGAGCTTATAAACACGATATCGTTGAAAACCATAACTTACTCCAGGACCAACCCTTACAAATTTAGTATTAATGAGGCGATAAAAATATTTAGTTGTAGTCATCATACGTATACTCACTTACCTATATAACTTAAACAGAAGCGTTTGATTAGAGGAAATATCTATTTCCGGAAGGTTAACTACCCCTTACTAAATGGGATGGAAGTAAGAGCATTCTTTTTCGATATTTCTACGGAGGGAGCGACAAATAGCGTCTAGCGGTTAGATAAATCTTGTAGTAGATGCAGCAGTTACTATCGAAACTCGAGTCGAATGCAACTCGATTGTGTAAAATTAGTTTCTTAATTATCTATCCACTGCTACGCAAATGTTGCCGCTCTTCTCTTTCTCAGAATGAGTTATTATAAGTAGTTGTTTATTTTCATAGTTAAAGCAAAATTTTGTTGTAAAAAAATAGTTATCTGCTATACTAGGAAACAAAAGTGCAGGAACCATTTTTTTATGCAGAATTTAACAAATTTTGATGTCTATTACAATAATATTTTATAAGTTTTTTTTTTGCATTCGCAATGCTATTCTGATATACTGAAAAATCCACGCGGGCAGGGTTTGATTGAACCAGAGACTATAGGCCTATGCACGACCTACGCTCTGCTAATTAAGCTACCGCGGCGTCGAAATATATCAAATTATAATAATTTATCGAAGAAACGTACAACCTGAAATCTGAACCAGTAGAAACGTTGAAGCTTAATAACATATTTTATCTAGGTATAAGGAATACGAAGCTGCAGGTATTTTAAAAAATATGCATCAGGAACACACGAATTTAGTCTTACACTATTTGAGATTGATTTCTTCAATCGAGAAACAATAGTACACCCATTATAAATGCAGGGTAAACACTATAAACCTCCCCAATTTTACAGTCCCAAGAGGCGGATGCATTTGCATACATTGTTGCTACTTTTACAGTTTAAATTTAAACGAATTTAAACAAAATTGTATTTTTAGATGAATACTTAATTGAGCAAGTGGTAGGGGCTGCTCTTAATTTGCAGTTGACAAATTGATTGCTAGTCTAGGAGTTAATTAAAACAGATATCGATTTGGTGTACTTTTTAAATATTTCCCCTGACCTTACATACTTTTACTCAGAAGACACTGCCATTTAATATATAAACTATATTTTTGTGTACCCAGTGGAACGATTTATAGAGGACAGCATTTTTAAAATTTATAGCCATTCCGCATACGCTTCTTTCAGTTTAATTTGATTATTATAGTATATTATATATATCAATGAGACCTCTCCAATCCGTCTGGCCAGCGAGGAGAATTGTAGGCCAAATGCTCTGTTTGCTCTGGCCATGTATAGCTCCTGTAGTACAGAGAGGGTCATGCTTCTGCAGTGGAGAATAAAAAGCCATGATGATGATGATTATAGTATATAATTACTCTGTGCTATAGTTATCGTCCGCCCTTTTTAAAAGATTCCGAATTATTTATTCCTTTTTGCGATCAATATAGATTGCAAAGTACCTTTTCGAATAGTAAATCAAACGTGTGTTTGTTTGAGTACACCGCAGTACTCGTTGCGACCACGATGGACGTAACTCCATTGAAACGTCAACGGAAACAAATAATAAAAAAGGTTCGGGATACGTCCCGTTAATATACATAATTGTATGTGTTTGTTTATACCAATATGTTTCGTTTTGATAATGTCTAAAGGTCAAGGAATAACTCTTAATAAAAAAATACAAACCCATGCCGTAGGTCGCGGCGCACCGCGCCTTGAATACGAATTGGCGGGGGGCGGTGTTAGTAGCGATATATCAGTCTGTACCCGGAATCAGGTGTAGGGGTTGATTGTGAGGGGTTGGAGCTGATTGTGAAGTCAAATCTTTAGAGGTTATGTAGTGAAAGCTACTTTACTACTTACTTTTACAACTCTTTCTAAAATACAACCTTAAAATTGATTCCCAAAGTTTTTTGGTCGAGTTTGGAGCCACAAGTTGTTGCCTATTATATTTTTTTATATGTCAGATGGCCACTTACGCATACGAAAAGCAAAGCATAGGCATCCTTACTAATATTATAAATGCGAAAGTGAGTTTGTTTGTTACGCTTTCGCGCCGTAACTACTGAACCGATCATCAAGAAATTTTGCATACAAGTTCTCTGGAGTGCGGAGAGAAGGACATACGCTACCTTTTATCCCGGGAAAAAGTACTATTCCCGAGGGATCGACGCGGGCGGAGCCGCGGGCGAAAGCTAGTCCACTATATTTTTATTTAATAAATTTAGTGGATAAAGTTCATAAGTAATTTATTAAAATAACCAAAAATTTTGTTATGTAACACTACTTGCTTTGTCTCTGATCGTTATTTTAATTTTAGTATCTTAAAAGTTTCCAGGGTTTCTGAAAATCTCATTTCTCTCGTCGTTAAGTTCATAACGGAAGCAGCTGTTACGAAGTCGAAGATCCCAGATATTGCCTTTGACTTTTGTTAAAAAAGGAAATATTGACTTTTGTTATGAAGTTAAGTTAGAAGGTTGTCTTGAAAAGTTAGAACGGTCGACATCCTTTCCTATTTATTAAATTTTCATTGTATTGGAAATAAAACCTAAATTATCTTTGATCTTTCGAAGTGTTATACGGAAAATGTATATCTAAAAGTAAAGTAAAAGTATTTATTTTTATTCAAAAAAGACAACAAAACACATGCGTATTTTTACAAAAAGATTGTTGGAGACTGACATCTGTTGAAGGCTAGGCCTGTGTTCCAATGCTCTCACATCTGGATGCGAATAATAATAATAGAATAGAACCTACTAATTATTAGTGTATAATCAAAATCATGAGCGTAGAGACATAAGAATTCCATATAATTTTTACAAACTTTTAGCAAGCTCCGTGACGCAGTGGTTAACACGCCAGCCTGCGACACGAGGGTGCCCGGGTTCGAATCCTGGTCAGGTCAAGATGGAAAAAGATTTTTTTTTGATTGACCTGGGTCTTGGATTTTTATCTATATAAGTATCTATTATGAAATATAGTATCGTTGAGTAAGTATCCTACGACACACCGCTAACGTATGTTAAGCAACCCCTGGCGCGGTCCCCATTGGGATGGGTGACCGCAAGCAGCATAAAAAATACCTAGGTCTCCGTGCTTCGGAAGTAACGTTAAGCCTTTGGTCCCGGCTGTCATCATTGATGGCATTCGTTATGCTGTGTCAGATGCTTTAAGGCAACTTGAAAAAAATTACACCAGTGTTGACACACACGAAAAACAAAGAAACCAACAATACTCGTAATGATGATGATGTACATTTAAAATAGGTACCGCGTATTCACAATAACCTATTTCGTTTCTACGAGCAAGCATTATGTGTCAAGTCGCCCGCAATCTCAGCTCATACGTGGCGCGATCCTACATCTTGTTCTCTCCACGTCCTTTGTTTTAATGAGCACACGCCTCTCAGAGCCGATGTTTCTAGTTCATGTTTTGTTATATGCCGACAAATGGGCTTTGTATAAAACTTCTATATACAGAAGCATTGTATACTTTGTGAAGCTTTATCGCTGGTTCGTGGTATTGGTATAATTAATAAGTCTTGATCGCTAGTTTTATCCAGTAATTCTAGCTTTATGTCTCCGCTTTTATGCCACTAGCTGTAATAGAGTTAGTGTACACTCATCTCATCAATAACCTAATTTATATTATAATGAACGGTTTCACTAACGTATCGTTAGTCGGTATCGCCTACAAGTTTCAGCCAATTCAGATGGCCATCTTCAGGACGAGTGTCAAGGACGTCGCGACACGGAAGTCCCTCGAGCACTGAGTGAAACCGTTTGTTATAATATAAATTATGTCCCGCGTAACTTTTAATATTATTAATAACCTAATTATTTATGGACTGTTTGTAGTATACGGAAACATTTAAACAGTGACTAAGAGCTTTCATCATTACAATAATCCAAATAAAACACTAATGAAGCGATGTTGATGAAATTTATATCAAACCAATCTGGATTAATATCCATTCGAATAAATTTTTTTTTTTTCATATCAGTTAACAAATGACGGAGTTTTGAGGTAATAAACATTAAAAAAACATACAACCGAATTGATAACCTCCTCCTTTTTTGAAGTCGGTTAAAAAGAAACGGTACAATTATATATGCACTTACTAATTTACGAAATCCCTCGGCCCTAAGATGGCAGTCTAATCCATCGAGACACGAACTAGAGCCCTTTGTAAAACGTGTCGCGAACGAAAACCAATAAGCTAAGACGGTAAGCTCTACTGTGAAACGTATTAAACGAAGAGTGGATGTTTCGTCCCCGAACGACACTAAAGCGAAGTATTAGAAAACAAATACTTGTCCAGCAAGCAATTAAGAGGTAAAATGGGCATGAAATGAACATACTCCACTCTATTGCAGAATTGAAAAACGACCTTTTATAAAATGTATACATTATTTAATGAATAATAGCATGTGTTTAAATGAATCTAATAAAACAGTTAGTCGTGGTAGAGCCACATTACCGGCATAATTCATTTTTGCAAGAAGTAGGAACCAGCCGCCTCCTCCGGGGGAGAACCACACTCTCACAGAAAATCGACGAAGCATAGAAGCGGAAGTAGAAACTTTCTACTCAAAGTAGAAACTTTACCGTTTCTGTGCTTCCACCCCTCCCCCCATTTCCTCCCCCCTACTCCTTGAAAGGCCGGCAACGCTCCTGTCACATCGTATGCCGTTTTTATCATAAAAACGGAACAAAAATAGATGATTTCGCACAATATTTATACAAAACTTTTCCAGTATCAATTATATAGAGCCAAATGACTCCAATGAAATCGCAAGGAAAATCTTGTATTTAATGAAACATAAACAAAATCAAAATAAACAATAGATACATAACTCATCACATCTTATCTCCGTGAAGAGAACGAATGAACGATAATGACTGGCAAGAAGGCGCGGAATGAAAAGCGCAAGTCGCAATAATAATATTGTGATGGGACGACGCCATGACGTATTCTATGGGGAGCTTCGAACTTCCTTTGACCACCATTATTAAAATTGTCGCGCATTCTTTTCAGAAATATGTCTAGTAAATATAAAAAAATACAGTGTTCTTAGTAAGATAGGAAAGATTTGATAGTTATTTATAGTAGAATAAAGCAACTTACATACATGAGCTCGAAAAGCAATACACTCCTTTTTGGCAGCAGTGTAAAAACCGCAATATTTCACTTGTATACAGTTACATCTTATGCTAGTTATAAAGCTTTAATTTACGCAGATGAAATGGCATGCTATCTCAATTGTTTATTTTGATAAACAAAATCAAAATAAACAATTGAGACATCACTCATTGTCACTCATCACATCTTATCGCCGTGAAAAGAGCGAATGAATGATAATGACTGACAAGAAGGCGCGGAATGAAAAGCGCAAGTCGCAATGAGGTCGCAATAATAATATTGTGATGGGTCGACGCCATGACACATTCTATGGGGAGCTTCGAACTTCCTTTGACCTCCATTATTAAAATTGTCGCGAATTCTTTTCAGAAATATGTCAAGCAAATATAAAAATGTCAGTTTTGCATCCGAATATATGAATTTTTGAGAGGCTCTTGTCTTGGGTTTGACTCTGTTTGTAATGACAAACGATATCTAAGAAAGTGCTTGTGGAAATTTCATTTTTGTGAAAGACTGACAAGATCTTTGGTCGATGGTACTTAGATATTTTTTACCATCCATTACAATTTCGGCCACATGAAGACATTTGCCATATATAGGTACAACTTCTTAAGAAAAAGTATTTGAGCTTTTGCGTATATAAAACTTTGATGTGCATTATATAATGTATTTTATAATAAGTGTTGTTTGACAGTCTAAAATTGTTAAATTTGTATGTATACTGTTGATCCATTAGTATACAAAACAAAAATTATAAAACAAAAATGAAAAATAATAAAAATAAACACCACAAAAAGTATGTAAGTCGAGTTTTAAAATGCAATAACCTCATGTAAATAATTTAACCCTTACACAAATACTCAACCAAATACAATTGTAAGAGCAATCGTACGTCGATAGACGAGACAGAAAAAGTTATTTTTTTTATAATAACTAGTAGGTATATAAAACCTTACATTTGTAATAATATGTCTTTCTCATTGATTATCCTTACTAATATTATAAATGCGAAAGTGAGTTTGTTTGTTTATTTGTTTGTTACGCTTTCACGTTGTAACTACTGAACCGATCATCATGAAATTTTGCATACACGTTATCTGGGGCACGGAAAAGGACATAGGGTACATTTTATCCCGGGAAAAAGTACTATTCCCGAGGGATCGACATTGACGCGGGCGGAGCCGCGGGCGAAAGCTAGTATACATATAAAGGCTTCAGCAATACGGCCTAATGACCTACGCGCAATCCTATTACGCAATGCATAACAACATAAATAAACAAGCCAAAAGCCATGCATAAAAATCCATACCTGACGTAACAGAATGCACCCCACACCCCCAAGAAATCAGGGTGCATTCCCCTAAAGATATATGATTTTAATAATCGCCAAGATTACAGTAAGAAGGGACCAGAGGATTCCTTCAAGTGTCCCTTTGCGCGTCCCGTCGGATCTGAAAAATTGTCCTGAGCTGTTTCATTTGTGAGGGTACTTGATATATGCCAGACTTGTTGTCTCACAAGGGCCTTTTTTGGCGGGGAATTTCATTTATTTGACTACAGATCTTGTGAGGCTCTAAGGGTCTAGCGTCTTAAGTACTATTGTGATTTCTTGCTGGCGTAATGGATTTTTGGACAGGTTTTGTGATAGTATCCATTGTTATTTGGGTATGAATCGCAAAGCGATGTTTATAGGTAATACTAGACTGGTCTAAGAAATGTTGAGATAACTTTTGTTGAAACTCATTGGCTGATAAATAAGTAAACAAAAATAATGCTAAAGAATATTTTGTTTTTTATTTTGCATTCAAAATACCTCACTTGTAAAAGTAGGGTAGTTGTGTTAGGTGACGTAAGCCTTAATACGTACGAGTATAAGGGGAATGGGATATGGTGGAGAATTTTGGCGCCGAGATTGAATCGTGCGGTAGCTCAGATGGCAGAGCGTAGATCGTACATAGATCTAGGCCGCCGGTTCAAGTCCCGCCCGCATGAAATATTTTCACGATATTTTATTTCTTAATTTATTAAGAATGCTAAAGAAAACTTATTTTTAAATTAACACTATATTGACCATGACGTCATGTGATATAAAATTCCACCTCGACAGATGAGTCGAAGCAACAAAAACGAGTACTATCTTGGTCCTGTCATAATCAAGCTGAGCTGTAGAACCATTAGGCCAAAAATAAGTCTGTCCTACATTATGGTAGACGATATAAATGTTACTATGTTTTTCCGCGAAACTATGTTAATACTAAATCCTGAACGCCTATAGCTACATTCCGGTAATAAATCAAAATTTTGCGCACACTAATTAGTGCTCACAAGATGGCGTCGTCGTCAAAATGGCGGTGTAAGCCACAGCAGTGACACGTGTTATTGAGTGCACCGTTGCAGTGGTTTCTTAATAAACAGCGACACAAAATAACTAGAGAATAAATACAGAAGGATATCCTTTAGGCATTTGTAGCATTCGCAATATTTACTTTAGGTACAGTTATTTAACTTTAGATTTCCAACGGAGTGTATGTAACTTCATGGTCATGTTATTATTGTGTTCGTATGCAATACTTTTTGCTCGCGTTTTGATTTTGGTTGTTTTGTGTGTGGTTCATTCCATAAATGCACATGCGTTCTTCTGGTAAATTTAAGCAAATCTGTGAATAGATTTGGAAGTTTGTTATTATATTTGCCTTTATTACTGTTTATTTATTAATGCCAATTGCCAGGTAACTGGTATACACTGGTATAACGTCACGTTACTAGGATGCATCAAGATCCTTGGGCACATTTTGCCAAATGGTATCTCGAAAGTGAACGCAGTAAAAGGGGGAACAGTTTTATGCGCTAACGGTGGAAGAGAGTTAGATGCGTCACAAGCCGAACGTTTATGCCAATCGTGCCTCTCTATCGCTTGTTCCACGCACTCGCTTGCACACGAAACGTAATACTTTTTCGTGCGTGCAGCCGGCGTTCATTGATTTATAAAACGTTATTTATCACGTCAAATAACTTGTAAAATTTTTCTTTTCTTACAAAATACAAATGTATTCTCCATGCAAAGTTAAGAACTTGTGGCTTGTAGACCTATTCATAAGATCACGAGTCTTCGCCACTTCTACAACTCTCTATATTTGTGCCGGAGTTATTAGAGTGACGTCACCGTCTGCGTCTAATTTTGATGACAGGTGTTCATAACAAGGAATATTTGCGATGTGTCTGTCTGTGAGTTGTAATTAATACGCGGAAAGTTCAGTAGTTATGTCTCGTAAGAAAATTAATCAAGGAACGTTATGTTTATGATATATTGTGAAGAATTTCGCGCTAGAGTTGACGCTTATGTTTCAAACGTAAATTAATTAAGTTATGTATGATATATTTTACAGAATTTCTAGGAATATGTGGTTAGAAAAAGTAGTTGGGAAGAATTATGAGTGAAGATAAATTAAGAACGGATATTATTGATTTGAAAATTATGTATTTATTTATAAGCTTGGCATTAAAGTGGCAAATTATTACATTAATTTGTAGATTAAAATTGATGGGAGTTTAGTTTATATTGGGAAAAGTGACTTGACCAAGCTTTTTTAATTTTATGTGTATAAGCTAAAATATAAAAGTATTTTAGCTTTTAATGAAAATAGAAAAAGAAATCCAAAACATATTTATCTTCCATACTGATCTGGGAGGAAAGAAAAAACGTAGAATCTACCAGCTAGTTCTCTTTCCGCGCAGATCGTAAAATCCGATCGAGGGAATAAGCGAAAGGAATGGAAACAAAAAGGGGAGGCTTTTGTTAAGCAATTTAAAAATTTGGAGGGCATATATATACACGGTGAAATTTTGATCGTTCTGGACCCTTAAAGGGGTGATTCAGCCTATCGATATGAACAACTTTTCCAATCGGACCAATGCTGGGAGATCGAAAAAAAAAATGGGCAGTTCCATACAAAAAATTTCGGCCGCCCGGTCAGTTTGTATGAGAACGTCAAAAAATTTTTTGAGTTTCCAGTATTGGTCCCATAGGAAAAGTTGTTTATATCAACGGGCTGAATCATCCCTTTAAGGGTCCAGAACGATAAAAATTTCACCGTGTACTATATCCCTTTATAATTTTAGCGTTTTAATGATTGCATCCTCAGACGTGCCGTTAGAAGTGTTGATGCATTCATGCTGTAATATGAGTTGGCATAGTTTTTGCAGCCGGTCACCTGCCAAATGCCAACCCTCCTTGGGTAGCATCAGAACAACGGACAAACACCTGTGGAAATGAAGTAGAAGTATTTACCTGCGCCGGGAATCAAATCCGGTGCCCCATTGTTAATTTTTCATATGTATAAGTGGCCAATACTGGTGTCAGATTTTTCAAGCTGCCCAAAATCCATCTGATATAGCTTAAATTCTTCATTAATGACTGTCATCAATGATGACGGCTTAACATGCCTTTCAAAGCACAGAGGAGCTCGAGATATTTTTTATGCCACTTGCTGTCACCCATCATAGTGAGGACCGCGCCTGGGGTAACTTAACCCCAGGCCCCTTTTGTATGGCATAAAACCACAGCGCAACGCAAGCCATCAAAAGGTTCAATTCGCCAAATGGAGATTTTTCTTAATTTTTTTAGTTGTTTAAAATGTGCGCATTGCTAGCTCGACAATAAAAGTTCATAAATACAGTGCAATTTGGACTGGCTAAACGGATGCCATTAATTCTGGTATTTGCATGACAATCGCGTTAAAACAGCGATCGGGTCCCGGAGAGCTGCAGGCGCGTCCACAGCGAGAACAGTGGTAGAGAAAAATTGCACTTTCTACATTGCTGCTTTGGCAAAGAAATGTGAATTCTAGGAAATATGCACACTAGTGGATTGTTCATAGCATCGCATTAAAATAGCCGTGATCGGGATCTGAAGAGCTGCAGACACGTCCACTGCGAGTAGAACAGTGATAGAGTACAGTGAGAGAGTTGTACGTTTTACATTGCTGGTCTAGCAAAGAAATGTTAACGTTAGGAAACATGCACACTAGTAGATTGTTTATTAGTGTGTGTGACCCCCACTCGCATGATAGTGGATAGCTCCACTAGTTTAATAACCTCAAAACAGCCACGATCGGGATCCAAAGAGCTGCAGACACGTCCGCTGTAAATGGAACAGTGGTAGAGAAAAATTGACCTTTTTACATTGCTGCTTTGGCAAACAAATGTCAATGATAGAAAACCTGCACACTATCGTGTTAAAATAACCACGATCGGGTTCCGTAGAGCTGCAGACACGTCCGCTGCGAGTGGAACAGTGGTAAAGAAAAATTGCCCTTTTTACATTGCTGCTTTGGCAAATAAATGTCAACGTTGGGAAACCTATATTCTAATGAATTGTTGACTAGTGTGTAATCGCGTTTTAACTGCCACGATCGGGATCCAAGGAGCTGCAGACATATCCGCTACAAGTGAAACAGTGATAGAGAGAAATTTAGATTAACACATTTTTACATTGCTGCTTTGGCAAAAAAATCTCAATGTTAGGAAACATGCACACTAGTAGATTGTCCACTAAAGAGTAATAGCGTTATAATAGCCGCCATCGGACCATTTATACAAATGGTATTTCATAGGAAGTATTATAGGATAAAGCAAAGGACAGACCAGCGTGACAAATACTTGACCAAAGCACATATTCATTAACAAACAGCAATGTATACGAAATGTACCTACAATCGAAATTTTCCAAAAGCTGCCAACAGGAAAGCAACCCCAGACCGCCCTTGTGTGACAAATTATTTCACCCTATGCAGTGTTTTACGTCCAATATAGCCGCGGGCTATTGGGGTACAAGTTAACAAATTTAGTTTCCCAATGCGTTTTGTGGCAGCCGAAAGTTTTTGATCGTGTGGTTACCCTAACTGAGACTTGTTATTTGTAAATGATGCTAATAAAGTCCTTTTGTGTTATTTACTAGTAATGAAGTGTTTAAAATACTGTTTTTATTCATACTAGTAAGAAAAAAATGAGATTTTGTGATGAGATTTCAAAATGCTTTTTCAGCGGTTTTTAGGGTTCCGTACCAAAGGGTAAAAACGAGACCCTATTAATGTCGCTCCGCTGTCCGTCTGTCTGTCTGTCTATCCGGCTGTCACCAGGCTGTATCTCATGAACCGTGATAGTTGGACAATTGAAATTTTCACAGATGATGTATTTCTGTTGCCGCTATAACAAAAAATACTAAAAAATAGAATAAAATAAATTAGGAAGCTCCCATACAACAGACATGATATTTTGCCGTTTTTATTGGTACGGAACCCTTGCGCGAGTCCGACTCGCGTAAATAAATAATTAATGTATACCGATAAATCACATAGACTGAGCCAGCTCCAAATTAAGTTGGAGACTTGTGTTATAGGATACTCATCATCATCATTCCACCCGTTAGTAGTCCACTGCTGAACAAATGTCTCTCCCAAAGATTTTTCATTCCCTTGGAGGATATTGCCATACTCAACACGCTTGGCAGGCGGGTTGGCGAGCGCAGTTTGGCTTCTTGTGCTTTCGACGCTGCTGCCCATCGGATGCAATTTGAAGCTGGGGAAGGATAGGAATTTGTTGGATTTCGGAAGGGAATTAAGGTATTGGGAGGAAACGGAAGCTAGTAGCAGCTCGGGAGGACGGGTGCGCGTACTCGATGCCATACCTGCAACCAACTTACAGGCAGATGACGATGACACCCCTGACCACCATCATCATCAGGTCCTTTTTAGTCTCCACTACAGGAGCACGACCCTCTCTGTACTACTAGGGCCATACTTGGCCAGAGCAGCCAGAGGACTTGGCCTACACTCTCCACGCTGGCCAGACGGGTTGGAGAGGTGTCTTAGATGTTTATAAGCTTTGTTTAGCTTGTATTTCCTAAGTCGCCTTCTACGACATCCACGGGAAGACTTGGAGTGGTCCTATTCTACTCTGCCGGATACCACACGGCTGACCACCATATAGGATACTAACTCAACGATACTATAAATTAATATAATAAATATAAATATACACGGACAAATCACACAGATTGAGCTAGCCCCAAAGTAAGTTCGAGACTTGTGTTATGGGATACTAGCTCAACGATACTATATTATATAACAAATACATATATAGATAAACATCCAAGGCCCCGGCCAATCTGAAAAAGATCATTTTCCATCTTGACCTGGCCGGGGATCGAACCCGGGCACCCTCGTGTCGCAGGCTGGCGTGTTAACCACAGCTATCGAAAACTATATTTTATAACAAATACATAAATAGATAAACATCCTAGAGCCGATCTGAAAAAGATAATTTTCCATCTCGACCTGATTATTGAACTCGGACCTCCGGAGTGGCAGTCTTGCTTAATAACCACAAGGCCAGAGCCCGTACGAAACACTTGATTGGACGAACAAACTAATTGTCTCATTTATACTACGTTAGAATTATTATAAAACTGCAAACGCAAAGTATACAAGTAACGTTCTTAACAGTTCTTATAAAACAAATGTCAACTTAGTCTACCTGCGACCATGAAAACTGTAAAGTTTTCGAAACGTTAGGTGTAAAAATAATGTAATATACGCGATAATACCGTATTAAAGTTTTTTCCTTTCACAACGTTCAGGTGTCGGTCTCTAACATTTCGTGTACAGTACAGTACACATGTGTGTATGTATGTATTTATGTATATATTTTATTTTTATATTTATATATTTTTCCTACACTTGCTCCTCCACATCTTTGCACCTTGCCTGTTTGATGTCCTTTTTCCAACTACCCTAAGGTTGCCTGGAAGAGATTGCTATTGCGATAAGGCCGCCTTTTGTACTTTTATCTTTTTATGCCTATTGTTTTTATTAATGTTTTTATATGTGTAATAAAGTGTTAAATAAAGTGATTTTATTCAAATATACAAGTAACGTTAATCTAGAACCAGCTAAATTAACGCCAAGTCCGCCGCTAGACGACATTTAATTAGACCAGTCTCGTCTGCTTCTGACAAAGTGTTGCCATCCGCAGAAAAAAGTGCAGTGTTGCTAGTTTAATGGGATTAGGTAATGGGATAAACTAGGCGACGCTGCAGTACCAACGTCGCAAAAACCTTATCCAGACAATAATTATAATACTTGTTAGGTTATTTATCTTCCATGCAGGTCTGCTAGAAAAAAATAGCGGCCAAGTGCGAGCCGGGCTCGCGCACGAAGGTTTCAGTACCGTTATCTATAAAAACGGCTAAAAATCATGTTAGTTGTATAGAAGCCCCCTTGATTATTATTTTTATTTAATTATTTATTTTTAAAGTGAATATATAACTAAATATTGTTTGAATATTTCAAGCGTCTACCTGTTGCCGCGTTATCAATATCGAGCAAAAACAACCAAAAAAAATCACGTTTGTTGTATGGGTTCCCGCTTAAATATTTATTTAAGTATAATAATTTTTCTTTTTTTTTTAGTTTTTGTTTTTATAGCGGCAACAGAAATACATCATCTGTGAAAATTTAAATGTCTAACAAAAACGGTTCATATGATACATCCTGGAGACAGACGGACAGCGGAACGATATTAATACACGCAGAGAAATATCTGGCTACCTATACGAGAAAAAACGCTACTGTAACTAGAACTTCTGTTTGCAACCGTGACAGCAAGACTCGCCGGTTGACCTTACAAAAACCATTCTGGTATTATTTTTACCTATCGGTTTATTAATGACAACTAGATGTTTAGTGTAACTGACAAAACAATATAATACTTCCTACAAGTTAAATAACGTGCCTGTTACAATAACAATGTACTAGTAACAATACGTAAGTATAGACATTACTAGGACGATAGTAAGGACTACTATGCAATCTGGTAAACATAAACACTATTTTTTTTTGGGTTTACTAAATACTTTGCTGTATCTACTAATAAATTTAGGTAACATAACGACATGAACTTTAATGATAACTATTCGTGTTGTAACGCTTACTTTATGTTTTTTGTAACAAGTACAATACACATTGTAATACTAGCAGCCTAGGTTTTGTTACAGCTACTATTTCGTATGCAGTACTTACTGGTTTAGGTAGTCCCCACACTAATCGACGCAGAAACGACTAAAGCCGATTCCGCGTCGATCAGTGTGGAGACTGCCTATGATGAAGCCAGCAATCTAGTGCACTTACAGTACTAACGGGTCCCCTCAGGCTTTTATAAAAAAAAAAACAATTTTATTTCTCTTAGTATAAGTAGGTATATAAAACTGTATTTTCTTCATTAAAAGCCTAAAAGGGATCCATTGTTGGTGCTGTCGGTGCACTGGATTGCAGGCGCTCCATCTAAACGCAGTTCATAGAGCCATCAGTAAGTGTGACGTCTTTAGAAAACTAAAAATAAATGCCTTTTTCATTAGAATATCCAAAGACTCCGACTATCTAGTATCATAATAAAAATAAGTCAAACACGGAGTTAATTAAATTAATACTAAGTTTAGCAGGTGTTAGAATAATAGAAATCGAGATTAGCGGCATTTTATTATGACGTCGCACGCGCTACGGCTCTATAGGCAGGTTAAGGTTTCCTGGAATAAAAAAAAAAACATTAAGTAATAGAAAAATATAATTTATTTTATAATGGATAATTTATAACCGTTAACCAAAAATTCTTAAAAATTCTTAATTTTTATTTTCTCACACTGCTTTGCATGATTGACTGTTATATCAATAATAATTAAATACTCAAGTTGAAATAAAAATGCAGCAAAGTTCAGGACTAACTCTGGTAACTATATGACTCAAAAACACGATTGCGTTAAATATTCTCGATAGAAAAAAATTGCAATGTTGCCTCTAAATCACGTCTAATTTACTCGGTATATAGCATTATTCACCAAATACATTAAAATTAACCTTGAAACTTTTGATTATTATTGCATTACAGATAAGGCAGCCATCATATGTTTTTCTTTTTCGAATAATCCTTGAATATTCCTAAAAAACGAAAATATTCAAAGTAGCCAACGCGTTTAGACCATCCGCGTTTGTACCGCCACGCCGCCTGGCATATGGCGGGCTCTTAAGAAACATCAATGTACGCGTCTCTAAAATATTACTCTATTACTCTTTAAATTATTTCGTTACAATAGGCATGTTGACTAAGAACTAATAATTAGCCAGTCAGTTAGAAAAATAAAAAAATAGGATAAGTACGTATTTTTCCTTATGTCAAAAAAACGAAAATTAGGGAAGACATAGCGCATCAAAGTTCAGAAGTGGGAGCTCGTGACGTCAAGGTTTTGTAGAAATCGTACAAGATTGTGAAGTCACGTGGACTTTTAAACAGCTGAAATTTTTCGTTTATTTGAGATAAGAAAAAATACGTACCCAATATTTTTTAACTATCTAACTGACGGACTAATTACTATTTTTTAATCAACATGCCTATTACACTACACCGTCAACAAAATCAGTTATAACAAAGATATTCTGATGTGTGATTCTGTCAGTTATAAAATGCATTCTGATTGTGCACCAATATTCATTTATTTGTTGATCATTATTGCAATATGTATACCTGTCACACATCTTAGAAGTATTCTAATGAGCATCTTTACCAATACTACTTATGATAAAAATGTTTTATAGGTAAGATTTACATAATAGTACTATTTTTTCATTTAAATAAACTGTTATCAATTATTAGCTATATTTATATTTTATTTTTTCTCACTACAGTCATCTGGGCTGTAACTTGATTGAGATCAATCAAATATCTAAATTGAAGATCGTGGCGTAACATAATAATGTTTACCATCAACACTAAGTGTCAAATTATTTGGCATGTAACTAACAATGTTTCCTATGGAAAAGAAATAAGTTTTTCTATCACTTAATAATTCTACATCAAAACAATATAAATGTTCATTAAAACACAATGTATCAAACATAGAACACTCAAAAATAACAACACAATTATCGGCTTTAGCGCGCGGTCGAACGAAAACACAATGGCAAGTGGCAAGGAGGAGGCGGCGGGGCGCGAGCGCGGGAGTTGCGGCGCGGACTGTCAATGTCAACTGATCGTTTTGTCATGTCAACACAGTTTTAAATAAACAGAACAAGATATTTAGTTATGAATACCACCTCGATTGTTATTGTAACATTATTATTTAAAATATTTTAAAACACGCTGATAGAATAGCTCGGTTTAATAAATACATTGTACCGTTTACTGTTTCCGGGGTGGTTATTACTTTATTATTCTTGTTAAACCATAGCACTACTTAAAAAGTAAACCAAACTTAATAAATATTATACTACACTTTGAACGATATGTACTGCAAACAAAAATATAGTTGTAATAAAAAGATTATTGTTTTAATTACAGACACACTCGTAGTCCACCAGTAACATTGTGAATCATTAACCGGAACTAGATCATTTAGTAACTGCGAATTCCGGTTTCTTAGTAGATACAATACATTATATACATATTAAAATAATTATTGTTTATGATGCAATAATTCTTGATGTTTTAGTTCAATTTTATTTTTTTGTGAGCTAAATTAATCAAATAATATAATGAAACATACGATTAGTAAGAATGAATAATTATTCGTAGAGACAACAAGGACCAAGTATTTCAAACTAGAAATGTTGTAACCTAATTTTACTATTCGATTCAGTAATTCTGTTTGTCACCAATTTCTCTGCGTGTAGGGTCCTGTTTTTAATTTGGGTACGGAACCCTAAAAAGTAGAGTGAACTAGCTCCATATCTTTTCGCCCAGAATGAAGAATCCGGCCGAGGATTTGGGCAAGCAACGTGTGGCTAGCAACCCATGTATATTTTGTTTTACACCTATACGCCTACTTAGATGTATACATTCTTTAATTCAGTATGCTCTTTATTCCAAACTACACAAACGAACTCTAACGGAACCTTAATTATTTATTTATATAAAATATATAGAGGGATAAAGAGGTATTTGCCCAAGAGTTTTAGGTTAGCACATATATAATATTTGATGTGGATCCTTCGATAATAGATATTTGAAATTTCCTTAGAAAAATCGATGGTCACTTATTCTATATAAGAGACCATCGATTTTTGAAACATAAAAATCCACATCTTTACCCCTAACAGGGTAGAGAGATCCTAGGGTCATTAGACATTAAGCTGAACTTAAAGGCATATTTTGCGTATTAGATTTAATTTTCGACCTACACGACAGGTCGAAAATTAAATCGAAATAACAATAGATTGCAAGCCGCATCGCCTATTTTTTAGATGCCGCCCAATGTCTTGATCGGCTTTTACGATCTGCATGAGAAGAGAAGCGACTACACTTTACGTTGTCTTTCCCGACCAGCAGGAAAGTGACCAGCATTAATCTATTCTTGAACTAGCCTTTTCTACCTCACAATCTCTTTTTAATTTTTCGAGCTCCCCCGTGCTTCGTTAGGCACTTAAAGCCGTTGGTCCCGGCTGGCATTACTAGATGATCGTTAAGCTATGTCAAATGCCTTTACATAGCTTGTTAAATCTGACACTAGTGTTGGCTACTTACACACATGAAAAGCAAGCAATCTATTTTTACTTTTGTTTTTTCTATTTTAATACGTCACAATATCCCGAAATGGAATCTACGAATGACTATCAGAAGACTACAGTTCAAAAAATCCTATCCAATTAGTCGTTCTATTTTTGAAATATCATTTTTTCGAGCCCTGGGTGTATGATTAACAGGCGTATTTGTCATTGCCACCCCACGTGAAATTAAAAAAGTAATAGAGTGGGGCATAATTTGGGCATATTTGTTATCGGTGCCGGTGGTGTAGAGATCTTTTCACGTTTAAGGATATGACCTTAGTAATGAAATAAAACCTTAACAAATTTTGCAAAAATGCTAATGCAATAAAGAAAAAAAAAGTGTGAGTCGGTATCGCAAGCGGAGAGTTCCGTCCGTACCATACAGTATTTAATTGTGACAAAGTTTAGAAACACGTTTTTTGTAACCCCTTCTTGTTTTTTACTCAGAATATTTGGTTAAGTCCACTAGGATCGCCTAGCCCGATCCCTAGGGGATTAGCCAGTTATCGATTAAAATTACCTACATTTATCAATTTTACGGTCACTGAATAAAAAAAAGATAAAATGAGCATCTAATCCCTATAAACAAATCCAATAGGGTGACCATACGCGTCAGGTGCCACCAACAGCCCGCGCCATCCTGCCATTTATTGCCCCATAATTCAGGGCCTGAAAAAGACGGACCCCTGATTTGCATTTGACAACGACCAGTAATAACCGAAGGGTCTGGAAGAAATTATAGGAAATTTTGCGCAGTAAAATTTATAAGGCTGATGTTTGATTTTGATATTGTGGTATTTTCTGCAGTACAAAATAAAAAGAAGTATTCTAGCCATCTCTATATGAAGTAGGTCTACCATAGTTAACTATCCACCTTTTGAAACACAATAACACATTAAAAAAAACACACATACAAAATACATTGCTGAGAATGGGTTCAAAATGGGTGAGCAATTTAGAATAACTAAAATTAAAGCGTAGAACCGATAGGGGTTCTCGAATAGCGACCATGTACCAGCAAGGGTAACGTTGGACACCCACCGACCAGATGGTCGGGAAACCTGACAGGCCGCTTCCAACCGGTCGTATTGGAAATCCTTTATTATATGATGGTGATGATGGAATAACTAGACGACAGAGAAGAATAACAGCTGGAACTTATAACACCCCTCGTTTTGATCAGCGCTTAAAAAATACGCAGCCTCATGACAGTATACACTATTCTGTGAAGTACTGTGTACGAAGAACTGTACCGTGTTCATAGCAATTTTTAATGGTCCCCATTGAAACTGTCAACCGCACTCATTACTGCTTCCCTATCATCTCAATTCGAAAATGTCCCTAATAATGTCCCGACAATAGTGTAATTTCGATCGGAAATGTGGAAGGGCCGGGATGACCGACAATGAGCGTTTAAGTGGTCAATTGCACGATGGGTGGTCGGGAATTGGACGATGGCATTAATAAGCAAGGTAATGGCTTGGTGGTTTCTTTTAAGTAATGTTTTTCAATTGACACGTTTACTTTGCTTGGAAAGGCATAAAGTTGTGTTATGAAACTTCTTAGTCTTAACTTTTTGTGCTCCTTCTAATATTGTTAAGCTCAACGATGGCTGATCCATACGCCAACTTGTGAACGGGTGCTGCCAGACACTGATCTGCTCGGCCTCTTTGAAACTACTTTGTTATTTATCATCATTACATAATATGACACAGAAACGACTTTATTATTTATCATCATTACATAAACAAACAAACTCACTTTTACCTAAATATGGATTTCTAGTTTATTTGTTAGTTAACTCATACTTATTACTCAATAGCGAAACAATGAAACCAGTGACAATGACCACATTTAAAACAAATTCAACAGTTGTTTTCATACGATAATCAATTTCGCGGACAAAAAGACCAATATTTCAGCAAATTTTATTCATTTTGCAAAGCTATGGCTTTCAACGCGTGTCCGCTTGAGGCGATGGGAATGCAAGTGGACTTGTGAATTGGTGATTTGAACTTTGTGGTGGAGGAAATAGAGTTTAAATTGTAAAGACTGCGTCAGCGTAAAAGCGTTTCGCTATAACACCTTACAAAAGACCATTGAAGTGGGAATTTTGTACTGTGAAATGGTATGCCATATATTTTATGTTCGATTTTGATATCAGAGCCAACACGTTTAAAATATACTACTTTGAGCAACTACCAATGTTTGGCAATAATGTATTGATTGATTGTACTATTTATCTATTTTTGAATAAGTACACTACGTAATGCAGAGAGACGCAATTTTTAGGGTACCGTGCCCAAAGAGTAAAAACAGGACCCTATTAATATTGCTCCGATGTCCGTCTGTCTGTCTGTCTATCTGTCTGTCCTTTTGTCACCAGGCTGTATCTCATGAACCGTGATAGTTAGACAATTAAAATATTCACAGATGATGTATTTCTATTGCCGCTAAAACAACAAATACTAAAAAATAGAATAAAATAAATATTTAAGGGGGCTCCCATACAACACAATAGACATGATTTTTTTAGCCAGTCCCGTTGTGGCCGGTTTTTTTTAAATCTATGAAGTAATGTCAAAACAATCGCTTAAATAAAGCTACATGACAGCTTTATTTATGCGATTGTTTTTATTCGAGAGAAAAGCATTGAAACGTACTACAAGATTTGGTCGGCCAATCTTATCTTACTCAAGGTTTAGTAATCCAATTTTGACTGGAAATTAAGACCGTCCTATAGATCTACCAGGATAAGTAGCGTGTTGTGGGAGTATAGCTATTTTCTTTTTTTTTTATTTTGTTTTTGTAACACGTAAAGAACTACAAAGGCGCGAAACAACGATGGCCTTTGTTCTTCGCGATAATGGTTTTCGCACTGTAGTGACGATTACTATCTGTATGGACGTGTCACGATTTGTATGGAAACCAATACCGATGGAAACCGTGCCGACTTTTTAACACCTACTGTGACGTCACAGGCGAAATTTACTGATGAAAATCCAAACCGATAAAATTTTTTGTCTACTGCAGTTAATTCTTACTATTTTTTTTTAATTTTCGCAGCCTTCCGGCTACAACAACAGACGCGTGCGGACTGTCAGTAGCCGCGGCCAACCTTGACGCTTGGTCGGGGTTCGGACTCGCGAAGTAGATGCATTTAAACTTTTTTTTTTAAATGACTATGTAGCAAGCTCCAAGTGAGCTTTTGCTACTTCACCGGGCGTTTGAGTCGAGGGCAGAGTGCCCTCAGCCTATATAGACAACATCACCAAAGGGCCCCCAGGAGGGACAGACCTCGGTTTTGGACGTTGCTTGTGTGCGCAAGGTTTGGAGAGGTAGCAAACTCTCTTATTTCCTGATGGGCCGTCGTATTTACGTCATCTATGTACACCTACCTACCATATCTATGATTGATTGCGTTTTGACGCAATTAATTTATTAGTACTACCAGAAAAGAATATCACTTTCGTAGAATGTTACGTAATCTTTTGTCTTTAGTAATATTTTCTTACGTTAAATTCCCAAATTACCGCCATACCATCAGGCCATAAATCCAAATCTATAAACCATAAACAGTGGCTTTATTATCAGCTTTATGCGTTTTTTAACCATAAGCCAATAGCGGGCTTTGATCCCGTGACGTCACGCACCTGTGTCGGACTCCCTTTGAAGTCTGTTTACACTGCCGCGTATAAAAACGTGTCAAAGGGCGTAATATTGACAGAAATAGAGAACTTGGTAGGCACTGCCGTGTACGTAGCAATATCCGTTTTATTTGACGTCACTTGCAGAAAATTCGTTCTGCAGATTGTAATATTGAAGATCCGGAGTGAGTCGACCTTCAACTATCTGTTTACTTGAAGAACGTTTTCTATTTTTAAATTGAATATGTGAAAGAAGCTATCGTGAATGGGTTGCTGAAAAATGCTGTCAAGCACATTTTTTTTTGTTTTTTTTTTTACAACTACTATTTTAAGAGGAAGAGATCGCTTTAAGTGATAAGGCCGCCGGTTGTATACCATATTTTGTTTTTGTGTTCCTTTGTATTTTGTATTTTATTTTTGGTGCAATAAAGCGTTCTTGTATTGTATTGTATTGTATTGTATTGTATTTTGTTACCAACCAAACCACGGAACCAAAATTTGTACCGATCGAAAGTATAAAGTCGATAGAATATGAAAACGAGTTTGTCTATTTTTATCCGCCTTATCTATGAGTACCTAGTCAAGTATAAATAGGTTAGCAAATAGGTAGGTACTTGAAATCAACGATCCTACAAAAATATATATTGGTTTATTTGATTGCTCGCAGGTATGTTATCTATATTCTACACATCATTGAAAAAAATTATGATGTTTAAGTTCGGATCTAATGACATTTGTTCGTAAATACGGAACTTCCGATAGAAACCGAATGTGCGTGACAATCTTAAGTAGATATTATGATTTCATGTATATGTTTTTTCTTTTCAGGTAAGCCGTTAATGCCTGTGCTACCATCCTATTCATACCCGTATGCAGTGAGTAAAAACGTGAGATTAAAAAGTGAAATGATTCTTGAGTGAAATAATTGATTATTTTCAGAGTTACATCCATACTAGACTGATCAGCCTCGTTGCGACCACGATGGATGTAACTCCATTGAAATAATTATGTGTTTACAGCGCTAAAGTTTAAAAAAGTCTATTTACTCATGCTTTATTTAAAAGGCTGCTTAATGGCAACCCTACGGAGCAAAACTTAAGTGTATAATAAAAGCATATCTATTAGATATACGTCTCCAAAGTTGAAGAGTCCTTGAAGCTTCTATAACTGATAGAAATTCTCATTGAGTCTTCCCGTCTAGACTTTAAACGGCTGAATGGAAAAGTTTTTGTTCAATGACAACATTAAACTCTGCCGGCTGTGTCAGGATTTATATGCTGTGTGGTTTCCCATCTAGTATAGTGCTAGTGCGTTCAAAAAAAGTATTCGGTTCATAAGGTACATACCCATACTACTGACCACGCTTTGTCACGAACACCTAAGACCCCCCGTCTTAGGAGGTCATCACGTAGTCAATGTCCGTTAAGGAATTTTCGCACTTTTAGAGCTTTCTTCGAATTATATAATGGTACATATTAAAAAATCATATTTATAAATGGAAAAGACAGAAAGAGGCCTTTGCCCAGCATTGGGACATTAACGGATCGTAATTATAATTTATAAATTACTACGTGAACATTAGAGAAGTGGGCTCCTCCCTCCTCCTCTAGTATTCACGTAGGTCGGTGTTCTTGGTATATACACTATGGGTGGTCACGAAGGCGGGGAAGGAGGGTTAAAAAATTGGTCTCAACATATGGTTATGTTTTCACGAGATTTAGCATCATGATAAGTGTAAACGTTAAATTGAGTTCTTAGCCTCTTATTAGATCTCTAAGAGAGACGGGGTGCCCTAAAACCCCTGCCACTACATAGATACGTGGTAACATAAACTGAGGAATGGATTTGCCATTTTCTAGTTTTTAAAACTTTGTAAACAGATTTTAACTCATATCTAGGCGATAAGTTACTTGTTATATAATTTTTTAACGCAAAATCAACCTGACGGATTTTTATGAAACTTTATGCTTTGGATAACTTGCGGATGGAGCCACAGGCAACAGGGAAGATCTGTTTCTTTAGATCACTTAATAAACTAAAAGCGTCTCAAATAATATAGATATATACATCTTTCCGAAGTTGAAGTGTCCTAGTATCTCTAACCATTTCAGTCTCCCCGTCTAGACTTCACGCGACTGAAAGGAAAAGTTTTTGTTCGATGAAAGCATTTAACCCTTCCGGCTGTTTCAGAGAGCTTTTTATTTGCCCTTTTGTGAATGCATCAACTTTTCAACCTCTATTTGATATATAGATAAAGCCTTATAAATCAAAGAACGAAAAACTGTCACGTTCCATGTGTCCTTTCATGTATTACGTAAATTTAGTCAATCATAGTACGCGTATCATTCCACAAAATGACACTGACAAGAATCTGGCTCTTAAACATCAGACAGAGATTCATCGACATCCTCATCATTATCTCGGCCGCCAGAAGTCCCACTGCTGGACAAAGGCCTCCCCCAAGGATTTCCAATATGACCGGTCGGAAGCGGCCCGCATCTAGCGTGTTCCTGCGTCCTTGGTCAGGTCATCTGACCATCTGGTCGGTGGGTCTAAAACGCTGCGCTTGCCGGTACATGGTCGCCATTCAAGAACCTTTCGACCCCATCGGCCATCGATTCTACGACTACAAAGAGATATTATAATTTTTTGATTAAAACTAACGTAAGATATAGACATTAAAATATGTAATTCGCCCTGAGGAAGGCCTCCAGATGAGGTCGAAACATGTCGGCCTGTAGCTGACATCGTATGTGAGTAACCTGTAGTTACATATGTTATGTAGGCCACTAGTCCTAGTAACTCGAGTATTTACTATGACGCCTATTCACTTTACAAATTGTGGCCTAACATTCGAAGTATCAGAAGGTCTTGATAAATCAAAGATGAGTTCCAGGACGATGAGTATATTTCAATGTTCACAAACACACACAGTCGATATACAGTTTACACAGAATTACGATCGACACTATACAGGGTTATAGTTAACTAACGCAAAACCTGCTAAAGACGACTTAGGTACATCATGACTAACGACGTCGTTATATAACTTTTACCTAAACGCAATACACAGTAAGAATTTACACACATTAGCTTTTGTGTGGATTTCTATTCAACTTTTTTTTTTTACTAAATGTTGGATTAGGCATTTGTCTCCCATCTCAGCTGATGGTAAGTGACGTATCAAACGTTAAGTGTATGCTGCCGGCCGCGTGCCACGTGAGCGTAGTACCTACTATTATTACCTCGTAGCGCTGATTACCATAGAGTTAAAACGAGTAGAATTGCAAAATTGCATTTAATATTTTTTTGTATGATAAAATCAAACATCGCATTACAAAAAGCAAACGAACGTAGTTAATCTTGATGTAACTAAGTCACCTTTAGGAGGTTATGCGTTAGAACGCAGTGGTATCTATACCACTTACCCGGTATATTATGAGGAAACAGGTTGCTAGTGAGACGGGCGGGTAGCTGACGGCCAAGTGCCTGCCAGCCCGCCGCGGTACAAATTGCTGACATGACAATGTGTCCCTACACACATTTTAATAAGATATTATAATGCTTTAAATATTTGTGGCTTATCACAAACCACCAACCCTGATTGTTTACAACAATCGTTTTAATAAATAGCCTGTAACAATTTCCAATATTGTTCCATGTAAATTAGATACAAACTTTTCTAAGGTACATCTGCGAAATTGTTTTTGTTTTGTTAATTGTTTTATTGAATTCGAAATTTAATTAATTCGTTACCTTTCGGATGATTTGAAAGTTTTGTTTTGTCTGAGTAAACAATCAATTTGGATATTTTAATTATTTTGATGTTTTCCATAAACTCTATATACATAGAAAGTAATATTTAGCAATAGCTTATTCTGTTTTTTATGTGCCTTTTTGCATTTACAATTCTAATCTGAGATACTCTAATGAAATTAAGAAATATAATATCGTGAAAAAAGTTTTGACTCCGAGGTTTGAAGCTTAATAGCTCAAATGGCGGAACATAGATCGTACAGAGCCCTAAGGTCGCAGGTTCAAAGGAAGAAGAAGTAGATCCAACTGTTATTATAACGCCAAACATAATCCGTATAATATTAATTACTAGTATTAAATGCCTCACAAAAAATCTAAAAATAAGCATGTCAGTTATATCTAAATTAACATCGACATCCATAAACCTCATTCCCTCAGTCATTACCGTAGATCACCTTTTTTTAAATAAGGCAATATATCAAAATGAGCAGATTAGCAAAAAAAACTAAACAAGGCATAAATAGGTACTTCTGCAAATGTATCTAACTATAAAACGTGTATGACAACACCCAAGCTCTCTCTTTACAGACTACTAGCTATTGACAGAGTTATTTTCGCATTTATAATATTGGTATGAATTTACTACGATTTTGCTTGAACGTTTTACAGCAACGCCTGAACTAAAAATAAACACAGCAGCTAGAAATTTAAACAACTATGTAAACACTAAACCGCACTGTAGACAAACTTAAATTTCACTATAAATCTTCACAGAATTTCCCCAAAAATAAGGGTAAACATAGCAGCTTTAATTTTACACAGTGTTTAAATATTTAAACGCGAAAAGGAAATGATTTACAGCAAACAGTCTAATTTTAGGCAAAACATTCGGTGCAGCATGCAGCTCCCATTTGCACCCTTTCCCTTTGTTTGTGAAGTCACTAAAACGCACCCTACTAATGAAAACCTGAGGGAAAATTCGGAAAACTCATAATAATAGGGGCGAGGCATCCTCGCGCCCCTGGAATACAGGCTGGTTAGTTTTGAATTTTAAATATTTGAGATTACAAAATATATTAGACACTCTAAAAACGTGATTTAAGGAATTTCTTTTAACTTTTATAAAACACGATGGGTAGCTTGGTTTTTAAAAATGTTTACTTATGAAATGTTTTGCCATTCACATCATCATCATTATATTAGCCGCAAGAAGTCCACTGTTGTGAGAAGCGGCCTGCATCCAGCGTCTTTCTGCGACTTTAGGTCATCCGACCATCTGGTCAGTGGGTGTCCGACGCTGCGCTTGCCTGAGAACCCTTCTGCCCCATCGGCCGATTAGGCAGTTAAGGATGACCTTAGACCTGACCATGACTCCACCACTATAAAATATAAAAATCGCTTTCATCGCGCTATCGCCTTCAAACAAATTATTATCAAAGTAAATCAAAAACTTATTCATATAAAAATATTCGCTTGAATCTCTTGGCTAAGAAATGTGAACGGTGTTCCAGTGTGCCATATTGTATTTATGATTTAAAAATAATCCTCCTGTACAGCCCACTAAAAGATATATAAATTCAAAAGGCCGCTGCACCCTGCTCAAATTGGGCGAATTTCAGACTTATAGCATGCACGTTGGGACAGATGTCGCACCCTCGATTATCGTATGCAGATTAAGTGGAAAACCCTCCGTGCTAAGGAGTACACCTGCTTTTGAAAATGTTCGATAAAATGAATATAATATTATAAACACGCGAGAACACTGTGATTTTATACTGTATCACATCCTCTTTCGTTACGGGTTTGACAGAGCCAAAGTTTAAAGCCAATTACAACGTTTAGCAACGGGCTTGAAAATAAAACATACATACATATAAGTCTTTATCTCTTACGGGGTAGACAGAGTCTTGGAATATAACATAAGAGCACGTTTAGCACCTTGTTGGGCGCAGAGATGGAAAACGGGATTGAAATAGTTACGGGTTGCTAGCCCCATCGCGTATTTATATATTCCATAGATTTTTCCCATTCCCTCGGGTGGCTTTTACGGTTAGCGCGGGAAGAAAAGTAGCTGGTACAATCTAAGTTTTTTCTTTTCTTCCAGACCAGATGTAAGTATTAAAAACATTGACCTAAAAAAGTGACAGGTGGCTAATCCATGATATTACGCGTATTCCCATGATCCAGCTTTACTTTTATTAGTATCTATTGAAAAAAACCACGTCAGACGCCGAGAGGCGGTTCAGAAGAACTCTGACACCAGAGTGTGTATGGTCGATTGACCATCATCATTTCGTGTAGGTGACACACCTACACGAAATGATGATGATGATTTCGTTGAATATTAAGTGCATGTGATGTTACGATTCACAGAAGCGTAGGTTTTTTAATATCTTACATTACATAAAGGATTATTAATAAAAAAATACAGGATTTCATAGGAAGGGTGTAAAGGTTCTAACGATACCCCATACAGACAGCTCCATGGCGCAGTGGTTAACACGCCAGCCTGCGACACGAGAGTACCCGGGTTCGATCCCCGGTCAGGTCAAGATGGAAAATTATCTTTTTCAGATTGGCCTGGGTCTTGAATGTTTATCTATATAGATTTGTTATAAAATATAGTATCGTTGAGTTAGTATCCCATGAGACAAGTCTCGAACTTACCTTGGGGCTAGCTCAATCTGTGTGATTTGTCCGTATATATTTTATTTTTTATTATACATCCAAATCCGTTCAGGTATGTAGAAGTTCTGGTGAAATAAAAAAATCTCACATACATAATTAATTACATATTATTTACTTAAATGAGTACACACATGAACTCGAAAAACAAAACACTTCTTTTTTGGCAGTCATGTATAAAGGAAATGTTGTGGGATTTCAAATGCATATGTAGAAACCTTTCTTTATTATATTTTCAACGTCTTTTCATGTCTCAGAATATCTCACAGTTAATAAACTGTCCCCATCTTGTAAAACACGATTCTAAATAAGTACACTTCTGGCTGTTTCTCAAAAGTTTGAGACGTAGGTATCTCTGTAAACACGCATCTTTGAAACACCGTCGACGTTACATCCGCATATCAGCTATGAAAACACAAACTTTATTATCCCCCGCTAGCTATGAATAACTAAGGAACGCGCACACTGTAGACTTAATTTCACTGAAAATTATGTCACCTCTAATTCATTTCAGAACATAGAAGCAGATTAAATTATTTTATTACTAGTACCAATCGTCAATCAATTGGTTGACTTATTCCTTCACAATTTTAAATTCAAAATTATATACATTTTAATCCCCGCTAGCTATGTAGGTATAACGTAAGAAAGTGCACTGCATTATTTTCAAATTATTGCATGATTTCGATTCTTGAAGATGATCAAAGCCAATAATCAGTATTGCACACCTTTTAAAACAATCTACAACAATGGAATTGTTTTTCAAAGAAAGTAAATATCCTAAGCAATAATTTTGTAGAACGTTGAATGGTCCATTTATTGAGGAAGGATTTAGGCTATAAAACATCACGCTGCGACCAATAGGAGCGAAGCAACAATAAAAAATGTTTTGAAAACGGGGGAAAATTATCCATCTATACTAATAAAAAAACTAATTAATCATAATAACAGAAATTGCCGCGGACGAAGTCGCGGGCAACAGCTAGTTTAAAATAAAATAGCAAAGATACAGTCAAAGAGAAAATCGTATGCGTTTAATCGCAATCCCAAACGTTGTTAAATTAAAGTGTGCGCCCTAGATGTTCACAACTTTCCTACGTACAGGTAGGTGAGGTGCCTAGCTCATCATTTATTTAGGCGTGCGTAAAAGTCTCTCCCCTAATTTGGGTAATTATTTGGGCAGGGAATCCGCTATTCAAATATTGAAGTCCCTTTGAAGTTATAGTAACTTTGGTATGAAATATTTACCTAGGGACGTACTGCGTAAGCTGACAATTTTGGTGGTGATATTGTAGCAGAAAATTTTCGCTTTGTAAATTTGAATTGTATTATTTCTTGATAGCCAAGTGGCTGTACGCATTAATATCACATTAATTTAATCGTGGTAGAGCCACGCTACCGGCAAAATGAATTGCTAGTAGCATGAATGGGCCGGCTCGTCCGGGGAAGTACCACACTCTCACAGAAAATCGACGTCTGAGAAGCTTTACCGCTTCTATGCTTTGTTCGATGAGTGAGAGCGCCGGAGGCCCATCTATCCTCCTCCCTCTCCCTACTTTCTTCCCCCAACTTCTTGAAAGGCCGACAACGCAACTGTCACACCCTGGTATTGCAGTTGTCCATAGGCGGCGGTGATCACTTGCCATCGGGTGAATCGCTTGCTCGTTTGCCGCCCTATAATCATAAAAAAATTCGCTTACGCATATTAAGTAACCCCATGCATGGTAAACATTTGGATTGGTGATCAAACGCAGCTTGCAAACCAGGAGTGGAGCACCAGTAAAACAAGTTATTAACTTATAACAGGGCTTGAGCATCTTTTGTATAATTTAATTAATGAAGTGCTACTTTTCGTCCGCGGCTTCGCTCGCGTGAATGTCGACTTCCCTCGGTAAAAGTATTTTTCCGGGATAAAAGGTATCCTGTGTTCTTCCCCGGGCCTCATTCTACGTTCATACCAAATTTCATGGAAATCGGTTCAGTGGTCGAAGCATCAAGAGGTAACGGTCAGGCAGAAAGACCTTTAGATTCCATCCAACGCCGGGCAATTCGTATTATTGACAATCCCACTCTCACAGACGATTTAGACACCCTCAGTCTATGGAGAGACGTTGGCTCTCTGTGTGTATTTTACCGTCTATACTATGGGGAGTGTTCTGAAGAACTATTTGAATTGGTGCCACCGTCACCTTTCTACCACCGCACCGCTCGCCACAGGAGTAAAGTCCATCCCCACATCCTTGACACTTGGGTCTCCAAAAATGTCAGAGCGTCACGTGGTTTTTTTCCTCGTACAGCAGGATTGTGGAATGGACTCCCTCCCGAGGTTTTCCCTGTGTGCTATGACTTGAGGTCCTTCAAAAGGCGTGTTTACAGGTATCTTAAGAGTCGGCAACGCATCTGCACCTCCTCTGGTGTTGCAGATGTCCATGGGCGACGGTGACCACTTTCCATCAGGTGGCTCATCTCCTCGTTTGCCGTCGGATATACATAAAAAAAAAAAAAGACCGAGTTACTTTCGTATTTATAATTTATCTATACTATGGCTATGGATTTTTTCACTGATGAGTTTATTTGTGGGAGGTGTCTTCATAGCAGTACGTAAATATATATGCATGCTCTCTATTGAATGAACAATGTATACATTTTGAATTAATTTTATCTGCAATAAACAATTGAGAGTTTATTAAAGATCCGTTATTTTATTTGCGATGCTGCGTTGTCTACCCCGTAAAAAAACAGGGATGTGCTTTGATTGTTATTTTAACCTTATCTCAATGAGTGCCCCACCGGTTTCACTTTACTCAGTAAACTAATAATGTACGTTTAAAACTTTTAAAACCAAATAATGACCGTTTGGAAAAGGCAAACAGGGGTTGAAGCAGCTACCTGGCTCACGAACCACTGAAATTGAAAGTAGCTTTAAACAAAAACGAAAATTTCCATCTGAATGACATTCAAACCACTTCAAACAGTGTTAATACACGGCTATCGGGAGGTAGGGTTGTCCAAAATCAGTGACATTATGAAATTTAACCCTACAATAGCTTATATCATATCATTAATTTTTTTTTCCTAGCCTGTTGATGTTATATTTTAGTGCTGGGCAAAGGCGCCTCCCCCTTGTTTTTCCATTCGTTTCTATCCATTGCAACTTCCGCCAATCCATTTATAAACTTGTCGAGATCATCTCTTCATCTCCTTCTTGTTCTACCTCTACCTTGACGACACTCCGGTATCCATAAGATAGCCAACCTAGCCTACCTTTCTGACCGCATGCGACAAACATATCCCGCCCAGTTCCACTTAAGTCTGGCAGTTTTTACACTCATATCTTCGACCTAAGTTAAGAAGCGCAGTTCGGTGTTTCTCACCTTATCTATAAAACGTAAGCCTAGCATGCTACCTCCATCGCTCTTTGGAAAACCTTGAGTCTGGACTCTTGAGCCTCTGTGAAAGACCACGTCTGTGCGCCATATGTAAGAATGGCAGAAAAATAAACTGTACGGTCGTCCACAAAAGTCTATATAGAAGTGGCGTAAATTGTTGTATGTAGCTACGAATACTATTTAAAAATATCAGCAATTTTAACAAGCAAATTCATGATATTGCTAAAACTATAACTACACTATATAATATGTAAAGAAAACTCTATCCTATCCTTGAAGGGATGATTCAGCCCGTCGATTTGAAAAAAAATTTCTATGGGACCAATGCCACTTTTTTTTGACTTTCATATACAAATTTACCATTGGGTTTTCTTTACATATTGTATATGCCTCCCTAATCAATACAATCGATTTTCACCTTAAGACTATGTGTGGACTTTTGCAGGACTTTTGACCGTGCATGTAATTTAAAATTTTTTTTTTCTTTCAAATTATCGAACTTCAAATTTTCAGACTTAGTAATTATATACCTAGAAGTAGTAATTTAGTTGATAAATTACTACTTCTAGGTATAATAATGCCGCTTTCAGCTATTATGTCAACTAAAAATCCATACATATATTTACTTGATATTAGTAACATTAATCGTTTATAACTTGATATTATCATTAAATATATGGTCAAGGTTGAAATTTGGAAATAATGTGACATTAAACTTTTTTGTTATTGTTACTATTTTTTATAATCTTTTTCTAATACGAGTATTCTATGTCGGATTAAACTTACTGTATAAAATATTCAGATATTGCAAAATAAAATCCATACATCCATTTCTTGAGTGCACATCCCTATGTATAAGACCAAAGTAAACACCCTTAACCCTCAAATAGGTACGGGTACAAAAGTACCCATTTCACGGCTCTGCACCTGTCTGATATTGATAGGATGTAAAGGAATTTGGGTGCGGGACAAACTCTGTTTGACAGGCTTAACCGTTAATACTAAGAGAAACGGTTTTAGTTTGTTTGCCACAATTTTTAAGGCAATTTTTTTGTTCGAATGAATAATATGTAAGATAAAAAAATAATAAAAAAAACACAGTGACAAAATAAATAATAAAAAATGCAACATTTTTTACCAAAGCCTCAAAGCTAAAACAGCAAATGATGGAATAGCATATAAATCTAAAATTGATCAACTAGTTTGCGACATCACGAAAACTGATTTTTCGAAATTGTGACAATAAACTTGATTTAAAACGAATATTTAAACTTTTAATTAAAAGGGTGAAAACTGAACATAACTTTTACAAACAAGTAAAATTTTACAAAAACTATCAACTAGTTTTTAGCTTCTTATTAGATTTATAACAAAATTTGCTACACGGTTTACTTATTCATGACATAGGGGAGAACCAATATTTACTGCCTAAACAGAATCACATAAAGTTATGTGTTACACCGTCACGTAATCCTAATCTCGGCAACTTCTGAACAAACTGAAGGAGTCGGTGTATTGTGTTCTTTGTTGCAACGGGTCTCGAGCACCCTATTAGCATTTAAGGGTTATCGTCTTTGTAGGCCTTTCTTAATCGGTTTGTGGCAAAGGCTTCAATGAATTGTGTTGCCGTCTATGGCAGTAAGGGATAAGCGATAGCGGAGGCGTTTAAAGCGGGCATTGGTGAAAAATTATAACAGTATAAGGGAGATATGGACTATGTATTTATGTCCTACAGGGTACACAAAACTATAGCTCGTATTAGACGAAAGTATTTTTATTTTTCATGTTTTTATAGTCACCTCTAAGACATAACGCACTAAACAAGTAAATAATACAATTTTAAAGGGCATAATATACAAAAAACCGACTTCAACCAAACTGAAACTACTGACCCGATTTTGATGAAATTTGATGGGAAACTAGAAAGCATACCCTTTCAAATAATAAAAATCAAGTAAGTTCATAAATGACGGAGTTACGAGGTAACAAACCTTAAAAAAACATACAATCAAATTGAGAACCTCCTCCTTTTTAGAAGTCGGTTAAAAATAGAAGCATGAACGGGAGAAGAAATGCAAGATATTTATATAAAGCAAAAATAAGATAGCCTAAAAGCAGTATCGTATCAGGATATCAAAAGCCTTGTGAAGGACGTAAAATGAAGGGGGCTTCACCAACAATAGCGTTGCTTTTAAACCTTTTATTGAGGTAGATAGAACATAAAAAAATATGCATTTTTTAATTTTAGACCACAAGAAATATCTGGTTTTTATTACTCCAGAACTTGTTTATTGGACAATGGGAGCAACACCATTGACTTACACTGATGGTTCCATCTCCAGGCCATTGTTCTGTGGCATTGTCTGGACTGCGGAAACCTTAATGGCTTCGAACAATTTGAAATGACTGGCTTCGGGATTCTTCATGGCTTTTTTGAGAATTCGTTTCTTCAGACGCATTGTGTAAAGATGACTTAAATAATTTAAAAGGTTTTAACGGATTTGGAATCACGTTTAGTATTAATATTTTTGTTTTTATTTATTTCATTATTTATCTACACATTTGCAGATAAATTAAAGTTTTAAATTGAACACAAGGCCTAAAACATAGATAGGTATGTTTTCATATATCAGGCTTGTTTCCTGAAAAAAATCCATTAAATATAATTAGTCCATCTTATAGATTATCGAAAAGTATTTTCGATACGTATTTTTTCTTTTTTCAATCAAACAAAAGATGATAAAAATAACGCGCATCAAAGTTCAGGGAGTCGGGGCTCATGTCATGACGCAATAGGCCGGTAAAAAGTGTATCGGATAGTGACGTCACGCGGAACTTAAACAGTATAATACGTACATAGAATCACGTCTTTTCCCCTTACGGGGTTGACAGAGCCTAGTTCTATGACACCTCATGGCCCCATTTAAATGGAACTTTAACAGGGTATAAGTAATCGTTATAAATTTTTGTGTGATTCACAAAATAAAAAATACGTGTCCAATATTTTTCAATAATAAGCCAGACTAATTATTTAGATTATTTTTTTTAAACTACACATTATCTGTAGGAAGTATAATGGTGCTTAATATACGTAATATAGATATAGATACAGGCTTTCGCGTACGTTTATTTGGATGCAATTAAAACAAAGTATTTTTTTTGCAATAATTTAATTTTTGTGACAAGTTTTTATTATTAACGAATTCACACAGCAAGATGTTTTCCAAGACAAATTAAATCAGCCCAAACACGATTGGTGTACCTTGTTTAGTTTAAGAATTCCTATGGCCATCTTCCGACTCCATCATCAGACCAGCGCAACGATTCCTTAATACTGTATTGTCACCTGCATGCAAAATTTCAGCTGAATCGGTAACCGGGAAGTGGATCAAATTTAACTTGCAAGATTTGATTACAGACAACCATCGGGACAGCTTAAACTAAATAAAAGCCTACTGCGCAAGCCATCAGGCGATTAGGAAAAAAGATGAAAATTCTTAATATTTTCATATTTATCCTTATCCTTACTAATATTATAAATGCGAAAGTGAGTTAATTTGTTTATTTGTTTGTTTGTTTGTTTGTTACGCTATTACGCTGTAACTACTGAACCGATCATCATGAAATTTTGCATACAAGTTCTTTGGATTGCGGAGAAGGACATAGGCGACCTTTTATCCCGGGAAAAAGTACTATATCCGAGGGATCGACATTGACGCGGGCGGAGCCAAAGGCGAAAGCTAGTATTTCTTTAAAAAAAATAAGAAAGGGGGCGACCTCCGAGATGTAAATATAAATATTGTCATGTGATAATTATTGTTTAAGACATAAATATTACAAAG
This sequence comes from Elegia similella, assembly GCA_947532085.1. Classification (NCBI taxonomy): domain Eukaryota; kingdom Metazoa; phylum Arthropoda; class Insecta; order Lepidoptera; family Pyralidae; genus Elegia; species Elegia similella. The sequence goes on along the minus strand of OX383932.1, from coordinate 25,793,799 downwards.
TTTTCGAAGAAAAATGTGTTTAGACATCATAACATATATATATATATATATTTTAAAATTTCATATGTATCTGTTTCAAATTCTAACAAGGAGGCGATCTTGTTCAAGGATCTACTTAAATTATACAAATAATTTTGATGTATTTAATTAATTCAGCGCATAGTACTAGCGATTTGAAAACACCTAAATTTTTACAATTTCGTGCGTTTTATCCAGATAGAGGTGCCAAATAATTGTTTTGATAATATCAGGCTTCGCTCAACTTACAATTAAAATACCATTTGGCATTGACAACTCGCTGTTATTATGGCATTCGGTAATTCCATTCCATAATTACGTTAGTATTCAACGGGAATTATTGTTTCCTTAAAAAATTTTCAATATAATAAAATTATCAATAATATTTATTCAAAATGTCGCTACAATTAGTTAATTTATAAAATACTGAAAAATGTACTCAGAAGATATTTATTACAACAGATTCGTATGTATATAAGCATTATTACCTCCATGTCTTACCAATCAAAGACATTTAACTTTATATGGACATATCACGTGGTGTGTCATCGTCATCTGAAAAAAAAAACACGTAGCAGGCTCATCGTATCCGTTCAACGCATCCTAGAATTGATATAAGGTGGAAAAAAGCACAAGAAGCTCTTGGTGTTTCAAGGTATCCTAAAACCTGAGTAGTATTTAGATATTTCCTCCTTATTTTCCATGTTTAGCAGCATAACCCACTATCCCAACTCAAGTTTATTGCAAATTAAAACCCTAAAACAAGAGAATGTCACCTGCCATCCCTATGGTGGTGTGTCATCGTCCCCTGAACATAAATCCGGTATCAGGTGCACTTGTAACGTACTTGTATTTACTGTTATGTGCGTGTTTTTGTACAGTGATTTAGACGTTTTGTTACATGTACGTGTGCGTTTTTATTTGCTATAGGTACTGCTACTTATAAAAAAACTGGCCAAGTGCGAGTCGGACTCCATACATTATATATAATTAGTTTGAAATTATTCAACATATTTTTATTATGTGATCTTACTAAAAATTCGCAATTTTTCCTTTATCTGTGCTATAAGACGTTGCTTTGTACCAAATTGAAGATTCTGAGTTCACGGGAAGTAACCTGTAGGTTTTGATTCCCTTGCGAATGTCGAAAAACCACGAATATTTGCGACATGATCTTGAATCCCTTTACTAACTAAGAGGGCTTAAGGCCAATTTTTTTTTATTTGTTAGGAAAATCTTCTTACGAATGTTTATAGGTTTTCAACAAATAACGCATTTTTGTTGGTTTGTCGGCGTCATGTTTCCAAATTCCATGTTTGTTTTCTCTATTCCTGGAGGCATAAAATCTAACTTGGGCCGTGTTAATGGGCGCGGTGAAGTCTGGAGGGTTCCAGGATTTATGGACGCTGGCTGCCTCTGGCGCAAGTTACAGGCGATTGTCGCCAAGGTTAGTTAGAGAGTGGTTACCAGTGATACATTGATATAGAGCATTTAGTTTAGTAAAATGTTAAAATAAGGTATAAATACTGAATAGGTTTTATATAAAGGATCAAGAATAATTTTATTTCCTTACGGCTGTAACAAATCAAAGATTCAAATGTTGTATTTTATTATATTATTATCTGTGTAAAGATTAGTATAATATTTAATGGTATAATTTTTGATGTTGGGGAAGTGCAACATTATTTAATTTATTATTAACACTTTCGCTGACACTGAACCAGATGCAATAGAAATAACAGGCGGGCAGAGTCAGCGAAAGTGTTTATTATAAAAATTAATACAGTCTTCAATATTTGGCAATAAAAAATTAACGAAAAAGATAGCTTTAGGTTTTGTTTGTCACTAACTAGATTTTCGTATTTTATATCCAAATGATTTTAATAAAATAGAAACTAATTTCCAGTTAGTCTAAAGCAAGTCTAAAGTAATATGGGTTAAACTATATGTAGCAGCATGTAATTTCACTTTTGTATGCTTCTATTCTTTTCTAACACTCAGAACCATCATTTACTAAAGCGAGTAAGAGAGCAGAACTGCTATCGCTGCGGCGAAATCGATGAGGCGCTCGTTACCCCGCTCTATTTCTCACTTCAGTAATGCACGATTTCGTCCTGTCCTGCCTAATATAAATATAAATAAACTCTAAAGGTTTACCTCTTGATGGTAGATGATAAAAAATCGTATGTTCACGAGTCAGAAGCGCCCTCTACGTTCTAAAGTCGAAACTCATCAACGCGTTCTCTTCTCGTTTGGACCAAACACTATCTATGGCACTATGGCTCCTTTGGCGCAGTATAAAATGCACCTGTTATACGCAGTGGGCGATGTGATTGCTCCGTATAATTGAATTACACACGAAAGATATACGGTTTCATTAAGTCAGATCCAGGTTTATGGCCTGGACGGAAGGATGGAAAATATCTTTACGCTGATTGAAAACGCTCGTGAAAAAGTTTTAGTGAAATGTCTTTTGGAAAGTTTTAATTGCATCAATGAAAATACTGAAACTTATTGATTTCAAGTTTTTAGATACCTAGGTTATTTCTCTTACATTACAAGCTATATTCATTTTTTAATTTGCAACACAATTTATTTGTTTGTTTATTGCGTACGTAAGATGCCAGCGCTGATGTAAAGATTATTTCCAAACTTGTGCAGTGCAAATAATTATTCTGCGAAGAGCATATAGCGTGACGTGAGAGAAGCGTATCCATTGGACGAAAATTCTTTCGTTTGTCCGGTTATCGCGCCAACTCTTTCGATTCTCGATGTTTTGAGTAAGCTCGATCATTCTTGTCGATACGGTTTTGGTTTTTTTATTAAACTGGCGAAATTTTTACATAGGTTCAAAGCGTCATTATGGTCTATAGCAATCGTGAGTCTGTAATAAGACACGCGAAGGCTCCCTGAGCCAGAAGTTTGGAATTTTCTTTCTATATAAATAATATTGAATAAATATTTAGAGACAAATCACGCAGATTGAGCTAGCCTCACAGTAGGCTATGAACTTGTATCGTAGGACACTAACTCAACGATACTGTATTTCATAGTTGATACATTATATAGATAAACATTCAAGACCCAGGTCAATCTGAAAAGGAACGTTTTCTTTTGACCTGACCGGGGTTCGAACTCAGGACCCTGCGATTCAAGGGCACTTGATACCACTGAGCCATAAAGATCGTCATTTATTTATTTAACTAAATTAGATACATATGGCACTCAATATAAGTCACCCTATATTTGATGATTACACTAAGCATATTCCCCGTCGTTGCTTGATCAAACATTGATTTGAATCTAGCGGGTTAGTTAGCGATGTTGACTCAGCATCTCCATAATTTGGTTATCTATGGTCGGTAAATCATTAATGCGATTCGTCAAAGCATGAATAATTTTGGAATATTAATAGCGACGTTTGATAAGGGAGACATGTTTGTGTAGATATAGGTAATATGTACTAAAAACGGGTCCCACACGTGCTATTTTGTCGGGATTGCCGACTATAGTTTCAGACTCGTCAGAAGCCCATTTTTAAGGCGAGTGCGAGACGCGCGGCGGACGGTCCCGAACTAACTGCTCTCGACGCACTTCTCGAGCGGCGGCTCGTGTCACCCTTGTGGAGGGGGAACCAGCAGGTCGGTGGCAGGACCCTGGTGATGAATAGTCATAACGAAGGAATGGTTCCTCCCCGCGTCACTGTTTCCCGACTCGTACAATTTAGGGATTTTCAAGGTAAGAGTTAATAGGCATTTTTGAGTTTGCGTGTACCACCCTAGACATCATCGTTACTTCCCATCAGGCAAGATGGAGGTCAAACGCACTCAAATTACGTCACGGAGGTAGTGGATCCTATTTCTTTTTAGTACAATGTCTGTATCTCACGTTAGTTTCAAAGATATATTTAATTCTAAAGCCTATGTTTATTAGGGATAATGTAGGATTATAATGGAAAATAATATTTTAAATCGGTCGAGTAGTTTCGGAGCCTATTCAATGCAATCAAAAAAGTATATCATATATATATTTATTTATCTACTAGCTTTCGCCCGTAGCTCCGCCCGCGTCAATATCGATCCCTCAGGAACAGTACTTTTTCCCGGGATAAAAGGTAGACTATGTCCTTCTCCGTACTCCAAAGAACTTGTATGCAAAATTTCATGATGATCGGGTCTTTCACGCCCTAACTACAGAGTTAGGGCGTGAAAGCGTAACAAACGAACAAAAAAAATGAATTCGCATTTATAATATTAGTAAGGATAAGGATATGTACGAAAATTTCGGGATTTTTATAGTAAAGAAGCAACTGCAACATATATAGGCAACTTTACTGAACGTTCCATTTTTGTTGCCTATATATGGACCAACCCGTCTTTAACTGTTACCACACTGTTACGGTTTTAAAGTTATGTTTAAATCTTTGGACACTTTCTACCTTCTGATGTTTTTACCTTTCTCTAAACATTAAGTACGATAAATGATTTTAATCCCAATTACTCTAGAAAATTTAAAGTTTAGTCTTTCACTACTAATATTATAATTAACATTTAGCGCCCTAAAAGAATTGTTGTCATGCAGACAGCCAGCTACTAAAAACTTACCAAATTTTGTATTTCGTCTGTGTAACTGGCTAACACTGGTGTCAGACTTATCAAAGTTCCTAAAGGCATTTGACATAACTTATCGACTGCTATTAATGATGAACAGTACCAACGGCTTAACGTGCCTTCCAAATTACAAGTGAGCTCGAGCTATTTTCATTACCCATCCCAGTCGGGACTGCATCCATAACATACGTAAGCTGCCTCCGTGGCGTTTGCCTGTAGACCTGGGGTCGTGGTTCTAATCCTACGGGAAGCATACTTTTTTCGGTGTTTCCAGTTTGGATAAGACATTGCAAGCTTGAATTACCTGATTGTCTGATAATAAAGATGATTCCGTGCTTCGGAAGGCACGATAAGCCGTTGGTCCCAGCTGCCGTCTGATAGTCGTTAAAGGGACCACGCTAGAGGCCGAGAGGCGGTCCCGAAGAACTTGACACCAGGGTGCGCATGGTTGATTGACCGTGTCGCCTACACGAAATGATGATGATGATGATAAACATGCAATATCTCCCTCCTCATTTTAAGTATGTTATGTGACTAGGGGATTCCGGGGTCGGATTCTTTTCTTATACCAGATATTAGGAGAGACAGAGTTGTATAAATAATTAAAATAGTGTCATAAAAGCACTGGGAACTCGCGCTAAATTCCACGATAATTGGATTCCAAAAATCCCTCATTCAGTCCCACGCTACTGCAACTGCAAATGCAGGCGACGTTGCTAAGCGAATTTAGCACTAATTGTGTTTGACTGCGCTCGGCACGAGTGCATTGTCGTGTGCATTTCGTGAATCTGCTTGCGTATTCGCTATTCTGCATAGTGATGTGTTTAAAGTGTAGTTTTAACAAGTTCTGTGTTCTTCAGTTGGGAAAATTATGATTTTACTGCAGTACATAAACGACTCGTATTGCTTGCTTGTTTTTCGTGTGTGTGTGTGTGTGTGTGTGTGTGTGTGTGTGTGTGTGTGTGTGTGTGTGTGTGTGTGTGTGTGTGTGTGTGTGGCCATTTTCAAGCTACCTGAAGTCATCTGACATGGCTTAACAACTGCCTTCAATGATGAAAGCCAACGGCTTAACGTGCCTTCTGAAGCACGGAGGAGCTCGAGATATTATACAACTCATATTAAACCATATTTAGTCACAACTACAAAGTTTTACAGCTTGAATTATAATTGACTGATTAATCTTATTTACTCAATTTCTACCGCAGTTGAAGCTTTTTCTTAGCTTTAGAAAGCGGTTAGCAGTTTGATTCAAGTCATTTTTTTGTACGGAAGATTATTCTCTTCCATACTGGTCTGGGAGAAAAGAAAAAACGTAGAATGTGCCAGCTGCTTCTCTACTCGCGCAGGATTGGGCTAAAATCTGCAAGAACCATGTCAATAGGCGATGCGGCTAGCATTCCTTGGAAATGAACAACTTTTACTATGGGAACAAGGCTGGGAACTCAAAAAAAAAAATTCGACATTCCCATACAAACTCGCGGGACTCTTTTGTATGGAAACGACGAATTTTTTTTTTAATTCCCAGCTTTGTTACCGTAGAAAAAGTTGTTCATATTGATGGTCTGAGTCACCCCTTTAAGGGTCCAAAACGATCAAAATTTCACCATGCATACAAGCAAACAAAACCTAATTGTGCCATATTCGGTAAACACAAAATATGCACATTCATTTCCCAAAGGTGACTAGTTACATAAAATTTTAGCCTGTGTAAACTTCAAAACGTAATCCTATTAAGAAGACCTCACTAACTACCGCCGCTGAATCAGGAGGGTTCATGAGAACCAAATTTTAAATGAGCAAATATTTGGAGGATTTCTGCACACCTGACCAATATTTCTGGACCTTCCGGACCTTCATTAAATATGGGCCATTTTGAATGGACTGTTTTTAAGTCTTTTTATGAGCCATGCGCCGTACAGTATTTGATAAGTCAGCACAATTTCGCCTCATTACAATAAAATTGTCAGTTTGCTACCTACGGCCAACAAGTTCAAGATGAAAAATGATCTATTTCAGGCCAGGTCAAGATGGAAAATGATCTTTTACAGATTGGCCTGGGTCTTAGATGTGTATCTATCTATATATGTATTTATTAAAAAAATATAGTATCGTTGAGTTGGTATCCCATAACACAAGTCTCGAACTTACTTTGGGGCTAGCTCAATCTGTGTGATTTGTCCGTATATATTTATTTATATATTATTTAAAAAAAAAGTGTGCAACGTGACTCATATCATTTATCAATCAAGTAATTTTATAGTTGTTCACAATATATCTCAGTGTATACAGCGTGATTTTGAACCTCCTAGCTTCTAGAAATCTGGGAATCAGAATCCCTAATGGAATACAGAACAGCAAGAAAAAAAGGTAAAAACCGAAAAAAAATTAGACCTTCCATAGAAATTCGTCCAGCTGAACAGCAACTTTGTATGGGAAACCCTACTTTTTTTTCAGCTTTTTTCTTTCAATTCCATATTCCATTAGGGATTCTGATTCTAAGATTTCAATATAGCTAGGAAATTCAAAATCACGTTGTATAAAAATTTATTATCTGACTTTAATTTGATCAAAACCTATAATTTCCGTCTAAACCCATACAGTCTTTAAATCGATTTGTGGATGAGAATTATTCTGAGATAAGGTCAGTTGAGATTGGAAGTACCAATACTGATTAAAAGCGATTATTTGGTGATTCTTCTCGGCAGAAGACGGTTTACAAACGTTATGTTGAGCAGATAAAGTTAATAATCATCATCATCAGGTCTTTTAAGTCTCCACTGCAGGATTTTTTTTTTGGAAGTTCTATGTAGCTAGCTCCAAGTGAGCTTTCGCTACTTCACTAGGCGTTTGAGGCGAGGGCAAAGTGCCCTTGCCTCAAACGCCCAGTAAAGCCTTTTAGACAACATCGCCAAAGGAGGGACGGGCCTCGGCTTTGGGCGTTGCCTGTGTGCGCAAGGCTTGGAGAGACAGCAAACTCTGTGCATGCAAGCCTGAAGGGCCAATCTGAGAATCAATGGCAAAAGCCTTTGGAGAGCAGCAACTCTCATCTTTTGCCTTATGGGCTGAAAGCTACGTTGCCAGAAGGGCCTATCCTGGGTGCAAGTCACCCGGGACCGATCAAAATTCAAGTCACTATTTTAGTCTATGAAATGTCGTTTACTTAGAAACAAGTTATAATTCAGGTTTACAAAAGCAGCGGTACAAAATCACTATACTAATCAATCTGTCGTATTTTCCATTACTTAGCATTCGCGTCACGCTCGCCAAGTGCCGTGATATTCACCAGCTAGTAAATTATTACTATTTTATATTTTATGATAATGCTATTCAATATATCAATAACTTACACATTACATCTTCAGATAAACTAAATGAGCGGGACTAAAACCAGAATAACACAAACAAGGTTGCGTATTTTACATTCAGCATTGGCGTCACGTTCATCAAATTCCGTGTTCATCATAGCGACCGTTGCATTGTACTATCAAAATTCAAGTCTCTATATAACTATTTAATTAATACCATTTACTTATAATAAATAATACTTATGATGTAAAATCAGCAGTGCTAAAATCACAATAACAATCAATGTAGCATATTTTCCGTTACTCAGCATTCGCGTCACGCTTGCCAAGTTCCGTGATATTCACCGGCGAGTAAATTATTACTATTTTATGTAAATGCGCGTCAATATATCAATAATTTACATACAGTTTGCTTGCCTTTACATTACATCTTCAAATTTACTAAATGAGCGGAACTAAAATCAGGATAACACAAATAACGTCGCTTATTAGCCGTTGAATATTGGCGTCATGCTCACCGAATGTGCTTATCATGGCGACCGTTGCATTGTACTATCAAAATGCAAGTTTCAATAAAACTCTATGTAATTAATGGCGTTTACTTATAATAAAAAATACTTATAAAATAAATTTAAATTCGGATTTGCAAAGTCGGTGGTACTAAAATCACAATAACAATCAATGTGGCGTATTTTCCGTTATTCAGCATTCGCGTCACGCTCCCCAAGTGCTGTGATTTTCACCGGCGAGTAAATAACACTTCGGAACAGCCCTTTAAGGGCGGATTGTTTGCGAAACGTATACCGGTTATCTGCTTGTTCGGCCGATTTGGTATTTTTGGTACCATGTTTGCAATAGTTAAGTAAAAAAGATTTTTAGGAAATGTCATATCTATTTTTGATGTGATAACGTCTTATAAATCGATGAACGACGGCTGTATGCAAGAAAAGGTGTCACGTTCCACGTACTAACGAGAGCGCGGATCAAGCGATAGAGGGGCACGATCAGCCTAAGCGTTCGGGTTGTGACGCATCTATCGGAAGCGTTCGGCTTGTGTCGCATCTATCTCTGTTCCACCGTTGCCACGTAAAATTTATCGTCCGTAAACCGAAATTATAGACAACCATTTTTTTTATTGACTATGTCGCTAGCACCTAGTGAGCTGTTGCTGCTTCACTGGTTTGAGGCGAGAGCAGTGTTCTCAACCAGTATAGGCAACATCACCAAAGAGATAGGAAGGCTCCGGCACTCTTACTCACCGAACGAAGCATAGAAGCGGTAAAGCTTCTGCTCAAACGTCAATTTTCTGTGAGAGTGTGGTACTTCCTCGGACGAGCCCATTCATGCTACTAGCAAAAATGAATTATGCCAGTAGCGTGGCTCTACTACTTTCTCTTCATCTGTTCTTCTTGTGAAGAACAGTGATGTGTAATCTGCTCTTCATATGTGCATCTGTGAGAGATAATTAATTTAAAAATCATGCTATTGACCTCTCAATCGGCCCAATGAGGCCGCATAACAACAGAAAATCCATTGTGTCTGCGTTTCTCGCGCTTGATGAGTTAATTCAGACTTCAAAAATATGACCCGAAAGAATAAATTAAGAAAACAAAATAAGAAAAGGTTTCTTTGTCTTAGTATTTTCAATTACATGATATTATAACAGCACTTAAACGGGGCCCGGCTGATACCGACACTTGTAACTAAACAAGCTTTAACACTGAAGTTTAACCCCTAGGTTAACTAACTTAAGACCACGATTTAACCGTCTCCCGTCAGTTAGGAACCCAGGCACAAAATTAGAAAGAAAACAGAAGAGACTTTTATAGATGCAAGTATACAATATTCTTGCAAGTGTTTTATTTTCCATTCTTAATGCTTTTTTTGATATACTTTTATTAAATTAAGAAATATGGTGAAAAAATTTCATGCGGGCGGGGCTCAGTTGGCAGAGCGTACATAGACCCAAGGTCGCTAGTTTAATTTTATTTCGTTCATAATTATTTAGTTAATGCATTTCTTATTAAAACTTAAAAATCTCCAAATTTTTTGATGTAGTAGGGCGATCGTTGCCACTCTCAGAGCGGCCTCATCTTTGAGTTATACTTCTCCTCCATCCGTAATTTGCCCCCCAGGCACTCACGAGGTAGGATTACAAGTTAAGCACTGTATCCTAGGTCCTGTGTAACTGCACCTTTATTGCCACTCGTGCTTGACGTCAGAATGGACAAGGCTTGGGTAAGGACGTCAGAATGGACAAGGGTTGGTATCTTAAGGCTAAATGTCTCAGCACTTATAATTGATATTACGAATGTTACAGAAAGTTGTATTAATAAAACATTCAAGGAGTTCCCGAATGTTTTTATCCCGGTTAATGAGTTTGAAGTAAGATTCTCGTAACAAGATAGGTTAGTTTGATTAAATCGTATAAGATGGCAAATAGACATACAAAAACAAACTCTAGTAGGTATGTTTCAGTGATCCTAACATCATACAATTGAATAGAATAGAAATAAATGTATTCCAAACGAAACACAGTACATACAAAAAATAATGACACAGAAACTTGTCAGTTATTAATTAAGTCCCAACTCAGCATGTGCTGGCTGTAAGGCCAGCGCTGGTCTTCTGTTCATGTAGATGTCACAAAATTTTAACAACACTCCTTTTAAGGCATACATATTGTAATAAATTGATATATACATACTAATCACGTCTTGATCTCGTATCGGGGTTAATAGAGCCGAGAGCCAAGAGGCGGTAGGGTGTATACCTACATAAAAAATGGAATCAAAATTGTGACTGGGTGATAACTGCATCACCCATACACATGAGTCCTTTGACTTTAGCCGATTCCCTCGACCGAGTTTTATAATCTGCGCTCGTAAAGAAGCAGCTGGTGCATCTTACGTTTTTTCTCCCAGACCACTATGGATGCGATGGCAAAAGGAACAATGAAATAAATTGACAAAAATCCAATGCTTTTGGTTTTTTCTCTCTCTAGCTGTTCTAATCAAAATATAAGCCTTTTCTCATCAAAGACGCGTCACGTCCCCTTGTTAACCCTTCACAGTACGTTAACCAACACAAGTTTTCGACAGTCTCAAATTAAAATGGGCGATCGTGCGCGCTCGCCACCGCGCCGTAATCTCTTCGGGACGCGTGACCAGAATTTTGGGACACGGTTAAAAAACAAGTAAAGGTGGAAATAGATTTATTTTAAAGATTTACAGGTAATTATTTCGCTTATCGGTTTAGTAAGAATTGTATGACGTTTTTTGTAAATTAAATTCTAAAATTCGTGTGTTTAAAAAATAACGATTACTTGGGAGGCCGGGCGAGCGTACCCGATGCCATACCTGCTTCCACACACTCGATGCCATACTTTAAATTAAGTATTTTTTTTTTTTTTTCTAGTCATGTTTCGCAAACAGCGATTTGGGTGAGTGACAAAAATCATAGTCATCAGTGCGAAAATGCGTTTTTTGACTCCTCAGTCTCACTTTTGTTTCTCTTCCTGCGCAGATCGTAAAAGCCGATCGAGGGATTTGGCTAAAATCTGCGGAATCATGTCAATAGGCGATGCGGCTAGCAACCCATCACTATTTTGATTCCCTTTTCCATCTACACGCCCTTCAACATTGTAATGTAGCCATAAGGTCTTATAGACCTAGGCTCTGTCTACAACGTGATACTCTGTGCGTGTGTGTGTATATCAGTCACACTTGTCGTTAAGCTTTGTGCAGATGTAGCAGATGCATTTAGGCAGCTTAAGAAATCTGATACCAGTGTCGTCCATACATACGAAAAATAAGCAAGCTACTATTTTTGACATGATAACGGACTTATAAGTCAAATGAACGCCGGAGGCACGTCCGAAAAAGTGTCACGTTTTGTGTGCAAGCGAGAGCGCGAAACAAGCGATAGAGAGGCACGATCGGCCTAAGCGTTCGGCTTGTGACGCATCTATAACTTCCACCGTTATCTCTTAAAACTATCGTGCGTAAATCGACTTAGACAACCAATTTTTTTTAATGATTTTCACCTGTAGCAAGGTTTATAGGTAGCAATAATGTGAGAGCGTCACATGGTTTTTTTCTCGTACAGCAGGATTGTTGAACGGACTCCCATCCCGCGGTTTTCCCTGTGTGCTATGACTTGGGGTCCTTCAAATGGCGTGTATATAGGTATCTTAAGAGTCGGCAACCCATCAGCACTTCCTCTGGTGTTACAGATGTCCATGGGCGACGGTGACCACTTTTCATCAGGTGGCTCGTCTGCTCGTTTGCCTTCTAATATACCTACATATAAAAAATAGTAAGCTCCTTTTACGTTTAATTTACCACCTAATTTCCATGATAGTTCGCGTAGTAGATCAAACCGTGACATTTATTGCCTGGGGGAAGCACTTTTTCCAAAACCATTAACTTTTGAATCAAAAGTATCAGCGCCATCTTAATTAGGTGTCTACCGTGTATTAATGTGTTGGCAACACGATCGGCTTAACGATGTGTTTATATTGAAGAATTAATTTTGGAATAATTACATTCTTTTTTTTTAACTTTATTATAAAAATGTAATTGAAGGACGTAAATTTACAAAACTGTAATCATGTCATGTTGTAGGGATCGGAATGTTGGGCCACAAAAGGGATGGAAGAATGAAAACTGCATGTAACAGAGATGCGAATTATGAGATGGATGTGTGGAGTGGCAAGAATGGATAAAATACGGAATGAGTATATAAGGGGAAGTATGAAAGTCGCGCCAGTAATAGAAAGAAGCTCCATAGTCATAGACTAAATTGGTATGGGCATATGATAAGGAGAGAAGAAGGTCATATCGCAAGGAAGGCTTTGGAACTGATGGTGAAGGAACCTGAAACAGATGACTAAGAAAAGATGGATGGATTGTGTCAAGGAGAGTATGAACAAGAAAGGAGCGATAAAGGGTATGGTTCAAAATGGAGGGAACTGACATACTGTGCCGACCCCACATGAAAAGTGGGATAGATTCCTTTAGAAGAAGGAGAAGAATTGAAGGACTTAAAGCCAAATGCTTCATCTACCAGTCAACCCACAGGTGATGCCTAGAATTAAATATAGTAGAAGTAAGTGCAAAATAATATTATATTCATTAAAAGTCATAGAAAAAATGTGTGCATAGTTATTCAATAAATAAAATATGAAGTTACATACCCAAGATACATAAAAATACACTGATACATATATGTATCTATATACTACATAAATATTTCATACTCATTTAAAATGGTGAGAGAAATATCTTATAGTAGCTGTTGCCCGCGACTTCGTCCGCGGCAATTTATGTTCATAAAGACATATACTGTCGCGTACATTTTTTTAGTTCGTTTAAAGAGAAATCATTCTTTAATACACATTTTTTGGGTAACTTAAAGCGTTTACGCATCGCACAAGTCGGATGTCCTCAACTATGAATAATTTTGCCCCGTTTTCAAAAACAATTTTTTATTGGTGCTTCACTGCTAAAGGTCGCGTTCAAACAAACAAACAAGCTTTATAATATTAAGTATTGATTACGTACAAAACTCAGTTACGCAGTTACGCAACATTTCGCCGGAGAACTAAATAAAGGGAATATTAAAAACTAGCTGCATTCCTGCGACTTTTTTCGCGTATCTATACTTATATTATAAAGCTGAAGAGTTTGTTTGTTTATTTGTTTGTTTGTTTGAACGCGCTAATCTCAGGAACTACTGGTTCAAATTGGAAAATTATTTTTGTGTTGGATAGTCCATTTATATTTATTGAGGAAGGCTTTAGGCTATAAAACATAACGCTGCGACCAATATAAGCGAAGCATCAATAAAAAGTGTTTTAAAAACGGGGAAAAATTACTCATATTTTATAATATTAGTAGGGTAGTAGAATAAACTCAAGGCTCGAACTAACATTAGGGTTAAGCTCAATCTGTGTGATTTTTACCATATATGTTTATTTATAAAGAAACAGACATAGATACAAACATACATCTATCTATACTTAATATTATAAAGCTGAAGAGTTTGTTTGTTTGTTTGATTGTTTGTTTGTTTGTTTGTTTGAACGCGCTAATCTCAGGAAGTACTGATTCAAATTGGAAAATTATTTTAGTGTTGGATAGTCCTTTTATTGAGGAAGGCTTTAGACTATAAAACATCACGCTGCGACCAATAGGAGCGAAGCATCAATAAAAAATGTTTTGAAAACGGGGGATAATTATTCATCTATACTAAGAAAAAAACGAATTAATCATAATAACAGAAATTGCCGCGGACGAAGTCGCGGGCAACAGCTAGTTCTATAATATATCTTGAGCTGTTTGAGGGAAATCCTAATCTCGTACAGGCTGATGTCCGGGATATCTTCAATATGGTGTCGGGTAAGCTTGGCTCTAGGATCTTTGGCCAAACTTCTAATGGGTTTGGCTACTGAGGTAAATAGCTGTCCATAAAACCTCTCGATCTCGTTTGTGATATTGGAATGGAATGCAAATTCAAATTTGCGAGCAATGCAAATTGGCGAGCTCGGTGGCGCAGTGGTTAACACGCCAGCCTGCGACACGGGGATGCCCGAGTTCGATCCCCGGGGTGGTCAAGACGGAAAATTATCTTTTTCAGATTGGCCTGGGTCTTGGATGTTTATATGTATATGTATTTGTTATAAAATATAGTATCGTTGAGTTAGTATCCCATAACACAAGTCTCGAAGTTACTTTGGGGCTAGCTCAATCTGTGTGATTTGTCCATATAAATTTATTTATAAATTCAAATGGAGTTGCAATCTTCCATGCTGGTCTGGGAGAAAAGAAAAAACGTAGAATGTGCCATCTTCTCTTTCCGCGTAGATCGTAAAAGCCGATCGAGAGAATGGGCGAAAATCTGCGGAATCGTGTCAATAGGCGATGCGGCTAGCAACCCATCACTATTTTGATTCCGTTTTCCTTTAACATAACTACACGCCCTTTAACATTCTAAATGTGGCCAAAAGGTCTTATAGACCAAGGCTCTGTCTGCCCCGCAAGGGAAAATATGTGATATTGTGTATGTATGTATGTAAATAGAGTTGAAACGCAGGTAAAACGCTTTGGCAGCGCTTTCTCTAAAAGTAATCAGAAACTAGAAAAAAACAGATTAGTGTATCCGTATGTCTCTAAAGCCTCCTGAACGCGGTCTGAACGGTAAATAATGGGACATAATAGGCGTCTAGACGAAGTAATAGGGCGGGCGGGACACCTCGAACATCCATTATCATTATAAAATAATGATAGAGTGTTTCAATGTTGCAGTCTAGCAGACACGTCTTTATTTCTTGCGGGCTAGACAAACTTAAAGATGACAAAAATGGGTTGCATGTATTAAAATTGCAAGATATTGATTTTAATGATCTTAATGTTAGGTTATTATTAAGAAAAGATTTTATGAGGTATAGTTTTGTAATAGGTACATTCAATAACCATTTAACTGATTCTAAAAAAAATTGATTGTAAAGTCTACCAATTAATTGTTTTAACCGGTTTAACGACACGAGGGTGCCCGGGTTCGATCCCCGGTCAGGTCAAGATGGAAAATTATTTTTTCAGATTGGCCTGGGTCTTGGATGTTTATCTATATATGTATTTGTTACAAAATTTAGTATCGTTGAGTTAGTATCCCATAACACAAGTCTCGAACTTACTTTGGGGCTAGCTCAATCTGTGTGATTTGTCCGTATATATTTATTTATTTAATGAATACTGATTTTATTTTCTCATAATATTGAAAAACCAAAGTTGTGAATAAATCTATGGCGCCATCTATGTAATGAGTATGAGACTGACCTTCTCCGGACCTCTGACACTGCATATGCAAAATTTAATCATGATCGGTTCAGTAGTTGAGACTTGAAAGCGTAACAAGCCACCAAACGCAGTAATTTTTACATTTCTAAAGTTTTTCACTTAAGAGGACTACTAGAAATGACAATGAAAGGGTAAATCATATCTATCTGTTAACAATTCAAGGTAAATTGTCATATCGCCGTCATTCAAAACCAATATACTTCAACACACGTACTGTAGACACGAATAATAACAAACAATGATGTATGTACCGTCCCATAGATTTGAACGCACCCATTATTTGAACTTCTTATTAATAGTGTCACGCGATGCCGTGTGGGGGAGCCTTTATGAAGATTAAGAGTTATGACTTTTTGGTCAGTTTTGCTTGTTAACTTGTGAAGTTGATAATTAAAGATGGTAAAGATATACTAGTAATTACTTCCTCCAATCAACAATGGAAGATAGTTCTGGACTTAGGCCAGACTATGGTTAACACGCCAGCCTGCGACGCGAGGGTGCCCGGGTTCGAACCCCGGTCAGGTAAAGATGGAAAATTATCTTTTTCAGATTGGCCCGGGTCTTGGATGTTTATCTATATATGTATTTGTTATAAAATATAGTATCGTTGGGTTAGTATCCCATATGACAAGTCTCAAACTTACTTTAGGGCTAGTCAATCTGTGTAATTTGTTCATATATATTTACTTATAAAGACTCCAGCTTAACACTTGTACTAAACAGTTAACTGTATACATACTTACATAGTATGACGTCTTTTTCTCTTGTGGGATAGACAGAGCCCAGATCTTTAAGGCCTAAAAGCCCTGTTTAGAATTTTTGTGGGGTAAGTTGGAAAAGGGAACAAATTAGTAATGGGTTGCTAGCCGTATGGCCAACTAACATGATTCCTCAGATTTTCACCCATTCCCTCGATCGCCTTTAACGATCTGCGCGGGAAGAGAAGCAGCTGGAACATTTTTCCCAGACCAGCTTAGAAGGAAATGTATAACTTTTGTAAATATTTGTTTTGAACGTTCTGACCCAAAGGGGAAAGATGATCCTTCTACCTTATCGACTTTTATACCTTAGAAAAATTCATTAATTAGTCCTTGTTTCAAAAGTTGTTCAATTAAATTATTTTTTCCTTGTTGAGTGTAAAAGCCTCCTCTGCCTGACCATCCTGGCTGGCTATATGTATGTATTGAACCGAAATAGGATGAGACTTCAAATTTTCACACAATGTGTATACAGTATATCCATTGCCGCTCTAACAATCCATACTTATATTATAAATGCGAAAGTAACTCTGTCTTCTTTTTACGCTTCATCCATTGAAAACAATTTGGATAAAATTTGATGTGCAGGTAGTTTGAGGCCCGGGAGACCTTTAATTCCGGGAAATTCTACTGTTCCCGAGGGATCGACACTAACACGGACGGGCAAAAGCTAGTTGATAATAAATGTATTAATTGTATTAATTCAGATTAATACATTAATTAATGTATTTCTCTGATGAATCATGTTAGTAGGCGATGCAGCAACCATCCCTTTTTTAAATTCGTTTTCTACCTAACGCACCATTATGCCAAACGTGGCTTTTACGTGGCGTGACCTCGGGGGTTTTAACAGGCACTGTCTACCCCGAAAGGGAAAAAGACGTGAATGTATGTATGTATGTCCCCATATAAGAAACGTGGCGTTTGTGTTGTAGACCCGTAAATATTGTACGGTGATACAAAATCCTTAGTATGTGTATGTATACGAATCGCGTTTCGCCAGGTTTATACCTCTTAATTATATTGGTCGTAATGACGCCCAATAAAACAGAAATTCATGAAACGAAACACTGTAATTTGGCAACTTTACCACTAGAAAAGTTCTCGTACAAAAAATTTGTCGCGGCTAAGTCGCAGAAATAATTGCCATCATTACTTAGTAAGTGAGCAGTCATAATGCTTTTTTGTAGTGAATTTATATTTTTACGGAGTGGTATTATGTCTCGTCTACTTTTCGAGCTGGAAGGACCAATGCGTCTCTTACTAATGTCGTCCAATAAAACAGAAATTCAGGAAACGAAACACTACAATTTGGCAACTTTACCACCAGAAAAGTGCTCTTACAACAAATTTGTCGCGGCTAAGTCGCAGAAATAATTGCCATCATTACTTAGTAAGTGAGCAGACATAATGCTTTTTTGTAGTGAATTTATATTTTTACGGAGTGGTATTATGTCTCGTCTACTTTTCGAGCTGGAAGGACCAATGCGTCTCTTACTAATGACGTCCAATAAAACTGAAATTCAGGAAACGAAACACTACAATTTGGCAACTTTACCACCAGAAAAGTGCTCTTACAACAAAGTTGTTAAGTCGCTGACAATTGACATCATTACTTAGTAAGTGTGCAGACGTGATGCCTTTTAGGGTTCCTTTCTAAAAGGGTAAAAACGGGACCCTAAGATGTAAAATGACCTTTATCAGGATGACCTTAGTATTGGATGTTTATCTACAGATGTATTTGTTATTAAATATTGTATTGTTGAGTTAGTCTCCCATTGGTGTCCCATAACACAAGTCTCGAACTTACTTTGGGCACAGAATAAGTACTACTTACGTATAGAAGTATTCAAAGAAATATCAACTCAACATAGTTAGCGATACGGTGTAATTTAGCTCGCGTCAGAACGCAGCACCTTTTAGTTTAGATACCTACAGCAAGTCAATTTTATACTTATAGCTCTGAACATACGATTCATAATTTGTTGAAGTCGGTGAACACATGGGACCAAACGCGCGTGGTAACTACTGAATTTGTTCGAATATCAGGTTCAATCAGCGAGACAGGCCTGCTTTGGGTCTTGCTCAGTCTTTGTGATTTGTACCTATATATTAATTTACTAGCTTTCGCCAATGGCTCCGCCTGCATCATGTCGTTCCCTCGGGAATAGTACTTTTTCCCGGGATAAAAGGTGGCCTATGCCCTTCTCCCTATTCCAGAGAACTTGTATGCAATATTTCATGATGATCGGTTTAGTAGTTACGGCGTGAAAGCGTAACAAACAAACTCACTTTCGCAATTATAATATTAAGTAAGGATTACATTTACTCTCTGAGCGCGCTGGCTGAAGTGCTAAAGAGCCTCACACATCCATGAATGCTGAAAACATTACAGTCTTTCTGTAATGTCAAGTAAAAAGAAAGCATAGATAGTGTATTTCGGGGGCTAAGTATTTGGTACAGCCATTATGGTAACCAAAGGCCATTACGTTTCGCCTGTCAACATGATATACGACTGGTCACCTGGCTATGCATGCAACCCGACCGCTGCCCGTAAATCAATCTGAAATGATTTACAACTAAAAACACAAATGGTGGCACAAGAGAATTTGCAATAAAATCAATTGTTTAGTTCTTAGTTCTGTAGCCAAAGTGCTAAAAGAAGCCCTTTAACTAATCATTCAATGTCCGTCCGTCCGCCAGTTGGTCCGTCCGTCCGTCTGTCACAGGGCTGTCAAACCGTAATAAGTGAAGTCTTGAGATTTTCATAGAACGCGTATATTTGCTTCTTTCGGTGTTTCTTGCCTGCTGCGTTTTGTTATTAAAAGCTAGTAATTTGTAATTATTAGTTATTTAAATAATTTTTCCAATAATTCGTTATTTAAATATATTTTACTAATAAAATATGCAGAATTTTCATAAAAATGTATATTTTCAAAACAAACATTTGAATTAGGAATTTATGATCTTACCATAGTATAAAATGAAGTCGCTTCCGCTGTCTGTTCGCTTAGACTTTTGAACTACTCAATAGATTTTAATGCAGTTTTCAACAATAGATGGAGTGATTCAAGAGAAAGGTTATTATGCATAGTTACCCCATATTAGTATCTACACTGCACCCGTGCGAATCCGGAGCAGGTCGCTACTTATTAAAAAAAATAGATTTTAGTGATTTAAACCACATGAAGCCAAATTAAAAATTTCTTTATGGCTAAGAACTCTTACCATTGCCGAATTACTATTTTATATGCACGAAATCCAGCCCCTTTCTCATTATAGGTTAACATAGAAATCAAAACTCAATACCCTTATGGGAAGCAAAATTTACCTGACTCAAAGATCAATACAAACTTATTATCCGCAAATCCTCAATTAAATTTAAACCGTGGTACTATTGCAACAGAGTCCAGTTTTCTTTGAACAAGGATAAGAACGTAAGAGTACAAGTCTTACAAGGGCTTATTCAGCTTACAAGACGAAGTTCTGTAGGGCTAATGAATAGCAACCGCCGAATTTGAAAGGGTCCCAATTAAAGAGGAACATGGCACCGGTATTGGACCATGTCGCAATAAACAACGTTAAATATTGATTTTGGTAGTTGTGCCCGTAGACTTTCCTCAAAAAGAAATGGGGGGTTCTGGAAAAGGTAACGTTTACTGCTTGTAACGCCTTGATTTCATTTATTGAAAAAATAATATTACCGCCTCCATCGTAGAAACCAAGGCCTAAGGGTCTACTTATGCCTTGAGTTTCTACCATTGCAGTGCTGCATTTCGAGCAGGACAGTCCTCTTATATGAATAAAGGTCTATCCTGCTCAGAGTGCGGCACCGCAATCGTAGAAACCAATGCATTAGAGCCATGTTTTCATATTAACAAAACCCAACTTGTAAACTTCATTTACAATTTAGTCTTTTTCTATTATAGCCCACTCTCATCAAAATTATAATTCCAATTGTTCTTGCACTTCTTTAGTTCCTTCTACTTCTGTAAAATATCAGATTTGATGTCACAATTATGGGAAATATTAATTCATCTACCCGTAGCTTGTAAGTAATAAAATATAAGCTTTTAAAATCATGTATTACGATTTAAATAAGTTAACATTTATGTTTTTTGTTATTATAGAATAAAATATTCTATTATTATTTTTCACATCCAGATGTGTACTGTTACACAGGCATAGCCTTCAACAGACGCCAGTCTCCAACAATATTTTATGTAAAAATAATGTTTTGTTGTCTTTTTAGAGAAAAATAAACACTTTTTTAGTTTTCTTATGTAACGCAAGGCTTAACACACTGGAGTCCCAAAGTAACTCATAGTATACAACCACTTTTTAATGTTTCTTTGAAACATTGCTAAGTGCAAGCGCATATTTTTGTAAAAAAAATGAGATTGGATTTAAAAACAATTTTTGCTATTTAAAAATAAATCTCTTTCATGCTGGTCTTGGAGTAAAGCAAAATTGTAGAATGTGTCAGCTGCTTTTCTACCCGCGCAGATCATAAAAGCCGATCGAGGGAATGGGCGAAAATCTGTGGAATCATGTCAATAGGCGATACGGCTAGCAACACATCACTATTTTGATTCCGTTTTCCATTTACACGCCCTCCAACACGCAAAATGTGGCCATAAAGTCTTACAGACCTGGGCTCTGTCTTCCCAGCAAGAGAAAAAGACGTGATACTATAGTATGTATGTAAAAATAAATCTTCGAATTCGAAAGTGTCAATCGGAAGTATCAACTTTTGAATTGCAATCAAACTTCAAAGCAAACTAGCGTAAACTGGATATATCTAGTGTAATCTGGTTAAAACTGACTTGATCACCGGCCGGACGTCAAATTTAGTTGTAATAGGGTTGTCACTTATCACGTTTCTTTGAGAAGACCATGATAGTTCGTAGAGACTGAATACACTGGATTTCTACACTCCTTCCTCTCTTCACGGAGTTATTTTTAAAAAGATGAGATTTTTATGTCTGCATGATCACCGATGGAGAGACAGAGGATGTTGGAAAGACCTGATTCGAAATTTCTTGATTTGATTTGCAGGTACATATTTCATACAATATGTATAGAAAACCCTGTCTGATCCTGGAAGGGATGATCCTAGAAGGCAATGCAGAAAACTCTATATTTTCCAAAATATGCCTTCGATCACTTTATCTCAATAAATGAAGAAATGTTCAACAACAAAAATTACTAACAATATGTTGTCTATGTACATTTTTATATAGAAACTAGCTGCCCCGGCGAACTTCGTTTCGCCATAAGTTAAAAACTATCCTATCTCTCAAGTTGGATCGAACTGCACATGGTGTGCGAATTTTATTATAATCGGTTAAGTGGTTTAGGAGTCCATTGAGGACAAACATTGTGACACGAGATTTATATATATTATTATATACTGGGTGGCGCAAAAGTAAAGACCCTATTTGGTTCAGCTATAACATTTTTTCTAAATTAGAAAACTAGATTTAGGTTTTTTTAAATGTATATTTGTGCCATTAAATTTCGTACCATTAGGATTTAAAGATGATGTCTTTTAAATGGTGACCTCCAGAGTTGATACACATTTGAGCCCTATTTATGACATTTTGCATAACTTGCCGTAACACTTCCTGCGATATGTTCGTTATTTCTTGACGAATGTTTTCTTTTAGAGCTGCGAGAGTCTGTGGCTTGTTCACATACACCCGAGATTTCAAAAAACCCCAAAGAAAGAAGTCTGGACTGGTCAGATCGGGCAATCGGTGCCGGACGGTGGTGAAATCGTCGACGAAATTCACGTTGTGTTCTTATCACTGATGAATTATTCCGTAAGAACATTGACACAATTATTCCACGTTCTTGGGGAGTAAAACGGTCCATGTTTATTTTCAGTGTATTTTACATTTGTTCACTACACAATTTTCAAAAACAGAATGACAGAAAATGTCATATAAAAAAAATAAAAGTATTTTCTTTAGTGCCAGTACTTTTGCGCCACCCAGTATATTAAGATATTAAGATGTATTGTGATATGTCCCGTCAGTGACAACCCTAGTATCCATTGCTGGTACTAACTAACGTCAGTACTGTGGACCATTCAGGTGCCGGACCGAAACTCCAATTAACATGAGAATTTACAAGTCAAAAGAATTTCGTTAGCGAATTACCGTGACTGCACGCCTTTTTATTAAGACCAACTTTGAGAAATGGGGAATTACCTTAATCATAGCTCCCCTCTTGAATAGGTGTGCATTTCTTCAATTCCTTTGTCTTCGGACTTCTTGAAGTCAAATTATCGTTTAAAACTCTGTTGAAATTAGATTCTTTTTTGTCAAGGTAAGAGTTTTCGGGCGTTGTCTTATTGCATCTTAGTTTACTCATTCAAGATATTCAGTACAAAACTATTTCTAAAATCTGTAAACATGTTCAGTTCTGTTTTTCCTGTCCTGCCGTGGGATTGTAAGTCTTTAAAATGTATTCTTAATACATTAATTGCCACCGTTTTTGTAACAATACATATTCAATCACGCGACGTCACGTGATCTGGCAACCAGCAAGGCTGCCAGCACTGGCAGACTAGGTACTTCTGAATCTTGTTCCGAAGCCATACATTTTCATGAATGTTTGTTAAAATAATACTACATAAACATTTTTTCTAAAATAATACTTTTCTAAATAATTAATCCGTCTGGTAGGTTATTGAAAAATATTGGACACGTATTTTTTCTTTTGTCAATCAAACAAAAAATTATAAAGTTATAGCCCGTTAAATTTCCGCGTGACGTCACTGGCCGGTACACTTTTTACCGGCCTGTTGCGTCATGAGCCCCCACTTCTGAATGTTGATGCGCTTTAACTTTACCATCTATTTTTGATTGAAAAAAAATATGTATGTAACAATTTTTTATAATCTATAAGACGGACTAATTATTTTTAATTGAATTGTTTTAGAAAACAAGCCTATTAGAATCCAGCTGCCTAGAACTCAGCGTTGACATAAACAGATACAAGTTGTGTATTTTAATTAGCTTTTGCCCGCGGCTCCGCCCGCGTTAGTGTCGATCCTTCGGGAACAGTAGAATCTCCCATAATGAAATAATAAATAAATATATACGGACAAATCACACAGATTGAGCTAGCCCCAAAGTAAGTTCGAGACTTGTGTTATGGGATACTAACTCAACGATACTATATTTTATAACAAATACATACATAGATACACATCCAAGACCCAGACCAATCTGAAAAAGACCATTTTCCATCTTGACCTGGCCGGGGATCGAACCCGGTCACTCCGTGTCGCAGGCTGGCGTGTTAACCGCTGCGCCACGGAGCTCATCTTGCTATGAAAGTTTGAAATTTGAAATAAATATCTGCATTTAAAATGAAACAAATCATAAATTGGTGTGAAGTCAGCACAGCTGAAATTGGACTGGGCGGGTCTACCGTATGTGACAGGACAGGTAGGCCAGAGCTGCAACTACGTGGATACCAGATGGCCGCCGAGGAAGAGACAGAAGGAGATGGCGTGAACATGGACACACATATGAACGATGGGCGGATTCTGGCACTTGACAGGGACACTCGGAAACGAAAACGGAGGCCTGTGCCCTGCTGTGGGACATAAGATCAGGGTAAAAAATACTTACAAATTAATATATCATTTTTCATAATGATTCTGAAAAAAATAGGAGACGATATTTTGCATGCAAGCATTTTCAACACTAAATCTGATATCATAATATGAACGTGAATATGAAATGCGTTAAAATAATAAACAACGCGTTTAAACCGAAATTTAATTAGCAATCGGAATCGTAGCGTAAACCGTTTAAATGGATACGTCATCATTTTCATTTTATGCCCTGTCACAAGCCATGGCATAAATTTGAGGAGCTTGGCAGTGGACAAACATAATTATTTAGGCATGTTTACATGTCCGTACTTCCAAAGTCACGTAGATACGTTGAAAGAAAGAAAGAAAAAAGTAATTTATTTGGTACTTAAGACAAATTTAGCAAAACACAAAAACAAATTTAACAAAGCACAAAAACAAATTTTACGAAACATACAAACAAATTTAACAAAACAGAATTTTAAAACAGTAAACATATATAAGTACCAAAGGAGCCACTCATCGTATGGCAGTGATAACACGCCGCTGGTCTTCCATGGAACCAGTTATGAAAAATGAGATTTCGCCGCCAGACGGGAAGAGTAATATGGATCATTTCACAATATGCTCATGAGTTTAGGATATGTTTATTTAAATATTATCGTATGTTTATTTAAGTAAGATATAAATACATAAAACACAGAACGACTGCTTATGTACTACAGGTTTGAAAGTCTAAAATATACCTTTTGAGATGAATGATTACAATGGTTTTGCAGGTTTTTATTGGAGTTGGTCTCAGCTATGTATTTAATTTCATAAGCACAAAAATACAATGAGTTAGGTGGTACATAATTTAAAGGAAATAATACATTTTTATTATAAAGTGTTGTGAAATAAATATCATTATTACACGACAAGATTTTATTGACTAAAAATTACTGTAATCGATCGATCGATTGATTTACAGCTTGCCATCCGTAAAATTGTAAAATTAAGTCTTTTCGCAGCCATTCTGCTGGTGTGCTTTAGTTCTAATTTTACTAATTATTCGTATAATCAAAATACGCATAGCTAAAAAATGAAAGAGCCTATTGTAGAGCCTGTTGTATAAATTTCTCGTCGTAAAAGGACCAATAGTACTTATTAATTGTAAGTCCTTAAAAATTACTATAAAAAAGGAAAGTTACTGTATCGGTACATTTACTAAATATTCGTATAATAAAAATATGCATAGCTAAAAAATGAAAGAGCCTATTGTAGAGCTTGTTGTATATATTTCTCGTCGTAAAAAGACCAATAGTATTTATTAATTGTAAGTCCTTAAAACTTACTAACAATAAGCAAAGTTACTGTATCGGTACAGTTACATAGATACTGTCATCATTGATACTGTATGTTTTAGAATTAGCTGTACTGTAAAACATAAAGACGTGATTTATAAAAGTAACTACCCATATCAATATAAACCCATTAAATCGATAGGCCATCATTTTCATTTTATGCCCTGTCACACGCGTCGCTTTCATAAATTTGGACAATAACGCCGGTTTGCCCGCGATATCACAGATTTACGGCTGTTGACATTCGTAAAACTATGGACTTATGGCTGTGTGATAACGCACGCGTTTGTCCTTATCAGATTAAAAAAAAACTGGACAAGCGAACTCGCGCTACGGGGGTTCCGTAACGACATATATTTAAATGCTACTATATATGGGTTTTTCCCTGCTATAAGTCATTGCTTTTAGCCAAACTTCATCAGCCTCATTCTTCTTCTTCTTTTCGAGTCAAAATGGTTGTAATTGAAACTTTTTCTTATACAGTCTTTGACCAGTAGGTGGCCACAGCGACTCCTTTGTCGTTTGCCTTATTTAGATCTACGACTGTGCAGGTGGAAGGACTTATTATAAAACGAAGACTAACTTTAGTACCTGGTTTAAACCATTATCCACCCAAAACAAATTGACAATGACAGTTGACCAAATGTCAAAGTGATACGTGTCGTCTTTCTTTGGTCGGATAATGGTTTAAACCAGGGACTAAAATTAGTCCTCGTTTTATAATAAGACGGTATGTGTCTATGCATCGAGAAGTGCCTTATACTTACAAAAATTCAAAATCATCATCATCAGGTCTTTTTGGTCTCCACTACGGGAGCACAACCCTCTCTGTATTACTAAAGCCATACTTGGTCAGAGCAGCCAGAGGACTTGGCCTACACTCTCCACGCTGGCCAGACGGGTTGGAGAGGTCTCATAGATGTTTATAAGCTTTGTTTAGCTTGTGTTTCCTAAGTCGCCTTCTACGACATCCACGGGCAGACTTGGAGTGGTCCTATTCTACTCTGCCGGATACCACACGGCGATTCATAATACGGCTGCATAATTTAATGCGTTATTGACTTAGTTTATTTTAGACATGATAATGATTGTGATAACTGATAAATTGATGAACGCCGGTTGCACGCCCGGAAAAGAGTCACGTTTCGTGTGCAAGCGAGAACTCTGACCAAGCGATAGAGAGGCACGATCGGCCGAAGCGTACGGCTTGTGACGCATCTATCTCTCTTCCACCTTTAGGTATCACGTAACATTATCGCCCGTAATCCGACTTACAGACAACTAATTTTATTTACAGCTTCATAGGCCTTAGATCTGAGTATTTACTATTTATGTACAGCGTGATTTTGAACCCCCTAGCTATATAGAAATCTTGGAATCAGAATCCCTAATGGAATACAGAATTGCAAGAAAAAAAGGTAAAAACCGAAAAAAAATGACTTTCCTTAGAAATTCGTCCAGCTGATCGGCGACTTTGTATGGGAAACACAATTTTTTTTTCGATTTTCAGTTTTTTTTCTTGCAGTTCTATATTTCATTATGAATTAGGAAATAGGATTCTGATTCTGAGATTTCAATAAAGCTAGGAGGTTCAAAATCACGTTGTATTTAAAATTGATACGCCGTCATGACAGTCTTATGGAAAATGAAGTCTTCATGGCTTCTTTGTTACCTTCGTAGGTACGGAACCCTAATAAACAAATGGGTCACCCATTTTCATTTGTATGACGTAAAAGTATAATAATAATAGAATAATAATAATAAAACCATTTATTTCAGATAATTACATCGTATAACATGTGTTTGTAATGTTATGACACTCGTAATAATGTTTCTGTTTGTTTTGTTTCAGGTAACAATTATTTACTGTTAAAGATACTGAATATGTTGATGAAAAACTTCAATAGAGGTAAGTATAATACTATTATATAATGTATAACCAACAGCAACGTACAGAGCTTTAATCATTTTTTTTAGAACTTAGATAGGTATATTGTCCCACTGCTGGGCAAATGTCTCTCTCATCTCTCTCCACTTGTCCCTGTTGGAAGTTAACCTCGACCTGTTTACCAATTTAAAAATGTGTCCCAATTAAAAAACCTAGCGGGTCACGTCTGACGTATGCACCAGGACTGATGGCCCATATCGCCTTATGGACTCCGACAGACGGAAAAAAATAGAGGAAGACCCAGAACAAAGTGGTCGGATGAATTGCAGTATTATGAGAAAAGCGGGAAGGAGAAAGCTAGAAATAGGGGCACTTGGAGAAATGTAGGGGGGCTTTTCCCCAGCAGTGGGATATACATGGTGAATTTTTTATCGTTTTGGGCCCTTAAAGGGGTGACTCAGACCATCAATATGAACAACTTTTTAAATGGGACCAATGTTGGGAACTCAAAAAAAATTTCGTCATTTCCATACAAAAGAGTTCCGCCGCCCGGCCAGTTTGTATGGGAATGTCGAATTTTTTTTTATCACAAAAATTCACCATGTACAGAACTAAGGAAAAAATTATGTACACATTTTTTAGATGACAACGACGTTTTAAAAAGGGCTACTGAGAATATTTATTTGATATTAAAGTAGTGAGAAACGCTGACCAACTATATTTCCTGTGAAACAATACAATTCTAATAAGTTGAGTGTGTGCATTTGGAGATATTAATCAAAGCGTTTACATTGTACAAAATAAAAGAAAAGATGCCAAATTCCATGGTATCAAAACTTTCAAACAAAACTTGGAAGATGACAAACTTGCGTATACTAAAAGCCTTTTTACTATAAACGTTATACTTTTATTTCCTATAATTTTGAATCTTTACATTTCTGAAGTTAAAAGGAACAATCCGATTTTTACTCATAAAGGCATATGACAAGCTATATGATTCAATAATTTAGAGTCTAGAGTATAGTAGGCGTCCATGGGAGAAAGAGGTACAAACAAATAGAGAGTTCCGAATCGGTCATATCTTTTCCGAGGCAGTAAACTGAAGAGCCGAACGTCGAAACCACTCTACGATTAATGTTCCCATTACGCCGTCGCCAAAATAAATATTTTCAAATAAAATCGCTTCCCGCAGCAACATTATCCTATTTGACATATTGCGAAAATATGGACACGGGGAAGCGAAATATAAATCCCGCACAAGTGTTGTGGAAGAGAAAAAACATTGGAAATTGCGCATTTGCGACATTTCCATGTCGATCAGGCGTGCGTATGAATATCTGTGGGTAAACAACCTTTTCGGAGAAAACATTTGAATTGATCTTCCCTTTAAGGAAAATGGCGCTTTGCGTATTTGCAGAGATTTTACTGTAAATTTATTTATGAAATGGACACTTAGTAACAGACAGCAGCCTAAAGTTATGGCCAGAAGTATGTACGAGTCCCTTTTGTGACGAAAATTAACAGCACATAGATATCCTCAGTTTCAAATCTTTAAGTGCAAGAATCACGTTAGTTAAATAAGTACTTGAACTCTTGATATTCCACCCAGCCGTTTGAACATACATGATACTCGCGAAACATATAACAGTTCTTAGCAGTCGGGTAAAAAGAACGCGCTTAGCAGTGCGTGGAATAACTCTTTGCTATGAAAGTATTTTTGTTTCTTTCTGTTTTCTTTCAACTAACCAAGGCTTTACGGAGAACTTTTATTCAAAACAGACGAGTATAACAGTGAAATATAGTAGTGCATTATATTATAACTCTTAGAAGTATGCATTAACTAAAGATAACAAGAATCTCGTTATTTTGCAAGAGCGTACAAAGTGGTGTAAAGGAGCTTTTTCGTTTCAGTTTCCTTGCGCTAAATATGGCTAATTGTTTCACTAAGAACTTTTAAATAATACAGATAGAATTTCAAATAGGTTAACAGTTAAACAATAAGATAATAAAGAACTCAATAATTGAAGAAGTAACGATCCCTTTATTTATTCTGCAAGAGCGCACAAAGTGGTCGAAATAAGTCCATCTGACTTTAAGTACATTTTTTTATTTTTCCTTACGTTCAGTATGATTTCTAGTTTTACTCGAAATTTTTAACAATAACAAAAAATAAAATATCAAATAGCTAAATAGTTGTGCAATAAGGATTAACTAAAAGCCGCAAGAATCTCGTTATTTTGCAAGAGCGCGCAAAGCAGTGCAAAGGAGCCATCTCACTTTGAATGCGTATTTGCTTTTTTCCGTTTTGACGCGGACATAAATCTCTTGAGAATAGTTTGCAGACGCCATTCTTATGGACCTTTTGGAATGGAGAAGTCAGTGGATCATATTTTTGTTGGATCTTATTTCTTTTTCTAGTATTGGAATGACTGAAAAATACACTGCCAGGTAAAATATTTTTTATCAGTAGTAATTTAAACTTAAATAATAGTTGTGTACAACAATAATACACATATACATTATTTAAGATATACAGATAAGAACATGTATGTTCTTATCTGTATATTAGGTTGTATAGGATTGTATCCACATAGTTTTAGGATTAGACAATAAAAACATACTGGCCACTTATTGTTAACTTAAAAGAACTACATTGAAGGAGGTGATTCTATATTTGAATATTTTGACTGAAACACGAATCTCCCGATCTCTTTCTGATTATAGTCAAGAAGACTTTATAAAAATGATTCTTATTATACAGCCATGAAATAATAGTATATATATTCAAGACAATAAATGAAATTAAAATAATATTTCTTGTTCAAATTTCAATCACATGTATTTTTAAACCTCATTTTTTCTTTCTTATTATTTATCTATTGTATTTGCAAAATCGAAAAACTATTAGCGTTTCAGAAAGACCACTGCCGAGAAGAATACGCCAAAAGAAACTCAGTCCAGTATTGGCCCCTACTTTTCTAAGCTTTTCTTGGCGTCAAAGAGAATATCTGTTACGAAAACAAAGGCTTCTTTAAATTATGTGTTCGCTCCAAATGTTATAAGCCTCGAAAATTGTTCGCGAACTAAAAAAATTGCTAATGAACCATTCCAATTCAAATGTTAATACTTTCGTAACTTCACGATGAGCAGTCAAACACGACTCTGTAACAATTTCCACGTCTACATTGCAATTTTAACCTTATTCACAACGTTATAAGAGCGAGGAAGAAATTCTAAAGAGATATAATGCTATGAGAAGTGAGGCCTCGTTGCCGATGGTGAAAATTTAAATCAGTTTAGGCGAGTTTTGGATTATGACGGTGTGAAGCCCCCAGGCCGGCTCGGTGGCGCCATCTCGATGCAAATTGGCTGAAGGCTGCACCCGGCTGCGACCCATTTCGGGTATTCGGTGTTTATAGATTTACTAAATCCCATGACGCCTTTGGGAAAATTTATATTTTGTTTAGGCTGGGAATTGGTTGGAATTTTGGCGGAAGGATTTAGGCTGTATAGCTTAAGGATTTAGCATAGCAAATGCCTTTTAGGAACATTGATAGGTAAGGTTAGGCTGTAGGTGGTTAAATTAGGTAAATTAAATTTAAAAAATTTGTTCGTTCTGGAGCCTTAAAGGGATGATTCAGCCCATCGATATGAACAACTTTTCCTATGAGACCGATGCTGGGAACTCAAAAATATAAATGGGCTGTTCCAAAAAAATTTCGGCCGCCCGGTCAATTTGTATACTTACGTCAAATTTTTTTTTGAGTTCCCAGCATTGGTCCCATAGGAAAAGTTGTTTATATCAACGGGCTGAATCATCCCTTTAATGGTGCAGAACGATCGAAATTTCACCGTGTATAATTTTAATAATTTGTTGATGTCCGTATATTTCTCAAAGCGTCACTATGAACATAATTCACAGTGACATTTGTACAGCATTCATTATATAATCCTTATATCTGTCATTATCCTAATCCTAACTAATATTATAAATGCGAAAGTAAGTTTGTTTGTTATTTTGTTTGTTTGTTACGCTTTTACACCGTAACAACTGTACCAATCGTGATAAAATTTTGCATACAAGTTATTTGGAGTATGGAGAAGGACATAGGCTGCCTTTTATCCCGGGAAAAAATACTATTCCCGAGGGATTGATATTGACGCGGGCGGAGCCGCGGGCGAAAGCTAGTTTATTATTATAAAAAGAATATATTACCGCTTCCAACTGATCGTATATCGGACTTCTTGCGGCTGAGATGATGATTTTAATATAAAGAATATATTGCAAATCCGGCCATCATGACCTGGCCAGCATTTAAAAAACGACATGATAAACGATATATGAGATTCAAATGTACATTTGAATATTACGAATTTCTGTAATTTACTAATAAGCCGTTGATTACTGTATGAAACTACTCATTTAAGGATGGTTTACTGATCTAGCCGGTTCATAGAGATCTAGCCTATACATTGTTGCAACAACTCCTTTAGCTAAAGATCTCACATTTATTCAGACAACCCACTATTCACACTCCATAACTCACTGAGAATTCCCTGCAAAATTATGAACGTCATTACGGTCTTATAAAAACGCATAGTTTGAATCTATTATGTCACTGTCAACGGCAGTACAAGAGCTAAGTAAACATATTTCTTTGCCCCTTATTTATTTTTAATGTGCTCTCGGTTCGGACGCGGATTTATACCGAAATCTTTCCTGTCACAAACAGTACGCGAATTATTTCACCGATGTCGCTTTTTGATATGAGTGGTGCTGGTAAGTTAATTTAGTTTTTAATGAAATATTCTGTTTTTAAAGTCTTACATTGTAGTAGTAGTTTTTAACTCTCTAATCATCACAAAAATTAAAATATTCACATAAAATGCCAGACAATTTAAAACCATAAATACATAATAATTTAACTTAAATAAAATAAATCTTCCAATTCGTCGCATCGAGGCAACGTACCCAATATACTAGCAGCATTTCCGCGCTGTATAGCATTACTAAATCGCCGAGCGAAATAGCTGCCAGCTCTAGGGTCTCCGGTTGACTCAATGAGACGAGTTGTGATGTCCTTGTAAAAACATTTAGCTTCCGGGCCCCAAGAGCCCATCGTCTCTACTGCGAAGGGAAGGAAAATTAAATTGTCTTCCAGACCCACATATTTTCGCCTCTTATCAGCCTCAGCAACACCGGCAGCCGCCCCACCATGGGTAGACGAAACGTTTAAATGCGAAGGTGCTAACGTATCCACACATGTGGCGTCCCAAACCAGACATTTACCCTGCCTCCATGGAATTAGAGAAAGACCATCTGGACGCTTACCATCAGTGCGGACAATTCCACTTGGTTCTAAAAGTTAAGGAACCCCGACAGTAGTAGTTAATTGTACAATATGTAAAGAAAATCCTGTCCGATCCTTGAAGAGGTGATTTAACCCGCCGATATGAACAACTTTTCCTATGAGACACACTATATTGCCAGTTGTTTCTTGGAAACCATCCGTATTCTTAGTAGTTTCCTCAAGACTTCGTTAACTCACAATAACATACAATAAGTCAATAAGCTAATCACTTCTT
Organism: Elegia similella; assembly: GCA_947532085.1. Taxonomy (NCBI): domain Eukaryota; kingdom Metazoa; phylum Arthropoda; class Insecta; order Lepidoptera; family Pyralidae; genus Elegia; species Elegia similella. Next base: position 25,760,820 of record OX383932.1, on the reverse strand, counting down.
TATCCCTTGGAGCAGTCTTGTAGAAAAATTATAATATAATATTCAAGAAATAAAATTACATTCCCTAGATACAATTAACAAGGATTCTAACGATACCAAATCCGTCCAAACACGTTTAGGCATTGAGAATAAATACATAAATATATACGCACAAATCACAGATGGAGCTAGCCCTAAAGTAAGTTGGAAACTTGTGTGTTGGAATACTAACTCAACGATACTATATATTGTAGTTAATACAAATAGAGATAAAAATCCAAGACCCAGGTCAGTCTAAAGTTGCGGGGATCGAACCTGGGACCTACGTTGTAACAGCCTGGTATTGACCACTAAGCCACAGAGCTCTTCATATTTAGAAGTTACAGTTGAATAAAGAAACTCTACATAACATAACATAAACACATTCATACTTACATATATGAACTTGAAAAACATTACACTCCTTTGTTGTCAGTCGTTTAATAATACGGGTGTTAGAAGCTTACCATTTACTGTCAAAAATATATAACTGCAAGAAAAAAATAAAATAACTAGGTATAGGAAAATGATTCTCCATCAAAATGTTTTGTTATGTAGTAGCTATTAAGGAACTATATCTAACGACGGACAGTACATCCCAACTTTCCCAATTACAGTTGGAAGTTACATAACGCTCCGGCGACTACTAGCGTTCAACGGACGTATTTGACACATTTCCCTGAAGGATACTATGTTATTACTGTTATAAAATGTATAATAGTAAGGAATTCTCTTATAAGACTTTACATAATATTAAAGCTTTATAGTCATACATCATCATTATCAGCTATTCTTTTTTAGTCTCCACTGCAGCAGCATGACTCTATGTACTACCGGAGCCATACTTGGCCAGAGCAGACAGGGGATTTGGCCTACACTCTCCTCGCTGGCCAGACGAGTTGGAGAGGTCTCATTGATGTTTATGAGCTTTGTTTAGCTTGTATTTCCCAAGTCGCCCCTTACGACATCCACGGGAAGAATTGGAGTGGTCTTATTCTACTCTCCCGAAAACCAAGTATGGATCCGGTAGTATAGAGAGGGTCATGCTCCTGCAGTGGAGACTAAAAAGACCTGGTGATGATGATGATGAAAAGACTATAAGCGACGAAAACGTGGAAAGAGTTGTTAGTTGCATTGCTTATTGATAAAAAAATCAAGCAACATCTTTTAACAAATACAGGCTATTCTGAACTCCTTGACAATATTTTAGTCATGATTGCTAGAAAGAACATGGATTGCAATGACTGGAGAAGGGAGGAATGGTGCAAACAAAAGGCTTATACTCAGCAGAGGGTCGCGGAAGGCTGATGATGATGATTTTAATCATGGAATCAGAATACAAACATGCAGCCAAACATAATTGATAAATTGCTTAATTAATATGATTCCAACAATACCTCCTTCGCGGCCGCTGACTGTCAATAAAACCATCCTGCTGCCATTCATTACCATTAATTGCCGGCTGTATATGCTATCATGAGTAGGGTTACCACACCAATGAATGAACCAGGAAATTTTCGGTTTGATCCGAATAAGATTTTTGTAATTAAAAATTATTTTAAAAGTAGTCCTGTCTGACAAAAACCCATCAAGCGCGAGAAACGCAGACACAATGGATTTTCTATTGTTATGCTGCCCAATCGGACCGCTTGGTGGTTGAGAGGTCAATAGTCATTTGGGAGAGTATATGGATTCAAATTCATTTTAATCTCACCTATGATCAGGCATATTTATATGGTAGAATAAAGTAACTTACATACACAAACTTTTTGATCAGTCGTGTGTAGAAAACTGTGCACAGTTTTGATGAAAAGTTAAATGTTATCTAATGCGAAGACAACATTCTTGCACGTGAAGAATCCTAAAATAGTTGAGAAATAACACAATGTTTTAATTTACCAATCCCAAAAAGAGGATTTTACACAAAATCAACAAATCAAATTACTTTCAAATTAAATTACTTATCTTAAAATCTGGTTACTCATTTTAGACTAATTTTAATATTAACCAAATCCCATAAATTATAATATAGACCAATATTAATACTGACCGCATAGTCACCCTAATCTCAACAACATTATTAATTGGTACATCTGTTCGGTAATCGCCTGCTATTGCATCCCCCGTTTGCAAACACTTCGTAAGTGTACATGTATGCAAGTATAGTGTACTTACACTATACTTGGACCACTTGGTCATTTACACTGTAGAGTGGGACTCCTAACTGCGAAATCTCTTATAATGCAAGTGTTAGTGGCTCCGGTAGTACAGAGAGGTTCATGCTCCTGCAGTGGAGACTAAAAAGACCTGATGATGATGATGATAAATGCAAGCAATTTCTTTTAACTACTCAACTTATTCAATTTAACTCCCAGTCCAAAATTGTGTCCACATATTGCAGCTTAATCCTGTATTTGACAATCTATTCAATGGCCTTGTTGACCGTCCGGCAAATTAATTTAGCTTTGGGCCACCGAGGTATGGCTGATCTTAGATATACTCGTACTTGCTGTGACCGATCATAATATTATATATGACGTAATAACATCTTATAAATCGATAAATGCCCGCCACGAAAAAGTGTCAAGTTCCGCGTGCAAGCGAAAGCGCGAAACAAGTGACAGAGAGGCACGATGGGCCTTTTTTTTTATATGTGGTAAATGCGTTATGCATACTGATCTGCTACGGGGATACAGAACAGTTATGCGGGACTCGCACCCGCTAAAAACCACATGATTGCTCTCTTCACGTCATATTACCGTAATGGTGGGCACGGTGGAGCTACCACCACTCTTCCACCATAGGCCGTTCGGCTAGTGACGCATCTATCGCAGGCGTTCGGCTTGTGACGCATCTATCTCTCTTCCCATCATCACGTCCATCCACTTTACAAACAACCTAGTTTTTGTCATGGCTGTCGTAATTTAATTTTTCTTCAAAACAACAAAGATTCAAGATTCAAAGATTTATTCAGAAAATAGGCCTTTTCAGGCACTTTTTCACGTCAATTCACATTTTAAATAATACTTATTATATTATATTCAAATTATTAATTATTTTTCAAAAGCTACAAACTACTAGCGTTTCGGAACCGACCACTGCAGAGAAGAAGACGCCGAAATAAACTCTTTTCAACAGTATTGGTCGCCTACTTGCCAACTTGTCACCATATTAGTCTAAACTTGACTCAAAACAGCATAAGTCCATTTGAATAATAAAGGGCTGTAAGTTCGCTCGTAACGTCCATACAATATAAAAGCTCGCTTCGTCAAGTCGATGGATCCCTTGAAATATTCGCCCAACTATCTAGAGGCCGTAATTGACATTTTACGCTTGAAGAATTCGAGCGAGTTCGGCCTGCCCTGACCTAAGGAGCGAAGGTTTTTGGGTCGTGTCAAAAAGAAAAATACACGAAGAAGATACTTCTACATCTACACTTCTACACTTATATTATAAAGAGGAAAGCTTTGATTTTGGCATTAAGGCTCCTAAATTCTTTCACTAATTAACAAATAGTATCGAATCCTAATACTATCCGAGCGAAGCCTGGGCGAGCCGCTTGTAGAGTATTTTTTTTATAAAAACAAATAGACCAAAATGGATAATTTTTGAAATATATTTGAACTAGCTTTCGCCCGCGGCTCCGCCCGCGTCAGTGTCGATCCCTCGAGAACAGTACTCTTTTCCGGGATAAAATGTACCCTGTGTCCTTCTCCGTACCCCAGATAACTTGTATGCAAAATTTCATGATGATCTGTTTAGTAGTAACAACGTGAAAGCGTAACAAACAAACGAACTCACTTTCGGATTTATAATATTAGTTAGGATTATAGCAAGATGAAACCCATTACAAATTGACGAGAAATACAAAAATTAAAGGTAAAATAAATTATGGGCGATCTGAGTTGGAGAAGTGGGAGAGGGTAAGATTTTAAGGGTAAAAAAATCTCGATTTCCAAAAAAACTACAAATCCTGTGGAAAAACGATATATGGCAATGATGAAGGTAATAACAAGTTCTAATCCTATAGTTTTTAATTTTTTTTTTTACCTAACCTCATAATGGATGTGATAAAATGCAAATAACCATGATTTTGTATTTTTATTTTTATTTTTTTAACAATTTTACTTTATTCACGAAAATTTGGTGAAAACTTACCTTTCTATACCCGAAACAAACTGTAGTTTTTTGATGTAAAAATTAATTTTTTCACCTTTTTTTGACTTAAATATCAAAAAAGCACCAGTAATAGAGCGCGAAAATTTAAAAATGGAAAATAACACATCAATGCGAAATATATAATAACAAATATAAATAAACGGAGAGCTCGAGAAACTTGTGCCACTAGTGGTCACCCATCCCAGTAGGGACCGGGGTTGCTTTACATGCGTAAGCGCTCATAATGCGCACGTCAACTGTGCTATCGCGTTCCTCAAACCAACTTGTATCCGGGTTTAAACTGAAAGGATGTAGGTCAAGATAAAAACCTCCTTTGGGTCAGCAGGCCTTCTAAAAGCCATTTTCGCGGAGGCGTTCTCGATTTACTCCACAATCGCTACTGGCTGAATAAAGAGATCTCATTTGCCGATCGGCTAGTCTTATTTCTGGAACAAGAGCCTCTAGAGAGTCCATCAAAAGATTACCAACCTATTTATAAAGAGTAACTGGTGTTTGGTTGTTATAATGATTAATTTTTATGGAAAATCTTAATCCCCATGGTCTTTGAAAGCGATACAGATTGTACGAAAGTGACCAGCCGGCCTAATTGCTAACTTAGTGTACAACGTTTTGATAGTCACTTCAAATTACATTGCCGCTTTCGAATAATTGACTATTTATTTAAGATACTTATATAAACCGTAATGTATTTTAAGTGCATATCAAACCTGTGTTTATTAAGTTAGCAAATAGGCCGGCTGATGCTTCTAACTTTTTTTCCATATAGGCTTACACTACGTTGCTACCAAAGATGTGTTGTGTAACAGAAACCTTCTTCGTTGGTAGTCATCATCATCAAAATTTAAGACCACCGCTCTTGTCGGTGGAGCTCACTTCATCTTGGTCTATTCTCTGCCAGTCTTTCACATCCTGGTACGAAACTCTTTCCACTTTTTCCTGTATCTGTTTAAAATAACTGTGCCTAGGCTTTCCTCTCCCTCTCCTTCCCTCTATTTTGCCTTCTATAATAGTTTTCATAAACTGATCGATGGTGGTAAGGCTGGCAAAATATACGAATGTTTCTATCAGAGTTAAGCGGTGCGAAAATACTTCACGAATCTGAAGCGGTATGTAGCAAGCTCTTTTCAGAGATAATTGTATTGGTTCTAGTTAAATTTGTGAGTATTGCTGTGAAAACATCGGGTAAAGTGAAAAAAAATCCTTACTCTTTCTAAAACAATTTCAATAAAGTGTAGAAGTGACGATCACGTGAATCCGGATAGTTGCCCCACTTTTTGAAACTATTTGACGTCTTTTAGTACATATTTGAAAAACTGGCTTGTACTTTGGTTCTTTATCTGCAAATATATCACATAAAATATTAAATATTAGCTTTAGTATTGCCAGAGCATTAGCGATTTGCGGACCTCTATGTTTTGTAACATTTATCCCACATAGAGGATAGTTGCCTAATCCATATGAGTTTAATTGAGAATAGATGCCCCGCCAAGAAAAAGGGCATCTATCCCTCGAAACTTTGACTGCAATTTTTTCAATAATTCAATCGCACTAAGATATTGCCGTGTGGTTTCCGGTAGAGTAGAATAGGACCACTCCAAGTCTTTCGTACATGTCGTGGAAGGCGACTTAGAATAAACAAGCTAAACAAACAAAAACGTCAGAGTGGAGAGTGTAGGCCAAATCCTATGTCTGCTCTGGCCAAATATGCTCTGATACTACAGAGAGGGTCGTACCACAGGAAGTAGAGACTAAAAAGACCTGATGATGAAGACATGCAACACGGTCAACTAAGTAGTAGTTAAAAATCTTTCGATATATTGCAGTTAATTCGTAAAGCTAGAGTAATAAATAAATATATAAGGACAAATGACACAGATTAAGTTCGAGGCTTGTGATATGGGATACTAACTCAATACTATATTTAAAAACAAAAAAAAACATATATATCTAAAATCCAAGACCCAGGCCAATCTGAAAAGATCATTTTTCATTTCCTGACCGGGGATCGAACGCGGGCAACATCGTGTCGCAGGCTGGCATGTTAACCACTGGTGGAGAGTTATTGCAACCGAGGCAACTATCCTGGTTTGCCAATGCTTGATTTTCGTGAAACGTGATTTCCGTAAAGGTTCACGAAGCATGTTGCAGTGAAGATCCCGTAAGCACGAGTATGTACTTTATAAACATTGAGATTATCTAAACTCCCAAGGTGCTGCCGCGAACGCGGTATCCGGTATCATATTCGTTGATTACTCCGCCTCGGGCGTTTACAAGTTACAGAAGATTATCTTCTAAGATAAATGTTTATCGATAAAAACGATAGATGTATGGAGTACCCAAGTTTTAGTCTTTAACTGCCTCCGTGGTCCAGTGTTTAAGGCATTTGCCTGTAGACCCGTGAAGCATACTTTGTTTAGTTGTTTCCAGTATGGTTAGGACATTACAAGCTTGAACCATCTGATTGTCTGATAATAAAGATGATTCAGTGCTTCGGAAGGCACGGAATCATCAATGACAGCCGGGACCAACGACTTAAAAGTCGTTGGTCAAGGCTGCCATCTGGTAGTCGTTAAAGGAACCACGTCAGAGGCCGAGAGGCGGTCCCAAACAACTCTGACACCAGGATGTGCATTGATCGTGTCACCTACAAAAAAAGAAGAAAGAAAGTCTTTAATATTCCAGTGACAGTATATTCAGTATAGTCAGACATGTCATCCTCAACTGCGTGACCGGTGGTAGCAGCTATGGTATCGGGTACAAGCGCCCGACCACCCGAGGTGCTACTTGCATTTCCCCCACTCTTCCAAGTGTGTAGTATCCCAATACCTTCATTACCTTCTCAAATCCAACAAATTCCTATCCTTCCCTAGCTTAAAAATGCTTCCGATGGGCAGCAGCGGCGGAAGCACAAGAAGCCAAAGAAATTGCGGTGGCCAACCCGCCTGCCAAGCGCGATTAACAAAAAAGTATTGTTATCGTGGGATCAGTAGTTTTTCCGACATGAAAATCATCTTGCTATGTGTTATGCCGGGTAGCGTATTGCCAAACTGTATACTGACCCAGACCAGGGTTGCTCTGAGTTCGATCGCAGTTTGCCTTTGTAGTTGAAGAGCAAACTGTATACCTATTCAGAGAGTGTCTGAATCAAAATACATTTTGCTTTAAAATACTTGAGCAAAATACATACGATTCCAGACATCCATACTTTCCAGCGTCTGGTGTAGTATGTAATGGCATGATAATTTAGAACAAAATGCATGCGAATGCAGACATGTTTTATTTCTCTGCCTCGCCTTCTAAAACTTGCGCCGCTTGCGACCTTGACTCCTTTTTTTGGACAGTGGTCGTGACTTTATTAGCAATTACGCACGTGTTTAATAAATAAAGTGTAAAAATAGAGTTACTTAAAAAATAAACCGACTTTAAAACGGTTTTTTATAGATCGATGTAAGCCTTAATAATTTGAATAAAATGAACACTTGGCTAGTTTGCGGTACGAGTATGCTGGTAGAAAAACAGTTGGTATATTTACTGATATTTTTAACATATAATTTTTATTTCGCACTTTCCGATTATTAACAAAAGAAATCGATAGGGAAATAAAGCACAAAAGGCGTGGTGTGACGCCATCTCTTGTTATACGAGTTTTTAATTAATTTACTTTGTTATCGATCACTTATAATATCGACTTAATTGAGTTATTATTACCTACACTGAAATTAAAACTAGGTACAATTTGTTGTGTCAGTGCATCTTTCTTTGAAAAATTAATAAATACTGAAGTGGACACATTTATAGTTTTTTTAACACTCTTTATAGTTGTTACAGTTCAAATTAATTTTTAGTCATACTTACAACGGCTAAACTTAAATTAATTCACATAGGGTATGTTTTTTGGGGAAAGTTGTTCAGTTTCACGGATAGGATACCTAAAAATCGCAAAAGCATAAAAAAGTTACGGGAAATTACGAAACACGTTGTATAGTTAGTTAAAGATATTTGCGTGTCACAGTTTGCTTTACATACAAGCGAGCAAAGTGCATACCGTCTCAGACTGCTCTGAGCTCGTATGTACTTTGCTCCAATTTGTTTGTGATTTTAATGAGCACGACGTAGTTCAGTACAGACTATGGGTGTCTGGGTCAGTATACAGTTTGGCAATACGCTGCCGGGTAACCTATCAAAATTACGTCAAAATCCGTTCAGCTGTATTGGTGTGCTTGAATAACAAACTACTCAACATACCTATATACTTTCGTATCTATACTAATATTATAAAGCTGAAGAGTTTGTTTGTTTGTTTGTTTGAACGCGCTAATCTCAGGAACTACTGGTTCAAATTGAAAAATTATTTTTGTGTTGGATAGTCCATTTATTGAGGAAGGCTTTAGGCTATAAAACATCACGCTGCGGCCAATAGGAGCGAAGCATCTATAAAAAATGATTAGAAAACGGGGGAAAATTATTCATCTATACTAATAAAAAAACGATTTAATCAAAATAACAGAAATTGCCGCGGACGAAGTCGCGGGCAACAGCTAGTTTATGATATTGGTAGAACTTTACAATTGTCGTGTTCGCTACAAATTGGATTTATGGTATAAAATACCATACAACAATAGCATCGAGATTTTGAATGTTACAATTTGTATTTGTATATTTGTAATGTTATATGTGTTTTCTGGTGCAATAAAGTGATATTATTATTATTATGAGGCAATCATTTACTTTATCGGTAATGTTTCAATGCTTAAAGACTTAAAATTTCAATAAAATCGTTAAACCATAGAAACGAAGAGAAACGCTTTCGCTTGAAACTTACGCCATGTTATAGAATTAACCTATGGAACTAGGTCGCGGCTTGAGCTTTTATCATTATCATTAGAGTATCGCGAGGCAGCAGCCCCAGTGTAGATATCTATATGTTTGTCTTCCTTCATATCTAAAAGGTGTCTGAATGTTGATGGATTAACATCGACTGCAAAAATTCTGCTTCAGCAGGATATAATTGTTGCATATATTGGTTTTTAGGGTACCGTACCCAAAGGGTAAAAACGGGACCCTATTAATTTCGCTCCGCTGTCCGTCTGTCTGTTTGTCTGTCTGTCCGTCTGTCACCAGGCTGTATCCCATAAACCGTGATAGCTAAAAATAGAATAAAATAAATATTTAAGCGGGCTCTCATACAAAAAACGTGATCATTTTGCTTGCTTTTGCTCGGTATTGATAACGGCAACAGGTAGACGCTTGAAATATTCACAGAATATTTACCTAGTTAAATATTGACTTTTAAAAGAATAATTAAATAAAAATAAATTTGCCGTTTTATAGATAATGATTCGGAACCCTTGGTGCGCGGGTCCGACTCGCACTTGACCGGTTTTTATTAAGATATTTATATTAAGATTTTTATTAAGATTTAGTGCAGGCAACACCGACTTATGTTGCATATCCGTGTCCGCCCATTTTGGGCTGTCAGTTGTGATTTTGGTTATAAAACGTCAATTGTATTATGTAGTGCATTAGTGGTGAAAAATAAAAGTGAACTATAATAACTTGTGTATCAGTTACACTGCCCAAAAGCCTAATAATTATTATAACAATAATTTTGATAGTTTTTATCAACGTATAGTTTGAAAAAAGATATTATTTATGATAAGTGCCGCCGTGTAGCTCTCTTAAAACGGGTACATGCGACCTTTATAAGTAAAATGGACTTTCCAATATGTCTTTAGTTGCTTTATCAGACACAGGCACGACAACGGACAAGTCCTATGAGGGAACACGATGACGTACTTAATAACGTACCTTCTGCCAAGAGATGCAAAAGGAATCTCTATGTATTATAAACAGTAGTACAAATTAAGTAAAAAATTCTTACAATTATGATTAATATGTAAAGATATATATAAATAAATAATATGTAAAGACCGAACCCATGTGTTCAACCAACGGACAGGGTCACAGCAAATACAACTTAATTTTATTTAGCGCGCGTTAGAAAGTTGGAAATATGAAAGTATTTAAGCAAGACCGCTTAAACTGTGTACTAAATTGGTACTTATACATGGTGAAATTTTCGTCGTTTTAGACCCTGACCATCAATATGAACAACTTTTTCTATGGGACAAATGCTGGGAACACAAAACAAAATTTCGTCATTTCCACACGAAAGAGTCCCGCCGCCCGGCCAGTTTGTATGGGAATGTCGAATTCTTTTTTGAGTTCCCAGCATTGCTCCCATAGTAAAAGTTGTTCATTTTGATGGTCTGAGTCTCCCCTTTAAGGGTCCAAAACGATAAAAATTTTACCAAGTATAAGTACCAATTTAGTACACAGTTTAAGCGGTCTTGACTATTTAAATAAGTAAAACGAACTCAAGTCACCTTTTCAATGGATAGAGTCCCAGCAAATATAGCTTAACTTTCAGTATCTATATGCATACATACATATTATCACGTCTTTATTTCTTACGGGGTAGACAGAGCCTAAGGCCATAAGACCGAAACGCCACGTTTATCGTGCTGGTGGGCGTAAAGGTGGAAAACGGAATCAAAATAGTGATGGGTTGCTAGCCGCATCGCCTATTGTCATGTTTCTTTAGATTTTCGCTTATTCCCTTGACCGACTCCTACGGTCTGCGCGGGAAGAGAAGCAGCTGGCCCATTCTACGTTTTTTCTATTCTCCCAGACGATCAGAAATCAGTATCAAGTACATGAAATATAGCTTATATAAAGTACGTATTGTTATGAATTAGTTTATTACGCATATAGTGCTGACTGAATCAATTTAATATTAGACTAGCTCCGTGGCGCAGCGGTCAACACGCCTGCCTGTGACACGGAGTGACCGGGTTCGATCCCCGGCCAGGTCAAGATGGAAAATGATCTTTTTCAGATTGGCCTGGGTCTTGGATGTTTATCTATATATGTATTTGTTATAAAATATAGTATCGTTGAGTTAGTATCCCATAACACAAGTCTTGAACTTACTTTGGGGCTAGCTCAATCTGTGTGATTTGTCCGTATATATATTTATATATTTAAGTATATTTATTTATATAAAACTGTTTTTCATTCGGATTCAGTTAGTCATCCTGGAACATCAGTGCCGTTAACAACTCAGTAACTTAACGTGTATTTTGTCAGTTTGTGGTGAATTAAATTAGTTTCTTTGTAGCAATTAAAAAGTGTTTTTTTTTAAAAAGGACCCACGGAGCGCCATCCTAACAGTATGTAGTAAACATAAGTACCAATTTAGTACTAAAATTTGAACAGCCACAAATGTTAAAATAAGTAAAGCGAACCCAAGTCAACCAACGGACAGGGTCCCAGCAAACACGGCTTAACTTTCATTATCTCGCGCTGCAGGTATTTGCAAAAAACACGCCGGACGTGCCGAGGCATGAGCCAGCTAAATTTGCGACTTGCATTTTCGATAATTATTTCGTTGGGGTTTTGTTTGGTACGTTTTCATTCTTCTCACTTTTTGTAAGAACTACATACATCGTATCACGTATTTTCCCTTGCGTGGTAGACAGAGCCTAGGACTATAAGACCTTATGGCTACTTTTAGCATGTTGAAGGGCGTGTGATGGAAAACGGAATCAAAATAGTTATGGGTTGCTGCAACCCTAATGACATCCGCATCGCCTAATGACATGATTCCGCAGATTTTAGCCCAATCCCTCGATCGGCTTTTACGATCTGCTAGCACATTCTATGTTTTTTCTTTTCTCCAGCATGGAAGGATGTATAAACTGCTTGTGTGACCTTTTATCTTTATTACCTTTCTTTACTAGAATCTTGGCACTGTATAAATATAAACTTATAAATATAAATAATTACGAAAAATGTCCCCAAGTCCTAGGAAGAACAATGCTTATTTTAAAAAATCTGATGACTAAAATTTATCTGCCCTCTATTAGAAGAAAAAGGTAACGATAACAGATTCCCTAAATATCAATACGTAGTTGATATTACGTCAGAGGCCGAGAGGCGGTTCCGAAGAACTCTGACACCAGGGTGTGCATGGTCGATTGACCGTGACACCTACTCGAAATGATGATGATGAATACGTAGTTGGACAATAATGCAACTTAACGAAACAAATTGAATCCTTTAGCGTGTCCTCGTATACATTTCGCCGAGTGCTGTCTGTCTATTATCCCTTTCTGATTAATATCTGCTGTTTGCGCAATTTACATTTCAAGCATCGAAAATAGGACAGGTGTTTTTATTTTGTATGTTTGTTTATTACCTAGTATCTTTTACACTGGAATTGGTAAGGGCCGGCCTAGATGCACATACCGTGACCAGATTGCGGATGCTCTCGGACAAGTTAGGAGTACCCGAAACCGGCGAGCATGCATGAAGAGAGTGATGGATGTATACATAAAGCGAAAGAGGTTTGTAAGGATCGTAGCGAATAGAGGTCCCTAGTAGAGACTAGGGACTTCTATTCGCCCTCTTCCTCTTTTTTGTTTTCATTCCTCTGCCCCATAGAGGTAGGCAGAGGCCGACCCCTATGGGGCAGAGGCGTCATAATATATATGTATGTATGGCTGTATCACTTGGCTGGTTGGTTTTCGTTTGACATTTAGTTAGGATTATCTCAAAAACCCAAGTGTTCTAAAAGTGGGAGGGCAAACGGGATTTTTTTTATTTTTTTAAACAACATTACTTGTTTAAGCACATTGAGTGATATGTGGGAGGAAATTTATGAATTCGAGCTTCCAATATTCTAAGGTAGTGTTTTTTAAACGGCAGTAATAGACCACTTTCAGAACTCCAAAGATTCGTTTGTCTGTGAATATCTCATAAACTATTAGGAACAGTCCAATTTTCACCAAAATTTGTTCAGTTATTGAGACAGAGATAGTATGTATAAGTTACTTAGAAATTCTGTAAACGGTTAATTTTTTAAATTACTTCTTGTTTATTATTGTTTATAAATTATCATCAAGTGTGTACACTGATGCCAAGTATGGTTCTAGTAGTACAGAGAGGGTCGTGCTCCTGTAGTGGAGCCTAAAAGACCAGATGATGATGATGATGTATGTAATACTGACTTGCAGTCTTTGTTATTCTGTATTTGTGTATAGTGTATTTGTTAGTCTATTCCAGCTTCTTACAACTTATGCCCGTGTACGTGTTAAAACTTTTTTTCTTTTTTTTTGTGACAATTTTTAATAGCAAATGCTTATTATTTTTGATTCGAAATGATTCCATTACATAAGATTTCATTTCACCAGTATTTGGTTATATTGTTCGTCTTATCATTAGCCTCATTGAAGTCCTGTACCGCGCAAGTAGTGGGACAGTTAGGGCACGAAATACTAAGGTAAATGTGGCTAGCTTCAGTAATATAACGTCGATTGGTTTTTGATTGGACTACACATGATGTCACAAATCAAGAACAGGGTGGATGGAATGGACAAGTAGTCAACACTATAAAGTTTTTATCAAAGTCGGTGATTCTAATCTTTGAAAAAATTCCATAAACATGTTAACACACTTAATATCTTTATCTATTTATCAGTTAACTAATCAACTCTTCAATTACGTATTTGTGGATAAATATATAGGGACAAATCACACAAATTGAGCTAGCCATGCAGTTAGTTCCGAGCTTGTGTTGCTAACTAACTCAACTATACTATATTTTAACCGCGTTCTAAAAAAGAGGAAGGTTCTCAATTATGTTGGATGTTTATGTTTGTTACCTGATATAAAAGTCCTATTGTTATTAATGCATTAAAAAGATTTATAAAAATAACATATATTTTTTAAATCAAAAGCAATTTTTATAGACCGAAAAACGCCCTAGGCCAGAGAAGATGGTAAGATATTTTATGCCCTGCACCTACCCTTAAACAGAGGTTAGCCGTAGCAGGAGAGCGCTTATCTTAAGAGATATGGAACGACCTCCACGACATTTCGATTTATGTGGGCGGCGGACGACTGCGTGAAACGGAACGTACAATGGGTATCTGTTCTGGTTAGCTAAAAAAAGATATGGCTTCGTCTTTCTTTAATTATAACTATTCTTCTATCGAGTCGTTTGGTTAAGGCGTTTGCCTGTAGACCCGATAAGTTCGATTCCCACGGGAAGCATACTTTATTAATTTGGTTAGGATATTGCAGGCTTGAATCACCTGATTGTCGTGCTTCGGAAGGTACGTTAAGCCGTTGGTCCCGGCTGCCATCTGGTAGTCGTTAAAGGAACCACGTCAGAGACGGAGAGCCGGTTCCTAAGAACTCTGACATCAGGGTGTGCGTGGTCGATTGACCGTGCCACCTAAACGAAATGATGATGATCGAGTCGTAAAATGCCTATACATACATATAAAATATGTGTCGACCAGTGCTTGCTACCGAGATTTTCTGTCGTTTGCCTCAAAGATCTTGTTAAGAGCAAGAAGTTGGCCTTTTTGGGCACACCAAGAGGTGACCCATAGATTGGATTATTACTAATCAACTTAACATCTAAGACAAGAAAAGTACTGCAAGAATACTAAAATTCTTCTAAGGGGTAAAATGGTATAAACTTTGTATCGAAATTTTCTCATTTCTGGACTTAGACGTACGAATTTAAGTATATAAGTTCTAGGTTACTATTATTAAAAATATCTGTGTAGGTAAAATGGACGATATTTTCTCCTGAAGGGGTAAAATAGCGGGGTAAGATTGTATAGGAATTTACTTATTTCTAGACTTAGAAGTATGAAAATAGGTAAATAAATTCACAGTTAAAATTGAAAAAGATCTGTGTAGGTCAACTGGAAAAAAATCCCCCAGAAGGGGGCTAAAGTTTGTTTGGAAATTGGAAATTTTCTCATTTCTGGACTATGAAGCATGAAAATAAATAGGTATGTTCTCGATTATAATTAAAAAAGATATATGTGGGTGAAATGGGCAAAATTCGCCCCTAAAGGGGTAAACTGGGAGGGTAAAGGTTTTATGGAAATTTGCTCATTTCTGCACTTAGAAGTATAAATAATATCCATACTTCCATACTAATACTAATATTATAAATGCGAAAGTAACTCTGTCTGTCGTTTTTTTACGCTTCAACCATTGAACTGATTTGGATGAAATTTGGTATAGAGGTGTGAGGCCCGAGGAAGGACATAAGGTATGTTTGATTCCGGGAAATTCTACTGTTCCCGAGTGATCGACACCAACGCGGGCGGAGCCGCGGGCAATAGCTAGTACTTTATATTTACTAAAATGAAACTTCCAATCCATCGAAATCAACTTAACTAACAAAACAAAGAAACTTGTGCGGAAGTCAGTTTCCTCTTTCAACAACTGAATAAAAAGATAGTGACGTCACTTCACACACTCCGTTACACGCAAGTGTCTGAAACACCACAAATAACTATGAGCGGAGTCAGCGTAAACCACCATAACGAATTCCCGCGTTTTCCTCCTAACAATAACCGTAAACACAATTTTTGCTTGTCTCAGGTGCCGCCAGGTGCGAGAGGGATGACGTTAGTGATAGATACAAGTACCTACAGAATGAGGGGAGCTGGAAATTTGTATTTTTTCTGTGGTAGCGTCGTGACACAAAATGTTTAAGTACAAACCTTAATTACACAAAACAGTAGGGTTTGGATCGTAACTTACTTCGTAAACGTTGAGACCAAATAAAATTAATAAAGCGATCAAAAGAAGTGTAAGTTGGAATCACACACTTTTTGAATATTTATCATCATCATCATGTCAGACGTAAGAAGTCTACGGCTGGTCTACCTCTACAAAGGATTCCTCATTCCATGGGAAGATATTGCCATACCACCACGCTTGGCTGGCGAGAGTAGGTTTCAGGTTTCTTGTGTTTTCAACGCTGCTGCCCATTGATAGCATTTTTAAGCTGGGGAATTGGGAATGAATTGGAATTTATTGGATTTGGTAACGGAAAGAAGGTATTGGGATACTATAACTCAGACGAATGCAGCCAAGCAGTTGAAGAGTTTATTCATCCAAGGATGAAGATCATCATCATCATTTCGAGTAGGTGTCACGGTCAATGTTTACAGTGTCTACTTATTACAGAGCGATAAAGCCCTGCCTGTGACAGATGGAAAGACAGCTGTGACTTAGTAATAGATTCCCGTTGGCACCCTTTGAACGCGGAACCCTAAAAATGCTGAATGCAACGTCGTTCTAGATAGCTGTTTTGAGAATCATAATATATATTTCGTACATTAAAGAGAGCCAAAGTAACAATACATACAAAAACGGAGACCTTAATGATATTGCTCCAGAAAGAATTGTCCAATAATGTATTTAAATCTTATTAAAATATGGGTTATTCACGTACGAAGTCAGCTACTGGCCGACATGTTTCGACCTCATCCGGAGGTTTACCTCAGGGCGAATGTAAACCGAGACCCTCGCCCGATGTCCCGATCACTGATAAGGTCAAAACATATTGGCCAGTATCTGAATTCGTCCGCGGTAACCCATTGTTACATTTTTTATGAAAATCTTCATTATTCTTGCAAAAATCATCAGCATTTAATACAATATACGTACGTCTACGAAGCATATTTCAAATAGGAAGTCTCTTACTCGTATTTACTCTGAAATTCCAGACGTCTCCAAATTAACTTCAAATATTCGTGAAGTGCAAAAATATTTCGTTTCCCGTTGAAACGAGCGGCCGTTCTCACTTTTATTCACTCCGCTTTCGTCCCCTTTCCTTTTTGTTTCATAAAAGTGTTCGCCGAATTCGGTCTGATTTTATCTTGCGATTATGTAATGTGATCGGATGCGTATATTTGATTTGGGAGCTTTTGGAAGCCGTTTTATTTCCGTTATGATAAAAGTTATCAGCGGAAATAAAACTGTCCAGAAAAAGTCTTAAATCTTTATAATTTTCTAACAAACATTTTTTTTTACCTTTAACCCAGCGAGAGTTACCGCGATTAGGACCGATTGGGACCAATGCTGGGCACTCAAACTTTTTTTATATTCCCATACTACATGACCGAGCGACGGAACATATTTCATGGAATGGCCATTTATTTTGAGTTCCTAACATTGGTCCATAAGAAAAGTTGTTCATATCAACGGGCTGAATCATCCCTGTAAGGGTCCAAAACGAATGAAGATTATTAAATTGAAATTGAGTTTTTTATTTAAAACTGCTCAAAAGAAGCTCTAATAAAAAAATGAAGTCTACAATTATTTGCTGATCTTATAGTAGGTAAACAATACGGATGTTGGTATCTTTGTGAATACCTTTTGACCCTCAAACAGACGGAAAATTCGCCCATTGTTGTAAAATGCCAGGTTCACGCTTGGCCTACGAGCTTTGTTCTTTTAATGACACGCGTATGTAGAGACAAAGGGGTCAGCTATGCCTTGCTGTAGGTTTGTTGTTGTTTTTTTTAATAACTAGCGGCCTGCCCCGGCTTCATACGGGTAGACATAGGTATTTAATTCTATAGCCTATGTTCATCAGGGATAATGTGGGATCCTAATGGTGAAAGAATTTTTCAAATCGGTCCAGTAGTTTAGGAGCCTATTAATGCAAACAATCAAATCTTTTCTCTTTATAATATTAGTGTAGAAAAAAACCGGCCAAGTGCGTGTCAAGCCACGCGTAGTGTTGGGTTCCGTAAGTGCACGTAATTTTCTAAGTTGGTCGATTATGTATAACTGTTTGACTTGTGAACCCTACTTCATCATCATCATCATCGACAAAAGCCTCTCCCAAGGATGTTTCGTTCCATTGGAGGGTATTGCCATACTCATCACGGTTGGCGAGCGCAGTTTCTTTGGATTCCTGTACTTTCGACGCTGCTGCCCATCCAATTAACTAAAATATAGCACGGGAAACTTAATTTTTCTCAATACTGACTTATTTTACGCTTAAAAAGCATAAAAAAAATGGTTGTCTATAAATAAAGTCGGTTTACGGAAGATAATTTTAGGTGTTAACGGTGAAAGAGACATAGATGCGCTATATCGCTTGTTCCGCGCTCTCGCTTGCACACGGAACGTGGTACTTTTTCGTGCGTGCAGCTGTCTTTTAACGATTTATAAGAGTCTTATTGTCTTGACGTCGAAAAAAGCTGTGAAAAGGTCAAAATGATAATGTTGTGTTATTTTAGCAGGATAATGGTTTACCCTAAGACAGGGTTAGGTTATGTACCTAACCCTGTCTACAGGGTTAGGTACATAACCTAACCTTTATAATATCTATAAATTTGAATAGATATAGACTAGCTCCGTGGCGCAGCGGTCAACACGCCAGCCTGCGACACGGAGTGACCAGGTTCGATCCCCGGCCAGGTCAAGATGGAAAATGATCTTTTGCAGATTGGCCTGGGTCTTGGATGTTTATCTATATATGTATTTGTTATAAAATATAGTATCGTTGAGTTAGTATCCCATAACACAAGTCTCGAACTTACTATGGGGCTAGCTCAATCTGTGTGATTTGTCCGTATATATTTATTATTATTTATATTATACTAAATTGCCGTGTGATAGCTTATAAACATCTATGAGACCTCTCCAACCCGTCTGGCCAGCGTGGAGAGTGTAGGCCAAGCCCTATGACAGCTCTGGCCAAGTATGGCTCCAGTAGTACAGAGAGGGTCATGCTCCTGCATTGGAGACTAAAAAAGATCTGATGAAGAAGATGAAGAATGAAGAATTATACTAAAATAAGTTTTAAGTTTTGAATAATGTGAATAATAATATCTATCCAGGTTTCTATTAATCATCACCCGATCAAAACATTAATTCATAGTGAAATATTGCTCCGTTATAATTAGCTGCGGTTCAAATCCTCTTTGACATGTGGAGCCGTGAAACTAATGACTGAATTACTATTGTGCTAATTGATATGCGCTTTTCAAATTTAGTTGTGGTAGAGCCACGCTGGATGCTGGAAGACTTAAGCTTAGCGAGCCTTGAGGCTGGACTTGAGATGAACTAGTCAAAGACCAAATTGATGACAAACAGCACTAAACATAAGATCCAGGTCGATGGGCAGGCATTACAGTATGTCGAGGAATACATTTACTTGGGCCAGATAGCATCCTTCGGCAACAGGCAAGATAAGGAAATCGATCGCCGCATCGAAAACGCCTGGAAGAGCTTCTGGTCTATGAAGGCGCTAATGAAGGGCGACCTTCCATTGTGCCTGAAGCGCAAACTCCTCGACATGTGTATCCTGCCCATTCTCACCTATAGCGCACAAACATGGTCTTTTACTGAGAATCAAAAGTCCAGACTCAAGGTATGTCAGCGGGCGATAGAGCGAAGCATACTCGGCGTTCGTCGAATAGACAGGGTGAGGAACACTGAGCTACGCTCCAAGACCAGGTTTGTCGATGTGGGTGTCAAGTCGGCCAATCTGAAGTGGAATTGGGCCGGACATGTGTGCCGAATGACATCCGATCTATGGGCCCAGAAGGTCACTCTATGGTTCCCTGATGGACGTAGGCGGAGGGGTAGACCGCGAACGAGATGGCGAGACGATATCCAAAAGTTCTTGGCAAACTGGCAGCAGGCAGCGTTAAATAGAGATCAGTGGAAAAAAGAAGGGGAGGCCTTTGCCCAGCAGTGGGACAATTAACAGGCTATTTAAAAAAAAAATAGAGCCACGCTACCGGCAAATTTCATTGTTGCTAGTAGCATGAATGGGCTCGTCCGGGGAAGTACAACACTCTCACAGAAAATCGACGTTTGAGTAGAAGCTTTACCGCTTCCATGCTTGGTTTGATGAGTGAGAGAGCCGGAGGCCCATTATTTCTCCTCCCCATTTCCTCCCCCATGTTCTCCCTCGCGGGTCGCAGGAAGACGCTGGATGCAGGCCGCTTGTATTGGACCTGTCGTATTGGAAATCCTTGGGGAAGGCATATGTCCAGCAGTGGGCTTCTTGCGGCTGATATGATGATGATGATGTCCCTCAATATTCCCCGAAAGGTTTCGTACACAATACTTAACTAAAAAAAACGCTTAACACGTTTTTTGTATGGGTACCCTTTATTTTTTTCTAATTTGTATTATTTGTTGATAAAGCGGCAATAGATATACACATTATGTGAAAAAAAATGGTAACCTATTGCGGTTCAATAGATACAGCTCTGTGACGGACGGATGGACAGCGGAGCCGTAATAAAGTCCCGTTCTTACCCTTTGGGTGCGGAACCCTAAAAATTAAAAAAACATGTTTACACACTACACGCTATAGTCAGGGGTATCATCCACAACTGCCTGTCCGGTGGTTGCAGGTATGGTACGCGCGCCCGGTCTTCTGAGCTGCTACTTGCTTTCCCCCCATTCATCCGAGTAAGTAGTATCCAAATACCTTTCATTCCTTTCCCAAACCTAATAAATTCCTATCCTTCTACAGCTTAAAGATGTTTACGATGGCCAGCAGCGTAGGAAGCACAAAAAGTCAAAGAAACTGCGGTCGCCAACCCGCCTGCCAAGCGCGGTGAGTATGGCAATAACCTCCCATGGAACAAAAAATCCTTGGGAGAGGTCCGTGTCCAGCAGTGGGCTTCTTGCGGCTGTAATGATGAATGATGATAATGACACTACACACTATTAGTATAACTGAATAGTTGAAGACAGTTTTACTCTGTGTTTGTCATAGATCGATAACTTAGGTATCTTTCCTAAAAGTGGTCTTGACTTAGTGGAGCCTTTGAATCGTAGTAAAAGACTGAAAGTGGTTGGATCGATCGCCGTTTGATTTCAGTCGGAGAGCCGTGGAAGCCGCAGCCGTGAGCAACAGTTCCGCTCGGCTGCATTTCAATCGCCTACGTCTGGCCATAGAAACAGCGACGAACTTTCTCCTCTGTTTCGTCGCATGTTTTATTTGCATCTTCAGTTGACATGCTTTGATTCTTAAGATGTAAATTGATATGGCCGGTCCTGTATCTGACATTATTAATACGCCTTTGTTCGCAAAAAACAAATATTTGGGTATCCGAACGGAATAAAATATTTAAACATTATATCTGATAACCTGGATGGGGATACGGATTAACTCAAGTAATGCCTCTGAGCTTTAATCACATCAAATTGCATTAGCGGATGGATTATTAACTTATTCTAGACCAGAAACAACACGGCAAAAGTGGGAAAATGATTTCCTTTGAATCAGTAGAATTTTACTGATTCAAAGGATATATTTCCTGAAAGTGGTCTTGCCTGAGAGGAGCCTTTGAATCGTAGTAAAAGACTGAAAGTGGTCGGATCGATCGCCGTTTGATTTCAGTCGGAGAGCCGTGGAAGCCGCAGCCGTGAGCAACAGTTCCGCTCGGTTGCGTTTCAATCACCTACGTCTTGCCATAGAAATAGCGACAAACTTTCTCCTCTGTTTCGCGTGTTTTGTTTGCATCTTCAATTGGGATGCTTTGATTCGACCACTCTTAAGTACCTGGTCAAAAACTGTATAAAATACCATTTTGTTAAAAGTCGGCACACAAATAGTGATACTTGCGTCATCTATGTACATCTATATCTGTGGAATCGGCTCGATATGAGTCGATGTACATGTAAATTGATATGGTCGGTCCTGTACCTGACACCATGAATATGCCTTTGTTCCCAAATACAATTATGTAATGCCTCTGTTCTTTAATCACATCTATATAATTAATCTACGTAAGAACGGATGGATTATAAACTTAAACTAATGTTTCCGAATCAGTAAATTACTAAAAATGTTTCGATAGATCGCCATTTTTATTTAAGCCAAAGATATACAGTTCCGCCCGGCTGCTTTTCAATCGCCTACGTCTTCTCCGTCACGCATTTTTTTAGGATTATTAAATAGAAACATGTACCTATATAAATAGACGCCAAAACTTTGCCCTCCTTTAATCGAGTAAAATTTATATATAAACTAGCTTTCGCCCGCGGCTCCGCCCGCGTCAATGTCGATCCCTCGGGATTAGTACTTTTTCCCGGGATAAAAGGTAGCCTATGTCCTTCTCCGTACTCCAAAGAACTTGTATGCAAAATTTCATGATGATCGGTGCAGTAGTTACGGCGTGAAAGCGTAACAAACAAACAAACAAACAAATAAACAAACAAACAAACTCACTTTCGCATTTATAATATTAGTAAGGAAGTAAGGATAAGGATAGTAAGGATAAGGAAGTAAGGATACCAGTCAAATATGGGTCCGGTATCATGGTCAGGACTGTCATCCTTAGCCTGTCCGGTGATTGCAGGTCTGCCATCGGGTACGCGCCCGGCCATCAGAGCTGCTACTTGCTTTTCCCCTATTCATCCGAATGAGTAGTATCTTATCCTCATTCCCTTGCCAAATCCAACAAATTCCTATCCTTTCCCCAACTTCAAAATGCTTCCGATGGGCAGCAGCGTCGGAAGGACAAGAAGCCAAGAAAACTGTGTTTGCCAACCCGCCTACCAAGCATGGTGAGTATGGCAATATCCTTCCATGAAACGAAGTATCTTTGGGAGAGACCTGTATCCAGTAGTGGACTTTTTAAGGTTTTAAAGATGAAGTGTCATTATCATCATATCAGCCGCAAGAAGTCCATTGTCAGACATAGGCCTCCCCCAAGGATTTCCAATACGACCGATTGGAAGCGTGCATCCAGCGTCTTCCTGCGACCTTAGTCAGGTTGTCCGACCATCTGGTCGGTGGGTGTCCGACGCTGCGCTTGCCGGTACGTGGTCGCCATTCGAGAACCTTTCTGCCCCATCGGCCATCGGTTTTGCGCGCTATGTAGCCCGCCCACTGCCACTTCAAACAGCTAATCCACTGAGCTATGTCGGTGACCTTTGTTCTTCTACGAATCTCCTCGTTTCTGATTCGATCTCGCAGAGAAACACCGAGCATAGCCCTCTCCATAGCTATTTGAGCGACCTTGAGCTTTCTTATGTGGCACATATAGTAAGGGACCACGTTTCGGACCCGTAAGTCATCACTGGTAACACACATTGATTATAGACTTTCGTCTATAGGCACTGAGGTATTTTGGACGAGAAGACATGGCGGAGCTTCACGAACGCTGCCCAGCCGAGTCGGATTCATCAATGATGAAGTGTGTATCGTGTCTAATCGCTAGTTTCGAGCCCTCACGGTCCCAGCCTTTGCTTCGAGCGGACAGATAAGGGCCTTTCAACGTTTTCCATCACGTCTAGCAGTGGTTACAGATCCAGACGGACCGATCCGGTCATCAGAAATCTCACTTCGTATGTAAGCCTGCTGGTACCGATATAACTTTAAGATTTAGGAAAAGGTTTTGTAAATCTTAAATTATATCGGTAGCAGCAGGTTTATATTCAAAACTTTGGAAGCTATTATTTGTCAAACATAATATAGTATCACGTCTTTTTCCCTTGCGGGGTAGACCTGAAGGCCAGGTTTAGCACGTTGGCGGACATTATAGTTGGAAATCGGAACCAAAATAGTGATTTGTAAAACAGTGTAATTAACATATTTCAACCTAGTCTGAACCTAACCTAACCTAACCTAACTGCTTACGTAGTCCAGTGGTTAAGGCATTTGCCTGTAGATCCTTGGACCGTGGTTCGATTCCCACGGGAAAAATACTTTGTTTAGTTGTTTCCAAGTTTGGTTAGGACCTTGCAGACTTAAATCACCTGATTGTCTGAAAATAAAGATGATTCAGTGCTTCGGAAGGCACGTTAAGACGTTGGTCCGGTTGCCATCTGAAGTCGTTAAAGGGACCACGTCAAAGGCCGAGATGCGATTACGAAGAATTCTGACACCAGGGTGTGCATATGGTTAATTGGCCGTGACACCTACACGCAATGATGATGAACCTAGTCTTGCTTCTGAAGTTAGAAGTTTTTAGTTGAGCCTTGGGCACAAAGCAAGGATCAGCCACGTAATAATAGAAAGTCCATTCTCTGCGTTTCTCAGCTTGATGGGTTAAGTGATTAAATTTAAATGTGTAACCATCGCGAAGACATTCGAAAACAAAGGTTCCGTATTTGGTTGAAGTCGGATTTAATTATTTTAGTCGAATCGCCGCCAAAGCTTATGTGGGTATTGTACCTACATGAGCGTCAAAACAAAGTCTAAAGGATTGTTTATCCCCAACAGTGGCCCTAAATAGCCAATTTTCCCGATCATCCGAGTCTAGCCGCAGACACTGTTGATCTCGCAAATCCGTTCGTCTGTTGCCGCCATTTTCTGGTGCGAAACACTGAAAAGCCTCTATTTGTTGCTTGCAACCTTCCACAGACAAAAGAAAATTGTATAAAGAAATATATACGGACAAATCACACAGATTGAGCTAGCCCCGAAGTAAGTTCGACACTTGTGTTAGGGGATACTAACTCAACGATTCTATATTTTATAACAAATACATGTATAGATAAACATTCAAGACCCAGGCTAATCTGAAAAAGATCATTTTCCATCTAGACCTGACGGGGGATCGAACCTGGGCACCCTCGTTTTGTAGGCTGGCGTGTTAGCCACTGCGCCACGGAGCTCGTCAAATTTATCTAAACACAACTAGCTGACCTGATCTTATAGGACCCGATACACTTTTGTTCTCTCTTAACTATAAATAGACGGAAATAGATGACATCAGTTTAAAAGTACAACATAATATATAAATCTAGAACAAATATAACAAGAAGGATTTACAAAGTGCCCAAAAAGCTGTCAGCATTTCCCCGTTGTACAGCGAGACTGATACGCAGTGCAAAAGAATCGACCGCTCTTGGATCACCAGTTACCTCGATGAGAAGCGTTGTCAATTGCTTATAGATTTTTTTTTGCTTTAGTGCCCCAGTGGCTACAAGTTCCTAATGCGAAAAATATATAGTCTGAATACAATTGTATTTTACCACTTTTGACACCCATAAAGGTTTATTAGTTTGTTACTCAATCACGATTTTTTTGTGTCTCAATGAATCTTAGTACTAAGGTAATCTCTATCTTACCTAAGCAGGACCCTGGTAACATCCTTAGTTGCTGTCGTGTTAAAAAACCCACTTTGAAATAATGTCTTATTGCCTTCCGATACATTGCCACAATAATAAACCATAACAGATACGGTGGTTCGGTTAAAAACCCAATAAAACCCCAAACGGCTAGTGGCGACAGAGTTACGACACACATTAAGAAGTGCGACAGAGGAGGCACTTCTTATGAAATCAGATCTTAAGGTATTTCAAAGTCAAATTCAAAGCCAAATATTCTATTCATCGTAAGATATTTTAAATATCATTTGGTGAAAGTTAACTTTAATTACACATTATTATTTACAATATTATTACTGTAAACTTTAATGACTTACTTACAGCTAAGTTTACGCCGCTTCCAAAGCGGAGTGCAAAAGAAGCGGCAACAAAATATACTTAACTTGAGAATGGATAACCGTGTATAGCACAATCTAAAAGTTCGAAGACTTGAAGGGTTCATGAGATGGAACTTCTAGAATTTAGAAAAACATTCTTGACCACCAGATTTCAAGCTCTCACCTATTTCTGTCGTTCGACAGCTATTAGTGTTGAAATAGTATGGAGGAACGAAGTTTATTTCAATTTATGATCATGTGGGTATGACTACCGATCCGGGATTACTAGGCCTTTTCAGCGAAAAAACATTTAAACAAACATAATTGCTGTTCAATAGATTATTGAATTTTCATACCTTAAAAACGGTTATCAAATATTTTATTGTAAATAGACTTCATTAGTAGCCGTGTAGTATCCGGCAGAGTAGAATAGGACCACCCCAAGTCTTCCCGTGGATGTCGTAGAAGGCGACTTAGGAAATACAAGCTAAACAAAGCTTATAAACATCTAAGAGACCTTTCCAACCCGTCTGGCCAGCGTGGAGAGTGTAGGCCAAGTCCTCTGGCTGCTCTGGCCAAGTATGGCCCTAGTAGTACAGAGAGGGTCGTGGTCCTGTAGTGGAGACTAAAAAGGACCTGATGATGATGATGAGGTAGTCTGCTTTGTGTAGGTATACAATGAGAATATGAACAAGTTATTCTTCTATGTTTCTATATTTTGTGGTTACGAGGTCCTCACATCCGTAAATTTGGACGTCGGGACCATATCGTGCGATAAGATCCAGACCGCCTTCTGGCATTGTGAGGCTTTTGTTCGCTTTTGCACGATTACTTAGATATTTTTGGTTTATAAACGTAGTCACCGGTTATTCTGCACAAAGCGTCAGATGATACCTATGTGTAGTTAAATGATGCTCTAGCAGTGTACGTAGTAAAAGAAATTGCCTTTTTTTCAATGTTATTTTAGTCTTTCAAAAAAAGGAGATGTGTATTGTGTATGTCAGTTTTTGTATTTGTAAGCTTATATCTTTGCCGAGCATAACTCAAAAACAATAAATAGCATTGACTTTTTTTTAGTTGGATAGGTTAGTCTAACTTAGGGAATAATGCAACATTTATTTCAATCGGTTAAGTAGTTTTTGATAAAGAGAGTTTGAAGTGATTTTTCCTTTATTTTGTTCTCTCCTTACAAAAAATCGTTTGCTCCCATTGATTTGCCACAGAGAAATGTAAAACAGGAATGGCATGATCAAAAGCTAGCTTATCTATTCGTTTTTGATATAATATGTTTTTTGCATATTTCAATACTGAAACTAAACAACCGTGTATTGGATTGTCTTAAACCACAGAATAAATACCACAGTACAAAACGTAAACTGACAGCGTCCCCCGCAATATGACTATGGCGTACCCGCACCTCTCCCGCATTTTCGGGTGTGTTTGATAGCTTTGTAAAACAGGGTTAGTTGATACTACTGTTGCTCGCCAAGCCATTTGTCAAGCGTGGTGAGTATGACAATATCCTTCCACGTAACGAAGAGTCCTTGAGAGAGGCCTTTGTCCATTAGTAGACTTCTTACAGCTGAATTGGTGATAACTAGTTGCATGTTACGTGCCGTCTTATATAAGAACTTTAGTTCTTGAATTCATTCTGAGGTGGCAACCCTGATTGTTAACTTACACACTGACGTGTGCACGTGTAAAGTTTCATATGTGGTAGTATTAGGCATAAATATTACTCCGCTTGTATTTTTGCGAAAACCGGCAAATTATATAGGGAAAAAATGTCTGGCTATGCCGCCTCCGCCGGGCCCCGGCAGAAGGGGGAAACCCAAGAAGTGCTGGCTGGATGTCGTTGGGGACGATATGCGAGCCAATGGTGTCACAATCATGAATGCCGCAGACCGCGCGAAGTGAAGAAGAAAGAATCGGAAAGCGGACCCCGGGCTCAAAGCACACCAACTGCTGATGCACTAGGGAACACGCTCGGATGAGAGAGAGATTACTCCGCTTGTACGAAGCGTTATACCTGTGCCTCTCTCAAATCAATCCCATTGCCGTCAATAGTACAAATAAATGGACTGGGAACTATCAAAGTAATTAATACTGCAACGGCTGTGTAACAACACGGCTTGCTACGTGCGAACTAATGTTTGTGGAGAGACGAATTTGGACGGCCGACGTAGGCCTTGTTACAGTGTGACACACCGACAACAGAGATGACCAACTTTCACTTAAGTTGTACCAGTTGTGAAGAATTTCCAAAAACAGTTAGCCTTATTTTATCAGACTTTTCGCATTTGGACGACCGAGCTTGAGATTCTAGGCTTGCCCACTCTACTTCATTTTGCAAAGCTAATTGACATATATATTGTAGAGCGCATTTTAAAAACCAACCGGAACTGGTGAGTTTTTTTGCCAGAGAAGTCCAAATATTGTAAAGGTAATTTTCAAGTCCTCTGGCAAGATTGGGTTCTGATCGTTGAGTGTCATTTACTGCCACAAACTATTATCATCATCATCATCATTTCGAGTAGGTGTCACGGTCAATCGACCATGCACACCCTGGTGTCACAGTTCTTCGGAACCGCCTCTCGGCGTCTGACTGGGTTCCTTTAACGACTACCAGATGGAAGCCGGGACCACCGGCTTAATGTGCCTTCCGAAGCACGGAATCTTTATTATCAGACAATCAGGTGATTCAAGCCTGCAATGTCCTAACCAAACTGGAAACAACTAAACAAAGTATGCTTCCGGTGGGAATCGAACCCACGACTCCCGGGTCAACAGGCAAACGCCTTAACCACTGGACCACGGAGGCTGTTAAAAATATTATGAACTGGAAGGACTTTTAGTAGCATTATTTAAAAAGCTCGTTTCTTGGGAGTTTTACATTGAAAGGAATCTTTATCTCGTACTAAAAATGTGAAAAACCGATTTGCAAAATTATACTGACAGAGATTGGGCTGGCAATAGAACTGTTGGATCTATTTTATATTTTCTTTATATTCTCTATCTTTATATTCAACCTAACACTACGGAGGATGGAACTGAAAATCATAAAAAAGTAGAATAAATGGGTATCTCTTCGATAGGCATGTAACATTCTCGTCTCCATCAGGTGAGATGGGAGAGAAATGCCTACATCATTATTTAGTAAAAAAAAACATCAAATGCAAAGCCTATCTTGTTGACTATCAGTCCGTCTGTATGTGTCCCAGTCAATGTTTATCAGCCAGGAGCACTGAGGTATTGTGCTGCGTCGGGTGTTTAGTTACAGGCAGTAATTACACATGGTTTGAGGCGAAATGAGGATTTCGTTCCGTTGGATATCAATTACGTAATATATGTATATCTTTCAGTCTCTGCTTAGCATTGAAATTAGTCGAAATTTACTGTCTGCTTCGAGGAAGAACGATGAATTAACTGTAGAAAAAAATAAATGAATGAATTCACAGATAATATGAAAACACACACAGGCTGGCTTATCGTCTAACTCAATCTACCTCTTTGACATTTAAGTTTAAAATAGTTCTTTAAAATTAAGAATCAAACGAACTTACCTAGTGAAGTTTGATTCCAATTATGCGAGGGTCTCAACCGAAGACAATTACAATTATTACAAGCAGCAGCACATGAGATTGTGCCATCTTAGTCACACATT